>OX336391.1:560141724-561449944 GCA_946902985.2 Meconema thalassinum
ACAAAACTTAAGGCTCGGTCACACAGAACGCGGTCTGTCGCGGCGGGCAGCGATATCTGACCGAGGCGGTCAGGCGGTCCAGTTGTACAGTATTACCCAAAGTTGCATCAACCCTGGCACACAGAACGCGGTCTGTCGCGGTGGGCAGCGATATCTGACCAAGGCGGTCAGGCGGTCCAGTTGTACAGTATTACCCAAAGTTGCATCAACCCTGGCACACAGAACGTGGTCTGTCGCGGCGGGCAGCGATATCTGACCAAGGCGGTCAGGCGGTCCAGTTGTACAGTATTACCCAAAGTTGCATCAACCCTGGCACACAGAACGCGGTCTGTCGCGGCGGGCAGCGATATCTGACCAAGGCGGTCAGGCGGTCCAGTTGTACAGTATTACCCAAAGTTGCATCAACCCTGGCTCACAGAACACGGTCTACCGTCACCCGCTAATCTTTGTCGCGACGACGAGCGATCCGGTTGTACAAATTTACAGATTGCCCGCCTGACCGCCGTGCTGCCTTCGATTGTTATGAGTAGGGCCCGGATGTTGATGACTTGTCATCTTTTCACTGAGCCTTCTGAAACAATGCTGAAGTATATAGAAACTCCGGACGGGCCACCCCGTCTTCAAATATGTCATTTTTATTTTCCAACCTTTTTTGCATTTTTTGCCTTTTTTCTGTTTTAAGAGCATATTTTTAAGTTTGGTAGATTCTTTTGGTCATATTTTATAAAAATCGGCTTTTTAAGGTCATTTTTTTTTCAATTTAGTCATGTCACAGCTTTATATGAGGGGGTTACGTCTCTCAGAGTTAACAGCAAACGACCTTCCTCACTTCAAGTACTTTCCGATCACAGCAGTTGATGTTGAACGCAGCTTTTCGAGATATAAAAACTTGTTGGCTGATAACCGCAGATAATTTACATTTGACAACATCAGAATGACATTCGTAGTGCAGTGCAACTGAGACTCAAGTGAACATAAACCTTTTGTTAAGTGCTAGAAATCTATTTTGATTGACTTTTCAGTTTGAGCATAAGATGTCATTTTTGAATTATAGGTGAGTTTATTATTATAAGATAATTTTCTCCATTTTATGGTGCATTTTTCGAATTTTTAGGTCATTTATTACAGTAATTTTTGAAAATTTTTAGTGCATTTTGTACACTTTTTTACGGCATCGACATCCGGGCCCTAGTTATGAGTGACCTAACTGAAGTATTTATTGAAACTGTGCGTAAATACACACATTTGTTCGAAAGTTCATACGAACGATTTAACGAAGGCTGAAGCATGGAATCGTGCGATTCCTCGAAAAATTCTCGCGACATACCGACGAAAATACTTGAAAAACCTATCTTCATGTCACTCCAGTCCGATACATATGCGGTGGTATTCTCCTAATTGCTCTCTCTTCTTATTGATGTCATGCAACCAACATTGTATTTTCTTCTTTGTGTTTTGCAAAGCAAATAGGAGAAGGAGTTGTTCTTCGTCCGAGCTCATACTCAATAATAATATCAAACACTACTTAATATGAAAACACACTACATATTCTCTAGAAGGAAGCGACCAGACTGGACCGCTCACACAAAGGTATCGCGTCCTGTGTGACGTCCCCATATCGCAGACCGCCGCGACAGATCGCTTTCTGTATGGCCGAGCCTTTATAGGCTACAGTGATAGAAAACTTAGGAAAAACACACCTTCTTCTTCTTGGTTCGTTGAGGCTCCTTGGACCACGTGGTTTCCAACTCTGGCGAGCTTTCTTCTTAGCCCAGTATTCCTTCATCTCTGCTCTATGAACACACCTTCATTATTTGTTAGAAGAGGAAGGAGTATGTGACAAGTGAAACTGTGACTGTGCTTCTAAAAATTTTTCATAATCTGGTTGAAATTGGGATAAGCTGATTCTTAGTAGTGCAGCTAAATGGTGGCCTGTTAATCTACAGGGTGTCAGGGAATGTTCTCCACACTGCTACGTTAGGTGAGAGCCGGAGTTAAGTTGGCAGCACGGTTGCTGCTGACAGCGCGGCCCTCGCCGCTTGTGTCAAAACAAAACAAACAACAAACAGTCCACTTAGAGATTCCTGTTTCTTGAGCTAATTTGCGTATTGATTTACTTGGACTTCACAGCATTATATCGGAAATTTCATCAAGTTTTTCGTCTGTTAACAGCGTAGGCCTGCCTGTTCCTGGTACATCGTGAACTGAGCCGGTCACACGAAATGTACTTATCAAATCCCGAATGGTATCCCGGTTTGGGCACTTTGAATTAGGAAACCGCGCCTGAAATTTTAGTTTTACATTTTCTGTAAACCGATCGCCTTCACGTAAAACGTATTCCACCAAAAACGCTCTCTCTTCAGTAGTAAATATTACCGACTGTATCCTGTTGCACTATTCCAATAATCTAAACGCTCCCTTATTGCATTAACAATGACGCTTTCCACAGCACAGGACAGCACAGCTCACACGTGTGTTCTGATATTGTCGACCTTGGAGAAGACAAGCTAGTACCTGGCTGTCGGCGAGTGACCGGAAGTTCTGACACCGCGCTGCCAACTTAACTCCGGCTCTCACCTAACGTAGCAGTGCCTAGGTACTGCGGAGAACATTCCCTGACGCACTGTATTTCTGGCGCTATTTTTGCGAAGCCTCGTTGTAGAAAACACCTGTTCACAGATATAGGAAGATGCGAACATGGCAGTTATCTTGCTGTGCATGAGATTTCAAGTTTGGGAAGCTCGATTTTGGTAGGGCCTTGTGTAGAACTCAATTTTCGAAACGTTGAGGAATAGTTGTTTCAATTCATTGTTATATTGTAACTCAATCAGTTCTAGCTGCTACTCTATTGCACAAAACTCATAAACACAATGAGATTGAAACAGTTTTTCACTTCCAGGTACACAGAACAGAAAGTATGGCCTATGTAGGTAGTATAATTCGAAACCATGTCGCGGGCCGGATTAGACTAGCTCTAGGGCCGCACTTTGCCCATAATAATAGTAGTAATAATAATAATAATAATAATAATAATAATAATAATATCGTATGGCCTCGGAGCCGGGTGCAAGCTTTGTAATTCGATACCCAGAGGGTAGCTTGCATGTCGAATTTCGTTGTTCCTTGAATCACTATGAAAGTCAAGGAAGTTAGATATCTAAGCTCCTTGAACACTATAGGGCTTTCTAGTAAAGAAATGAGGAACTTTGTGTTGGCGGAAACTCCCGAGATTAATTTTGCCATTATGAACACGGCCTACTGAATTCAAATGGGTACTTTGACATGCCAACATCGTAGGACATGCGTGTCGTATTTTTGCCGCCTTTCAAAAATCACTTACCACGACCAGGAGCGAACCTGCAATCTTGGGGTTAGTAGACCGACACGCTATCCACTCACCCACCGTGGCAAGCTACTTTGCCTATGACTGCATTAGATAATGCAATCAGTGGCGGCTCGCACATATCGCAGTTGGTGGGGCTGCATGCACATGCATTAACTTACCTTATTTGTAGATCAGTTCCAGGCGTCGAGTCTTGAACGTGACGAATTTTTCGATGACGAGGTTATTGAAATTCGGTATGCTGTTAATCAAACCATTCTCAATAGACAGCATTCCAAGTGCAGTAAGTCTTTCTTGTCCTATGGCCAAAGCCCTGCGCGGATAAAGAAAACGTTATCCACATCCGCCTCGCATCCGCACGTTTGTTATTCGAATCTACTGGCATTACAAAAATATTTTTATTTTTTATTAAAGCAACACATCCATCTGGCCGTAAAAACCATCCACCACAAAGACTTACATCGCATCTCATCCTCGACCCCTTTGGAGAACGGGAATAATAAGGGGTAGACATACATTAAAGCAACACATTTAGACATTTGAGGAGAAAGTCGTTCCCTTAGGCTATGTATGTCATGTGCTATGTTTAAAATGAATGTTATACAGCCAGAATTGCAACCCTTTTCAGTTTGGAGAGTTAATTATGCTTAATGACATAATTTGAATGAGATAAGCTTAATCACCATTTTACATTTGTCATAAAAAACATAACAATAAACATCCTACTGTATTCTAAAAACTATCCGCAAATTTAATCCAAACATTACCGGTATCCGCTATCCGCACATCCATGCCAACTATATCCGTATGACGACAAATGTTGCGGATATCCGCACAGGGCTTTACGGCCATGGCAGTCCTGAGGTACACTTTGATCCTCTTGAGGCACGAAAAGCAGCGTTCGGGTTCAGCGGTAGCCATAGGCAGGGTGATAGCGATACGTAACAGTTTAACAACCTCTGTAGATGACGGGCCTAAGAACCAGTGAGAAGGAAACTCGAAGGTTTTATAGCTCCACCGATATTTCGAAATTCTTCTCTTCGATATAAACATTTTCTTGTGATAGTATTTAGCCTGTTTGCCATCTCTTGATGAATGCAGTACATTTGCATTTGTCTGTTGGCACAGGCTAGAGTAAAATGTGGCTTTTCACCGATGTCTCAGTCTCACTCATGGCTGTGATTATATGTAAGCTACTGAGGTATGGGTGGTGCTTTGTAATAACAACCAGGGCACAGTTAGTGCCTGTGAATACTGTGAAAGGTTCTACTCATAGGGTTAGTACTGCTGTTCTGACTCAGTGAGGAAAGCCATGGCAAACTACCTCACTCTTCTTGCATAGTACGCCTCAATATAGCACTTTTTGGGGATCCAACCAGCCTTCGGACTGACTACCTAACAGACGTAGTATTATGATTCTATTTATAGTCTATATTTCCTTGTTTCTAGTTACTTCATTGTTATGACGGTCAACCTATTGTTGATACGCCGAACTTAAGCGTAACACTGCAAAATTTTACATGTTATTTAAATGAGTTCCGGAAGATGCGTGCTTCTGAATTTCTTCGCTCAGTTTTCTAAGATCTGTCACTCTCTTTTGAGTTCAGCTAAATTCTCCACCGACTAGACTGTGAAATAATATACAAGTATTTGTAAATATCACGCAAGCATACTACATTAGAATATTGATCTATAATTCGCATGTTGGCAAGACTGATCGTACAAGTGTTTGAAGAAAATGCACAAATCATGGAGATGGTGGAATGCCTCCCTTTCATTGGCTAAGGGTTGATAATGGACATGGTTCTTCTAGTACCCACTAGATGCCGTGAGCGCCTACTTGAGTTCTATCCTTCTTCTACTCATGATTCTCATTGCCATTCAGTGCTACTAACATAGCCATGTTGCAGCAAACGTTTTTCCCATTTCAACATTTTCTTGCGATATTATTATGATTATATTTATAGTTCAGTGCATTAGAATATAAGTCGTAAATTTTCTGAATACAAATTAGGGGCTGTTAGCCGCTGCCAGTATAATATTTGAGCTGTTTGCAAACTGTATACTCTACTGTTTCCAAAGATGAGTTGGCACTCTGTGGCGAAGCTGCAATGATTGCAGCACCCAAAGAGGCTTTCATAGGACAACTTGGCAATGGGGGAAGTGGATTCAGGAAGTGCAAAGTTAAGTTCCTAAGGTGCTGCCGAGAATGCAGCAGCCGTGGGGGAAGCGGATTTACGAGCCAGCCTGGCCTTTACTTGTGAATAATTTAAAGGGATCTATTTAATTACACCGTTACCCCATTACTTTCAACGTGTAAATTGATATTGTCTAATACCCTGGGGGGGGGGGGGCTGCAGCTCTGCAGCACCCCTTCACGAGCCGCCGCTGAATGCAATCACTAAAACAAAGTCACGCGAACTTTCAACGTGAGCGGCTTCATTTCATCATTCATTCTGGGTGCTGACCTTTTTATTTTACAGCGAGTACAAACTCGATCGTCTGCTTACTTGCACGATATAGCCTACTGTACCACTCTCATGCGCTTCGCATAAACCAAGTGCAGCTATGATTTGCTGTAGACCAGCCTCTTTTGTTTATCGCAAATATCTTATCAGCTGGTCATCGTTCAAATCTCAAGTAGCAAAGAATATCATTGAGTATATCAAATAGGATGAGGTTGTCATGAGCACGAGGTTGTTGTTGTTGACCATCTTCTTCAAACCTCCAGATATTAGGAGGCATGGGATTGAAAATATCCCCTGGCAAACGGTTCCATTCTTCTACATTTCCCCTCTCCTCGCAAAGTACTTCCCCCACACCCCAAACTGAAATATTTCTTTATGAGCGTGCCCCACGCCTGCCTTGCCACCTTTCCATCTTTTTTTGTTTTTTAGTTTTAGGCTGGTGGTGGCTCTGTGATGTTTTATAGATTATTTTTCGAAACATGACTCTCGGTTACAAAGTTTCAGTATGCCAAAGATTCTCCTATTTTACAATATGACAGTTTGAGGAACACACCTCTCCTGGCCCACTAAATCACCTGATCTTAACCCCACAGAAAATGTGTGGGACTATTTGGAACAGTGGGTGAAACACAGAAATCAGCACCCACAATATTTTATGGCTCTATGGTATCCGAGTAGCTTCAACTAGAAAAAGTAACCTGCAGAGTGGACTCATTTCCTCGCCAAATCAAGACTAGAGGTGGTGTTTGTTACACGGTACTTGAACGATGTCTGAAGGAGGTAACCAATATTGTGTCCGGTGAGGATACTTAATCCTACTAATATATAACAAGTAGTTCTGTAAAGAACTAAACAGCCTATTTTCATGTATCCTACTTATGTTAACTGCCACTATCAAAATACAAAATTTCAGTTTGATTGCTGTAATAGATTCGTAGATATTGAGAACCGACTAAATATTTCGGATGGTCGCCATGTTGGATTTTATATTTGTAGGTCCTAGAGTTATGTAGCCTACTGTTACATGAAGATTATTGTATACGTGTAGCATTCAAATTTCAATCGCATGATTAGGACACGAGAAGTAACAAGGAGATTTTAAAATTTCGCACAGCTGCCATTTTGTGGTTATGGAAACAATTGAAATAAATTAGATACCAGTGGATCAACATTCGTTTAAGGATTTGCTGTACCAAGTTTCACTGCACTCGGATGGTTAAATTGCGAGAAACGTCCATGTGAATATTTATATTTCGCGTCGCCGCCATGTTGGATTTGTGATCACCAGGTTATTTAAAGTCCTATAGGTGAACGTAAGTTCATAGCCCCTATGAACATAAAAACATTCAGTTTGATTGCTATAATAGAATCGTAGATATTCAGAGCCGTCTAAATATTTCGGATGGTCGCCATGTTGGATTGTTAAATGTATAGGCCATAGAGTCATGTACCATTAAAAGAAAATTATTGCGTAGGTTCATTATACAAACTTTCACTTCGATCGCATGATTACGACACAAGAAATAAAAACTTAATTTTAAAATTCGCACAGCCGCCATCTTGAGGTTATGTAAACAATTGAACTAAATTAGATACCAGTGCATTACAATGAGTTTAAACATTTCCTGTACCAGATTTCATTGCGTTTGGAACATTAAATCGCGAGAAAAGTCTATTTAAAATTTTCAAATTCGCTTGGCCGCCATGTTCGTTTTGTAGTTAACCGGTTTTTGAAAGTCTTATAGATGAATTTCCAGTAGTGCCCTTTATCTTCGTACAAAATTTCAGGGTGATAACGCTAATAGTTTCAGAGATATAGAATGCCGGTGAAATATTTCGCACATCCGCCATCTTGTGGTTATGTAAGCAATTGAACAAAGTTAGATGTCGGTGCATTACAATGTGTATAAACATATACTGTACATATACTATTGCGTTTGGTTGGTTAAATCGCGAGAAACGTCTATTTAAATTCGCAAATTCGCGTGGCCGCCATGTTGGTTTTGTAGTTACCAGTTTTTCAAAAGTCACATAGGTGAACTTTTAGTAGTTCCCTTTATCACCGTAATAAATTCCAGGGTGATATCGGTAGTCGTTTCGGAGATATTGAATGCTGGTGAAATATTTCGCACAGCCGCCATGTTGGATTGGTGAGACGTAACAAAATTTGAAAGGCACGGTCGGGGTCGCCTGGAATAATGCTATGAACTTACCGAGTTTCATTGAAATCGTTCCAGCCGTTTACAAGTTATTAGGGACACACACACACACACCTCACACACACACACACACACACACACACACGGACAAAAGGTGATCTCATAAGCCTATTTTTTCAAAATTGAAAATAGGCTAAAAATGAGATGGTGTTTGTCGTCCTGTCTGTCTGTCTGTCTGTCTGTTACTCAATCACGCAAGAACCACTGGTCCGATTTAAATGAAATTATGCATGGTTGTATCTGATTTACCAGGCTTACATATAGGCTACTTTTGATTTCGATATTTTGCACTATTTACAAATGGCGACTATTTTCATATTTCCATTTCAAATGAAAAGAGAACGCTAAGAAATAGCCAACTTTTGATGGCACTAGGAGCTTTAAAATTTAATTTTCGATCCGGAAGGTCCTTATTACTTTTCGTGTATCTCCAACGGTTAGCGAGTAAAACCTAAATATGTATTTTAAAACACGGTCAATGCCGAACGATATTAGTCTATGTTAGTCTCTACATGAACTGTTTTATTTATAGAGGTAGTTTGTGGGGTCCAAAACTAGACGTGATTTTAAGTCTAATTTTATACTCTTTGTGCCGGTTATTGTGTGTGAGTATTTGGTATCTTTAAGCTGTTTCACAATGTTATAGTGCTTTCTACTTTGCACGGTATGCTTTCATGCTTTTAATCGATTTGTTTATCGTTAAATGAATATTTCAGTTGGCCAATATTTATCTGCTTTTTGTCGGTTTTTACCATGATCAAATACCCAAATTCACATACGAATGTGTCGGAGACTAACCACTGTCACATTAGTTTATTTATTGTTCATATTAATCTTACTGCAGAACTGGGCAAATATGTCAATAAAGTAGGTATTTTGACTTTCACGGCCAATAAAAAAACCGCACAAAACACGGCGTAAACGTAGAAAAGTTGCTGAGTTTTAATTGCTTGGCCCTGAAATTTAATATACAATCATTTTGGAAGCCTTTATAGGGAGAAGAAATACTGTTTTAGCCTTTAGCACTCGCATTAAAGTAACTAAGGTGTTCTAAATAAGAATTGAGGTGTCGCACAGTTTGCTACTCCTTTGGTAGTCCGCGAATAAACCACAAGAGCACGCTGATGAACCATCTCGGAGTTACTAGGCGTAATCTCGCACAAGACACGGCATAAACTTAGAAACATTTTCTGTGATTAATTTGTTTTCGTTATTATTACTTGGGATGATTTAAGTTTGTTCCGTTACTGTTACTCTTTACCTTGACGGTACGTACTTTCCGCAATATTACTTATTGTGGATATGATAATTGCTATCAAGTTTGATGTATTTTTGGCATAATGTTTATATGTTTAAATATAGTATGATGACGTTAAACGATTGGTGTTCAATATTTACGACAGGTTATTTAACTTTTACTACATAGAAGCTGATAGGCCAATTTATTTCCAATATATAAACGCACTTTCTCACCTACAAAGCGGAGACAGACAGGCTTTTCTCCGGGTACTCCGGTTTTCCCTGTCACAGTTTCATTCCAGCAACAATATCCACTATCATTTCATTTCATCCGTCATTCATTTAATCATTGCCCCAGGGGAGTGCGACAGGCTTCGGCAGCCAGCACAGTTCATATCCTTGCTGTTAGATGGGGATTTCATTCGTTCCATTCCCTGACCCGGTCGGTCGACTGAAAGCAGGCTAAGGATTTTCACTTTCCTACCTCTGATTAATAATTTGGTGAGTGAAAACGAGTATACACATGTAGTTGGTAACATGGAAATAACATAACTACATTAGGAATGTGTGATTATATATATTAATGATTTAGGCCAGCAAGTACTTCGAACGGGTACTTCAGCTAGTAAATGTAAAACAAAAATATTGGAATGCAGCCGAAAAAAATCAGAAACCCCTATGGACATAAAATTGGCAGGTGAAAAGCTGAAGGAAGTAGGAGACTTCTATTACTTAGGAAGCAAAACAACCAGTGATGGACGAAGCAAAGAGGATATAAAAAGTAGGTTGGCTCAGGCAAGGAAAGCATTTCTACAAAAAAAGGAATCTGTTGACACTGAATATAGATTTAGGTATTAGGAAGTCATTTTTGAAAGCCTTTGTCTGGAGCGTGGCACTATATGGAAGTGAAAATTGGACTGTTGGAGAAGCAGAAAAGAGGAGAATTGATGCGTTTGAAATGTGGTGTTACAGGAGAATGATGAGGGTCAGATGGGTAGATAGGGTTACGAATGAAGAGGTATTAAGACGAGTGGGAGAGGTGAGATATTTCTGGCGACTGCTATTGAAGAGAAGAGATAGGTTGGTAGGACACATACTAAGACACCCAGGAATAGCAAGCTTAGTTATGGAAAAAGGGTCGAGGGCAAGAACTGCAGGGGTAGACCAAGGTTAGAATGTGTTAAACAAATTGCCTCGGATGTAGGGTGTGGTAGCTATGTAGAGATGAAACGATTAGCTCAGGACAGGGAGGCATGGAGAACTGCATCAAACCAGTCAAACGACTGAAGACTCAAACAACAACAACAACAACGAGGTTATTTTTCTCAGTTTATACTCCACGAACTTCACAAGAATCGGCCCCCATAAATCTCCACTATCACGGTTGGCATTTCCAACTAGCCCCCACGTCGCAATCGACTGGTCCCCAAGGTTAACCATACCACTTCCAGGATTTGTATGTGGTTTGCGGTTTATTTACGCACTCGTTAGTGGCATTGGAGGAAGCCATAGTAACACTAAGAAGACAAGAACCCATGATAAAATTTTCTCAACTACTGAAATTAGCCATAAATACCTTCTGTAATGATTCAAAACAGATCTGGAAATATCTATAATCCGCCCCTTCCCTTTTTAGGTCACGACTTATATAGTAAAATTTGAGCTGCGTCGTCCATTATCCACGTGAAATATGCACACGTACAGTATTACCAACCCCACGCTTACATTACTAATTAGTTGGTTGGTTGGTTCCTTAGTTTAGGGGCTGCGACAACGCGGTCATGTGTACTGGGGTGTGTGTGATAACCGATGTTAATTGTGATGGCTGTATTAGTGTGTGTTATCTGTTTTAATTCAAGTAAGGACTGCAGACGATAATTTAAGTAGTTCCTACTTTTGTTACCAAATGCTAACGTCCACTACACCTAGCTTGCGTACTTCGCTACTAGAGGCCATTGCAGTCAGCACCTGTCGGAGAACGTTGGAACTAATATAGCGTCATCAATTCTAACCTACAAATTTTGGCTTCACACAAGTGTAGTTAGTGGAAGGTTCTTTTTCATGCCATAAATCTATGATATGGGACCACCGTCTTTACTTCCCCTCAGAAGAAAGGCATACTGAGGGATTTTAACGATCTTAAAAAACCCGACGACTTGAGCCGGGTTTGAACCCGCGACTTTGGGCATAGAAGCTCAGCATGCTACCAACTACACCACCGAAGCCGCCACATTAGACCCCTACTATTTGTATAGGTGGTTTTTAAACCTAGTTTATGTTTTTGACCTTGCCAAAATATAACTAGTATATGCCAGAAAACGGCATTATAAAGAGGCTCATTATAGTTCAAGTTTCATGATGATACAGGTTGTCCACCGATCAGAGCTCAAGATTTTCATAACGATACAGCTATTTGACCAATCAGGTAAGGATAACATCGCACCTGCGCTGACTTCCACGGCCTCCTATTCTAAATTTCACTGCCTGACTATGCGTGACGCAGTGTTTGGGTAGTGCGGTACCTACGGGCACCTATTCCAATCCTCCTGCTAAGATAAATCGTACTCTACACTCCACTACAGACATCTCAACGAGATAATGTTTGTACATATCGTTACATAGCTGATTCTTTCATGCATTCATTTAATTCATTTGCAAATGAGGGTGACATGTGGAGACATGAGCATCTTCACGGCTCATTGTCGATCTCAAGACCAAAGTAACTTTGTTCAATATTTATGTTATTGGATTTACGTCAGTCCTTGTTCAGTCCTTACTTTTGGGAAATATCCGCATTCCTGGAGACACACTTGCGCTTGTAACTAATCCGGGAGCGATGTTGTCAAATGATTATTAAATTATATTTGTTGCCTATTAAATTAATTTTAGCATAGAATGACGGAGTCCGCCAGCAACATATATACGCCCTAGACTATATCAAATCGATGAGTACATTGATTGTGAAATTTCATTCGAATTTGAATTTATTTATTCAAGTTTTCGGGTCAATATACCACACAATTGTCATCATAATAATCATCATTATGCCATTGTCATTGCAACCACAGCCATCTCTTCTCTGCTGAGCGTTTTCAGTCAACATATTTGTTGAAATTCATCACAGAATCCAGATATTTCTTTCTCAACCAATCTCTATCCTTCTTCCCGATTCTATGCCCAATATAGCCGGTTCAAACCCGGCCGAAGCCGTCGGATTTTTTAAGAGCGTTAAAAATCCCTCAGTATGCCTTTCTTCGGAGGGGAAGTAAAGCCGGCGGTCCCATGTCATAGATTTATTGCATGTTAAAGAACCTTCCACTAATTACACCTGTGGGAAGCTAAATTGTATAGGTTAAGAATGTAAACAACGCTCTAGGGTTCCTACGTTCGTTGCCAAGAGCCGACTGCGGTGGCGTCTAGTAGCTAAGTTCTGAACTAGGCCTAGTAGTCGTTGACGGTGGCGTTTGGCGGCAAAAGTAGGAACTATTTGATAAATTCGAGGTTGCAGTTCTTACTTGAATTAAGAAACAAATACACACACTGATACAGCAATCACAATTAACACCGGTTATCAGACAGATTCTACACACACCCAAAGTACACGGGGCTACATGACCGCGTTGTCGCAGCCCCTAAACTGAGGAACCAACCAACCTTCTTCCCGAGAATTTTCTCCTCTAGAGCCTTTAGAAATTCGTTAACCTCTAAATTTGATTCTTGCGCAGTGGCTAACATTTTTGGTGGTTACCGCGGTGACAAATTATTGTACAATTACAGAAAATCACCAACAATAATATCGAACACACTTAATGTACACAAGTAGTGATTTGGGGACTACAGTAATTACATGGTAGTACTTACACAACATTTCAGCCGTCTCTTAAACACATCAATATGCTTGGGGAAAGGCTCTAAGACTGAGGCAGGTAATGAGTTCCAATTATTATTATCAATACCACGATTACTGAAAGAATATTTCCCATAATTTGTACGCTGCGGTCCGCCCTTAACTTATGCGGATGATCTGTCCGGCTTACAAGGGAAGTATCAGGTAAGACAGGTCGAAACCTATCTTGAAACTTTGTGGACACAATCATCTCTACTTAGTATAAAATAAAGTCCCCGATTCTTGGATGTTACGGGTAAACTCCAGAACCACTGGATGGATTTTGATGCGGTTTTCACCATTCTGTAAAGGATATCTCGAGGATGATTTCTGTAGAAAATAATTTATTTATGATCAAAGGAAGCCGAGCAGTAACGATTTCAGTGGAAAAGTCGAAAAAAACCTGGCGTCCGAGCGCTTTGTAAGCTTACGCTGGGCAAACCGTTAAAGATATCTATATACTATGAGCGTAAGAATTGTTCAGTATGAAAAGTTCTACAAAAAATCCGCGAGAGCATATGTCTATCTTCAATACATTGCCCACTATAAGTGTTTTTACGTTTTAATTTCTTCCAACCGTGTCCATTCAACTACTGAGGCGACAGTTTACGAGCTAGCTAAGGGCGAGTCTATCAGCCTTGTTACAGCCTAGCTAGCGGGCGAACCTATTGCCCCTGATACAACCAGCAGCAAACCGTTGAGTCGTGTTAAGACTTCTGAGAAGGATGGTTGTGTTTGGAGTTTCCCTGGAAGTGCAACTCGGATTTTCTTCATTTCACCTGTGAAACACAGTCAAGTTAAGATTGGATGGAAGGGGGATTTGAGTTTCATTCACCTCACTATTCTCTGGAAGTGCAACTCTCATTTCGCCTGTGAACTTTTCGTTCCGCAAAATTCTTGCTAGTTGTACTATAAGAGGACAACATGTGAAACGCAAGCCGCCAGATTGAACCCGGTCCCTCCGCGGTGACCACCAAGAATGCTAGCCACTTCGCAAGAATGAAATTTAGAGGTTAACGAATTTCTCAAGACTCTAGTGGGGAAAATTCTCAGGAGGAAGGGTAGAGATCGGTTGAGAAAGAAATATGTGGATTCTGTGAAGGATTTCAACAAATATGTTGACTGAAAACGCTCAGCAGAGAAGAGACGGCTGTAGTTGCAGTGACAAGGCCATAATGATGATGATTATGATGACAATTGTGTGGTATATTGACCCGAAAACTTGAATAAAGGAATTTAAATTTGAATGAAATTTCACAATCAATGTAGTCTACTCATCGATTTGATATAGTCTAGGGTGTACTTGTGTTGCTGGCGGACTCCGTCATTCTATGCTAAAATTAATTTAATAGGTAACAAATATAATTTAATAATTATTTGACAACATCGCTCCCGGATTAGTTACAAGCGCAAGTGTGTCTCCAGGAATGTGGATATTTCCTAGAAGTAAGGATTGAACAAAGTTTGGCGTCTCTAAAACCCACAGTAGTTAAATGGGACGTAAAACCAATAACATTATTATTGAACCAAGTTACTTTGAAAATGGTCATACATTCCGTTAATATCCAATACAATAGGCTTCTCAAAACGCTTATGCCCCTTAAAATTTGAGAAAAAATCACCCAAAGGTATGAAATAATCCAATAAATTCCATAAAATGGCCAAATAATGATTCGTACATTAGTAAATGACCTAAAAATTTACGAATGTCCATCAAATGCCCTAAGGATGACGCAATAAATTAGCACTTCTCCAATGTTGAACTATGATGAGTATCTCGGTTTAAGTTAGAATTGTCTGTGGTTATTTATTTAGCGTATGGCTTTTAGTGCCGGGAGTGTCAGAGAACATGTTCGACTCGCCAGAGTCTGTAACTGCTTCAAGCGGACACCCACGGGGTGAGCTACAAGTTCCGTTCAATTTCAAGTTGTTCCAACTTCCACTACCAGATGCCACTGACACCTAATGGTGAACGTTGGGACTTTGATAGAGCGTTTCAACGAAATGTAACCTAGAAATTTAGCTTCACACCAATTTAGTTAGAGGAAGGATCTTTTACATGCCATAAATCTATGACATGGGACCGCCGGCTTTACTTCCCCTCCGAAGGAAGGCCTAGTGAAATATTTTAACACTCTTAAAAAATCCTACGACTTCGGCCGGGTTTGAACCCGCGATCTTGGGCACAGGAGTTCAGCATGCTACCAACTACGCCACCGAAGCCACAATGTCTGTGGTGAACCAATATTAGAAGACATGTCATCAAAATCCTTGCCCTGATGATCAGCGATGCTCGTTGGTGCGCAACATTTTAACAGCGTCTTAGTATGATGAACTCTGTTCTTGGAAAATACCATTAAAGAGCAGAAGCTTTCTTTCAAGCATTCGATTCATAACAAGAGATCATTAGTCAAAAATAATGATCGGTTTAATCTTCACCACCACTTATCTAGATGACAATGGAGTTCGCGCATTAACGGTGATTATATCCATTTATTACAACATATTCTGCCTGATTAAGATCGATGACCGGCCGTTAGTGTCACATTAATTATGATTAATTACAACGTAGTAAATATGCTGTCACATATATTTTAACTTCTTTTATATAATGATTTAATGACTGAATTTCATGGAGCAGTTGCAGTATCATGTCTATATTAGACGCTTAAATCGTTGTCATAATTCGTCTGTTACATACAGTATTACTTAGTTAGCCACTGACGATGAGCTGAATGTTTGTTTGATTGTTTGTTTGTCTGTAATTCATACAAATCTACACCGTTTCACCGATCTAAACCAAATTTCTCGTACTTACCCTATAGAACCCTGCGGTTAACAATGTCTACTTGAAATTTCGGACAGCCTTATCAGTTCCCTAGATTTGGGCCGTTTGGCACATGAACGAAATATCGAACAGTGCTATGTGGCGAAAAAAGACACTACTGCTCTCTCTACATTTAGGAGTGAATAGGCTACATGTTCTTTACTGAATATCTTGTTTTTCGTATTATGAACTAGTTATGGGCAGGCGAAGGAAATAAGTTAAATATTGACAGGGTTTAGGCATGTATGACACATTGATTAGATTTATCGCGTGTACAGTTTCAAATTAAGTCACCTAAAAGACAAAACTTTGCGTCAAAAAATCCATGATCCAAGCAAATATCCTACACGTTATTACAGTGCGCTGGAAACAGAGCAGGAACATCTCTATTTATTTATTTATTTATTTATTTATTTATTTCATATTTATTTGTTTATTAGTTTGTATATGGGTTATTGTTTTCCGTTTATTGTTTTTGGTTTTGGTATATTGTTTTCGGGTTTGGTGGTTTGAGATTTCTTATGTTATTTATTTCTAAATCTTATTTTATATGTAATTTTATATTAATTTTAATTTTATGTTTATCGTACCCTATTTTTTATTTTATATTATTAGCCTATTTTCATTTCATGAAAAAAAAAATAGGCTTATGATATCACCTTTTGTCCGTGTGTGTGTGCACGTGTGTTGGTGTGTGTGTGTCCCCTAATAACTTCTAAACGGCTCGAGCGATTACAATGAAACTCGGTAAGATCATAGCACCATTCTGGCCGAGCTTGACCGTGCCCTTCAAATTTTATTGTGTCTCACCAATCCAACATGGCGGCTGTGCGAAGTATTTCACCGGCATTCAGTATCTCCGAAACTATTACCTATATCGCCCTGAAAATGTGTACGGTGATAAAGGGCACTACTAGAAGATCAGCTATGAGACTAACAAAAACCTGGTGACTACAAAACCAACATGGCGGCCAAACGAAGTTGAGAGATTTAAATAGCAGTTTCTCGCGATTTAACCATCTAAACGTAATGAAACTTGGTACAGCAAATGTTTATACACATTGTAATGCACTGGAGTCTAATTTAGTTCAATTGTTTACATAACCTCAAAATGACGGCTGTGCGAAATAGCCTATTTCACTGGCATTCTATATCTCCGAAACTATTAAAGATATCACCCTGAAATTCTGTACGGTGATAAAGGGTACTAATACAAGTTTATCAGCGTAACTTTCATAAACCCGTAGAGTACAAAACGAACATGGCGGCCAAGCGAATTTGAAGCATTTGAATAGACTTTTCTCGTGATTTAACTCTCTGAGCGCAATGAAATGTGGTACAGTAAATGATTATACATATTGTAATGCACTGGCATCTAATTTAGTTCAATTGTTTGCATAACCTCAAGATGGCGGCTGTGCGAAATTTTAAAATTAAGTTTTTATTCTTGTGTCGTAATCATGCGATCAAAGTGAAAGTTTGAATAATGAACCTAGGCAATAATTGTCCTTGAATGGTACATAACTCTATGGCCTATACATATAACAATCCAAAATGGCGAGCAACCGAAATATTTAGACGCTTCTGAATATCTACGAATCTTTTACAGCAATCAAACTGATTTTTTATGTTCTTAGAGGCTATGAACATATGTTCACCTATAGGACTTTCAGTAACCTGGTGAGCACAAATCCAACATGACGGCGACGCGAAGTATAAATATTTAAATGGACGTTTCTCGCGAATTAACTATCCGAGTGCAGTGAAACGTTGCACGTTAAATACTTATACAAATGTTGATCCACTGGCATGTAATTTATTTCAATTGTTTGCATAATTACAAGATGGCAGGCGTGCGAAATTTTTGAATCTCGTTTTTACTTCTTATGTTCTAATCATGCGATTGAAGTTTGAATACCACACGTACACAATAATCTTAATGTAATAGTACAAAAATAAAAATCCAACCTGGCAACCATCTGAAATATTTAGACGGTTCTCAATATCTACGAATCTATCACAACCTTCAAACTGAAATTCTGTATGTTCATAGAGGCAACATGAGTAGGATATATGAAAATAGGCTGTATAGTTCTTCACGGAATTACTTGTTATTATTTTATAACTAATGTTTTTTTTAAATTTTTAATATTTATATTTATTGCGTGTTTTAATATTTTTAAAATGTTTGAAACTCTATAAAAATTAATTTTGCGTAATAATTTGTCTGTCTGTCTGTCTGTCTGTCTGTCTGCATGTATGTCCCGTATGCGTTCATACACCATTCATCCGATTGCCATGAAACTTTGGTGAGTTATTGTGATCACTCCCGCGAAGGTTTCTTAATTAGTAAATCAATTTTACAATAAGCACGCGAGCCGTATCAACAAATGAGTTTTGGTGTGCTAATAGTTTCAATAAATGAATTTTGGTGTGGAGTTGTGCGCACGCCCACCATGGTGTCTGAATTAGAATATCCATTTTTTAATAGATGGCGTGCGAGTCATTTGAACAAATGAATATAGGTCAGGTGTTATGCAAGCTCGCAAAGGTCTCTGTATTAGTAAAACCATTTTATGATATTGGCTCATAAGACGTTACAAAAAGTGTATTTCATACATACCGGTACCGGCAGTGTTTGTGTGTTTCCAAACGTTTGCAGTTTCCGGTAAGACTCGCATTTTCGATGACCAGCAACAAAGCATAGGGGCGCGAGTGTATGGACTCAGTTTGGAAAATACATGCTTCTCACATGGACAGTTGTTTGTGGCCTGCTCACGCGTCGCAAAACCTTCTGATTATTTCTGTACGCACCAGACGGAAAAACTTTTTTTTTTCAAAAACATTCAATTATCAAAATTACAGAGCAAACTCTTTCTTTCCTTGAATGGCATTGCAACGCATGCCGGGTACTGATAGTATTATAATAT
Organism: Meconema thalassinum; assembly: GCA_946902985.2. NCBI lineage: Eukaryota > Metazoa > Arthropoda > Insecta > Orthoptera > Tettigoniidae > Meconema > Meconema thalassinum. Next base: position 560,160,637 of record OX336391.1, read on the forward strand.
TTATAATATTTTGATATCTTATTTTTTAATTTAATTTTATTGAAACGTTTGGCTCAATGATATCCGAAAAGACCTGGATTCTGATGCAAATGTTTTTAATTTTTACGTTTTTATATTTCTGTAAAATTTTTAATATTTATATCCTTTTTCTGTTTAAATTTTAAAATTTAGTTTTATTTTATTGAAGCCTTTGGCTCAACGATATCCAAAAAGTCCTCGGTTCTGATCTTGTTGTCCTAGGCCTCTTTAAATTGTGTTAACTGGTTCATTCTTGATCCATCATCTCCACTCCGAAGTACCGTACTAAGCCTCGGAAACCAATTTCACAAGCGAGAAAGGAAAACAATTCCTCTGGGCTCATGTAATATTGGGAACTAAAGTGAACCTCCAAAAAGAACTAGACATAAGTGATCTTAAAATAATAACCCCTGGCACATTAAGGGTCTAGGCCTACCAAGCCTACAGATATTGGGGTGACGCGTGGTCAGCGCATCGGGTCCCCTCCACCATTAATCTTGATTTTCGTGGCCGGGGCACTGCCTCACTGTCAGACAGCTACTCAATAAATTGTCCTCACGAGACTGAGTGCACTCCGTTCCAGTCCTCACGTAAGTTTCTAAAATCCTTGACGGAGCCGGGAATCGAACCCGGGGCCTCCAATTGAGAGACAGGCGCCTACCCCAATACCATGTGGGCCGGCCTTAAGTGGTCTTGGTGGAGTTAATTATTTAATACATTCATTCAGCCATTCATTCATATGTACCGTACATATTGAAATATCAGGTATTGAATATTTAGCATAGGCCAGTACTGCAAGGAGGTTAACTAATATTCATTCATTCATTCATTCGTTTATTTGCAATTGGGGGTGTGTCCCCCGGTGGCAAATTAGATATACATAACAAATAAATAATTGCACATAACAATTCACTAACAATTAAACTGGAGTATTTACACAAATAGTCAGTCTTTTCTTAAACACACCTATATGTTTGGGAAAAGGCTCTAAGACTGCGGCAGGTAGATAGTTCCAATTATCAATGGCACGGTTTACGAAAGAATATTTACCATAATTTGTTCGCTGTGGTCGGCCCTTAACTTTGAAAGGATGATCGCTCCTACCCATGTAAGTAGGCTTTTCCATACGTTTGCTAAGCTCACCCCATGCTGGTTGATTTGTATACGTGTTGTACATAGCGCATAGTCTAGATTTCATCCTCCTAGCCACAAGTGATTCCCACCCAAGTTTCTTTAACATACGGCTCACACTGCTCCTGGGATTAAAGTCACTGAGCACAAATCTAGCGGCCTTTCTTTGTACCATTTCCACTCATTTATGAGCCCTACTTGATATGGATCCCAAACCGCCGAGGCGTATTCCAGAATAGGTCTTACAAGTGACAAATATCCTAATTCTTTAGCAGAAGTACTACTTCCTTTTAATACCCTCATTACAAAGTGCAGGGATTTGTAAGCTTTAGAAACAACACATCCTATATGACTACTCCATTTCATATCATTTCTTACGTGAACGCCCAAATATTTGCAAGAATCTTCTTCTACAAGTATTTCCGAGCCAATGTTATATTGAAAATTTTGCCTTCGCACTTTCCCTATTTTTATTAGACTACATTTTCTTGTGTTTATTTTCATTTTATTTTCAATCGCCCACTTATAGACCAGGTTCAGGTCATCTTGAAGTACTGCATTGTCTTGTGAGTCATGTATCTTTCGATATATTACACAATCATCCGCAAACAATCGACAGTCACTGCGAATCCCATTTGGTAAGTCATTTATAAACGCCAAAAATAACAAAGTTCCGATTACGCTGCCCTGAGGGATACCCGACGTTACAGTAATTTCATCCGAGAATCGGCCTTCAACTTTCACATTCTGGGAACGACCCGTCAAAAATTCTTGGATCCATATGTTTCTCCTGTGCATATTTTGAAGACGAAAGTTAAGTGTCCCGGGATTAAACATAGTGACCACAGGCTAAACAAAACATACAATGTATTCGAATGAATCCGCCTCGTCACAGTTCTTTACCAGAGCTATTTGTTCACGTGTGAACACTGATAGCAGTGTACAACTCACGCTATCTTCTTGACATAGTTAGGACTTCAGTATCTGACGGTATCACTTTGCACGTGATTGTCGTGCCAATGGACATTTGTATATCGCCATTGATTTCGTATCTTTACAGCCAATCAAACAATGAACCTAGTACTCATTGTTGGACATTTCAACATCGGGTTAAATGTCTTGCACTTGACAGCTCGACCACAACTACTGTATGCCCAGAAATCACATGGTACTATATTTGGGGGTGTTTTAGTGCTGTCTCTTCAATGCTGGGCAGTATCTGCATTCAGGGGTGGATCTAGGGGAGGGCGACCTCCCAGGGCCCCGCGGTCCGGGGGCCCCACGCCAAGGATTTTTAAAATTTAAGTAATTAATTAATGATACGTTTCAAACTTTTCAAACTAAGTTATAATTCATATTCTTTTTTCAGTGCAGCTATGCCCTCCCGTGACCGTTTAGCAAGTTTAGATTTCAGTGAAATAATATAAGACTTCAGCCGGGAAAAGAAGTCGCAAAGTGATATTTTAATATTTCATAGTTTACACATAATCTTCATTAAGGGGACTTAAAGGTTTCTTTAATTTTGTTAAAATAATGTACTGTAGTGTATTCAAAATACGGTAAATATTCTTTATTTTATTATTATTACAAATCTATTTTCCATTTGATTTGATTTTGTTATTATTTCCTATTGTTGTGGGCCCCACGTTATCATATCGCCCAGGGCCCCGCAAGGCCTGGATCCGCCACTGTCTGCATTGCCGCAGTAGTAATATGTGGACGTGCGTTATCGTGGAGCACACCCCTCTGTTTCTTGGAAAGTCCTGGTCGTTTCTTTATAATGAGCCCACGCAAATGTTTCTCGGGATATTATCATAATAACCCCTGTTCACAATTATTCCACATGTTGCTACTGTGGTAATGCAAGCTCTGGCTGACATTGGTAGGACGGCGTTTAAGCATCTTGAATGCTGCGCCATGTGATTTCTGGGCATTCACAAAACTGAAAGAAAAAAAAATCCGCAGTAGTCATTGTTATTATTATTATTATTATTATTTACTTAGTTATGCGCATCTAAGGAGCGTGATTGAACCTTTCTTTCTTTCTTTCTTTCTTTCTTTCTTTCTTTGTTGTCCTCCCAAAATCTCTTCTTCTTCTCACTATTGTTCTTTATGCTCTGCTCCGTCCAGATTCATTTGGATGTAATGTTGGGGTGGTCTGAAAATTGATGATTGACAACTAGTTATTATTATTATTACATATAGTATTAATATATTATGAAGCATACCACCATCGAATGGGAATTTCACCGAGTTCACGGTGTCGTTATTGTGATGATCAATGGGATGACGTTCAGCACACGTTCTTTGCATGCTTGAGGTGGAGAAATCTTCGAAGGCTTCTGGAGACAAAAGTTGGAGTCATTACACCAGACAATGTGGTGGATAAAATGCTCAGCAGCAGAGAAAGTTGGGCACAGATTGCTGTCTACATCTCTGAGCTGCTGAAAACAAAAAAAGAAGAGGAACCGAGAAGATTGGTTGCTGAAGACAGTGAAGATGATGATGAGTAATTTCATTATCATCCCGTTAAATGAAATTGACTGAGACCTCTGGTCGTAACAGTGGCTCCGCCCTGAAGTAAGGCAGAACAGGCAGTTCCGGGGTGGCCTTAAGCCAAGTATAGGGTTTGTGGGTTTTTAGTAGGTAAGAATCCTGCGCAGTTGCAAGTCCGGAAGCTTGCAATCTGTCTTTTGAAGATTTCCCCACGGTTTCCCTCGAAAAACAAAAACAAAAACAAAACAAAAAATACTCATAGTTATTATTGTTGTTATAGAGGTGGAACGGCAAGGTCATCTGCCCCAATATACCCATAATAATAATAATAATAATAATAATAATAATAATAGTAATAATAATGCTGAAAGCAGCCATTGGGCATCCAAAACAGTTTGAAAAATCATGTTTTTTTTGGTTGGTTGTTTGGTTGGTTGGTTCCTAAGTTTAGGGGCTGCGACAACGCGGTCATGTAGCCCCGTGTACTTTGGGTGTGTGTAGAATCTGTCTGATAACCGGTGCTAATTGTGATGACTGTATTAGTGTGTGTTATCTGTTTTTAATCCAAGTGAGGACTGCAGACATTGAATTTTTTCAAGTAGTTCCTACTTTTGCTGCCAAACGCCACCGTCAACGACTACTAATCAAGAACTTGATTACCAGATGCCACCGCAGTCGGCTCCTGACGACGAACGTCGGAACCTAAGAGCGTTTGTGGAATGTTTAACCTAAATATAATTTAGCTTCACACAGGTGTAATTAGTGGAAGGTTCTTTAACATTCCATATCCATGACATGGGACCGCCGGCTTTACTTCCCCTCCAAAGGAAGGCATACTGAGGGAATTTTAACACTGTTAAAAATCCGACGACTTCGGCCGGGTTTGAACCCGCAATCTTGGGCATAGAAGCTCCGCTTGCTACCAACTACGCCACCGGAGCCGCGTATTAGTTTTTGAGTATGAAGGTTATGTTATATTTCCTGTTATCTGTGTAGTTGTTATGTATTTGCGAGATATTGTTCTGAGAATGGTGTAAATAATAATAATAATAATAATAATAATAATAATAATAATAATAATAATAATAATAATAAAGTCACCAGAAAGCAGAATCAATGGGAGAAAATAGAAGAGCAATAGAGTAACGGTAATATTATGTGAATTATGGAAAATTAAGGGAGATATGAGAGAATTGCAAAAAAACATTGAGGATCTAAAAAAACAGACAAATTTAACAAACTTCAAGATAAACAAAGCTCATCACAAACTAAGATCAACAAACAATAGGAAGGATGATTTCAGACGAAAAAGGAAGACTGCGATACGATAGAATAAACAAATGCTGGACTGATAGAAAAGTTAAAATCCTGTGTATAGAATTGAATAAAATTGTCCAATGAAGACCATAAAGTGTAAATAATAAACACCATAATAATACAAATATTACAATACAGTCAAACTTAATTAATTTGAAGTTTAACATAACGAATTATTCAAGATTTAGAACCAGCCTAGATTCATTTTTATGCATAGATCTGTCCTGCAACCATATAAATTATTCAAGTTTTCGAAATAGAAACTTCGGTACTAACCAAGTTCATCTCTAATAATAATTAATAATAATAATAATAATTTAATTTAATTCGTTTATTAAATACTATTGATATTACATTAATGTGATATGTGTCACGAATCTGACGGCTAATCTAGTATAAATTATCTGTGAGACATATTAATTATTATTTACAACATATATACAAATTGTATTTCGTATTTCAATACAAGAGTGCATGCAGAAAAGGTTTCATTTCATTTTTTAAATTTATATACGGTATTTTAATCATAATTATTGATTTTTTAAATGTTGTTTTGTTTTAATATTCATTTAATTTTATTTTATATACATAATTTGATTTAACATGTTATGTGATAATGAGATAAATATTAATACAAATAATTAAAGACACAAATAGTTACACTATAGTAATTATAATAAGTAGCGGATCCGTGCGAGAACTCTCGCATAATGGATTGTGTGCGTCCCCATGTTTACAGACTACCCGCTCGGTTTAGTGCTCTGCGGGCTGTAGGCGACAGATTTCTCGCAGGGGCTGTCGTCTTGTTTATTTGTTTAAAAGCACTTTATGAACAAATAAATCATTTCTGTTAACTTTTCAAGAAATGCAAGATTTTTCCTGTACTATTGAGACGATTTGGAAGGTTTTGGTACAAACCACACCTTCTAACTCCCTCTGGTTTAGGAGCTTGAGTTTTGTGATACATACACCATAGTCTTAGCGTATTACGTATATAATAAGATAAGTTAACGAGTTAATGTTTTCTTAGGTAATAGTTTTTAATGCGACGTTCATGTTGGACAATCCAGGTAGTAGTTCATTAAGTATTGATGGTATAATATAATTTAGTCTCTTGAAACCATAGCTATTTATATATACATATGAAAATCCACAGCCTGCTTCCAGTCTCCGACCGGGTCAGGAATGGAATGAATGAAGCCCCCATCTAGCGGCGAGGATACGGACTGTAACGGCTGCCGAGGCCTGACGCACCCCTCTGGGGCAATGATTAAATGAATGACAGATGAAATGAAATGATATTGGAGAGTGTTGCTGGAATGAAATTTGACAGGGAAAACCGGAGTACCCGGAGAAAAACCTGTCTACCTCCGTTTTGTCCAGCACAGATCTCACATGGAGTGACCGGGATTTGAACCACGGATCCAGCGGTGAGAGGCCGGCGTGCTGCCGCCTAAGCCACGGAGGCTTCTTTATATATACATAAAGGTTTTAAATATTTAGTGCTTGTTATGGCTCTTGTTTGTATGTTGTGAGAGACCTTATGCCTGAATCATGCATCATGGTAGTAATACAATGGAACTTGAATAATTCGAACCTCAAGGGACCAGTAAAAAAATCGAATTATCCAAAAATTCGAATTAAGAAAAGTTCTTTGAAAAGCGTAGAGAAAATATATTGCATTACGTTTGCATAATGATTTACGTTCAACAAAGCAGATTAACAGACAATGGTACCGTATAAATGACTGTATCATGAATAACCTCAAAAGTTCCAAATGATAATATAAAACCAAAATGTACTATTCACCTATTGAACGACAGTAGTAATCCAGCAATCTAGTTAAGTCTTAGAGAAATCAACAGTCTTTTAAAAAAGTTTGAGAATTTTACCTGTTTCCTACAATTAAGTTTCTCGACCATCACAAAAGAATCTAACAAATTTAATGAACGGAAAACAGAATCACTTACGTCATTTCTACTTTCAAAATAGAACGCTTAAGTTCTGTGATGTCGTTTGTCGTTTTTCGGGAATTCCTAAACCAACTGTTTGGCTTCCGATCGGCTTTTTACATGTAAAAGCTTCGAATTATCCAAAATATAATTCGAATTAACCACGATTTTTTAGCATTGATTGTATATAAAATGCTAGGGACCAAGAGAAAAATTCGATTAAAGAAGTTTTCGAATTATAGAAGTTCGAATTAACCACGTTTCATTGTAATAATAATAGCCTAAATAATACGAATTTTCTACACTTACCTTCAAAGGCATTTAGCGCTCTTTAATTTTAAATATACACGCTGATTGTGTAGTTGATTTTGGGCCATAATAATAAAAGTTTAAGAACCCCTGCAACTTAGCGAGCATGAGCCACGTCTGCCTGTTCCAGAGAACTTGCTGTGAATTTCAGTGGATTCTCATTACTGTATTGCTTGTCAGCAGACGAATCACAAGAATGGTCTTCCAACCTTTTCCCGGGGACACCTCCAAGCTCTGCACGATGATGTGCATGTCCTACAGCGGTCTCTGGCGGGAACGTTCATCTTCGAGTTCTACCAGAAGACCCTCCTACCCAGCGCCATGGAACTCCTGCTGGACAGGATACTGGTCGGGACAGGGGACGTGGTGGCTGACTTGTCCGTTACTTGGACACACTTCTACTGTCATATTCTGTCCACATTGGAGGCCATCTTCGTGCAAATCAAGGTAGGACCCAGGGCCGGATTTACGAGTATGCTGCCTACAGGCTAAAGTCCATTTGCCGCCCCTCAATAGTTCATATTTGCTTAATACATTTGTTTTATACAACAAAAGGATAGAGTTCATTGGCGTTTTCATTATTTTTAAACATAAAGTTCATTTAGTTTAGATAAAACTACAAATTTAATGGTTTACATAATAAATTATGTTATGAAATTAGTTAACTACTTGTTTTTTTACTTACTTATTTTAAGATTCGTTAAGGAATGAAATGGGTTTCGAACTTACAATTAATTTGTTCTTGGAGATCAGTGATCACATATTTTTATATTATAATGCTAATGAATATCATTTGCGTAAGTGAAGAACTGTGTTCAATTTGAATTAAGTTGTCCTACAGGGTGAAATGCAACTACACAAAATGTAGTTATTTAGTGGTTTATATGTTGAAAATTATGCAAACTTCTCTAAAACACCTCACCCCACGTAATCTTGATGTTCAAATATACACAGCTTTCTTACGAGATTTATTAATGGCAAACTCGTTAATAATGTCCTCATATGAAAGTATTTTTGTTATATTTGCCTCAATATAAAGCAATGAAAGTGAGTAATGTATTTTAGAAATACTAGTTCGCAGATAGTTCTCAGTGTGTCGCCTCCGTAGCGTAGCGGTCAGCATGGTTAGCTGCCGCCCCGGAGGTCCTGGGTTCGATTCCCGGCTCTGCCACGAAATTTGAAAAGTGGTACGAGGACTGGAACGGGGTCTACTCAGCCTCGGGTGGCCCAAATGAGTAGAGGGGGTTCGATTCCCCCTCAGCCATCCTCGAAGTGGTTTTCCGTGGTTTCCCACTTCGTCTTCGGGCAAATGCCGGGATGGTACCTTCTTCAAGGCCACGGCCGCCTCCTTCCCTCTTCCTTACATATCCATCCTGACCATCCATTACCTTCCCTCATGAGGCCCCTGTTCGCTTTGCAGGTGAGGCCGCCTGGGCGAGGTGCCAATCACACCTCACCAGTTGTATCCACTCCGATTAGATGTTCCCAGCTCTAGGACACTGCCCGTAGAGGCGGTAGTGGTGAGTTCCCTCGCTGAGTCCGTGAGTTCCACCAACCTGGAGGGTAAACGACTAAGAAGAAGAAGAAGAAGATAGTTCTCAACTCTTCTAAGGCAGGAAAAACTGTAGAAGGACTGATTCCCGGTCAATGCATGTGAGATTTTCGATGTGAAATGCCATGTCCTGTGGTTCGGATTCCACGTAAAACGGAGGTCCCGTGGCTTATGATCGCGTGATTAACGGTCACGTTAAACTACAAGCTTTTTTTTGAAACATATTTTTAAGTAACATGTATTCTTGAATTCGTACGGAAAATATTATTAACGTGTGAAATACTTCATTTTAACTTTACAATAAATTGCCGAACTGCCGGCCCTGAAAATTTGCCGCTCTAGGCTGCAGCCTACTTAGCCTATTTAGAAATACGGCCCTGGTAGGACCTCAATATTAGTGTAGACCTATTATCTAATTGTTGTTTTAAGCGGCCTAACATAATACTGTCCACATTGGAGGCCATTTTCGTGCAAGTCAAGATCTTGGTTGGTTGGTTCTTAAGTTTAGGGGCTGCGACAACAAGGTCATGTAGCCCCGTGTACTTTGGGTGTGTGTAGAATCTGTCTGATAACCGGTGTTAATTGTGATGACTGTATTAGTGTGTGTTAACTGTTTTTTTTAAATTCAAGTAAGGACTGCAGACTTTTGAAATTTTCAAATAGTTCCTACTTTTGCCGCCAAACGGCACCGTCAACGACTACTGGTTCAGAACTTAGCTACCAGACGCCGCCGCAGTCGGCTCTTGGCAACGAACGTAGGAACCTAAGAGCGTTGTTTAAATTCTTAACCTATACAATTTAGCTTCACACAGGTGTAATTAGTGGAAGGTTCTTTAACATGCCATAAATCTATGACAAGGGGCCGCCGGCTTTACTTCCCCTCCGAAGGAAGGCATACTGAGGAACTTTTAACGCTCCTAAAAAAATCCGACGACTTTAGCCGGATTTGAACCCGCGATCTTATGCATAGAAGCTCAGAATGCTACCGACTACGCCACCGAAGCCGCCAAGTCAAGATCTTAATATAAGTGTAGACCTATTATCTAATTGTTGTTTTAAGAGGCCTAGCATATACAGAACTACCCACACTGCCATTTTCGTGCAAGTTAAGGTAGCATCTCTATTTTATTACATACCTTAATTACATATGGCGCATTTCTCTTTTCTTTTATAAACATGCAGCAGTTCACTAAGCCTCCGTGGCTTAGGTGGCAGCACGCCGGCCTCTCACCGCTGGGTCCGTGGTTCAAATCCTGGTCACTCCATGTGAGATTTGTGCTGGAGAAAACGGAGGCAGACAGGTTTTTCTCCGGGTACTCCGGTTTTCCCTGTCAAAATTTCATTCCAGCAACACTCTCCACTATCATTTCAATTCATCTGTCATTAATTTAATCATTGCCCCAGAGGAGTGTGTCAGGCCTCGGCAGCCGGCACAGTTCATATCCTCACCGCTAGATGGGGGCTACATTCATTCCATTCCTGACCCGGTCGGAGACTGAGCCGTAGAAAGTTATCTTCGTATTGGAAAGTATTTCAGTCTTCCGTATTTTATGGTATTTTCCTTAACGTTTTATACTCCTGTTTCGACCACCTCTTGGTGCACTGGCTAGCATTCTTGAGTGTTACACCAAAGGTCGAGGTTCTATTCCCGACTCTGCCAAAAAAATTAATAATTCTTGTCTGAGCACTGTTGTTGGATATACTCATTCTCGTGTGATGGGTTCGATTTCCATATCGGCCATCCTGGAAGAGGTTTTCCGTGGTTTCTCGCTTCTACTCAACCAAATACCAGTGTGTACTTAATTTTGGGCCACAGCTGTCTCCTATCCAAATTCTAGCCCCAGTTCTCCAGTACAGCTGTCGTCATGACACGCACACCCAAGTACACGGGGCTACATGGCCACGATGTCACAAAGCTCATAATGAATCAACAACAACTATTTTGAAACGAGGATGTAATTATTCAGCTAAAATCGCTTACTCACTAGATTTCCATATTAAACATTGCAATTGCGTACGATTCGAAATTTTGTGGAAACAATCATATCATAAGAGAACACAATGATGATCGAGCTTTTTATTCAGAGGATTCCTTGTGACATCAATCATGTATTGTAATTTTATATTAAATCACATCTCGTAATTCTCTGGTCTCCCTGCCTGCCCAATAGTAGTATGTTTAATTTCGCTGATGATTCTTTTATGCACACCCTGGAAGAGATTTCTAATCACCGTGTGATCTCAGGGAATGCACAAGTTGAAGTGTGGAGGCTGAAGAGCAAATAACTCGATAAGACTTCAATTTGGTTATGTGTTTTGCCTGCCTTTGGGAATAAAGCGTGTGTTTGAACTTGGAGCCACTTCACGGTGTAACGGCTAGTATTCTGGGCTATCGTCCCGAAGGTCCGGGTTAATTTCTCGGCTCTGACAAGAAATTTAATTCTGGTTTGAGGGCTGGAACGGGGTCCACCCAGATTCGTGTAGAAAACCTAAGAGGAGGTGGGTTCAATTCCCCCCTCAGCCATCGTCGAAGTGGTTTTCCGTGGTTTCCCAATTCTATTCCAGGCAAATGCCGTGAAGGTTCCTAAATTAAGGCCATGACCGTTTCCTTCCCAATTTTCACCTGAATTACACATACACACATACACACACACACACACTACTTCAGACACCACAATAGCATAGGTTATGAAAAATTCAATATACACCCACACACCCAATTACACGGGGCGATAAATGACCACGATGCAATTCCCAAATTTACTACGAATTGTATATTATAATAGTTTTATACCTTCTTAGTTTGTAAGGATTGTAGATATACACCACTGACGAACAGCTCAAACACACCGTATTTACAAACGAATAATAATAATAACCCCTGGCACTACAGTCCATGAAAGGCCTTGGCCTACCAAGCGACCACTGCCCGGCCATTTGGCCTGCAGATATTGGGGTGACGCGTAGTCAGTGCATCGGGTCCCCTCGGCCATTAATCTTCGTTTTCGTGACCGGGGCGCTGCCTCACTGTCAGACAGCTTATCAATAAAGCTCTGCGCGGATGCAACATTTTTCGGCATGCGGATATAGTTTGAATGGCTGTGCGGATAGCGGATAAGCGGCGGACAATGTTTGAGTAAATTTGCGGATATGTTTCAGAATCCAATCCAAACTTGTTGAATATCATTACTAGGACCCGGATGCTTATGACATATCATATTTTCCCGTTAAGTTTTTTTTTCATAATAAATGTAAGATGATTATTTAAGCTAATCTCATTATTTTATTTTATCGTATGGCGTATACATGAGCTACAGATCTATATTTACACTATTTACATAGTTAATCGCTTGTGGCGTCCCCAGGAAAAATTCTCTTCTATCTCCGTCGAAACGGCTCAGTGGGCATTCTTGGGTGATGTGCTTCACAGTTTGCCTCTCAGCACCACAGTCGCAACAAGATGATGACTTTTTCCTCCATTTGTATAGCAGATCTGCACACACACCATGGTTAGTTCGGATCCAGTTTAGCTTGGACCTTACTTTCCGAGGTTGTTCAAAACCAGGTACCTTCTGTGAGATGCATGGCATTTCCAAAGACTCTGCTGGGGCGAATTGTCTCCATTCATTAGACCATTTCTCAGTGAGGTTGAAATTACTCATTGCCAGGCTCTCCGCTGTGCAGATGGGTGGATGTCTTGACTTCAGTCTATCTATATGTAGATGGTGGATATCCTCATGAATGGGCAGTTTTTGATTAATCTGGATCTTCTTGTATTCATTCATAAAAGCATTGCATCTGCGGAGGTGGGGTGGGGGAATATGGCTTAATACAGGCAGCCACTGAATAGGAGTTGATCTGATCGTGCCTGTGATCATTCTCATTGTGTCATTTAATTTAACATCTATTCTCTTCACATGAGGGCTGTTTATCCAGACAGGGGCACAATACTCTGCAGTAGAGTAAACCAGGCCAAGAGCTGAGCAACGTAAAGTAGTTGCACTTCATGTCATTAAGCATAATTAACACTTCGAACTGAAATGGGTTGCAATTCAGGCTGTAGCCTATAGTCTAACATTCATTTTAAACATAGCACATGACAAAGAAAGCTGAAGGGAATGACTTTCCCCTCTAATGTCTAAATTTGTTGCTTTAATGCAACATTAAAAATATTATTGTAATGCAAGTAGATTCGGATAACAGACGTGCGGATGCGATGCGGATGCGATGCGGATGCCGGTAACAGTCTTGCGGATGCGGGGCGGATGGGAGAGGGGCGGATGCGGATAGCGTTTTGTTTATCCGCGCAGGGCTCTACTTATCAATTTGTCCCCCGTTCCAGCCCTCACGTCAGTTTTTAAAATCCCGGACGGAGCCGGGAATCCAACCCAGGGCCTTCGGGTGAAAGGCAGACGCGCTACCCCAACACCACGGGGCTGGCCTGGCACTGTCTAACAAAAATATTAACCGGCGGATAACACAACTCTTTACGATGAGAAGCTGAATTTCTAATTTCTCTTTATCTGCAGAACCATAGGATGACCATACGACAAGCCACGCTGCAGGCTTTCCGTGACCACGTGCTGCTCAAGATGGAAAGGACACTGCTACCATTGTTGTCCGTGTTACGAGACGAAAGTGCCGTCCCCCAGCCCATCAAACAGATGCTTCTAGTCTTACAGGTGAGAACAATTTTTATTCTTGAAGAAAGACCATGAAACAAGGTGCATTCAAGGTACATTTTTAGCCTATTTTCATTCATGGAAAAAATGGCTTATGAAATCACCTTTTGTCCGTGTGTCTGTGTGTGCGTGCGTGTGTGTGTGTGTCCCCCTAATAACTTCTAAACGGCTGGTGTGATTTTAATGAAACTCGGTAAGTTCATAGCAATTTTCCGGACGACCCCGACCGTGCCCTTCAAATTTTGTTACGTCTCACCAATCCAACATGGCGTCCGTGCGAAATATTTCACCTGCATTCAATACCTCCGAAACTATTACCGATATCACCCTAAATTTTGTACGGTGATGAAGGAAACTACTAGAAGTTCACCTATGTGACTTTTGAAAACCTGGTAACTACAAAACCAACATGGCGGACAAGCGGAGTTGCGACTTTTAAATAGACTTTTCTCGCGATTTAACCAACAAACGCAATGAAACTTGGTGCAGTATTGTGCCCGTTTAGACCGGAGTCCGCACGACCACATATGCATTTTACCAATAATCAGTCAGCACGAGAGTCAAAATATCCCGGAGCGCCAGATGGGTTAAAGCAAATCGCAAAAACGACATCAAATTAAAAAAATGCTTTGCTGATTTTTGGCTCAATGCAACAATAAGGATAGAAGGAGATTTAATTGGGTATGACACATCTGGTAAAATTATCTCAGTTTATTTAGAAGTTAAAACCTGACTGCAAGGATGCTCAAAGCAGCATCATCCACGTGTGGCGATCCACACACTTATTTACACACAATATACAGAAATTTTCCAAACACATTTGACAATCTTTTTGGAAACACAAGTCCGATTAATAGTCCTGTGGACTGTGTTCCAAAATCATTAATATTTAATTCCAGTTCAAAGTTAATTGTCTATACTGGAAATAACGTAGATCACTGTTTGAATATTTACATGATATTAACACTCGTAGAATAAATGTTTATAGAATTTTTAAACTTTCACTTGTTTTCCAGTTTCAAAAATACATCGTCGAAAAATATTATCACCATTGAAGCAACACACATTATTTACACATATTAATAACATCTGAAAAGTATTTGACCATTGAGCATAGCATCGAAGAACTGTGCGAAGCACAACAACAATTAATTGTTCTTCTGACATTAAACAGTTCGAGAAGTGACTCGATTATGAACTTCAAGTTCCAAACAAAATACATGATTTCTGAATCAACTTGATCAATAAATGGTTGAACCATTCAACTATTCAATTATCCACTTGGAATCATTATGAAAAAAATATTTATATTCATGGCCATTCTTAGTAACTTTCACAACTTGCAATTCTTCGACAGAATGCGGAAATAAGAATTGTAGTTTTATAATGAATTCATTTAGTTCATGGCACTAGGATTGAAAATATCCTTCAAATTATTCGTGGTTAAAGAATTATTTTTAACTGGCAGTGGCCCATTCTATTATTCGTGTAAGAACACAATATTACAACAACAACGGTAAAGGTCTTCCTCTGAAGAAGAATAAACTACTATCATGACAAATCCGGGTTCTAGCAAAATCAAAGTCTAAATGGAATTCGTAAACAAGGTTGAAATAAGAACTGATGGTTTTAAAGAAATAACCTTCGGGTCATTCATCCGACGAAATGTGTAGTTCCAATACTCCTACTATAAACCTGAGCCATCGAACCTGCTATTTGATTGATGCTCGAAAAAACCTCTTCATTCCTGCGACTTAAACATGCGCACCTGGGAATGGCATTTCAACTACTCCACACATAAATTATCTTCCCAAAATTTATACAATAAATCAAGCCTCTGCTTGTTATCAACACTGGAAGATTAATAAACTTACAAGTTTATTTTATTTTACCATTCAGTTCAACCCGTGAATTTACCATACTTATGAAAAGCTTTATTTCACTTTCGAGTGTATTTACGTCATGATTTTATATAAATACAAAAATATCCTATTTGATACAAATATCATTTGCTTTCCCGTTTCATGCCTCTCCGTGTTATATGAAAAATATACTTTGCTCAATGCAAATATCAACTGTTCAACCAGAACTAAAATGTTGGTTGAATGCGGGCTTGCGCTAACCACTCTCCTTCGGAAAATCTCCTGTTCCAAACTAGAAATGATTAAACTACTTCATAGGCTCTTTCTCAATTCATATGATTATTAGAAAATATAATATCCAAAAATTATTTAGAAACATTATGAAAATTATTATTATTATTATTAATGGATTATTATTATTATTATTATTATTATTATTATTATTTATATTATTTTAAATATGTTTAATTATCATCTCATTATGTGAGAATCCACATGTTTGAACCTTCGAATATGGAAAAAATATCCATTCCTTAACAAAAATAAATTTAACTTTTACAGTTACATCGGGGGTTTTTCGTGGTTTCCTTAAAATATGAAAAATTCAAATAAATCTTCGAAATGCTCGGTCATCGATCCTAAACTGTTCTGAGTGTTGCAAATGCTCAGAATAACTCTAATAAGTCTTGCGTAAATCATTGCAAGCTTTAAATACGACGAAAAAAATGTGTTGGTCATCTGCAGAAAAATAGTTTGTTCCAATTAGCTAGGCATAATATAATTCAAATGTGGCTTACATTTCTTGATGGTCTTGAAGTGTAGTAAACCTGGTCTGTACCAGATTTATCCATAGACATGCCCTATCGGACAAGCATGTATAATCCTTGTATCCGCCGCCATCATATACCCACAATTCGTCTAGTCAGACATAGTGGTAGTATCTTTCGACGTTTGAATTAACTGTGGTTCCATTTTAATATGGGCTTCTATCAAAGCCATAACAGTTTGTTTAAATAGGGTCAGATCTAAGTGATCTCTTCTTAAATATGTCAGTTGTAACATAACTCACTGTAATCTTATCAGTGCAAGAAAAACACTGACAGTCTAAGCAATTAACGGCTGTTCTGAAGATCGTTCCCTGGGCATGGTTTGTTATATCACCATCTACCATGCGCTAAGCAACCTGCAGTTTCCCTTGCGTAGACTAATGAACGCCACCGTTATAGACTAGTCTTCAGTGTACTGACAGATCGAAGTGGTTAACTAGTTACAAAAATGAAAACTGACTTGAAATGGATTTAAACATCCAAGTATTAAGTTATTACTGGACTGTGACAAAATACTATTTTCTAGACAAAGTCTAGCATATGTCCTTGTAGAAATATAAATATTTCCACCAATGTCTGTAGAAATATCAATCACCTCAGTGATTCTCCTCACCAGAAACTTACTAAGTTCCAACTCGTAGCGCAGCACTTTTCGTGACTATCACGACTTGAAAAGAACTTCTGCGTAGATCTGGCAACCATGTGCCTTGGCTCAGCGTAGATGCAACTTGCTCGCCAAGTGCTTGTGTTAGAATGAGCTGACCATGCCTCGCCCAGCTGGCTTTTATTCAAAACTGTCAGGGTCACGCGTCATCACCTGATATCTAGAAATTCTCATATCTCTTGAATCCCTGGTCCGATTTACTTGATACTAATTGCATTCTCTTTCATTTGGCCGAGCCAGTAATCTGATCCAAGTCTCAAGTCTCTACTCCATAGTTAACTATTTAATCAATAAATAGCCTCCACCTCTGCTATTCCTCGCTACGTCACTTGACATCCAACTATCGGTAAATTCTTTCTAAATGCTTCTCGAAGCAATGTAGCGCGATATTCAAATATCTCAACTTTCAAAAGCGGCTACAGCCTTTCCCTTGATATCTAGGTGTCTGAAACTTGGAATACCCATTCCTAGAGTTGGGCACAGTATATGTTTATACACATTGTAATGCACCGACATCTAACTTCATTCAATTGTTTACATAACTTCAAGATGGCGGCCGTGCGAAATATTTCACCGGCATTCTATATCTCTGAAACTATTACCGGTATCACCCCGAAATTTTTACGGAGTTAAAGGGCGCTACTGGAAGTTCATCTATGAGACTTTCAAAAACCGGTTAACTACAAAACGAACATGGCGGCCAAGCGAATTTCAAAGTTTTAAATAGACTTTTTTCGCGATTTAATGATCCAAACGCAATGAAACTAGGTACAGCAAATGTTAATATAAATTGTAATGTACTGATTTCTAATTTAGTTCAATTGTTTACATAACCTCAAGATGGTGGCTGTGCGAATTTTAAAATTAAGTTTTATATCTTGTGTCGCAATCATGCGATCGAAGTAAATAATTGAATAATGAACCTGCGCAATAATTTTCCTTTAATGGTACATGACTCTATGGCCTATACATATAACAATCCAACATGGCGAGCATCCGAGATACAGTATTTAGACGGTTCTCAATATCTATTAATCTACTACAGTAATCAAACTGAAATTTGTAAGTGTATAGAGGCTATAAGCATAAGTTCACCTATGGGACGTTCAATAACCTGGCGAGCACAAATCCAATATGGCGGCGACGCGAAATTTAAATATTCAAATGGACGTTTCTTGCGTTTTAACCATCCGAGCGCAGTGAAACTTGATACAGTATATGCTTATACAAATTTTAATCAAGTGGTATCTAATTCATTTAAATTATTTTCATAACCACAAGATGGCGGCTGAGCGAAATTTCAAAATGCCGCTTTTATTTCTTGTGTCCAAATCATACGTTTGAAGTTTGAATAAAACAACTACACAATAATCTTCATGCAATCTATATATATAAAGCACAAAGTTTGTCTGTCTGTTATGTATACAAATCTACACCGTTTCACCGATCTCAACCAAAGTTTGTATACTTACCCTTTGGAATCCTGCGGGTAACCCTGTCAACTTTAAAATTAGGACAGACCACCCCATTCCCTGCATTTAGGCCCTTTTGCACAAATCTACGCCGTTTCACCGATCTGAACCCTGCGAGTAACACTGTCAACTTAAAATTTAGGACAGACCACCCCATTCCCTGCATTTAGGCCCTTTGGCACAATTCTACACCGTTTCACCGATCTGAACCAAAATTTGTATACTTACCCTTTGGAACCCTGAGAGTAACACTGTCTACTTGAAATTGCGGACAGACCTCTCCATTCCCTGCATTTCGGCCCTTTGGCAAATTTACACCGTTTCACCGATCTCAACCATAGTTTGTATACTTACCCTTTGTAACCCTGCGAGTAACACTGTCCACTTAAAATTTCAAACAGACCACCCCATTCTCTGCATTTAGGCCCTTTGGCAAAAATCTACACCGTTTCACCGATCTGAACCAAAATGTGTTTACCTACCCTTTGGAACCCAGCGGGTAACCCTGTCCACTTGCAATTGTGGGCAGACCACCCCATTCCCTGATTTTAGGCCCTTTGGCACAAATCTACACCGTTTCACCGATCAGAACCAACATTCGGATACTTAGATCTA
The DNA here is from genome assembly GCA_946902985.2 of Meconema thalassinum. Classification (NCBI taxonomy): domain Eukaryota; kingdom Metazoa; phylum Arthropoda; class Insecta; order Orthoptera; family Tettigoniidae; genus Meconema; species Meconema thalassinum. Next base: position 560,179,534 of record OX336391.1, read on the forward strand.
CCCTTTGGTACCCTGCGAGTAACACTGTCTGCTTAAAATTGCGGATAGACAACTCCATTCCCTGCATTTAGGCTCTTTGGCCCAAATCTACACCGTTTTACCGATCTCAACAAAAATTTGTATATTTACCCTTTGGAACACTGCGACTAACACTGTCTGCTTGAAATTGCGGAGAGTCTACTCCATCCCCTGCTTTTAGGCCCTTTGGCACAAATCTACACCGTCGCTAACCCAGGTCCCACAAGTTGTGAGACCCTGGGGGGGGGGGGCTGTTGTGAGAATAGCTTGCTGATTCATCGTGAGGTGACATGAGAGGACTTTCCAAAGCCCGCCGTGTTATTTGCTGTCTATGCTGATGCCAGCACAGGGCCGTTGCTCAAGCCACTGTGGTGTTGCGAAAGAGTGAGTGATTCCTCGGCCAATCTAAATGGGACGGGGAACCCCGAACGTGTGACATCATATTTCGTCATCATCTGCGATCATGTCAGGTTCGTGCAACTTGGACCCATATTCTTTGCCGAGCAGTACGCCATAATCTCTTTCACTAGACGCATCGAGTACAGGCCTAAGCCAGGAAATAAGGTTGAGACTTTGGAAGATATCGAAGCTAGACATCTGAACTACCTATATCAGTTTTAAAATTACACCATGTTCGTTTAGTAGTCATTTTTTCATTACCTTACTATTATCATCATAAGTGCAAATGACCTAGATGTTACGCCCATCATACCACTAATCACCGCCGCATAAAGTCTTTCTCGACTGTGATTTTTTAAATATTTATATTTATTACAGTACATTGTGTACATTATAATTGAAGTGGCAATTCAATACCGGTAGTAGTTTCCCCTATCATCCTCATCATAAGGGCAAATGACCTAGATGTTACGCCAATTACACCATTAATCACCAGACACAATAAGTCTTCCTCGCCTGTGAATTTTGAAATATGTATTTCTATTACGGTAGTTTGTAAGTTTGACGTGTCGATTTAACTGTAGTTTTCATTATTATCCATATCAAAACGGCAAATGACCTAGATATTACGCCCTCATTGTCTTTTGCGGCAAATGACCTAGATTTTAAGTCCATTATATTTCTAAGGAGACTTTGAGACATTATCATCATTCCACCGGGCGAAGCCGGGTACTACTGCTAGTAGTACATAAATCTAAGGCCTATAATATAAAAATCCAACATGGTGACCATCCAAAATATTTAGACGCTTCTCAATATCTACGAATCTATTACAGCAATCAAACTGACAATTTGTATGTTGATAGAGGCAATTAATATTAGTAGGATATATGAAAGGAGCTAGATAAGGGGCAATGATGATGATGATGATGATGATGATATGAAAATATGCTATTTAGTTCTTAACGGAACTACTTGTTTCTCTTGAGATTCGGAGCAAATAGCAACATGTAGTTATGTTTCACAGGGCGGTGCACATAAATTTACTGACAGTCTCTAGAGCGATACGTGTTTCTAATACTTTAAATGGTGACGTTTATAGTTATTTGATCAACGTGTAATCACCAGAAAAATTGGATAACATGTTTCGTACGTCAGGTGAACATCATCAGATTCTGATCACTTAAGCCCTTTATTCAGAGTCGGATATGTATTGAGCCCGTTTAGACCAGAGTCCAACGACCACATTTTGCAAATTTCCCAAAACAGTTCAGCACGAGACAGAAGCTATCTCAGGGTCTACCTGGGCGAAAACTAGATAAAATCTGGCTTCACTGATATCGTTAATACGCAAGTACAGTAAGGTAGGAAGAGAAATAATCGAAAATAGCACGATTCATTAAAATATTTCAATTTATTTATAATTAAAAATTTAAATCTTCGACATAAATCATCAAAACTATACAAAACACTCACACATAAAAAATAACACACCACAAAAATTAGATAACACTCCTACTCTTCGACGAATGATATCCAGAAAATTGTCAGTCCATTCTGGTATCATTAAACATTTCTATTTACACACTTCTAGGCGATCATGATTCGGTGAAGAGTTCTAATGATCCCTATCTGTACACTCGCAGTTTTCCATTTCTGAAGATTGATCTTTGATTGTTCAAGTATTAGACAAATATTTTGTTTCACTTCGAAAAATTGTTGTATCACTTTCACCTGCATAATGTGCTTTCCAAAAATTAATAATTATGGAAGATTATTGCACAACATTCTTTTGTAGGATTATGCAGTAATATAATATTAATATTTGACTAACATGGTGGCCGAATGTTAATATTATTTGCATTTATGACTTTGTTTCATTGAACAAGTTGTTCATAATTTTCATATTTTTAGAGTAATATGAAAATAATCATTTATTTTAAATTCACAATTGGTCTCACATCACCAATGAATTATTTGATAACCATCTCAAATGATGTTATATAAATAAACACAAATTATTATTAACAACAAAAATTGTTATAATTTTCTATCATTCAATTAATTAAATTTGTCATCAAATAATTATTATTTTCACTCTCAGTTAATCTTCAAATTATTTAAATTTCAAAATATTCATAACAGAATTTATTGTTATTATTCGTGACTTTTCTTCAAAATGATTTATAACAGGTTTCACTTCTCTCAAAATTAGTTCATGAAGATTGGCATTACGTTAGTTGACTGGTTCAAAATTTATTATTATTATTTCAGGCACTCCCAAGTATTTATTATAAACATTCTCAGATAATTATATATCTTCTTTTATTTCATTTGCAACCATTTATATTCTCAATAAGCTTTGGTCAGGTTCATCAAATCTAACAATTATATTTTATTTATTAGGCACAAAATCGGGAATCTAGATAATTGACCCAGGTTGGAAATAAATATCCAATCCTACAGGATTTGAATTGTACTGGAATATGGGGAGGCCCTATTGCCTCACCCTTCTTTAACAACTATGAGCAACACACGCTCTCACTAACCTCTTCCACAACTCAGGAAATAATTTCCTCATGGATGACCCTCAGTCTCCACATAATGTTCCACTCGCTGCTCGAAGGATTGCAGCGCGCGATTCAAAATCTGCCGCTTCGTTGTAAACATGTTCCTGACGTCTCTACGTCACAGAAGCGTCCGTGATTCGGGTACAGTATACAACACTTGTGTATAACATATTTATACATAAACAAGTGTTTAGTTAATAACAAAAACTTCCTTTATAACTTGCCATGTTTTGCTTATTTTGATTTATATATAAAAAAGAATATACTTATGAGATCACATTTGGCCGTGTGGGTGCTTATGTGTGTGCGTGTGTCCTCACCCCACCCCTAATAAAATCTAAACGGATGGAGGGATTTCAATGAAACTCGGTGAGGTCTTAGCACCATTTCCACCGACCCCGAACGTGCCCTTCAAATTTTATTACGTCTCACCAATCCAACAAGGTGGCTGTGCGAAATATTTCACCGGCATTCTATATCTCCGAAACTATTACTGACATCACATTTAATGTTGTACGGTGATAAAGGCCACTATTGGAAGTTCACTTATCAGACTTTTAAAAACCTGTTAACTACAAAACGAACATGGCGGCCAAGCGAAGTTGAAACAATGAAATAAACTTTTATCGCGTTTTAACCATCCAAACGCAGTGAAACATGGTACAGTAAATGTTTATACACATTGCAATGCATTGGCTTCTAATTTTGTTCAATTGTTTACATAACCTCAACATGGCGGCTGTGCGAAATGTTGAAATTAAGTTTTATTTCTTGTGTATTAATCATGCGATTGAAGTGAACGTTTGAATAATGAACCTACGAAATCTAATAGTACATAACTCTATGGCCTACATTATATAAAAATCTAACATGGTGACCATCCAAAATATCTAAACGGTTCTCAATATATATTAATCTATGGCAGCAATCACACTGAAAATTTGTGTGTTGATAGAAGCTATGAGCATAAGTTCACCTGTTGGACTTTCAATAACCTGGTGAGCACATATCCAACATTGCGGTGACGTGAAATATAAATATTTAATTGGACGTTTCTCGCGATTTAACCAACCGAGCGCAGTGAAACTTGGTACGGTAAATACTTATACACATTTTAATCCACTGTCATCTATTTAATTTCTATTGTTTTCATAACCACAAGATGCCAGCTGTGCGAAATTTTAAAATCTCGATTTTATTTCTTGTGTCCTAATCATGCGATTGAAGTTTGAATACTACACCTACGCAATAATCTTCATGTAATAGTACATAACTCTAAGATCTACATATATAAAATCCAATATGGTGACCATCCGAAATATTTAGACAGTTATTATTATTAATCGTATGGCAATTACACATCACTTTTTGGAACACAAAGAAAATATAACCATAATTTACAAATTTACAGACATATTATTTACATAGTTTATCACATTTGCTGTAGAAAACAAAAAGTCAAAGTGGTTTCCAGGATATAAGTTCTGAGGGCACTCTTCAACTATATGCTTGATGGTCTGACACTGGAAGCCACACGTGCACTCTGGAGAGGCGAATCTTTCCCCATTTGTATAGTAGATCGCCACATCTCCCATGGTTGGTGCGTATCCTGTTAAGTGTACACCATGTCCTACGGGGCAGATCAAGTTCCCATGGATTGTTGTTACTATGGAGAAAACTATGTAGCTCTGGTGGAGTGTTTGTGTACCAATTTTCTGCCCAGGCTTCATGAAGATTGAAGTTATGGTCTGCCAGGTTGTTGGCTGTTCTGATTGCAGGGTGTCTGGAGCGGAGTCTATTGATTTGGATTGCAGGTATGTCCTCATGGATTGGCAGCTGTTGGTTGTTGCAGATTTTGTTAAATTCTCTCAGGAGGATATTCTTTCTTCTCAGCGTAGTAGGTGGAATACGGCTCAGGACAGGTAGCCAGAAAACTGGTGTGGACTTGATTGTACCAGTAATTATCCGCATAGTTTGGTTTAGTTGAACATCTACTAGCTTCGTGTGACTACTGTTTAGCCAAACAGGGCTGCAATATTCTGCTGCTGAGTATACAAGACCTAGGGCAGTTGATCGGAGGGTAGACGCAGTGGAACCCCATGTTGTACCACACAGTTTTTGTAGGATGTTATTTCTTGACCTCAATTTGGCTGCAGTGTTTGTTAGATGTTGTTTAAATGACAGTGTTCTGTCAAGTGTCACTCCAAGGTACTTTGGGTATTTGTTATGAATCACACGTTTTCCATCAAAATGTATGTTTAGTTCATGGTTGGCTAGGATGTTGCTCAGATGAAAGCACGTGGATTCAGTTTTATTAGGGTTCGGTTGAAGTCCCCATTTACGGAAGTATTGAATCATTGCACATAAGTCCTTCGTTAATATTTCTTCAGTGGCCTCGATTTGTTTGTGTTGAGTTGCTAACACCCAATCATCAGCATAGCCGAACTTCCTGGACTGGGTGTCTGGCATATCTGCTATATAGAGACTGAATAATAGCGGAGCTAGGACTGAGCCTTGGGGTAGTCCGTTGTTAAGAGTCTTCTGGTCACTAACGGCATTCCCTATGGTTACCTGGAAAGGTCTATAAGTCAGCATGTTGTTCAGGAGTCTTGCTGTTCTTCTGCAGGGTATGACACGGAGAAACTTATTAACAATGCCCTGTCTCCACACAGTATCATAGGTGGAGGATAAATCAATAAATACAGCAGAGGTCTTTTGCTGTTTCTGGAATCCTGCCTCTATATAAGATGTAAATGAAAGAACTAGATCCACACAGCTTCGGTTTGGACGAAATCCAGCCTGTTCAACCGGAATCTTTTCATGTAATTCATTATGTATTCTGTTATACAGCAGCCTCTCAAGTAGTTTGTACATCATGCTCAGAAGAGAAATAGGACGATAACTTTGGGCTTCGTTATTGGGTTTACCTGGTTTCAAGATATCAATGATCTTCGTCTGTTACATTAGTCGAGGAATGGACCCTGTTTGTAAAATATTGGTGAAAAACTGGGCTAGCCATCTTTTAGCATACTCACCACAGTGCAGAAGGAATTCTGGGTGTATGTCATCAAGACCTGGGGCTTTACCTGATTTAATGTCTTTTAGAGCTGACGATATCTCTTCAGGGCTGAAAGGTATAGTATAAGAGCTATTATCTGGGCATTCTGAAAACATGGTTCGCAGTTCTCGTTTTACTTGAATGGCATGAGGCCGGGAGATGGATGGCTTAGATATTGAGACAATGTGAGCAGCAACTTTGTTTGGTTTTATTAAGTTGTTATTTCGTGTTGTTCGATTTCTACCTCCCAAATTACGTAAGAGGGACCAGGCTTTCCTGCTTGAGTGTTTGAAGTCTAGATTTTCGACAGTGTCCAGCCATTCCTGTCGACGCGTGGCATCAAGGCTATGCAGCAGGTCATCTGCTATTTCTTGTTCTCCAGTAGAAAGGAAGTCCTCGTACAGTTTCTCACTGACTTCAGACCAGCCAGGAATATATTCCTTCCGGTATCCTCTGTGAATAAACTTTTTTGCTATGCTTAATACTGCTCCAACAAATCTTCCATAGTTGTTACTTAAAGGAGGAATCCACCCTAAGACTTTATCAAGATTTATAGAGAATTCAGACCAGTTAGCTTTCTGAAAGTTCCAGCGTGGACGAGGAATGGAATTCACCAGGGGGATTTGTATGCCTACTTCTTGAATAACTGGGCGGTGCTGACTATGTGGGAAATCAGGTAGAACTCTGCGTGTGGTTGCTAGTGGTTTGAGGTTCTCGTTTGAAGACACAAAACACAGGTCCGGATTGGACTCCCGCCTCCAGGCAGCTGATGTAAATGTGCATCTGTCTTTGGCATCAAATATTAGATGAAAATTGTGTACTTCTGCCCATGAAACTAAAGCTTCTCCAGTTCTCAATATCTACGAATCTATTACAGCAATCAAACTGAAATTTTGTATGTTGATAGAGGCAAATAACATAAGTAGGTTATATGAAAATAGGCTGTATAGTTCTTTACGGAACTACTTATTATTATTAATAGACCTAATATTTTGCTATGCGTTGTGTTAGTTTTATAGCTCTTGTAAATATTACTTTTGCGTTGTTAATACTAGTTATGTTGTTAATACATGCAGACATCATGGTACTTTTACTAAAAATACTGAAACGAACCTCTTATATGATAAATAATTTATATAAACACCACACTGCCCGCGGTGGCCGAGGGCGCTAATGCGCTAGCTCGTGCTTAGTTGGTATCGGGAGAGCGTGGCTTCAAATCCCACTTCGGCCGTCCTGAAAATGGTTATCGTAGTTTCACCACCAGGCAAATGCTGAGACGGTTTCTTTTAACAGGTCCACGGCTAAATTCCTTCCCAAATCCCTTCCCTGGCATTTCCTTAATTAGATCCAAGTTAGCGGTCACCTGTCACCATCCCCAGTTGTATCTGCTGACAAAGTGTGCTCAGCTCCCAGCCACCGTCCTTGTGACGGTAGAGGAATGATCCCTCACAGAGTCCATGGAGGTGGGAGGATAAGTGAATTTAAAAAAATATAAGCACAATAGCATATAATAATAGAAAACCCAGTGTATGACAATTCAGGGGAATAATCATCTACAGAGTGAACACTTAACTTACGTTTCATAATAGCCAAACACAAATTCGAAAAAGTGGACCAATTCAAGTTTTTAAGAGTTATCATCATTGAACAAAATCCCAGACAACTGGAAATTAAACCGAGAATGCAATGGCTAATAAGACTTTCTACTCGTTGGGTATCTTACAAGAACCGAAACTTCTTGCTAGGAACACAGAACTAAGGATATACAACACAAATATTCGACCTATTTTAATTTATGGTGTAGAAACGTGGAGCAATGCCAAGAATAAAGAATATACTGTAAATTACGGGTTTCTGAAAAGCAAGTTCACATAAATGTTCTAAATCCTTGTCAAAATACTGGAAAAAGAGATAAAGTAAAGAAATTCATGCTTTATCGCAGCAAGCAACGATACTTACCATTGTAATGAGAAAACGACTACAGTGGGCTGGTCATCTAAAGATGGAGGGAACAGAATAGTCCTGCAGACAAGGAATTGCCATGGGAGAAAAGGCCTGGACCTGTTGGTAGACCTCGAAGCACCTGGGAGAGTGAGATCACAAAGCTATGACACAGATTACTGGTGGATGACTGGCAGGAACTTGCCCAAGACAGAAATCAACGGAGGCATTTAGTGAGAACTTCGCGTCCCATAGAAGCCTGCAGAGTGAGTGACAATACTTATTAGCAAACTTTTAACGGGCATTGGTGTATTATGGGCGCTGGCAAAGGGGATTTTCCAATAATTAGATTAAGATCGCTTGACACTGACCGCAAACCGCAGTTGGTTTCAAAAGTTCGATATTCATTACTATGTGGCATGTGCCCCTTTCCCTCTGAGTTTCTCAATTTCACTTGTAACCTGGTCCCGTATGTTACCAACATATGTCTGTTTCAGGGTGTATGCGAGTGCTACCCTCCTAGTGAACAGAAGCTCAGGTTAGAAGGCTTGGTGGTGAGGGTAGTTTCACCCTATCTCGGGTACCGAGGACTCTATGAAGGTGGATATCCAGAGCCGGTGGTTCCATCCAAGGAGCTGGAAGTGGCCCATCTCCGCAGACCCAGCAGTAAGTATCATTTCCAACATCCACACAAGCAAAAATTACCAGTGAAACTATACCCTGAACTTTTACTTCAGACAAATGCAGGAATGAATCCTAACATAAGGCCACGGCCACCTCCTTCCAAATCCTCACCTGAATTACAAACACAAACACACATCCAAATACATGGGTTTAAATGATCCCTCAAGTGAAACAACAACTTTTTATTGAATGATTTCTTTATCTGAGCTATCCGCGCATAAATATCGTTTACATTTCTCTTAGGACGATATCAAACTTCCCTAGCGGTTTCGATGGCGCAGTTGGTAGCATGCTGAGCTTCTATGCCCAGGGTCGCAGGTTCAAACCCGGCCGAAGTCGTCGGACTTTTTAAGAGCGTTGAAAATCCCTCAGTATGCCCTCCTTTGGAGGGGGGGGGGGAGTAAAGCCAGCGGTCCCATGTCATAGATTTATGGCATGAAAAAGAACCTTCCACTAATTACACTTGTGGATGCTAAAATTTGTAGGTTAGTTTGATAACGCTCTATTAGTTCCAACGTTCGCCACCGGGTGCTGACTACTATGGCATTTGGTAGCCACGTCCGCAGTTAGGAGTCGTGGATGGTAGCATTTGGTGGCAAAAGTAGGAACTACTTGAAAAAATTAATCGTCTGCAGGCTTTCTACCTGAATCACAGGTAACACACACTAATACAGCCATCACAATTAACACCTGTTATCAGACAAATTCTACACACACCCAAAGTACACGGGGCTACATGACCGCGTTGTTGCAGTCCCTAAACTAAGGAACCAACCAACCAAACTTCCCTAGTAGCGATTATTATTTTACTTGGTCCAGTTTTATCCTTTCAATCTAAAAAACATAAAACATCACACCTTTGCATACCCATTTCCTTCTTCTCCTTCCTTGCCAGTGTCTGACCAGATCATCACATTTTTGACATTTCCTATCAGTGGCTAAAACGGTATTCTGGAAAGCTCTATTCAACACATGTCTTCCCCTCCTCACAAATGAGTATTTCTCTCAAGTTGTAAAGTAGAGGACTTGGAATGTGTGCCCAATTCCTTCCTCGACAGCGTACACAAATATTGGAAATAGGTGAATATTTGAACATTTGGGTGATTGCTGATAAACTGCTGCCACGTGCGAGGCTGCCGTATTACTTACATTGTGTTTATCTCTTCAGTTGTAGATCCCCGCCGGCTTCTGAGGCCTTTGAGTGTGAGTTCCAGCAACCATCTGGAAACCCTGAGTGACCTCTTCGCGCTGTCGGCCAACCGGATGTTCCACCGCAAGACTGTCCACCGGGAGCACACCACTACGGTCTGGTGACAGTGGCCCAACTTCACTCGCTTCCTGGGCGTCGCCAAGGGCAGATACGACGTTACTCGCAACCCAGTGGAAGGGATGCAGAAAGGAACCTACTTGCGGAAGAATACATTTTAGTGTCGTGATTTCTTCAGTGTCAGGTGAAGAAGTACAACGTTCCGTTCACCTTCGTACATGGGATGAAAGGAGGAACATACGTATACGACTTAGTGTCACGTGAAGGAGTACGAAGTTCCACTCACCTTGGTACAAGGGACCCAGAGAAGAACATAACTCTTCTAGTGTCATATGAAGAAGTATGACGTTATGTCAACCCACGTACATAGGACGCAAAGAGGAATGTAACTTTAACATTTTAGTGCCGCGAAAGATTAGTGAATCGAAACATTTCCATAATGACATCTTACGAAAGTTATATCTGATGTTGACATAGGATGACAATCCCAAACACGTGTGGAAACTTATTACAAATTACAGACACTACTCTGCAAACTGGTGAGAGTATTCATAAATTGGTGAAACGCAATTCGCTGTTGAATTCTGCTCATAAAATACATGAAGGAAAGTGTAAACGAAATTAAGACTATAGAAATAATTAGCACGTCGCGACGTCTGGCATATCCGTCCAAAATATAAATCTATGACATGGTAAAAGCCCTCCGAAGGAAGGCATACTGAAGGATTTTAACGCTCTTAAAAATCCGATGACTTCGGCCAGGTTTGAACCCGCGATAGCAGTTCAGCATGCTACAGACTACGCCACCGAATCCGCTTTGTAGATCATACTTATTTTAATAAACTCAAAGCTGTTTGCAGTCCGGCAGTTTAGAAAATGAATGATCTGCAATATTGTACATACAATAAATAAAACGAGCTTATGAATTTGTACAGTGTGGCAATTAAGCCAGAGAATAAAATTGTAAATACTTAAGAGAGTATGGAATTTGTCTATTAACATGTGAAGGGCACAAGGAAAGAAGGGGCTAAGAGACAAATATTTTATATGTTCAGTAAACAGCGATTAAAGAGATTTAACTCAATTTACCAATTTTATTTTCAAAAATAATAATCATATTTGTTTCCTCACCTCCTAGTTACGATTATTTTGTAAACCATTTTAACTTATATCTGAAACTATCAGTTGTAGCCGGCTTAGCCCGGTGGATTTATTTGTTTTATGGATGATAATGAATACTACTACAGAACTGGCACATGATACTTAAAATAACAGAAAACAATATTTTAAAAATATATCTTTTTTGTGGTGGCGGTGGTGGTGGTGGTGGTTGTAGTGGGGGTGATAAGTAGTACAATATAATGGACGTAACATTCAGGTCATTTTCCCGTAATGATAATTATGAATAGGGAAACAGATATTTACTAACTACAGCACTGACACATGTAATTTACAAACACATTAAAAAAAAGAGGAGTAAGTGAATTAAAGGACACTGCCTAGGGCCTATATTTCATTGGCTGTTAGAAATGTAGAGACCAATAGTGTCGTCTTTTGTCGCATTGCGCCGTAGGAAAATAATCAGAACTCTTTGGAAAACTTCGGCTGTCCCGAGTTACTGAGGTAGCAATAGTATCATTTATCGCCACAAAGCACTTAACGATAAGTTTCGGAATAAATGAAGGTAAATTAGAAAGCGCCAACGCTTATTGCAGCTGATAACCTCAATGTACTGCACCAACACCATTGCACTTATACCGAGGCATAATATTTTCTTGATGATAACTGTTTAAAGGGGCCTAAGAAATCATTTTGCACTAATTACCCCCCGTGATTGCAATTTATAAACAGTGCAAGATACAACTATTTTCGCAATTCTGCACCAGAACACTGGTAGGGGTGACGTGATGCAGCCCGAACTGCCCGTCAACAATAGGCTTATTAAAATACTCTTACAGTTACACTACTACGGACATGAATGGTTCTAGGGCCTTACTACGTGGTTTTCAAGTTCATTTTGTCTGTTATTCTAAATGTAGGGACTGGGGAGCGTTGTCCAAAATATCAAGTGGACAGTGTTACCAGCAGGGTTTCAAAGTGTATATAAAATTTGGTGCAATTAGGAGAAACTGTGTAGATTTGTGATGAAGGGCCTAAATGCAGGGAATGGATTGGGCTGTCGAAAATTTAAAGTGGACAGTGTCACCCGCAGGGTTTCAAAGTCTAAGTATACAAAATGTGGTTAAGATCAGTGAAACGGTGTAGATTTGTGCCAAAGGACCTAAATGCAGGGAATGGAGTGGTCTGTCCGAAATTTCAAGCAGACAGTGTTACTCGTCCGGTTCCAAAGGGTAAGTATGTAAAATTTGGTTCAGATCTGTGAAACGGTGTAGATTTGTGATGAAGGGCCTAAATACAGAGAATGGAGGGGTCTGTCCGAAATTTCATGCAGACAGTGTTACTCGCAGGGTTCCAAAGGGTAAGTATACAAATTGCCGTTCAGATCGGTGAAACGGTGTAGATGTGTGCCAAAGGGCCTAAATGCAGGGAATGGAGTGATCTGTCCGACATTTCATGTAAATAGTGTTACTCGCAGGGTTCCAAAGGGTAAGTATACAACTTTTGGTTCAGATTGGTTAAACGGTGTAGATTTGTGCCAAAGGGCCTAAATGCAGGGAATGGACTGGTCTGTCATAAATTTCATGTAGGCAATGTTACTCGCAGGGTTCCAAAGGGTGAGTATACAAATTTTGGTTCAGATCGGTGAAACGGTGTAGATTTGTGCCAAAGAGTCTAAATGCAGGGAATGGAGTGGTCTGTCCGAAATTTCACGCAGACAGTGTTACCATCAGGGTTCCAAAGTGTAAGTATACAAATTTTGGTTCAGATAGGTGAAACGTTGTACGTATCACTAACCATAACACCAGCGCATGTGGATAGAGCTGTTCGGGAGCGCTTGTTCTACCGACTTACTGAACAAAAATCAATCTTTAAGGTTACCTGAGAGGTGTAGCCTAATGCTACATAGCCTAAACTATTCCTCTTGAATCTGGCTATCATATAAAAAGAATTTTTCGAATCGGACTGGTAGTTCCAGAGATTAGCGCGTTTAAACACACAAACTCTTCAGCTTTATTATATTAGTATAGATAACAAAAAATATATGGTTGGAGAAAGTACATTGAATTTCTAAGTACGTCCTGTTGTAACGAAATGTCCTTTTGTGCTGTACAAATCAATTCCATCTCAGTCAAATCAAATCTCTTCTCAAAATAAACAGGATGGTGAAGAAATTGAACGACCGTGTAATTTCTACTTTGACTTGTGCAAGAGTCGGAGAATATTTCAATGTCTTTCTTTAAGTTTCATAGGCAGATAATTGTAAAAATGATCCTACAATATAGAACAAACATCGTCGCTGACTTTCCTCTCTTCAACTTTTGTACGTTCTACCGTTTATTCCCAGATTCACTGGACATGATCCCTTCTTTCCCAGTACACTGTTTCTTGTTTTCCACGTATACTTCGACCTAACTCATTGCTTCCAAAAATGCCTTAGGTATTGTTTAGGGCTAGGAACATTCACATAAAAAACAAGTAGTTCCGTGAAGAACTATACAGCCTATTTTCATATATCCTACTTACGTTAACTGCCACTATCAACATACAAAATTTCCGTTTGATTGCTGTAATAGATTCGTAGATATTGAGAACCGACCAAATATTTCGGATGGTCGCCATGTTAGATTTTATATATGTAGGTCCTAGAGTTATGTACTGTTACATGAAGATTATTGTGTACATTTAGCATTCAAACTTCAATCGCATGATTAGGACACAGGAAGTAACAGGGAGATTTAAAATTTCGCACCGCTGCCATCTTGTGGTTATGGAAACAATTGAAATAAATTGATGTCAGTGGATTAACATTCGTATAAGTATTTACTGTACCAAGTTTGACTGCACTCGGATGGTTAAATTACGAGAAACGTCCATGCGAATATTTACAATTCGCGTCGCCGGCATGTTGGATTTGTGATCATCAGGTTATTGAATGTCCTGTAGGTGAACGTAAGTTCATAGCGCCTATGAAAATAAAAGAATTCAGATTGATTGCTATAATAGATTCGTAGATATTCAGAGCTGTCTAAATATTTCGGATGGTCGCTACATTGGAATTTTTATATGTACCGGTATAGGCCATAGAGTCATGTACCATTACATGAAAATGATTGCGTAGGTTCATTATTCAAACTTTCACTTCGATCGCATGATTACGACACAAGAAATAAAAACTTAATTTTAAAATTCGCACAGCCGCCATCTTGAGGTTATGTAAACAATTGAACTAAATTAGATACCAGTGCATTACAATGTGTATAAACATTTCCTGTACCAGATTTCATTGCGTTTGGAACATTAAATCGCGAGCAAGGTCTATTTAAAATTTTCAAATTCGCTTGGCCGCCATGTTCGTTTTGTAGTTAGCCAGTTTATGAAAGTCTTATAGATGAACTTCCAGTAGTGCCCATTATCTTCGCTAATAGTTTCAGAGATATAGAACGCCGGTGAAATATTTCGCACAGCCGCCATCTTGTGGTTATGTAAACAATTGAAGGAAGTTAGATGTCGGTGCATTACAATGTGTATAAACATGTACTGTGCCAAGTTTTATTGCGTTTGGTTGGTTAAATCACGAGAAAAGTCTATTTAAAAGTCACAAATTCGCGTGGCCGCCATGTTGGTTTTGTAGGTACCAGTTTTTCAAAGTCACATAGGTGAACTTGTAGTAGTTCCCTTTATCACCGTAAAAAATCCAGGGTGATATCGGGAATAGTTTCAGAGATATTGAATGCTGGTGAAATATTTCGCACAGCCGCAATGTTGGATTGGTGAGACGTAACAAAATTTGAAAGGCACGGTCGGCGTCGTTCGGAATAGTGCTATAGACTTACCGAGTTTCATTGAAATCGCTCCAGCCGTTTAAAAGTTATTAGGGAGGGGGGGGGGACTCACATACACACGCGCGCGCACACACACACACACACACACGGACAAAAGGTGATCTCATAAGCCTATTTTTTCAAAATTCAAAATAGGCTAAAAAATACGACTAGCCCTTTCTCTCCCTGCACCCTTCGTGTGTGTGTGTTAGTTTTCGTCACTGCGGTAGGTGCACTGGAACTATTTGAAACAGGATAACTTAATGTATGTGAAGTTCAGAAGCTAGTTGGCAGTGTCGCCTCCACAAACTGCTAGTTGTAACTCTTTAGTCGGTCAACACAAGTTTGTCCAAATGACTTGGTGGGGGTACAAATAATATGATATAAGAATAAATAAATAAACAAGAAGTTCCGTGACGAACTAAAGAGTCTACTTTTCACGCCAATGACTATTCAACAGTATATGAACCTATCTTGAATAATGACGAAATTGAGTTGGTAATATCGAAATGTCTAATTAGTTCGAAATATTCCTGGTATAATGTAGCCTAATAGAGCACTACAGTTGGCAGTCCTGGTCACTGAATATATTCTTAGTTCCATCTCTTAAGGTACAGAATACAAAATTTGGTTGAAGTCCAATGGACGTTACATGCAGTTAGACATTGGATCTATCAGTACGCGTAAAAGCATGTTGGCAACAATGTCATGTGTGTGCTGGTCAGAAATAATCGGAAATATTACGATATCTTGTTGTGCCAATTTTGGATGAAATCCATTTGTTAGTATAGAAGTTACATGTATTTTAAAATTGGACCTATCAGCAAGCATAGAATCATGTTGGCAGCACTGACTTATATTAATTACTCCAAATTAAACTAGAGTGTCAGGTGCTATACGCGTGCAAAGTATAGAGCTGTTGGCTTGCATACATTCTCATATATTGATATTAGGGTAAAAAAATATAGACAGCATTTATTAACAGTTGGCAGCCCTGATTGCTCTTAAGAATACTTATAGTCATATCTGTTATGTTACACATAGCACATGCGAAATGTGGTTGAAATCCAACTGATAGTATAGAAGTTACATGTATTTAAAAACTGGTACTATCAGCAAGCTTATAATCATGTTGAACTTGTTACTCCAAATTAATCTAAAATGTCAGGTACTATACGTGTGCATAGTTTAAAAGCTGTCGGCTTGCATACTTTCTGATATATTGGTATTTGGATAAAAAAAATAGAGAGAGCAATTATTAACAGTTGGCAGCCCTGGTGGCTCTTAGGAATACACTCAGTCATATATGTTTATGTGCACATATTACATACAAAATTTGGTTGAAATCCAATTGATAGTGTAGAAGTTATATGCATTTAAAAATTGACCTATCAGAAGGCTTAAAATTATTTTGGCAACACTGTCATGTATGGCCTCCTGGAAATAAAACTGCAATAGTATTATCTACATGTGTGCCAATTTTGGAATAGCTCTCATGCATATCTTCCAAGATATCCAACATGGAGCTCAAATTTCTAGTGCGTTTTTTCAGCAGTTGGTAGCACTGACATCATTTTCAAACATGGACGTGTGATATTCCGGTATACATCTTTACTCATACTAAATTTGGTTTCGATTGCTGCAGCCCTTTAGGAGTTGATAGGGGGGACTCACACTCACAGCCAGACAGACAGACGGACAGACAGAAGGACAGACAGACAGACAGACAGACAGACAGACAGAAGGACAGACAGCCAGACAGACAGACAGACACACATTTTCCCGGATCGATCTCATAAGTCTACTTTTTCCTCATTTTTACAAAATGTGAAAAGTAGGCTAAAAATAAACACATAAATAAATGAAAACCTCATCTCGTAGTCAGATTACCCTCCAGGTTGGCTTTTACCACGGACTCAGCGAGGGATCCCACATTTACCACCTCTACGGGCAGTGTCCTGGAGCTTGACATCGGATCGGGGGATACAACTTGGGGGGAATAGCGCCACGCCCAGGTGGCCTCACCTGCAAAGCGAACAGGGGGCCTCACGAGGGATGGGACGGGATGGGAAGAATGGGACGGAGAGACAAGGAAGAGGGAAGGAGGCGGCCGTGGCCTGATGGTAGGTACCATCCTGGCATTTTCCCGAAAACGAAGTGGAAACCACGCAAAACCACTTCTATTCATTTGGACCACCCGAGGCTAAGTAGACCCCGTTCCAGTCCTCATACCACTTTTCAAATCTCATGGCAGAGCCGGAAATCGAACCTTGGACCTCCGGCGTGGCAGCTAACCACGATGACCACTACACAACGGAGGCGACTAAATATATAACTACTCCTGTAAAATTACATGTATCAGTTATAATCCTCAATTGCCCATTACTTCATAGTGTTTATAACTATTAGCACACATGTAATTTTTTGAGAGTGTTTATTTTTAGCCTATTTTCATTTTATGAAAAAATAGGCTTATGAGATCATCTTTTGTCCGTGTGTGCGTATGTGTGTGCGTATGTGTGTGTAGTGTGTGTGTGTTCCCCCATAATAACTTCTAAACGGCTGGAGCGATTTCAGTGAAACTCGGTAAGGTTAGAGCACCATTTTGGCCGACCCCGACTGTGCCCTTTAAATTGTATTACGTCTCACCAATCCAACATGGCGGCTGTACGAAATATTTCACCAGCATTCAATATCTCCGAAACTATTACCGATATCACCCTGAAATTGTGTACGCTGATAAAGGGCACTACTAGAAGTTCACCTATGCCACTTTCAAAAACCTGGTAACCACAAAACCAACATAGTGGTTAAGAAAATTCGAGACATTTAAATAGACTTTTCTCGCGATTTAACCATCCAAACGTAATGAAACCTGGTACAGCAAATGTTCATACACATTGCAATGCACTGGCATATAATTTAGTTCAATTGATTACATAACCTCAATATGGCGGCTGTGCGAAGTATTTTACTGGCATTCTATATCTCCGAAACTATTACCGATATCAAGCCTACTACAAGTTTATCTATGCAAATTTCAAAAACCTGTAAAATACAGAAGTAGCATAGCGGCCAAGTAAACCTGAAACATTTCAATAGACATTTGTCGCGATTTAGCTATCTGAACGCTGTGAAATGTGGTACAGTAAATGATTATACCTATTGTAATGCACTGTCATCTATTTAGTTCAATTGTATAGGCTACATAACCTCAAGATGGCGGCTGTTTTAAATTTTAAAATTAAGTTTTTAATTATTGTGTCGTAATCATGCGATCGAAGGGGAAGTTTGAATAATGAAGCTACGCAATAATTTTCCTTTAATGGTACATAACTCTATGGCCTATACATATAGCAATCCAAACTGGCGACCATCCTAAATATTTAGATGGTTCTCAGTATCGACGAATCTTTTACAGCAATAAAACTGAAATGTTTTATTTTCATAGAGGCTATGGACATAAGTTCAGCTATACTGTTAGACTTTCAATAACATGGTGAGCACAAATCCAACATGGCGGCGAAGTATACATATGTAAATGGACGTTTCTCGTGATTTAACCATCCGAGTGTAGTGAAACTTTGTTCGGCAAATGCTTATACAATAATGTTAATCCACTGGCATCTAATTTATTTCAATTGTTTACATAACCACAAGATGGCAGCTGTGCAAAATTTTAAAATCTCGGTTTTACTTCTTGTGTGCTAATCATGCGATTGGAGTTTGAATACCACATGTTCACAATATTCTTCACGTAATAAATAAAAATCCGACATGGCGACCATCTGAAATATTTAGACGGTTCTCAATATCTACGAATCTATCTCAACCTCCAAACTGAAATGTTGTATGTTGATAGAGACAATTAACATAAGTAGGATACGGTATATGAAAATATGAAAATAGTGAATAGTTCTTCACGGAACTACTTGTTTTTATTGTCTATTTATTTAATTTTAATTTTCATTTCTAGTTTTTTTATTTTAGAATTTTTTAAACTTTTTTTATTTTTTAATTTTCTTATTTTAATTTATTTAATTATTTTTAATTATAATGTTTTAATTTTTATTTTAATACCCCCGCCCAGTCATTTGGGCAAACTTGTGTTTACCGACTGAAGAGTTACTGCTGAGAGGGTAACTTAAGTATGGCGACCTTAGCAGAAACCACACATAGGACGGCTGCAGTCAACGCCGAGATTCGAACTTGGATCTCTGCACGCTCATTCATTCAGTCCAGTCGTGGAGCCTTCTGCAATGTTACTAGGTTTACTATTCACAGCAATATTTGTTACGAGTGTCGTACCCGTCGTTCAAAGGTCAGTTGTGTTACATTTGTAGAGAATGTATTACCCCTTTTGACGAAGTGCCTTCTAACAACATTGGTAGTCTATGAGGAACATGTATAAAATAGGTTATGGGTCTATCTTACTCCAGAGCAGGCTACATACAGCTCTCCAAGAGAGAAACACCCTTCACTTAGTTCCAGGCCAACGAAAGAGAGGGTCAGTCCTTGTGACTTGTTGATAGTCATTGCGAAGCATACGCTAACTGGAATTCGAAGTTGCTTGTACTGGATAATATACTTATTCGGGATAATTGATAATATATTATTGGAATGTGGGGGAAGATCTGCCTCAACAAGAAAATTGTGAAACAGTTATACAATAATGTAATACGTCACAATGTCATTGGAAAAGAGAGCCAAAAACTCTAAATGGCTGTCAGGGTACGTAGGATGACCACGAGAGTGCTCCTACTGTCATAGGAAATTGCTCCCCAGACCAGATCGCCCGGTGTAGGTCCAGTGTGTCGACGCCGCAGACAGGTGGAATGCAGACGCTCACCTGTCCTCCTTCTACCAACACACGGCCATCACTGACACCAAAGCAGAATCGGTTTTCATCGGAAAACACAACGGACCTTCACTCCATTCTCCAATTAGTTCACGCTTGACACCACTGAAGTCGTCGAGGGTGGTGGTTTGGGGTAAGTGGAATGCACGCCGCAGGGCGTCTGGCTCGGAGCTGTCCTTCTAGTAACCGATTTCGAACAGTTCGTTGCGTCACTGTGGTGCCTACTGCCACTTGAATTGCTGCTGCAGACGCAGTCCGAATCACCAAAGCCATACGGCGGTCCTCCCTCTCGGTGGTGCCACGTGGATGCCCGGAGTCCGGTCTTCTTGCGACCGTACCTTCTCGTGGCCACTGCTGCCAGCACGCATGCAAGGTGGACACATTCCTGCCATGTCGTTCTGCAATAGCGCGGAAGGAAAATCCACATTCAAGTAGCCCTATTACACGGCCTCGTTGAAACGCAGGGAGCTGTTGATACTGGTCTCTTCGTCGTCGTAAAGGCATTCTTGATCCACTCTCAGTCACTCCGTCCAATCTCACAGGTAACTAACGCTCTCGCACAATACACTCCGTATTTAAAGGGGACACTGGGACTGAGTTTTCTAATTCCTGTAAATATTAAGGTGCAATCTTGATATTTTGTTTGCTGGTAGTATGCGGTAATATAAACATGTGTGTCAAATTTGATCAATGTAGCTTCACTAGCTACATAGAAATTAATTATTTTCCAATATTTATATGCAAATTATTCAAATATTCAAAATGTCAAGCGCGTCAAACTAATATAGATAGCAAAATTTATTTTTATTTTTCTAGTACCTTATTCTTATACAAATAAAATAGTGCATCGAAATTGAGATTGTATTGTTTACTATGAAGACAGAATTTTGTTTCCCCCGATGAAGTTAATTTTTTGTAAAATTCTTGAAATTTGAAGGTTTGATTTTTTTTACAGGCAAACCAGTACTCCAATCCAAAAAGTAATGCATACGTTTGTGGATAATGTACTATGGAACATGCATGTTAATTTACAAGAAAATTGCATTATATCTGTAACGCGTACTAGATTTTATACATCAGAAAATGTGAAACTGAGAAAACTGAATTTTTCTAAAAACATGCATATATTTTAATATTTCCACTCAACTGTCAGTTTTATTCTTGCTTTTGCATTTCGGCTTATGCCAGCGGGAAGTGACTGAATTCATTCTGTATACACTAAAAGTAATACACTCACAGGAAGCAATACAAATCGCAAGAAACTTCACAAACACAATAAATTTCGAAAAAGTACTAGCCCTAGCGTCCAATAACTTGTTTATAAACAGAGGTAGACCATGCGTACACTTCTAAAGTCAACACAAATATCAAATAAAGATACATTGTGCATCTACTGGCATTCTAAAAGCGACTAGAAACTCTCATGAAATTAGAAAATACAATATAAATACAAAATTTCATCACGTCGACAGTTTGAGATATTTATTTATTTATTTATTTATTTATTTATTTATTTATTTTCAAACATTTGAAGTATTTGTAAAGTTTACGTAGTAAATAGTGTCAATATTCATCGGTAGATAGTAGCACAATGCAGAGCCAGTAGTACAGAGGGAATTTCAAAACCGTATTCAAACTACAGCGGTAACAAATGCATAAATGCGTGTACAGAATAATGTTCTGTAAGGAACCAAGAGAAAGGGGTGTTTAAATGGCAGTGCGGCCGGCATTTAAACGTATCGCCGTACCTCAAAAAATGGCGGAATGTGGAAAATGATACCACTAATTGATCCGTTATGGTCAGGGTACAATAATTTATGTCAAAATCGAAAATTTGTTTTTTTTAATAAAAAGTGCTTAAAACTCAGTCGCAGTGTCCCTTAAAGCAAACCTGATGTGCCACGTCGTGGTGCCACTACTGGCGCCACGCTAATGCGATTTGCGGGAAATTTGAATCAACGTCATCTTTCAGATGTATAGACACGCCTACCAACGTTCGTTAATCTACCCCTTCTTCGTGTAAGCATATTTTTTCCACCTATGTATTATGATGATGAAGATGATGATGATGATGATGATGAAGATGATGATGATGATGATGATGATGATGACGATGATAATTGTTTTTAAGAGGCTTAACATCTACTGTCGACCAAAATATTATGTGTACTCGAGTTTGAAGGTTGTTTGTGAAGTACCTAATAGGCCTACATAAAATCCATTACCATCATCATTTTCGTCGTTCTATTTTACGTTAGTTTATGTAGGTTTGGTATTTTTAATTTATATTTTACTATTTTTGATAGCAGTTGGAACACAAAACGAGCCCGTTTCTAAGCGTGTTTCAACCATGCGTCAACTTTATGAATCAGTATCTCAAAAACCCGTCATCAGATAGAATCTAAATTTTAACACAGTATACATTAGAATGATTTATAACTAGTTCATAAATTTAACAAGATGTTCAGTAAAGAACATATAGCCTACTTTCTCCTATATGTATGAGTATAGTTATAACTCGTTGTTTTTATCAAAGAGTATAATAGAATCACTTCTTGGTTGAAGACCTTAAAAACTATTTACCAAACGCCACAACCTCGAAAACAACTGCTACCATCATTGAAGAAAGAAAGATAAGAAGTATCTAAAGAATGTTATGGATCTGGAGACATAATCGACCGGACTGGCTGCGTGGCTCAGCGGTAACGTCCTCGCTTGCTGGGCCCTATGTAGCAGGTTCGTATCCTGGCGCAGGCAGCTGGCATTTGAGGGTGCACAAATGCGAGGGAGCCGTGTTCGTAGATTTACTGGCACGTTAAAGATCCCCTTCGGGGCAAAATTCCGGCACCCCGGAGTCTCTAAAAGCAACAGTAGTTAAAAGGGACGTAAAACCAATAACATTATTATTATTATTATTACATAATCGGCTTGACGCGGGCAACATCCAACTTTGAGTTGCGGCATGTCTTTACACGTCTGGCTGTGCATGGCTTCCACAACCCTAATTGAATTAACAAATCTTTCCACGATCCTACAGAGACGTGTGTATACCAACTATGTGGATATTTTAGATTGCTATTTGGCTGCAATAAAAGTATTAATTAATATCCTGAAATAGCACCAACGGCTGGAGTTCAGATACTATGTGAAATCGTTTTGTTCTTTACTTCAATTAACATTTTCAAATAACGCACAATAGGCTGTTACAAACCCTTTAAAATAAAAAGTAAAATTGTATCGTAGTATCATCTTGTCATTCTTCAAATTCGATGCGCATAGAATGCCGATGGTATACTAATAAATGGAGTCCCATATAGACCAGTCGTGACATCTAATGGAGAAGTATCGAACAAGATAATCCTAACAGGGGGAGTGCATTCTAGCGGCCATAAACATAAACTTTTCAATGTAAGTTAATATGTTGGCCGGCGTGCAGTTCGCCATGATAATTCACTTTTTTGATCCTAGATGTCTCGTGCAAATCTGCTGGCGAATTTTGTTTTAATTATATATTTTCCATCGTACTATGCACAGTATAATGATTAATTTTAAAACGTCTGAGTCATTACAAAACAATAAATATAAAGAAATTCAAGCAAAAACCTAACTCCGATAGGTTTTTGAACCATAGCCATAAGATTGACAGGCTAACGCTTTACCACGGAGCCGAAAGTGCTAACGGACATTAACCGATATCAAATGAGTTACATGGAACGTGTTAGCAATTAATGATTTACACTAAACGATTTCATCAGTGGAGTATATTATTTATATATGAAGCATTTCATACAAAGTTTATTTATTTTGTATCAGTACGCTATATTGCATGCAATACTCAAATTAGTGAAATATAAGTCAGGCACAAGATATCCGCTGCCATCTTGCCTTGTACTGAGACGGTTCAGTTTTTTTAAATCACTTCTGCACTATAGTATTACAAAATAAACTTTTAATTTCGAACGTGCCTCTTCCTTTAGAACAGTTAAAACGATTCTCGGCTCGATAATCGGAACTGGTGGGTCCCATGATATGGATTATAATGTTTGCATAATTCGCACGGCCGCCATCCTGAAATAGTAAAGCGGATGACCTTGTAGTTTGGTCACAAGACGCGTCCTGTATGAAGGTATGTTGTTACCAAATTTGGTAGAGATCAGATGATTTGGCTAGTCATTATTTGATTTTACGTTTTGAACGTTTGAGTGGCCGCCATTCAGTTTTGGTAAAGATGGCGGCGATATAAAACATGACACTGAGGTGCGCTTTGCTACTTCTACCTATGTACCAAATTTCGTTCAATTCGATTTCACCGTGTTTGAATTGATAGGGAGGGGACAGACATTCAGAGTACACACACACACACACACACTCACACACACACACATACACACACACACAGACAGACACACAATTTTTCGCCCTGTGTAGATCTCATAAGTCTACTTTATTTTTTTGCAAAAATCGAAAGTAGGCTAAAAATGTTGCATGTCCAAGAAACAAACTTGTTATCATTTTTGTAAGATAACTTTTTCTCGGCTCGTGGTGGTTGGAAAGTTGCGTTCTTAGTTACGTTGTAATCATATAATAAAGGGTTATGCTATATGACAGTGAAATACGCAAATTAATTCACTAATTTTATATAGGTTTTCATTTGTACGTGATAAAATGACATGGCTCAGCAGCTAGCCGATGCGGTGATAGTTGTACAGCGTTGCCGTGATAGATCACATCCGCGTGGCATGCCGCACCTCGCTTGAAATTGCATGGGCAGATTCCTTCACTATTTACGAGTGTCTGTTTGTTAGATTTAATGATAGATTAAAGATTTCCTTCGGGGCAAAATTCGGGCAACTCTGCGTCTCTAAAATTCACAGTACTTAGAAGGGATGTGAAAAAAAATATTATAATAATTGCCGGACCCCGTCGTGTTGGGGTATTGCGTCTTCCTCACACCCGGAGGTCCTGAGTGCGATTCTCGGCTCCCTTAGGGATTTTAGAAACTGACGTGAGGGCTAGTAGGGGTGCACTCAGCCTCGTGAGGACAGTTGAGTAGCTGTATGACAGTGAGGCAGCGCACCAGTCACGGAGACCAAGATTAACGGCTGAGGGGACCCGTCGGGCTGACCACGCGTCACCCCATAATCTGCAGGCCAAATGGCTGGGCAGCGGTCCCTTGGTAGGCCTAGGCCTGTCCTGGGCTATAGTGCTAGGGGGTTTGGTTTTTATTATTATTGTTATTATTATTATTTTATTGATCTAACGTTAAACAGAAGTAGGAAAATGAAAGTGTTATTGGATTATCTGTACGCCTATTGGCTATTTCATAAACAACCACCAAACTCAAGTTCTCATAATATATTGGTCGACAGTAGGCTAACACGCAATTGTCTAGAAACACGTCGATGCTTTATATAATCTCGACCTAATGCACTCAAAGCCATGTTATGGATTTAAATGATCGTAAAAATTTGTCATAGCATAACCTACAGATGCGTGAACTGAGCGATATGATTAAAATAAATATTCAGAACAGAACTCGATTGCTTTCAATAGCCAGCCGCCAAGAAAATCTGTAAAATGTACTATAGGAATAGGTAATCTCGCAAATACAGAAGACAAGGCAAAAAGTATAAATGTGGCAAGAGACCGATGACAAGAAACCTTACGTTCCGTAACGCCTGAGATCTGGAAAAAATGTGTAAAATATGCTATACAAGTTGAAAAATAAAATATTGGGGAAAAGAAAGGCTTTCGGATGATATTGAAGTACAAGTTATAATTAACCTTGACAATTCCGATTCATTAAAAATTGATGACGATATTTTTGGTGATGAATTACAAAATAACTTGAACCAATGTATAATTGTAAGTAGACAAACGCATATAAAGAAAACATATAAAACTTTAAAATAACCTAAAAATTATAAAGAAAATAACGTATAGCTGCTATTGGAGGTCCAAAGCCCTCATGAGAAAAGCTGATAGAAAATGTTTTTCATGACCTCTTAATACCATTTGCTTGAATTAATGAAGATAATCAAAAGTTAATCGTAAATAGTGAAGGAATCTGCCCATGCAATTTCAAGCGAGGTGCGGCATGCCACGCGGATGTGAACCGTCACGGCAACGCTGTACAACTTTCATCGCATCGGCTAGCAGCAGAGCCATGTCATTTTATCACGTACAAATACAAACCGATATAAAATTAGTGAATTCATTTGCGTATTTCACAGTCATATAGCATAACCCGTTGTTATATAAGAATTACAACGTGACTAAGAACGAAATTTTCCAACCACCACGTGCCGAGAAAAAGTTATCTTACAAAAATGACAACAACTTTGTTTCTTGGACACGCAACATTTTGAAATTTATAAAATAGGCCTAGTTATAAAACATTCTAATGTATACTGTGTTAAAATTTGGATTTGATCTAATGACGGGTGTTTGAGAAACTGATTCTTAAAGTTGATGCATGGTTAAAGCACGCTCAAAAACGGGCTATTTTTGTGTTCCAACTGCGACGAAAGAAAAAAAAAAAAAAATGCCAACCCTACATAAACTAACGTAACATAGAACGACGAAAATGATAATGGTATTGTATTTTATGTAGGCCTATTAGGTACTTCACAAACAACCTTCAAACTCGAGTGCAATTAATATTTTGGTCGACAGTAGGTTATTGGACCCTAATGGTTTGAGTGATCATGAAAAATGAAAATGAACCTATAAGTAAATCTAACTAAACTGAAACTAGCTACAGCTTACTCCTTAGAAGAAGAGAAAGGAAAAAAAAAGAAGAGCAAGGGAACTAAAAGAAAGGGGAAAGAAATGCCCTTGAATAATGAGGATTGAGGGACTTGCAAAGAAGTAGAGCCAGGAAAGGCAGGTAGGAAAGGGAAAGAGGAGAAGGCCCGCCCCAAAGGCAATGGAAAAAGGGATAAACGGACCCAGCTCAGGAATCCCTCGGGGTTGCCAACTCCCGAACTCACCAGCTGTGAGCCCTTGAGGGTGTAGCACTATCTAGGGTGCACCGTAAGTGGTGGTGCTAAACACACCCTCCCTTCTTTAGGGCCTTGGGCAGAAGGCAGGAGATACATGAATGAAGAACAAGAGGTCTGACAACTTGAAGAATGAGGAATCAGGAAAGATGAGAGAAGGGCCAATTAAGGCGGGAAAGGAAGAGACTCCCTAGTCCTCGGATACCCTAATAGCGGAAGAGAACAAGGGTTGACCAAGAGAGGTCGACAGGAAAGAAGGCGGAGGGGAGCCCGACACAAATAAGTGGAAGCAATGCGGGACTCAGCTGGGGTCCCGTGTTTGCCAACCCACGTCCCACTAGATGTGAGCCCCTGGGATGAATAGCTAAATAACTCCAAATATTGTTACTGCTTTTCAAGTGTCATTTTTCTGCGAATTTCGGAGCAGAGCTCCCCTTTGGCAGCTGGGGTCCCGCCTTTTTTTATGACAATGGGTGGTTTCCTTTTCCTTCATTTCTTCCATTCTCAAAAGTTGTCAGGTCTACCGGAAAAGTTTCTGCTGGAGGAAAAAAGTAGTAGTTCTGCCAATTTTCCCTAGAGGGTGCTGACTGTAATTGGTAATAATAGGCGTTATACGACAGTATTTCATCAATATGATTTGATTTAAGATGAAAATCTTTACAGGAAGAGGAGTTATGATTATAAGTAGAATATGGACCCATAAGCTCTCAGCCACCGTGGCAGAATATTACAAGTGGAAATGGGATTCAATACCGTACGTAAAATTGGAATTTTCAGGAAAATGAAAACAGAGTTCAGATGAAGTTGTCCTTCTGATCCATTACATCAACGTCTCCAGAATCATGTTTTCCTTCCTTTGTTCTCTTAGCACAGGGCAGATGACCTCGCTGTTCCTCCCCTCAAAACAGCAATAACTAACATCTGCACGAACACCTGCTACTCTGGAAGCATACCTCTCCTACTTCTTCTCCTTCTTCTCCTCCTCCTACTCCTCCTCATTCTCCTTCCCCTCCTTCTCCTTCACTATCTCCTTCTTCTCCATCTCCTTCTCCTCCTCTATCTCCTCCTCCTGCTCATTCTCCTCCTTCTCCTCCTCCTCCTCCTCCTCCTCTATCTCCTCCTTCTCCTTCTTCTCCTTCTCCTTCTCCTCTTCCTTCTCTTTCTCCATCTCCTCTTTCTCCTCCTCCTCCTTCTCCTTCTTCCCCATCTTCTTCTCCTCCTCCTACTCCTCCTTCTCCTCCTCCTCTATCTCCTCCTCATCCTTCTTCTCCTTCTCTTCCTTCTCCTTCTCCCTCTCCTCTTTCTCTTCCTCCTCCTTCTACTTTTCCCCCATCTTCGTCTCCTCCTCCTCCTCATTCTCCTCCTTCTCCTTCACTATCTCCTCCTTCTCCTCCTCTATCTCCTCCTTCTCCTCCTTCTCCTTCTCCCTCTCCTCTTTCTCCTCCTCCTCCTTCTTCCCCATCTTCTTCTCCTCCTACTCCTCCTCATTCTCCTCCTCCTACTCCTCCTCATTCTCCTCCTCCTTCTTCTCCTCCTTCTCCTTCTCCTCCTCTATCTCCTCCTTCTCCTTCTCTTCCTTCTTCTCCTTCTCCTCCTTCTCCTCCTCCTTTTCCTCTTTCTTCTCCTTCTTCAATTGTTGAGAAAAGTGTAGCGTAACAATCAATAGGTTGTCTCCAAGGAAATAAACAATATGGGGAAACCTATATGAACTCGATCTAAGCAACGGAAGGCCAAACTATGAAAGCAAACACAGTTGCCGTGAGCTAACGCTCTGGCTCTTGCCTCACTGTCATCGGGAGAGCGTGGGTTCGAATCCCACATTGATCGTCCTAAAATGGTTCCCGAGGTTTCCCATATTCACCATCAGGACGGTCCTTTATAAAATCCCAAGTTAGCGGTCGCCTGGGTGATCGGCCTGTCACCATCCCTAGTTGTTTCTGCTGATAAAGTGTGCTCAGTTCCTAGACACCGTCCTTGTGACCGTAGAGGAATGATCGCTCTCAGAGTCTGCGGGTGAAGCTCAATTGTGGGGGATATATCCAGATTGCCCTTAAAGTTGGGCGTGAAATAGCACTTACCTATTGGATAATTACATGGATTAATAATTTCATTTTTAACAGCTTCGGTGGAGTAGTCGGTGGCATGCTGAACTGCTATGACCAGAATCGCGGGTTCAAAACTGGCCGAAGTCATCGGATTTTTTAAGAGCGTTAAAAATCCCTCAGTATGCCTTCCTTCACAGGGGAAGTAAAGCCGGCGGGCACATGCCATAGATTTACGGCATGTAAAAGAACTTTCCACTACTGTAACTATAGACTAATTGTGTGAAGCTAATTTTCCAGGTTAGATTTCATTAGCGCTCTCTTAAATTCCAACGTTCGCCGCCAGGTGCCGGTTTTGGTGACATCTAGTAGCCAAATTTGCGGCTAGGTGTCGTTGACGGTAGCATTTCCTAGCAAACGTAGGAACTACTTCAAATTGACCGTCTGCAGTCCTTACCTGAATTGCAGATAACACACACTAATATATCCATCACAATTAACACCGGTTATCAAACAGATTGTACACACACGCAGAGTACACGGGGCTACATGATCGCGTTGTCACAGCCCCGAAACTGAGGAACCTACCAACCAACCAACCAACCAACCAAAACCAACCAACCAGAGTGACGGAGATAACCACGAGTATTTCTTCCTCATGGACTGCCCTTTCTTTTTATTCTTCTTTTTTTACTCCACGAACTCGTCAAGGACGTGGTTCCTTAGGACGTGGTCATGTAGCCCCGTGTACTTTGGGTGTGTGTAGAATTTGTCTGATAACAGGTGTTAATTGTGATGGCTGTATTAGTGTGTGTTATCTGTGATTAAGGTAAGGACTGCAGTCGATTAATTTTTTCAAGTAGTTCCTACTTTTCTGTCGCCTCCGTAGCGTAGTGGTCAGCATGGTTAGCTGCCGCCCCGGAGGTCCTGGGTTCGATTCCCGGCTCTGTCACGAAATTTGAAAAGTGGTATGAGGACTGGAACGGGGTCCACTCAGCCTCGGGTGTTCCAAATGAGTAGCAGGGGTTCGATTCCCACCTCAGCCATCCTCGAAGTGGTTTTCCGTGGTTTACCACTTCGTCTTCGGGCAAATGCCGGGATGGTTCCTTCTTCAAGGCCACGGCCGCCTCCTTCCCTCTTCCTTGCCTATCCATCCTGGCCATCCATTCCCTTCCCTCATGAAGCCCCTGTTCGCTTTGCAGGTGAGGCGGCCTTGGCGAGGTGCCAATCACACCTCACCAGTTGTATCCACTCCGATTAGATGTTCCCAGCTCTAGGACACTGTCCGTAGAGGCGGTAGTGGTGAGTTCCCTCGCTGAGTCCGTGGGTTCCACCAACCTGGAGGGTTAACGACTAAGAAAAGAAAAGAGAAAAGTTCCTACGTTTGCCACCAATGCTACCGTCCACGACACCTAGCTGCGGACGCGGCTACTAAATATCATCGCAGTCAGCACCCGGTTGCGAACGTTGGAACGAAAAGAGCGTTATCAAACTAACCTACAAATTTTTGCTTTCACAAGTGTAAGTAGTGGAAGGTTCTTTTTGATGCTATAAATCTATGACATGGGACCGCCGGCTTTATTTTCCCTCCGAAGGAAGGCATACTGAGGGACTTTTAACGCTCCTAAAAAATCCGACGTCTTCGGCCGGGTTGGAACCCGCGATCTTGGGTATAGAAGCTCGGCATGCTACCAACTACGTCACCGAAGCCTCTTTCAAGGACGTGTATTCAAAGTTAATTCCAATTTCAAGCCAAGTGCCGCCACTGCTTGGTTCGCGTCCATGCTTTACGTTGTATACTCTGTGAGCTGCCTGAATAGGATTGACATTTTGCCGGAAATTCCACGTCAGTCATCACCCCTCAGCGTCTTGACCAATCCATGTTCGTATAGTTGATGTCATAATACTCTGCGTTGCAATATTACAGCCCACGTGCTTCAGTGCCTGGTCAGCTGTATCTCTGGCTTGTACAGTTTGGCAATCTCGTTCTCAGACCACATGGCGAGACAAGAACTGTCAATCCTATTCTGGCAGCTCACAGAGTATAGATGTTAGAATTCTCGTCAAGGAGAGATGGGTCTGACCTTGAGAGAAAACATCAGCGTAGTTTGGAAAAGGATAAGCTAAGCGTAGGTATCCCGCCTTCCCCAGTGGCGCAATTGGTTAGCGCACGGTACTTATACGACAGTAACTGAGCGATGCCGGAGTTGTGAGTTCGAGCCTCACCTGGGGAAATTTTTTATTCGTAAAGAATTAGTTCTGAAATCAACTAATACTTAATGGCATAACTGAGGTCTTGAAATGGAAGGAAGGAAGAATGTAGTTTTCCGTGACCGTTAATCACGAGATCATAAGCCACGGGACCTCCTATTTACGTGGAATCCGAACCACAGGACATGGCATTTCACTTTGAAAATCTCACATGCAATGACCGGGAATCGAACCCGGTCTGCCGTGGTGAGAGGCCAACGTCTTGAAATGTACCAATAGTTGCAAACCTCTTAATGTTCAGTAGCTGATTTGTTGTTTCATTTGAAGGGCTTGGACATCGTGATCAGTTAGTGTGTGTGTAGAATTTGTCTGATAACCTGTGTTATTTCAGTACTATTCAGGTCAGTGACCAAATACACTCAACTGCCAGTTTAATTATTATTCTCTATCATTCGAGTAACACTACTTCTAGGACAAAATCTTTGAGCACAAACCTAGCAGCCGTGTTTATACCATCTCCAGCCCAAACCTCCAAAAAGCCGTATTCCGAGATTGGTCTCGCCAGCGTCAAGTATATTTAACTGTACTTACCATTACTATAGCAGCAAAGACAAGAGAGAATATAAGCAGTTCATGTTGGTAGAACTGACAGAACCAAAGAGTTCTCACCTTTATTTAGTATACGGAACATAATAATTCTGCACCTCATCTTTAGAGCTGTCACCACCTGTATTCAACGTACATCCTGAATTTTGTATCTTCCTGTGTGTTATGGAACTACTAACGCAAATCAAACTGTGTTAAAAAAAAGTCAGTGTGACAAATTGTAAGTATGGTAAGTTATGTCTAATAGGATGATTTTATTTATTTTTTCGAATCAGAGGCAGATAAATAATATTGTACATACAAAATCAAAGGAGAAACATGGAATTATACGTATATAATCAAACTGTCTTTGCCCAGAGAGGAGCAACTGCTATAGCATTTTCTTGTGCCTTAAACAACTCCTCCTCACTGCAAGAATCAGGGCAGCATAAGGACTGACACAGATCCTTTGTTGCCTGTACCTCTCCACATTCACAAAGTGTTGATTCTTGTAGGCATCCCCATTTCATTAGGTTATCCTTAGTTTTGCCAACACCTGCTCGTAATCTGTTTAATGATTTCCAAGTGGTCCAGTTCAAGTTGTGCCCGGCTGGTAAGCATTCTGCTGGTGTTATCCCTGTTGGAAGATGATTGATTTTGGCTGCCCACAGTTCTTCTCTGGCTTTGTTGGAGGATGTGGTAAGTGGAGATGTTGACTATAAAAAGCTCATCCTAGATTCAATCTATGTCTTGGAGGAGTATATCCGTGCAGCGGGTGTAGCTCACCTTCTTCCACTTTCTTTCTTTCGGCATTTGCGGCTACTTCCCGACGTATTTCAGGGGGGAGAAATGCCTGCCATGTAGTACAGCTTGTTATATACATTCTTGATGTCAAGTTTTTCTGACAATAATATTAGATATATTATTAAAACCTGTGGGCTATTTACATGATGGGGTATCATTTAGGGGTCTAGGGCAGTAATGGGAAACAAACTAGCAGCATCGTCATCATCTGTAACTTTATGTAACCCACCTGAATCATTGAGAATTTGAAGCCATTTTTCAGCGTTGACATTTATAAAATCACCTCCAATTACAAATGTTAATCGTGATATTGGTGACTTGTGAGTGGTTCCTCATACAGAGCAGCTTGTATACATTTTACAATATCAGATAAGTCTCCATATCAACACATTACACAGGTCTACAAAATAAAATTTTTGGAGACCTTTTTTTGGATTCCATTACTAGTTTTGTAAATTGAAAGTGCATGAATTACGGAAATGTCTTCTATGTTCCTGTATCAAGTCACGTTTTTAAAAACTACACATTAAAGAAATCATTAAAAGATGCGTGAACTTGAAAATCTGCATTGCATTGTTTCTTTATAGCAGGCAGAGTTAAGTACATGGTAATAATAAACACATTAACTTAAGACATATTGTAACATGCATATCAAAGAAAAGAAAAAAAAACCAGTTTGTATCTACTTGTATGATTAAGTCAATGGAACCGTTGCCGCTTTGATGCAAAGCTTCTCATATTGCATTTTCACTTGTTCACCCTAGTAGGATCATCACGTTTTATCAGCCAACAGTAGAGATATTGTGACATTTTGTAATATCTTGTTATTCAAACTTACTGCAATTATAAAGAATTGGTGTGTGATAGGACAAAAGTAATGGCACTTCTGAATTCAGATGAACAATGTGCATGTAAAATAAGAGTCAAAACCATGAAAGGAAACATCGTGTAGACCTGTGTAATTAGTAGACAACCACTACGTTTAGCCTCTTTTAATTTATGAAAGAAGATGTTCAGTAAAGAACATATAACCTACTTTCTCCTAAATGCATGGGTATTGTTATAACTCATTGTCCTTTTCAAGGAGTATAACTGAATGTTGGTTGTAGTGTAACGTGTTTTTCGAGGGGATTTTACGCCACTGACATAAGTCAGTAGGAAGCCATTCTATATTTATTTACGCGGCAAATTGTTCAGCCAAGAGAAGTTTTCATGTAACTTATTATTATTATTATTAACTTATTATTATTATTAAGGTATTTTTTGGAGCATTTTTTATAAGATTTTAAGCATACAGATAGGTTTTCTATGTTATAGAAAACACTATCAAGCAAATTATTACGAACAACATTATCGTAGAAAATTATATGATTACGGAATTTTACGGAGTTTTGTCAGTTAGGGTATTGTGAGAGAGATGAGTCACTGGGAATTCGGCTACAGGCTTATTCTTGTCAAGAAGCATGACGCAAGCTGGGTTGCTGCATCAAGAAAAGGCGAAATGGTCTGGAACGGTAATCGACATCATCCCCGCGCCGAGTGTATTGACCCTGAGGAGGGGAGTAACGCGTGGTGGCTCAGCCAATCAGTGGAGAGCGGGCGAGAAGAAGACGGTTCCAGAGAGGGGAGGCGAGGAGTGCGCGCCGTGGAGGCAAGGCGACTATCTATGTAAAACTTGACCATTGTGGTTGCACGTGAGGTTGGCTCCGATGTAACCGGACCATAAATTATCAAATCTACAATTATCTCATCAACTAACGAAGAAGATGACGACGTCCAGGAGGCTGTGGGAAGCTCTCTTCAACATCCAGTACGAGGGAAATGCTACGGCAATTTCCAGTGGTAAGCGCGAATGACTCAGAACTACGTAATCTCTAGTCTCTTTGTTTCATATTCAGTATTTCAGTAACTTCATAGCTTGGGAATAAGAGTAAAATCAGTAATTTATCCGACTCTGTTTTCACGTAATTTTCTAGCGGTAATATTCAAATCGCAACGCTCCAATTTAAATTTAAAATATATTATTATTATTATTAATTTTGCCATACTTGTTTTATATAATAAACTCATTTCTTTTAACCATGCAATCTTTGCTTTCAGTAGGTAGCATTAGATATAGACCAAATTCCTTCTCCTGATACAATTGTTAGTTGGGTTAATGATCAAATCATACCACGATCTGAGTGAAAAGATTCTTGAAGGTGTTCTACCAGAGCTAGGTGTTGTTAAATATAAATTTAGATTTCAACATAGCGTTGAGGTCTTGTCGCCCATTAAGACAACATATCTTAGTCAGAGTAAATATTTCAAAGTGCAAGGCAGGGCTAGTAGAAAACATTACATGTGTCACGCAACAGTGAGGGCTATAGAAACAATTACATTTGTAAGCTCAACGTGGAGCAAAGTAGATCCATTACATTTGTCGCTACCAACTTCGGGCCGAAAACCTAATAACATTTGTGGAAGGAGAGGGGTATATATTTCTGTGCCTGTATTTTGGGGGTTTTTCATTTATCGGTGTGTATCAGCATGGGTAGTGCTGAGGAAGAGATGAAGGTGCGTAGTGGTCACCAGTTGGATAGTGAAGAGTGGTCACCAGTTGGATAGTGAAGATACGAGCAGTATGACTAGTCTTGGAAATGAAAGCAGTACAGGGATGTCGGAGGTAAAACCCGATACTGAGAGGGGTAATCAAAACAGTCAAGCAGGGTTAGAGAGTTTGCTTCTTCAGTTTATGCAACAAAATGAAATTAGCACAGATGCTTTAAACGCTAGACTCGAACAAAATAATAGGGAAAATAGAGAGAGTACTGAAACTTTAAATGCTAAACTTGAACAGAATAATGCTAAACTTGAACAAAATAGTAGGGAAAATAAAGAGAATAATAGGGAGCTGAGTGATAGTTTAAATGCTAAACTTGAACAAAATAATGCTAAACTTGAACAAAACAGTAGGGAAATTAGTGATAAATTTGAACTGATTAGAGGTGAGATCAGGGGGGTGATGGAAGAGAAGGCTAAAGAGATTATTGCAGATGTAGACAGAAAATTAGGAAAAGTACAGGAGGAGTTAGAAATTAGAATCAGTACACAGGCTGAAAATTTAAAAGAACTAGTGCAACTGGAAACACAGCAGGTCAAAAAGCAATTGGGGGGAGAAATTGACAAAATTCAAGTAGGAACTAAAGAGGTTAAAGAACAGCTGGGGGGAAGAATTGATAAAGTACATGCAGAAATAATCACTGAAGTTAATACTTTAAGGGAGAGGAATAAGGAAAGCATTAATGAGATTAGTGAGAAACAAGCTAAATTAAGTGGTAAAGTTGAAGCATCGGAAGGGAGCATTAGGTTAACCGTAACTAATATTGAAAGAAAAGCTGAGGAGAAAATTGCTGAATTAGAACAGAAGTTGAAAGCTAGAATTAGGCAGGAAAATAGTCAGAGTCCAGTTTATGTGAATAGCACACACAGGGAAATAGAACTAGGCAAATTTAGTAATCGGCAGGGTTGTCCAATGGAGTTCATGAATACAATAGAAAATAAATTCGGGGAGAGGTTGGAAGATGGTAGTATTGAGTGGTGCCAGGTAGTTGAGATTTTAGAGCAAGCGTTTGTAGGGGAGACAAGAAACTGGTTTGCTGTCTACAGAGATAATTTCGAGAATATTTCAGATTTTAAAGTTAAATTTTGTGAGAAATTTTGGAATGAGGTGATTCAGTCTCAGCATCGTGAGGGAATTGTGTGTGGGAAATATAACCCGAGAGGAAACTACACTATGACAGAGTACTTTTTAGGACAGGTATTGACATGTAAATATCTGGAAGGTTTGAAGGAGGAAGGTGATGTAGTCAGGCTATTACTAAGACATTTTCCAAATAGAATCAAGGAAGCTGCCTGTATCCAAAATGTTAAATCTATTTCACAAGTGGAGAATTTATTGAGTACATTCGATGCTCTGGGAAGAGGTGGTTACGAGGAGAATTTCGGTAGGAACCAGGGTAACCATAATAATAGGCCTAATGAGAATAGGAACCAGGAAGTTCAAGGGAACAGTGGCGAAGGGGCCAACGTTCAAAATAGGGGGAACCAAAATAATAATAATAATCAGCAAAACCAATACAGAGGAAATGAGTATGGTTCGAACTACCAAGGTAGAAATAATGATTTCAGGGGAAATCAAGGCCGAAATAATGATTTTAGGGGTAACCAAGGGAGGTATAATAACAATAATAATTATAACCAGACCAGGGGTCAAGGAGGGAATCAGCCCAATGGTAATAACGGACAGAGAGATACCGTTAACACAACCCAGAACAACCAGACCAGTGCAGTAGTGAGTAGTACTACACCAAGCGGTAGCAATGCTTTAAACACGAACCAGGCTGCGATGTAAGGCCAGAATCTCAGTCTGTAATATGCCCTATCCATACACTTATACAGGAATCCTATGACCTAAATGTAAGAAATGAATTATTACGTGAACTAAATGATGAAGGTATTATTCAGGAGGTGGTTAGTAAGAGCCCCATAGCTAAATTTAACGTGTCCGAGGCGTACACAGATGTTTTAATTGATAGTGGTTGTATGAAGAGTTGCATAAGTAGTGCATTTTATGATAAAATGAAAGGAACTGGAGTAAATTTTGAGGAGATGCCAATTAAAAGCACTTTTGTTATCACAGCTGTTGGGAAGAGGTCTAAAGTAATTTCTAAGCAAGTTTTAGTAGACATTAAAATTAATAATCATGTAGAAAAGCAGATTTGTCTTGTAATTCCAAATTTTGTATTCAGTGTTATCTTGGGTTCAGAGTGGCTAAGTAGAGTGTCTGGTAACTTATGTTATGATGTAGGGAGTTTGAAATTTAAATGGGGGGTTTCTGAAGTAGAAGTAGCGTTCAATGACCATATTCAGAGAAGTAGTGTTGTAGGTGTGATTTGTACTTTAAATGAGATATCGCCAGCCGTAGAGCGGGGTTCTCCATGTTCTGTGGGCAGTGTGATTACGAACGGTAGTCTAGAGGACTCGTTACGTGATGCTGCATTTCAGGGAAATATAGAGGTGGAACAATGTGTTCGGCTCTATGATGTGTTATTGTGTAATAGGAGAGTTTTTGAGGATCGCATTGGTATGGCCAATTGCTATACACATTCATTGAACGTTATTGATAGGTCAGTATTCACAGGACATAGATATCCTGTATCTTTCGCTTATCAGTGTGCTGTTGAGGCACAAATTAACCAGATGCTTGAAGATGGGATTATTGAGCACTCTAACAGTCCATATGTTAATTCTTTGATCACGGTACCCAAGGCCGACGGCACAGTTCGTATTTGTTTAGACGCTCGTTTGGTTAACAGTAGGGGGGGGGGGGCGTGGTGGCTCAGCGGTCTAGCTGTATGCCTCTTACCAAGGCGGTCCGGGTTCGATTCCCGGTCAATGCATGTGGGATTTTCGAAGTGAAATGCCATGTCCTGTGGTTCGGATTCCACGTAAAAAGGAGGTCCCGTGGCTCATGATCTCAAGATTAACGGTCACGTTAAACTACAAGCTTCCTTCCTTTCTTCGGTTAACAGTAGAATTAGTTCAGATCTGCTGAAATCTATGTCGATAGAGGAATTAATGCAAACATTTGAGGGGAAGAAGTATTTCACTTGTGTAGATTTGAGTTCCAGTTTTTGGCAAGTGCCACTTATGTACGAAGATAGACCATTTACAGCTTTTAGTCATAAATATAACCTTTATCAATTTTGTAGAACACCTTATGGGTTAAAGAGTAGTTCTGCAGCTTTAATTAGGTCTTTAAACATCGCATTAGGGGATGACACAGGAGAGTTTGTAACAATTTACATTGATGATATGGTAATTAGTTCACGCAGTTTTGAAGAGCATCTACGTCATTTAGATATAGTTTTTCACAAGTTAGATCAGGCAGGGTTCACTTTGAAGCTGTCTAAGTCGTCATTCTGTCAGTCAGAAGTGACATTTTTAGGTCATAGAGTGTCGAGTAAAGGGGTAACACCAGAGGAAAGTAGGGTTAATAAGATACTTAACGCAGAGGTGCCACAGAATGTTAAACAGTTAAAAACATACCTGGGAATTTGCAACTTTTTCAGGAGGTCCGTTCTTAAATACTCAGGGTTGGTATAACCATTCAGGGAATTGCTTAAAAGTGGGACTCGGTAGAGATGGGAGTCCAAGCATGATCAGGCTTTTAGAGCGCTGAAGGAAGGTTTTGAGAAAACTGTAGTGTTGAAATATCCTTTGAAAGATATGGAATATGTGGTTATGACAGATGCTTCACATATAGGCATTGCTGGAGTATTATGTCAGAAAGATGATGAGGGTAATCTGTGCATTGTGTCTTTAGCCTCGCGAGGACTGACAGCAGCAGAAAAAAGATACACGATTACTGAGTTAGAGCTTTTAGGTATTGTTTTCAGTTTAGGGAAATTTAGAATGTACTTAGTAGGGGGGAAATTTGAGATCCATACAGATCACCATGCATTACTGTATATGAGGACTTGTAAACTCAGTTCTAACCGAGTTAGTAGGTGGATTCTTGCTCTGCAGGAATACGAATTCACAGTAAAATATATTAAGGGTAAAGATAACATTCTTGCAGACATGCTATCAAGGGACACTAATTTATGTAGGGATTATCCTGTGGTTAAAGCAGAGGACGGAATTTTATTATGTGCATGTGTGGACAGTAGCAACAGGGCATCGTTACAGACACTGAGAAATATGCTAGTGGAGCAACGTGATGACGTTAAGTTATGGGAGCCACTGGCTAGGTTGGAAATAGGTGAAGAAGAGTATGTGAAAGTAGGACGGTTCACGTACAAGATGCAGGATGGGCTTCTTGCACGGAAATGTAGGAATAATCGGTGGGCAATATGTGTTCCTGCCACTTCCTGCTAATTTGGTTCATTCATAGGGAATTAGGGCACTTTGGTGCTGCCAAGGTCTTCTATGAAATTGGTCATGACTTCATTTGGAGTAAAATGGGAAGGGGTGTTAGGAGGATTTTAGCTAAGTGTGTCACCTGTCAAAGGAGCAAATATCCAGTTAAATATTTAGTGGGCGAGAGATATGCAGTTCTCACCAGTGGTCCCGGCGAACTAGTGTGCGTGGATTTATTTGGCCCGATCGTTAAAGGACAGTACGGCCACGAGTACATTTTTATAGTTATTGACGCTTTTAGTAAGTATGTCAAGCTATATCCGCTAAGGAAAGCCACGGGACTATCGTGTAGCCGTCTGATCATTAATAAGTATGTACCTGAGTTTGGCCTTCCTCTCAGGATACTATCTGACAGTGGACCTCAGTTTACTGCAAAGAAATGGAGAACCAGTATGCAGGAAGCTGGTATTTCACACGTTCATTCCTCTGTAAGGTACCCTCAGGGTAATTCTGCAGAGCGTCCATTAAGGGAAGTGGCTCGTCTTTTTCGGACTCTAGTGCATGACAAGCATACGGCCTGGGTTGGACATCTTCCCAAGGTCGAGACTTGGCTGAAGTCTGTCCAGCATGAGAGCACGAAATTGACGCCATACGAAGTTCACTTCGGAAAGAGACCACAAAATGAACTAGCGAGGGTGTTGGGTTTAAATGAGGGAAATCAACCAGGGATGGAATACATTGTCCAGTTGGCGAAACAGAATTTATCTAAATCAGCACAAAAGAGAATTCGCCAACAAAAAGAAACTAAATTTGACCTATTCGAGCCGGGAGACAGTCTTACTTAGAGTGCCGAAACAGTCAAATAAGCTAGAGAAAGTCATGTCCAAGTTCTTTTATATCTACAAGGGCCCATTTATAGTTTCCAAACGTATTGGCAAAACAGCATATGTGCTGGAGGATAGTAAGGGAAACAGATTATACGGGACGTATAATATACATAGTCTACGAAATTATGTGCCATAAAGTGAGTGTGTTTAGCTGGCGAGCCAGCAAATCAAATGAGTAAGTGTGGTATTTGGTGCGTGGAAGATCTGGTCTTCCAGGCAGGCGTATCAGAAGTCACACAGGGGGGTAGTATGTAAGTAATTGAGAGTTTTTAAGGTACAGGGAAATATGACGGGATTGTCGGATGCTCTTTAGCACTAAAATGTCTCGATACACCAAGGCCAGAATTTGGTAGCGCTGGTGAAATCCCATTAGTCTCCTAGAGATGGGCGAGCGCTTGAATAGGGTATTTTTGCTTAAGGCGTCCACGAGACAAAAGATGGGCCACCAGAAGGCGAGACAGTCCTTCATGAAACTCATACATTACAGCACACGTGATTTCTGTTTACGGCCTCACCATGTAAGATTTGTAAGTGTGTAATTTAAGGTAATTAGTACAAAGGTATTATTTGTGTGTGGGGAACTGGTCTGAGTTGAGAACTAGTATTAAGTAGAATATGGTCTACGGGAACTTAAGAAGACAGGGCGATTACGGTACAGAAATATTTGGTGTTATATGTAATGCGCACTAACTTTTTTTTTCAGAAGTCAATATTAATTTCGTCTAATATAAAGAGAGATTAAGTATTATGGTCACGATGCACTGCCACAATAGTGTGATTGTGTGCTCAGTGAGATCAGTGAGATTAAATTTCACCATAAGGAAGGAACCTCCAGTGAAATTAGGAAGTTCTGTGGTGATAAATATATCAGAACACCTTCGATGCGTGTGATGTGACATCAGATACACAGTGCTCACACATTATTTATGTCTATTTTTCCAACATAGAGATCTTTGAGAGGCGGAAATATCCGTGGAACATTATTCTATATGAAAAACATTGGACTGGTTGCACAGAGCAATCCAAAATGACAACAAACTTTGACGCAAAGTGCGTAAAGAAAATTATGAGTGTATATATATGTAATTTAGGGCGATTTCATTTATGTTATATGTATTTTGGATGGGGATTTATTAACGTGTCTGGGATAATCGCATGAAGGACCGTCGTCACGGTAAATCATCCGATGATCCGAGGCGAATATGTAACGTGTTTTTCGAGGGGATTTTACGCCACTGACATAAGTCAGTAGGAAGCCAGTCTATATTTATTTACGCGGCAAATTGTTCAGCCAAGAGAAGTTTTCATGTAACTTATTATTATTATTAACTTATTATTATTATTATTATTAAGGTATTTTTAGAGATTTTTTTATAAGATTTTAAGCATACAGATAGGTTTTCTAAGTTATAGAAAACACTATCAAGCAAATTATTACGAACAACATTATCGTAGAAAATTATATGATTACGGAATTTTACGGAGTTTTGTCAGTTAGGGTATTGTGAGAGAGATGAGTCACTGGGAATTCGGCTACAGGCTTATTCTTGTCAAAAAGCATGACGCAAGCTGGGTTGCTGCATCATAAAAGGCGAAATGGTCTGGAACGGTAATCGACATCATCCCCGCGCCGAGTGTATTGACCCTGAGGAGGGGAGTAACGCGTGGTGGCTCAGCCAATCAGTGGAGAGTGGGCGAGAAGAAGACGAAACCAGAGAGGGGAGGCGAGGAGTGCATATATGGTTTGCGCGCCGTGGAGGCAAGGCGACTATCTTTGTAAAACTTGACCATTGTGGTTGCACGTGAGGTTGGCTCCGATGTAACCGGACCATAAATTATCAAATCTACAATTATCTCATCAACTAACGAAGAAGATGACGACGTCCAGGAGGCTGTGGGAAGCTCTCTTCAACATCCAGTACGAGGGAAATGCTACGGCAATTTCCAGTGGTAAGCGCGAATGACTCAGAACTACGTAATCTCTCGTCTCTTTGTTTCATATTCAGTATTTCAGTAACTTCATAGCTTGGGAATAAGAGTAAAATCAGTAATTTATCCGACTCTGTTTTCACGTAATTTTTAGCGGTAATATTCAAATCGCAACGCTCCAATTTAAATTTAAAATATATTATTATTATTATTAATTTTGCCATACTTGTTTTATATAATAAACTCATTTCTTTTAACCATGCAATCTTTGCTTTCAGTAGGTAGTATTAGATATAGACCAAATTCCTTCTCCTGATACAATTGTTAGTTGGGTTAATGATCAAATCATACCACGATCTGAGTGAAAAGATTCTTGAAGGTGTTCTACCAGAGCTAGGTGTTGTTAAATATAAATTTAGATTTCAACATAGCGTTGAGGTCTTGTCGCCCATTAAGACAACATATCTTAGTCAGAGTAAATATTTCAAAGTGCAAGGCAGGGCTAGTAGAAAACATTACATTTGTCACGCAACAGTGAGGGATATAGAAACAATTACATTTGTACGCTCAACGTGGAGCAAAGTAGATCCATTACAGTAGTAGCTTGATGAAATACAACATGCTATACGGATAGTAAACATGAATATGAGGTGCCCTTTGCTAGTGCTACCTCTGTACAAAATTTCATTCAATTCGGTTCCACCGTGTTAGAATTGATAGGAGGAATTGATTTGTACACATAGATGGTCGCCATCCACAAAGTATTGGGTTGATGACCTTCTAGTTTGGTCAAAAGATTTTTCATAATGTTGCAAAATTTGGTAGAGATCGGATGAATAGGTTAGTCGTAATTTGATTTAAGCTTTTAACATTTGGGTGACCGCCATTACGTTTCCGTCAAGATGGCGGCGATATAAAACATGACACTGAGGTGCCTTTGCTAGTGCTACCTCTGTACCAAATTTCGTTCAATTCGGTTTCGCCGTGTTTGAATTGATAGGGGGAACAGGCAATAGAGTACACACACTCACACACAGACACAGAATTTTTGGCCCTGTGTAGATCTCATAAGTCTACTTTCATTTTTTGCAAAAATCGAAAGTAGGCTAAATATACGCTTATGAGATCACCTTTTGTGCGCGTGTCTGTGTGTGCGTAAGTGTGTGCCCCCCCCCCTAATAAAATCTAAACGGCAGGAGCGATTTCAATGAAACTCGGTAAGTTCATAGCATTAATCCGGACGATCCCGACCGAGCCCTTCAACTTTTGTTACGTGTCACCAATCCAACATTGCGGCTGAGCGAAATATTTCACCAGCATTCAATATCTCCGAAACTATTACCGATATCACCGTGGAATTTTGTACGGTGATAAAGGAAACTACTAGAAGTTCACCTATGTGACTTTTGAAAACCTGGTAACTACAAAATCAACATGGCAGCCAAGAGAAATTGCGACTTTAAAAAGACGTTTCTTGCGATTTAACGAACCAAACGCAATGAAACTAGGTACAGTATATGTCTATACACATTGTAATGCACCGACATCTAACTTCGTTCAATTGTTTACATAACCTCAAGATGGCGGCTATGCGAAATATTTCACCGGCATTCTATATCTCTGAAACTATTACCGGTATCAACCTGAAATTTTGTACGGACATAAAGGGTACTACTGGAAGTTCACCAATGAGACTTTCAAACACTGGTTAACTACAAAACGAACATGGCGGCAAAGCGAAATTGAAAGTTTTAAATAGACCTTTCTCGCGATTTAATGTTCCAAACGCAATGAAACTTGGTACAGCAAGTTTTTATACACATAGTAATGCACTGGTATCTAATTTAGTTCAATTGTTTGCATAACGTCAAGATGGCGGCTGTGCGAATTTTAAAATAAAGTGTTTCTTGTGTCGTAATCATGCGATCGAAGTGAAAGTTTGAATAATTAACCCACGCAACAATTTTCCTTTAATGGTACATGACTCTATGGCCTATACATATAACAATCCAACATGGCGACCATCCGAAATATTTAGACGGTTCTCAATATCTACGCATCTATTACAGCAATCAAACTGAATATTTCTATGTTCATGGGGGCTATGAACATAAGTTCACCTATGGACTTTCAATAAACTGGTGATCACAAATCCAACATGGCGGTGACGCGAAGTATACATATTCACATGGACGTTTCTCGCAATTTAATCATCCGAGTGCAGTTAAACTTGGTACAGTAAATCCTTATACAAATGTTAATCCACTGGCATCTAATTTGTTTCAATTGATTCCATAACCACAAATGGCAGCTGTGGGAAATTTACAAATATATTTTTTACTTCTTCTGTCCAAATCATGCGATTGAAGTTTGAATGCTACACGTACACAATATTCTTCATGTAACAGTACATAGTCTAAGGCCTACATATATAAAAATCCAACATGGCGACCATCCGCAATATTTAGTCGGTTCTCAATATCTACGAATCTATTACAGCAATCAAACTGAAATTTTGTATGTTGATAGTGGCAATTAACATATGAAGGATATATGAAAATAGGCTTTAGTTCTACACGGAACTACTTGTTGTTT
Source organism: Meconema thalassinum (assembly GCA_946902985.2). NCBI lineage: Eukaryota > Metazoa > Arthropoda > Insecta > Orthoptera > Tettigoniidae > Meconema > Meconema thalassinum. The sequence goes on from OX336391.1 coordinate 560,224,232, forward strand.
GTTGCAGTTGTAGGTTTTTATCATCATCTCAGCAGAGTACTTTTAGTTTATTTCTGCATATTAGTTTACAATTCTACAGTAGTTGAGGGCTTATAGCCCAGGCATTATATGCAAAAACACTGCCAACCTCAAAACAATTTAAAGCTGAAATTTGGCATAGATGTTCTCTAGTACCCTAGAAACAAATCCTGAAAAGTACCCATCTCTGCGGTGTCCGCGTCATAGATTTTGGAGGGTTCAAAAGGGCTTAAAAGGGGCCTAAGTGCCAAAAACAGCATTTTTGCTTCCTGCGTTCAAAATATTGATCCAAATTTAGTTCTCGCGAGCTTTATCAATTAATAAAAATGAACCAGAAGGATAACGGACTTATCAGGCCTAATTATTGCTATTGATGACGAAAAAACGACTAATTTAACATTTTTAGCACAATTTTTACACGAAAATTTGGTTAATTTGTCATTAGCAGGTCATTATTTTTTAAACAACTGCAGATATTGACTAAATACCCAGAATGAAAGTTATAAAGCATACATTTAGCTTTACATTGGTACATTACCTATTTCTATGCGAGAAACGGTTACCGAGTTACGGTCCCAAAGCATAACCGTTGTTGAAAGGGCAACCGATCGCGTTTCTAGGTGACAGCGCTCGGCCTGTCGGAGCAGGCCAACAATACTCGAAACAATTAATTCAGATTCTAAACAGTCTTGGATTTTCAGTAAATGTGGCGGAAGTCCACAGGTACGAAGTTACAGCGCTTCGTGAAGAACGTCCAATCCCGAATGCTGAAGCGTTCACGCAGTTTTGCTTTGTGAACGCTGACTTTAACATAAGGACATTGGACGGGCGAAACAGATTTTACTGCATGAAAGGCATCAAGTGCACAGGTGCAGTGCCTGACAGTGAAATATCTTCACTCCCACGTACACGAGAAGTTCCTAATGCTGATGTGATTGCGGCGATGGGAAAGTTCAACATTTCGTGGTATCGGAAGCCCTCTTCTTCTGGTTCAAAGGACGTCAAGATTAAGGAGTTAACTGTGGAAGACCCAAACTCTGTGGCTATTGCGTCGATGATGGACTCCTTGTGGTTATCTGGACGGTGGTCAGGTATTAATTTACCCGTTTCGTGGAGCGGCTTTATGAAGACGTCACTGTCTGCTCATGCTCAACCAGCTTCCCAGACAACGTCAGTTGATGCCCTGCCGTTCATTAACTTGGAACCGAGAAATCCATCAACTATATATTCCGCGTTGAAATTTGCCACAAGCGAGTGCACGGAACTGAAACAAAGCACTTGTTTCGTAACCTTTGACCAGCCTCTATACCCGAAAGCTGCAGAGATAGTCGCATCGGACTCTTCAGAGGAACTAATAAAAGTGGTTGTTCGTCTAGGCGGATTTCACCTTCTAATATCGCTTCTTGGGGCAATCGGCTATGTGATGAATGGAAGCGGTTTGGAGGAGCTCTGGACGGAAATATACGCTAAATCGTCAGTGACTCACAGGATGTCTGGACACGCATATTCTAGGTAGGCTTGCAATTAGCTCGCTCTTAAAAATGATAACGTTATGCCTTCAATTTCAAATGTATCAATAACGCGAAACTGTGTATGTTCTAGAGCTCTCAGAGCGCATTTTCTGACAAAACAGGCTATCGGGACAATGTTACTCAACATGAACGACGGACTGAAGGATGACTAGGACGAAATTCAGGCGCTTTTTACCGCATTCCAAGAAGGCACCGCCAACAACTTGCTACCATATCCTTGCCTTCAACGTCTCAAGGAGTCGCTTCATGACACATTTTCTTCAATGAGCCAGAAATCTCGCACAAGAAAGCAGTGGTTCGAGTACATCATACAGCAAGCCTGGAAAATATTGAAGGATTCCGCATCTTTACGTGAGGAAATGAAGGTATTCGTTTCTACGGCTCCAGATGAAAAGGCCATAATATCAGCTGGAGAGAAGTTCGCCATTTGTCTCTACGACAGTGCCAAATCGGAGTGCAAAAGCCTCGACGAACTTCGGGTAGAGAAATACAGCCAAAAAATTGCCAAACAACCGGTCACAGCGTCGTTTCAGCTGGCTTCATCACTTCCGCCGACTTCGGCGGCATGCAAACAACATTCACTGCGGGTATATTTGCAAGTTCAGGAATGGTTAGGATTTTCTTTGGACCCAACCCAATGGGGATGGAAAATCCAACACTCCGCTTTAGTACTAGTGACAACTCATCTTCCAGCTGCTCCAGATCATCTCCTCAATTTGATGTCCTGCAACTGCAAGATCTCGTGTCAGCCAGTGTGAGTGTGTACGTTCCGGTTTAGAATGCTCCTTAATGTGTGGGCACTGCAGTGGGAAAGCGTGTGGCAACGTCACATTTGATGGCTCAGACGATGAGGAGGACGATTGAGTCCGATGTAAGCTTTGTGTTGAAAGTTGTCTTTGTCTAAAGAAAGCTTTTTAAGCTTTGTTTTGTTATTATTTGCATTATGCATATTATGAATGTACGTTTAACTGCTAACTGCATTAAACTCGTTTTGTTCTATGCAAACTGTTTCTGCTAGTTTACCTGGATTCAAATGAATACCATCCTAAAAGCTCTTGAGCAAAGATACAAAATGGTGTCAGCAAAGGTGAATAGATGGAGCCCACCAGCGTAAATGGACGTTCGTTCGGAAAGCGACTCCTACACTTCCACTTTTATATTTGTAACTGTATCTCTGCTGCTGTTTGTCGGATGGACATGGGCAATGTATCGTTTTAAAGCTACAAGTGTGCTTTACAACTTTTACTTCAGGTCTTTAGTCGCTATCAGCAGCTGTTTGCACGGTAAGTCCCGGCTAATGACAAAGTAGCTAAATTTTCGTGAGCAAAGTTGAGCTAAAAAGGTGTGATTACTCATCGGTTGAAATGTATGGCAATAATTACGACCAATAAAAGCGTTATATTTAACGCAGTCCTTCTCTTATTACTATCAAAGCTCATTAGAACTGATTTTGGATCAATATTTTGAACGCTGGAAGCAAAAATGCTGTTTTTGGCACTTAGGCCCCATTTAAGCCCCTTTGAACTCTCCAAAAACTATGACGGGGACACCGCAGAGATGGGGACTTTTCAGGATTTGTTACTAGGGTACGAGGGAACATCTATGCCAAATTTCAGCTTTACATTATTATTTTTTTAGGTTAAAACTTAAAATGCCTGGGCTATTATTGCTAAAGCGTATTACAGCAATAGTAGCTACATCTCCATAGATTAGTTGTGCAGGGAGACTGTTTGTTGATTGGATCGTCATTTCTCTGTCTTGCAACCTTGTACTGTAGACATTAAGATAAAACGTTTCTCTTCGGGTGCTTTATGCTTTAAGCAGTAGACTAATAGTTGCCACGCTTTCTAAGGTTTTGCCGTTCCTTTTGTTTTTGGAGTGCCAGTGGCACCGGAAAAGAAATATCTATCGTATCTGTCAAAGTGTTCGGTTCTGTTGGCGTAGAACTATCATCGTACCACTGGTGAGTTCTGTCGAGCTGTTAGGTTCTTTTGGAACAGAATTATCATTGTACCGGTGTTGGGTTCTGTCAAGCTGTTAGGTTCTGATGGAGTAGAATTGTCTATCGTATCGCTGGGATCTGTCAAGTTGTTAGGTTCTGCTGGAGTAGAATTATCTCTCGTACCGCTGGGCTCTGTCAAGCTGTTGGGTTCCGTTTGAGTAGAATTACCTATTGTACCACTGGTGGGTTCTGACGAGCTGTTAGGTTCTGTTGGAACAGCATTATCATCGTACCACTGGTGGCTTCTGTCGAGCTGTTAGGTTCTGTTGGAACAGAATTTTCTATCGTATCATTGGGCTCTGTCAAGCCGTTAGGTTCTGCTGGAGTAGAATTATTTATCGTATCGCAGGTTGGTTCTGTCAAGCTGTTAGGTTCTGTTGGAACAGAATTATCTATCGTATCACTGGGCTCTGTCAAGCCGTTAGGTTCAGCTGGAGTAGAATTTTTTATTGTAACGATGGTTGGTTCTGTCAAGCTGTTAGGTTCTGTTGGAACAGAATTATCTATCGTATCGCTGGGATCTGTCAAGCTGTTAGGTTCTGCTGGAGTAGAATCATCTATCGTATCGCTGTGATCTGTCAAGCTGTTAGGTTCTGCTGGAGTAGAATCATCTATCGTATCGCTGGGCTCTGTTAAGCTGTTAGGTTCTGCTGGAGTAGAATCATCTATCGTATCGCTGGGCTCTGTTAAGCTGTTAGGTTCCGTTGGAGTAGAATTATCTATCTTATCGCTGGGTTCTGTCAAGGTGATGGGTTCCGTTGGAGTAGAATTATCCGTGTTACCACTGGGATCTGTCTGACTGTTGGATTCTGTAGGAGTAGCATCATTTGAATCGTTGGGTTCCGCCTGGCTGGTGGATTGTGTTGGAGCAGTATCATTTGTACCTCTAGTGTCTGTCTGGCTGCTGGATTCTGTTGGAGTAGAATCGATTGTTGTATTGCTGGGTTCTGCAGGGTTGTTGAATTGTGTTGCAATAGAATCATCCGTGAAGCCACTGAGTTCTGTCTGGCGGTTCGATTCCGTTGGGGTAGAATCATCCATTTTATCGTTGGGTACTGTACCAATCCTATGTTCTGAATTGAGGAAATTAACCCCTGTGTTGTCATATTCTTCAGAAATGTTTTCAGTTGTGTTACTGGATTCTCTTGTGCTATCGAGTTCCGGTGAAGCGGTTGTTATGCTGTTAGGGTCTTCTATTGTCGAACTGCCTGCTACATCGATGGATGCTGTTGCTGCATCGGTCGATGTTTCATAGTATCTGCCACGAGGAGTGGAGTAGCATGGTGGTAATCCATTAAAGTTAAACCGACGATCAAGAAAGCGACGATAATATCCATGGCCATGGTGCGCTAGCCATGCATGTCGCCTGACACGCTGTAACAGAAAGAAGTACCTCGTTATATTAAGCCTTATACAACTTAGAACTAACTATTCTACATTAGTGATAAGATGGCAGGTAGAATGCGGGTGGATGTTAGGGTTCATCTTGACTGAGATTCAAGCTCCATCAAGGAATGGAATATTCACATTGTTGGTATAGGAGGTATGCGGGCATGTTCTAATTACTGTATTTCAAGGATTACCTCTAAAAACCTTCCAACTGTTAAAACGTTGTGGAGATACGCTTCGGTAAAAATGATCTTCTGCCATTTACTACCACATCCTGGCTGGTTTACAGATGGTGGTGGCGACTGTTGTTTTAAAGGGGCTTAACATCTAGATCCTTCTCCTAGTACTAATAATACTAGTTGATACGTGCAAGGGCACGTCCCTACGCTTTCAAACATGTATATACCCTTGGATCGTAGCATCTCGACATTTGAAACGACCGCTTGGTGACTTGCTTCCCATTTTGAACACGAGATGGTAGCGGCAGTCGGACTTTGGAAAGTCTGCACGTGGTTCCTGTTTCTCTCCGATAGGTAGCGTGTGCTGCGCCTTATAAAACTCCTTATATGCATGACATAATTGAAAGACAATTATATTCTTCGTCATGAAACAAATGCCAGTGTATTCATGATACCGCCAAATTATGTACTTATTTATGACATTGTTGTTTGATGTGTCAATCTCTGATTGGACAAACATTTTTACATGAAGGCAGTTATGCACTTGACACGCAATAATTCTCCGCCATTTTGTAGAGTCTATTAGCCATCGTGAAGTAAACAAGACATCATGCCGACTGGTCGTGAAAGGTGTCACCGCTAATGGGGGCCTAGCCCCCATTCTCTACGAAATATTAATGTATTCAAGAAAAAGGGAACGCCTGTGCTACATTAGGTTTAATTTCATCGTTCCCCGGTGAAGAGGAAATATGCAAATTTAATCGCAACTGGATGCGAACGAGTGCTGTCATCTACACGAGGCATGTGCCGTGTGGGGATAGCCAAGGCAATATTCTGCCGCATTTTTATTTTATTTAAAATGTGTTAGTTTTTTTTTAAATTTGTTATTGTGTCTCCACTGTGAAGAATGTAAGGTACGTTACATTATTTTTCTTGATGATTATTATGGTTATGGAGCTCCGATATCATCTTGTAGTAATATTTTAATTCTGTTCCTCATTTGTTTTATAGGCCTAATTTTATTTCTGTTTTAATTACGTTTCCTGATTTATTTGAACTTTGTTATCTTTCTTCGTATCTTGTGGAGACACATTTCTAGTTTATTTTACGTTTAAATTATTACTTATTGTCTTCTGCCAATCTTAGGATTGATATAGTATTCAATTTAATTTATTCATGATCCGGTGCATTTCACTGTTGTAATAGTTTTTAGACATAATTGTTTTCCTCCGTCCATTTCCTTCCGCTGATGTTAAAATTTATTTTATTAATTGTTTGCCGTAATATCGATCAGGCATGCCGTTTCCTTGTGTTTTGGTGGCCATGTTATGAGGTGATGCTTTATGGTCTCAAGGTCAGTCTCTATGCGTCCACCGCGAAGCTCAAACGTATTGTGTTAACTTAAGATGTTTCTTTTATTTAACCTTATCGGTTTAACATTGTGTTTTTCGTAATTGTTCCTGTGTTTATCTCCATCATGCAAATTAATAGATTGTTTCCTGATTCAGTTAATTTAGTTAATTTAACTTTATTTCCGTTTCTGGTGAAAGTGCTTTTTATATTTTAACATGGATCTACGCATGCCGGATCGCTATTGCATTCCCTTGCAAATTATCAAGCCCTTTTTCATTGTGTTATGCATGTAAATTTTTTATTTTAACCTTTGGGTTGTTTTACATTTTAAATTTTAATTTAAGTCTTTTCTTTTCTTGGCCTTGCAAGCAAGCATGTTTGGCGGTCTCTTGCATTCTTTGTAAGTTATGGTGGCTGATGCATGTTCTTTCTCTGGTGGAGGTGTTCCTTATATTTTAACAGTAAATTTTACGTAAAAATTTTAATCTTTTGTTGTGGCATTATTTCACCGACGGCAGTTCCGTTGGTTTTTGGGGGGTGTCTGTACGATAGCCTGTGTGTGTTGTCCCCTTCTCCATCTTCCTTCCACCCCTTTTGGAGCTCTTCTGTTGGGACTTGTCATCTGGAGGTGATTTTGCTGCGGAGGTGACCCGGACCCCTGAATACAGGTAAGTTGGCCCATCCACGCTCGCCGTACACGTCTCATTTTGGTAGCAGAGCGTGGTTGAGTTCACTTCCGTAACTATCCCCTCCCCAGTACCCACAGGCTGTTTTATGGACCCCTCTAATGCTGATGGGTCGGTTGTTGGTGGGATTTTGTCAGGCCAGTGCACTTGATGTTGTGCAAAGCTAATCCTTGCCGTTTGTTTTATTTCATGTTTGCCTCTGGATATCCATGTGGTACGCTGTAAATGTTACCTGTTCTAAACGAGGCGTTTACTCCTGTATTTTATCCTGTTTGTGTGCAACATCCCCACTGTAGATGAAGCCCGGTGAGTGACTGACATTTGTTCTTGGCATGGGAAATGGGATTTCTTAATGTTCTGATAGCCTATATGCTGCGTGTGAAGGCATCCTGGAGCCCCGTCGGAAGCTGGTAGCCTGATGTTTTGTGCCTATTTTTGTAATTTAGCTCCCTGTTCTCGAGCCAAGAAGGTGGTGACGTGTGCAGTTCTGGACAGCATGGTGCATGATTTGGTGTAGTAGGGTGGCTGTGTTCGAGTGTCAGCCTAATCTTTGGTGTTGGTAATTGGTGGTTGTGGTACTGTTGTGAAAGTGTAAACTGTCCTTGTAATTCCTGAAATTTTGTTTCCTTCTATATTGGCTGTCTGCATTCTGTGTTTTCCAAAATGGCCGACAACAATAGTGTTTTCAATTTAATTGACTTAAGTGATAACCTTGTGAATTTGGAGAGTTCTTCTGGGGTTGAACGTGAATCACCTCTGGTTACTTGGTCTGAGGTTTTGGGATCGATTACCAGTAGTAGTTTGCCTGCCCCTCTGTTGCCAGGCGCTGGCTCGTCCATACCACTTAATCCTGCATACGGTCATTCTTCTCATGTTAGGTCACCTAATGATTTCCTGGGTCCTGCCGACCCATTGCATCCCAGTTCTTTCTCTAGTAATATAAATGTTTTGTCGCCTGTAGAGGGTGTGCGAGCGGGCTACCCTGGTAACTATGTCCCTTTTCCTAATGCTACATTCTCGCCTACCGTTAATTATGGGTCGATTCCTCATCCTATTTCTGGTTTCTTAACTAAGTTAAAGCATTTCAACCTTGATGACGTTACCCAAGTGGTACAATTTTTAAAGCAAGTGGTCGACTTGGGCAACCATGCCTCGATTTTTGGGATGTCGGAAATTCAGATTTTCCAACTTTTGTATCCAGTTGCATCCGGTATGCTGCGCGATAAGCTTGTTGAAGCTATCCACCTCCGCATGTCCTTAGCCATGTTTATTAGGGAAGTGTTGTGGTTTTTTGTCCCTGCGAGCGCCCTAAGTGCTCTCGAGCATAAGTTCCTTTATCGTGTCCAAAGGCTGGACGAGTCCCTTAGCGACTATGTCAGCGACATTAAGGTGTATGCCCAGGTTTTTGCATCCCCTTTAACAGAGCGACAGTTGGTGTCATCAATTGTAAATGGGTTTTCGCCTCAATATAGGTCATACATGACTATGTGTACCAGGCCTTCGTCATTTGTCGAGCTGAAACAGGTCGTTATAGAGGCTATGGCTGTGAAGCATGCAGATTCCCTTCGGGTAGCTAATGTTCCTCCTCCTTCCTTGATGTCTTGTCCCCCTCCTTCCTTGATGTCTCGTCCCCCGCCAAAGGTTATGTTTCATCCTCGACCCAACATTAAGTGCCACACGTGCGGTGGCCTGGGACATGTCAAGAAGGTGTGTCCGAGTAACCAGGCTGTGTATCGCCATTGACGGAAAGTTGAGGAGACCAATTCGGGTGTTACTTCCAAGGATATTTCTATGCGTAAGAGTTTGGGAAAACCCTGTGAAGTTTCTGGTCGCCCTACCAATGATAGTCTTGATAACTCGTTGAAAACTAATTCATCATGTGCTAATTCTGCTTATGTCGCTGGCCTACCTAACCTGTCGGTGATCAATGGCGTGGCAAGTCAGCCTAATTCTAAACGTTGTGTGAAACCTGAGGTGCGGGTGTCTTCGTCACCTACTTGTAATCGTGTCAGAGTGAGTAATGATTTTGGAATTTCTCCTGTGGCTAAAGGTATATCCCCGTTTATTGAAATTTGTGTTAATGACGAGCCCGTTTCTGCATTGCTTGATTCTGGTAGTGTCGCATCCTTTATAAGCGAGGACTGGTTTTTATCTATGAAGAGTGTTTGCAAATTTCCTGAGTTAGAGCCTAACAATGAATCTTTTATTTCGGCAAATTGTTCAAACTTAAGTATTTGGGGTAGTATGACAGTCAAAATTCATATTCTAAATTTTTCTTGGAAATTTAAATTTTTGGTTGCCAGAAATCTTTCTTGTGCTGTGGTCATTGGAGCTAACTTCATGTCACACGTTGGTATGCTTCTTGATTTTGGTGCTCGCAACTTATGGTTTAAGTTTAATCCGCAGAGTAAATTATCATTTAACCCGGTTTTATCTCCTCATGCTGTCAATTCTGTTAGTGAACCTATGACTATTGAGGATCTCGATCTGGAAAATTTAACGAGTCTTCAAAAGGATGCCATTAAGAGGTTATGTCAGGAGTATGGCGATGTATTTACTGACAAGCTGGGTGTAACCCATTTGATGGAGTACAAGATTGAGCTAACCGATTCTGTGCCGGTGCGTTCCAGCCCGTATCGCCTTGCCCCGTCCAAGATGGCTGAACTTCGTAAGATTATCGATAAGATGTTAGAAGAAGGTGTTATCCAACCCTCTATCTCTGCCTACTCATCCCCTGTATTTCTTGTGCCAAAACCTAACGGTGGTTTTCGGCCGGTGGTCGACTATAGGGCTCTTAATCAAAAAGTTGTTTTGCAGTCCATTCCTTTGCCGGACCTTCACACATGTTTTAGTTGGTTTCGCAACGCGAAGGTGTTCACGATCCTCGATTTAAATTCTTCCTACTTCCAAATTCCCCTCTCTCCTGAATCCAGGCATGTTACTGCTTTTTCCACTGACTGGAACCTGTTTGAGTATGCCCGTGTCCCGTTTGGCCTATCCACCGGAGCCGCTGTGTTGAGCAGACTTCTGGACAAGGTATTTTCTGAAATTAAATTCAAGTTTGTGTACCACTACCTTGACGATGTGGTGATCTATTCTGAGTCCTTCGAGGAACACGTTGATCATCTGAAAATTGTTCTTGATCGGTTGCGTGACGCTGGCCTTACAGTCAAATTGTCCAAGGTTTCCTTTGCCAAGCCCAAAATTTCCTTCTTGGGACATATTGTTTCTGAATCTGGTATCTCAGTGGACCAGTCTCGTACGCAGGTCATCAGAGATTTTAAACCACCCAAGAGCGCCAAGGGTGTTGCTCGTTACGTTGGTATGGTGAACTTCTTCCGTAAGTTTATCAGTAACTTTGCCGACCGTGCTGCTCCTCTAAATCAATTACGCAAAAAGGCTGTGAAGTTCGAGTGGGGTCCCTCTCAGCAGGCAGCCTTCGAAGATCTTAAGCTTGCGCTCTCGAACGCCCCTGTGTTAGCCATTCCGGGTTTTGGGAAGCAGTTCATTGTGCAGACCGATGTGTCTGGTCGTGGTGTTGGTTGCGTTCTACTGCAGGAATCTGATCTGGGTAGGCAACCCATTGCATACGCTTCTCGTACCTTAACGGACGCAGAGAGGAAGTATTCCATTTACGAACTTGAGGGTTTAGCTGTGTTGTTCGCTCTAGAAAAATTCCGTATGTATCTTGAGCACACCAAGTTTCTCCTTGAGACCGATAACCAAGCCTTGAGCTGGGTCTTAGGGAAACCCCGCAAAACGGGTAGAATTTCTAGGTGGGCAACTAGGATTCTGTCGTTCCAGTTCACTGTCCAACATATTCGTGGGTCCGAAAATGCGGTAGCTGATTCTTTAAGCCGCATGTACGAGGAAACAGCTGAAGAGGATGTTCAGGAATGTGAACCCGTAAACCTTGTATCTGCTGTAAATTGTGTCAATGCCATTCTTAGCAATTCCCCCGTGCTTTTTGAGGATGTGAGACGATTCCAGAAGGAAGACCCCTCCTTATCTAGCCTTATTGACCGAATCAATTCTGGTGAAGTGATCAAGCCCTACTCTCTGAAGGACGGTGTATTGTGTTGTTCGTCTCGTCATGACCGCCTACCTAAAATTGTGCTCCCGTCGGTCCTCATTCCCGAAATCTTTCGTTACTATCATGAATCTCCTATTGGTGGCCACCTAGGAGTATTCAAGACCCGAGCTAAAATCAGACAGTTTTTCATTTGGCAAGGTATGGATGGCGACATCAGGAGGCTCATTAGGAATTGTGCTGCATGCAGCATTAGCAAACCTCCGGTTTCTACTAAGGTTGGCCTGTTGTCATCGGAACCGGCATCTATACCCATGGAGAGGCTTTTTATCGACCATGTTGGACCGTTCCCTCGCTCAGGTCGGGGAAACCAATTTGCGCTTGTTTGCACTGACGGTTTCTCCCGGTTTAGTTGGATTTTCCCCACCAGACAGGCTACGACCAGTTCCGTCATAAAGTGTCTTAATTCCATCTTCTCGTCTTTTGGGCCGTGTCAGTATCCGGTGTCAGATAATGCCAAGTGCTTTGTATCTCATCAGTTCCGTCAATTCTTATTTGATTATGCTATTTCGCACGTAACCACCACTCCCTATTTTCCTAACCCGTCTCTCGCTGAGCGAGTCAATCGTAATCTCCGTTCTGCTCTGATTGCTTTCCACCACGACGACCATTCCAAGTGGGATTCTAATTTGCATTGGCTCAATTTTGCTTTCAACACCACCGTGCATGAGAGCACGCAAGCTACCCCTTTTTCGTTAATGTTTTCCTTTATGGCTAATTCTCCGTTGTCCAACCTGTGGAACCTGCACGATCTCCTTCCTGACAGTTTCACGCCCGAGGATATGAGGGCGAAATTCGACAAGGCTAGAGAGAATATTAAGGTATCCCATGACCATCTTGCCAGGCGACACAATGCCTGTCGCAAGCCAGCTGATTTGGAAATTGGTGATGTTGTGTACGTCCGCAATTTCGAGCCCAAGGGCGTCAGTAATCTGGTTTCAAGCAAGTTAACCCCTCGTTTTAAAGGCCCATGTTATGTAGAGGCATTCTTGACTCCTGTTACTCGTCTTGTTCGAAAACCTAAGGCCAACAAAATTTCTAGAGTGCATCTATCACATATTAAGCGAGGTGGAGAGGTGTCTAATGAGGAAATGCTACCGTGAATTTTGTAAAACAAATTTTGTATAATGTAGAGTATCCCTAAAATTCATTGAAGCCTTCTGGTATCTGTTCCTTGTGGAATTTTGGAATTTTAATTGGGTTTAAAAAACTCTGATGGGATACAAAATGTAAATGTTGGGAAGTTCCCATTGTAATGGTAAATTGTAAAAGTGTACCTAATTTTGATGTTTTCTTGGAAGATGCTAACATGTAAAGTGGGCTCGGTGGGAGACCTAACTCATGGTAACCTTGTATTCCTGGTCCCTTTGGGAATTTTAGTGGTCATTCCTCTACCGTAGTTCCTTCTAAATGTATAGTCGTCTAACTCATGTAATCTTGAAATGTACTTCGAATCTATAAAAAGGTAAACTTGTTAATGAAATTTTGTAAGCACGGATCTAGGGCATTGTCAGAAATATTTTCTTCATATAAATTCAACTTTGTTTCTCTTTTGTAAAATGTAGTAAGAATTAGTAATTCTGTAAACCTTTTTTGAAATTAGATTAACTTCTATTTTTGTAAATGGCTGCCCACGCGTCGAATGATATATTGCACATTGCTTCCACCTACTTCGTCTAAAGCGACCTACATTGGTCTTATTGGAAATTTTCCTAACGTGTCTCGGACTCTGAAAGCACTGCTGGTGCTGGTGTTCTGCGTTTCTGAAGATTTTTGGACACAGTGATGCTGTTGACTAAGTGGTTTGCGAGGTGATCAATTATCCCATCACTGATAATCTGACCCTGCATTCTTCCTAACCAAAACGATGCGGTTTCATCCATCAATTGGAGTTAACTGGTGAACATTATCTTCGGGAAACATCTCTGGTGAATCGACAAGTTAAGAAGTACTGTCTATGCCTAGGCATATTCGTGAACGGTGTTCACGCTTAAGGGAGGGAGACTGATACGTGCAAGGGCACGTCCCTACGCTTTCAAACATGTATATACCCTTGGATCGTAGCATCTCGACATTTGAAACGACCGCTTGGTGACTTGCTTCCCATTTTGAACACGAGATGGTAGCGGCAGTCGGACTTTGGAAAGTCTGCACGTGGTTCCTGTTTCTCTCCGATAGGTAGCGTGTGCTGCGCCTTATAAAACTCCTTATATGCATGACATAATTGAAAGACAATTACATTCTTCGTCATGAAACAAATGCCAGTGTATTCATGATACCGCCAAATTATGTACTTATTTATGACATTGTTGTTTGATGTGTCAATCTCTGATTGGACAAAAAATTTTACATGAAGGCAGTTATGCACTTGACACGCAATAATTCTCCGCCATTTTGTAGAGTCTATTAGCCATCGTGAAGTAAACAAGACATCAAGCCGACTGGTCGTGAAAGGTGTCACCGCTAATGGGGGCCTAGCCCCCATTCTCTACGAAATATTAATGTATTCAAGAAAAAGGGAACGCCTGTGCTACATTAGGTTTAATTTCATCGTTCCCCGGTGAAGAGGAAATATGCAAATTTAATCGCAACTGGATGCGAACGAGTGCTGTCATCTACACGAGGCATGTGCCGTGTGGGGATAGCCAAGGCAATATTCTGCCGCATTTTTATTTTATTTAAAATGTGTTAGTTTTTTTAAATTTGTTATTGTGTCTCCACTGTGAAGAATGTAAGGTACGTTACATTATTTTTCTTGATGTTTATTATGGTTATGGAGCTCCGATATCATCTTGTAGTAATATTTTAATTCTGTTCCTCATTTGTTTTATAGGCCTAATTTTATTTCTGTTTTAATTACGTTTCCTCACATTTCTAGTTTATTTTACGTTTAAATTATTACTTATTGTCTTCTGCCAATCTTAGGATTGATATAGTATTCAATTTAATTTATTCATGATCCGGTGCATTTCACTGTTGTAATAGTTTTTAGACATAATTGTTTTCCTCCGTCCATTTCCTTCCGCTGATGTTAAAATTTATTTTATTAATTGTTTGCCGTAATATCGATCAGGCATGCCGTTTCCTTGTGTTTTGGTGGCCATGTTATGAGGTGATGCTTTATGGTCTCAAGGTCAGTCTCTATGCGTCCACCGCGAAGCTCAAACGTATTGTGTTAACTTAAGATGTTTCTTTTATTTAACCTTATCGGTTTAACATTGTGTTTTTCGTAATTGTTCCTGTGTTTATCTCCATCATGCAAATTAATAGATTGTTTCCTGATTCAGTTAATTTAGTTAATTTAACTTTATTTCCGTTTCTGGTGAAGGTGCTTTTTATATTTTAACATGGATCTACGCATGCCGGATCGCTATTGCATTCCCTTGCAAATTATCAAGCCCTTTTTCATTGTGTTATGCATGTAAATTTTTTATTTTAACCTTTGGGTTGTTTTACATTTTAAATTTTAATTTAAGTCTTTTCTTTTTTTGGCCTAGCAAGCAAGCATGTTTGGCGGTCTCTTGCATTCTTTGTAAGTTATGGTGGCTGATGCATGTTCTTTCTCTGGTGGAGGTGTTCCTTATATTTTAACAGTAAATTTTACGTAAAAATTTTAATCTTTTGTTGTGGCATTATTTCACCGACGGCAGTTCCGTTGGTTTTTGGGGGGTGTCTGTACGATAGCCTGTGTGTGTTGTCCCCTTCTCCATCTTCCTTCCACCCCTTTTGGAGCTCTTCTGTTGGGACTTGTCATCTGGAGGTGATTTTGCTGCGGAGGTGACCCGGACCCCTGAATACAGGTAAGTTGGCCCATCCACGCTCGCCGTACACGTCTCACTAGTCTAATAATAATATTAATAAAATATCTCAACACGAGTCAATAAATTCGAAACAGCTTTCCGCCTCACATACCAAATGTATATTAAAGAGTCCATCTCTAGGAATGCACAGTTAAGACACTATCAAACTGTGATTAGACCGGAAGCACTGTGTGCAGCGGAATTCCTAACAAACCGCGCAGCTGGCCCGATCGAGAGAGTTGACGTTAAGGAAAGAAAGATCATTAGGTAAATTCTTGGTCCTAAGTTCAAAGATGGAGGTTACAAGCTCTGGAGTATGTCAGAAATATACTCCCACATTGAAAAGATCTCAAGTGTAATCCGGAAACGGAGAATAACATTCTATGCCCACCTCCTCAGAATGCCAGTCCGTAGATTCTCCAACCGTCTATTATCATACTTCCGAGGTTTAAAGGTGATGACTCTTTGTCTGGTGGAAGTGGATAAGGACTTGTTAAAGTTTGAAATTTCTGAATCAGATTTCTTGCTCAGAACCCCATTGAAACAAAAACTCCTTTGGGTTCATCAAGAGGTAGTAAACCCCAGCAAGAGATAAGTTCACTCGGATGAACGGAAGAAATCCCATTCCGAAAGGATGAAGGCATGGTGGGTTAACTAGAAGAAAAACAGTTGAGATCTCGCGGTCCCTAGTGGCCACAACGATAAAAGTAAAGTACCGTAAGTATTAATAATATATTCAACGAAACATTCGAAATGTAATGGAGCAGGCCAAAACGTTGGCGAACACATCACTTTGCTGCAAACCCCCGGACGAGAGCCACCACTGCATGGAGAGAAGAAAGTAGGATGATGATGATTCTTGTTTTAAGGGGCCTAACATCTAGGTTATTGGCTCCTAGGGAAATGACTGTGATGAAATGAGAGCATGAATATAAAAGCAGCCCACTGCAAGGGGGTGAAAACGAAAATGGTTTATTCAAAACGGACAATGCGTTATTTGGAAAAAATGAGAAAAAAAACGTGGATGATGAAAAACAATAAAACAAATAAGACATGTGTGTACACAGTTCTTTTTTTTTTGCATAAATGGCTTTTAGTGCCGGGAGTGTCCGAGGACATGTTCGGCTCGCCAGTTTTGTAGCTGCTTTGAGGCGGACACCCAATGGGTGAGCTACACGTACCGTCGTGTGTGAAGTGTTGTCTGGGGAGGAAAGTGTTGAATGTAAGGGCAAAGAGTTGGAAGGTAGCGGCTGTGGCCTATAGTTAGGGACCAACCCCGGCATTTGCCTGGAAGGAAGATGGAAAACCACAGAAGGCCTTCTTCAAGGTTGCCGGTGGGGGGATTCGAACCTCCTCGCCTCCCGGATGTGAGCGACTGCCAGCAGTCATGCCGTAACGACCACGGCTAACTCACCCGGTATGTACACAGTATTAACATAAAACAGACTAAATCTAAACTAAAAGTCTTAAACTAGTTTAGAACTTAAAAAGTAAACACTCCCCTCATAAACTGGATGAAATAGTACAAGGGAGAGGGTGTTAGGCAGTTTGAGAGTTCTTCGCAGATCGGCCAGGTCCACACCCGCCAACAGAGTGTGTGCCACGGTAATGTGGGTGCCGCAAGTACACACAGGGGGGCTTCTCTCTTTAACAAGTGGGAGTGCGTTGCAATCCCATGGCCGATCCGGAGGCAAAAGGAAGAAAAAGGGGGAAACAAGCATATTCATATTCATTAGTAAATAGGTTCAATCGCGCTCCTTATATGGCAAATAGAATAATAATAAGAAGAATAACAATATTAACAATCATAATTTTAACTACAATGGCCCTTAGAGACGTGGGAGTGCTGGAATTTAGCTACGAAGGAGATCTTTAACGCACCAGTACTGTAAATCTACTGACACTCCCTTCCCCCTCGCATTTAAACGCCCTCAAATGCCAACTGACAGCGCCAAGGTTTTAGAAATGGACGTAAGGTGTAGTGTGGGGTGCACTCAGCCTCGTGAGGGCAATTTAGGAGCTGTCTGATTAGAGAGGCAGCGATCCAGGCAAGAAAGCCAAGATTAATGACCGAAGGGACCTGTCGTGATATTCGCGCGTCACCCCGCAATCTGTAGGCTACAGCAATAGGAAATGTGTGCTCAATTACCTGACGCGATATGAGTGATCATTTACATACATGAGGGTGAATTTTCGCTGTAAATATTCCGTCATACTATATTTGTATATTTCAGTAGCACTCGTATCGCTTGATCAGTCTATCGTCCACGGAAATGCATCACTTTAATGACCATATCTGCAAACTAAGCAATGTAATAACCCAAGCACTGTTATTGAAGACAGAGTTACGAACAGCTACACTGGTCTACATAGCAAAGTCATCAAGGAAACTGGTATGTGGATTTAACTAATGCGGGGATGCTGATTTCAAATCTGTTACCTGTTTTGACCTAGCACGTGTAGTTTGTGCGATGATGAGGGCTGGAAACTATGTGGAAATTGTACAAATAAGTGTAAAAAATCCGATAAATACTGAAAGATGCAGGAGTTCGGGAATTATGTGTGACAAGAGACTCGGCATAAAATTGAGAGGAAAAGCTTACAAGACAGCAGTAAGGCCAGCCATGTTATACGGAGTAGAGACGTGGGCTACAACAATGTCACAATGTAATAAACTGGATGTGACGGAGGTGAAAGTGCTTAGATGGATGAGTGGTGTCACTAAGAAGGACCGCATCAAAAATGAGAGAATCAGAGGAACTGTTAAAGTGACAGAAGCATCAAAGAAAATCAAGGAGAAAGCTACTTAGGGAGGAGAGTAATTAATCTGGTTGTAGATGGAACGAGAAATAGGGGCAGACCCAAAAGAAGATGGAATGAAAATATCCGAGAAGATCTGAAGGAGAAAACGTTAGAGGACGATGATGTGTGGGACAGGAGAAAGTGGAAAAGAACGGCCAGAAACATCGACCCCGTTTAAAGTGGGATAAGATGATGAAGAATAAGAATAAGAATAAGAAGAAGACTGAAATATGCAGCTTTCTTTAATACTTTTACGGACAAAGAACAAGAAATTTGGAAACATTTCAAATGGATTTGCAACAATTTTTTAGATATGAAGAAGGATCCTGTTTTCAAAAATAGTATCCACAAACTTCTGCACACATACAAGAAGCTTGGGTGTCGCATGTCATTAACGGTCCATTTTCTGTATTCCCATGTGAACTCCTTCCCAGAAAAATCTTGGTGACGTAAGTGATGAGCAGGGAGAGCGTTTCCATCAGGACATACAGTCAATAGAGCAGCGTTACCAAGGTTTCTGTAATTATTCCATGATTGGCGATTACTGCTGGATGTTATACAGGGATGTTCTAGACACCACGCACCATAGGAAGAGGAAATCATCCATATTCCAATCACAGAAGATATGTTTACCATCATATGCATGTCCTAGAAATATAACAGTGACGAATTGCAATGCAACCTTCCACCATTCTATGCAATACACTGTACTGGTAAAACAACTTGGGCAGGATCTTCGTAATCAGCGTCGCAACCCGATCTACATACGCATAGTTATATTTCTGATGATTACAACAAGTTTAGTTTTGTAGACCAGTGTTATTAAAGAATGCTTTCCAGTCGGTCAACACAAAAAATCCACAGCCTGCTTCCAATCGACCGACCGGGTTAGGGAATGGAATGAATGAAGCCCCCATCTTGCGGCGAGGATATGAACTGTGCCGGCTGCCGAAGCCTGTCGCATTCCCCTGGGGCAATGATTAAATGAATGATAGATGAAATGAAATGATAGTGGAGAGTGTTCTGGAATAAAATTTGTGACAGGGAAAACCGGAGTAACCGGAGAAAAACCTGTCTGCCTCTGCTTTGTCCAGCACAAATCGCACATGGAGTGACCGGGATTTGAACCACGGACCCAGCAGTGAGAGGCCGGTGTGCTGCCGCTTAAACCACGGAGGCTGTGAGGAATGATTTCTTAGTCTTCTTCAGCGCTTGTCCCGCGTGTCTGCGGGGTCTGCTACATGGATCCGTTGTCTCCATTTTGGTCTGTCTGAGGTCGCATCAGGATGGAGATTCACGTTTCTTAGGTCATTATCTAGCTTGTCACCCCAACGTTGCAGAGGTCGTCCTTTTGGTCTTTTTCCGAAGACTTCAAGTGTGTATCCCACCTTGGCGGCAATCGTTTCACCTCCTGCCCGTAAAACATGTCCAAACCAGCGCAGACGACCCTCGCGCATTATGTCTTGGATTGGTGCAACACCGAACCGTTTTCTGACGCTATCTTTGGAAACACAAAACTTATAATAAGGCCTGCTGTCCACCTTAGCATCTTAGTCTCCATAACACTTAAACGGCGGTGTTTCCGCTGTAGTTGGTCAACATTCAGAGCCGTAGAGTGCTACTGGGTGGATGACAATATGATCGATTTTTGATTATAGATGATCTTTCATCCTACGGTCGCACATAATTCCCGCTGTTATTCGCCATTTAAATCCCGCAGCATTACTGTCGTTCAAAATACAGTGAGATTATTTTGCTGGAGCGGGACCGGCGGCCGGCTGCCGGGCGCGCGCGCCTTCCGCCAGCCAACCGAGCTCGGTCCGCGGGGTTGCGTGAGGCGGAGACGAGCTAACCAGGGTCATTAAAGTCCATAGAGTCACTAAACTTTCGTCAACGAGGGTGTGTAGTGTCAGCGCACAGATAAGAAGGTATCATAAACAACAGCTGCAAGATTTAATTAAAGAAGCACAGATGCTTCTTTATTTCTTGGGAATATGGATGACCTCACGTCACCACTTAAGTGTTAGAACTTATTTTTTCACAGAAGATGCTCAAAATGTTCTCCTTCAGCTGACAGACAGACATCGTTACATTATGTCGCTACTCATACACCCCCTGCATTTTCACTGTAATTAATCGGACCTAAGCTCGTTTGTTGTTCAACTGTGGGTTAATTTAAAATACAAAGTGTACAGATCAATTACCCGTACTCTAGTGGAGCTGGAGAACAATATACGGCAGCAGATATCCCTCACAACAGAAGGGAATCACAACGTGTAAACGCTAATTTATTTACACGGTACAACCCACCTGTCTGTCAGCTGAACGAGAACACTCTCAGCTTCTCCTGTGGATAGGTAAGTTCTTTGATCATGATTTGCCGGTGAATTTACCATTAATTAATGTACTTTGTTACGGTTTCCATCTGCGCACAATCCGCGGTTCGAGCTCGCGTCGTTCTATTGTACGTTAATTTATATTTTATTGTTATTTGAAGCCTCCGTGGCTTAGGCGGCAGCACGTCGGTCTCTCACCACTGGGCCCGTGGTTCAAATCCCGGTCACTCCATGTGAGATCTGAGCTGGACAAAAGGGAGGCAGACAGGTCTTTCTCCTGGTACTCCGGGTTTCCCTGTCAAGAATTTCATTCCAGCAACACTCTACACTATCATTTCATTTCATCTGTCATTCATTTAATCATTGACTCAGAGGAGTGCGACAGGCTGCGGCAGCCGGCACAGTTCATATCCTCGCCGGTATATGGCTTCGTTCATTTTATCCCTGAACCGGTCAATCGACTGGAAGCAGGCTGTGGATTTTTATTTTATTATATTTTATCGCAGCAGTAACACAAAAAGTGTCCGTTTTTAAGCGTGTTTCACCTTTATGAATTTGTTTCTCAAACACCCGTCATCAGTTCGAATCCAAATTTTAACACAATTGCAAGGTTTTATAACTGGTTTATTAATTTCAAAATATTAAAAGTCCAAGAAGCAAAGTTGTTATCATTTGTATAAGGTAGCTTTTCCTCGGCTTGGGGGTGGTTGGAAAATTGCCTTCTCGGTCGCGTTGTAATCCTTGTTTATACCAAATGGTTATGCTGTATGACTCCCGGTATTGTTCGCCATTTCATCCACGCAGCATTAGTTCTGGAATTGACCTCTTCCAGGAGGCGCCCGTCATTAGAAATTGTGGAACCAAGGTATTTAAATTCGCTCGCTTGCTACACTATTTATTGGTTATAAACTGCATATGGAAAATACACCAATGAAATGCGCTACAATGGATTGGTTGGTTGGTTCCTTAGTGTAGGGGCTGCGACAACGCCGCTAGAATAGAATAAGATTATGTAACTTAGCTGGTATTTGAAACCTGAGTCCTTTACATCGAGGGGGCGTGGTTGCTCAGCGGTCTAACTGTATGCCTCTCACCAAGGCGGTCTGGGTTCGATTCCCGGTCAAAGCATGTGAGATTTTCGAAGTGAAATGCCATTTCCTGTGGTTCGGATTCCACGTAAAACGGAGGTCCCGTGGCTCATGATCTACAGATTACCGGTCACGTTAAACTACAGTACAAGCTTCCTTTTCCTTTACATCGACCTCTCTCGTGCACACTTTTCCTGCTTGTTGTTGGAGTAAAAGATCTTCCCGGGCAAATTGCTATGTTCCCGTAAGCTGACAAGATTACTTTTCAGAATTTCCTTCGTTTTAATCTCTCAATAAATGTTTCATGTTCATGTTAATTGGACGCGTTATCGACTTTGCTTTTCATGTCACGATTTGTGGGCGTCAATAATTTTAATGGTATCTGAAACGAAAGTCAGATTAATTCAGTGCGAATTTTATCCTTGTTCCCACGGCCTGTAGTTTGGCGAGCCTACTCACTGACTTGAAGTCTGTTGTGGCAAGTCGTGCTCTGTCGTATTCCGACCTTAAGTCGTTCCCATGGAGCACAAAGGCTCGTGGCATGGCGAATCTCGAGCGTCCTCAAGTCTAGAAGAGTCACCAAAGCTAGATGTTTTAACGAGCACTCAACGCTGATGCTACTTTGGATTCACTTCCAAGCATAGTATATTTTGTTTCTATCTTTGTGGTCAGCATTTTGCAAGTCCCAGATAGAAGGTTCTCCCTCGTACAGATCTAAAAACTCCATGATCACTAAATTGGACCACTCCATAATTATCTGTAAATATCTGTAATCAAGCACTGAAAACAAGGAACAAGGCTTAAACGTTCAGAAAACTGAATAAACCAGCATAAACTGCAACAAACCACAACCGATCGTGGGAACGGGTGCTCGAGCTGTACTGCGGCTTGTCATCCGTCAAGCCCCAAGCCTTTGAGGTACCGGCAATACGCGGGAAAGGCCGAGCCACCTCAAGACAAGCAGTAATAACGAGTCATAGCGTTCCCACGGCGTGAGGTCTGGCAAAATACAGACCAGGCTCGCCAAGTCACTGGCCTTGAGAACAAGGCTTTTATATTACATTAAATTACATTATATTTCGTATTGTATGAACCTTCTTTGATTTCATACCATTCAAACAAAGAGCAAAGCTCAAAGAGAGAGGAGATGCTTGGAGGGATATTTACCTCAGGTCTGATGTTCAGTATAGGAGTAAAGCGTCAGTCAATTATAATTTATTAGCAACCCGCCCCGGCTTCGTCCGATATCTTTAACGGTTTACCCAGCGTAAGCTTAAAAGTCGCACGGATGGGAGTCCCAGACGCTATTCAAAAAAGCCGAGGTGAACAGCAAAACTCCAAACATATTTATACTCTTCTCTGAAGTCTTAACTCGACAAGACTCAACAGTTTGTTGCTGGCCAAAGCTGGGGTTGATAGGCTTGCTAGCTCGTAAACTCACTAAAACAAGTAATTTAAATTTTCACTGAATGGAGATTGTTGGAAGAAATGAAAACGCAAAAACACTTATAGTGGGCGATATACAGTATTAAAGATAGAGATATGCTGTCACGGATTATTTGTAGAACTTTTCATGCTGAATAATTCCTACACTCATAGTAGAACGAGCTGGATGGAGAGAAAAGTCAACCTGGAAGTCTTAAGAAAAGTCAAAGAAGAGAGAAGAATAATGAAGGAAATGGGAAAGAGAAAAATACAATTTATTGGACATGTCATCAGACACAACACTTTCATCGTTAACAGCATTGAAGGGAAAGTGTTGGGAAAGAAAAGAAGAGGACGGCCTGGGACGAAGTGTTTGGAAGACATCAAGAATAGAATGGGATGTGACAATTACAAGGAACTGAAACGGACCGCCAACGACAGAAGAGTGTGGTTGCATCGACAAGGTTAGCCTTTAGAATATGAATGAATGAATTAATTAATTAATTAATAGTATCTAGATATTTTTAACGGTTTACCCAGCGTAAGCTTAAAAGGCGCACGGACGGCAAGTTTTTCTACGGCTCATTTTACTGAAATCGTTATTTGTCGGCTTCCTTTGGTAATAAATGAATCGTTTTCTAGAGAAACCTTCCTCCAGAAATCCTTTATAGAATTGAGAAAACCGCATTAAAATCCATTCAGTGGTCAAAGAGATTACCCGTTACATCCAAGAATCGGGGACTTTATTTTATACTTAGATATTATTGCTGTACTTACAGAATATGGACAGCCTTCTATGGTAGCAATGGCCTGTAAAGAGAGAAAGAGCAAGAACCTTTATAACATTATCGTGTCAATGACCAGCGATGTTTTCAGCTGTTGAGCAAAGAATACAAAACTCCATTTGAAAAGTAGTTATAGAAAACAATAAAAACATTTGTAGAATCGATGACTAGTGATAAGCAGGAGACGTACCAACAGCACGGCTGCTACACAGCTGACTAGACTGGTGTTCATGTTATATTGCACTTGAGTGTGGAGGAAAGTATGGAGTGTACAGCGACGTATATACGACACACTATCACTTAATTGCATGTTGGTTTCGTTTGACAAAAACCTTGATCACGATAACACAACATTGCTACTTTACATTGCAAAAGTTCCTGGATATTATCTTTTACAGGAAAATAGGGAAAAGGTCATACACGTCATAATGAGCACCTGAGTGCTTCCCCTGTTGGTGGTAATTCAAGACTACCTAATCTACTTGGCTGTTCAATATTCCCGATAGAACCCCGTAACAGATCATCTGAAAACTTTTCAAGAGATACATCATTACTTACAGAACACCGGGTGAGCTAGCCATGGTCGTTACGGCATGACTGCTGGCAGTCGCTCACATCCGGGAGGCGAGGAGGTTCGAATCCCCCCACCGGCAACCTTGAAGATGGTCTTCTGTGGATTCCCATCTTCCTTCCAGTCAAATGCCGGGGTTGGTCCCTAACTATAGGCCACAGCCGCTACCTTCCAACTCCTTCCATTCCAACTTCCCTCCCCAACGGTACTTGTAGCTCACCCATTGGGTGTCCGTCTCGAAGCAGCTACAAAACTGGCGAGCCGAACATGTCCTCGGACACTCCCGGCACTAAAAGCCATACGCTAAAAAAAACACTTACAGAACAAAGTCCCCGATTCCTGGATGTCACGGGTAATCTCGAGAACCACTGAATGGATTTTGTTGAGGTTTTCACCATTCTGTAAAGGATATCTCGAGGAAAGATTCTGTAGAAAATAATTTATGTATGATCGAAGGAAGCCAAGCAGTAACGATTTCAGTGAAAAAGTCGAAAACAAAACTTGGCTTCCGTGCGCTTCTTAAGCTTACGCTGGGCAAACCGTTAAAAATATCAATATACTATGAGTGTAAGAATATATTGGTCAGCATGAAAAGTTCTACAAAAAAGTCCGCGAGACCATATCTCTATCTTCAATACATCGCCTTCTATAAGTGTTTTTAGATGGTACGGAAGGGGGCTATGCCGAGACCTAAAACGGATATAGGTTGTAGTTCATTGACAACGAAAAAAAAAGCGCTTATCACGTAATGCATTCATAACTGTTCCCGGGCAAGTGCTAGTGCTTTTATAAAAACTACTCAAATTCAAAGAATTCAGATTATTATTTACACAAACTTGCCACGGTGGATGAGTGGATAGCGTGTCGGTCTACTAACCCCAAGATTGCAGGTTCGCTCCTGGCCGTGGTAAGTGGTTTTTTTTGAAAGGCGGCAAAAATACCACACGCATGTCATACGAAGTTGGCATGTCAAAGAACCCACTTGAATTCAGTAGGCCGTGTTCATAATGGCAAAATTAATCTCGGGAGTTTCCGCCAACACAAAGTTCCTCATTTCTCTGCTAGAAAGCGCTATAGTGTTTAAGGAGCTTCGATATCTAACCCCCTTGACTTTCATAGTGATTCAAGGAACAACGAAATTCCACATGCAAGCTACCCTGTGGGTGTCAAATTACAAAGCTTACACCCGGCACCCGAGGCCATACGATATTATTAATATTATTATCATTATTATTATTATTATTATTATTATTATTATTATTATTATTATTATTATTATTAAGCCTCCGTGGCTCAGGTGGCAGCACGACGGTCCATGGTTCAAATCCCGGTCACTCCACGTGAGATCTGTGCTGGACAAAACGGAGGCAGACAGGTTTTTCTCCGGGTACTCCGGTATTCCCTGTCAAAATTTCCTTCCAGCAACACTCTCCACTATCATTTCATTTCATCTGTCATTCATTTAATCATTGTCCCAGAGGAGTGCGTCAGGCCTAGGTAGCCGGCACAGTGCATATCCTCGCCGCTAAATGGGAGCTTCTTTCATTTCATTCCTGACCCGGTCGGAGACTGGAAGCAGGCTGTGGATTTTAATTATTATTATTTACACATACAGATTTTCCTAAAGCCTACGCCATAACTGGTTGTCTGAGCATCCTGTATCAACAGTAAATATTTGAACACATTAGTAGTGCACAAACAATATTTTGTGTTATAGTCATAGCTTTTAATCAACACAACAGATGTATTGCAGTTCATTTCCGCATATTAGTTTACAATTCTACTGTAGTTTTAGAGCTTACTGCTTAAGTGTATCACAGCAATCGTAGCTACAACTTCATAGATTAGTTTGGGGGAGGAAGACTGTTTTTGGTTGATGGGATAGTCATTTATGCAAGGAGACCCTATAAGTAAAGTCCTGCGCGGATGCGGATATCCGCAAATATTTTCGCCACGCGGATATAGTTCGCATGGCTGTGCAGATAGTGGATACGCTGCGGATAATGTTTCGAGTAAATTTGCGGATAGTTTTTAGAATACAAACTTACGATAATATTACATATTTGACATGCCAATCTACAGCTTAATGCTTAAAAGAGGAATACTCCTATGGCCTATTGCTTATGAAATATTCAGGACGTATTGCACTTATACACGAGAAGATTATTTTACTCAGTATGCTTTCAACTACATTTAATTAAGTACCGTATATTCGTAGTAGATGGTCTTGACATCCCATCATCATCAATTCTCACTGCCATTATTACTATACGTACGAGATATAATGCTGTCAATAAGCTTGTTAGTTCATCGTGGTGACATCATTAACACTCCTCAAGTCAGCTACTTCGCCGTCTAAGCTATGCTGGAAGATCTGGTTCCAGGTTTATCAGGGAGCTCGAGTCAACGATATGGCAGACATTTGGTTACGTTTTCAATGGAAACGAATAGGTGAACGATATAGTAGGATATTTAACCAGTAAAAAAGTATATTCATACTCAGGACACAAATCAGGCACATCAAACTCACTGAGGCACAAGTGCAAAATTAGCCAAAAAAGTATAGGCAGTTTTTTTGTTGTTGTCTAAACCGGAGGTCTAGGAACCAGAAGTGGCATCCAACATGAAGTCCCTTGCAATGAAGCAAATTGTCAGGAACGACTTTCTCCTCAAATGTTTAAATGTGTTGGTTTAACACTGTATGCTTTATCTAATAAATTAAACATGATATTGAAATATCAGCGGATTTGGATATAAAAGTCATGAGGATGTGGGGCGGATGCGGATATAAGTCGTGCGGATGCGGGGCGGATGCGGATAACAGTCGTGCGGATGCGGGGCGGATGCGGATAACAGTCGTGCGGATGCGGGGCGGATGCGGATAACGTTTTGTTTATCCGCGCAGGGCTCTACCTATAAGCCCACTGATTCAATATAATGACAGCAGATATAGGGAAGAATTTGAAGGGGGCTACGCTCATAATGTATGCAGATGACATGGCCCTTGGGTCATCAAATAAAGAGATATTGCAGCAAGACGTGAACAATATACATCAATGGGCTACAGACAATGATTTCCACATAAACAAAAATAAAACAGTGCAAATGCTATTAAGGAGAGGAGGAGGAATTTCGAGGACTGATATCATGAAGAACCGTAGCGTAGCGGTCAGCATGGTTAGCTGCCGCCCCGGAGGTCCTGGGTTCGACTCCCGGCTCTGCCACGAAATTTGAAAAGTGGTACTGTCCCCGTAAATCCGGATAGTAGGCTGTCAGATATCCGCCCCCTCAATCGGATTGCCAATAATCAAACGCACCGGCACAGCTACATCAATGAAAATGGCACTGACAGATACTATCGAGATTAGAGCACAGCAGTTAACATGAAATTATTGTGGAACACACCAAAATGTACGGGGGTTCATACTTACCTTTACTTACCTCTTCAAATTAATCTCGGGTATGGGTTGTCAACTGGATCACTTAAAGTATGCCCAAACAATAACCTCCACCAAGATATTTAAAATGAACCAAGACGGAAACAAGAAACTTTAAACTGTACAATAATTTATTTCACATAAAGGGAATGATTCTAACAAAAATTCAACACAATACACGTGGCAATCAGAAGCCATTGTCAATATAATCATGTCCTCCTGTAGGACTTGTAGACTTAGCATACAAAATTGTATCTTTCACTTGCTTATAAAGAACGTAATAATAGTAATACACTTGGAATGGATGAGGGAATTGGAACGAGACATGTAGCAATTATTTTCCTCTTTCATAAACATCACACTTTATTTATAACTGCAAGCCTGTTGTATAGTCGACCTTGGCCTCTAACATACAGTTGTCAGGCCAGCTGCGATCCACCCTACATCAAGTCGCATGCCTACGTCGTTAATTGGACCCACCTGTGCGGCCAGTGCTAGCATATGCTCGTAACCTCTGAGCCTAACTCCTTTTCAAACACTTTAAATGTCCTCAACTCAACTCAAATATTAACACGCAAATCTTTTAAATGCTTCAATCACATGTTACTGGATTACTCTAATAATCCCAAAACTTGTTTAATTACATAATCCACTTGTATAATTAGCGTTCTTTAGAGTATATTAACAAAACTCTTAATGTTTATAACAAAAACTCCTTAATTGTTAAAAACAATTATAAATTGTTTATAATATTGTCAAACGACAATTGAAAAATCTGTACACGCCTCTATTAATCCCTTTCGTTTCACATTATTGTTAAAGATATTTACACAATTATTTACAATATTAATATTATTTATTTTAGAAATACATTAAACCACACGTTTATCCGGTTGATAATTACTCAAATCAGGTTAATATAATCGACCAATGAAGGTTAGTTATATTTATGCTTATATTCAGGTTTAATAAGTTTTAATAATTATTATTATTATTTGTGACGGTAACCTCCATTCAAAATCGTTATCTCAAATTATTTAACACTCTTGTTAATTATAACAGTAATTTCACATGATTAATTTTCAAAGGACCTGGACAATAAACTCAGCGGAAAAATACTTCGCTCAAACGCACAAAATTGCATAAAATAGGCCCAGAATTCATCATATATTTCAATATATATGGCATAAAAATCTTCCACAAAAACCCTCCACTTACAAATTCTTCAACAACATTAATATTACTGTGGGAATCTCCTTCAATTATTCAAGGGCATTATTCATCAGCGACTTTTACATGTCCACTGAACTAACGATTATACATCCATAGTTCCACTTTAAAAATTCTTATATTCATTAACTGTTTCAAAACTGTTATTTATTTAACCTTCGTGGGTTTCATTCATGAATCGATATGAAGTAAAAATTTGCCAATCACAAATAAATTTAATAGCAAATACGATTATACACGCCTCTCTGGTCTATCAAAATTGAGATTAATATCTCCTAAGTATCGTAGTATAAAAATACTATCTTCAATCAAAGTTCATCTAAACTGCATAAATAGTCGAATAGAATACAATTAGACTGTGGAATGCAAACATTATTGTTCCAATCTAGAATTGAGAAAAATTTCTATCAAATGTTCATTACTATAGTGTATTCAATAAATCGTAATCAAAGTTCATATTTCATAAAATTGTCTATAATGCAATGGTAATTTCAGAACTGACAATAAATGTCTATGTTGCAATCATGTTCATATAACGACTAGTATTTCCAAGATCGTCGATACAGAAATAGATTTTAACGCTCTAAAATCTTTTAATTATTCTTCTTTCTTGATGATGACAGAAAATTGGTCAAAGTAATTTACTGAAAAGAATTACTTTAATAAAATGACACGCTGTCTGAATTCAAATCTGCCATAGAAAATCATTAACTTTACAGTCAAATCGTGACTACAAAAATATGCAAATTACTGAAAGAATATAATTATCAGTCTCAACTGATCCAAAATTATTTAACTATGCCAATGACATAACAATGTCTTAATAAATCGTAGAAAAAGCATAAATCATCGAAGTGTACTGAGTACAGAGAATCAAGCAAAAATATGGGGCAAAATATAGGACAGAAAATATGAGAAAAATGGTTGCTCAGATATCGCTAAATGACTCAAATAAAACAAGAAACGTTCACGACTACCTTATCTGTTGATTGAAGTTCTAGAGGAAAATCTTCCAAAGAAGACTGGTGATGGTTCCATTTCACCAAAAAGATGTGCTCCGTCCTCGAACCTGGAACCAGCGCCCTCGGAGAATAGAACTGCTTCCTCCTCCGGAAATTGCACTGCTCCGTGTATACGATAGACATCCTTCTGGCAAAACTCTTCTTTGTGAGCCGGGTCTACCCTGGCCTCTCTTGATAGTTCCCTGAAGTTCTGGTAGAAATTCGCCATGAAGTTTATTGCAGTTATTTCCGCAGAAATATTCATAATCGTGGAGTATGAAAATATTTCCACTGCCATTTGAAATAATTCAGCGTTGGACAACGATGCATGAGTGTAGTTGGATATTCACTACATGCTCGCTTTTGTAGAAAGACGATTAGCGAAGTTCCATGCTGCTATTTCACTCCACTGATATATGTCCCAATTGCATTAAAGTCCTTAGCCTTCCATCTCCATTTCCGTTATAATAGTTGAAAGAACTGCCATATTATACTGTTCCATGTTAGAATGCAGCGTTATATCATCAAAAGCAATATGTAGTATCACGGTTGCACTACACGTGTCAGCCGTAGCGTAGAATGTGATATTTTAAAAGTGCTTCTCAGGTGGCGAGAAAATCACTTTTGTCAGTCGTCCTAAAATGCCAATATCTTTCAAAGTATAATCTTGAAAATGTTCAACCTTTCTACACACTTTAATATAGTACTGCACAATAGAAGTAGCTTAAAGGCATTAGTCAACTCTTGATATATTGTCTTGTAGACGCGTTAATGTGTGCGTTTTAACTTCGCCTAGTTTCAAACACCGTAAAATGGAACTGCGGCACGCTCGAAGCTCGTTCAATGCGGTTGGCTTTACCACACGCGCTAAAGACGACTTATTTCACTGTATCACTCGAAAACGACTATATGACATCAGAAATATATATGCGGTATGAGATATATATGCGACATGAGAGCTCCTCTCTGCTGTGCAAGACCTTTTATCAACTTCATAAGGGACGTATCCATCCCTTCCATAGCTTGTTTCTCCGTCATCGCTAGAAGTTCTAACTTTGGCAATACTTGACGGATTTTCAAATTTCAAAAACTCAAAATTAATTTCTTCAAAATTCCAAATCAATGCCATAACTGAAAATAGTTTTCCACAATTCTGCATTCCGAAAGTAATTAAATATCGTTGTTTCAGTAATCTCCGTCTCCCTCCAAACTATCGTTCATTGGTTCGAGTCTTTCCTCCAATCGCGTAACTTCTTCCTTAGCACAATTCCACGTTTCCCTGCGACTGCGTCGTAAATCTCAGATCTTTCTCGAACAAAATCATGACGTCACCAAGAATCTCAGCTCAAGCAGCCTACTTGCGTGAAGTCTGCGTCATCCGTGCCTACGTCATGAATATCCACGTCACAACTATGACAGCCATAACTTTCTTCATATTTTCCAATACAGCCATCGTGGTCTCAATATAATTCAATTTACGGGGGCAGTACGAGGACTGGAACGGGGTCTACTCAGCCTCGGGTGGCCCAAATGAGTAGAGGGGGTTCGATTCCCCCTCAGCCATCCTCGAAGTGGTTTTCCGTGGTTTCCCACTTCGTCTTCGGGCAAATGCCGGGATGGTACCTTCTTCAAGGCCACGGCCGCCTCCTCCCCTCTTCCTTGCCTATCCATCGTAACCATCGCTTACCTTCCCTCATGAGGCCCCTGTTCGCTTTGCAGGTGAGGCCGCCTGGGCGAGGTGCCAATCTCACCTCACCAGTTGTATCCCTTCCGATGCGATGTTACCCGCTCTAGGACACTGCCCGTAGAGGCGGTAGTGGTGAGTTCCCTCGCTGAGTCCGTGGGTTCGACCAACCTGTGTAGGTGTAGGTGCACTATTATTGGGGCGCACACTGAGCTTTGTTGTGTACCATCAACAAATAAATAAATAAATAAATAAATATCTAAACCTGGTGAGTAAACGACTAAAAAAAAAAAAATCATGAAGATAATGTAGTCAACAAATTGAAGTACCTCGGCATTACAATGCAGCCTACTGCTTCAACATTCAGCATTCACATACAAGAGAGATCAGCAGCAGCTATAAGAGCAACTAGCGGGCCCGTGCGAGAAATCTCGCATGTTCATAAACCACACTTTCCCCAATAGGTTTTTAATGAGAGACTTAAGGAGAAAGGTTGTTATGTTTTTATTTCAACCAAATGATTATAGAATACTATTTATATTTCAGTTAGAATTACAAGTTCAATGTTCCCTAACTTAAGGAGGCAACCACTGAAAATTGGATCATCATAACACTCACCGGAGAAGGGGGGCAAGGCGGGTTTTGCTTCACCCATTTTATTTGTACCCGACAGTACATGTTAAATAATTAATATCTGGTGAACTCATAATCGGATGTTGACAAATGAGGTGTCTTTGGACTCGAGCTGACGTCCTCTTTCCTATGGACCACTCGTCATGTTTTTGAAAAAAAAAAAAAAATTGGGAATTTTTGTTTTTGAAAGTAGGCGATAGTTTGAAAACCAAACGTGATAGAACGTTGTGCCATAGTTGAAACGAATGGTCTCCATGACCTTTATTTTTTATAATAAAACTTTTTTATTTTTTGAGATTTTTTGAAAACACTTAAATTTTGATTTTTTTTTTTATATTTTGGAAACTAAAGAGTTTACAAAACAATTTGTTTGACCTAAATGAATAGCCCTGACCCCCTCTACCCCAAAAATAAATTTCAAGTCTCTAGGACTAAAACTGTGCAGTAGTGCTAGAATGGGGGTTCCGAGTCTCCCCCTACTTTCATATAAACTTTGGCCGATATATCTCAAACGCGTGGTCGGATTTTAACGAACGAGGTATTGTTGGCGTTGGGATGACGTTCTCTTGGCTAAGCATGTGTGTTTGTATTTAAAAAAAATGAAAATTTTTGTTTTTGAATTGGCGCTATTTTGGAAACGGTGAATTTTGAAAAAAAAAACGTTTTATTTGACGTTAATGAAAGGTGGGTATGCCCTCTAGGCGGGCAGCAAGTTTCAAGGGTGTAGGAGGAAAAACAAAATGATAGCCTACTTTCTCGCGAACATTGGTGATCATTGGCGAACGGATAATCGGATTTTAACAAATGAGGTGTCGTTGGACTCGAGCTGACGTCCTCTTTCCTATGGACCACTCGTTATATTTTCATTTTTTTGAAAAATGTTGTTTTAGAAAGTAGGCGATAGTTTGAAAACCAAACATGATAGAATGTTGTGCCATAGTTCAAACCAATGGTCTCTATGACCTTTATTTTTTTATAATAAAACTTTTTTATATTTTGAGATTTTTTGAAAACCCTTAAATTTTGAATTTTTACTATTTTGGAAACTAACACGTCGACAAAAAATTTTGTTTGACATAAATGAAAGGTCAAGTCTCTAGGACAAAATAAACTATGCATCTTAACTATTTTTTATTTTTTTTAAATAAAAGTGTGTTTGTAGACAGAGAGCCGGTAGCGCTTGACGTATGTTACAACGAGGCTATGATTGGCCATGGTGGATATGGAAAATGGCTATTTCGACGGGGGCGATGTATGGCAAAACGAGGGGTTGCTTTTAGATATTTTCTCCTATGACGAATGAATGAAGGCAAATATTTTGAAATGTGACAAGCATGCTAAGATTTTTTACTCCTGAAGGGGATCTTTAACGTTTTAGTTAGCAGTGATGAGCGAGATCGCTCTCTGACACAACAGACGGTTGTAGGATATGACCAAGTGATTCTTAGACGTTGGCGATCTCGGTGACCGTGCCCGGAAGAAATTAATAGCTATTTTGGTGGGATGGCGGGGGGCAGCTTATGACGGTTGGTTTTGTGACATTTCCTATGACGGATAGAGGCGAATATTTGAAAATGTGTTAAGTGTGCTAGGAATTTTTTTTACCCCTGAAGGGGATCTTTAACATGCTAGTAAACGGTGATAAGCGAGACTGCTGTCTGGCACAGTAAATGGTTTTAGAATATGGAAACCTATAACATGTGCTCGACCAAGTCATGTGCATGTACGCAAAGAGCCAAAACGGTAAGGTCATTGGCCTGAAATGTTATAAACTAAATATTGAACTGGGTAAAGTCATGTGTTTTAGGATGATAGTATGTGGTTAACATGATCATGTATTGAGGATGGCCGCTTGCTAGTAATTATTATTACAGTAAAATGTTATATAATAATAATAATAAAAAAAATAAGACACACACACATGTTTTGAATGCTAACACGCACACAGTCCAGCTCACTGGTGACTGAATATTGTACCTAGCCAGAGGACTCGTGAGAGCTGTTGCTGGTGCTGACGAGGCAGTAGGAAGTGTGATATCAGCTTACTTGCCTCGTGGTGGCTAGCAGGTGTGCTGTTTAAGCAGAGACCGCCATTTTGGTTCTGAGACAGTAGGACTACCGATGTATAAGAGGTAGCCATTTTGCTTCCTTATTAAAAACATGAAACTAGTATATGGTACACGAATCTTATTCAGATTGAGGAATGTGAAGAGGCGTGGGAACACGTGCGAGAGAGAGACAGAGAACCATTCAAGGTCAAAACGCTGAGAAAATACAACTTTTTCTGTTGCTAGGCTAACTGATAATGATTGCGTTAGTCATGCACTTGCCATTTTAGCACACGGACGTATACAGTAGAGCTGTGGAAGAAAAATCCTTTTTATTTTTTGGTAAGTACCTATGAATGATTATTTTAATCATGTCATGCTAATGAACCTTAAATTTGTAGTTATTGATTAGGTAATTATTGATTTTTTAATTTATTTGTTTGCAGATAACCGGTATACCTTACATGTCTGAGATACAAGAAACCAGTTTACTTTTGAGCCCACTAGAAGGAAACAGCAAGAAGCCACTGCAAGTGAAGGTGGGATTATTTTTTTAAACTAACTTGCTTCCTTTTTTGTTTCATATTTTATTTTATGAAATGCATGTACTAACCTGAATTTAGGTATTTATAACGGTTTATTTTATTTATTTTTAGAAAACTTGAAAAGAAAAGCCTTACCGCCGTACGAGTCGCTGAAAACCCGAGACGCAGTAAAGTGCAACCATTGTTTCCAGGCAGTGAACTATTTAAAACTCAGGTAAGCCTAACATAAAATGCTATTCCATTTTACCACTACTGAAAACTCGTAGACAAAAAATTCATTACCTGTACATGACTAGGACGATGATTGCTTTCTTGATTAATGACTATGTATTGGCAACCGGTACAAGACCATATTGGTTGTTTACCGGGAAAGTAAAAGGCCATATTGGATTTTGTAAAAAACAAAAAATTTAATTTAACTGACATGTCGTTCCCTATAATAATAATAATAATAATAATAATAATAATAATAATAATAATAATAATAATAATAATAATAATAATAATAATAATAATAATAATAATAATAATAATAATAATAATAATAATATTAATATCGTATGATCTCGGGAGCCGGGTGCAAGCTTTGTTATTTGACACACAGAGGGTAGCTTGCATGTCGAATTTAGTTGTTCCTTGACTTTGAAAGTCAAGGAGGTTAGATATCTAATCTCCTTAAACTCTATAGCGCTTTCTAGTAGAAAAATGAGGAACTTTGTACCCTATGAACTCAACGAATATTCACAGGTTTGAACATGATAATCTGAACAAAATGACATGACATTATTATCTTTTTGTTTATGTATTGGTTAAAGAGGAATTTAAATGACTGCAGCTTTATAAAAAGAAAATAAGTACATGGGTCACTGTTAGTGTCGACAAACAGTTTATTATAATTTTTATGGTGTTTTGATATATTAATGCCAATTAACGTTAAAGTAATATTTACAAGTATTGATTGATTGATTGAGTGATTGGTTATTTTGTTTGCTTTTAGGTGTCGTCATGCGCCATTAACGTAATGAACAGACAGTGAACAAGCATACATTGTGCTTTAAAGTACTCTGTGCAACGTTAATAACTTACAATAAAAAAAGTTTTATTACACCACATGGCCTTAGTACCAAATACAACAAGTGAGCAAGTTGGTTTACCACGTGGGTTAAATTTAAAATCAGAACATGATCGTTGGTTAACATTTGAATCCTGGCCTGTAGGCTTTTTGTCAACACATAAACTTGCAAAAGCCGTTTTTTTTAAACTTGAACCGAGAAGATGTGGTGCGCTGTGTGTTTTGTCGTATAGAACTTTCACACTGGGAAGAAGGGGATGATCCCTTTAGAGACCATTTGCGATGGTCTCCTTGTTGTCCTTACATGCTTGGAAAACATGTGGGTAACATACCTGTGTATTCATTTTACCGAACCACTAGACCATTGGCCGCTACTTACGTTGCTGAATCACAAATAAATAATAATAATAATGATGTATTACCAGCCAACAACGGTAGTGTCGATATATGTGGTCCATATGCCATAGACAGTGTTGAATTGGCATGTGCTTTTGAAAAGTTGGGAGTTTGCAAGACTAAAGCACTAACAAACCCAGAGTACAGCTCTGTTGGAAAACGTTTAGAATCTTATACAAATGTTTGGCCATTAATATTAAAACACCTTACCAAACAGCTAAGTAAAGCTGGATTTTTTTATACTGGTGAAGGGGATAAAACAATATGTTTTTATTGTGGATTTGCTTTAAAGGATTGGCAAATGACTGATGACCCTTTTGTGCAACACGCTCGTTGGTTACCTAACTGTAAATACATGGTGTTGCTTAAAGGTCAGGAATTTGTGAACACTATTCGTAAAGAAAACGTGATTGCAGCACAAGACATGCGGAGCAAATACATGAGGCTGGAAAAAAAAGACTTGTCTCACGAACAGTTACAAAATTGTGACCAACAACTAGGTGTTGTATTTTTGCCTTGTGGACACACGATAGCCTGTGTCAAGTTTGCATTAGAACTCAACACTTGTGCTATATGCAGAAAAGCAGTATCTGCTACAGTTACGGCATTTCTTCCATAAATAGTAAAATTTATCAGCCATGCATAGTGTAAAATCCCTAATTGCACAATATTATTAAAGCTGTTTTAGAGTGTAATAGATATGCTTTTCTTTTGTTTATAGACTACTACAATGAATGTTTTGAATGCTGAGGGTCAAGCATGTGGCTTAGAGACTAAGAAGCTCAGCGAATTGCCAACGCATATTCCATTCCGCATTATCAAGATTCGGAAATTGAAAACAGCACATGGTGATCGTGTACTTTGTGTATGTGAAAACTTTGAGACATTTCTGCCTACACGGTTTAATGATATGTCGGAGAGTGTTTTTGATGAAGTCAATAATGCTGTACAACCTGTACACTTAATTTATGAAGGTTTTAAGAACAATAGGTGCATGGTTCGTTTTAATTAAATAAATAAAAATGTCAAATAATAATGGAAGATATAAGTCATGACAATGGACTGAAAGAAAAGTATGTGTATAGAATAATAATGTTTTAGTGTTTAGTTTTGTCTTAAAAAATATTATCATGAAACCAAAAAAAAATATGTATATAAAGTTTGTAAATAAATGAAAATAATGGTACAATGTTGTTTATTTTCTATACAATTCAGAATATTTAACATTGCAGAGTATACATGATTATGACAATAAAAAGCACACTTAATACAAGTCTTTGCCTTGACGATAGTGTGTTATAGTTTTAAAAACAAAGCTTGTTATAGATCTTTTTTCTTCCACGGTGAACAATAGGCATGAAAACGTTATTGTCTAGTTTTGGATCATTATCACTATCATAATCATAATCATAAGCAGCATGATCTATATCACTATTATTATAATCAATATAATTATCCTCAACATTATCCTCAACATTACTAAAACCAGTTAAATATTCCTGTTCCTCTTCATGTTCCTGTTCCTCTTCCTCTTCCTCTTCCTCTTCATCTACAGTGTCCTCATGTAGAGTCTGCGTGGCTTTTGATAATGTTAAGGGTTTATTGAACATTTAATTATTTTCAATAGTAGTATTGTTTTGTAGCACTTGCTTTTTAACATTTTCATGATTTTCTGTTGACAGCAACAGTGTTTCATGCAGTACACTACATTGATGATCACTGACACTTATAACCTCACTATTTTTACTTTTTAGCTCACTGCGACATTGTTTTGAACGTTGTTTTGAACAACGCCAAATAACAGTTCCATTCTTATTGGTTCGTTTCACACTATAGGAATGTCCTTTATAGAATGCATGAGGCTTACCATACCTAGTCACAGATACTTCCATATCAACTGTCAAGCATAGACTAAGCTCTAGTAAAGACAACTTGGTAATAAGAACAATAGTTTAATGTGCGAGCATATATGGGTGCAAATGTGGGAGCAAAAAAGTGGGAGCAAAAAGTGGGAGCAAAAATTGGGAGCAAAAAGTGGGAGCAAAAATTGAGAGCAAAAAGTAGGAGCAAAAAAGTAGGAGCAAGTATGGGAGCAAATGTGAAAGCAAAAGTGGGAGCAAGTATGGGAGCATTTGTGAAAGCAAAAGTGGGAGCAAAAAGTGAGAGAAAAGGTGGGAGCAAAAAGTGTAAGCAAAAGTGGGAGCAAAGATGAGAGCAAAAAAGTAGGAGCAAGTATGGGAGCAAATGTGAAAGCAAAAGTGGGAGCAAAAAGTGAGAGAAAAAAAGTGGGAGCAAAAAGTGTAAGCAAAAGTGGGAGCAAATATGAGAGAAAAAAAAAGTGCGAGCATATATGGGAGCAAAAAGCGGGAGCAAAAAGTGGGATCAAAAAAAAGTAGGAGCAAGTATGAGAGCAAATGTGAAAGCAAAAGTGGGAGCAAGTATGGGAGCATATGTGAAAGCAAAAGTGGGAGCAAAAAGTGAGAGAAAAAAGTGAGAGCAAAAAGTGTAAGCAAAAGTGGGAGCAAATATGAGAGCAAAAAAAAGTAGGAGCAAGTATGAGAGCAAATGTGAAAGCAAAAGTGGGAGCAAAAAGTGAGAGAGAAAAAGTGGGAACAAAAAGTGTAAGCAAAAGTGCCAGCAAATATGAGAGAAAAAGAAAGTGAGAGCAAATATGGGAGCAAAAAGTGGGAGCAAAAAGTGGGAGCAAAAGTGGGAGCAAACAAGTGTGAGCAAATATGGGAGCAGAAAGTGGGAGCAAATGTGAGAGCAAAAGTGGGAGCAAAATGTGAGAGCAAAAGGAGCGAGCAAAAGTGAGTGCACAAAGTTGGAGCAAAATGTGTGAGTAAAAAGTGGGGGCAAATGTGGTGTTTTACTATAACAATCTCCCCTAACCTAACCTAACCTAACTTCACCTAACCTAACCTTCAACTCTCAGATCAAAAATTAAATTCTGGCCATAGTCGAGTTGGAAACCAAAACCTCTGGGATAACACCTAAGTATACTAGCCACTATACCGCGAGATGGGCAAATTATCATGCAACACAACACAAAAATAAAAGTTTCCTGTAGTGTAACTCATTGGCTGCCAACCATAGTTGAGAATTCAAACCCAAGACCTCAGGACTTTTGTTTTGAACATTATCAGAAATATTATTCCATTTACATTTTGCTGTTGCTTATAGTTATAAGAGTTGGCATTACTATGAGAACAAAAGTAAAAGCAAAAAGTGGGTGCAAGCATGGATGGTTGTTGAGACTTTCATATCAACTAATACACATAAATTAATTTTAGTAAAGTGACTTGGCTAATAATAATAATAATAATAATAATAACAGTTTTAAAAAATTCAAGGGGATTGATATTTTTCAGGGTGTAATTTCCAAAGTACTGTCAAGAATAATAATTACATGAGCAGATTCCAAGAACTCTAGAGTACTTTTAAGGTTAATGATTGGCTAGGAGTGAGATAGAGCTAGCTAACCTAAGTTAACCTCAGCTCACTAAACCTAACCTTGTCACATGACATGTTCTACAAGTATAGACTTGCTTTGAGACTGGCTATGACGTCACAGATGAACGGCGGTGGGAGACTGGACTTGACTTTTTATTACACAAAAACATTTTCCTCTTGAGGGATGGGAAGGGAGGGGATGATCGGGGGGAATAGGCAAGGAAGAGGGAAGGAGGCGGCCGTGACCGTACGGTAGGTAACATCCCGGCATTTGCCCGAAGGCGAAGTGGAAAACCACGCAAATCCACTTTGAGGATGGCTGAGGTGGGAATCGAACCCCCTCTACTCATTTGGACCACCCGAGGCTGAAAAGACCCCGTCCCAGTCCTCATACCACTTTTCAAATTTCGTGGCAGAGCCGGGAATCGAACCCAGGACGTCCGGGGTGGCAGCTAATCACGCTGACTACTATGTAACTGAGGCGACTCTATTCGTGATAATTAGAATTTTAATAGTTCAATATTTACAATAATATGACACGTTCTGTAATTACTGCCTTGCTGCGAGGCTCAGCGGTAACGTTCTCGCTTGCTATTCCCAAAGTTGCAGGTTCGTATCCTGGCGCAGTCAGCTGTCTTTTGAGGGTGTGCAAATGCGAGGGAGCCGTGTTAGTAGATTTACTGGCACGTTGAAGATCCCTTCGGAGCAAAATTCCGGTACCCCGGCGTATCTAAAAGCCAGAGCAGTTAAAAGGGACGTAAAACCAATAATGTTATAATTATCTGTATTTACTGTATGTTTGGGGCAGATGACCTCGTAGTTCCGCCCCTTAAAACCTCACTAACTAACTATTACTGTAAGTGTATAGCAAGCGCTTTTCGCACAGACGCCGTTGAAATAAATTATAGTTTCGGTCTGATGTATTTATTCGTGAGCCTACCCACATAACAAATCTATTTGTTATGTGGGTCGTCTGAGTGAGTCGGAGTTTTCCTTTAAACAAAGGTGGTCAAAATTTCGAACACTTGCTACCTTGAATATAAAAGATACCTTGCTTTCGTTCTACAGATCATTATGTCGTCGTCCAATCTGGCTGCGTACCACCGGATAAGTACGGTCCTTTTGAGGACCAAATAAAAAAACACTCCTTGGAACAGATTTGCGTCCATAATACATCCACAATAAACGACATTAAGCACAAAAAAGTACTAGTTCAAGGATCGAACCTACTACAGTGCGACTTCGTTGACACTACTCTAGCAATTCTTGATTTAGCCACCATAGCTACCGAGAACCATGGCGTATTGCTGGCACGTATTGAATCTATTCGTAGACACTTCCTGTCCAAACGTAAGAAGGTGTTATTCGGAGCTCTGATCGTTTCAATCATGCATTATATATGAGGTCATTGAAAGAACACTGCCACTAATGATTTCTACTATATTCGCGAGGATGTACCCAACGGTAAAGTTGTACAATGGACATAATGGAGCAGGTACTAATGTTTTTAGGATGACTGTGATATACCCGTTAGTTGGATTGCCTTCCTCCAAAAAATAAGGGCCTGGTGGACCACACTGTATATGATGTGCAGCATCGAAAAGATCATATCCCTGAAACTAGCAACGTGAATGAGACACATA
Source organism: Meconema thalassinum (assembly GCA_946902985.2). Taxonomy (NCBI): domain Eukaryota; kingdom Metazoa; phylum Arthropoda; class Insecta; order Orthoptera; family Tettigoniidae; genus Meconema; species Meconema thalassinum. Next base: position 560,265,430 of record OX336391.1, read on the forward strand.
GAAACGACAATCGCCCCCATCGCTACATATGGGATTGAACTCATATGGGATAAATTGAAATCCAGCGATTTAGAAAAGCTAGAAAACCTGAAAGCACGCTTCATCAAACGGGCCATAGGAGCAAGCAAATATGCGCCAAATAGAATGGCATACATTCTAGCAAAAGAAACGTTTTTTACTCGAGTATATAAGGCTCAAGAAATACCTACCAAGTACACGGGCTTATACAGATGTAACAGAAAGAAGGAAACAAAAGGAGAAAGAGATAGATAATGGATTTTTTTGATCAGTTGCCATGTTAAATAGTCAATGGACCAAAGCCAATCAAACGCAAAGGTACTCAATCGCAGGGCTCACGATTCATGGTTTCCACCATAAAATGTATGTAAATCCTAAATATAACCAAAGCAGATGACCAATGCGTGTGTAAAATATGTGGCGAAAGGTGTGAACTTTATTACTTCAAGAAATGTAAAAGCTGGACAAGGTCTCTTAATGACCTCTTAAATGCAAACAAATGAACAGTACAATTTTATTGTGATCTAATGTAAATATGTAACCTAATATTGCAAAACCTTGCCATTCGGCTGCAATAAATTTATTATTATAGTCATTTATAAGTTTTGCAACATTAAAATAAATAGTTCTTTCGTCGAGTGCTTAATTCCTATATTCCTATATCTATACATAAAACTCAATGTTGGTTTCCCTGTTTGTCTGTTTTTTATACAAATCCACACCGTTTCACCGATCTGAACCAACATTTGTATACTTACCCTTTGGAACCCAGCGGATAACACTATCTACTTTAAATTTCGGACAGACCACTCCATTCGCTGCATTTAGGCCCTTTTGCACAAATCTACACCGTTTCACTGATCTAATAACTTGACGGACATATTGTCGCTAGGCGACAACGACTAACACTGTATCGTGATAGTCAACGCCGCCCCAATGATGGACAGGTTGTCACTAGGCAACAACGATTTACTCTGTATCATTATAGATCTTTTTTCTTCCACGGTGAACAATAGGCATGAAAACGTTATTGTCTAGTTTTGGATCATTATCACTATCATAATCATAATCATAAGCAGCATGATATATATCACTATTATTATAATCACTATAATTATCCTCAACATTATCCTCAACATTACTAAAACCAGTTAAATATTCCTGTTCCTCTTCATGTTCCTGTTCCTCTTCCTCTTCCTCTTCATCTACAGTGTCCTCATGTAGAGTCTGCGTGGCTTTTGATAATGTTAAGGGTTTTTTGAACATTTAATTATTTTCAACAGTAGTATTGTTTTGTAGCACTTGCTTTTTAACATTTTCATGATTTTCTGTTGACAGCAACAGTGTTTCATGCAGTACACTACATTGATGATCACTGACACTTATAACCTCATTATTTTTACTTTTTAGCTCACTGCGACATTGTTTTGAACGTTGTTTTGAACAACGCCAAATAACAGTTCCATTCTTATTGGTTCGTTTCACACTATATGAATGTCCTTTATAGAATGCATGAGGCTTACCATACCTAGTCACAGATACTTCCATATCAACTGTCAAGCATAGACTAAGCTCTAGTAAAGACAACTTGGTAATAAGAACAATAGTTTAATGTGCGAGCATATATGGGTGCAAATGTGGGAGCAAAAAAGTGAGGGCAAAAAGTGGGAGCAAAAATTGGGAGCAAAAAGTGGGAGCAAAAATTGAGAGCAAAAAGTGGGAGCAAAAAAGTAGGAGCAAGTATGGGAGCAAATGTGAAAGCAAAAGTGGGAGCAAGTATGGGAGCATTTGTGAAAGCAAAAGTGGGAGCAAAAAGTGAGAGAAGAGGTGGGAGCAAAAAGTGTAAGCAAAAGTGGGAGCAAATATGAGAGCAAAAAAGTAGGAGCAAGTAAGGGAGCAAATGTGAAAGAAAAAGTGCTAGCAAAAAGTGAGAGAAAAAAAGTGGGAGCAAAAAGTGTAAGCAAAAGTGGGAGCAAATATGAGAGCAAAAAAAAGTGCGAGCATATATGGGAGCAAAAAGCGGGAGCAAAAAGTGGGATCAAAAAAAGTAGGAGCAAGTATGAGAGCAAATGTGAAAGCAAAAGTGGGAGCAAGTATGGGAGCATATGTGAAAGCAAAAGTGGGAGCAAAAAGTGAGAGAAAAAAGTGAGAGCAAAAAGTGTAAGCAAAAGTGGGAGCAAATATGAGAGCAAAAAAAGTAGGTTCAAGTATGAGAGCAAATGTGAAAGCAAAAGTGGGAGCAAAAAGTGAGAGAGAAAAAGTGGGATCAAAAAGTGTAAGCAAAAGTGCCAGCAAATATGAGAGAAAAAGAAAGTGAGAGCAAATATGGGAGCAAAAAGTGGGAGCAAAAAGTGGGAGCAAAAGTGGGAGCAAACAAGTGTGAGCAAATATGGGAGCAGAAAGTGGGAGCAAATGTGAAAGCAAAAGTGGGAGCAAAATGTGAGAGCAAAAGGAGCGAGCAAAAGTGAGTGCACAAAGTTGGAGCAAAATGTGTGAGTAAAAAGTGGGGGCAAATGTGGTGTTTTACTATAACAATCTCCCCTAACCTAACCTAACCTAACTTCACCTAACCTAACCTTCAACTCTCAGATCAAAAATTAAATTCTGGCCATAGTCGAGTTGGAAACCAAAACCTCTGGGATAACACCTAAGTATACTAGCCACTATACCGCGAGATGGGCAAATTATCATGCAACACAACACAAAAATAAAAGTATCCTGTAGTGTAACTCATTGGCTGACAACCATAGTTGAGAATTCAAACCCAAGACCTCAGGACTTTTGTTTTGAACATTATCAGAAATATTATTCCATTAACATTTTGCTGTTGCTTATAGTTATAAGAGTTGGCATTACTATGAGAACAAAAGTAAAAGCAAAAAGTGGGTGCAAGCATGGATGGTTGTTGAGACTTTCATATCAACTAATACACATAAATTAAATTTTAGTAAAGTGACTTGGCTAATAATAATAATAATAATAATAATAACAGTTTAAAAAAATTCAAGGGGATTGATATTTTTCAGGGTGTAATTTCCAAAGTACTGTCAAGAATAATAATTACATGAACAGATTCCAAGAACTCTAGAGTACTTTCAAGGTTAATGATTGGCTAGGAGTGATATAGAGCTAGCTAACCTAAGTTAACCTCAGCTCACTAAACCTAACCTTGTCACATGACATGTTCTACAAGTATAGACTTGCTTTGAGACTGGCTATGACGTCACAGATGAACGGCGGTGGGAGGCTGGACTTGACTTTTTATTACACAAAAACATTTTCCTCTTGATGGATGGGAAGGGAGGGGATGATCGGGGGGGGATAGGCAAGGAAGAGGGAAGGAGGCGGCCGTGACCGTACGGTAGGTAACATCCCGGCATTTGCCCGAAGGCGAAGTGGAAAACCACGGAAATCCACTTTGAGGATGGCTGAGGTGGGAATCGAACCCCCTCTACTCATTTGGACCACCCGAGGCTGAAAAGACCCCGTCCCAGTCCTCATACCACTTTTCAAATTTCGTGGCAGAGCCGTGAATCGAACCCAGGACATCCGGGGTGGCAGCTAATCACGCTGACTACTATGTAACGGAGGCGACTCTATTCGTGATAATTAGAATTTTAATAGTTCAATATTTATAATAATATGACACGTTCTGTAATTACTGCCTTGCTGCGAGGCTCAGCGGTAACGTTCTCGCTTGCTGTTCCTAAGGTTGCAAGTTCGTATCCTGGCGCAGTCAGCTGTCTTTTGAGGGTGTGCAAATGCGAGGGAGCCGTGTTAGTAGATTTACTGGCACGTTGAAGATCCCTTCGGAGCAAAATTCCGGTACCCCGGCGTATCTAAAAGCCAGAGCAGTTAAAAGGGACGTAAAACCAATAATGTTATAATTATCTGTATTTACTGTATGTTTGGGGCAGATGACCTCGTAGTTCCGCCCCTTAAAACCTCACTAACTAACTATTACTGTAAGTGTATAGCAAGCGCTTTTCGCACAGACGCCGTTGAAATAAATTATAGTTTCGGTCTGATGTATTTATTCGTGAGCCTACCCACATAACAAATCTATTTGTTATGTGGGTCGTCTGAGTGAGTCGGAGTTTTCCTTTAAACAAAGGTGGTCAAAATTTCGAACACTTGCTACCTTGAATATAAAAGATACCTTGCTTTCGTTCTACAGATCATTATGTCGTCGTCCAATCTGGCTGCGTACCACCGGATAAGTACGGTCCTTTTGAGGACCAAATAAAAAAACACTCCATGGAACTGATTTGCGTCCATATTACATCCACAATAAACGACATTAAGCACAAAAAAAAGTATTAGTTCAAGGATTGAACCTACTACAGTGCGACTTCGTTGACACTACTCTAGCAATTCTTGATTTAGCCACCATAGCTACCGAGAACCATGACGTATTGCTGGCACGTATTGAATCTACTCGTAGACACTTCCTGTCCAAACGTAAGAAGGTGTTATTCGGAGCTCTGATCGTTTCAATCATGCATTATATATGAGGTCATTGAAAGAACACTGCCACTAATGATTTCTACTATATTCGCGAGGATGTACCCAACGGTAAAGTTGCACAATGGACATAATGGAGCAGGTACTAATGTTTTTAGGATGACTGTGATATACCCGTTAGTTGGATTGCCTTCCTCCAAAAAATAAGGGCCTGGTGGACCACACTGTATATGATGTGCAGCATCGAAAAGATCATATCCCTGAAACTAGCAACGTGAATGAGACACTTGGAAACGACAATCACCCCCATCGCTACATATTGGATTGAACTCATATGGGATAAATTGAAATCCAGCGATTTAGAAAAGCTAGAAAACCTGAAAGCACGCTTCATCAAACGGGCCATAGGAGCAAGCGAATATGCGCCAAATAGAATGGCATACATTCTAGCAAAAGAAACGTTTTTTACTCGAGTATATAAGGCTCAAGAAATTCCTACCAAGTACACGGGCTTATACAGAAGTAACAGAAAGAAGGAAACAAAAGGAGAAAGAGATAATGGATTTTTTGGAACAGTTGCCATGTTAAATAGTCAATGGACCAAAGCCAATCAAACGCAAAGGTACTCAATCGTAGGGCTCACGATTTATGGTTTCCACCATAAAATGTATGTAAATCCTAAATATAACCAAAGCAGATGACCAATGCGTGTGTAAAATATGTGGCGAAAGGTGTGAACTTTATTACTTCAAGAAATGTAAAAGCTGGACAAGGTCTCTTAATGACCTCATAAATGCAAACAAATGAACAGTACCATTTTATTGTGATCTAATGTAAATATGTAACCTAATATTGCAAAACCTTGCCATTCGGCTGCAATAAATTTATTATTATTGTCATTTATAAGTTTTGCAACATTAAAATAAATAGTTCTTTCGTCGAGTGCTTAATTCCTATATTCCTATATCTATATATAAAACTCAATGTTGGTTTCCCTGTTTGTCTGTCAGGTAGATTTCATTAGAAAGCTAACTATTGCAATGGGTACCATGTTTCGACTTCCAGAAAATTTCGACATACCTTCGCGTTTCACATCCCCCAGACCCCAAAACCACCGTCAGTTCAAAAGTTTATATATAATTTATGTATATATGTATCTATCTATCTATCTATCTATATATATATCAGTTTCTTGTGGACACGATAACTGCCGTAATTGTGCACCAATCACTTTGAATTTTTTACATAACATGTATCCCTATAAAATCTCGGTCGAGTTCGTTAATGGGCAAAATCGGTCGAAGGGGGTGAAAATGGGGGGCTTTTTTCGAAAAAGTGAAATTTCGCTATAACTCTCTTAATACGTGAAATATCGAATCCATTCGAAGTTCATAATATGTGTCGTATAAGTGCCAAAAATTTATGTCAAATAAGTTTTTTGATAGCACCAACCATTGACCAAAGGGGTGGAAAAAAGTGGGTTTTTCGGGAAACATTAATCATATCTCTCTTAATAGGCACAATATCAAAACCGTACAAAATGGACAATATTCCTCCAATAATTACCTAAAACTTTTGTCTGAAAGAATTTTCGATATGACCCACCATTACGCCACGGAGTGAGCAAAATGATTTAAATTATAAGAAAATTCCAAGTGCCAAGAGTGGTTGCCATGACAACTTTACTTTTAATTGATACGGGTTGAGCCATCAGCAGTTGCTATGACAACGCCACTGCACGAGATCACATTCTGTTTTCATATGTCTGTGGGAAGCGACTTCGGTATCGGAACTGGTAGCATGCTGAACTTCTATGTCCAAGGTCGCGGGTTCAAACCCGGCTGAAATCGTCGGATTTACTAAGAGCGCCAAAAAACCCTGAGTATGCTTTCCTTCGGAGGGGAAGTTCCAACGTTCGTTGCGAGTTGATGGTTCCGGTGGCATCTAGTAGCCAAGTTCACAGCAAGGTGTCGTTGATGGTAGTATTTTAAATTATGTAGCCTATTTTAGGTAGATTTCATCAGAAAGCTAACTATTGCAATGGGTGCCATGTTTCGACTTCCGGAAAATTTCGACATATCTTCGTGTTTCACATCCCCCAAACCACCGTCAGTTCAAAAGTTTATATATATGTGTGTGTATATATATGCATATATATCAGTTTGTTGTGGACACGATAACTGCCGTAATTTTGCACCAATCACTTTAATGTTTTACATAATATGTAACCCCTTAAAAAATCGGTCGAGTTCGTTAATGGGCAAAATCGGTTAAAGGGGGTGAAAATGGGGGGGGATTTTTTTTCGAAAAAGTGAAATGTCGCTATAACTCTCTTAATACGTGAAATATCGAATCAATTCAAAGTTCATAATATTTGTCGGATAAGTGCCAAAAATTTATGTCAAATAGGTTTTTTGATAGCACCAACCATTGACCAAAGGGGTGGAAAAAAGTGTTTTTTTCGGGAAACATTAATCATATCTCTCTTAATAGGCTCAATATCAAACCCGTACATAATAGAAAATATTCCCCTAATAATTACCTAAAACTTTGTCTGAAAGAATTTTTGATCTGACCTACCATTACGCCAAGGGATGAGAAAAATTATTTCGGAATTAAAGAACATGCCAAGTGCCATCAGAGGTTACCGTGACAACGCTTCTAAATTGATGAGGGATGAGCTATCAGAGGTTGCCAAGACAACGCCATTGCACGAGATCACATTCATTTTTCCATCTGACTGTGGGAAGTGGCTAACTGGTAGCATGCTGAACTTATATGCCCAAGGTCGCTGGTTCAAAGCCGGCCAAAGTCGTCGGATTTTCTAAGAGCGCTAAAAAAAACTCAGCATTCTTTCCTTTGGAGGAGAAGTTCCAACGTTCGTTGCAAGTTGCTGGTTGCGGTGGCATCTAGTAGCCAAGTTCACAGCTAGGTGTCGTTCACGTTAGGATATGGTACAAAATTAGGAACTACTACTTAAAATTGACCGTCTGCAGACCTTACCTGAATTACACACTAAAACAGTCATCAAAATTAACACCGTTTATCAGATTCTACACACCCGGGGTTACATGACCACGTTGTCGCAGCCCCTAAACTGAGGAACCAACAAAAATCTCTGCGGGAGATAAAATTTTGCGAGAAGAAGTAACAGACTGTCAGATAGTTACACATCAGTTCCAAACCTTGCATAAGGACAGTGTGATCAGAAGTATAACAAGTAGTTCCGTAAAGAACTATACAGCCTATTTTCATATATCCTGCTCATGTTAATTTCTTCTAACAACATACAAAATTTCAGTTTAATTGCTGTAACAGATTCGTAGATATTGAGAACCGTCTAAATATTTCAGATTGTCGCCAGGTTGGATTTTTTTTTTGTACTATTACATTAAGATTATTGTGTACGTGTGGTATTCAAACTTCAATCGCATGATTAGAACACAAGAAGTAAAAACGAGATTTTAAAATTACGCACAGCAGCCATCTTGTGATTATGCAAACAATTGAAATAAATTAGATGCCAGTGGATCAACATTTGTATAAGCATTTAACGTGCATCGTTTCACAGCACTCGGATAGTTAATTCGCGAGAATCGTCCATTTAAATATTTATACTTCGCGTCGCCGCCATGTTGGATTTGTGCTCACCAGGTTAATGAAAGTCCTATAGGTGAACATATGTTCATAGTCTCTATGAACATAAAAAATTCAGTTTGGTTGCTGTAAAAGATTCATAGATATTGAGAACCGTCTAAATATTTCGGAAGCTCGCCATTTAGGATTGTTATATGTATAGGCCATAGAATTATGTACCATTCAAGGACAATTATTGCCTAGGTTCATTATTCAAACTTTGACTTCGATCGCATGATTACGACACAAGAAATAAAAACTTAATTTTAAAATTTCGCACAGCCGCCATCCTGAGGTTATGTAAACAATTGATTTAAATTAGATGGCAGTGCATTACAATCTGCAAAATCATTTACTGTACCACATTTCACTGCGCTTAGAGAGTTAAATCACGAGAAAAGTCTATTAAAATATTTCAAATTCGCTTGGTCGCCATGTTCGTTTTTTACTTTACAAGTTTATGAAATATACATAGATAAACTTGTACTAGTACCCTTTATCACCGCACAAAATTGCAGGGTAATATCTGTAATAGTTTCGGAGATATAGAATGTCAGTGAAATATTTCGCACAGCCGCCATTTTGAGGTTATGTAAACAATTGAACTAAATTAGACTCCAGTGCATTACTATGTGTATAAACACTTGCTGTACCTAGTTTCATTACGTTTGGATGGTTAAATCGTGAGAAAAGTCTATTTAAAAGTCTCAACTTCGCTTGGTCGCCATGTTCGTTTTCTACTTTACAAGTTTATGAAATATACATAGGTAAACTTGTATCAGTACCCTTTATCACCGTACTAAATTGCAGGGTGATATCTGTAATAGTTTCGGAGATATAGAATGTCAGTGAAATATTTCGCACAGCCGCCATTTTGAAGTTATGTAAACAATTGAACTAAATTAGACTCCAGTGCATTACAATGTGTATAAAAATTTGCTGTACCCAGTTTCATTACGTGTGGATAGTTAAATCGCGAGAAAAGTCTATTTAAAAGTCTCAAGTTCGCTTGACCACCATGTTGGTTTCTTAGTCACCAGGTTTTTGAAAGTCTCATAGGTGAACTTCTAGTAGTACCCTTTATCACCGTACACAATTTCAGGGTGATATCGGTAATAGTTTCGGAGATATTGAATGCTAGTGAAATATTTCGCACAGCTGCCATTTTGCATTGGTGAGACGTAACAAAGTTTGAAGGGCACGGTCGAGGTCGCCGGGAATAGTGCTATGAACATACCGAGTTTCATTGAAATCGCTCCAGCCGTTTAGATTTTATTAGGGGGGGACACACATACGAATCACACACACACACACACACGCACGCACACACACACGGACAAAAGGTGATCTCATAAGCCTATTTTTTCAAAATTGAAAATAGGCTAAAAATGAACCCCGAATGACCAGAAGGTTACCATCCCCATAGACAATAAAATGATAAAAATATGCATACAAAAACGAAAAAAAGTTGATTTTTAACCTCCAAATGTAAAATTCTTTCTTGCAATCAATGAGGTCTGATCCTCCTACGAAAACCTGCATATTTTGCCTATTATAGCCAATCCCCTAGTTTGCCCGGTGAAATCTACCTCCGCCTTCCGGCGTGCCGAGAGGATTTTTTTATTTATACAAATCCACACCGTTTCACCGATCTGAACCAACATTTGTATACTTACCCTTTGGAACCCAGCGGGTAACACTATCTACTTTAAATTTCGGACAGACCACTCCATTCGCTGCATTTAGGCCCTTTTGCACAAATCTACACCGTTTCACTGATCTAATAACTTGACGGACATATTGTCGCTAGGCGACAACGACTAACACTGTATCGTGATAGTCAACGCCGCCCCATTGATGGACAGGTTGTCACTAGGCAACAACGATTTACTCTGTATCATGATAGTCCGGTAAAATGTGCTAAAGGACAGTTGAGAAAACTGACCGATTGTCATCTTGCTATCGTATGTACAGTAAATCAGCATATTTGCAAAATGTAATGTAATGCTATCCTGTCAGAGAAACATAGTGGCAAACGTTCCTACATTCTCCTGTCACTATTTTGCAGTTTTCATGTGTAGACAGTTGTTATTTCATTTGCGGGGCTTAGACATCGTGGTCATGTTACCCGTATACATGGGTGTGTTTGTAGAATTTTTTGATAACCTGCGTTATTGTGATTGTTGCACTAGCATGTGTAAATCTATATTATATAAAACTCAATGTTGGTTTGTCTGTCTGTCTATTAATTATACACATCTACACAGTTTAACCGATCTGAACCACAATGTGTATACTTACCATTTGGAACCCTGTGAGTAAGACTGTCTACATGAAATTTCGGACAGACCACTCCATTCCCTGCATTTAGGCCCTTTGGCATACATCTACACCGTTTCACCTATCTCAACCAAATTTTGCACACTTACCCTTTGGAATCCTGCGAGTAACACTGTATGCATGAAATTTTGTACAGACCACTCCATTCCCTGCATTTAGGCCCTTTGGCACAAATCTACACCGTTTCACCGATCTAAACCAAAATTTGTATACTTACCCTTTGGAACCCTGCGAATATCACTGTATACATGCCATTTTGGACAGACTACTCCATTCCCTGCATTTAGGAACTTTGGCACAAATCTAAACCGTTTCATCGATCTGTACCAAAATTTGTATAGGCTACTTGCCCTTTGGAACTCTGCGAGTAACACTTTCTACATGAAATTTCGGACAGGCCATCCATTCCCTGCATTTAGGCCCTCTGGCACAAATCTACACCGTTTCACCGATCTGAACCAAACTTTATGTATTTACCCTTTGGAACCCGAGGAGTAACAATGTCTACTTGAAATTTCGGACAGGCCACTCCATTTCCTGCATTTAGGCCCTTTGGCACAAATCTAAACCGGTTCACCTAATTACAACGAATTTTACATACCGTTTGAAACCCTGCTGGTAATAATGTCCATTTGATATTTTGGAAACCATTCATGTACGTAGTAGTGTAACTGTAAGGATATTAATACGTCTATTGTTAACTGACAAAGCGGGCTGTATCACGCCGCCCCTACCCGTGTTCTGGTGCAGAATTGCGAAAATAGTTGCATCTTGTGCTGCTTATAAATTGCAGTCACGGGGAGTAATTAGTACAAAAAGTTCCTTAGGCCCCTGAAAAAGTTATCATCATGAATATATTATGCCCCTGTATAAGTGCGATGGTGTTGGTGCAGCTGCAATAAGCGTTGGTGCTTTCAAATTTACTTTCATTTATTCCGATCCTTATCCTTCAGCGCTATGTGGCGTTAAATGACACTGTTGATACCTCAGGAGCTCGGGGCAGCTAAAGTTTTCCAAAGTGCTCTGATTATTTCCCTACAGCGAGCGCTATGCGACAACAGACGACACTATTGGTCTCGACTTTTCTAACAGCCAATGAGATATAGGCCCTAGCAGGTGTCTTTTATTTCACTTACTCCTCTTTCTAATCATATTTTTCCATTCGCTTGTAAATTAAATTGTGTCAGTACTGTAGTTAGTAAATAGCCGTTTCCCTATTCATTATTATCATTATCATTACGGGAAAATGACGTGAATGTTTGTCCATTATACCGTACTACGTATCACCACCACCACCACCACAAAAGTTATATTTTTACATTTGTTCTTTAATTTATGTACAATGTGCCAGTTCTGTAGTAGTATTCATTATCATCCATAAAACATATAAATCCACCGGGTGGAGCCGGCCACTACTGCTAGTATATTATAATTGTGAAAGTTTGTGTGTGTGTGTGTGTGTGTGATAGTTTGTTACCTCTTGACACTAAAACGGCTGGACGGATTTGGATGAAATTTGAGATAGAGAATAGCTTATACCCTGGATTAACACATAGGCCGCCTTTTATCCAGAAATAAATCATTGTTCCCGTGAAACGGGCAACAGGACTAAAATGTCACCTTAAATACTTAACTGGGACGAAATATCGAAGTTGTCGCATAAAGACCGGACCTAGCTCATTTTACGGCCTTCGATGCGAGAAACAATTCTCGGTAGGTCCCTACGAGACACCGAAAACCATATTTTAAGGCCCTAAAACCAACAGTTTCAAAGATATTCCCAGAAAACTGTCTTCGCTCTGATAAACTGATGAACTAATGGCAAGTCCGTATCCATGGCACAGTACGCTCTGATAAACTGATGAATTAATCGCAAGTCCGTATCCGTGGCAACAGTAGCTCAAGACATGACATCCGATTGTCCATCTATCCCTGTAGGAGGCAATGCCAAACCATTTCTTATCCAAATCACGATTGACTGGCTTCGAAGCTCAGCGGTAACGTTCTCGCTTCCTGGGTCCAAGGTTACAGGTTCGTATCCTGGTGCAGTCAGCTGGCATTTGAGGGTGCGCAAATGCAAGGGAACCATGCCAGTAGATTTACTTGCACGTTAAAGATCCCCTTTGGGGCAATATTATAGCACCCCGGCGTTTCTAATATCCAGAGTAGTTAAAAAGAACGTAAATCCAATAACATTATTATTGAAACACGATAAGAACATTAGACATCTAAACGGTCATCCCCTTTGCAAGATATATCTAATCTCGATAAGAACATTAGAAATCTAAACGGTCATCCTTCTTTCAAGATATATCTATATCATAATTAAAAAATACTTTCTATGTTTTAGAACTACAATAACGAACATTAGTGTGAGATAGCGCCTTCTAATACCATCTTTAATTTTGTACGGTAACACTACAGCAGCGACTACTAAACAGGGGCGGATCCAGACACTGGTCTTGGGAGGGGCGGTCATGATATCTGTCCTCAAAATGGAGAGGGGGGGGGGGTAATATACCATAATTAGATATGAACATTTAAAAGTTAACAATAAACATCGAATTATTTGCGCATACTTTTCCCAAAATGTGATATTTTTTCGAAATGTGAAATTTTTCGTTACTTTCCTACTTTCTGTGTGGTCACTAAACAATATTTTGTTTGCTCATACCTACCTATACTTACGTACACTCTATCAGTATCGGACTGGCCCTAAGAGGCCTCGACGGTAGCGGGAGAGTAGGGGCCTTCCCCTCCACCCTCCCCAGTGACTTGCTCCAATTTTTACGCAGAAAAATATTTTTATGCGGAGTTTACTGACACGGGGATCGCGTGCATTGAAATACTGTGATCGTAATGAGCCCCCTTCGGAACTTACCCCCCCCCCCCTCCCTTCCCAATTTAGATACAATAAGATAAGCTGATGTTAGAGGCCTACTCGCAGAAGGGCCGAGGTCATTAATTTTAAGACCCCGAGGCCCCTTGATGCCTCAGATGCCTTGAATGGTCCGAGCGGGGTCAAAAGTCCCCCGGACCTCCTCATAGGTAATGATTGACTTTGTCCCTTTTGCGAGTAGCCCTCCCTCTCTTAAGTTCTAAACAAAGACGCAGAATATATTAGCTAGCTAATAACTGGGGTCACAGGCCTATTTGCGCAAGGGCCTAAGGGGCGGGGCTCGGCACTCAGAGTCTCCTAGAGGCCTCGATGGGAACTCCCGTTCTTCCCAATTGGCCAGTTCAACACTGCACTCTATTTTATCATTTGCCATGCCAATAATATCGCTAGAGCGCTTTCGTAAAGATAGACTTTTAATTTTATCCAAAACGCTATCATACCGGGTTTATAGTTTATAGTTACTGCATTAATGTAATTAAAGGGTAGAAGAGTAAAATCAGAGTTATATAGTTTGCTGACTGACAACCGTAAAAAATAACTATACTGTATAGCTTAGACAATAGCTTCAAGATTAAATAAAAACCCGGCTCGAGGCCCGAGGAATTTTAATCGATCGACGAGAAAAAGATCGTTAAAGACACAATTTAATCAGATTTACGGGAGTTTAAAACCATATTTAACATTTATTTTAGGGGTATAGGTCGAGCGAAATAAGAACAAGGCTACCCAAAATTATGACAGGTACATGTGTATTGCTAATTGTACGTAAATATTACAAATACGGCAATTTTGTTCATAAAAACAATTTTAAGCCAAACAACAAACTCTAGTCACCAGTATGTTTTTTTCGCGTACCGATCAATCACGCGAGATGGGTCAGCATAAACATCGTAGTGGACGTGCAACAAAGCAAGTCCGTTTAATCGTCCATCGGACATAGTTGACCGTAACCACGTTTTCAGCCTTCTCAAAGAAGAATATGACCTTTCCGATGAAGCGGCGCTGCCGGGTAAAGTAGCACAAATCTTGAGACATCGATGAATATTGGGGTACAACTCTTTACCACAGGCAATTAAGCGTCCATAGCTTTCTTTCGGATGTTTGACCCCGATTCAAGCTATCGGGACCACTTTGCCTTTCACATACGAAGTTCAGCCTGTAGAAGCCGTGCCGCAAACGCGGCAGAATGTTGATGGAGAAGTTTGAAGTACTTTGCAGCGATTGTGTCCACATCCGCTGACGTCCATGATGATACTGGCATCATTGCTGATAGGCAGTGTAACTCCTGCGTTGCTTAAGGGAAGCGAGGGTATGAAAACGCCCCGACGATAGTACTACTAGTCTCCCACAAGTCCAACCCCTCCTCCACGTGGTGGGAGACGGGCAACGGCATGAAGTAGGGGATTGCCTGTAGGGGTGAAGTACAGTGGGGACTTTGTGTGCCCCGGGACCGCTACGGTAGCTGTGAAGGCTCTATGGGAACCCTGAAAAGTGACGGCTGACGGGGCTCTGGTGAAGCTACGATAGGCCTAGCAAGCCAGTAGTGGATATCATATTTGCTTTCAAACCAGGAACAGGCCTCGGAAAGGACGGATGCAAACGACGACGACCCGGATATGCTAATGGACTAAGAGTTGGGACATTAAACATACAGACACTGACAGGAAAAGTGGAGGAGATTGTAGATGTGATGGAGAGAAGAAAGCTGGATGTACTGGGCTTGGCAGAAACAAGATGGAAAGGAGAAGGTCGCAGAGAACTGAGGAAAGGGTACCGGTTGTACTGGAGTGGGAACAGTGAAGGAAGGAGCAGCGGAGTAGGAGTAGTTGTGAGAGATGGAATGAAGGAAGAGGTAAAGGGAATAAGTGACAGGATCATGAAGATCAGAGTAAATGTAAAGGGAAGAAGCCTGGAGATAGCCCAGGTGTATGCCCCTCAAGTTGGATGTACAGCTCAAGAGAAGGAAGACTTTGAGGAGGAGCTACAACAGCAGTTGAATGGGCAGAGCATCATTGTCATGGGAGATTTGAATGCACATGTAGGAAGTGAAAGGCAAGGATATGAAAATGTATTGGGAGCAGAAGGATGGGGTAGCAGGAATGAAGAAGGGAGAAAGTTGCTGGATTTTTGCAAGAGAAACGGTTTAGTGGTAGGCAACTCCTGGTTCCGGAAGAAAGAAAGCCACAAGGTAACGTGGTACAGCAGTGATTTAACAAAGAAATCTTTGGTAGATTACATGCTGTACGACTGGGAAATGAAGAGAAGTGTCAGAGATATAAAGGTAATACCATCAGAGGCCTTAGATAGCGACCACAGAATACTTGTAATGAACTTGGGAGTTGTTAAGGATAGCAAGAGGACAGAGTACCAGGAAAGGAGAATCAAAGTATGGAAACTCAAGGAAAAGGAAGTCAAGGAAGAATTCCAGAAGATAATAAGGGAAAGGATGCCAACAGACAATCCTAAAACAGGGGAAGAGGAATGGAAGCAATTCAAAAACACAATGGTGGAAGCTGCAGTGGCAGTATGTGGAAGAACAAGCAACAGAAAGCGGTGTAAAGAGACACCATGGTGGAATGAGAGAGTAAAAGAAGCTGTGGGAGGGAAGAACAAGGCTTTCAGAGTGTGGTTCCAGGAAAGAACTGATCTGACAAGGGAAGATTATAAGATAAAGAAGAAAGAAGCAAACAAGATTGTCGCAGAGGAGAGGAAGAAGTGGGTGGTAAAGTGGACAGAGATGATGGAGGAAGACAGCAGAGGAAATAAGAAAGTACTTTATGGGATGGTCAAAAGTAAGAGAAGAGGTCTGCGAGAGGATGTGGTAATGATGGACAAAAGCGGAAATGAGGTACACAACAAAGAGGCACTCAAGACAGTGTGGAAAGAGTACTTTGAGGATTTGCTGAATCCAAATGGTCATAGGGAGGAAGACAATGTATTGGAAGATGGAGAAGACAACACAGGAATGGAAAAGGAACTGACTTGGAGAGAACTGGAAATGGCTATAGACAAGATGAAAGGAGGAAGGGCACCAGGTGTGGATGAAGTGAGTGTTGAAATGGTGAAGGCAGCAGGGGAGGTTGGGAAACAGTGGCTGTACCGTGTGATGAGGGTGATATGGAAGGAGAAAAAGACCCCAGAAGATTGGAAGAAAGGATTAATTGTCCCAATATTTAAGAAAGGAAGCAGAAAGGAGTGCAGAAATTACAGGGGAGTCACACTCATACCTCACTGTGCCAATATATATGAAAAGATATTAGAAAGTAGAATACGAGCCAAAGTGGAGAGAAAATTGAGAGAGGAGCAGTATGGATTCAGACCTGGGAGATCAACAGTGGATCTCATATTTTCAGTGAGACAGCTCCAGGAACACCACTACGAATTAGGAGAGGATCTGCTGATGGCCTTCCTGGACATCGAAAAGGCCTATGATAGTGTGTGTAGGGAGAAGGTTTGGAAAGCAATGGAAAACATGGGAGTGGAAAAAGAGACTGTAGGCAGAGTGAAGGAGATGTATTGTGGAAGTGTGAGTTGTGTGAAAGTTGGAGGGGAAAGAACAGACTGGTTCAGACAAATGAGTGGCCTGAAACAGGGTAGTGCACTGTCACCCCTTCTCTTTATTGTGGTTATGGACGAGGTAATGACACGGATAGCAGGAAAGATAGGAGAAGATAAGATGAAAGCAATGGTGTTTGCAGATGATCTCATGGTCTGGGGAAACAAGGAGGAGGAAATTCAGGAGCAACTGAAGGCTTGGGAAGAAACAGTGGGAGAGTACGGATGGAAGTTCAACATCAGTAAATGTGAGATCCTGTTAACGACCAGGAAAAAGGACAGACCAATGAGTGGGATAACACTTGGAGGTGGACAGCTGAAGAAGGTGGAAAGTCTCAAGTACTTGGGAAGTATAGTGGAGGAAAATGGGAGAAATGACAGAGAGATTACGGAACGTGGCAGACAGGCAGAAGCATTTCTGAGAAGCATTAGGAGCTTAGTGTGGAATAAAGATGTCCCACAAAAAAGCAAGGAAGTGTTATACAGAAGCTACTATATCCCGATACTGACCTATGCTTCAGAAACGTGGACAATGAAGAAAAGAGACATAAGCAGAATACAGGCAGGTGAAATGAAGTTCCTGCGAAGTAGGATCGGAGTAACAAGAAGAGACAGGGTGAGGAATGAAAAGGTCAGGGAAATGGTGAAAGAGGAGCCCTTGCAAGGTAGGATTGAGACATCAAGACTGAGGTGGTATGGACACTTAAAGAGAATGGATGAGAAGAAGATTCCCAAGAGGATACATGAGATGCAGATACAGAAGAAACGACCAAGGGGAAGACCAAGAGATAGATGGCTGAAAGGAGTGGAGGAATGTGTCAAGAAGAGAGGCGAGGACTGGACCAGAGTGACAGCGGAGAGGTGGTGGGAAGAAAGAACTAGGTGGCGAGGCTTATGTTCCAAACAGACCCAGCCTGGGGCTGGAAACTGTACAAGATGATGATGATGAGGTCGAGCGAAATAAGAACAAGGCTACCCAAAATTATGACAGGTACATGTGTATTGCTAATTGTACGTAAATATTACAAATACGGCAATTTTGTTCATAAAAACAATTTTAAGCCAAACAACAAACTCTAGTCACCAGTATGTTTTTTTCGCGTACCGATCAATCACGCGAGATGGGTCAGCATAAACATCGTAGTGGACGTGCAACAAAGCAAGTCCGTTTAATCGTCCATCGGACATAGTTGACCGTAACCACGTTTTCAGCCTTCTCAAAGAAGAATATGACCTTTCCGATGAAGCGGCGCTGCCGGGTAAAGTAGCACAAATCTTGAGACATCGATGAATATTGGGGTACAACTCTTTACCACAGGCAATTAAGCGTCCATAGCTTTCTTTCGGATGTTTGACCCCGATTCAAGCTATCGGGACCACTTTGCCTTTCACATACGAAGTTCAGCCTGTAGAAGCCGTGCCGCAAACGCGGCAGAATGTTGATGGAGAAGTTTGAAGTACTTTGCAGCGATTGTGTCCACATCCGCTGACGTCCATGATGATACTGGCATCATTGCTGATAGGCAGTGTAACTCCTGCGTTGCTTAAGGGAAGCGAGGGTATGAAAACGTCCCGACGATAGTACTACGGTTGACGCTGGATGATTTTCGCGGTGCTTTTGCCGTTGTGCGATGCGTGGGAGCAGAAGTTCGGTTCCAAGTTGTTTTGCCAGAGCTTCTGCTTCTTGGAAGAGCTCAGCAAATTGTGTTTCGCACTCTTCGCGCCTCTTGCTCAACACAGTAATAGTGTCGTCTAGCGCATTCTGGGCTTCCTTCAAGTCTATTTGCCCTTTCTGAAACAAAATGCTGAGTGTTTTAATGTCTCCAAGGATTTCTGACAAGCAAATGACGGTAACTATAAAATCACTCTCACAAAGAGCAGCTATGAGCGTTTTTGCCTTAGAATCACTTTTTGAATCCTTCCATAAAGTAATCGAGTCTAAACTCTCGACTATGTTCGGGAGTCAAGAGCGAAATTGTACAAAACCGTCGAGCCGTTCGATCCACCGCGTCTCACAAAGTCCACATAAAAGTTCACCTAGATTTGCTTTAAATACGTAGAGGCGTTTTGAGGATGAATCAATGAATGTAATAGTGGCCTTCATAACTCCTATTGCATTTCGCTCGGCGACGACTTTTGAGGACTTCGAAATAGACAAGGGCACCTAACGGCATGCTCTGCTTCGGTTTGCACCTCGGCGACAGCACCACAAGCTTCTGATGCCATCATAGCGCACCCGTCAGTACCAACGCCAACACACCGACATAGGACAAGACTGTAATGCTTGAGAATACTAAACACAGTTTTACCCACGTCTCTGCCGGTTACGGTAGGCTCTGGGACTCTTAGGTTTCTTGTTTCTTGCTTGTTCTCTCTTTGGTTTGCGTTTTCTTCTTCTCCTCTAAGTTCTTGCATCTGCATCTTCATTTCTTGTTTGTTGGTCGTATTCATATTCATCCTCTGGTTCTGCTACATTCTTTCTTCTTTTTTTTTTTGATAGTAGGCTCCGCAATTTCTTTGGTTTCTTGTTTCATGGCTTTATTTTTGGCTTGGAATTTTCTCATCGAATCCTCCTTAGTTTCTTCTCCATCTTTATATCTTGCTTGTATTTCCGTTTCTGCTGTTCTCTTAATTTTTTCACACATTTGGATTTACATCGTCCTCTTCTGTTTCTGGTTCCTGAGGTCTCTTCTTTCCAGCGGCATCTAGGATTTCTTCTTCGGTTTCTGCTTTCTTTGGTTATTTTCCTTCCTGTAGCTCTCGCTCGGTCTCTGTTTCCGTCACGCTGTTTGCATTTTCAGTATTGTCATCATTTAGCTGCTCTTCTCTAGTTTTCGGATTTGGCGATTCTTGCGCTAGCCCTTCGGTATTAATTTTATTTCTCTTTACATCGACATTCCCTTCGTTTCGGGCGATATCTTCCTGTTCTTCCTTTTACTTTCCCTTTAATTAAGTCTTTTTCCCTTAAACGGTTGTGCACTGTTTCTCGGAGATTTATAAAGCTCATGAAGTCTTCATGCAATTTACCTCGATAGACATATCTCAGGCTCGGGTGGAGCGGGCCGAAGAGGATTGTTCGTTTGTACTCGGCTCCGTTCAACAGGCGGCGCGGCGGCTGCGCTGTGCTCAGTCAGCTCGGCTCGTCACAACAATAGCAACAGTGCGAGCGGGGTAGCGATAAGAGAGCGTCCCGGCTAGGTAATTTAATTTATATTGCACGATAATTAACTGAATACTAGTTAGGTTAAAATCGTTGTTCTGTGCGTCTCCTCCATCGCTTCTCTCCTCTCCTTCGCTTTCGCTCTTTTCCATTCCCTTTACCCTCTTTTCTTTTCTCTTGGAGGGGGCGATTGCCCCCCATCGCCCCCCGCTGGATCCGCCCCTGCTACTAAATAAAGGTAGCGATCAAGCTACGTTCAATTTCATAAACACAGGGCTCACAAATCCCGTATAGTTAAGTACAAACATATCAGTCTGGTCATTATGTCAGTGGCAACGAAGCTGTGTGGCTGCTATTGCCGTTTCCGTAACACTAAAGGCATCCCACCATCACATACCTCAATATGCACTTACAGAATTGTGAACCAGTCTATTTTACTGAAAATAATTTCTACGAGCGGGTATCCACTCCGCCAAAAGCCACATTCACTACCTTTTCTAAAATTTACACAAGACGTGATTTTGAAAGGTACAGAGATATTACACATGGAAAGTTACAATAAAATGTTGGCAAATCTGAATTCAAGGAACTACTGTCCAGAATAGGCCTGGTGTTAAATCTGCAGAAGCTTTCGGTACAGGTTATACGGCCCATGTGCGTAACATGGAATGTTTTCCTGTGACAATGCATCTACACCATGTGCGAGGGCAATCTCTTTCAAAGATCTCTAAAAACACAATAATCATGAATCATTTAGAGAGGCATGTGAGGCAAAATGGTTCTTGGAGAATTACAATTCCTGGGATGTAACTCTGGAAGAAGCTGCCCAATATACAACAGCGGCCAAGGTGAGAGATAGCTATTCCTCTATCAATAGCGACATGTTGACGTTCAAATCATCAATAATTGAGGGAAAAGTACACCCTGAATAGCTTAGGAAAAATACTTTTAATATCCCATATTCCGGTTATTCCGATATGCCATTCCAGTGCGCATGAGTGCAGTTCCCTCTTTAAACAGTACTCGCAATTATTATTAACAAAGCGAAATGACACGCACTTGTGTACAGGTGTACATTTAGACAAAACCAGTTTTTCCCATGGGCAACTTTATGGGGCGTGCTTACGAGTATCCGGACAACAAAAACGTTATGTCTCAGCAGAAGATGGCAAAACCAAAAACGTAATTTTCAAATGTGTTCACATAGGGTAATATCGTACCCTGCAGACTTTCTGAACTCTATGAAATTCCCACGTTGCTGCTCATATCAATGTATCAGAATTTTCAGAATTAAAATTGACCCACCTGTAGCCGAGATTGCTGTAATAGAATATACCAATTATCAGCAATAATGAATCGTCCCCATTGTCTTCTTTGCGAGCGAGGCCGCGGGTACCTGCTAATAATATTATAATTGCGACAGCTTGTGTGACCGTGTGTTAGTTTGTTACCTCTTCACACTAAAACGGCTGGACGGATTTGGATGAAATTTGAAATGGAGATAGCTTATACCCTGGATTACATAGGCTACCTTTCTTTCAGAAATAAATCATTGTTACCGTGGGACGGGCGACGTGACTGAAAACTCACCAAAACAGGTAACTGGGACAAAATATCGAAATTGTCAAGTAAAGACCGGACTTAGCTCATGTTGTGCCCCTCGATGCGAGAATCAAAACTCGGCACGTCCCTACGGGACATGGAAACCAACATTTTAGGGCCCTAAAACCAACAGATTCAAAGATATTCATAGAAAACTATCTTCGTTCTGATGAACTATTGGGAAGTCCTTTCCCTTGGCGACAGTAATTCAAGGCAATACGTCCAATTGTCCATCTATCCTTGTAAGAGGCAATGCCAATCCATTTATTATCTAAAATACGATAAGAACATTCGAATTTGTTTCTACCACATATTTTGCAAGTACCAGTATATAGCCTG
This sequence comes from Meconema thalassinum, assembly GCA_946902985.2. NCBI lineage: Eukaryota > Metazoa > Arthropoda > Insecta > Orthoptera > Tettigoniidae > Meconema > Meconema thalassinum. The sequence continues at coordinate 560,287,443 of OX336391.1, forward strand.
TAGCAGATTGGCTCTGATACTATTAATAGTAATTGAGATAAATTAAAGTATAATCACAAATTCCATTACAAAATGCTCAAAACATTTCCTCAATTATATTGTTACGTTTACGGTTCTTGAAATAACCGGTCAGGCATATACAAATACACTACCGTACTTCTTTATTTAGCAAACCTTACACTACTAAATATTAATGTAGTGTTCATTAATATTTAAACTGGGAACGTCGAGCTCTAGTCTTTCTGAAACTACTGCACTCCAAATCTCAACACTGCCTTTTCACCGAATCCTAAATCTCTTCTCTCTCGTATCGTCGCCTTCTCGATTCATCCACTGCCAGCTTGCCGGCCCAACTCACAATTGCAGCCAGCGCGCCACGCGCTCGCACGAGTCTGCCACCAGATGCGCTCACACGAGTCTGTCACACTGTCCCCTCCTTAAGATTGTTCCGTCCCGGAGCAGAAACCCCGTCTTTGGGACCAGCAGCATGCCAGAATTTTAATCCCTGTGCGCCGAAAGACTTCTTCTAGCATGCTTCTTACGATCCTTCAGTCCAATCCATCCTGCCCACAGCCCAACTTGGGCACAGCTAATCTAGATATGTTCCGCTGCAGTAGGAGCTCTCGCATCGCAAGTAGACTATCCCAGACGGCACGATAGGTCGGTTTATGATGGGAAAGTTCTTTCGTCACTAGATAGAATAGCGATCGCTCGTTCCTGGGTAAATACAACACGTTTCCGACACGAGGCTCTTGACGCTGCAGCTCTTCAATCCCACCATACTACCGCCGGAATACTTGGGCGATTCCTCGGCTCATCCTCAGGTCCTTAGCCACAGAGTGAGCCAAGGCATACTCACTGGAGGTTTGGAATAAATCCTGCCGAATCTCAGTACTGACGCCATAACAAACATTGCGGTCAGTACCACATTGGGACATGAATTCTTCGAACGATCGTTCCGACTCCGGGACTCGACATATACGGGCGAGTTGCCCGTGCTCCTCGTCATGGTTGTCGCCCAGGAACGATGCCAGCCGATTGAAGTGGACCACTCGGGGTTTGCCATTCGGTCTCCTCCTGATACGGTAGACGACGTCGTTAATCGTCTTCAGTACCTCATATGGTCCGTCCCAGGAGCGTTGCAGCTTTGGAGAGAGCCCTCGCCGTCGTTTAGGGTCGAAAAGCCAGACTAGATCTCCTGCTTGGTACCCGCCTGGTTCGGCTCTTACGTCGTATCGCTCCTTCATCCTGTCGCTCGCATTCTGAATGTTTGTGCGAACGCGTCGTGAATGTCATCCATCCTTCGACGAAGGCCGGAGATGTAGTCCTCCCCAACGACATTATCCTCAGGTTTGCAACCGAACGCCAGGTCACACGGCAACCGCAGTTCTCGGCCAAACAGCACATTAGCTGGTGTTTGGCCTGTGATCTCATGGATAAAAGAGCGATATGCCAGTATAAACAAGTGGAGAAACTTGTCCCAGTCCCGCTGGTGGTCGGAGACAATTTTCGACAGGTATTTCTCTACTGTCCTGTTCATGCGCTCCACCATTCCATCGGACTGTGGGTGCAGGGCAGTCGTTCTCGTTTTCAGGATTCCGAGAATCTGGCACATCTCCTGGAACACCGACGACTCGAAATTTCGCCCCTGATCGGAATGCAGTTCCAAGGGTACACCAAATCGGCTCACCAGCTCCTTTATTAGCGTCTCGGCAACCACCACAGCTTCTTGGTTGGGCAACGCATATGCCTCTACCCACTTGCTGAAGTAATCTATTGCCACCAAGATGTATTTATTCCCACTCTCAGTCGTAGGGAAAGGGCCCGCTACATCGATGGCGATCCGTTCAAACGGGGCACCAACGTGGTACTGTCTCATCGCTGCTCTTCCCTTCTTCTGTGGCCCGTTCGCAGTGGCACAAACCACGCACTTCCTACACCATTCACGTACGTCATCTGAGTAATTAGCCCAATAAAACCGCTCTCGAACTTTCTCCATGGTTTTTCGAACTCCAAGGTGCCCCCCAGACGTTCCATCATGCAGCAACTGCAGTACCTCGGGCACTCTGTATCGTGGAACAATACCCTGTAGCCTCTCCTGAGCCCCGTCCTCTCTCCCCAGTACCCTCTTTAGCACCCCGTTTTCCAAAATCACGGAATTCCATTGAGCCCAGTAGGCTTTCACAGTGCGCGTGTAGGGTGCTACCTCTTCCCAAGTCGGTCGTTGCTCAGACGTCTTCCACCGCAGTAGGTGTTTTAAGTCCGGGTCATTTTCTTGATCCTTACGGATTTCCTCATCCTTCTAGTGGTCGTCGATCACAGTGCTTCTTCTCACTGCTGCAACTTTTTCGTCAATCCGATTGCAGTGCTTGCAGTCTTGTGCGCATGGTCTCCTTGACAGAGCATCAGCATTTCGGTGCTTAAGGCCAGCCCTGTGTTCAGTGTCGAAGTCGTACTGCTCGAGCCTTTCAATCCACCTGGCTACCTGTCCCTCCGGGTTCTTGAAGCTCAGTAGCCACGTAAGCGCTGCATGATCAGTCCGTAGAAGGAACTTCCTCCCATAGAGATATTTGTGGAAATGCTCCACTGACTTCACTACAGCGAGCAATTCCCTTCTAGTTACGCAGTAGTTCCTCTCCGGTTTAGAAAGAACCTTGCTGAAGTAAGCTATCTCCTTTTCTTGCCTACCTTGCAGTTGGGAAAGCACGCCACCTACTCCCACATTGCTAGCATCGGTGTCCAAAACGAATAGTCCTTCCGGTTGAGGGTAACTCAGGATAGGAGCATTGGTCAATACCTCCTTCAGTTGTTCGAAGGCTTGTTGACAGGTCGCGTCCCACACAAAACTCCGACTTTCCTCGGCAAGTCTGGTCAGAGGCTTAGCAATGTTAGCATATCCTGGCACGAATCGACGGTAATAGGTGCACAGTCCGAAGTAACTCCTGACTTCTTGCTTATCTTTCGGTACTGGCCATTCCTTCACCGTGTTAATCTTTTCCGGATCCGCGGTGACTCCCTCTCCGGAAACAACATGGCCGAGGTAGTTAACTTGTTTCAGAAACAGGAAGCACTTCTTGGAGTTAAGCTTAAGGTTGGCTTGCTTAAGACGTAAGAACACCTGGTCGAGATTTCTCAGGTGATCTTCAAAAGTTCTTCCCAGAACGATGATGTCATCCAAGTAGACCAAGCATGTTTCTCAAGACAGCCCTTTTAAAACGCGATCCATCAGTCGCTCAAAGGTCGCAGAGGCATTACAGAGTCCGAATGGCATAACTGTGAAGTCCCAAAGCCCAGAACCAATCGTAAAGGCGGTCTTCTCCTTGTCCCTGGGGTCCGATCCTACCTGCCAGTATCCACTCTTGAGATCCAACGTGGAGAAGATCGTGCTCCCACCCAAGGTGTCTAGGGTGTCATCGATGCGTGGTAGTGGGTAACTGTCCTTTTTCGTCACATTGTTCAGTTGACGGTAGTCTACACAAAACCGTGTAGATCCACCTTTCTTCTTCACCAGGACCACTGGCGAAGCCCATGGGCTGCTTGAAGGTTCAATCACCCCATCGCGAGCCATATCATTTATTATCTGCTCTGCTTCCTCTCGCTTGGCTAGTGGTAATCTTCTGGGAGTCTGGCGAATTGGTCTTGAGTCACCCGTATCGATGCGATGTTGAACCATGTTCGTTCTTCCGTTACTGGTCCCGTCCTGGAAGGCATCCTTATGACGTCGAAGAAGTTCCCTCACGTCTCGGCTCTGCCCAGGATTAAGCTCTTGACACGCTGCCTCGATAAGACAGTCGAGCCACACCGAAGATATATCGGATGAGGAAGTAGCTGTTTGTACTTGGCGTACGACGGAGGACACAGACGAACAGCTTCCCAAACTGGTTCCTTTCCGAACGATTATCGAGCGATCATTAAGGTTCATTACTCGCACAGGAATTTTCGCCCCTGCACGGACCAAAGCTCTGGCTACCAGTATTCCACGTTCAGGTTCATCGTCAGCAAACCTAGGCCCTACCATGACGACACAGCCATGAGGAACTCCACCATCCGGCTTTCCTTCTACCATCACTTCACTAAGCCCAGGTAGTACAACATCTACCGCTGCGATCACCCGTACCGATGAGGCGTTCCTCCTCTGCAGCACTACCTCCTCGTTTCCGACTCTCAAAATCCCACTCTCCAGGTCCAGTCCAAATTTATACTCAGTCATGATATCCATCCCGATAATGACGTCCTCCTCCACTTCAGCGACCAAGACACGATGGCGAAACTGGGTATCACCGATGACGAAGTTGACGACTACCTCCCCGTGAACGTTGGCTCGTTCCCCCGTAGCCGTTCGCAGTGTCCATATCGTGGTTGTTACTGTTCGTCTCACGATGCCTGGTCTGATTATTGTCATTGTGGCCCCTGTATCCAGCAGTAGGTCCCTGGGCTCTCCGTCCACATGGCCACTAATAAAAATAGATTTGGCTTGACAACCCAGAGACGCGACGATAGTAGAAGTGGGGGCATTTCTGGTGTTACAACTGGTTGACAGTCGCCCCTTTCTATCAACCCTGTTTAGTTTTCCTGTGGCTGGTGCTTCCCGTTCATAAACTTAGGGCATCGATCTCTGAGATGCCCCATCTCCCCGCTGCCCCAGCACCTCGTCCGTTTCTTCTTGGACTGCAAGGGTTGAAGTAATTTCTCCACGATTTCTTCTATGGAAGGCACTGGATGGACCTCCTTGTCTCTCTCCAGAGCTCGAATGCGAGCCTGGCCGCGCACGGATTGTTCGACAGCCTCAAACTCAAGAGCCAGAGTCAAGGCATCATTCAATGTTTGCGGACGCGCCAGCTTCACAGCCCGCTGCGACTCAATCTCGCGGAGCCCATCGAGAAACTTCTCGGTAGTAAGACTCGCATACACATCGCTGGGCACTGTTGGATAGGCGCTCCTAACGAGACGTACTATGTCTGCTTCGAACTCCTGTAGGTTCTCGTTGGGTCTCTGACAACGGTTTCTCAACTGGGAGCGATACAGCTGTTCCATGTGACGATGACCGAACCGCATTTCAAGTTTCTGTACAAGAATGTTGTAGTTATGCCTTTCCGATAAGGGAACAGCCTGCAGGACTCGTAGGGCCTCCCCGCGCAGCGACAAACTCATCAATGAAGCCTTCGTGGCATCCGACCATCCATTAATCATGGCAGCGGTCTCGAACAAGGTGAGGTATTCTTCCCACGCAGACTTCCCATCGAAAGTCGGCAGGTCAGTCCGACCAAACGCGGAAACAGGTATACGCTCCTTACCTTCCGATGGTCCACCAGCGGTAATGATTTCGTTTTCCTGCTTGTCTTTATTTGGAAGCACACCGCTCGCAAGCTCGTCCTCGAACTTCCGCAGGGATTCTTCAAATTCTTCCCTCAGTTTGGTTTCGGTAGTGAGCGTTACTTCTTGATGTTTCCTCTCGAGGTTGCCAGTATTTTCCATTAACTTCCTTTCCGAATTCTCTGAGTTTTCCGCTATTTTCTTTTCCAAATTTTTATATAGTTCTGAATTTTCTGTTCGTATTTTCTTTTCCATGTTATCTAATACCTGACACAAACCCTCAGTCCCACCAGTAATCTCGAAAAGAAATGTTTCTGGATCCTCACCTGTGTCCACCAGTACCTGTCTTAACCTCGCTTGCAGCACAGATTTTATTCCCGTAGAATCAAGTTCCCTTTCTTCCAGTTCCTGACGTAACTCCAAAACATTCAGTGCTGAAAGTTTAACTTTCCTGGTCGTCATTTCACACTCTAAAATGCGGTACCTCAAGACTTTCACTATGTATTTACTCTATAGCCTGACCCCACACGTCTGACACCAGTTGTTACGTTTACGGTTCTTGAAATAACCGGTCAGGCATATACAAATACACTACCGTACTTATTTATTTAGCAAACCTTACACCACTAAATATTAATGTAGTGATCATTAATATTTAAACTGGGAACGTCGAGCTCTAGTCTTTCTGAAACTACTACACTCCAAATCTCAACACTGCCTTTTCACCGAATCCTAAATCTCTTCTCTCTCGTATCGTCGCCTTCTCGATTCATCCACTGCCAGCTTGCCGGCCAAACTCACAATTGCAGCCAGCGCGCCACGCGCTCGCACGAGTCTGCCACCAGGTGCGCTCACACGAGTCTGTCACAATATTTATTTTTAAAAATCAAACTTCAAGCCCATCAATATAAATCAGCTAAAGGCTATTAACCACAAATATTTAAGTATATGCTCCAATATTCGTGGTTCTAGATCGCAAGAAAAAGGTACACAAACAATACAACCCCTTATTTTTAATGCAACTTCCACCACTGCTCATTATTTGAATCAATCATCGCGAAATTTGATAGATATATACCCTCACGTGTTTGTAACGATCCTTCAAAATTTCATAAATATACCTCTAGTAGCTTCGGATATATCCCAGATTTACTGAGAACTAACATTTACACTACCCGGCCCCCTTAAACGATCATCCCTCTTTCAAGATATTTCTAAACACAATAAGAACATTACAAAACTAACCGGTCATCCTTTAAAACTACAATAACGAAAATTAGTTTGGGATAGTACCTTCTAATTCCACCTTTAATTTTGTAGCACTACATTAGGGACTACTACAGTAGTTTATGAGCATAATTTTGCATTGTGTACGGGTTACGCATACCTCTTGTTGAAACCTATATTATCGTATTTTACCTGTTTCAGTCTTTTCATCCTTACTCCCAGTTCTCCCAGCAATTTACTAAATCAGCCTTCGAATTCCTTAATATGGAGGATGGCGGCTAACAACTTCTACTACACAGCAAACGTCCTGATCATCCCTCGTTGCAATTCTGCTATCGCTTCGTCCTGTTCGACAGATTTCATTTCAGTCCCAACGTGTTTCCACTCTTGCCTTAAACCATTTCTAGAACCCTTTACCCGTTCTCGATGTTTAATTTTAATTATGACTGGCTGCGTGGCTCAGCGGTATGTTCTTGCCTGCTCATCCCAATATAGCAGGATGAAACCCTGGCGCAGTGAGTTAGCATTTGAGAGTGCTTAAATGTGAGGGAGCCGAGTCAGTAGACTTACTGGCATGATAAAGTGATTATTTCTTCTTAGTTTGAAAGGATTCCTTATTTTAAGATGAAGAGCTCAAACATACACAAAACTGTCTACCGTTTAGTTTCATGAAATAATGACCGGCAGATAACACTATCCTTAATGATTTGTAGCTTGCCACGGTGGGTGAGTGGTTAACGTGTCGGTCTACTCGCCCCAAGCTTGCAGGTTCGCTCCTGGGCGTGGTAGGTGATTTTTGAAAGACAGCAAAAATTACGACACGCATGTCATACGATGTTGGCATGTCAAAGAACCCATTTGAATTCAGTAGGCCGTGTTCATAATGGAAAAATTAATCTCGGGAGTTTCCGCCAACACAACGTTCCTCATTTCTCTACTAGAATGCGCTATAGTGTTCAAGGAGCTTAGATATCTAACCTCCTTGACTTTCATAGTTCTTCAAGGAACAACGAAATTCGACATGCAAGCTACCCTCTGGGTGTCAAATAACAAAGCTTGCACCTGGCACCCGAGGCCATACAATATTATATTATAATGATTTGTAAGTCAATACGCACATTTCTTCTTAATTAACGAATATGGTTAACACCCAAGCGTATGTTTCCACCTCCACGTTGTGATTGGAGCATAATTAAAACAATCTCATGGGGTGGATTCATATGAACGGTAATAGATCATTTCTATTCCATGAATATGCGGTGTGAGTTTCTCAGTAGACGCTGTCCTGCAACACAAATACTTCAGTGAGAGCGTTCCCCATAGAACGGAGCCTTGCTTGGGCCGCGTTACGGATGGAGAGCGATTAGTCAGCGCCAGTTGACTAGCATCTACCGTTACACACCAGCGTGTCGATAATCACCGCATGTGGTCGTAGCCTGATTACATTCCTAGCTGGCAAGATACCTTCGTTCAGAAAGTTAAGACTTGTGGGTGGTATTGAAGGCCATCTCGTATCCCGTTAACATCAAGATTTGGTTTAGTTTCCAAAGGAGTACCAATTATTATTATTATTATTATTATTTACCATAAATCGTACACGAAGTATGGAAGGCCTAGTGAAAAAGGGCAAGCCCCACATACATATTTCATGCTTCACAGGCACAGCTTACATCTACATTTGTTTTAACAATATTTACAAGTTTTACAAAGATATTTGCAGTATTTACATATTTAGAATATTGACATAGTACATTTTTTTGTTCACTCACTCTCTCACGCACGCACTTTCATAACCTCGATCACGCGATACATACATTCATTCCATTCAGATACTCATTCATTCAGCGAGACAATCAATCACTCATACATACGTTTATTTATACAATGTACTTTTTTACGTACGGCTTGAATTTCCTAAGAGGCAAGATCTTGGCATCTCCTGGCAGCGCGTTCCATAACCGCGCAGAGCGGCCGTAGAAACCTGTCAGGTAAGCATTGCTACGTGCGAAGGGCGGAACGAGGGTTACACCTCGTCCTCTCCGAACTGAGTGATATGCCAATGACAGTCGGCAAAAAGGGTCAATATTAATGGAACCTGTAAGGGATTTTTTAAGAAAAATTAGATCAATTTGTTTGGCTGTTGCCTCTATAGATGGAAATTTTGACAAAGGGGTAGGGGAATAACGAGCTATTAGCCTTTCTGCGCGGCGCTGCACACGCTGGAGCTTGTTCATGTTTTCTGCTGTAGTGGGATGCCAAGCAGGTAAGCCGTACGTTAATATCGGACGGACCATGCATGTGTAAGCCATCCTGAAGGCTCTAGGTTTACAACCTCTCATGTTTCTGTACAAGAAACCCAGAACTTTGGTGGCCTTACATCTTGCCTCTTCACTTTGCATGTTCCAATTCAGGGTGTCGGAGATTGTTACCCCTAATAGCTTTAAGTTTGTGCACTGTGGGATGACACTGTTCATAATTTTGTATTCATTCTTAATGGGTTTTTGTGACCTGGTTATTCTTATGTATTTACATTTTTGTACATTTATATTTAAATTATTCACAGAACACCACAGCGATAAGTTGTCCAGATCTGATTTAAGACAGAGGGAATCTTCTTCACATTTAATGCCCCTGTATAGCACGGTGTCATCTGCATATAGTGACATTGATGAGGTGACACAGCCAGGAAGATCGAGCACATATATAGTGAAGAGAAGAGGTCCGATCACAGAGCCCTGAATCACTCCAGAAGTAACTTGAGCAGCCTGCGATCGAGCTCCTCCGTACACCACACACTGTGTTCGACCCTCTAGGAATGACCTCACCCATGCAAGTAAGCTACCCCGTATGTTAAGCTGCTGTAGCTTTAACAAAAGTCTTTCATGAGACACTTGATCGAAGACCTTAGCCCAATCCAGTGCAATACAGTCCACTTGTTTCACTTCTGGCTGATTCAAGTAGAACTGAAACTCATCAATGACTTTTGTCAATAGAGTAGTGCAAGAACGACCCGGAAGAAAACCGTGCTGATTTGGGTCGAGCAGATTGTTCTCCCGTAGGAATTCCAGCACACTGTTTGCTACTAGCCGCTCCATACATTTACAAATTATAGATGTTAGACACACCGGTCTGTAATTTGCAACATCTTCTCTGTCACCTTGCTTATAGATTGGCACCACGTTAGCACATTTCCACCCACACGGCACAGAACCTTGGTTGATAGACAGGTTGAATAACGCACTCAGAGAGGGCGCTAATGCTTCCGCACACTGCAGCAGGATCCGTCCGGGAACATCATCTGGGCCGGTCGCCGCATGTGGTCTAATCTTCCGTAGGCTCTGAATCACCTCAGTTGTTGTGAAGTACAGGTTGGAGAGTGGGAGGGGTGGAAGTGATGACCTTGGCAGAAGCAGGTTCGTGGTCATATCCGGCTTAGAAAAGTTCTGCTTGAAACTGTCACTGAACGCTGTTGCAATATCTTGGGGTGCACTGAGGAATGTACCGTTACAGTGAAATGAGGCTGGCGCAGCGGTGCCGCGTCTTCTGGACAAAAATTTCCACATTTCACTGGTGCTGCTTATTTTGTGAATATAATTGTCGTATGTTTCGCGTGGGACGTGCATCGTGCATACCATATTTCTTTGCCAAATCACTGATGTACTGCTCTTGTCTAAGATACATTGTACCAGTCTTCTCATCTTGCGTTACTTTAATACCTAAAATATAACAAATTGGTCCAAGATCTCGTACCTGAAATTCTTTTTCAATACAGATCTTCAATGACTTGATCTCATACTCATCATTATAAGCCACAATGATATCATCAACCTATAATGCAATAATTACCATACCTTGGGCTTGTTTCTTAAAGTAGACACAGGGTTCATCAGCACAATTTTTGTAACCCAATTTGACAAGGACTGAGTGAGCTTTCCACAAACGAGAAGATTGTTTTAAACCATAAATAGATTTTTAACTTGCAAACTTTATGCTCTGAACCTTTCTTGACAAAACTTTCTGGCTGACACATGTAGATCTGTTCATCTAACTTTCCATTGAGAAAGCAGATTCAGCATCTCAATGTACCACCTCCAGATTTGTTTGTACAGCCAAGGCAAGCAGCATCCTTAACGTGCTGTGTCGAATAACAGGAGAGAAAGTTTCTGTAAAATTTACTCCGTACCTTTGGGCGAAGCCCCTGACCACAAGTCTGGCTTTATACCTTTGAATGTTGCCATTAGAGTCTCTTTTTACTTTGAAAAGCCACTTACTACTGATAACATTCTTGCCCTGGGGTTTATCAACTCGATCCCAGGTGTTATTTAACTGAAGTATCTCCATTTCCATTTTCATGGCCTGCTCCCACTTAACCCTATCAGGCATGGACAGTGCCTCCTTAACTGTACTAGGTTGAGAGTCGTCAGTGAGAGTAAAGTATGTCACAAAGTCTGACATGTCTACAGTCTTTTGTTGGCGCCTAGGATACCTTTGATTACCTTCGGCATCCCCCTCCATTGGCTCGTTGACGATGGTGGCAGAGCCCTCAGAATCACTGCAGGCTGAATCTGTTCCACTAGGGACAGAGCTTAAATCAGCTGAGTCAACAGTATCAGCCACACCAGCACTGCTGATGGGTGATACGCTTTCAAGTTCCGAAATGCTCTCTGCCCCATCCTCTGAGTTGTCGGGTTCCGCCTCACTGTCAGTGGGAACTGAGATCTGCAACATTGGAGGTTCATTAATCAGGAAGGATGGGCCAACACTACCTGGAGACACATCGGGCACCTCCTGGAACACATCTTCAAAGAACTGTGTATCCCTGGACTTAACTAGTTTATGAGTAACAGGATGCATGACTGTCCTCACAATAACCACAGAAAATGTGTTTTTCACTTTTAGGATCCAACTTGTTTCTCCTTTGATCTGGGACATGAACTGAAGGTCAATAAATAGCGAGCATTGCTCCAAGATGAAACTGGCATAGGCCCACATAAGTCTGAATGAATAAGATCTAGCTTATTTTTACGTACAGTTTTACTCTTACTTGACTTAAATGGTTGTCTAGCTTGCTTACCTTCAGCCGTTTTTAAAGCCATTATCTGAGAAATTAATTCCATGTGTGAGACCATCTCTTAACAACTTCACGCTGTGGTTGTTAAGATGGCCCAGTCGTTTATGCCATAAATATTCTGAATCATCTGTACAAATATTAGCTTGAGCACTCAGGAAATTTACTTGGTAAACACCGCCCACATTACTCGCAGTCAGTGCTACATTACCTGTAGCATATCATAAACTTCACAAGTATTGTTGGTTGATACCACAACATAACCCTTTTGAGGGGCAGCATACACAGATAACAGATTAGCAGTGAGACCAAGAACATATTCTACATTGGACAAGGTTTTTGAAATACCATTTTCTAATTGAACAGTTACATTACCAGATCCTTGGCTATACAATTTTTGATTGTTTGCTGTACTGATCTCCAGATTAGGACCAGCAGTGAAGTTCACCATCGCAGTCTTGCTTAAACGCATATGCTTAGTAGCACCAGAGTTAACGAACCAAGCCCCTGTAAAGGCTCTTGCACTTAATGCCTGTCCATCGGTCGCCAGCATCATCTTGTCTTTCTATCGACTTCTGTTGAGTTGAGCTCTGCATCTCCTCTTTCCTGCAATCCGGCTTCCAGTGTCCTGGCTTCTTGCACTTCCAGCAGAAGAGCTTCTTCTTCGTCTTATCTTCTCGTGAAAACAGAACAGAATCCTTGGTTGATTTGGAAGTACTTTTCTCACTCCAAGTAGTATCTTGTAGCAACTTGGTTCAGACTGTATCTGCAGTACCGGTAAGGTCTGTACTGGAGCTTTCCAGAGCCATAATCATGGGCTGAAATTCATCTGGTAGGCCTTTCAGCATAAGAGCTGCCACAAACTCGTCGTCCAGTGCCTTATTTATAGAGGCAAGTTGCTGAACAAGTCCCATAACCTCACTAACATACTATTCCATCGTCTTGTAGTGCTTTAATTTTACTTTGCACAATTTATTCAAGATGCCGATCCACAGACTCACTCCTTTATCTGAATAGGCTTTTCAAGAGCTTCCCAGATTTCCTTTGTGGTCTTAAAAGGAATGGTGATTGAGAAAATTGATTTATCCACCATGAGGTTAAGTTTGGACCTAGCCCGACTTTCGACTTACGCTTTCTTCGCAGATGTTGCTCCATCCAGGTAGCCAATTACACAGCTCCACAGATCTTCGAGTCTTAGGACGTTTTCAATCTCGAATCGCCAATCCACATAATTTAGACTACATCGCAGCTTTTATATAGCCGGTAACGAGGTGCTGGTTGCAGACATGTTGATTTCGATATGTAGCGAAATTCACAGTTCATATAACGAGCAGTCTATCATACGCACTTTTTATTCGCACGGTGGATTCGTGCCCGGGCCCATAACCTGTAGAATTATGAGGCAAACAGGCAATTAAAATGGAACACACGTTTACTGTACTTGACATTTACTAGAACAGAACTGAAAGAACAAGGTGATACAACATTCTTTTATCAATAACAAAACAAAAAACAAAAGAGAAACATATCTCTATGGAGCAGGTTTATAATTAACAGTGTGACCAACACAAAACATGGTCACATATTTCAACAATTAGGCCTTTTAAAATAATATTTTCATAACAAGAACTCACAGTTCTGTAGTTCCACTACCCACTGCATTCTTAACAGCCTAGCTACATAGCAAAAACATTACGGTAACATAGACTTCTTACCTGGTCATAGACTGTATCATTTCTCAGGAGAGTAATTGCCACATTCCTCTGGTATTTCGAGAACAGCAATTAACTTCTTTTGGTGATAGAGCACAGTTCAGAGAATTTGGTAGGCCTACCTATGGGATGAATAATAGTGAAAGTTAATTGATATGACAAGTAGAATGTCACCTGTACATTTGCGTATCAATTAAAAACTATATTTTTCACTCGCACTACGGAAACACGTTTTAACTTAAGCGTACTTAGGCTACTTGGCGTAGCAGAAGAAAAACTGTTCACTTCTCATTACCACGAAGACGATGTGGTGTAAGGAAGATTAGAAAGAAGACAACTTTAATTTATTTACGGCCAATATTGTTTTACAACTTGCAAGCATTCAACACATAAACAGAGCAGCCATGTTTTCAATGCCACCAACTCAGTAAAAATAATGTTTATTTAATAATGATAAGTGCCGTAATTATCGTCTGAGAGCAAGATAATTGCAAGGAAACGTCAAATACCAATTATGTGTATATTTATTGACTAACTAGAAGACCCGTGCTGCTCCGCAGCATTCCCTTCAACAATCCTACAGCACTTCTGTCCAAATGACATTTGCATGTTTTCATGATAGTGACCTGAACAGACTTTTACGGTACCTTCGCTTTTGGGTAAATGATGAAGTAGACTTATGAGATCAAATGTGTGGGTGTCTGCCTGTCCTCTGTGTGTGTGTCCCACTATTTACCCTGCGTAAGTTTAAAAGGCGCACGGACGTCAGGCCGAGGTGAACAGCTAACTCCAAACACATAAGCTATACTCTTCTCCGAAGGATTAACTCGACACGACTCGGCAGTTTGATGCTGGCTGAAGCTAAGGTGATAGGTCGCTCGCAAGCTCGTAAACTCACTCTGAAGTCAGTAATTTAAATTTCCACTGAATGGAGATTGCTGGAAGAAATGAAAACGTAAAAACACTTACAGTGACCGATGTGGGAGCTGTCGCGGACTTTCTTGCAGAACTTTTCATGCTGAACAATTCTCAGAGAATATCGATTTTTTTAAAGACACATGGACGTTAGGTTTTTCTTCAACTTAATTAACTGAAATCGTAAATGCTCGGCTTCTTTTGGTCATAAATAAATGTTTTTCTACCTAATCCTTCATCGAGAAATCCTTTACAGAATGGTGAAAACCGCATCAAAATCCATCAAGTTGCTCTCGAGATTACCCGTTACATCCAAGAATTGGGAACTTTGTTTTATACTAAGTAGATAAAGATATCCACACAATTTAAGGCTAAAGCGGCACAATTTGGTGTTCTGTCTACTTATGATACCAATGGTATAAATTTAAAATAAAATATTCTCCTTTATTTGAATTTAGAGATGTAACTCTTGGTTAACATATAGAGGTGTGCAAATTAATTGAATTAAATAAAATAATTTTAATTAGTCGTAATTACTTTTATTCAAAACCATTTTTTGACCAACTTCTTTTGTTGTCCTAATTAGTAGTTTCCTCTCCCGTGGAATTACACCTTTTAGGTAGATTTCATTAGAAAGCTAACTATTGCAATGGGTACCATGTTTCGACATCCAGAAAATTTCGACATATCTTCGCGTTTCACATCCCCCAGACCCCAAAACCACCGTCAGTTCAAAAGTTTATATATAGTTTATGTATATATGTATCTATCTATATATATATATATCAGTTTCTTGTGGACACGATAACTGCCGTAATTGGGCACCAATCACTTTGAATTTTTTACATAACATGTATCCCTATAAAATCTCGGTCGAGTTCGTTAATGGGCAAAATCGGTCGAAGGGGGTGAAAATGGGGGGCTTTTTTCGAAAAAGTGAAATTTCGCTATAACTCTCTTAATACGTGAAATATCGAATCCATTCAAAGTTCATAATATGTGTCGTATAAGTGCCAAAAATTTATGTCAAATAAGTTTTTTGATAGCACCAACCATTGACCAAAGGGGTGGAAAAAATTGGGTTTTTCGGGAAACATTAATCATATCTCTCTTAATAGGCACAATATCAAAACCGTACAAAATGGACAATATTCCTCCAATAATTACCTAAAACTTTTGTCTGAAAGAATTTTCGATATGACCCACCATTACGCCACGGAGTGAGCAAAATGATTTAAATTATAAGAAAATTCCAAGTGCCAAGAGTGGTTGCCATGACAACTTTACTTTTAATTGATACGGGTTGAGCCATCAGCAGTTGCTATGACAACGCCACTGCACGAGATCACATTCTGTTTTCATATGTCTGTGGGAAGCGACTTCGGTATCGGAACTGGTAGCATGCTGAACTTCTATGTCCAAGGTCGCGGGTTCAAACCCGGCTGAAGTCGTCGGATTTACTAAGAGCGCCAAAAAACCCTGAGTATGCTTTCCTTCGGAGGGGAAGTTCCAACGTTCGTTGCGAGTTGATGGTTCCGGTGGCATCTAGTAGCCAAGTTCACAGCTAGGTGTCGTTGATGGTTGTATTTTAAATTATGTAGCCTATTTTAGGTAGATTTCATCAGAAAGCTAACTATTGCAATGGGTGCCATGTTTCGACTTCCGGAAAATTTCGACATATCTTCGTGTTTCACATCCCCCAAACCACCGTCAGTTCAAAAGTTTATATATATGTGTGTGTATATATATGCATATATATCAGTTTGTTGTGGACACGATAACTGCCGTAATTTTGCACCAATCACTTTAATGTTTTACATAATATGTAACCCCTTAAAAAATCGGTCGAGTTCGTTAATGGGCAAAATCGGTTAAAGGGGGTGAAAATGGGGGGGGATTTTTTTTTCGAAAAAGTGAAATGTCGCTATAACTCTCTTAATACGTGAAATATCGAATCAATTCAAAGTTCATAATATTTGTCGGATAAGTGCCAAAAATTTATGTCAAATAGGTTTTTTGATAGCACCAACCATTGACCAAAGGGGTGGAAAAAGGTGTTTTTTTCGGGAAACATTAATCATATCTCTCTTAATAGGCTCAATATCAAACCCGTACATAATAGAAAATATTCCCCTAATAATTACCTAAAACTTTGTCTGAAAGAATTTTTGATCTGACCTACCATTACGCCAAGGGATGAGAAAAATTATTTCGGAATTAAAGAACATGCCAAGTGCCATCAGAGGTTACCGTGACAACGCTTCTAAATTGATGAGGGATGAGCTATCAGAGGTTGCCAAGACAACGCCATTGTACGAGATCACATTCATTTTTCCATCTGACTGTGGGAAGTGGCTAACTGGTAGCATGCTGAACTTATATGCCCAAGGTCGCTGGTTCAAAGCCGGCCAAAGTCGTCGGATTTTCTAAGAGCGCTAAAAAAAACTCAGCATTCTTTCCTTTGGAGGAGAAGTTCCAACGTTCGTTGCAAGTTGCTGGTTGCGGTGGCATCTAGTAGCCAAGTTCACAGCTAGGTGTCGTTCACGTTAGGATATGGTACAAAATTAGGAACTACTACTTAAAATTGACCGTCTGCAGACCTTACCTGAATTACACACTAAAACAGTCATCAAAATTAACACCGTTTATCAGATTCTACACACCCGGGGTTACATGACCACGTTGTCGCAGCCCCTAAACTGAGGAACCAACAAAAATCTCTGCGGGAGATAAAATTTTGCGAGAAGAAGTAACAGACTGTCAGATAGTTACACATCAGTTCCAAACCTTGCATAAGGACAGTGTGATCAGAAGTATAACAAGTAGTTCCGTAAAGAACTATACAGCCTATTTTCATATATCCTGCTCATGTTAATTTCTTCTAACAACATACAAAATTTCAGTTTAATTGCTGTAACAGATTCGTAGATATTGAGAACCGTCTAAATATTTCAGATTGTCGCCAGGTTGGATTTTTTTTGTACTATTACATTAAGATTATTGTGTACGTGTGGTATTCAAACTTCAATCGCATGATTAGAACACAAGAAGTAAAAACGAGATTTTAAAATTACGCACAGCAGCCATCTTGTGATTATGCAAACAATTGAAATAAATTAGATGCCAGTGGATCAACATTTGTATAAGCATTTAACGTGCATCGTTTCACAGCACTCGGATAGTTAATTCGCGAGAATCGTCCATTTAAATATTTATACTTCGCGTCGCCGCCATGTTGGATTTGTGCTCACCAGGTTAATGAAAGTCCTATAGGTGAACATATGTTCATAGTCTCTATGAACATAAAAAATTCAGTTTGGTTGCTGTAAAAGATTCATAGATATTGAGAACCGTCTAAATATTTCGGAAGCTCGCCATTTAGGATTGTTATATGTATAGGCCATAGAATTATGTACCATTCAAGGACAATTATTGCCTAGGTTCATTATTCAAACTTTGACTTCGATCGCATGATTACGACACAAGAAATAAAAACTTAATTTTAAAATTTCGCACAGCCGCCATATTGAGGTTATGTAAACAATTGATTTAAATTAGATGGCAGTGCATTACAATCTGCAAAATCATTTACTGTACCACATTTCACTGCGCTCAGAGAGTTAAATCACGAGAAAAGTCTATTAAAATATTTCAAATTCGCTTGGTCGCCATGTTCGTTTTTTACTTTACAAGTTTATGAAATATACATAGATAAACTTGTACCAGTACCCTTTATCACCGCACAAAATTGCAGGGTAATATCTGTAATAGTTTCGGAGATATAGAATGTCAGTGAAATATTTCGCACAGCCGCCATTTTGAGGTTATGTAAACAATTGAACTAAATTAGACTCCAGTGCATTACTATGTGTATAAACACTTGCTGTACCTAGTTTCATTACGTTTGGATGGTTAAATCGTGAGAAAAAGTCTATTTAAAAGTCTCAACTTCGCTTGGTCGCCATGTTCGTTTTCTACTTTACAAGTTTATGAAATATACATAGGTAAACTTGTATCAGTACCCTTTATCACCGTACTAAATTGCAGGGTGATATCTGTAATAGTTTCGGAGATATAGAATGTCAGTGAAATATTTCGCACAGCCGCCATTTTGAAGTTATGTAAACAATTGAACTAAATTAGACTCCAGTGCATTACAATGTGTATAAAAATTTGCTGTACCCAGTTTCATTACGTGTGGATAGTTAAATCGCGAGAAAAGTCTATTTAAAAGTCTCAAGTTCGCTTGACCACCATGTTGGTTTCGTAGTCACCAGGTTTTTGAAAGTCTCATAGGTGAACTTCTAGTAGTACCCTTTATCACCGTACACAATTTCAGGGCGATATCGGTAATAGTTTCGGAGATATTGAATGCTAGTGAAATATTTCGCACAGCCGCCATTTTGCATTGGTGAGACGTAACAAAGTTTGAAGGGCACGGTCGAGGTCGCCGGGAATAGTGCTATGAACATACCGAGTTTCATTGAAATCGCTCCAGCCGTTTAGATTTTATTAGGGGGGGACACACACACGAATCACACACACACACACACACACGCGCGCACGCACACACACACGGACAAAAGGTGATCTCATAAGCCTATTTTTTCAAAATTGAAAATAGGCTAAAAATGAACCCCGAATGACAAGAAGGTTACCATCCCCATAGACAATAAAATGATAAAAATATGCATACAAAAACGAAAAAAAGTTGATTTTTAACCTCCAAATGTAAAATTCTTTCTTGCAATCAATGAGGTCTGATCCTCCTACGAAAACCTGCATATTTTGCCTATTATAGCCAATCCCCTAGTTTGCCCGGTGAAATCTACCTCCGCCTTCCGGCGTGCCGAGAGGATTTTTTTCCATAAGGAATTGCGTCTGGAAACTTTCAGATTATTGGATTCCGAGGGATATCTGAGCTGGGTCCATTTTCAATTTTTCATTGACTTTAGAATTCAAGGCAGGTGATTTCAATGCATATTTCATGAATCTTTGAATAGATCAATAGCGTTCATCAGTTAAAATACCCCAAATCCTCCCGCTCTAAATTCACACATAAAGTAGAGTGAAGTAATAAAAACGAAACGTGTGGCATTTTGCATTTGCAAAGGTCCTCTGTTAGTGGAAATTCTAAAAAATCATTTTAATTTGAGTTTCTTAAATGAAAATATAATTAGGAGTCTTGGTTAAACATTTGAAGTAATTTCATCGCCTTGTAAACATACTTAGTGCATTAAACCGTGAAAAGTAAAAATGCAATTTTGGAAAACTGACATCGAATCTAATAAGTTGCACATCTCTGTAAAGACAGCTATCGCCTCCACCCCTATTGACGTCAGAAAAGTTGGATGGTGCAGCCACGCGGTAGAATGTTGAAGCTGCAACATAGTGACTGGTGAGCATGGTGAAGCATTGACGTCGTGATGGAAACAGAAAGGAATTTGTCAAATTTGAGGAGGTACTGCTCTGTATACGGTTGCAAATCGTATAAAACGGGTACGAAATCTCTCCACTACTTTCCTGTAAAAATCGTTCAGAGAGAAAGATGGGCTTCGGCGCTGTCAATTGGAAAACGTGTTACACGTTACATGACAGTGTGCAGTCTGCATTTTTGTGGTGAAGACGACTTCTTTCCACAGCATAAGCACTGGTACTGTTGATTATTGATAGTTATTGTCTCTAATTTGTATTCACAAGGATTTAGCTACATCAAAAATACTGATAATTTTGTAGCCTAATACTTCTGTGCCGTAGGCCTACATATAATGTAATCCGCTCTTCGTAAACTTATTTTAGGGATTCTTCCGATTGACAATAGCCGAATGGTTAGAAAACTTAAGAAAAGTGCTGTTTTTAGCCTTAATTTGCCAGAGAATTTATATTCTTGCCCTTGAACAGCAAGTACAGTATGTAGGTCAATATTTGCAATATTGAAGTATGATTTGGCTTGAATTGTGTTTTTGGCTATGATCTCCTTACTGTTAAATTTAGTTGATTAATGTGTAAAATCTTAGTTTCAAGTACCGGTGTGGTGACCCATCATCACAGGCAGGCCGGTAACACCTATACTACTCAGGCAGATAGGTCACTTAACCGTAATTTGGAAGTTATAGTGATGTTAAATATACCTATGCGGTAATGTAGCAGGAGACCTGATCGGCCTAGGCTATTCTAACTTTAATTAGTTCCCATTTCAGGGTTTTTCAGTTTTGAGTGCGAATAGTTGGTTTGAAAGTTGTACAACAGTAGGGAGAGTATGTTTTCTATAGGTTTTATTTGGTATTATGGTTTATATCGAGCTGAGGAGTGAATTTGATTTGGCTTAAAGTGTAGTTTTTGATCTGTTCATTTTGCTTATGACAAGTTCAAATGGGGAATCCAACTTTGTTAAATATCTGTATTTTAAATATTTAATTAAATATATTGATAAAGAGGATGCCTCCATTTTAACTTGCCTGTGGCAAGAGATTAATAAATTTATATTCTTGCCTTTGAACAGCAAGTATGTAGGTAAATATTAGCAATATTGAAGTATGATTTGAGCATCCCAAGTAAC
Organism: Meconema thalassinum; assembly: GCA_946902985.2. Taxonomy (NCBI): domain Eukaryota; kingdom Metazoa; phylum Arthropoda; class Insecta; order Orthoptera; family Tettigoniidae; genus Meconema; species Meconema thalassinum. Next base: position 560,308,237 of record OX336391.1, read on the forward strand.
GCTTCTTTGAACCCAAAACATTCATGCAAATTCAGAGTTGCTGGATTCAATTTATTATCAGGGGTGTTATGAGAGATAAGTATATATTGTGAAATTAATAAAAACCAGGGCTAGATAACTTAACCGTAACCATAACGTAACGTAATTAGGGAATGTACCGGAAAACTCCATGAGTGCATTTAGGTAAATGCGTTACAGAACGAATTACTTCGTTTCGACAAGAATACCGTATTTATCATATACTATCACAATAACGTTATATTCAGTAACCGAATTGAAGAACGCTATTATTCCGGTCCCTACCAATAACGTTATTGGGAGGGTGGCTCACATAGTGAATAACTGAATAACGTTATTGGTATCATTTCGTTATTAGTTCAACCTGATGTCGAAGAACGAAATTGAACGAACTGCTGACAATAACGTTATTCGAAAGGCGGGTAAAGGAAGTTCCTCATAAAAACGTTATTCGCCGGTTTTCGTTATTTGTCTTACCCAATCTTTAAGGAACGAAATTGTGAGTGCTACCGACGATAACGTTGTTAAAAAGACGGCAAAATTGAGTTCTACAAATTAATGTTATTCCCATTTCTTGTTTATTATTAATCAAATCCAATCTTTATGACAAGAAATTGTGTATATTCCGTCAAGAACGTTATTAAGGAAACAGATGTGATGTAGAAAGAGCGACGTTGTGTGGGATTAGTCACATTATACAAAGAAGGGTTATATGAAATATTTTAGCACATTGCAATAATAAAGTAGGTGCCTTTTCCCATTACGAAATTTAGTAGGTAATAGGCCTACTAACATTTCTAATTAGATTGGAATATACCTGAAATATTCTAATACGGCACTACAGTTGGTAGCCTAGGTGACTCTGAATATATCCTTAGTTCCATCTCTTAAGGTACATAATGCACATATAACATTCGGTTGAAGTCCAATGGGGGTGGGAGGGGCCGTGGTGGCTCAGCGGTCTAGCTGTATGCCTCTCACCAAGGCGGTCCGGGTTCGATTCCCGGTCAATGCATGTGAGATTTTCGAAGTGAAATGCCATGTCCTGTGGTTCGGATTCCACGTAAAAAGGAGGTCCCGTGGCTCATGATCTACAGATTAACGGTCACGTTAAACTACAAGCTTCCTTCCTTCCTTGAAGTCCAATGGATAGTATGGACGTTGCATGTTGTGAAATATTGGATCTATCAGTGTATGTAAAATCATATTGGCAACAAGGTCATGCACGTGTGCTCAGAATTAATCTGAAATAATACTATATTTTATAGTGCCAATTTTGGATAACATCCATTTGCTGGTATAGAAGTTACATGCATTTTCAGCAGGCTTAGAATTATGTTGGCAGCACTGACGCACATTAGTTACTCGAAATTAATCTGAAATTTTAGGTAGCATACGTGTGTAACATTCAGATACATTCTGATATATTGCTATTAGGATAAAGAAAGAGAATGACCATTCATTAGCAGTTGGCGGCCCTGCTGGCTCTCAAATAAGCATATTCATATCTGTTATAGTACACAAAAGCACATACGAAATTTGGTTAAAATCCAATTGATAGTATAGAAGTTAGATACACTTAAACATTGGACTTATCCGCAGGCTTAAAATCATGTTGGCAACACTGTCATATATGCGCTTCTTAATATATATATATATATATATATATATATGGAATGTTATTATCTCTATGTGTACTAATTTTGTAAGAGTTCGCATGCATAACGTCTGATAAATCCAACATAGATCTCAAAAGTGAATTGTGAATTTTCAGCAGTTACTAGCACTGAAATAATTGTCAATAATGCCCGTGAGATATTCAAATACAGGTCTTTACTTATACCAAATTTGGTTTCAATGACTGCAGCCGTCTAGGAGGGACAGACAGACATTTGACTGGATCGATGTCCTACGTCTATTTTTTCCACATTTTTACAAAATGTGAAAATGAGGCTAAAATAGTACGTAGAATATACGATAGCTACTGTAAAACATCCAACCTTAGGTGCTTCGATACTGTGCTGATCAGTACCCTCTGCTTATGGACATATCACATGTGTTGTACCGCAATCATTGGCCATCAGAGTACAAATGGTACAGATTGTAACGTTAAAGCTTGTATACAGGCACAATTCCGGTATAGGCTTGAATAACGTTATTCGCAGCAGCATTCCGTGTCCCGATTGGCTCAGCTGCAAGAAATCAAACATGGAGGAAAGTTGTGGATTTAGAGTAATATTTGCAGTTTATTGGCATTATTAATCCAAATCAGTCATTAAGAGGCGTTGCGTTGAATACATAAAGAAGCACTGACTGATTGAACGCATTCCTGTCAGTATTTACGATTTAACTGAAATAATTCGACATTTAGCTATACGCATGAAGTTACGTAACTATGAGCTAGGCCAGTAAGTGAAAAGTGTACGAGTGCTATAGCTGTAACTTAGTGTCCAATGGATCTCGGGTTCGAGACACTCTAGGGCCGAATTTTTTATTCTTTTTGAATTATTTTGTTGCATTCACACTACTTTTCTTGTGAGTTTCCAACTACGATTTATTCCCATGATCTACGGAGATAATGTTCATAAAGGATATTGGTAGGGAAAATTATTATATTCTATCATTCAAATTTGTATTTCCCCATACAAAACCATGAATATTTGTACTATTCGTGAAAGTATAATAATATTTGCATACCACAATAATAGTCTATGTTTACTCCACAATAAATAATAATATTAACAATAAGGAGAAATAGTTTTGTGGCGATCTAAAGAGCATACTTCTCTTTATATTTAAGATTCATGCCAAAGATTAAACTATATAGACCTATCTAGAATAATGACGAAATTTATTTGTTAATACTAGCATTTCTAATTATATTGGAATATACCTGAAGTGTTCTAATACAGCACTACAGTTGGCAGCCTATGTGACTGTGAATATATCCTTAGTTCCATCTCCTAAGGTACAGAATGCACATACAACATTTGGTTGAAATCCAATGGATAGTATGGACGTTGCATGTTGTGAAATATTGGATCTATCAGTGCGTATAAAATCATATTGGCAACAAGGTCATGCACGTGTGATCAGAATTAATCTGAAATAATATCTTCTCTTCTCTTCCCTTCTCTTAGTCGTTTACCCTCCAGGTTGGTGGAACCCACGGACTCAGCGAGGGAACTCACCACTAGCGCCTCTGCGGGCAGTGTCCTAGAGCTGGGAACATCTAATCGGAGTGGATACAACTGGTGAGGTGAGATTGGCACCTCGCCCAGGCAGCCTCACCTGCAAAGCGAACAGGGGCCTCATGAGGGAAGGTAATGGATGGTCAGGATGGATAGGCAAGGAAGAGGGAAGGAGGCGGCCGTGGCCTTGAAGAAGGTAACATCCCGGCATTAGCCTGAAGACGAAGTGGGAAACCGCGGAAAACCACTTCGAGGCTGGCTGAGGTGTGAATCGAACCCCCTCTACTCATTTGGAACACCCGAGGCTGAGTAGACCCCGTTCCATTCCTCATACCACTTTTCAAATTTCGTGGCAGAGCCGGGAATTGAACCCAGGACCTCCGGGGTGGCAGCTAACCGTGCTGACCGCTACGCTACGGAGGCGACTTAATCTGAAATAATACTATATTTTAAAGTGCCAATTTAGGATTACATCCATTTGTTGGGATAGACTTTACATGCATTTTCAGCAGGCTTAGAATTATGTTGGCAGCACTGACGCTCATTAGTTACTCGAAATTAATCTGAAATTTTAGGTACCATACGTGTGTAACATTCAGAAATGTTGGCTAGCATACATTCTGATATATAGCTATTAGGATAAAGAAAGAGAATGACCATTCATTAGCAGTTGGCGGCCCTCCTGGCTCTCAAGTATAGACATACTCATATCTGTTATAGTACTCAAAAGCACATACGAAATTTGGTTAAAATCCAATTGATAGTACAGAAGTTAGATACACTTAAACATTGGACTTATCCGCAGGCTTAAAATCATGTTGGCAACACTGTCATATATGCGCTTCTTAAAATATATATATATATATATATGGAATGTTATTATCTCTATGTGTACTAATTTTGGAAGAGTTCGCATGCATAACATCTGATAAATCCAACATAGATCTCAAAAGTGAATTGTGAATTTTCAGCAGTTACTAGCACTGAAATAATTTTCAATAATGCCCGTGAGATATTCAAATACAGCTCTTTACTTATACCAAATTTGGTTTCAATAACTGCAGCCGTCTAGGAGGGACAGACAGACATTTGACTGGATCGATGTCATACGTCTATTTTTTCCACATTTTTACAAAATGAGAAAATGAGGCTAAAATAGTACGTAGAATATACGATAGCTACTGTAAAACATCCAACCTTAGGTGCTTCGATACTGTGCTGATCAATACCCTCTGCTTATGGACATATCGCATGTGTTGTACCGCAATCATTGGCCATCAGAGTACAAATGGTACAGATTGTAACGTTAAAGCTTGTATACAGGCACAATTCCGGTATAGGCTTGAATAACGTTATTCGCAGCAGCATTCCGTGTCCCGATTGGCTCAGCTGCAAGAAATCAAACATGGAGGAAAGTTGTGGATTTAGAGTAATATTTGCAGTTTATTGGCATTATTAATCCAAATCAGTCATTAAGAGGCGTTGCGTTGAATACATAAAGAAGCACTGACTGATTGAACGCATTCCTGTCAGTATTTACGATGTAACTGAAATAATTCGACATTTAGCTATACGCATGAAGTTACGTAACTATGAGCTAGGCCAGTAAGTGAAAAGTGTACGAGTGCTATAGCTGTAACTTAGTGTCCAACGGATCTCGGGTTCGAGACCCTCTAGGGCCAAATTTTTTATTCTTTTTGAATTATTTTGTTGCATTCACACTACTTTTCTTGTGAGTTTCCAACTACGATTTATTCGCATGATCTACGGAGATAATGTTAGTAATGGATATTGGTAGGGAAAATTATTATATTCGATCATTCAAATTTGTACTTCCCCATACAAAACCATGAATATTTGTACTATTCGTGAAAGTATAATAATATTTTCATACCACAATAATAGTCTATGTTTACTCCACAATAAATAATAATATTAACAATAAGGAGAAATAGTTTTGTGACGATCTAAAGAGCATACTTTTCTTTATATTTAAGATTCATGCCAAAGATTAAACTATATAGACCTATCTAGAATAATGACGAAATTTATTTGTTAATACTAGCATTTCTAATTATATTGGAATATACCTGAAGTGTTCTAATACAGCACTACAGTTGGCAGCCTATGTGACTGTGAATATATCATTAGTTCTATCTCCTAAGGTACAGAATGCACATACAACATTTGGTTGAAATCCAATGGAGAGTATGACGTTGCATGTTTTGAAATATTAGATCTATCAGTGCGTATAAAATCATATTGGCAACAAGGTCATGCACGTGTGATCAGAATTAATCTGAAATAATATCTTCTCTTCTCTTCCCTTCTCTTAGTCGTTTACCCTCCAGGTTGGTGGAACCCACGGACTCAGCGAGGGAACTCACCACTAGCGCCTCTGCGGGCAGTGTCCTAGAGCTGGGAACATCTAATCGGAGTGGATACAACAGGGGCCTCACGAGGGAAGGTAATGGATGGTCAGGATGGATAGGCAAGGAAGAGGGAAGGAGGCGGCCGTGGCCTTGAAGAAGGTAACATCCCGGCATTAGCCTGAAGACGAAGTGGGAAACCGCGGAAAACCACTTCGAGGCTGGCTGAGGTGTGAATCGAACCCCCTCTAGTCATTTGGAACACCCGAGGCTGAGTAGACCCCGTTCCATTCCTCATACCACTTTTCAAATTTCGTGGCAGAGCCGGGAATCGAACCCAGGACCTCCGGGGTGGCAGCTAACCGTGCTGACCGCTACGCTACGGAGGCGACTTAATCTGAAATAATACTATATTTTAAAGTGCCAATTTAGGATTACATCCATTTGTTGGTATAGACTTTACATGCATTTTCAGCAGGCTAAGAATTATGTTGGCAGCACTGGCGCACATTAGTTACTCGAAATTAATCTGAAATTTTAGGTACCATACGTGTGTAACATTCAGAGATGTTGGCTAGCATACATTCTGATATATTGCTATTAGGATAAAGAAAGAGAATGACCATTCATTAGCAGTTGGCGGCCCTCCTGGCTCTCAAGTATAGACATACTCATATCTGTTATAGTACTCAAAAGCACATACGAAATTTGGTTAAAATCCAATTGATAGTACAGAAGTTAGATACACTTAAACATTGGACTTATCCGCAGGCTTAAAATCATGTTGGCAACACTGTCATATATGCGCTTCTTAAAATATATATATATGGAATGTTATTATCTCTATATGTACTAATTTTGGAAGGGTTCGCATGCATAACATCTGATAAATCCAACATGGATCTCAAAAGTGAATTGTGAATTTTCAGCAGTTACTAGCACTGAAATAATTTTCAATAATGCCCGTGAGATATTCAAATACAGGTCTTTACTTATACCAAATTTGGTTTCAATAACTGCAGCCGTCTAGGAGGGACAGACAGACATTTGACTGGATCGATGTCATACGTCTATTTTTTCCACATTTTTACAAAATGTGAAAATGAGGCTAAAATAGTACGTAGAATATACGATAGCTACTGTAAAACATCCAACCTTAGGTGCTTCGATACTGTGCTGATCAGTACCCTCTGCTTATGGACATATCACATGTGTTGTACCGCAATCATTGGCCATCAGAGTACAAATGGTACAGATTGTAACGTTAAAGCTTGTATACAGGCACAATTCCGGTGTAGGCTTGAATAACGTTATTCGCAGCAGCATTCCGTGTCCCGATTGGCTCAGCTGCAAGAAATCAAACATGGAGGAAAGTTGTGGATTTAGAGTAATATTTGCAGTTTATTGGCATTATTAATCCAAATCAGTCATTAAGAGGCGTTGCGTTGAATACATAAAGAAGCACTGACTGATTGAACGCATTGCTGTCAGTATTTACGGTTTAACTGAAATAATTCGACATTTAGCTATACGCATGAAGTTACGTAACTATGAGCTAGGCTACTAAGTGAAAAGTGTACGAGTGCTATAGCTGTAACTTGGTATCTAATGGATCTCGGGTTCGAGACGCTCTAGGGTCAACATTTTTATTCGTTTTGAATTATCTTGTTGTATTAACACTACTTTTCTTGTGAGTTTCCAACTACGATTTATTCGCATGATCTACGGAGATGATGTTAATAATGGATATTGGTAGGGAAAATTATTCTATTCTATCATTCAAACTTGTACTTCCCCATTCAAAACCATGAATATTTGTACTATTCGTGAAAGTATAGTAATATTTTCATACCACAATAATAGTCTATGTGTACTCCACAACATAAACAAATAGGCTACATTTGTTATGTCGGTAGGCCGGGTACTGCTGCGTGTCCCCCCGCACTGCATTCCGAGCCCATGGACTTTAGAAGCTCAGCCCGTTCAGTGCCGTTCTCATCTAATGCGGCCGCGTTCTGGCCCATAGCACTGGACTCACAAAGCACTGGACGGGGTGGGCCGATCAGGCAGACTAACCTTCACCCCGCGTGCACAACCAAAAGCTCTCTTTACACTTCTATTCAGAATTTTTAGCAATACTTGTGTCACTGAGTTAATGTTAGGCCTATAGTTCAAACTGGCTAATCTCTATCTGAAATACATCGATAGTTGTTGTTGATTCTTTTAGGGGCTTTGCGACATCATGGTCATGTACCCCCGTGTATTTGTGTGTGTGTTCGTGTGTAATTTGTCTGATAACCTGTGTTATCGTGATGGCTCTATTAGTGTGCGCTTTGTAATTCAGATGAGGTTTGGAAGGAAGCGGCCGTGGCCTTATGTCAGGTACCATCCCGGCATTTGCCTGGAGTAGAAGTTAAATAACAAATCGGAAATTAAGTACTGTATCGAGTTTAACCGAGTATTTACGAATAATACTGTCGTCAAACGAATTTAGATAACTATTTGAAGTTATTAGACATTGCAAAAAACGAAGTTTTAACTTATACATTACGTCGTTCTAAATACTGGTTTTATCTTAAAGGTGTGTCACTATTAGTAAATTGTGCCAATGGTAAGAACAATAATACTACTATTAATAACAAGTAGTTCCGTGACGAACTAAAGAGCCTACTTTTCTTTAAATTTAAGATTCATGCCAATCTATAGAGACCTATCTAAAATAATGACGACATCAAGTTTGTAATACCCTACTTACATTTCTAAGTATTGCATTTTGAAATACGGCTGAAACAGTGTATCCTAATAAAGTAACTTACTACAGTTCGCAGCCCTGGTGACTCTGAAAATATTCATAGTTCCATCTCTTAAGGTATAGAATGCACATACAAAATTTGGTTGAAGTCTAATGGATAATGGAAGTTACATGCTGTTTGATATTGGTTGATTAACGGCCACGCAAAACTAAAAGCTTAACTAAACACGTTAAACACCGAGTCCTTGCATTATATGAGAAATGTGGCTAAAATTCGTCCATACATTTTTAGCCTACGTTTCACATTTTGCAATAATGAGGAAAAAGTAGACTTATGAGATAGATCCGGGCAAATGTGTGTCTGTCTGTCCTTCTGTCTGTCGGTCTGGTTGTCCTTCTGTCTGTCTGTCTGTCTGTCTATGTGTGTGTCTCCCCCCCTATCAAGTCCTAAAAGGCAGCAGCAATCGAAACGAAATTTCATAGGAGTAAAGATCTGTAATTGAGTAACTCAGTGCCGTATTAGAAAATGATGTCAGTGCTACATACTGCTGGAAAATCGCAATTGAAATTTGAGCTCCATGTTGGATATCATGGAAGGTATGAACAGTAGCTATTTAAAAATTGGTACACGTATAGATAATACTATTTTAGTTTAATTTCCAGGAGGTCATACATGGCAGTGTTGCCAAAATGATTATAAGCCTGCTGATATATCCAATTTTTTTATGCATATAACTTCCACACTGTCAATTGGAATTCAACCAAATTTAGTAGGTGCTATGTGTACATAAACTGATATGACTGAGCGTATTCTTAATAGGGCTGTTTTTATCTTTTCAAATGATCTTGTCGATTTCGTCGTTATGCTTGGGTCTAACGTTATGCGTTACGGTTACGGTTACGGCGTGTAAGAAGTCATCATGTTGTTCAGTGCATATGCACCGAGTCTGAGTTTACTCCTGGGAGACGGCGAGTACGTGACGTCAGACAGGAAAACAGGGTGACTCCTAAAGAGGTGTGCAAGATGTCAGACAGGAATACAGGCTGACTCCTAAAGAGATATACACGATATCGTATAAGAATACAGAGTGACCCTTAACGAGGTGTACAAGATGTCAGACAAGAATACAGGGTGGCTCCTAAAGAGATATACAAGATGCCAGATAAGAATACAGGGTGACTCCTAAGGAGGTGTACAAGATGACAGATACGAATACTGAGTGACTCCTAAAGAGGTGTACACGGTGTCAGACAGGAATACAGGGTGACTCCTAAAGAGGTGTACAAGATGGCACACAAGAATGCAGGGTGACTCCTAAAGAGATATACAAGATGCCAGATGAGAATACAGGGTGACTCCTAAGGAGGTGTACAAGATGCCAGATACGAATCCTGAGTGACTCCTAAAGAGGTGTACACGGTGTCAGACAGGAATACAGGGTGACTCCTAAAGAGGTGTACAAGATCCCAGATAAGAATAACGAGTGACTCCTAAAGAGGTGTACATGGTGTCAGGCAGGAATACAGGGTGACTCCTAAAGAGGTGTACAAGACGCCAGATAAGAATACAGGGTGACTCCTAAAGATATAGAAGACGTCATATAAGAATACGGGGTGACTCCTAAAGAGGTGTACAAGATGCCAGATAAGAATAGAGGGTGACTCCTAAAGAGATATACAAGACGTCAGATAAGAATACAGGGTGACTCCTAAAGAGATATACAAGACGTCATATAAGAATACAGGGTGACTACTAAAGAGGTGTACAAGATGCCAGATAAGAATAGAGGGTGACTCCTAAAGAGGTGTACACGATGCCAGATAAGAATACAGGGTGACTCCTAAAGAAGGTGTAAAAGATGCCAGATAAGAATAGAGGGTGACTCCTAAAGAGATATACAAGACATCAGATAAGAATACAGGGTGACTCCTAAAGAGATATACAAGACGTCATATAAGAATACAGGGTGACTCCTAAAGAGGTGTACAAGATGCCAGATAAGAATAGAGGGTGACTCCTAAAGAGGTGTACACGACGCAGATAAGAATACTGGGTGACTCCTAAAGAAGGTGTACACGATGCCAGGTAAGAATAGAGGGTGACTCCTAAAGAGATATACAAGACGTCAGATAAGAATACAGGCTGACTCCTAAAGAAGTGCACATGGTGTCAGACAGGAATACAGGGTGACTCCTAAAGAGGTGTACAATATGTCACACAAGAATACAGGGTGACACCTAAAGAGATATACAAGACGTCATATAAGAATACAGGGCGACTCCTAAAGAGGTGTACAAGATGCCAGATAAGAATACAGGGTGATTCCTAAAGAGATATACAAGATGCCAGATAAGAATACAGGGTGACTCATAAAGAGGTGAACAAAATGGCAGGGAAGCATACAGGGTGACTCCTAAAGAAGTGCACAAGATGTCAGACGAGAATACAGGGAGACTCCTAAAGAGGTGTACAAAATGTCAGACAAGAATACAGGGTGACTCCTAAAGAGGAGTACAAGATGTCACACAAGAATACAGGGTGACTTCTAAATAGATATACAAGATGCCAGATAAGAATACAGGGTGTCTCCTAAAGAGGTGTGCAAGATGTCAGAGCAAAATACAGCGTGACACTTAACGAGGTGTACAGTATGTTAGATTCAATTCAAATACAGGGTGACCCTTAAAGAGGTGCCGGCGCGGGAAGCCTAAGTTAATTGGCAAGGGAGACTGTTGAGAGAGCCTTTCTAACATTGTGTAGCATTTGTAGCATGATTCATTTGAAATGATATAAAGTCTAGTCTTTCAGCCTGACTGTATTTTTTAAGTAAGGGCCGTTTCTTTAGTAAAATTAACCGAACATTTTATTTTGAAACGAGATTTACTTTTAGCCTACGTTCGATTTTTGCAAAAAATGAAAGTAGACTTATGAGATCTACACAGGGCCAAAAATTATATGTCTGTGTGGGTGTGTGTGTGTGAGTGTGTGTGAGTGTGTGTGTGTACTCTGAATGTCTGTCCCCCTCCCCCCTATCAATTCGAAAACGGTGAAACCGATTTCAACGAAATTTGACACAGAGGTAGAACTAGCAAAGGGCACCTCAGTGTCATGTGTTATATCGCCGCCATCTTGACGGATACATAATAGCGGCCACCCAAATTTACAAAGCTTAAATCAAATTACGACTAACCTAATCATCTGATCTCTACCAAATTTTGCAACAACATACCTTTATGTAGGACGCTTATTTTGACCAAACTACATGATCATTAACCCAATATTTTACGGATGGCAGCCATGTATGTGTGCAAATCGATTCCCCCTATCAATTCAAATACGGTGAAACCGAATTGAACAAAATTTGGTACAGAGGTAGCACTAGTAAAGGACATCTCAGTGTCATGTTTTATATCGCCGCCTGTGGCCCCTGTGTCCAGCAGTAGGTCTCTGGGTTCTCCATCCACATGGCCACTGACTAAAATTGAGTTGGCTTGACGACCCAGAGACGCGACGATAGCAGAAGTGGGGGCATTCCTGGTGTTGGCGCGGGTTGACAGTCGCCCCTTTCCATCAACCCCCTTTAGTTTCCCTAATCTTGACGAAAACCTAATGGCGGCCACCCAAATGTCAAAAGCTTAAATAATTACGCCCAACCTAATCATCCGATCCCTAGGGAACTTTTCAACATTATATCGTTATGTATGAAGAACCTTTTGAGCAAACTACATGGCCATCAGCCCAATAATTTGCGGATGGCGGCCATGTATGTGTGCAATTCGATTCCCCCTAAATTTTCAAACACGGTGAAACTGAATTAAACGAAATTTGGTACAGAGGTAGCACAAGCAAAGAGCACCTCTGTATCATATTTTAAATCGCCGCCATCTTGACGGAAACGTAATGGTGGCCACCCAAAAGTAAAAACTTAAATCAAATTACGACCAACCTAATCATTTGATCTCTACCAAATTTTGCAACAATATACCTTTATGTGAGAAGCGTTCTTTGACCAAGCTACAAGGTCATCAGTCCAATAGTTGGCATATGGCGGCCATGTATGTGTGCAAATCGATTCCCCCTATCAATTCAAACACGGTAAAACCGAATTGAACGAAATTTGGTACAGAGGTAGCATTAGCAAAGAGCACCTCACTGTCATGTGCTATATCGCCGCCATATTGACGGAAACGGAATGGCAGCGAGCCAAATGTTAAAAGCTTAAATCAAATTACGACCAACCTAATCATTTGATCTCTACCAAATTTTGCAACAACATACCTTTTTGTAGGAAGCATCTTTTGACTGAACTATAAGGTTATCAGCCTTATAGTTTGCAGATAGTGGCCATGTAAGTGTGCAAATCGATTCCCCATATCAATTCAAACACGGTGAAATCGAATTGAATGTTTTTTTTTACAGAGTTAGCACTAGCGAAGGGCACCACATATTCATGTTTAATATCCGTATTGTACGTTGTATTTCAACAAGCTCTTACAACCAACATTCAATTATACTCCTTGAAAAGGACAAAGAGTTATAACAATACCCATGCATTTAGGAGAAAGTAGGCTATATGTTTTTTACTGAACATCTTGTTAGGTTTTACATACCTTCCTCTATTTTCCTACATAGTTGCCTTGTTTATTTAGGCACTTGTCATACCTTAAAACTAAGTTTTCAAATCCCTCTGCATAAAAGTTTGCCGCCTGCTCTGACAACCACGAATTCACACTTAAGGAAAATCCATTGATAGAGGGGTTATCATGAATATTCGGTCCTCGTGAAGTTTCGTGACAATTGCAATCACCATGTCATCTATGATCACAGACCTGAGCGTCCATCGTCATATACATTTTCACGGCCACTTTTGAACTCGCGCACCCATTTTCGCACTTTACCATCCGTCATTGCATTATCACCATTCACCTCACAAAACTGACGATGAATGTCTGCACCCGACATGTTTCTTGCACTCAAAAGACGTATCTCAGATCGTACCTCACACTCGGCGGGCGAATCAATATTCTTGAACATTGTAAAGATGCACAGTTCAGCGTACAGGTTAGCTACACAGCTGCAACTGACGCCTGCTTGTTCGCAAAGGATGCCAGTTGTTGCGGCGAGCGCACTAACTACGGCTTAAAAAACAGCCCTTACTTAAAAAACAGTCCACGTAAATGCTCTCAATTTCTTTTATTCAAATACCAATATATCAGGAAGTATGCAAGCCGACAGCTTTAAACTATGCACATGTATAGTACCTGACATTCTATATGTATTTGCAGTGCTACCAACATTACTCTAAGCCTGCTGAGAGGTCCAAAATTAAATACATGTAACTTCTATACTATCATTTGGATTTCAACCAAATTTCGTATGTGCTATGTGTACCATAATAGATATGACTATGCGTATTCTTAAGAGCAACCAGGGCTGGCAACTGTTAATAAATGCTGTCTCTATTTTTGTTACCCTAATATCAATATATCGGAAAGTATGCAAGCCAATAGCTCTAAGCATTGCACACGTATAGTACCTGGCATTCTAGATTAACTTGGAGTAACTAATTTACGTCAGTGCTGCCATCATGATTCTAAGCCTGCCGATAGGTATAATTTTAAAATGCATGTAACTTATATACTAACTAATGGATTTCATTCAAACTTAGCAGAACAATAGATCGTATTATTTCAGATTATTTCTGACCAATACATGCATGAAATTGTTGCCAACTTGATTATACGCGCGCTGTTAGATCCAATATTTAACTGCATGTACGTCTGTGCTATCCATTTGACTTCAACCAAATTTTATACTCTGTACCTTAAGAGATGGAACTAAGAATATATTCAGTCACCAGGGCTGCTAACTGTAGTGCTCTCTTAGGCTACATTATGCCAGGAATAAAGTATTTCGAACTAATTTCAAATTTCTATATTACCAACTTAATTTCGTCATTATTCTAGATAGATCCATATAGATTAATCATTGGCATGAATTTTAAGTTTTAAGAAAAAGTTCGTCTCGGAACTAGCTTGACACGGTGGGTGAGTGGATCTACTAAACCCAAGATTGCAGGTTCGCTCCTGGCCGTGGTAAGTGATTTTTGAAAGGTGGCAAAAATACGACACGCATGTCATACGATGTTGGCATGTCAAAGAACCCATTTGAATTCAGTAGGCCGTGTTCATAATGGCAAAATTAATCTCGGGAGTTTCCGCCAACACAAAGTTCCTCACTTCTCTACTAGAAAGCGCTATAGTGTTCAAGGAGCTTAGATGTCTAACCTCCTAGACTTTCATAGTGATTCAAGGAACAACGAAATTCGACATGCAAGCAACCCTCTGGGTGTCAAATTACAAAGCTTGCACCCGGCACCGAGGACATACGATATTATTATTATAGTCACGGAACTCCTTGTTAACCTACTTTTCACGTTTTACAAAAATGAGCTAAAATTAGACTTATGAAATCGATCCAGGCAAATGTCTGTCGGTCTGTCTGTCTGTCCATCTGTCTGTCTGTCTGTCTGTCTGTCTATACGTGTCTCCTAAACGGCTGCAGCAATCGAATCCCAATTTGGTATGAGTAACGATCTATACCTGAATATATCAAGTCCATATTTGAAAATCATGTCAGTACTACAAACTGCTGAAAAACCGCAATTGAATTTGAGCTCAAATGTTTGGAAGGTATGCATGGGAGCTATTTCAAAATTGGCACACATATAGATAATAATATTTGATTTTAATTTCCAGGAGGCCATGCATGGCAGTGTTGCCAAAATGAATCTACGCTGGCTAATAGGTCCAATTTTTAAATGCATATAACTTCTACACTATCAATTGGAATTCAACCCAAATTTCAATTCCGATTTTTCGGCAGTTGGTAGCACTGACATCATTTTCAAATACAGCATTGAGTTATTCAGGTATATATCTTTGCTCCTACCAAAATTTGTTTCGATTGCTGCAGCCGTTTAGGAGTTGATAGGGGAGGACACACACACAGCCAGGCAGACAGACAGATGGACAGACAGACCTACAGACAGAAGGACAGACAGACACACATTTGCCCGGATCTATCTCATAAGTCTACTTTTTCCTCATTATTGCAAAATGTGAAAAGTAGGCTAAAAATGTATGGACGAATTTTAGCCACATTTCTGATATAAAGCAAGGACTCGGTGTTTAACGTGTTTAGTTAAGCATTTAGTTTTACGTGGCCGTTAATCAACCAATATCAAACAGCATGTAACTTCCATTATCCATTAGACTTCAACCAAATTTTGTATGTGCATTCTATACCTTAAGAGATGGAACTATGAATATTTTCAGAGTCACCAGGGCTGCGAACTGTAGTAAGTTACTTTATTAGGATACACTGTTTCAGCCGTATTTCAAAATGCAATACTTAGAAATGTTAGTACGGTATTACAAACTTGATGTCATTATTTTAGATAGGTCTCTATAGATTGGCATGAAACTTAAATTTAAAGAAAATTAGGCTCTTTAGTTCGTCACGGAACTACTTGTTATTAAGAGTAGTATTATAGTTCTTACCATTGGCACAATTTACTAATAGTGACACACCTTTAAGATAAAACCAGTATTTAGAACGACGTAATGTATAAGTTAAAACTTCGTTTTGTGCAATGTCTAATAACTTCAAATAGTTATCTAAATTCGTTTGACGATAGTAATATTTGTAAAAACTCGGTTAAACTCGATACAGTACTAAATTTCCGATTTGTTATTTAACTTCTACTCCATGCAAATGCCGGGATGGTACCTAACAAAAGGCCACGGCCGCTTCCTTCCAATCCTCATCTGAATTACAAAGCGCACAATAATTGAGCCATGACGATAACACAGGTTATCAGACAAATTACACTCACGAACACACACACAAATACACGGGGCTACATGACCATGATGTCGTAAAGCCCCTGAACCAATCAACAACAACTATCGATATATTTCAGATAGAGATTAGCCAGTTTGAACTATAGGCCTACCATTAACTCAGTGACACCAGTATTGCTAAAAATTCTGAATAGAAGTGTTAAGAGAGCATTTGGTTGTGCACGCGTAGTGAAGGTTAGTCTACCTGATCGGCCCACCCCGTCCAGTGCTTTGTGCTATGGGCCAGAACGCGGCCGCATTAGATGAGAACGGCACTGAACGGGCTGAGCTTTTAAAGTCCATGGGCTCGGAGTGCAGTGCGGGGGGACACGCAGCAGTACCCGGCCTACCGACATAACAAATGTAGCCTATTTGTTTATGTTGTAGAGTAAACATAGACTATTATTGTGGTATGAAAATATTATTATACTTTCACGAATAGTACAAATATTCATGGTTTTGAATGGGGAAGTACAAGTTTGAATGATAGAATAGAATAATTTTCCCTGCCAATACCCATTATAAACATAATCTCCGTAGATCATGCGAATAAATCGTAGTTGGAAACTCACAAGGAAAGTAGTGTGAATGCAACATAATAATTCAAAAAGAATAAATAAATTGGCCCTGGGGCGTCTCGAACCCGAGCTCCATTGGACACTAAGTTACAGCTATAGCACACGTACACTTTTCACTTTGTAGCCTAGCTCATAGTTACGTAACTTCATGCGTACAGCTAAATGTCGAATTATTTCAGTTCAATCGTAAATACTGACAGGAATGCGTTCAATCAGTCAGTGCCTCTTCATGTATTCAACGTAACGCATCTTAATGACTGATTTGGATTGATAATGCCAATAAACTGCAAATATTACTCTCAATCCACATCTTTCCTCCATGTTTGATTTCTTGCAGCTGAGCCAATCGGGACACGGAATGCTGCTGCGAATAACGTTATGCAAGCCTATACCGGAATTGTGCCTGTATACAAGCTTTAACGTTACAATCTGTACCATTTGTACTCTGATGGCCAATGATTGCGGTACAACACATGTGATATGTCCATGAGCAGAGGGTACTGATCAGCACAGTATCGAAGCACCTAAGGTTGGATGTTATACAGTAGCCATCGTATATTCTACGTACTATTTTAGCCTGCTTTTCACATTTTGTAAAAATGAGGAAAAAGTAGAATTATGACATCGATCCAGTCAAATGTCTGTCTGTCCCTCCTAGACGGCTGCAGTTATTGAAACCAAATTCGGTATAAGTAAAGTTCTATATCTGAATATCTCACGGGCATATTTGAAAATTACCTGAGGGCTAGTAATTGCGCAGAAAAATCACAATTCTTTTTGAGCTCTATGTTGGATTTATCAGACGTTATGCATGCGAACTCTTCCAAAATTAGTGAACATAGAGATAATAGCATTCCAAATATATATTTTAAGAAGCGCATATATGACGGTGTTGCCAACATGATTTTAAGTCTGCGGATAAGTCCATTGTTTAAGTGTAGCTAACTTCTATACTATAAATTGGATTTTAACCAAATTTTATTTGTGTTTTGGGGTACTATAACAGATACGACTATGCTTATACTTCAGAGCAGGCATGGCTGCCAACTGCTAACGAATGCTCATTCTCTTTATTTATCCTAATACCAATATATCAGAAAGTATGCTAGTCAACAGCTCTGAATGTTGCACACCTATGGTATCTAAAATTTCAGATTAACTTCGAGTAACTAATATACGTCAGTGCTGCCAAAATAATTCTATGCCTGCTGAAAATGCATGTAAAGTCTCTACCAACAAATGGATGTTATCCAAAATTCGTACTTTAAAGTATAGTATTATTTCAGATTAATTCTGATCACACGTGCATGACCTTGTTGCCAATATGATTTTATACGCACTGATAGATCCAATATTTCACAACATGCAACGTCCATACTATCCATTGGATTTCAACCAAATGTTGTAGGTGCATGCTGTACCTTAGGAGATGGAACTAAGGATATATTCAGTCACCTAGGCTGCCAACTGTAGTGCTGTATTAGAAAACTTCAGGTATATTCCGATATAATTAGAAATGTTAGTATTACCAACTAAATTTCGTCATTATTCTAGATAGGCCTATATAGTTTAATCATTGGCATGGAGTCGCCTCCGTAGCGTAGCGGCAGCATGGTTAGCTGCAGCCCCGATGGTCCTGGGTTCGATTCCCGGCTCTGCCACGATATTTGAAAAGTGGTGTGAGGACTGAAACGGGGTCTACTCAGCCTCGGGTGTTTCAAATGAGTAGAAGGGGTTCGATTCCCACCTCAGCCATCCTCAAAGTGGTTTTCCGTGGTACCCACTTCGTCTTCGGGCAAATGCCGGGATGGCACCTTCTTCTTTGCCACGGCCGCCTCCTTCCTTCTTCCTTGCCTATCCATCCTAACCATCCCTTACCTTCCCTCATGAGGCCCCTGTTCGCTTTGCAGGTTAGGCCACCTGGGCGAGGGGCCAATTCCACCTCACCAGTTGTATCCCTTCCGATTCGATGTTCCCAGCTCTAGGACACTGCCCGTAGAGGCGGTAGTGGTGAGTTCCCTCGCTGAGTCAGTGGGTTCCACCAACCTGGAGGGTAAACGACTAAAAAAAAAAAAAAACTGTGGAGTAAACAGTGCTGTGCAAATTATATTAGTTTCACGAATAGTACAAATATTCATGGTTTTGATTGGAAAAGTGCAAATTCGAATGATAAAATAGAATGATTTTTCCCTACCAATATCCATTATTAACATGGCCCCCCTAGATCATGCGAGTAAATCGAAGTTGAAAAGTTGCATCACACAGTAGTGTTGACACAACAAAATAATTCAAAAAGAATAAAAATTCCGACCATAGACCGTCTCGAACCCAGGAGCCATTACATACCAAGTTAGCGCTCTAGCACTCGTACACTTCTCACGTACTCTGCAGGTACACAGCTTCATCCATATGGCTAAATGTCGAATGATTTCAGTTTAATCTTAAATACTGACAGAAATGCGTTTAATCAGTCAGTGCCTTTTCCTGTATTCAACGTAACGGAACTAAATTACTGATTTCCATTAATAATGCCAATGAACTGCAAATATTACTCTCAATCCACAAGTTTCCTCCATCTTTGATTTCTTGCAGCAGAGCCAATCGGAACAACTAATGCGGGCACGAATAACGTTATTCAAGCCTATACCGGAATTGTGCTTGTATACAAGCTTTAACGTTACGATCTGTACCATTTGTACGCTGATGGCCAATGATTGGGGTACAACATATGTGATATGTCCATAAGCAGCTGGTACTGATCAGCACAGTATAGAAGCACCTAAGGTTGGAAGTTATACAGTAGCTATCGTATATTCTACGTGCTATTTTTAGCTTACTTTTCACTTTAAAAAAATGAGGATGAGATAGACTTATGGCTTCGATCCAGGCAAATGTCTGTCTGTCTGTCTCTCTTTGTGTGTCTCCCCCTATCAACTCCTAAAAGGCTGCAGTTATCGAAACCAAGTTTGGTATAAGGAAATATCTAAATCTGAATATCTCAAGGACATCATTGAAAATGATTTCAGAGCTACCAACCGCTAAAAATCACAATTCACTTTTAAGCTCTGCGTTGGATATCTCAGACGTTATGCATGCGAACTTTTCCAAAATAAGCACACACAGGGATAATAACATTCCAGATACATTTTAAGAAGCCCATATATGACAGTGTTGCCAAGATGATTCTAAGCCTGCTGATAAGTCCAATGTTTAAGTACATCTAACATCTATACTATCAATTGGATTTTAACCAAATTTCGTACGTGCTTTGTGTACTACAACAGATATGACTATGCTTATACTTGAAAGCCATTAGGACTGCCCACTGTTAATAAATGCTCACTCTCTTTATCCTAATACCAATATATCAGTAAGTATGCAAGCCAACAGTTCTAAATTTTGCGCACGTATAGTTCCTGAAGTCGCCTCCGTAGCGTAGCGGACAGCATGGTTAGCTGCCGCCCCGGAGGTCCTGGGTTCGATTCCCGGCTCTGTCACGTTATTTGAAAAGTGGTGTGAGGACTGGAACGGGGTCTACCCAGCCTCGGGTGTTACAAATGAGAAGAGGGGGTTAGATTCCCACCTCAGCCATCCTCAAAGTGGTTTTCCGTGGTTTCTCACTTCGGCATCGTGCAAATGCCGGGATGGTACCTTCTTCAAGGCCACAGCCGCCTCCTTCCCTCTTCCTTGCCTATCCATCCTAACCATCCATTACCTTCCCTCATGAGGCCCCCTGTTCGCTTTGCAGGTGAGGCCGCCTGGGCGAGGTGCCAATCCCACCTCACCAGTTGTATGCACTCCGATTAGATGTTTCCAGCTCTGGGACACTGCCCGTAGAGACGGTAGTGGTGAGTTCCCTCGCTGAGTCCGTGGGTTCCACCAACCAGGAGGATAAACGACTAAGAAAAAAAAAAAAAGAAAATATTATTATTATTAATATTATTTTAGCGTAGTGGTCAGCATGGTTAGCTGCCGCTCCGGAGGTCCAGCGTTCGATTCCCGGCTCTGCCGCGAAATTTGTGGTACGCCCCGGAGGTCCTGGGTTCGATTCCCGGCTCTGCCACGATATTTGAAAAGTGGTGTGAGGACTGGAACGGGGTCTACTCAGCCTCGGGTGTTACAAATGAGTAGAGGGGGTTAGATTCCCACCTCAGCCATCCTCAAAGTGGTTTTCCGTTGTTTCCCACTTCGTCATCGTGCAAATGCCGGGATGGTACCTTCTTCAAGGCCACGGCCGCCTCCTTCCCTCTTCCTTGCCTATCCATCCTAACCATCCATTACCTTCCCTCATGAGGCCCCCTGTTCGCTTTGCAGGTGAGGCCGCCTGGGCGAGGTGCCAATCCCACCTCACCAGTTGTATGCACTCCGATTAGATGTTCCCAGCTCTGGGACACTGCCCGTAGAGACGGTAGTGGTGAGTTCCCTCGCTGAGTCCGTGGGTTCCACCAACCAGGAGGATAAACGACTAAGAAAAAGAAAAAAGAAAAATATTATTATTATTAATATTATTTTAGCGTAGTGGTCAGCATGGTTAGCTGCCGCCCCGGAGGTCCTGCGTTCGATTCCCGGCTCTGCCGCGAAATTTGTGGTACGAGGACTGGAACGGGGTCTACTCAGCCTCGGGTGGCCCAAATAAGTAGAGGGGGCTCGATTCCCCCTCAGCCATCCTCGAAGTGGTTTTTCGTGGTTTCCCACTTCATCTTCGGGCAAATACCGGGATGGTAACTTCTTCGAGGCCACGGCCGCCTCCTTCCTTCTTCCTTGCCTATCCATCCTAACCATCCCTTACCTTCCCTCATGAAGCCCCTGTTCGCTTTGCAGGTGAGGCCGCCTGGGCGAGGTGCCAATCCCACCTCACCAGTTGTATCCCTTCCGATTCGATGTTCCCAGCTCTAGGACACTGCCCGTAGAGGCGGTAGTGGTGAGTTCCCTCGCTGAGTCCATGGGTTCCATCAACCTGGAGGGTAAACGACTAAAAAAATAATTACTGTGGAGTAAACAGTGCTGTGCAAATTATATTAGTTTCACGAATAGTACAAATATTCATGGTTTTGATTGGGAAAGTGCAAATTCGAATGATAAAATAGTATGATTTTTCCCTACCAATATCCATTATTAACATGGCCCCCCTAGATCATGCGAGTAAATCGAAGTTGAAAAGTTGCATCACACAGTAGTGTTGACACAACAAAATAATTCAAAAAGAATAAAAATTCCGACCATAGACCGTCTCGAACCCAGGAGCCATTACATACCAAGTTAGCGCTCTAGCACTCGTACACTTCTCACGTACTCTGCAGGTTCACAGCTTCATCCATATGGCTAAATGTCGAATGATTTCAGTTTAATCTTAAATACTGACAGAAATGCGTTTAATCAGTCAGTGCCTTTTCCTGTATTCAACGTAACGGAACTAAATTACTGATTTCCATTAATAATGCCAATGAACTGCAAATATTACTCTCAATCCACAAGTTTCCTCCATCTTTGATTTCTTGCAGCAGAGCCAATCGGAACAACTAATGCGGGCACGAATAACGTTATTCAAGCCTATACCGGAATTGTGCTTGTATACAAGCTTTAACGTTACGATCTGTACCATTTGTACGCTGATGGCCAATGATTGCGGTACAACATATGTGATATGTCCATAAGCAGCTGGTACTGATCAGCACAGTATAGAAGCACCTAAGGTTGGAAGTTATACAGTAGCTATCGTATATTCTACGTGCTATTTTTAGCTTACTTTTCACTTTAAAAAAATGAGGATGAGATAGACTTATGGCTTCGATCCAGGCAAATGTCTGTCTGTCTGTCTCTCTTTGTGTGTCTCCCCCTATCAACTCCTAAAAGGCTGCAGTTATCGAAACCAAGTTTGGTATAAGGAAATATCTAAATCTGAATATCTCAAGGACATCATTGAAAATGATTTCAGAGCTACCAACCGCTAAAAATCACAATTCACTTTTAAGCTCTGCGTTGGATATCTCAGACGTTATGCATGCGAACTTTTCCAAAATAAGCACACACAGGGATAATAACATTCCAGATACATTTTAAGAAGCCCATATATGACAGTGTTGCCAAGATGATTCTAAGCCTGCTGATAAGTCCAATGTTTAAGTACATCTAACATCTATACTATCAATTGGATTTTAACCAAATTTCGTACGTGCTTTGTGTACTACAACAGATATGACTATGCTTATACTTGAAAGCCATTAGGACTGCCCACTGTTAATAAATGCTCACTCTCTTTATCCTAATACCAATATATCAGTAAGTATGCAAGCCAACAGTTCTAAATTTTGCGCACGTATAGTTCCTGAAGTCGCCTCCGTAGCGTAGCGGACAGCATGGTTAGCTGCCGCCCCGGAGGTCCTGGGTTCGATTCCCGGCTCTGTCACGTTATTTGAAAAGTGGTGTGAGGACTGGAACGGGGTCTACTCAGCCTCGGGTGTTACAAATGAGTAGAGGGGGTTAGATTCCCACCTCAGCCATCCTCAAAGTGGTTTTCCGTGGTTTCCCACTTCGTCATCGTGCAAATGCCGGGATGGTACCTTCTTCAAGGCCACAGCCGCCTCCTTCCCTCTTCCTTGCCTATCCATCCTAACCATCCATTACCTTCCCTCATGAGGCCCCCTGTTCGCTTTGCAGGTGAGGCCGCCTGGGCGAGGTGCCAATCCCACCTCACCAGTTGTATGCACTCCGATTTGATGTTTCCAGCTCTGGGACACTGCCCGTAGAGACGGTAGTGGTGAGTTCCCTCGCTGAGTCCGTGGGTTCCACCAACCAGGAGGATAAACGACTAAGAAAAAGAAAAAAAGAAAATATTATTATTATTAATATTATTTTAGCGTAGTGGTCAGCATGGTTAGCTGCCGCTCCGGAGGTCCTGCGTTCGATTCCCGGCTCTGCCGCGAAATTTGTGGTACGCCCCGGAGGTCCTGGGTTCGATTCCCGGCTCTGCCACGATATTTGAAAAGTGGTGTGAGGACTGGAACGGGGTCTACTCAGCCTCGGGTGTTACAAATGAGTAGAGGGGGTTAGATTCCCACCTCAGCCATCCTCAAAGTGGTTTTCCGTTGTTTCCCACTTCGTCATCGTGCAAATGCCGGGATGGTACCTTCTTCAAGGCCACGGCCGCCTCCTTCCCTCTTCCTTGCCTATCCATCCTAACCATCCATTACCTTCCCTCATGAGGCCCCCTGTTCGCTTTGCAGGTGAGGCCGCCTGGGCGAGGTGCCAATCCCACCTCACCAGTTGTATGCACTCCGATTAGATGTTCCCAGCTCTGGGACACTGCCCGTAGAGACGGTAGTGGTGAGTTCCCTCGCTGAGTCCGTGGGTTCCACCAACCAGGAGGATAAACGACTAAGAAAAAGAAAAAAGAAAAATATTATTATTATTAATATTATTTTAGCGTAGTGGTCAGCATGGTTAGCTGCCGCCCCGGAGGTCCTGCGTTCGATTCCCGGCTCTGCCGCGAAATTTGTGGTACGAGGACTGGAACGGGGTCTACTCAGCCTCGGGTGGCCCAAATAAGTAGAGGGGGTTCGATTCCCCCTCAGCCATCCTCGAAGTGGTTTTTCGTGGTTTCCCACTTCATCTTCGGGCAAATACCGGGATGGTAACTTCTTCGAGGCCACGGCCGCCTCCTTCCTTCTTCCTTGCCTATCCATCCTAACCATCCCTTACCTTCCCTCATGAAGCCCCTGTTCGCTTTGCAGGTGAGGCCGCCTGGGCGAGGTGCCAATCCCACCTCACCAGTTGTATCCCTTCCGATTCGATGTTCCCAGCTCTAGGACACTGCCCGTAGAGGCGGTAGTGGTGAGTTCCCTCGCTGAGTCCATGGGTTCCATCAACCTGGAGGGTAAACGACTAAAAAAATAATTACTGTGGAGTAAACAGTGCTGTGCAAATTATATTAGTTTCACGAATAGTACAAATATTCATGGTTTTGATTGGGAAAGTGCAAATTCGAATGATAAAATAGTATGATTTTTCCCTACCAATATCCATTATTAACATGGCCCCCCTAGATCATGCGAGTAAATCGAAGTTGAAAAGTTGCATCACACAGTAGTGTTGACACAACAAAATAATTCAAAAAGAATAAAAATTCCGACCATAGACCGTCTCGAACCCAGGAGCCATTACATACCAAGTTAGCGCTCTAGCACTCGTACACTTCTCACGTACTCTGCAGGTTCACAGCTTCATCCATATGGCTAAATGTCGAATGATTTCAGTTTAATCTTAAATACTGACAGAAATGCGTTTAATCAGTCAGTGCCTTTTCCTGTATTCAACGTAACGGAACTAAATTACTGATTTCCATTAATAATGCCAATGAACTGCAAATATTACTCTCAATCCACAAGTTTCCTCCATCTTTGATTTCTTGCAGCAGAGCCAATCGGAACAACTAATGCGGGCACGAATAACGTTATTCAAGCCTATACCGGAATTGTGCTTGTATACATGCTTTAACGTTACGATCTGTACCATTTGTACGCTGATGGCCAATGATTGCGGTACAACATATGTGATATGTCCATAAGCAGCTGGTACTGATCAGCACAGTATAGAAGCACCTAAGGTTGGATGTTATACAGTAGCTATCGTATATTCTACGTGCTATTTTGCTTACTTTTCACTTTAAAAAAAATGAGGATGAGATAGACTTATGGCTTCGATCCAGGCAAATGTCTGTCTGTCAGTCTCTCTTTGTGTGTCTCCCCCTATCAACACCTAAAAGGCTGCAGTTATCGAAACCAAGTTTGGTATAAGGAAATATCTAAATCTGAATATCTCAAGGACATAATTGAAAATGATATCAGAGCTACCAACCGCTAAAAATCACAATTCACTTTTAAGCTCTACGTTGGATATCTCAGACGTTATGCATGCGAACTTTTCCAAAATAAGCACACACAGGGATAATAACATTCCAGATACATTTTAAGAAGCCCATATATGACAGTGTTGCCAAGATGATTCTAAGCCTGCTGATAAGTCCAATGTTTAAGTACATCTAACATCTATACTATCAATTGGAT
Organism: Meconema thalassinum; assembly: GCA_946902985.2. Lineage (NCBI taxonomy): Eukaryota > Metazoa > Arthropoda > Insecta > Orthoptera > Tettigoniidae > Meconema > Meconema thalassinum. Next base: position 560,334,112 of record OX336391.1, read on the forward strand.
TTTAACCAAATTTCGTACGTGCTTTGTGTACTACAACAGATATGACTATGCTTATACTTGAAAGCCATTAGGGCTGCCAACTGTTAATAAATGCTCACTCTCTTTATCCTAATACCAATATATCAGTAAGTATGCAAGCCAACAGTTCTAAATTTTGCGCACGAATAGTTCCTGAAGTCGCCTCCGTAGCGTAGCGGACAGCATGGTTAGCTGCCGCCCCGGAGGTCCTGGGTTCGATTCCCGGCTCTGTAACGATATTTGAAAAGGGGTGTGAGGACTGGAACGGGGTCTACTCAGCCTCGGGTGTTACAAATGAGTAGAGGGGGTTAGATTCCCACCTCAGCCATCCTCAAAGTGGTTTTCCGTGGTTTCCCACTTCGTCATCGTGCAAATGCCGGGATGGTACCTTCTTCAAGGCCACGGCCGCCTCCTTCCCTCTTCCTTGCCTATCCATCCTAACCATCCATTACCTTCCCTCATGAGGCCCCCTGTTCGCTTTGCAGGTGAGGCCGCCTGGGCGAGTTGCCAATCCCACCTCACCAGTTGTATCCCTTCCGATTCGATGTTCCCAGCTCTAGGACACTGCCCGTACAGGCGGTAGTGGTGAGTTCCCTCGCTGAGTCCATGGGTTCCACCAACCTGGAGGGTAGACGACTAAAAAATAATTACTGTGGATTAAACAGTGCTGTGAAAATTATATTAGTTTCACGAATAGTACAAATATTCATGGTTTTGATTGGAAAAGTGCAAATTCAAATGATAAAATAGAATGATTTTTCCCTACCAATATCCATTATTAACATGGCCCCCCTAGATCATGCGAGTAAATCGAAGTTGAAAAGTTGCATCACACAGTAGTGTTGACACAACAAAATAATTCAAAAAGAATAAAAATTCCGACCATAGACCGTCTCGAACCCAGGAGCCATTAGCGCTCTAGCACTCGCACACTTCTCACGTACTCTGCAGGTTCACAGCTTCATCCATATGGCTAAATGTCGAATGATTTCAGTTTAGTCTTAAATACTGACAGAAATGCGTTTAATCAGTCAGTGCCTTTTCCTGTATTCAACGTAACGGAATTAATTACTGATTTCCATTAATAATGCCAATGAACTGCAAATATTACTCTCAATCCACAAGTTTCCTCCATCTTTGATTTCTTGCAGCAGAGCCAATCGGAACAACTAATGCGGGCACGAATAACGTTATTCAAGCCAATACCGGAATGGTGCTTGTATACATGCTTTAACGTTACGATCTGTACCATTTGTACTCTGTTGGCCAATGATTGCGGTACAACACATGTGATATGTCCATAAGCAGCGGGTACTGATCAGCACAGTATAGAAGCACCTAAGGTTGGATGTTATACAGTAGCTATCGTATATTCTACGTGCTATTTTTAGCTTACATTTCACTAAAAAAATGAGGATGAGATAGACCTATGGCATCGATCCAGGCAAATGTCTGTCTGTCTGTCTCTCTTTGTAAGTCTCCCCCTATCATCTCCTAAAAGGCTGCAGTTATCGAAACCAAGTTTGGTATAAGGAAATATCTAAATCTGAAATCTCAAGGACATAATTGAAAATGATTTCAGAGCTACCAACCGCTAAATATCACAATTCACTTTTTAGCTCTACGTTGGATATCTCAGACGTTATGCATGCGAACTTTTCCAAAATAAGCACACACAGGTTTAATAACATTCCAGATACATTTTAAGAAGCCCATATATGACAGTGTTGCCAAGATGATTCTAAGCCTGCTGATAAGTCCAATGTTTAAGTACATCTAACATCTATACTATCAATTGGATTTTAACCAAATTTTGTACGTGCTTTGTGTACTATAACAGATATGACTATGCTTATACTTGAGAGCCATTAGGGCTGCCAACTGTTAATAAATGCTCACTCTCTTTATCCTAATACCAATATATCAGAAAGTATGCAAGCCAACAGCTCTAAATTTTGCGCACGTATAGTTGCTGAAATTTTAGATTATTTTGGAATAACTAATGCACATCAGTGCTGCCAACATAAATCTAAGCCTGTTGATAGGGCCAATTTTTAAATGCATATTACTTTTATAATAATAAATGGATTTTATCCAAAATTGGCGCTATAAAATATAGGAGTAATTCAGATTAATTCTGATCACGCATTCTTGACGTTGTTACCAATATGATTTTACTCGCACTGATACATCCAATATTTCACAGCAAGCAACGTCCATACTATCCATTGGACTTCAACCAAATTGTGTATGTGCATTCTGTACCTTAAGATATGGAACTAAGATTATATTCAGAGTCACCAAAGCTGCCAACTGTACAGCTGTATTGGAATACATTACTTCAGATATATTCCAATCTAAATAGAAAAGTTTGTATTACCAACTTAATCTCGTCATTATTCTAGATAGGTCTATGTAGATTAATCATTGGTATGAATCTTAAATATAAAGAAATTAGGCTCTATAGATCGTCACGGAACCAATTGATTTTATTGTTAATATTATTATTATTATTTTACTGTGGAACAAACAGTGCTGTGAAAATTATATTAGGTTCACGAATAGTACAAATATTCATGGTTTTGATTGGGAAAGTACAAATACGAATGATGAAATAGAATGATTTTTCCCTACCAATATCCATTATTAACATCGCCCCCCTAGATGATGCGAGTAAATCGAAGTTGAAAAGTTACATCACACAGTAGTATTGACACAACGAAATAATTCAAAAAGAATAAAAATTCTGGCCATACAGCGTCTCGAACCCAGGACCCATTAGATATCAGGTTAAAGCTTTTGGCACTCGTACACGTTTCACGTACTGTGAAGATTCACAGTTTCATCCATATGGCTAAATATCGAATGATTTCAGTCAAACCTTAAATACGGACAGAAATGCGTTTAATAAGTCAGTGCCTTTTCCTGTATTCAACGTAACGGAATTAATTACTGATTTCCATTAATAATGCCAATGAACTGCTAATATTACTCTCCATCCACAACTTTCCTCCATCTTTGATTTCTTGCAGCTGAGCCAATAGGAACTCATAATGCAGGTACGAATAACGTTATTCAAGCCTATACCGGAATTGTGCTTGTATACAAGCTTTAACGTTACGATCTGTAACATCTGTACGCTGATGGCCAATGATTGCGGTACAACACATGTGATATGTCCATAAGCAGCGGGTACTGATCAGCACAGTATAGAAGCACCTAAGGTTGGATGTTATACATTAGCTATCGTATATTCTACGTGCTATTTTTAGCTTACTCTTCACTAAAAAAAATGAGGATGAGATAGACTTATGGCATCGATCCAGGCAAATGTCTGTCTGTCTGTCTTTCTTTGTGTGTCGCCCCCTATCAACTCCTAAAAGGCTGCAGTTATCGAAACCAAATTTGGTATAAGGAAATATATATATCTGAATATCTCACGGCCATAATTGAAAATGATTTCAAAGCTACCAACTTCTAAAAATCACAATTCACTTTTAAGCTCTACGTTGGATATCTCAGACGTTATGCATGTGAACATTTCCAAAATTAGCACACACAGGGATAATAACATTCCAGATACTTTTTAAGAAGCCCATATATGACAGTGTTGCCAAGATGATTCTAAGCCTGCTGATAAGTCCAATGTTTAAGTACATCTAACATCTATACTATCAATTGGATTTTAACCAAATTTCGTACGTGTTTTGTGTACTATAACAGATACGACTATGCTTATACTTCAGAGCCATTAGGGCTGCCAACTCTTAAGAAATGCACATTCTCTTTATCCTAATACCAATATATCAGAAAGTATGCAAGCCAACATCTCCAAATTTTGCGCATGTATATTTGCTGAAATTTTAGATCAATTTGGAGTAACTAATGTACGTCAGTGCTGCCAAAATAATTCTAAGCCTATGATTGGGCCAATTTTTCAATGCCTGTAGCTTCTATACTGATACATGGATTTGATCCAAAATTGGCACTATAAAATATAGTAATAATTCAGATTAATTCTGAGCACGCATTCTTGACGTTGTTGCCAATATGATTTTACTCGCACTGATACATCCAATATTTCACAGCATGCAACGTCTTACTATTCATTGGACTTAACCAAATTTTGTATGTGCATTCTGTATCTTAAGATATGGAACTAAGAATATATTCAGAGTCACCAAGGCTGCCAACTGTAGAGCTGTATTGGAATACATTACTTCAGACATATTTCAATCGAAATAGAAATGTTTATTATTACCAACCTAAGTTCGTCATTATTCTCGATAGGCCCATCGTATATAGATTAACTTAATCGTTGGCTTGAATCTTAAATTTTATGGAAAAGTAGGCTTTTTAGTCGCTCACGGAGCTACTTGTTTGTCACCTGGCAGCACTACGAATCCGAATTCATGTATAGTTAACTTTCTATTCGTACACTAGAAGGAGAATACCGTTATTGAAATTTGGATCCTAGTACGAGGCTAATAACGTTATTCAACCCGGGACCCATACAACAGAACACGAAGTTAATAACGTTATTCGACCTGTGAAGCATGCAGCTTAACACAATGCTATCCGGTCTTGTGAATAACGTTATTTGATGTTCGGATTGAGTGGTAGTTGTTCGCGACGTGTTACAGCACGAATAACGTTATTCGACCTGCGAGCCATGCAGCATAACACAATGCTATCCGGTCTTGTCAATAACGTTATTTAAAACATCTGAGTGAATGGGGTACATTTGATTGTGTTACAACGCCAATAACGTTATTCGACTTGTGTCTCCTGCAATAACTAAAATGCTATCCGGTATGATAATACAATATTTAAAATAACGGTATATATACAGTATCCGTTTATTCGTTCTTCGTATGAATAACGTTACAACAAACTTTCTGTTATACGTTACGCGATGTATACCGTAACGCCAAACAATTCGTTATTCAAGGCCATTATGTTAAGTTATCCAGCCCTGGTTTCAACAAAGTCCCATAGGCGTTCTAATACCATTCGTCGGATACCGATGAAACTAGAGTGAGATGTTGTGTACACTCCAGGGAAGATTTCTGGCTTAGTACATGCATTTTATAATAGGTAGCGCACGAGCAGATTCAACAAATGACTGACGGCACCCGAATCGATTAAACAAAATCCCGTATGCGTTCATATGCCATTCATCCGATTGCGATGAAACTTTGGTGAATTGTTGTGCATGCTCCCACGGATGTTTCTAATTTAGTTAATCCATTTTATGATAGTTTAGAGGCAGTTAACGGGAATTGAAAATATATATTGTGTGTCCAAAAGCACTTCAAGAAACAACATTACAACGCCAAAAGTTTCTTTGATTGGCATTGCAACGCATGCCGGGTACAGCTTGTATATATACTAATATAATAAAGCTGAAGAGTTTGTTTGTTTGTGTGATTGTGTGTTTATGGGTTTAAACGTGCTAATCTCAGGAACTACCAGTCCGATTAGAAAAATTCTTTTTTATATGATAGCCAGATTCAAGAGGAATAGTTTAGGCTATATAGCATTAGGCTACACCTCTCAGATAACCATTAAGGTTGATTTTTGTTCAGTAAGTCGTAGAACAAGCGCTCCCGAACAGCTCTATCCCCATGCGCTGGCGTTATGGTTAGTAATACGTACACCGGTTCACCGATCAGAACCAAAATTTGTATACTTACCCTTCGGAACCCTGAGAGTAACACTGCCCACATTAAATTTATGACAGACCAGTCCATTCCCTGCATTTAGGCCCTTTGGCACAAGTTTATACCCTTTCACCAATCTGAACCAAAAGTTGTATACTTACCCTTTGGAACCTTGCGAGTAACACTGTTTAAATGAAATTTCGGACAGATCACTCCATTCCCGGCATTTAGGCCCTTTGTCACACATCTTCACCGTTTCACCGATCTGAAAGGCAATGTGTATACTTACCCTCTGGAACACTGCGAGTAACAATGTCTGCATGAAATTTTGGACAGACCCCTCCATTCTCTGTATTGAGGTCCTTTGGCACAAATATACACCGTTTCACAGATATGAACCGAATTTTACATACTTGCCCTTTGGAACCCGACGAGTAACACAGTCTGTTTGAAATTTCGGACAGACCACTCCATTCCCTGCATTTATGTCCTTTGTCACAAATCTACACCGTTTCACCGATCTGAACCACATTTTGTATACTTAGACTTTGGAACCCTGCGGTCGACACTGTCCACTTTAAATTTTGGACAGACCACTCCATTTTCAGCATTTAGGCCCTTCTTCACAAATCTACACAGTTTCTCCTAATTGCACCAAATTTTACATACACTTTGAAACCCCGCTGGTAACACTGTCCACTTGATATTTTGGACAACGGTCCCCAGTCCCTACATTTAGAATAACAGGCAAAATGAACTTGAAAATCACGTATTAAGGCCCTAGAACCATTCATGTCCGTAGTAGTGTAACTGTAAGAGTATTTTAATAAATCTATTGTTGACGGGCAGTTCGGGCTGCATCACGTCACCCCTACCAGTGTTCTGGTGCAGAATTGCGAAAATAGTTGCATCTTGCGCAGTTTATAAATTGCAGTCACGGGGGGTAATTAGTGTAAAAAGATTTCATAGGCCCCTTTTAACAGTTATCATCATGAAAATATTATGTCTCTGTATAAGTGCAATGGTGTTGGTTCAGTACATTGAGGTTATCAGCTGCAATAAGCGTTGGTGCTTTCAAATTTACCTCCATTTATTCCGAAACTTATCGTTAAGCGCTTTGTGGCGATACATGATACTATTGCTACCTCAGTAGTTCGGGACAGCCGAAGTTTTACAAAGAGTTCTGCGACAAAAGACGACAATATTGGTCTATCATTTCTAACAGCCAATGAGATATAGGCCATAGGCAGTGTCTTTTATTTCACTTACTTTTTTGTAAATTTGTTTGTAAATTACATGTGTCAGTGCTGTAGTTAGTAAATAGCTGTTTCCCTATTCATAATCTTCATTACGGGAAAATGACCTGAATGTTACGTCCAGTATAGTGTACTACTTATCACCCCCACTACAACCACCTCCACCACCACCACCGCCACCACAAAAAGATATATTTTTAAAATATTGTTCTCTGTTAGTTTAAGTATCATGTGCCAGTTCTGTAGTAGTATTCATTATCATCCATAAAACAAATAAATCCACCGGGCGAAGCCGGGCACTACTGCTAGTATATATATATATACTAGCAGAAGTACCCGTTCTTCGAACGGTGTTATATATTAACACCAGACATTATCAATTGAGCTACTATTGCGATGGTTAGCGGCTTGTCATTCCTTCATAAGTTTATCAGAACGAAGTTAGTTTTCTGGGAATATCACACACACTGTTAATTTAAGGGCCTTAAAATGTGGTTTTCGGAGACCCCTTATAGACTCGCGAATTTTGTGTCTCACAATGAGAAGCGGAACATATGCTTTGATCGTCCTTCTAGGATAATTTTTATATTTCGCCTATTTTAGCATGTATTTTGAGAAGTTTTTCCCTATATCCACCCTTCTACTGTATGAAAAGTACGGTGAGGAGTTTTATAAATGATTGGTGTATTGACTCATGTTTACCATACCTAATTTTACGATGCACCAAGCATCCGAAGACGATTTATAGGCGTACATAAAGATACACAGAAAGACAGACAGACAAGTCTATTGTCTACAACATATCACCCAGATATCCAAATATGGGTATATCTACCATACGTATCAAACAAAATCATCCTTACGATGAACCCGTATGTCGACAAAAAAAAATCTGCTCTCAAACTAAATTCACCTAACGTGTACTTCATGACGTGAAATTGAATTGAAAGCCTTGTAGACGAAACGCAATACACCTCACAAAAAAAAATGTCCCTCTACGTTGTGTTAGGTCCCCATACACAGGAAGATCTCTTTCATAAATTATAAAGGCTTGTGGTGCATGAAAATTCAGATTCTTTAGCCTCAAATGGCCCAAATTCCTAAAAGCCGCAAGAAATGCTGATTCAATTCAGGAATTTTTGAAAATAATGTTTCTGTTTGTAGATATAATAGACTTTCTGTACTATATGTCGCACGTGAAATTGCATGAAAAAATTCTTGGTTTCCCCTTGACCCCCTTAATTGCATTGACGAATTATACAGTCTACATTGGTTCCGTGATAACCTTATAGCCATTTGCAAACTTTCACAGAAATGTAATAAATGGAGTAGCCTAATAATAATGATATCGTATGGCCTCGGATGCCGGGTGCAAGCTTCGTAATTTGACACCCAGAGGGTAGCTTGCATGTCGAAATTTCGTTGTTCCTTGAATCACTATGAAAGTCAAGGAGGGTAGATATCTAAGCTCCTTGAACACTATAGCGCTTTCTAGTAAATAAATGAGGAACTTTGTGTTGGCGGAAACTCCTGAGGTTAATTTTGCCATTATGAACACGGCCCACTGAATTCAAATGGGTTCTTTGACATGCCAACATCGTATGACATGCGAGTCGTATTTTTGCCGCCTTTCAAAAATCACGTACTAGCCGGACGTTTGTTTTAGACGATTGCCCTTGACCTTCAAGCCTGCGGGTGAGCCTGTACACTGTCACTCTCTCACCCTATCACTTCACATTTGTCACCACCGATCTGATGTAATGGAATTCCAGACTTGAGCAGACAGTACAGTCCACGTCGAAGTATTGTGTGACACGGAAGTACACGTTACGTAGTTACGAACAGAACGTCATTATATTTGCCAGTGACTATACTTCAACAATAGTGTGAAACAGCTTTATCAATCATCGGAGCGCTTGGGGCAGCTGATAACAACACATGTACTGTAGTAACTCGCCTCCAGGCTTCCATTAAGATTTTTCACTCGTCTAAAACAAACGTCCGGCCTGTACCACGGCCAGGAGTGAACCTGCATCTTGGGGTTAGTAGACCGACACGCTATCCACTCACCAACCGTGGAAAGGTATAAATGGAGTGATATTGCTTCTTACAGAAATAGATGGAAAGATGGATGCCACTCCTTGAGATAATGTTGTCATGGTTACCGATTTCCATTCCTTCATTAGTTTGTTAAATTAAATTAGTTTTCTGGGAATATTTCAGATACTGTTGGTTTTAGAGCATTATAATGTAGTTTTCGAGGCCCCCATGTTTTGTTTCTGGCACCGAGGGGCTTTGTATCGTCGTTGTACGCCATAATATAATACTAATAATAATATAATATAGGGATAGGAATATAATAGACCTGCCGTACCACACCCGCAGGTGTAAATCGCGTGAAAAAATTCTAGTGTACCCCTCGACCCCCTTAAGCGCATTATACGTATTGATGAATTTTACAGCTTAATTTGGTTCCGTGATAACCTTCTAGCCGTTTGCAAACTTTCACACCAATGTAATTTATGGAATTGCATTGCATCTTACAGCAATAGATGGACCTCTGAAAATCTGTTGCCATGGTTACCGGCTTGTATTCGTTCATTAGTTTATTAAATGAAATTAGTTTTCTGGGAATATCTCAAAAATGGTTGGTTTAGGGCTTTAAAATGTGGATTTCGGGGCCCTTTAGAGCCCCCGAGTTTTGTTTCTCTCATTGAGGGGCTGAAAATGATCTTTGTCTCGTCCTTCTACTCCTATTTCAGCATTTTAAGGGGGTAGGCCCTCTTTTATGACAGGTACGGAGAAGGGTTGCATCAATGATTAGTGTCGTGCCTCTGATGGATATCTGTACCAAATTTTACGTTGATACACCCAGCCGTTCTCGAGTTATAAGGGAACAAATTTGTCCACAGATATACAAACAGACAGACAGACAAACAGACCAAAAAATTATTTTCGCGCGCATCCATAATAAAACAGTCTGAAACGCGTAAATAACTCAAATTTCCGTAGAAATTGCTAAAAAAAACATACAAACTTTAATTTTGTATGTACGTAGAGATGTACTGCACCGCTCGGTGTTGACCGTGTTTTATTGCACAAATTTAGGTCTTACTCGCTAACCGTTGGAGATACACGAAAAGTGATAAGGACCTTTTGGATAGAAATATAAATGTTAATCTCGTGTATGCATCAAACGTTTGCTATTTCTTAGCGTTCTCTTTTTATTTGAAATGGAAATATGGAATTTTGAAACCAAAGGGTGTAGTGACGTCACATATGTGGATTTTACTCGCTAACCGTTGGAGATAAACGAAAAGTGATGAGGACCTTTCGGATAGGAAATTAAATTTTGAAGCTCGAATGTGCCATCAAAAGTTTGCTATTTCTTAGCTTTCTCTTTTTATTTGATATGGAAATATGAAATTTTGAAACCAAAGGGTGTAGTGACGTCACTAAAATGGTTGCCATTTTTTAATAGTGAATAATATCGAAATTAAAAGTATCCTATATGTAAACATGGTAACTCAGCTACATCCATGAAAAATTTCATTTAAATCGGACCAGTGGTTCTTGCGTTATTGAGTAACAGACAGACAGACAGACAGACAGACACACACCATCTCATTTTTATATATTAGTATGATAACTCAATGTTGGTTTGTTTGTCTGTTATGTATACAAATCTACACCGTTACACCGATCTGAACCAAAATTTGTATACTTACCCTTTGGAACCCTGCGAGTAACCCTATCTACATGAACACTGTCCACTTTAAATTTCGGACAGACCACTCTATTCCCTGCATATAGGCCATTTCGCACAAATTTACACCGTTTCACCGATCTAATAACTTGACGGACATATTGTCGCTAGGCGATAACGACTAACACTGTATCATGATAGTCAATGCCGCACCATTGATGGACAGGTTGTCACTAGGCAACAACGATTTACTCTGTATCATGATAGTCCGGGTGGCATCGGTGGCGTGATCGGTAGGATGCTGAGCTTCTATGCCCAAGATAGCGGGTTCAAATCCGGCCGAAGTGGTCGAATTTTTAAGAGCATTAAAAATCCCTCAGTATGCCTTCCTTCGGAAGGGAAGTAAAGCCGGCGTTCCCAAGCCATAGATTTATGGCATGTTAAAGAACCTTCCACTAATTACACCTGTGTGAAGCTAAATTGTATAGGTTAAGAATGTAAACAACGCTGTTAGGTTCCTACGTTCGTTGCCAAGAGCCGACTGCAATGGCATCTGGTAGCTAAGTTCTGAACTAGTAGCCGTTGACGGTGGCGTTTGGCGGCAAAAGGAGGAACTATTTGAAAAAATTCAACAGTCTGCAGTCATTACTTGAATTAAAAAACAGATAACACACACTAATACAGTCATCACAATAAAAACCGTTATCAGACAGATTCTACACATAACCAAAGTACACGGGGCTACATGACCGCGTTGTCGCAGCCCCTAAACTTAAGAACCAGCCAACCAACCATGATAGTCCGGTAAAATGTGCTCAAGGACACGGGAAAACTGACCTATATAATGCTATCCTGTCGGAGAAACAGTGGCAAACATTCCTACATTCACCTATCACCATTTTGGAGTTTTCATGTGTAGACAGTTGTTATTTCATTCACGACGCATAGACATCGTGGTCATGTTGCCCCGTGTACATGAGTGTGTGTGTAGAATTTTTGTGATAACCTGCGTTATTGTGATTGTTGCACTAGCATGTGTAAATTGGAGATAGGATATGGTATTTGAAGCCATTTCTCAGAGTTGCTTAATGATTTATTGACCTGTAGTATTCTCTATGCATTCGTATACCCTGCGGGTAACACTGTCTACTTTAAAATTCGAACGGACCATTCCATTCCCTGCATTTAGGCCCTTTGTCTCAAATCTACACCGTTTCACCGATCTGAACCAAATGTTACGTACTTACAATTTGGAAACCTGAGAGTAACACTGTCTACATGAAATTTCGGACAGACCACTCCATTCCCTGCATTTAGGCACATTGGCACAAATCTACACCGTTTCACCGCTCTGAACCAAAATGCATATACTTACCCTTTGGAACCCTGCGAGTAACACTATCTACATGACATTTCGGACACACCACTCCATTCCCTGCATTTAGGTCCCTTGGCGCAAATGTACACAGTTTCACCGATCTGTAACAAATTTGTATTCTTACACTTTGAAGCCCTGCAGGTAACACTGCCTACTTTAAATTTCGGACAGACCTCTCCATTTCCTGCTTTTAGGCCCTCTAGCACAAATCTACACCGTTTCACCGATATCGAGCAACTTTTGTATATCTACCCTTTGGGACCCTGAGTGTAACAGTGTCCACATGAAATTTCGGACAGACCACTCCATTCTCTGCAATTTGGCCCTTTGGCACAAACCTACACTGTTTCACCGATCTGAACCAACATTTGTATAATTACCCTTTGGATTCCTGCGAGTAACCCTATCTACATGAAATTTGGACACACCACTCCATTCCCTGGATTTAGGCCCTTTGGCGCAAATCTACACCGTTTCACCGATCTGAACCAAAATGTGTATACTTACCCTATGGAACCCTGCGGGTAACACTGTCTACATGAAATTTCGGACAGACCACTCCATTCCCTGCATTTAGGCCCTTTGGCACAAATCCACACCGTTTCACCGATCTGAACCAAAATTTAAATACTTCCCCCATTGGAACCCGACGAGTAACACTGTCTGCATGAAATTTTGGACAGACCACTCCATTCCCTGCGTTTAGGCCCTTTGGCACAAATCTACAACGATTCACCCATTTGAAGGAAATTTCGTATACTTACCCTTTGGAACCCTGCAGGTAACAAACACTGTCTGCATGAAATTTCGGACAGACCACTCTATTCTCTGCATTTAGGCCCTTTGGCACAAATATACACTGTTTCACCGATCTGAACCAAAATATGTATAATTACCCTTTGGAACCCTCCGAGTAACACTATCTACATGAAATTTCAGACACACCACTCCATTCCCTGCATTTAGGCCCTTTGGCGCAAATATACACCGTTTCACCGATCTGAACCAAAATTTAAATACTTCCCCAATTGGAAACCGACGAGTAACACTGTCTGAATGAAATTTCCCAGCGTTTAGGCCCTTTGGTGAAAATCTACAACCTTTCACCGATATGAACGAAATGTTGTATACTTACCCTTTGGAACCCTCCGAGTAACACTATCTACATGAAATTTCGGACAGACCACTCCATTCCCTGCATTTAGGCCCTCTGGCACAAATCCACACCGTTTCCCCGATATCAAGCAACATTTGTATATCTACCCTTTGGGACCCTGAGAGTAACACTGTCCACATGAAATTTCGGACAGACCACTCCATTCTCTGCATTTAGGCCATATAGCACAAATCTATACTGTTTCACCGATCTGAACCACTCCATTACCTGCATTTAGGCCCTTTGGCGCAAATCTACACCGTTTCACTGATCTGAACCAAGATTTGTATACTTACCCTTTGGAACCCTGCGGTAACACTGTCTACATGAAATTTCGGACAGACCATTCCATTCCCTGCATTTAGGCCCTTTGGCACAAATCTACACCGTTTCACCGATCTGAACCAAAATTTAATACTTCCGCCATTGGAACCCGACGAGTAACACTGTCTGCATGAAATTTCGGACAGGCCACTCCATTCTCAGCGTTTAGGCCCTTAGGCACAAATCTGCAACGTTTCGCCGATTTGAACGAAATTTTGTATACTTACCCTTTGGAAACCTGGGGGTAACAATGTCCACTTGAATTTTCGGACAGACCACTCCATTCCCTGCATTTAGGCGATTTAGCACAAATCTACACCTAATTTTACATACCTACCCCTTGAAATCCTGCTGGTACCACTGTCCACTTGATAGTTTGGAAAACCCTCCCCATTCCCTACATTTAGAAAACAGACAAAATGAACTTGAAAACCACGTTTTTAGGCCCTAGAATATGTCCGTAGTATTGTACCTCTAAGAATATTTTAATAAATCTATTATTAGATGGTAATTCAGGCTGCATCACGTCGCCCCTACCAGTGTTCAGGTGCAGAATTGCGAAAATATTTACATTTTGCGCTGCGTATAAATTGCAGTCACGAGGAATAATTAGTGCAAAAAGATTTCTTAGGCCCCTTAAAACAGTTTTCATTTTGAATATTATGCCTCTGTATAAGTGCGGTGGTGTTGATGCAGTACAATGAGGTTATCAGCTGCAATAAGCGATGGTGCTTTCAAATTTACTTTCATTTATTCCGATCCTTATCCTTCAGCGCTATGTGGCGATAAATGACACTATTGCTGCCTCAGGAGCTTGGGACAGCCGAAGTTTTCCTAGTGCTCTGATTATTTTCCAACGGCGCTATGCGACAAAAGACGACACTATTGGTCTCTATTTCCCTAACAGCCAATGAGATATAGGGCCTAGGCCGTGTCTCTTATTTCACTTACGTCTCTTTCTAATCATATTTTTCAATTCGTTTGTAAATTACATGTGTCAGTACTGTAGTTAGTAAATAGCTGTTTCCCTATTCATCATTATCATTACGGAAAAATGTCCTGAATGTACTGTACTACTTATCACCCCCACTGCCACGACCACCCGAAAATGTTATATTTTTAGCTTACTTTTCACATTTTGCAAAAATGAGGAAAAAGTAGACTTATGAGATCGATCCGGGAAAATGTCTGTCTGTCTGTCTGTCCTTCTGTCTGTCTGTCTGGCTGTGTGTGTGTCCCCCCCTATCAACTCCTAAACGGCTGCAGCAATCGAAACCAAATTTAGTATGAGTAAAGATGTATACAGGAATATCTCATGCCCATATTTTAAAATGATGCCAGTGCTACCAACTGCTGAAAAAATGCAATAGAAATTTGAGCTCCATGTTGGATATCATGGAAGGTATGCATGTGAGCTATTCCAAAATTGGCACACATGTAGATAACACTATTTCAGTTTAATTTCCAGGAGGCCATATATGACAGTGTTGCCAAAATAATTTTAAGCCTTCTGATAGGTCCAATTTTTAAATGCATATAACTTCTACACTATTAATTGGATTTCAACCAAATCTTGTATGTGATATGTGTACATAAACAGATATGACTGAGTGTATTCTTAAGAGCCACCAGGGCTGCTAACTGTTAATAATTGCTCTCTCTATATATTCTTCATCCAAATACCAATATATCTGAAAGTATGCAAGCCGACAGCTTTGGACTATGCACACGTATTGTACCTGACATTTTAGATTAATTTGGAGTAACTTATATACTTCAGTTCTACCAACATGATTCTAAGCCTGCTGATAGGACCAATTTTTAAATACATGTAACTTCTATACTATCAGTTGGATGTCAACCAAAATTCGTTCGTGCTATGTGTAACATAACAGATATGGCTATAAGCATTCTTAAGAGCAATCAGGGCTGCCAGCTGTTAATAAATGTTGTCTATATTTTTTACCCTAATATCAATATATCAGAAAGTATGCAATCCAACAGCTCTATTTATTGCACACGTATAGCACTCTACACTCTAGATTAATTTGGAGTAATTAATATGTCAGTGCTGTCAACATGATTCTATGCTTGCTGATATGTCCAATTTTAAAATACATGTAACTTCTATACTAACAAATAGATTTCATTCAAAATTGGCACAACAAGATATCATAATATTTCCGATTATTTCTAACCAGCACACGCATGGTATTGTTGCCAGCATGCTTTTACGCGTGCTGATAGATCCAATATCTAATTGCATGTAACGTCCATTGGACTTCAACCGAATTTTGTATTCTGTACCTTAAGAGATGGAACTAAGAATATATTCAGTCACCAGGGCTGCCAACTGTAGTGCTCTATTAGGCTACATTATACCAGGAATATTTCGAACTAATTAGCCATTTCGATATTACCAACTTAATTTCGTCATTATTCTAGATAGGATCATTTACTGAGAATAATCATTGGTATGAAAAGTAGGCTCTTTAGTTCGTCACGGAACTTCTTGTTTTCTTTCTGTTAGTTTAAATATCATTTGCCAGTTCTGTAGTAGTATTCGTTATCATTAGAGGTGTTAGAAAGTGTTGTTATTTTTTGAAGATTTGTTGATTTAAAATTCAAAAGGTGGTGTTTTGTGTTTTTATTATTTTTTCGGGGGATGACATGTTAAAATTTGGAAAGCGATAAGGTTTGTACAATAAGTGCATTTAAAAATATAAACAATTAATAAAACAAAGTACAAAACAAAACAGCAGGGTAAAACGTTAAACATGGCTATGGAAGAATGAGATAATACTTATATGGAAGTCACATTTTTATTTTACATTCACCATCTCGAAACACATTTCAGTGAATGCCTTTTTCAGTTTTATCCAAATACTGCGGTGAAATCACTGGAAGTAGATCATGGTTAAAGTCTCAGCATTTGCAGCTGTCAATTTTCGCCTCCTATCACTTACTATGAGACTGTATTTCGAAAATGACCTTTCAGAATCCACATTTGAACAAGGATACCACACACACTTTAATGCAGCTGTTGCATAGTCTCGGTGAGCAGGCCTTAATCCCATGAGGATCTCTGGAACATTCACATTATCTTCATGACGTAGTTGGTTCTTGATTGCAGTCAGGTAAATGCTGTGAGCCTCTAAAAACTGTTGAGACTCCATCTTCGTAAGAAATGGGGCATTCTTCTTAAATTGGAGCAGTTCTGTGGGAGATACGTTCTTAGGTGCATGCCGAGGATCAAACAATGACCCGATGGCTTCTACAGTCTTCCTGGCTGGATCCGTGGTCCTTAAAGTCCTGACTTTCGCTAGAGCTGACTGGGCAACACACGTAAGCTTGGACTTAACCTTTATCTGCATCTTTTGAGGAAGCTGTTCCAAGTTCTGGAGGATCGTATGATTGAACATTCCACCATCGCCTAATAGCTTGAGCTTTACCTCAAGGTCATCTAGCTTCCCAGCCAGTAAGTGAATTGTTGGGTACTTAGATCCCTCCAAGAAATTAAGCAAGTCCATAAGAGAGGCACCAACAACAGAAACATACAATGCTTGTAATTGTATAAATTGTATTGTTGAAGTCGATGCTTGTTGGAAAAATTTGACCCCAGAATTTGAATCTTCCAATGTTTTGAAAAATTCTACCAGATCTTCCACATGCGTGGCCATATACATTGCAGCCTTAAACCATGAATTCCATCTTGTACATACAGGCATTGGGAAAGCTAGAATTTCATTCTCTTTTTCTGTGTTTTCATATTTCTCCCTTAGAAATGCAACGTAATTGCTTTTTCTTTTTCGCGTATTTAAAAAGGCATTCTTTGTCTTTACTATAGACATGTTCAATTCGTCCAGCTCGTTTTCAAATACGCAGCCGATAAGATTGACTTTATGAGCCCAGCACTGGACATGACTTAATTCTTCAATCAATCCTTGAAGAGTAGTTACACATTTTGTCATGTAGCGTGCTGAGTCCGTAACTACTGCCACTACACGCTCCCGTTCAATTTCATAGGAATTCAATGTGTCTAATATCGCATTGGAGCAATTTACGCTATTGGCAGAATCTAGAAAAACAGAGGCAGCCAGATGGGTGTTCATTTCAGTTGATGGTACTGATGGACGAAAAAGAATGTTGAAAACACACCTACCATTCTTGTCAGTTGTATCGTCACATAGCAGAAACACGTCTTTGTTTTTTATATCTTCCCTAATTTCTTCCCTCCTTCTTTCGCCAATCATGGGGATGTATTTCTGACGAATCTGATTTGCTGATGGTAAATCTCCACTTCCGCGAACGTACTTATTAAACCAAGTACGGATAGCAGGATTGTCTAGTTTCTCTACTGGTATATTAGCTTTCACAAACGCAGTAGTAGTGTCCAAAATAAACTCTTCTTTCATATCCTTCACACGACTAGCATTTGATAATGTTCCTTTCAAGGTGGCCACTCTAGGAACACTAACTTCAAGACGCGAATTTTCTCGGCGTTTTGAATGCTTCTCCGATTTGCAATGTTTGTCTAATGCATCTTTCCTGCGATAATCTAACCGACAATCACAATATTAGCACATAAGAATGCCACAAGAAATTATAAATCCTTCATTCTTATATTCTTTAAGTCTGTCTGTGGCAGAAACAGCTACCTTCGGCATTTTTAAACTCAACTGAGCGATGCCCAGTAACAAACACTGTTATCACACGGTTGACTAGTCACACGCCAGTATAAATTCGTAACCACACGCAAAATGTATTTCTGAATTCGTGTCATAATATTTAAATTACGTCGCGTCTCATCTTCCTGTACTGCTAAGTTCGGAACTAATACGACGAACACGTGGTCGCCAACTGATTCACGCAAATAACACACTAGCTTCGATGATAACGCACAATTTGCGCACTTTTTTAATTAAATTATATAGAATTCTCTACTATAATTTACACTCGCTACCGATGTAACAGGAGGCAAACGTAGTTTACATTATGAACAACTATCACATAACCTTTTGGAGGTAGTCGGCCAAACTATTCACGCCGCGATATAACAGCTGTTTACCACAGCGCTAAAATCCAACGAGTAACGAGAATATCGACAGTATATCGTAATATGACGTATATCGTAGTATTACCCCTCGCGAAACTATACAATCGATCATTCTCTCGAATTGAACACCAACCAAATTCGATTATCGGCTTGTGGACAAAAATGTTGGGATTGGTGTGGGGAAAAATTATGAAATTTTGTTTTTATTTCTCAGATTGCGGTATTTGTGGTGTTATTCACAAAATTCGCGTTATTTCGCGATTAATTTCACTCCTGGGCGGCACGAAACATGTAAATACGTGAAAATAAAACATCCTAACCTCTAAATATGACTTTTCGTTTTATCGCGAATTAACAAAAACTAACACCTCTAGTTATCATCCATAAAACAAATGAATCCACCGGGCGAGCCGGGCACTATTGCTAGTTTCATATAAAGTACAGGAAAAATACCGGTAACGATGTGTCACTCCTACCATTTAACGATGTTTCACTCCTACCATTGTATCTGTACGGTTTGCCTAATTGTAACACTTACGTTTTAAGTAACTTTCCCAACCCCATTTTTGGACCGGGGTGCATCAGGAATTAGAGTGTTCAAATACCCCAACCTAGTTACCATATCAACACGTTCTAGCGCACTTAGTTCCCACTCGTTAAGGCGTGTTGTCTTATAATATGAATATGCGAATGAAAACATAACCATAATTCCATGATTTGGGTGTCCAACACATCAACACAAGGAACTACAGTATAACAGTATTATCATCGTCATGTTTCACAGTCAAGCGACTGGTCTGCCCCTACAATGAGTCTTTTCCACGTTGTTCGGTCTTGTGCTGTCCTTTTGAACACTATATAACTTCGTAGGCCAGAGCTATCTAGGAAAGATCTCATAATATACACGATTTCCAGGAAGAAGGTTCCAATATTTAGAGAAGATTAAGTGTGCAACAAAAGAAGAAAAAAAGATTTCTATAAACTATAGTCACAAACTTTATATCTTCTGAGTAATGGTCTTATATTGTACAAGGAGCATACCATGTACTCCTAGCACTTTGGCACGAAACCAATGAGAACACATTGCATGAGGAACACATCTTGCACTCCGAGCCCTTTGGAACGAAACAAATGGAATACATTGTACGAGGAACACATCTTGCACTCCGAGCATTTTGAAACGTAACAAATGGAAGACATTGTACGATGATCATATCTTGCACTCCAAGCGCTTTGGCACGAAACAAATGAGAACACATTGCACGAGGAATACGTCTTGCACTCCGAGTACTTTGGTACGAAACAAATGAGAAAACATTGTACGAGAAACATATCTTGCACTCAGAGCACTTTGGTACGAAACAAATGTGAACACATAGCAAAGGAACACATCTTGCACTCCAAGCACTTTTGCACGAAATAAGTGAGAATACATTGCACGAAGAACACATTTTGCACTTAGAGCACTTTGGCACGAGACAAATGAGAACACATTGCACGCGGAACACATATTGCACTCCGAGCACCTTGGCACGAAACAAATGAGAACACATTGAACGAGGCACACATCTTCCACTCCGAGCACTTTGGCACGAAACAAATGAGAGCACATTGAACGAGGAACACATCTTCCACTCCGAGCACTTTGGCACGAAACAAATGAGAACACATTGCACGAGGAACACATCTTGCACTCCAAGCTCTTGGCACGACACAAATGACAACACATTGCACGAGGAACTCGACTTGCACTCCGAGCACTTTGGCACGAGACAAATGAGAATGCATTGCACGAGAAACACATCTTGCACTCCGAGCACTTGGCACGAGCAAATGAGAACACATTGTACGACTAACATATCATGCACTCCGAGCACTTTGGCGAGAAACAAATGAGAACACATTGCACGAGGAACACATCTTGCACTCCGAGCACTTTGGCACGAAACAAATACACACATCAAAAAAAGTTTTGCATCACCTCGGTTCCAAGAGTTCCGGAACCTTTAAATACAAAGGGAATAGAGATCAACACAAACAACATTTCAGCTCGTTTTATTGCTCATGAGACCCACACATTGCATGTTGTACCATCATACAGCTAGACTTTCAGCATTTGTGGTCCAGATTGCAGTACACACCACTACCTCTAATACCCAGTAGCACGTCCTCTTGCATTGATGCATGCCTGTATTCGTCGTGGCATACTATCCACAAGTTCATCAAGACACTGTTGGTCCAAATTGTCCCACTCCTCAACGACAATTCGGCGTAAATCTCTCAGAGTGGTTGGTGGGTCAAGACGTCCATAAACAGCCCTTTTCAACATATCCCAGGCATGTTCGATAGGGTTCATGTCTGGCGAACATGCTGGCCACTGTAGTCGAGCGATGTCGTTATCTTGAAGGAACGCATTCACAAGATGTGCACGATGAGGTCGAGAATTGTCGTCCATGAAGAAAAATGCCTCTCCAATATTCTGCCGATATGGTTGCACTATGGGTCGGAGGATGTCATTCAGGTATCGTAAAGCCGTTTCGGAGCCTTCCATGACCACCAGTGGCGTACGTCGGCCCCACATAATGCCACCCCAAAACATCAGGGAACCACCACCTTGCTGCACTCGCTGGACAGTGTGTCTAAGACGTTCAGCCTGACCAGGGTGCCTCCAAACACGTCTCCGACGATTGTCTGGTTGAAGGCATATGCGACACTCATCGGTGAAGAGAACGTGATGCCAATTCCGTGGGGTCCATTCAGCATGTTGTTGGGCCCATCTGTACCGCGCTGCATGGTGTCGGGGTTGCAAAGCTGGACCTCGCCATGGACGTCGGGAGTGAAATTGCGCATCATGCAGCCTATTGCGCACAGTTCGAGTTGAAACACGACGTCCTGTGGCTGAACGAAACGCATTATTCAACATGGTGGCATTGCTGTCAGGGTTCCTCCGAGCGGCAATCCGTAAGTAGCGGTCATCCACTACAGTAGTAGCCCTTGGGCGGCCTGAGCGAGGCCTGTCATCGACAGTTCCTGTATCTCTGTACCTCCTCCATGTCCGAACAACATCGCTTTGGTTCACTCTGAGACGCCTGGAAACTTCCCTTGTTGAGAGCCCTTCTTGACACAGAGTAACAATGCGGACGCGATCGAACTGCGGTATTGACCTTCTAGGCATGGTAGAACTACAGACAACATGAGCAGCGTACCTTCGTCCTGGTGGAATGACTGGAACTGATCGGCTGTCGTACCCCCTCCGTCTAATAGGCCCTGCTCATGCATGGTTGTTTACATCTTTGAGCAGTTTTAGTGACATCTATGAACAGTCAAAGGGACTGTATCTTGGATACAATATACACAGTCAACGTCTATATGCCGGAGATCTGGGAACCGAGGTGATGCAAAACTTTTTTTGATGTGTGTAAGAACACATCCTGCACAATGTTTAGGAAATCAAACACAAAGGCCAATTAAGGCGGGAAATGAGAGACACCCCTAGACTTTGGATACTCTAAATCGTCGGCATCGGAAGAAAAGAGTTTGACAGGAAAGATAACAGAGGAAGCATTGCCGGGCTCATCTGGAGTCCAGTGATCACCAACTTACTCACATCACACTTGTTATGAGTCCCTGCGAATGGGGTGTTTGGGAGGCCTTGTGAGGAGATAATGCAGGGCCAACATCTACAGTATGTGTACACGGCCAATCCAATACACTAGACTGCTCTATTACTCAGCTTTATTGCTGGCAGGCAGAGTGTGAACATACATAAGATGACATAGAAATCTCCAGATGGAAGTACTTTTAACCAAATTGACCACCTCCTAATAGATGCAAGACACTTCTCAAACTTGATGAATATTAGAAGTTATAGGGGGACAAATATTTACTCCGACCACTACGTTGTGGTAGCAACCATTAGAATTCGAATATCTAATGCGTGAAGAGGGCATGGATCCAATGCAAGGAAGTTTAACTGTGGGCAGTTAAGGAGTCCGAATCTGCCTTGTGATATGTCAAACTGCTTAATGAGGCTCTGATAGATTTGTCTAATAGCAAGAGTATTGATGAAATCTGGAAGAAACTTAAGGACACATTATTAAAAACTGCAAATTAAGTTTTAGGAAGGGAAGAGAAAGTTAGGTATAACTATTGGTTTGATGAAGAGTGTGCACGAGCAACAACCTTAAAAAATGAAGCATACAAGAGAATGCAACAGAGGAATCACACCCGAAAAGCGGTAGAAGAGTACAGAACTTCCAGAAGACAAGAAAAGAGATTGCACAAGAAAAGAGACAGTATGAGAGGAAGGAATTGGAAGAAATGGAACAGTTGAAGGGGATGAATGATGTGAGAGCTTTCTATCAGAAGCTAAATAAGAGCCGTAAGGATTTTCAGCCTAGAACAAATTTGTGTAGACATAAAGAGGGAATAATATTGGGCAGTGGGGAAGCAATACTAGAAAGAGGGGCACAGTCTTTTGATTAACTGCTGAATGAAAGTACCGTTGACGACCAAGAAACCTTACCTCCTGTAAATACAAGAGAATCGGAAGAAGTATCGGTACCTACTGTTGAGGAAGTTGAGCTTGCCATTAAGAAATTAAAGAATAATAAAGCCCCAGGAATGGACCTGATACAATCAGAGCTTGTGAAAAATGCTGGAAATGAATTCACTAAACACCTTCTCAAACTTGTGGCTAAGATATGGATAGTTGAAATGTTTCCTGATGAATGGAATTTAGGTATCATCTGCCCGATACATAAGAAAGGTGATAGCCTATCATGTTGTGCTCCAACTACAGAGGATTTTGCCTATTATCCATCATACTAATATATAAAAATGAGATGGTGTGTGTCTGTGTGTCTGTGTGTCTGTTACTCAATTACGCAAGAACAACTGGTCCGATTTAGATGAAATTTTGCATGGATGTAGCTGATTTAACGGAGTTACACATAGGCTACTTTTTATTTCGATATTTTGCACTATTTAAAAATGGCGACCATTTTAGTGACGTCACTACACCCTTTGGTTACAAAATTTCATAATTCCGATACAAATAAAAAGAGAACGCTAAGAAATAGCAAACTTTTAATGGCATACACGAGCTTTAACATTTAATTTTCTATCCGAAAGGTCCGTATCACTTTTCGTGTATCTCCACGGTTAGCGAGTAAAACCTAAATTTGTGCAATAAAACACGGTAAACACCGAGCGGTGCAGTATATCTCTATATATAAAAATGAAAGTTTGCCTGTTTTTTTTTCTAAATTTCTACGGTAATTTTAGTTATTTACGCGTTTCAGACTGTTTTATGATGTATGCGCGCGAAAATAATTGTTTTGTCTGTCTGTTTGTTTGTTTGTTTGTCTGTGGACAACTTTGTTACCTTATAACTCGAGAACGGCTGGGTGTATCAACCTAAAATTTGGTACAGATATCCATCAGAGGCACGACACTAATCATTGATGTAACTCTACTCCGTACCTCTCTAAAAGGGGGCCTGCCCCCTTAAAATACATGCTGAAATGGGCGTAGAAGGACAAGACAAAGCTCATTTTCAGCCCCTCAATGCGAGAGACAAAACTCGAACCACATTTTAAGGCCGTAAAACCAGCCGTTTTTGAGATATTCCCAGTTTACTAATTTCATTTAATAAACTAACGAACGAATGCAAGCCGGTAACTATGGCAACAGAATCGCAGAGATCCATCTATTGCTGTAAGACGCAATGCAATTCCATTAATTACATTAGTGAGAAAGTTTGCAAACGGCTAGAAGGTTATTACGGAACCAAATTAAGCTATAAAATTCATCAATATGTATAATGCGCTTAAGGGGGTCAAGGGGTACTCTAGAATTTTTTTACGCGATTTACACCTGCGGGTGTGGTACGGCACGTCTATTATATTCCTATCCCTACATTATATTATTAATATTATTATTATATTATGACGTACAACGACGAGACAAAGCCCCTCGGTGCCAGAAAAAAAACTCGGGGGCCCTAAAGGGTCATCAAACACTACATTATAAGACCCTTAAACCAACAGTTTCTGAGATATTCCCAGAAAACTAATTTAATTTAATAAACTAATGAAGAAATGCAAGTCGGTAACCATGACAATATTAACTCAAGGGGTGACATCCAACTTTCCATCTATTTCTGTAAGAAGCAATTCCACTCCATTTATTGCATTTCTGTGAAAGTTTGCAAATGGCTATAAGGCTATCACGGAACCAACTTTGACTGTATAATTCATCAATGCAGTTAAGGGGGTCGAGGCGTGACCTAGAATTTTTTCACGCAATTTTCACGTGTGGCATATTATAGTACAAAAGTTCTATTCTATCTCCAAACAGCAACATAATTTTCAAAAATTTCTGAATTGAATCAGCATTTTTGTGGCTTTTAGGAATTTGGGCCATTTGAGGCTAAAGAACCCGAATTTTCATGCACCACAAGCCTTTATAATTTATGAATGGGGTCTTCCTGTGTTTGGGGACCTAACACAACGTAGAGGGTCAGTTTTTATGTGACGTGTATTGCGTTTCGTCTACAAGGCTTTCAATTCTATTTCACGTCAGGAAGGACACGTTAGGTGAATTTAGTTTGAGAGCACATTTTAATTAATCTTTTTTATTATTATTATTTTTTGTCGACATATGGGCTCATCGTAAGGATGATTTTGTTTGATACTGTGTGGTAGATATACCCCTATTTGGATATCTGGGTGATACGTTGTAGACAATAGAATTGTCTGTCTGTCTTTCTGTGTATTTTTATGTACGCCTATAGTTCGTGTTCGGATGCTTGGTGCATCGTAAAATTAGGTATGGTAACCATGAGAGTCAATACACCAATCATTTATAAAACTCTTCACCGTACTTTTCATACAGTAGAAGGGTGGATATAGGGGAAAACTTCTCAAAATGCATGCTAAAATAGGCGAAATATAAACATTATCCTAGAAGGACGACCAAATAATATGTTGCGATTCTCAATGTGAGACACAAAATTCGGGAGTCTATAAAGGGTCTCCGAAAACCACATTTTAAGGCCCTTAAATTAACAGTGTGTGTGATATTCCCAGAAAACTAACTTCGTTTTGATAAACTTATGATGAAATGACAAACCGCTAACAATTGCAACAGTAGCTCAATTGATAATGTGTGGTGTTAACATCGAACACCGTTCGAAGAACGGGTACTTCTGCTAGTTGACTATAAAATATCCTCCAACATCCTCCTTTGCAGACTGGCGCCAAATGTGGACAATGCAGTTGGTGACTATCAACGTGGATTTCGCCAAAGAAGAGCTACTACGGATCAGATTTTCAAAATCCGACTGATACTTGAAAAATTTAAAGAATTTGGAATTGATACACACCATCTTTTCATTGATTTTAGGTCAGCTTATGACAGTATTGACAGAAATAAACTCTATATAGCAATGGAAGAGCTTGATATCCCTAAGAAACTGATCACTCTGGTGAAAGCTACCATGAACAATACTAGGAGTCAAATTAAGATACAGAACATGATATAAAATGCTGTAACGACCAAGAATGGAGTTAGGCAGGGAGATTCATTATCATGCCTTTTATTCAATATAGCTTTGGAGAAGGTTATTAGAGATTCAGGAATCAACACGAGAGGAACCATCTTATATAAATCTGTTCAAATTTTGGCATACGCAGATGATATCGATATAATTGCAAGGACACCAAGAGCAATGAGAGAAGCTTTCACTAGCTTTGAAAAAGCAACAGGAAAGATGAATCTACAGATAAATGAAGAGAAAACTAAGTATATGCCCGTAAACAAAAAAGAATACCCTAGTGGTTCCACATGCATAGAAATTGATTCGTATAAGTTTGATGTTGTGCATAGCTTTACCTATCTTGGATCAGAAGTTAATTCCAAGAACAATGTTACCTCTGAAATCCAGAAGCGTATACTGTCTGCTAACAAGTGTTATCATGGCCTCAGAAAGCATCTGAAGTCAAAACTGTTGTTCAGGAAAACTGAAGTCCTAATGTATAAAGTTTTAGTAAAGCCTGTTTTAACATATGGTGCTGAGTCATGGACACTCTCAAAATTTAATGAAGAACAACTTGGTATATTTGATAGACAGATTTTGAGGCAAATTTTTGGGCCAGTGGAGGAAAACGGTGAATGGAGAAGAAGATATAACCATCAACTCTATGATTTATATAATGAACCAGATATTGTAAAATGTATAAAGATCAGAAGGTTGGAGTGGGCAGGACATGTGCTGCGTCCTAATGACAGAATGATAAAGAGGATATTGAATGCAATGCCAGAAGGAACCACGAAAGTCGGAAGGCCGAAGCTAAGGTGGGAAGATGGAGTGAGAGAGGATGTAAAGACAATTGGACTCAAGAATTGGAGGAGCTCACCACTTAACACGAAAGAATGGGGAAAACTTCTTCAGAAGGCCAAGGCCCAGAGAGGGCTGTCGTGCCAGTGATGATGATGAGGCAGAGTGTGAGTTGGGGGGAAAAAGGACAGGAGTGCGGTATAACTATTGTCTTTCTGAATATGCAACTCGCCGGCGGTCGAGGAGGGAACTATTCTTCGTTTACTTGTGCCACACGTCAGCCTGCTTCGTTGAAAAGGTACAGTTGCGCGAGTAGGATATGGCTCAGCTCCAGCAGCCTCAGTCATTGTTTAACTGTCCGTGGTAACATGAGCTCCTGTGACACTTATCTGACGCAATGCTTCTTGACTTATGTGAGACTGCACTCTGTCATCACTGTCTCCTCCGCTTCGCCCCGCGAGGCTCATGCTACAATAAACAACAAACGCTGGCGCAGCCACGCTCAGCGGCAATCAAATCTTGAATGAGTAATATCAAGTCACACCACCTTGCCTCCTACCGACAAACTCCAACACTAACTACTCTAATCGAGTGATAGGTAAATTCCTGGGAACTTCGCCATCGGTAATTATAGTTATAACCCAAAACTCCAGGACAGTCAAATTAGTTAAGATTTAGTGCGAACATTTATAAATTAGTTGTTGCTGTTGTTGTTGTGTTTGTTTGAGTCTTCAGTCTTTTGACTGGTTTGATGCAGCACTCCATGCTTCCCTGTCCTGAGCTAACCGTTTCATCTTTACATAGCTACCACACCTTACATCCGAGGCTATCTGTTTAACATATTCTAACCTTGGTCTACCTCTACAGCTCTTGTCCTCAACCCTATAACTAAGGTTGATATTCCAGGCTGTCTTAGTAAGTGTCTCACCAACCTATCTCTTCTCTCCATTAGCAATCGCCATTAACCGCGCCAACAGTCCAAGTTTCCAAAAATCTACCGGAAATATTCCCATATAAATTTCTTCCCACTATTCCCGCAATTAGGGCAGGTACTTTTAATTGATTAATTTCAGTGAACAAATAATCGATTAATATCGATTCTTCTTCTTCCTAGCGTTGTCCCGCTGGTGCAGGGTCCGCTTTCTTGGTCATTGACCTCCATTTTGTCCGGTTTCGTGCGTCAGCTGGATTTAGGCCGGTAATTTTTAAGTCACCATTTATTGTCTCTTGCCAACGCTGCTTCGGTCGTCCTCTGGGGCGTAGGCCTTCAACCTCAAAATGAAGGACAGAGTTTGTAACAGTATCAGGCGCTGCACACAGGGCATGGCCATACCATCGGAGCCGTTTCTCTCTCATTTTGTCCACAATTGGGGCGACACCCATTTGCTCTCGAATTGTGTCGTTTCTGACATGGTCAATAAGGGATATGCCCATTATCCAACGGAGCAATCTCATTTCCATGGCGTGTAGGTGACGTTCTGAAATGTTGTCGGATTGTCGACATTCAACTCCATACAGCGCAACTGGCCGTACCACTGTCCGATATATCTTGGATTTGAGACGAAGTGGCATTTTCTTGTCGCAAAGTACACCCGTGACCTCCTTCCACCACAACCAGGTTGCGTTTACCCTGGCTCTTACTTCATCATTGAAGTCGTCATCACTCTGAAGACGAGATCCAAGGAACCTGAAGCATTCTGTCTTGACTAGATTTCGTCCAGCGACTTAAATGGTACCCTCGCTTGAGTTTAACTCCAGATACTCCTTTTTTTTCACATTCAGACATAGGCCATACTGGGTGAGGCGGTATTTCCAGTCTTCAACTTGGCATTGGAGTTTTTCTCTGGGGACATCTGCAAACATTATATCATCTGCATAGAGAAGGGTCCAAGGAACATTCCGTTGCAGGTCACAAGTGATGGTGTGCACCACAAGAACAAAGAGCAGAAATATCGATTGATTGCTACAAATAACGAATAAACTTTTGAGCGTTTAATCGATAGGTCATTCAATCGATTATCCGATTGGTTGAATTATTGAACTTTGCTCCTTTCACTACGCTCTCTCAGAAGCAAAACATACATTTAATTAAATTAAATTTTAAAAAACTCTTCGTTTTTTTTTTTGGAACCCTTCCTAATTTGATTGATGTTTTGTCCTTCCATGTCACTGACCCTTATTTCGTTATTGTTAACTGAAACAAGGAAGGACACTTTGTAGACAATATTTAGGCAAAATAGTACATTTAGGGGCCGCATTT
Organism: Meconema thalassinum; assembly: GCA_946902985.2. Taxonomy (NCBI): domain Eukaryota; kingdom Metazoa; phylum Arthropoda; class Insecta; order Orthoptera; family Tettigoniidae; genus Meconema; species Meconema thalassinum. The sequence continues at coordinate 560,363,270 of OX336391.1, forward strand.
TTTGGTAATAGCGATACGCGCGAATTTTTTTCATATCTCCTTTCTTGCCTATATATGACCTTGTAAGTACTTAAAGTAGCGTATTTTAGCAAAATGAACTCGCGAAATAGCCTATCACGAAATCTAATTTATTGCGCGAATTGCAAAAATAATCACGAAATATACTCAACTTGACACGAAAATGCTAAATATTATAGAAAAAGCTCTCCAATAAACGTTTAAATGCTTGTGAGGAATTGACCATCGTGGTTTCCTTCTCGTTTGATTGATAGTGTCAATACCAAGTGCTGCATATTCTCTACACAACTGCCTACAAAGCCGGAAGTATGTGTATTCAGTTCCGCGATCTCTAAGGCTATCGATTACATCAAATGGCGTTGTGGTCGTAGATCCAGCTGTGCGAGTTCGCGACTGATAAAACTATCGGCAAACTTCCAGCATTTACGTATAAAAATGCCGAAAATTAAAGTCACAACAGTTTTCTCGAGGGCCGAGGAATACAACAGCGAGGGGTTCTATGTATTTGTCGCTGCAAGAAAGATTAGAATGTGTAAATACTCCAATGTTTCTATTCAGTGGGAACGAAAAGACACGTGCGATAAACACTGCAGGGATTCAGCAACGCATAAAAAGAGGAAGAAAGAAGGAAATGAACATAATTCTAAGCGGCAAATAACATTCGGCGATACTCAACACATTGCAAAGAAGTTGAAAACCCCTTTTATTACATAATTTGTTAGATTTACTCCATTCTATAAGGAAGATTTCAGAAGAAACATCGATAATAATGACAATTTATTTCGCGAAATACCCACCGAAATAGCGTTAGTTTTAACACTGAAATCAACGATTTTATTTCACCAAAAAATAAAGGCCCTAATACATTATGCAACGAGCCTATAATGGCAATAATTAAGACACGCTCTTTTTATAATTTCCATACGAGTGTCTTAATTACCATTAAAGGCGAGTTGCATACGACTGTTTATGTTCGACGATAATTATTATAACTATTTTATATTCGAACATAAATATTCATTTGTCGAGATTTCGCCAGTTTTATGTACTGAACAGAGCGCATGAGACGCAGAGAATGCCTTGTATTTTACCATGGCCTCCTCGATTACCCTACTTTGACACTAGGCCAGGCAGTGAAATTTAAATTAGAAGGCCGTGGAACTCAGCGCATCTAATTATCTAATTGGTCAAACAACTGTTTCTTGAGCTCAGATTGGTGGGAGAAACTGTTTCATAATGAAAAAATAGTGTTATAAAGACCCTCATTATGATACAGTTTTCTGACATATAATAGACAGGGTCGAACATAAAGTATCTTTTATGTATTTTTATACACCACACGGAAATAAGCGTAACTCAACTTTAGCGATGACTTCTCGTTTAATCTTCTTTTCTTATCTCATGTCTCCTAATTAATTAATCGATTCTTTGGTAAACTGATTAATCTATTATATGGTTCATTGATTAATCGACTGATGGTTCAATCGATTAATTGTTTTAGATTACATTTCAAATTATTCGATTAATCGATTATTTGAACATCGCAACCTAACACTAGTCCAGTGCCAGTTAACTCGTGTTGTTTGTGACTCAGAGACCTCATTAAAATATAACGCTGTTCTGCTGAATATATGCAAACAATGTAAGCCACGGTCTTTGTGATATGATAAAAAAAATGCTTTTTCATTTAATGGAAGGTCCTTAAACTATTCCATGCCATTTAAAAGTGTTTTTTTTTTTTCTGGTTGATAAGATACCGGTAGCAAATTTCAAGCAGTAATGAGTTGTTGCAAAATGTTGCAAGTATTTTCTCCGAAAGACCGTTTATCTTGTACTAGAGGGAAAACGCGGCTTCGCACGCGATGAAGACAATGGAGATGATGCAATATTGCTGATAATTGGTCTATTCAATTACAGCAGTCTCGGCTGGAAACTTCTGATGTCTACAGTATATTAGTATGAGCCGCAAAATGGGAATTCCAAAGAGACGTGAAAGTCTACAGGGTACGATGTTACCTTATGTTCGACCCTGTCTATTATATGTCAGAAAACTGTATCATAATGAGGGTCTTTATAACACTATTTTTTCATTATGAAACAGTTTCTCCCACCAATCAGAGCTCAAGAAACAGTTGCCACGGTGGGTGAGTGGATAGCGTGTCGGTCTACTAACCCCAAGATTGCAGGTTCGCTCCTGACCGTGGTAAGTGATTTTTGAAAGGCGGCAAAAATACGATACGCATGTCATACGATGTTGGCATGTCAAAGAACCCATTTGAATTCATTAGGCCGAGTTCATAATGGCAAAATTAATCTCGGGAGTTTCCGCCAACACAAAGTTCCTCATTTCTCTACTAGAAAGCGCTATAGTGTTCAAGGAGGTTAGATATCTAACATCTAACCTCCTTGACTTTCATAGTCAAGGAACAACGAAATTCGACATGCAAGCTACCCTCTGGGTGTCAAATAACAAAGCTTGCACTCGGCACCCGAGGTCATACGATATATTATTATTATTACCTTACGTGAACACATTTTAAAATTACGTTTTTGGTTTTGGCATGTTTTGCTGAGACATGACGATTTTGTTGTCTGGATACTCGTGAGCACGCCACATAGCCTACAGTTGCACATGGGAAAAAGTGGTTTTGTCTAAATGTACACCTGCTGCTATTAAGTGTGTGTCATTGCGCTTTGTTAATAGAAATTAATAATAATATCGTATAGCCTCGGGTGCCAGGTGCAAGCTTTGTAATTTGACACCCAGAGGGTAGCTTGCATGTCGAATTTCGTTGTTCCTTGAATCACTATGAAAGTCAAGGAGGTTAGATATCTTAGCTCCTTGAACACTATACCGCTTTCTAGTAGAGAAATGAGGGACTTTTGTGTTTGCGGAAATTTCCGAGATTAATTTTGCCATTATGAACACGGCCTACTGAATTCAAATGGGTTGTTTGACATGCCAACATCGTGTGACATGCGTGTCGTATTTATGCCGCCTTTCAAAAATCACTTGCCACGGCCAGGAGCGAACCTGCAATCGTGGGGTAGTAGACCGACACGCTATCCACTCACCCACCGTGGCAAGCTTATAGTAATAGAGAATATCGTTTGAAGAGGGAACTGCACTCTTGCTCACTGGAATGTCAAATCTATCGGAATATGGGGAATTAAAAGTATTTTCCTTAAGCTATTCAAGGTGTAATTTTCCCACAATTATTGATGGTTTGAACATCAACTTGTCGCTATTAATACACCTATAGTAAAATATCTCTCACCTTAGCTACTGATGTACATTATGCAGCCTCTTCCAGTGTTACATCCCCGGGATTGAAATTCTCCAGCAATCCTTTTGCCCCTCATGTCTCGCTAAAATTTGAAAATCCCTGATTATTGTGTTTTTAGAGGTGTTTGAAAGAGGTTGCCCTCGTATACGGTGTAGATGCATTGTCAAAGGAAAATATTCCATGTTACGAACATGAACTGTGTAACCTGTACCGAAATTTTCTGCAGATTTATCACCAGACCAATTCTGAATGTTACATTGCCCCAGTTCAAATCTAGAACAAGACCAAATTTGCACACAGAAAAACCAATTATTAAAATTGCTGAGGAATAACAATAATCATGTCCCACATTTATCCACCGAAGTTCATCGAATGAGATGATTGGGTAGCATTCCATATTTCATATTTTATGGAAAGGCCATACAGAGAAAATATTCCTTTCGGCACGCCGGAAGGTGGAAGATTTCACCGGACAAACTAGGGGATAGGCTATAGGCAAAATATGCCGGTTTTCGTAGAAGGATCAGACCTCATTTATTGCGGGAAAGTATTTTACAATTGGAGCTTAATTAACTTCTTATTTTTCGTCTTTCTAGGCATATGAATAACAGTTTATTGTCTTATGGAGATGGTAACCATCTTGTCATTTGGGGTTCATTTTTTATACTTGTAGTCACACTGTCCTTATGCAAGGTTTGGAACTGATGTGTAACTATCTAACAGTCTGTCATTTCTTCACGCAAATTTTATCTCCCACAGAGATGTTGGTTGGTTCCTCGGTTTAGGGGCTGCAACAACGTGGTCATGTAACCACGTGAGTAGGATATAAATGCCGAACCTGGCGCAGAGGCTAATGGGCAAGATGGCCGCCGCGCGCAACTACCCTATGTTATTCTTATGGAGGGGTCAGTCATAGCTGGGCCACGGGCCAGTGGGCAAGATGGCCGCCACACTCTGAGACTGTGGATGACGTCACAGGGAGAGTTCGGCCGTGTAGTTGCTAAATGGAATATTTATTATTATTATTATTTATTCAATTCACCATTACAAACATGGGTTACTCTAAAGCACGGGTTAAACCAAGTGCTTTACAACATTACATAAAAACTATAATACAAACTATAATACATATCATGTATATACAAAATATAAGAGTTCATTATCACTCATTCATTAGCAAGGAAGGATCGCACAATATTGCATGTGGACAATAGGACCGAATGCTGCATACTCTTGTAGATGGTCGGCGGGAGATCCTATTCTTTCAGACTCTTGTGGAGTGTTTGAGGTATGAGGCCGTTGACTGACAAGATTACAGGCACTATCCGGACGCAGTTCATCTTCCATATCCTCTTGATTTCCTCTGCAAGCTGTCTATACTTGGAGATTTTTTCATTGTATTTACGTTCGATGTTGGTGTCGTTGGGGACTGCTATGTCTATTATAAATGTAGTGCCATCAACCTTATTTACTACTATGATGTCTGGTCGATTGTGATCTATTGTTTTATCTGTCACAATACCAGTGTCCCAGTATATTTTACACAGTTCATTTTCGAGGAGGGATGGTGGATGATACTTGTAGTAAGGGATATACTCCTCAGTTAATTTATATTTCTGTGCGAGTGCTTGATGAACGATGCCTGCAACCTGATTGTGCCGCTTTGTATATTCTACTGATGCTAGTATTGGGCAACCTGCAGTGACATGGTCAATGGTCTCGAGATGAATGGCGCATCGCCTGCATTTGTCTGAAATTACACTGGTATCTTTGATGATGTATTTCTTGTAATTTTTTGTAGCAATGACTTGATCTTGGATGGCAATTGCGAATCCCTCTGTTTCTCCAAACAGTCGACCACATTGTAACCACATACACGATGCGTTTTCATCAATACTCTGTTGGGATAGGTTGCTGTAGTATTTTCCATGGAGGGTCTTTTCTCCCCATGCCTTTTCTTTTTCATGTAAGTGTAGTGGCTGGCTGATATGATCATCAGAGGATGTACGAAGGTTCAATACAGTGTGTTTATCAGCAAGTACAATGGCTTTATGGAGAATGCTGTTTTCCTTTCTTTGATAGAAATATCTTCTAAGGGTTTTAATTTGGTTCTGGAGCAAAATTTGTAAATCCAGTACTCCTCGACCTCCCATCTTTCGTGGAAGAGTGACCCTTTCTTTACAGGCGTTTGGATGATGTAAACGGTAAGTAGTGAGAAGGGTCCTTGTTTTTCTCTGCAGGCTTTCCATTTCTGTTGCTGACCATTTCAGAATCCCAAATGAATTTACTAGGGTTGGTATAGCGTATGTGTTGATAGCTTTAATTTTGTTCTTTGCACATAGATTGATTCGCAGCACTTGATGTAGTCTTGTGGTATATTTTCCAATGAGTTCATCTTTGATACTTTTATGATCCAAAGTTGTATTTTGAGCAAATCCCAGATATTTGTAGGTTTCTATTTCAGTCATTCCTTCAATTAGAGATCCTTTGCGTAGCTCATGTGGTTCAGAAGTTGCATATTTACCTCTTTCAATTGTCAGACGCTTGCATTTCTTCACTCCCAACGTCATTCGGACATCGGATGAATATGAATCTATTATATTTATCATGGCATTCATTTGAGTCTCACTGTGTGCATATACTTTGAGGTCATCCATATAAAGGAGATGGGATATTCTGTATTTCCTGTTGTAGTATTTGATGTAAAATCCGAAACCGGTGGATTTTAGAATATTAGAGAGAGGATTGATGGCTAAGCAAAACCATAATGGGCTTAGCGAGTCTCCTTGATAGATACCACGCTCAATTTTTATTGTGTCAGATGTGACACATTCATTGTCTGTCTTAGTATTGTACCCGTTCGTCCTGGGGATGCGATGACCCATCTGCTATAACATCGCATTCCTGGAGTTCCAGGACAGAGCGGAGTTAAATGAACCTCTAGTCAAATAAGGAATGTGTCGGAAATTCAGCTGAGTTATCGAAAAAGCAGTGGGTATCACGAGACAAAGTATCTCTAGGGTCGTTACGGGCATAAGTTTAATAGAAATAATGCAAATATAAATGGGCGCCATCAACTGAATTCCTAGCAAACCACTTCCTTTCCGGATAAGCCTTACTCAAGACAAGGAAAGAAAAAGGAACATCACACCATCATCAGATCACAACTAAGATAAAAACAAATTTATTTTACTTTGATAGTCAGACAGACATTTTAAATATAATTCCTACCTAAGAGTATGGTCGAATGCCAAAGTTAAATTGTCATTGTCCAAAAATCGAACCATCTCTTTTCTAATCCAAAATTAATTTTATCCACATAACAAGAAAAATTTATAAAGTTCTCTTGGGTTCTCAGGATCACTGTAGCACTATGTCTTTCGTCACTGACATTTGTGAAACCTGAGACCTAATTTCTCTTTAATTTAACATCAATGTGGATTTAATTAAGTTATTAATCTGTCTAAACATACACATATAATAATCACACATATTAAATATCACGTAAATTATGGTTTGCATGGCATAATTTGAATGTTGAACATGTTAATCAAATGTTCCTAAACATCGAATAATTAATTTACACTATTTACATCGTCATTAACAATCACTTATCTGTGAATTACAGAAAATTCATAGCTTATTGGTTATCATTATCGTCATCATCAAAATTAAATATTTCTCACATTAATTCTCACTTCAAAATTCTACATCTTCCTGTCAAAATCCTTAATTCATCACCATAACATCATTCAACTTCTCAACTCAAGTTGCAATTCCTTCAAATTATCTCTCAAATAAATTTATTTAATTCCATGTAAATTCTTTAATCATCAGCTTCTTTAGTTAATTATCACTTTCTAATTCAGTTATTCATCATCATTACAATCGTCTATTAATTTATTTCAATCAGTTTATTTATCCAATCTTTAATTCATCCATCTATTTAATTCATCGATTTATTTCAAAATTTAATTTATCAACTTATTTAAATTTCAATCATCTGGTTATTTAGTTTTCATTATTTCATCTAGTCATTCTGATTTTTATTTCATTAGGTCAGATCGTTAATATGCTTAAATCTCAGATTATTATTTCGTTAATTATTATTTTCAGAAAATCTTGTATTATCAACTTCATTTATTTGTTTAATTTCCTAACAAATTGTTTAATATGGTTTATAGAACGTTGTCTTACAGTTTTACCACTTCCAAGTTATATCTCGTATTTAATTTATCATGCCAAAAATATTATTGTCTCCACGACATCACGTTGGATCAAACTATCCACAACGACATTACATTTCTTCAATACTTCAAATATCACATTTGAATACAAGAATTATTCCACAAAACTCCACAAATATTCAGCACATACAGCATGAATCTCAACAATTGCGCTAGACTGGGTACGACGACCTCATGTCTGCTTCAAAATACATTATCAACGTTGCAACTATCACATGGCAACTTCCACAAAATGCCTACCACAAACTCCACTTAACCATGATGCATGATCTACAAAAAATATATAACTGGCTTCAAATTATCAACGCACACAATCTCCAATAACTGTAATTAATCTGATCACATCTAGACAACTTCTTAAACAATTGGAAAAATATTACTTCAGTAATTTAAGATCTGCTTTCAAATAGCATAAATTCTCTTACAATTTTCATAATTCACATCGCAGAAAAACACCAATGTGCTATAATCTCTTATCAAAATCTGCAATACTGATCTGCCTTAAAATAATTCTGACCATTAATGATTAATCTTACAAGATTCAATTACTTTAAATCCTTCTCAAAGGTATCAAACACAATTATAAAAATCATCAAAAGCATCAGCTGTAACAGCTGTTAAATTGAAATTACTCTCAAAAGAGTACAGCAACAAAATATTGGATTGGCAAACAAGAATTACTAAATGCAATCCTGTTGACATTTATCGTTACTTTATTTAACAAAATTTCGACTGATATGTGACTAGTAGTTCCTCGTTTGATTCACTTACATCTCGTATACATTCGGATGATAAAAATGAGTCCCTCAATGGCAAGTAAGATGTGTAACCACCGTACAGTCGTATAAATACGAAAGACCTCGCCCCGTCGACTTGGATGATAGTTCCCTAAACGATGGGTAAGGTGAGTAGCCACCATACAATCGTATAAATACGAAGGACCCCACCTCGTAGTCTATATGAGTGAATGTATCAGATAGGAATCAACAAGTTTCTAGTTGTCATATAAAAGCGATGTTCATTCACTAAAGTGAATAACTTCTTAACATCTCCAAACAATCCAATGGAAAAAATCCCTACTGATGAATAATACACACTCGCTAGTATGCAATGAACTGACGAAGTAATTTTTGATAATCAATTGCAGATCACGAGTTCGAAATACTCGTTACTCAAAAAACTATTCATGAAAAATATCCTAGCTGGAAAAATCTAAAAGACCAAACATCTGCTTAATAAAGTCAAACAACGGTGAGAATATCGTATAATGATGCCTGCCATATCATATGGTCACTCCATATTCTAGCAAATTCGAAGTATATAAATTCAAACCATGTCTTAATAATCATATCACTCCTATTAGAAAAATATACATGTGTGCCCAGTATTCATGAAAATAATCGTATCAGGTAGACATAACTCTTACAGTACCTTTCATAATCAGCTGTAATAAATTTCCAAGATCGTCGATTTTCCCTACATAAAGAATTTCTCGAAAGATCGGCGTGAGTATCATTTCATCCATGAAATGACGATTGCCTTCGAAATCCCAAGTGAATACGCCACTGTTCCGTTAAATGTTCAGTTTGAGTATTGCAAGTTCAATCTCAAATGACTGCTAAGTTCCACTTCCGTAAAATAAAATTTTACTTGAGAGTGTTCAAGATTACGAAACACCCTGTAGTTATCTGCATTAGGTAATTCATGAAAACTGCATAAGATAAAAATCTTAGTAATGCACGATCTAATGTTCATCTGTGCCTATGCTAACAACATTCCGTATAATTGAAATAGTTAAAGTCGCTTTGAATGTGTTATAGAACAGCATAGTTATAAGGTTATTCGTAAAAGCAATGTTCAAACTGTGTTGAAATGAAGCTTAAAATAAAGTATTCAACTGCTTGCAGTTCGGTTCTGATATATCCCGGCCGTCTGTAATTGCTTCCTCGGCCAGCCCGCCTGGATCAACGACCCGCCTGGCCTTCGCTGCTCGGCGATGCAGGCACTGTCACCTACACTTTTGCCGTGACAGTTTCTGTATGTTACGTGACCTTCACTGTGCGTCTCGCTGCGCTATAGAGCTTGCTCCTACCTGCTCGTCTGATTGAGCTCAACTCGATGTGCTGACACTGTCTTCACTCCCTTATCTGCTTGGGGCGGACACGTGGTATAGTCCCCCACCACAGTGCTCTCACGTCACGGTCATAGTCTCGAACCCAGATCATCTCGGCTATTCCGTTATAAAATAACTTACTTCCATAAAATTATTTCCACATATAATGCATGTTATAAATCCTCTTCTAAGATGTTTAATTGCGATAATCCCATAAATATCTCAATAAAGCTTCACATCTCTATCCATAATTCCATCTTCTCACAGATATCAATGCCTCCTTCATTCTTGACCTCCTACATCATCTTCACATTCTTCTTGACGCGATCGGTGCGCTATCTTTTCTTAATTCTTTCCAAAACCTCAACTACAGCTTAATGTCTGCTGGCGTAGCCGATAGCCTAAATTAGGTATCGGGTACATCTCTCCCGTACATCTCCTTTTTTTATCAGGATTGAGAAAAAAAATACACTCTCAGGCATTCTATATATATAATACATGTACACGATAGCTCTATAATTCCCTTACTCAGCATGATGGTTCTTTCTGACTCTCAATAATGACGATGATTTCCAATGATTAGCATCTTGATTCCGTGTTATTCTGACGTTTGCTTCTTCTTTCTTCACTCGTGCTCGCTCGATTGACATCTCTCACTGTCTCTTCGAGTGGTGCACTAGGCTGTCTATCCTCTTGTCTCGACCTCTCATGTCCACGATTATCCCGTCTGTCGTTAGGATCGTTTCTTCGGCCATCCTGCCTGTCGTTCCCATTATACTGTTGACCTTGGCTCCAGTTATTTCTGCCCCGATATCTATTGTTATATCGATTCCTGTCCTGATATCTGGAATTCTGGTTATAATTCTTATATCGGCTATCTCTCGCTTCTTGATCGTATGGCCTCTCATATGGTCCTCTATATCGATCATTTCCTCGAGCGTTACGGATGTTTCCTCGATTCCCTTCGTTCCGTCGGTTTTCCCAGGAATCCCTTCTGTCCGTTTGAGCTGCATTGTCTACGACTACCGCATTCACTTCTTGCGTGTTTCTGCTGTCGTTTCTGTTACTTCTAGGCGTAACCTGTGCGCTTGTATAATCCAATCGCCGTAAAATGTCGTCATAGTGTTACAGTGTATTGGCTCCCGACGCTATCAGTGATCGCTGTACCTCAATCGGTAACTGTCTCGCTATAGCTTGCAAAAGCTCTTCTTCTGGCAATGGAGGAATAAGGAACTGTAATTTAGCCAGCTGTGACGTGAAATAGTTGGCGTAATGCGTCGGATGTGACGTAGAATAGCGTTTTGAGTACATCTCCGCTCTTACGTTAAGTTGATCCTCGGCACTCCAGAATCTCCTCAAGAAAGCCATGGCAAATTGCTCCATGTTCGCAAAATTGCTTCTGAACGCTCTAAACCACGTAAGCGCAGATCCATCTAAGGCGCGTTCGACTATCCTTAGCTCTCTTTCTTTGGCTACCCTGTGTTCCGCCATATAGTCTCGAATATCTCGCAGAAATTCGACTGGTGTGACTCCTGTATTTCCCGAAAACTTTCTCGGCTTGTCATCCAGGTTCCTAATAATGGTAACTGGACCTGAGTATCGTTCGCTTGGACCCAACGTACTCCTATTCGAACTTGGATTATCCTGAGGGGTTGAACTGGCCCTTTCGAATTTCACATTCGGTTGCATTTGACGGTCTTCTCCCATGCTCGCTTCCTGATTAGTCATACTGCGGTCTATCGCTGTTTGATTTATCAATGTTTCCCCTGATGTGATATTCTGACTGGTGAAACTGTTAAACATGGATTCTAGTTTCGTCATCCTGTCTTCTGCTAATTTCTTGACCTGCGTCTTTAATTCATCTAACGATGTAACATCCTGCGTCTTGTTACTCTCGTCTAAGTCGATTCTTAACTTGTCAATTTTTTCTTCGCACGTGTTCTTTACTGACGCGACTTGTTCTTTTAACAGATCAACATCTGTTCTAAATAAAGTTGAATCTATCTTCATTGCTTCCTTGTTTTCCGTAAACCTCGCTTCTAAGTTTGCCATACCTGCGATTAATTTTTCATCTAACCCGTCACGTTTCTCTTTTGCTTCGGCATCGACCTCACTATACCGTTCTTCCACGATTGCACCGACTCTATTTTTAAATAAAGCTAAGTTTTCATTAACCTTTTGCTCTATATCGTCGTCTATCTTCCTAATATCTTTCTGCAATTGATTTTCTAATGATTTTAAATTAGAATTGACCTCTCCTAAGACTTCCTCTTTAATGGTCCCAATTACTGTCTTTAAATCTTTAATCTCGTTACCTAGATTCGTTTCTAGACCTTTAATCTTAGTCTCGAAAGATACTTCGGTAGACCAATCTTGAATTTTGCCTACATCTGCCACTAAACCATCGATGTCGAATCTCAACTTCGATACATCTGATTTAATGTCTTTCTGTATGGACATAACGTCAGTTCTTAAAGTAAAAATATTTTCTTCTCCTCTACTTTCTAAGTCAATAATATTTTTTCTTAATATTTGAACATTTTCCTCTCCTTTCATGTTTACTGCAATTATGTCTAATTGTAAAGTCTTCAGCATCTCATTATTCTTTAAAGTTAAACTATTCTCTAATCTAGTTAACTTGTTTTCTAATTCAGTGTTAGTTTCTTCACTACGAGACTGTAATTTCTCTTCCAATAATTTGAAATTATCCTCACTATTTGACTGTAATTTCTCTTCTAATGACTTAAAATTGTCCTTCAAGTTAGCTTCACTATTTGACTGTAGCCTTGTTTCTAATAACATCAACTCATCTTTGCTATTTGACTGTAACCTAGTCTCTAATGATTTTAAATTATCTTCATTAGTAGACTGCAATAATTTTAAATTTTCTTCGTTACTAATCTGTAATGATTTTAAATTTTCTTCAGTACTAGTCTGCAATAATTTTAAATTTTCTTCAGTACTAGTCTGTAGCCTAGTCTCTAATGACTTTAAACTGTCGTTCAGATTGCCTTCGCTATTAGCCTGTAATGCTTGTACATTCTCTTTACATTTAGCTTCTAATCTAGCTTCTGAATTATTAATTTGTTCTTTAACTTCAGTTTCCATCTTAGAAATAGTTTCTGCAATACCAGACATACCCGTCTGTAACTCTCCTAACACCTTCGCTAAATCTTCCGGCAACATAATTATATTTCAATATAGGTTTAATATAGAGACGTTAGACAACAACACATCACAATGTCTCAATTCCTGCATTCACTTGGGTATAGGAAAAAATATGTCTTATAACTAACATGATATTATACTAATACGATTTACATGAACACTGGATTGGGCACACAAGTACATTGTCTGACTAAGTTTAATAAATTTTGTAACACACTTAAATGAACTTGAGATCAATCTCTCAGTAATCTAAATCTGATGTGATTCCATAGAATAAACAAAATCGAAAAGCCCCACTAGTTGGATAAAGCCAATTCTCCCTCTCTCTCTGTACCCGTTCGTCCTGGGGATGCGATGACCCATCTGCTATAACATCGCATTCCTGGAGTTCCAGGACAGAGCGGAGTTAAATGAACCTCTAGTCAAATAAGGAATGTGTCGGAAATTCAGCTGAGTTATCGAAAAAGCAGTGGGTATCACGAGACAAAGTATCTCTAGGGTCGTTACGGGCATAAGTTTAATAGAAATAATGCAAATATAAATGGGCGCCATCAACTGAATTCCTAGCAAACCACTTCCTTTCCGGATAAGCCTTACTCAAGACAAGGAAAGAAAAAGGAACATCACACCATCATCAGATCACAACTAAGATAAAAACAAATTTATTTTACTTTGATAGTCAGACAGACATTTTAAATATAATTCCTACCTAAGAGTATGGTCGAATGCCAAAGTTAAATTGCCATTGTCCAAAAATCGAACCATCTCTTTTCTAATCCAAAATTAATTTTATCCACATAACAAGAAAAATTTATAAAGTTCTCTTGGGTTCTCAGGATCACTGTAGCACTATGTCTTTCGTCACTGACATTTGTGAAACCTGAGACCTAATTTCTCTTTAATTTAACATCAATGTGGATTTAATTAAGTTATTAATCTGTCTAAACATACACATATAATAATCACACATATTAAATATCACGTAAATTATGGTTTGCATGGCATAATTTGAATGTTGAACATGTTAATCAAATGTTCCTAAACATCGAATAATTAATTTACACTATTTACATCGTCATTAACAATCACTTATCTGTGAATTACAGAAAATTCATAGCTTATTGGTTATCATTATCGTCATCATCAAAATTAAATATTTCTCACATTAATTCTCACTTCAAAATTCTACATCTTCCTGTCAAAATCCTTAATTCATCACCATAACATCATTCAACTTCTCAACTCAAGTTGCAATTCCTTCAAATTATCTCTCAAATAAATTTATTTAATTCCATGTAAATTCTTTAATCATCAGCTTCTTTAGTTAATTATCACTTTCTAATTCAGTTATTCATCATCATTACAATCGTCTATTAATTTATTTCAATCAGTTTATTTATCCAATCTTTAATTCATCCATCTATTTAATTCATCGATTTATTTCAAAATTTAATTTATCAACTTATTTAAATTTCAATCATCTGGTTATTTAGTTTTCATTATTTCATCTAGTCATTCTGATTTTTATTTCATTAGGTCAGATCGTTAATATGCTTAAATCTCAGATTATTATTTCGTTAATTATTATTTTCAGAAAATCTTGTATTATCAACTTCATTTATTTGTTTAATTTCCTAACAAATTGTTTAATATGGTTTATAGAACGTTGTCTTACAGTTTTACCACTTCCAAGTTATATCTCGTATTTAATTTATCATGCCAAAAATATTATTGTCTCCACGACATCACGTTGGATCAAACTATCCACAACGACATTACATTTCTTCAATACTTCAAATATCACATTTGAATACAAGAATTATTCCACAAAACTCCACAAATATTCAGCACATACAGCATGAATCTCAACAATTGCGCTAGACTGGGTACGACGACCTCATGTCTGCTTCAAAATACATTAGCAACGTTGCAACTATCACATGGCAACTTCCACAAAATGCCTACCACAAACTCCACTTAACCATGTTGCATGATCTACAAAAAATATATAACTGGCTTCAAATTATCAACGCACACAATCTCCAATAACTGTAATTAATCTGATCACATCTAGACAACTTCTTAAACAATTGGAAAAATATTACTTCAGTAATTTAAGATCTGCTTTCAAATAGCATAAATTCTCTTACAATTTTCATAATTCACATCGCAGAAAAACACCAATGTGCTATAATCTCTTATCAAAATCTGCAATACTGATCTGCCTTAAAATAATTCTGACCATTAATGATTAATCTTACAAGATTCAATTACTTTAAATCCTTCTCAAAGGTATCAAACACAATTATAAAAATCATCAAAAGCATCAGCTGTAACAGCTGTTAAATTGAAATTACTCTCAAAAGAGTACAGCAACAAAATATTGGATTGGCAAACAAGAATTACTAAATGCAATCCTGTTGACATTTATCGTTACTTTATTTAACAAAATTTCGACTGATATGTGACTAGTAGTTCCTCGTTTGATTCACTTACATCTCGTATACATTCGGATGATAAAAATGAGTCCCTCAATGGCAAGTAAGATGTGTAACCACCGTACAGTCGTATAAATACGAAAGACCTCGCCCCGTCGACTTGGATGATAGTTCCCTAAACGATGGGTAAGGTGAGTAGCCACCATACAATCGTATAAATACGAAGGACCCCACCTCGTAGTCTATATGAGTGAATGTATCAGATAGGAATCAACAAGTTTCTAGTTGTCATATAAAAGCGATGTTCATTCACTAAAGTGAATAACTTCTTAACATCTCCAAACAATCCAATGGAAAAAATCCCTACTGATGAATAATACACACTCGCTAGTATGCAATGAACTGACGAAGTAATTTTTGATAATCAATTGCAGATCACGAGTTCGAAATACTCGTTACTCAAAAAACTATTCATGAAAAATATCCTAGCTGGAAAATTCTAAAAGACCAAACATCTGCTTAATAAAGTCAAACAACGGTGAGAATATCGTATAATGATGCCTGCCATATCATATGGTCACTCCATATTCTAGCAAATTCGAAGTATATAAATTCAAACCATGTCTTAATAATCATATCACTCCTATTAGAAAAATATACATGTGTGCCCAGTATTCATGAAAATAATCGTATCAGGTAGACATAACTCTTACAGTACCTTTCATAATCAGCTGTAATAAATTTCCAAGATCGTCGATTTTCCCTACATAAAGAATTTCTCGAAAGATCGGCGTGAGTATCATTTCATCCATGAAATGACGATTGCCTTCGAAATCCCAAGTGAATCAGCTGGTGGACTCCTCTCGTCAGGAATCGAATCCATCGCTCTGCGGTGCCATCTTGTCTCTACTTGCGTCTACTCGGACATGTCGAACTCCGGATTACCCATAGCGGATATTGTCCAACTCCTTCTCGAAAAAGTTCATGGAAACAGCGGACCCCCTACTCCTCTTCTAAGATACGCCACTGTTCCGTTAAATGTTCAGTTTGAGTATTGCAAGTTCAATCTCAAATGACTGCTAAGTTCCACTTCCGTAAAATAAAATTTTACTTGAGAGTGTTCAAGATTACGAAACACCCTGTAGTTATCTGCATTAGGTAATTCATGAAAACTGCATAAGATAAAAATCTTAGTAATGCACGATCTAATGTTCATCTGTGCCTATGCTAACAACATTCCGTATAATTGAAATAGTTAAAGTCGCTTTGAATGTGTTATAGAACAGCATAGTTATAAGGTTATTCGTAAAAGCAATGTTCAAACTGTGTTGAAATGAAGCTTAAAATAAAGTATTCAACTGCTTGCAGTTCGGTTCTGATATATCCCGGCCGTCGGTAATTGCTTCCTCGGCCAGCCCGCCTGGATCAACGACCCGCCTGGCCTTCGCTGCTCGGCGATGCAGGCACTGTCACCTACACTTTTGCCGTGACAGTTTCTGTATGTTACGTGACCTTCACTGTGCGTCTCGCTGCGCTATAGAGCTTGCTCCTACCTGCTCGTCTGATTGAGCTCAACTCGATGTGCTGACACTGTCTTCACTCCCTTATCTGCTTGGGGCGGACACGTGGTATAGTCCCCCACCACAGTGCTCTCACGTCACGGTCATAGTCTCGAACCCAGATCATCTCGGCTATTCCGTTATAAAATAACTTACTTCCATAAAATTATTTCCACATATAATGCATGTTATAAATCCTCTTCTAAGATGTTTAATTGCGATAATCCCATAAATATCTCAATAAAGCTTCACATCTCTATCCATAATTCCATCTTCTCACAGATATCAATGCCTCCTTCAATCTTGACCTCCTACATCATCTTCACATTCTTCTTGACGCGATCGGTGCGCTATCTTTTCTTAATTCTTTCCAAAACCTCAACTACAGCTTAATGTCTGCTGGCGTAGCCGATAGCCTAAATTAGGTATCGGGTACAGTATACAGTATTGTTTTCCAATTATCCATCGTGACCTCCAGGAAGTGAATTATAGCAGGGTTAATCTTATACATATGGAGGATTTCTTTCAGCCATGAATGCGGGACTGAATCAAATGCTTTCTGGTAATCTATGTATGCCGTATATACACACATCAAAAAAAGTTTTGCATCACCTCGGTTCCAAGAGTTCCGGAACCTTTAAATACAAAGGGAATAGAGATCAACACAAACAACATTTCAGCTCGTTTTATTGCTCATGAGACCCACACATTGCATGTTGTACCATCATACAGCTAGACTTTCAGCATTTGTGGTCCAGATTGCAGTACACACCACTACCTCTAATACCCAGTAGCACGTCCTCTTTCATTGATGCATGTCTGTATTCGTCGTGGCATACTATCCACAAGTTCATCAAGACACTGTTGGTCCAAATTGTCCCACTCCTCAACGACAATTCGGCGTAAATCTCTCAGAGTGGTTGGTGGGTCAAGACGTCCATAAACAGCCCTTTTCAACATATCCCAGGCATGTTCGATAGGGTTCATGTCTGGCGAACATGCTGGCCACTGTAGTCGAGCGATGTCGTTATCTTGAAGGAACGCATTCACAAGATGTGCACGATGAGGTCGAGAATTGTCGTCCATGAAGACAAATGCCTCTCCAATATTCTGCCGATATGGGTGCACTATGGGTCGGAGGATGTCATTCAGGTATCGTAAAGCCGTTTCGGAGCCTTCCATGACCACCAGTGGCGTACGTCGGCCCCACATAATGCCACCCCAAAACATCAGGGAACCACCACCTTGCTGCACTCGCTGGACAGTGTGTCTAAGACGTTCAGCCTGACCAGGGTGCCTCCAAACACGTCTCCGACGATTGTCTGGTTGAAGGCATATGCGACACTCATCGGTGAAGAGAACGTGATGCCAATTCTGTGGGGTCCATTCAGCATGTTGTTGGGCCCATCTGTACCGCGCTGCATGGTGTCGGGGTTGCAAAGCTGGACCTCGCCATGGACGTCGGGAGTGAAGTTGCGCATCATGCAGCCTATTGCGCACAGTTTGAGTTGAAACACGACGTCCTGTGGCTGAACGAAACGCATTATTCAACATGGTGGCATTGCTGTCAGGGTTCCTCCGAGCGGCAATCCGTAAGTAGCGGTCATCCACTACAGTAGTAGCCCTTGGGCGGCCTGAGCGAGGCCTGTCATCGACAGTTCCTGTATCTCTGTACCTCCTCCATGTCCGAACAACATCGCTTTGGTTCACTCTGAGACGCCTGGAAACTTCCCTTGTTGAGAGCCCTTCTTGACACAAAGTAACCATGCGGACGCGATCGAACTGCGGTATTGACCTTCTAGGCATGGTAGAACTACAGACAACATGAGCAGCGTACCTTCGTCCTGGTGGATTGACTGGAACTGATCGGCTGTCGTACCCCCTCCGTCTAATAGGCCCTGCTCATGCATGGTTGTTTACATCTTTGAGCAGTTTTAGTGACATCTATGAACAGTCAAAGGGACTGTATCTTTGATACAATATACACAGTCAACGTCTATATGCCGGAGATCTGGGAACCGAGGTGATGCCACACTTTTTTTGATGTGTGTAGATTCCTTTGATTATGTATCGCCTGTTGTGTTATCACAGAATCAATCACTATCTGTTCTTTGCATCCTTGCGACAGCTTCTTGCATCCTTTCTGTTCCTCAGCCAAAATGTTATGTTTGTCGAGAAACTTGTATATTTCGTCCGCAATTATGGACGTAAATAGTTATTATAGTTATTATTATTATTATTATTATTATTATTATTATTATAACTATGTAATTATGGATTGCTCATGTACAATCAAGACCAGCCTTTTATTGACCACCTCTTGGTGTAGTGGCTAGCATTCTTGGCCGTTTCTGCGAGGTCCGGGTTCAATTACTGGCTCTGCCAAGAAATTTAATTCTGGTCTCAGGACTGGGATGGGGTACACTCAGCCTTGTGAGGCTAAACTGAGAAGTGACGTGTTGAATTCCTTCCTCACCCATCCTGGAAGTATTTTTATGTGGTTTACCACTTCTACTCCAGGCAAATGCTGGGATATATCTTATCTGACCTTGAACGCCTCCTTTCCAATCCTCATCTGAATTACAAGTACAAACAATAATACAGCCATCACAATAACCCAGGTCATCAGACGGCTTCTACATACACCCAAGTACATGGGACTAAATGATCATGATGTCAAAGCCCCCTCAAATGAAAACAAAAACAAACTACATATCAACTTCGTGGTGTAGTGGCTAGCATTCTTGGCTGTTACTGTGGAGGCCAGGGTTCGAGTCCTGGCTCTGTCAAGAAATTTAATTTTGTGCTGAGGGTTGGAACGGGGTACACTCAGCCTTGTGAGGCAAAATACTGAGAGGCGCTGGGTTTTGATTCCTACCTCAGCCATTTTGGAAGTAGTTTTCTGGGGTTTTCCACTTCTACTCCAGGCAAATGCCGGGATATATCTTAACTAAAGGCCACGGCAGCCTCCTTTCCAATCCTCATCTGAATTACAAGTACACACACTCTTACTGCCATTACAATAGCACCGGTTATTATGATTTTAGCATATTCTAACAAAACACAAGAGATAGGTTGGTAGGACACATACTAAGACACCCAGGAATAGCAAGCTTAATTATGGACGGAAGGTTGAGGACAAGAACTGTAGGGGTAGATCAAGGTTTGAATAGGTTAAACAGATTGCCTTGGATGTAGGGTATGGTAGCTATGTAGAGATGAAATGATTAGCTCGGGACAGGGAGGCATGGAGAACTGCATTCAATCAGTCAAAAGACTGAAGATTCAAATCAAAAATACCGAATTGGTAATACTTACCTCAGTAAAGCATTTTTTAACTACTTGGGGCTGATGGCCAAGGTGTCCCAAAGTTTTCTTACACACCTAAGTTTACGAGGCTGTTAGCCTAAACATATTTTTACTTACATGCGACTAGCGGCGGAAAACGTAAAAAAAACATACGGAGGCTGATGACAGAAATGTCCCTACATACATGTAAACATATGAGCCTGATGATCACATTATTCCATTTTTATATACACTTAAACATGATCGACTAATGAACAAATGTTCCATTAGCAAGTTCAGAGACAAGACTGCTATTAAATTGCCCCGACAGGCACTATTGATGCCTAGACAGAAATACGTATAATCTGTTTCCGGTCGTGGCGTGCTCTAAAGTAGCATTCATTACAATCATAGCTTTATTATTATACAGACATGGAATAACATTATTATGTAACCAAGATGGACCATTTTAATGGTCCAGTGGTGAGTACTTTTGCACTTGAGGTCTTAACTTGAATCCAGACTTAGGACTAGAACAGGCAACACTAAAGAGAAAGAGATAGAGAGTGAAAAAAAAATAGGGGGGTGGGGTAATAGCTAAGAGGTCAAGATGTTTCCCCTCTCATCACGAAGGCTCGGGGTACACTCAGCCTTGTGAGGAAAAAAACTGAGGGGAGCTGGGTTTGATTCCTACCTCAGCCATTCTGGTAGTAGTTTTCTATGGTTTTCCACTTTTACTCTATGCAAATGCTGTGATATATCCTGACTGAAGGCCTTGGCCGCCTCCTTTCAATCCTCATTTGAATTAAAAGTACTCACACTCTTACAGGTTATCAAGATGTTTTAGCATATTCTAACACAACAAAAACATAGGTTGGTAGGACGTATATAATCATGCACTCACACACACATACTAAGACACCCCTGGAATAACAAGTAGGAGTCCACGCAGCACAACCTGCTTTGGATGAGAAGGTGCGGCAAGATAGCGGCGAGCTAGAGGGGTAATAATCTCAAACAACAACTTCGTTGGCAGCAAGGTCTCATGCCTTGAATTTCGGGCCTTTGGCCCGATTGTGTGGTAATCTAGGAAAATTATAAAATGTTATTCTAGGCCATGCTGACACCATCACGTGGTTATGAAAGCCGGACGTCCTCGGAAATGGAAAATATATCACAGCTGTAAATACATTATTTAACTAATTGAAAAGGTGAAAACGGGTTATTATAGATAATTTTCCGTAGTATTCAATGAGACGATCAGTTGAATTTTTACAAATTATTATATACATTTGGGCCCCATTTATTTTAAACCAAAAGCATTTAATAACATTAAAACGGTGAGTGATATCAAAATATGATAAGGGGTAAAAAAGTTGCCAATCACTGAGATCTTCCTCCTGCACATTTAAGTTGTTACGATACGACCAACCGTTTCCGGGATATATAGATTCCCAAAAAAAAAGGATGATGATCAGGGCCCCAAAAAAAGGTCTGGCCTTGCACCGATTTTAACGCCCGATAACAGGGTTCCTCGCAGGCCCTAACTCTTTCCCCGTACCAAATTGCAGCTCGATATCTTGAAAATTGCGACCTGTACGTTGATAAACGCAAAAACGTCACGCACATACGGACATCTTCAGTGGCCAAAAAAAAAGACGGTGAGAGATATCAAAAAATCGTTACTGGTAAAAAAAAGTTGCATACCGCGGAGATCTTACAACTGTGTATTTAACTTTTTCGATACGACCAACCGTTTCCTAGATATATTGATTCCAAAAATAGGATGATATTCGGGGCCCCAAAAGTGGTCGGGCCCTGCAAGGATTTTAACGCCCAACAATAAGGTTCCTCACAAGCCCCAACTCTTTCACCGTACCAATTTTCAGCTCGATACAGTGAAAATTGCGACCTGTCTTTGCTAAACGGAAAAACGTCACGCACATACGTGACCCCTCAAAAAGAAAAAGGTGAGAGATATCCAAAAAATCGTTTTGAGTCAAAGGGGAAAAACACGGAGATCTTACACCTGTATATTTTTACTTTTTTCGATACGACCAATCGTTTTCGAGATATATCGATTCCAAAAAAGGATCAAATTCAGGGCCCCTAAAAAGGGCCGGCCCTAAACCGATTTTAACGCCCATCAATGGGGTTCCTCACAGGCCCTAGCCCTTTCACCGTAGCAAATTTCAGTTCGATATCTTGAAACTTGCTACCTGTACTTTGCTAATCGGAAAAACGTCATGCACATACGTACATCTTCAGGGGCCCAAAAACCGAAAACAGTGAGAGATATCAAAACATCGTTTTGAGTAAAAAAGTTGCATACCGCGGAGATCTTACACCTGTACATTTAACGTTTTTCGATACGACCAACCATTTCCGAGATATATCAATTTAAAAAAAGTTTGAAATTCAGGGCCCCCCAAAATGATCCGGCCCTGCACCGTTTTTAACGCCCGACAACAGGTATCCTCACAGGGTCCAACTCTTTCACCGTTCCAAATTTCAGCTCAATATCTTGAAAATTGCGACCTGTACTTCGCTAATCCCAAAAATGTCACGCACAATGGACATTTTCAGGGCCCCTAAAAAAGAAAATGGTGAGAGATATCAAAAAATCCTTTTGAGTAAAAAAGTTGCATACCGCGGAGATCTTACACCTGTACATTTATCGATTTTCGATACGACCAACCGTTTCCGAGATATATCGATTCAAAAAAAAACAGGGCCCCCAAAAAAGATCCGGCCCTGCACCGTTTTTAACGCCCGACAATAGGTTTCCTCACAGGGTCTAACTCTTTCACCGTAGCAAATTTCAGTTCGATATCTTGAAACTTGCTACCTGTACATTGCTAAACGGAAAAACGTCACGCACATACGTACCTCTTCAGGGCCCCAAAAACGGAAAACGGTGAGAGATATCAAAAAATCGTCATGAATAAAAACGACGTATACCACGGAGGTCTTAAATCTGTATATTGAACGTTTTTCGATACGACCAACAGTTTCCGAGATATATCGATTAAAAAAAGGATGACATTTAGGGCCCCCAAAAAAGATCCGGCCCTGCACCGAATTTAACGCCCGACAACAGGTTTCCTCACAGGATCTAACTCTTTCACTGTAGCAAATTTCAGCTTGATATCTTGAAAATTGCGACCTGTACTTTGCTAAACGCAAAAATGTCACGCAAAATGAACTTTTTCAGGGTCCCAAAAAAGAAAACGGTGAGAGATATCAAAACATCGTTTTGAGTAAAAAAGTTGCATACCGCGGAGATCTTACACCTGTACATTTAACGTTTTTCGATACGACCAACCATTTCCGAGATATATCAATTTTAAAAAAGTTTGAAATTCAGGGCCCCCCAAAAAGATCCGGCCCTGCACCGTTTTTAACGCCCGACAACAGGTATCCTCACAGGGTCCAACTCTTTCACCGTTCCAAATTTCAGCTCAATATCTTGAAAATTGCGACCTGTACTTCGCTAATCCCAAAAATGTCACGCACAATGGACATTTTCAGGGCCCCTAAAAAAGAAAATGGTGAGAGATATCAAAAAATCCTTTTGAGTAAAAAAAGTTGCATACCGCGGAGATCTTACACCTGTACATTTATCGATTTTCGATACGACCAACCGTTTCCGAGATATATCGATTCAAAAAAAAACAGGGCCCCCAAAAAAGATCCGGCCCTGCACCGTTTTTAACGCCCGACAATAGGTTTCCTCACAGGGTCTAACTCTTTCACCGTAGCAAATTTCAGTTCGATATCTTGAAACTTGCTACCTGTACATTGCTAAACGGAAAAACGTCACGCACATACGTACCTCTTCAGGGCCCCAAAAACGGAAAACGGTGAGAGATATCAAAAAATCGTCATGAATAAAAACGACGTATACCACGGAGGTCTTAAATCTGTATATTGAACGTTTTTCGATACGACCAACAGTTTCCGAGATATATCGATTAAAAAAAGGATGACATTTAGGGCCCCCCAAAAAGATCCGGCCCTGCACCGAATTTAACGCCCGACAACAGGTTTCCTCACAGGATCTAACTCTTTCACTGTAGCAAATTTCAGCTTGATATCTTGAAAATTGCGACCTGTACTTTGCTAAACGCAAAAATGTCACGCAAAATGAACTTTTTCAGGGTCCCAAAAAAGAAAACGGTGAGAGATATCAAAAAATAGTTTTGAGTAAGAAAG
Source organism: Meconema thalassinum (assembly GCA_946902985.2). Lineage (NCBI taxonomy): Eukaryota > Metazoa > Arthropoda > Insecta > Orthoptera > Tettigoniidae > Meconema > Meconema thalassinum. Next base: position 560,387,603 of record OX336391.1, read on the forward strand.
TTGCATACCGCGGAGATCTTACACCTGTACATTTGAGGTTTTTCGATACGACCAATGATTTCCAAGATATATCGATTCCAAAAAAAGTTTGGAATTGGGGGCCCCCAAAAAAGATCCGGCCCTGCATCGTTTTTTCCGCCCAACGACAGATTTTCTCACAGGGTCAAACTCTTTCACCGCTCCAAATTTCAGTTCGATATCTTGTAAATTGCGACCTGTACTTCGCTAAAGCCTAAAATGTCACGCACAATGGGCATTTTCAGGGTCCCAAAAAAGAAAACGGTGAGAGATATCAAAAAATAGTTTTGAGTAAAAAAGTTGCATACCGCGGAGATCTTACACCTGTACATTTGACGTTTTTCGATACGACCAATGATTTCCAAGATATATCGATTCCAAAAAAAAGTTTGGAATTGGGGGCCCCCAAAAAAGATCCGGCCCTGCATCGTTTTTAACGCCCAACGACAGGTTTTCTCACAGGGTCAAACTCTTTCACCGCTCCAAATTTCAGCTCGATATCTTGTAAATAGCGACCTGTACTTCGCTAAAGCCTAAAATGTCACGCACAATGGACATTTTCAGGGCCCCAAAAAAGAAAACGGTGAAAGATATCAAAAAATCGTTTTGAGTAAAAAAGTTGCATACCGCGGTGATCTTACACCTGTACATTTAACGTTTTTCGATACGACCAACCGTTTCCGAGATATATTGATTCAAAAAAAAAACGATGACATTCAGGGCCCCAAAGAAAGGTCCAGCCCTGCACCGATTTTAACGCCCAACAAAAGCGTTCCTCACAGGACCTAACTCTTTCACCGTACCAAATTTCACCTTATCTTGAAAATTTCGACCTGTACATTGCCAAACGAAAAAATGTCACGCACAATGGACATTTTCAGGGCCCCAAAAAAAGAAAATGGTGAGAGATATCAAAAAATCGTTTTCAGTAAAAAAGTTGCATACCGCGGAGATCTTACACCTGTACATTTGACGTTTTTGGATACGACCAACAATTTCCAAGATACTGTATATCGATTCCAAAAAAAAGTTTGAAATTGAGGGCCCCCAAAAAAGATCCGGCCCTGCATCGTTTTTAACGCCCAACAACAGGTTTTATCACAGGGTCAAAGTCTTTCACCAATCCAAATTTCAGCTCGATATCATGTAAATTGCGACCTGTACTTCGCTAAAGCCTAAAATGTCACGCACAATGGACATTTTCAGGTCCCCAAAAAAAAAAGAAAACGGTGAAAGATATCAAAAAATTGTTTTGAGTAAAAAAGTTGCATACCGCGGAGATCTTACACCTGTACATTTAACGTTTTTCGATACGACTAACGGTGTCCGAGATATATCAATCCCAAAAAAGGTTTGAAATTCAGGGCCCCCAAACACGATCCGGTCCTGCACCGTTTTTAACGCCCGAGAATAGGTTTTCTCACAGGGTCTAACTCATTTACCGCTCCAAATTTCAGCTGGATATCTTGAAAATTGCGACCTGTACTTCGCTAAAGCCAAAAATGTCACGCACAATGGATATCTTCAGGGCCGTACCAAATTTCACCCCTCTCCATGGGCCCCTTAAATTGGATTTATGAAAAAACGGTCAACACCTATTTACTTATTTGGTATGCTGATTTTTTCCCGCTGAGTTCCAAACTCCTCGCCTATGTCGTTTAAGAGATACACGCTCCGTTAGGAATCCTTCAACCCCCACTTTTCACCCCTTTCACCTCATAATATACACCACATCGAAAAACCCTCAGACACGTGTCTTCTTACTTTTAATGATGAGTTTATATGCCGAGTAACACATCCCCCAATGAAATTAATCGGGAGATATTGATATTCAATGAAATGCAGGTCTACCCCCTTAACACCCCTTTAGAACCTGAATATCCAAAAATCCTTTCTTAGTGGGCGTTTGCGGCCCTTGAGGAAGCTGCATACCAAATTTCCTTCCAATGCTTTCGGTGGTATCTGAGATTTCGTGATGAATGAATGAGTCAGTCAGTGAGTGAGTGGTATTTGAGCTTTATATACTGTAGTAGATAAGCATAGGTCCTAGTGGAAAATCCCTATATCCCTATATCCCTATATATATTACTAGCAGTAGTACCCGGCTTCGCCCGGTGGAATGATGATAATGTTTTAAGGTCTCCTTAGAAATATAATGGACTTAAAATGTAAGTCATTTGCCCCCAAAGACAATGAGGGAGTAATATCTAGGTCATTTGCCCTTTTGATAAGGATGATAATAAAAACTACTGTTGAATTGACACGTCAAACTTACAAACTACCGTAATAGAAATACATATTTCAAAATTCACAGGCGAGGAAGACTTATTGTGTGTGGTGATTAATGGTGTAATGGGCGTAATATCTACTGTAGGTCATTTGCTCTTATGATGAGGATGATAAGGGAAACTACTACCGGTATTGAATTGACACTTCAACGTATAATGTACACAATGTACTGTAATAAAAATAACTATATGGCGGCTTCGGTGGCGTATTTGGTAGCATGCTGAGCTTCTATGGCCAAGATAGCGGGTTCAAACCCGGCCGAAGCCGTCGGATATTTTAAGAGCGTTAAAAATCCGTCAGTATGCCTTTCTTCGGAGGGGAAGTAAAGCCGGCAGTCCCATGTCAGATTTATGGCATGTTAAAGAACCTTCCACTAATTACACCTGTGTGAAGCTAAATTGGATAGGTAAACAACGCGCATAGATGTCTACGTCCGTTGCCAAGAGCCGACTGCAGTGGCGTCTAGTAGCTAAGTTCCGAACTTGGCCTAGTAGTCGTTGACGGTGGCGCTTGGCGGCAAAAGTACGAACTATTTGAAGAATTCTAAGTTGCAGTTTGTAATTAAATTAAAAAACAGATAACACACACTAATACAGTCATCACAATTAACACCGGTTATCAGACAGATTCTACACACACCCAAAGAACACGGGGCTACATGACCGCGTTGTCGCAGCCCCTAAACTTAAGACCCAACCAACCAAAAATAAATATTTTAAAAATCACAGTCGAGAAAGACTTTATGCGGCGGTGATTATTGGTATGATGCGCGTAACATCTAGGTCATTTGCACTTATGATGATAATAATAAGGTAATGAAAAAATGACTACTAAACCAACATGGTGTTATTTTAAAACTGATATAGGTAATTCAGGTGTCTAGCTTCGATGTCTTCCAAAGTCTCAACCTTATTTTCTGGCTTAGGCCTGTACTGGATGCGTCTAGTGAAAGAGCGTACTGCTCGGCAAAGACAAAGAATATAGGTCCAAGCTGCACGAACCTGAGATGATCGCAGATGATGACGAAATATGATGACACACGTTCGGGGTTCCCCGTCCTATACAGATTGACCGGGAATCACTCACTGTTTTGCAACGGCCCTGTGCTGGCATCAGCATAGACAGCAGGAGATAACACGGCGGGCTCTGGAAAGTACACTCAAGTCACCTCGCGATGAATCAGCAAGCTATTCTCACAACTGACCCCCCCCCCCCCCAGTGTCTCACAACTTGTGAAACGTGGGTTGGCGACCACGGAACCCCAGCTGAGTCTGGCATCGCTTCTACTTCCTGGTGCCGGGCTCATTTCAGTTCTCTTTCCTGTCGGCCTCCCTTGGTCAACTCTTGTTCTCTTCCGACCCAGACTGTATTAGGGTATCCGAGGGCTAGGGAGTCTTTCAATTTCCCGCCTTAATTGGCTTTGTCTCATCTTTCTTGATACCCTCATTCTTCGAGGGGTCTTCCTTCTTTTCCTTTTCATAATATCTCCTGTCTTCTGCTCAAGGCCCTCAAAGAGGCAGGGTGTGTGTAGACCCACCACTTCTGGCACACCCTCAAGGGCTCATGACTGGTGAGTTAGGAAGCTGGCAACCCCGAGGAATTCCTGAGCTACATGCAGGGAATGGAGTGGTAGGCCTATGTCAGAAATTTCAAGAGGACAGTGTTACGCATCGGGTTCCAAAGGGTAAGTATACACACTTTGCTTTCGATCGGTGAACGATGTAGATTTGTACCAAAGGGCCTTAATGCGGGAAATGGAGTGGTCTATCCGAAATTTCGAGTGAACAGTGTTACTCGTCGAGTTCCAAACGGTAATTATGTAAAATCTGGTTGAGATCGGTGAAACTGTGTAGTTTTGTGCCAAGGGCCAAAATGCAGGGAATGGAGTGGCCTGTCCAAATTTTAAAGTGGACAGTGTTACTCATCATCATCATCATCATCTTGTACAGTTTCCAGCCCCAGGCTGGGTCTGTTTGGAACATCGGGTTACTCATCGGGTTCCAAAGGGTAAGTATACACATTTTGTTTTCGATCGGTGAACGATGTAGATTTGTGCCAAAGGGCCTAAATGCGTGAAATGGAGTGGTATGTCCGAAATTTCGAGTGGACAGTGTTACTCGTCGAGTTCCAAAGGGTAATTATGTAAAATCTGGTTGAGATCGGTGAAACGGTGTAGTTTTCTGCCAAAGGGCCAAAAAGCAGGGAATAGTGTGGTCTGTCCGAAATTTAAAGTGAACAGTGTTACTTGTCGGGTTCTACGGGTAAGTATATAAAATTGGGGTCAGATCGGTGAAACGGTGTAGATTTGTGCCAAACAGCCTAAATGCAAGGGATGGAGTGGCCTCGCCGCAATTTCAAGCAGACAGTGTCAGTCGCAGTGTTCCAAAGGGTAAATATACAAATTTTGGTTGAGATCGGTGAAACGGTGTAAATTTGGGACAAAGGGCCTAAATGCAGGGAATGGAGTGGTCTGTCCGCAATTTCAAGCACACAGTGTTACTCGCAGGGATCCAAAGGGTAAGTATACTAATATTGGTTCAGATCGGTGAAACGGTGTAGATTTGTGCCAAAGGGCCTAAATGCAGGGAATGGAGTGGTCTGTCCGCAATTTCAAGCAGACAGTGTTACTCGCTGGGTACCAAAGGGTAAGTTTCCGAATATTGGTTCTTATCGGCGAAACGGTGTAGATTTGTGCCAAAGTGCCTAAATGCAGGGAATGGGGTGGTCTGTCCGAAATTTTAAGTGGACAGTGTTACTCGCAGGGTTCCAAAGGGTAAGTATACAAAGTTTGGTTCAGATCGGTGAAACGGTGTAGATTTGTGCCAAAGGGCCTAAATGCAGGGGATGGAGTAGCCTCTCCTCAATTTCAAGCAGACAGTGTTAGTCGCAGTGTTCCAAAGGGTAAATATACAAATTTTGGTTGAGATCGGTGGAACGGTGTGGATTTGGGCCAAAGGGCCTAAATGCAGGGAATGGAGTGGTCTGTCCGCGATTTCAAGCAGACAGTGTTACTCGCAGGGCACCAAAGGGTAAGAATACGAATTTTGGTTCTGATCGGTGAAACGGTGTAGATTTGGACCAAAGGGCCTAAATGCAGGGAATGGGGTGGTCTGTCCGAAATTTTAAGTGGTTAGTGTTACTCGCATGATTCCAAAAGGTAAATATACAAATTTTGGTTGAGATCGGTGAAACGGTGTGGATTTGGACCAAAGGGCCTAAATGCAGGGAATGGGGTGGTCTGTCCGAAATTTCAAGTGGACAGTGTTACTCGCAGGGTTCCAAAGGTTAAATATACAACTTTTGGTTCAGATCGGTGAAACGGTGTAGATTTGTGCAAAAGGGCCTAAATGCAGGGCATGGGTTGGTCTGTCCGAAATTTAATGTTGACAGGGTTACCCGCAGAGTTCCAAAGGGTAAGTATACAAATTTTGGTTCAGATCGGTGAAACGGTGTAGATTTGTATACATAACAGACAGACAGACAGACAGACAAACTTTGTGCTTTATATATATAGATAATTGTGAAAATCTGTGTGTCCGTGTGTGTGTTAGTTTGTTACCTCTTGACACTAAAACGGCTGGACGTATTTGGATGAAATTTGAAATGGAGACAGCTTATACCCTAGGATAACATATAGGCTGCCTTTCATTCGGAAATAAATCATTGTTCCCGTCGAACGGGCAACATAACTGAAAAGTCACCAAAAATACTCAGCCGGGACAAAATATCGAAGTTGTCGCATATGGACCGGACAAAGCTCATTTTACGCCCCTCAATGCGAGAAACAACACTCGGTAGGTCCCTACGGGACACCGAAAACCACATTTTAAGGCCCTAAAACCAACAGTTTCAAAGATATTCGCAGAAAACTATCTTCACCCTGGTAAACTGATGAACTAATGGCAAGTCCGTTTCCATGGCAACTGAACCTCAAGGTATGACATCCGATTTTCTATATATCCCTGTAGGAGGCAGTGCCAATCCATTTATTATCTTTTTCAAGAGATATATAAACACAAGAACAGGGTAGCGTGCCTGCCTCCCATCCGGAGGCCCCGGGTTCGATTCCCGGCCCCGTCAGAGATTTTAGACACTGGCGTGAGGGGTGCAACGGAGTGCACTCAGCTTCGTGAGGACAATTGAGTAGCTGTCTGATAGAGAGGCAGCGCCCCGGGCACGAAGAACAAGATAAACGGCCAAGCGAACACGATGCACTGACCACGCGTCACCACAATATCTGCAGGCCAAATGGCTGGGAAGCGGTCGCATGATAGGCCTAGGCCCTTCGTGGTCTGTAGTGCCAGGGGTAAAAAAATTAGGGATAGTGCCTTCTAATACCACTTTTAAATTTTAAACACTACACTAGCGGCTATTCAATAAAGTTAGCGATATACCTGCGTTCAATTTCATAAACATTGGGCTTACAAATCCCGTATAGTTAAGTACAAATATCAGTCTGGTCGTTATTTCAGTAGCAACGAAGCTCTGTGGCGGCTATTGCCGTTTCCGTAACACTTAAGGCATCTCGCCGTCACATACCTCAATGTGCACTTAAAAAATTGTGAACCAGTCTATTTACTGAAAAGAATTTCTACGTGCGAATATCCACTCTGGCAAAAACCACACTCACCACCTTTTCCAAAATGTACACAAGACATAATTTTTAAAGCACTCTTCTGTATGTTGAGGTACAGAGATATACCACATGGAAAGATACAATAAAATGTTGGCAAATCTGAATTCAAGGAACTGCTGTCCAGAATAGGCTTTCGGTGCAGGTTATGTGGCCCATGTTCGTAACATGGAATGTTATCCTTTGACAATGCATCTACACCATGTGCGAGGACAACGCATTTCAAAGATCTCTAATACCACAATAATCACCGACAGTAGTGGCTACGCGTTCTAAAAGCGCTGCGTTAGGTCAAGGGGCCAAGCTCTCTGCTGACTCGGTAGACGCGTGGGTTCGAGCCCCACCGTCGGCTGTCCTTGAAATGGTTTTCCGTGGTTTCCCCATTTTCAACACCAGGCAAATGCTGGGACAGTACCTTCTGACAGGCCACGGCCGCTTCCTTCCACATCCTTGCCCAGTTTCATTCATCTTCATCCATTCCATCTCTCATCCCGACGCGCAGGTCGCCCAAGGGCGTCGACTAGAAAGACCTGCACTCGGCCTATCAGGAGGCTACACGACAAAAAAAAAAAAAAAAAAAAAACAATAATCAGGAAATTGGAGAAAAATTTAAAGTGGGAGCGAAGATTCAAGGATAAATAATTTCATCTTTGAGATTTGCTGATGACATCGTCGTCTTGGCCGATACGCCAGAGGATTTGAACGAGTTTTTGAATGGTATGGACTCCGTCTTGAGGAATGAATTCATGATGAAAATCAATAAATGTGAAACAAAATTATTGGAATGCAGCCGAAATAAATCAGAAACCTCTATGGACCTCAAATTGGCTGGTGAAACACTACAGGAAGTAGGATACTTCTGTTACTTAGGAAGCAAAATATCCAGTGATGGATGAAGCAAAGAGGATATAAAAAGCAGGTTGGCTCAGGCAAGGAAAGCATTTCTACAGAAAAGGAATCTGTTGACATCGAATATACATTTAGGTATTAGGAAGTCATTTTGAAAGCTTTTGTCTGGAACGTGACATTATAAGGAAGTCAAACTTGGACTAATGGTGCAGCAGAAAAGAGGAGAATTAAAGCGTTTGAAATGTGGTGTTACAGGAGAATGATGAAGATCAGATGGGTAGATAGGGTAACAAATGAAGAGGTATTAAGACGAGTGGGAGAGGAGAGTTGTTTCTGGCGACTGCTAATGAAGGGAAGATATAGGTTGGTAGGACACATAAATAAGACACCCAGGAATAGCAAGCTTAGTTATGGAAGGGAGGGTCGAGGAAAAGAACTGTAGGCGTAGACCAGGGTTAAACAGATTGCCTCGGATGTAGGGTGTGGTTGCTGTGTAGAGATGAAACGATTAGCTCAGGAGAGGGGGCATGGTAGGCTGCATCAACCCAGTAAAAAACTGAAGAATCAAGCAACAACAACAACAATGAGGAATTTTAATTATTTACTGTAGAGAGTTATGTGAGGCAAAAGGGTTTTTGGAGAATTTCAATCCCTGGGACGTAACACTGGAAGAGACTGCATAATGTACGAGTACATCAGCGGCCAAGGTGAGATATATTTTACTATAGGTCTATTAATAGCGACATGTTGACGTTCAAATCATCAAAAGTGTGGCAAAATTACACCCAGAATAGCTTAAGGAAAAATACTTTTAATTCCCCATATTCCGATAGATTTGCCATTCCAGTGTGCAAGAGTGCAGTTCCCTCTTCAAACTATATTCGCAATTTCTATTAACAAAGCGCAATGACACACACTTAACAGCAGCAGGTGTACATTTAGACAAAACCTTTTTTTCCCATGGGCAACTGTATGTGGCGTGCTCGCGAGTATCCGGACAACAAAATCGTTATGTCTCAGCAGAAGATGGCAAAACCAAAAACGTAATTTTAAAATGTGTTCGTATAATGTAACATTGTACCCTGCAGATTTTGACAACTCTAAAAAAATCCCACTTTTCGGCTCATATCAATATACTGTACTGTATGTATCAGAATTTTCAGAATTAGAATTGACCCATCTGTAGCCGCGATTGCTGTAATAGAATAGACCAATTAATGCATCGTCCCCATTGTCTTGATCGCGAGCGAAGCCGCGGGTACCTGCTAGTCCCTATATATATTATAATTGTGAAAGTCTGTGTGTGTGTGTGTGTGTTAGTTCGTTACCTCTTGACATTAAAACGGCAGGACGGATTTGGATGAAATTTGAAATGGAGACAGCTTATACTCTGGGATAACATATAGGATGCCTTTCACCCAGAAATAAATCATTGTTCCCGTGGAACGAGCAACATAACTGAAAAGTCACTAAAAATACTCAACTGGGACAAAATATCGAAGTTGTCGCATACAGACCGGACAAAGCTCATTTTACGCCCCTCGATGCGAGAAACAATACTCGGTAGGTCCCTACGGGACACCGAAAACCACATTTTAAGGCCCTAAAACCAATAGTTTCAAAGATATTCGCAGAAAACTATCTTCGCTCTGATAAACTGAACTAATGGCAAGTCCGTTTCCATGGCAACACTACCTCAAGGTATGACATCCGATTTTCTATGTATCCCTGTAGGAGGCAATGCCAATCCATTTGTTATCTTTTTCAAGATATATATAAACACAATAAGAACAGGGTAGCGCGCCTGCCTCTCTCCGGAGGCCCTGGGTTCGATTCCCGGCTCCGTCAGAGATTTTTGACACTGACGTGAGGTTTGCAACGGAGTGCATTCAGATTCGTGAGGACAATTGAGTAGCTGTCTGATAGTGAGGTAGCGCCCTGGTCACGAAGAACAACATTAACGGCCGAGGGACACGATGCACTGACCACGCGTCACCACAATATATGCAGGCCAAATGACTGGGAAGCGGTCGCATTATAGGCTTAGGCCCTTCATGGGCTGTAGTGCGGGGTAAAAAAATTAGAGGAAGCGCCTTCTAATACCACCTTTAATTTTTAAATACTACAGTAGCGGCTACTCAATAAAGTTAGCGATATACCTACGTTCAATTTCAAAAACACTGGGTTTACAAATCCCGTATAGTTAAGTACAAATATCAGTCTGGTCGTTATTTCAGTACCAACGAAGCTCTGTGGTGGCTATTGCCGTTTCCGTAACACTTAAGGCATCTCGCCGTCACATACCTCAATGAGCACTTACAAAATTGTGAATCAGTCTATTTTACTGAAAAGAATTTCTACAAGCGAGTATCCCCTCTGGCAAAAACCACACTCACCACCTTTGCCAAAAAGTACACAAGACATGATTTTTCAAGCACTCTTCTGTATGTTGAGGTACAGAGGTATACCACATGGAAAGATACAATAAAATGTTGGCAAATCTGAGTTCAAGGAACTGCTGTCCAGAATAGGCTTTCGGTACAGGTTATGCGGCCCATGTTCGTAACATGGAATGTTATCCTTTGAAAATGCATCTACACCATGTGCGAGGACAACGCATTTCAAAGATCTCTAAAACCAGAATAATCGGGAAATTGGAGAAAAATTTAAAGTGGGAGCGAAGATTCAAGGAGAAATAATTTCATCTTTGAGATTTGCTGATGACATCGTCGTCTTGGCCGATACGCCACAGGATTTGAACGAGTTTTTGAATGGTATGGACTCCGTCTTGAGGAAAGAATTCATGATGAAAATCAATAAATGTAAAACAAAATTATTGGAATGCAGCCGAAATAAATCAGAAACCTCTATGGACCTCAAATTGGCTGGTGAAACGCTACAGGAAGTAGGATACTTCTGTTACTTAGGAAGCAAAATATCCAGTGATGGACGAAGCAAAGAGGATATAAAAAGCAGGTTGGCTCAGGAAAGGAAAGCATTTCTACAGAAAAGGAATCTGTTGACATCGAATCTACATTTAGGTATTAGGAAGTCATTTTTGAAAGCTTTTGTCTGGAGCGTGACATTATAAGGAAGTCAAACTTGGACTAATGGTGCAGCAGAAAAGAGGAGAATTGAAGCGTTTGAAATGTGGTGTTACAGGAGAATGATGAAGATCAGATGGGTAAATAGGGTAACAAATGAAAAGGTATTAAGACGAGTGGGAGAGGAGAGTTGTTTCTGGCGACTGCTAATGAAGGGAAGATATAGGTTGGTAGGACACATTAATAAGACACCCAGGAATAGCAAGCTAGTTATGGAAGGGAGGGTCGTGGACAAGAACTGTAGGCGTAGACCAGGGTTAAACAGATTGCCTCGGATGTAGGGTGTGGTTGCTATGTAGAGATGAAATGATTAGCTCAGGAGAGGGAGGCATGGACGGCTGCATCAAACCAGTCAAAAGAAATGAAGAATCAAGCAACAATAACAACAAAAATCAAGAAATTTAATTATTTAGAGAGGCATGTGAGGCAAAAGGGTTGTTAGAGAATTTCAATCCCTGGGACGTAACACTGGAAGAGACTGCATAATGTACGAGTACATCAGCGGCCAAGGTGAGATATATTTTACTATAGGTCTATTAATAGTGACATGTTGACGTTCAAATCATCAAAAGTGTGGCAAAATTACACCCAGAATAGCTTAAGGAAAAATACTTATAATTTCCCATATTCCGATAGATTTGCCATTCCAGTGTGCAAGAGTGCAGTTCCCTCTTCAAACAATATTCGCAATTTCTATTAACAAAGCGCAATGACATACACTTAACAGCAGCAGGTGTACATTTAGACAAAACCATTTTTTCCCATGGGCAACTGAATGTGGCGTGCTCGCGAGTATCCAGACAACAAAATCGTTATTGAACCCATGGGCCATAGGGTCCATGACGGTCGAATCCATGTCCTTAAGGAAGAAATGAAAGAAAAGTATAGTTTCCTAAAGGAACGGAGAGAGATTTTAAGCCAGGAATATAGCTTAACATTGTGCAAGCGACTAGGGACAGATGCTCCTTAGATGAGATCACCCCACTCAACATTTCAGAGAGGGCCGGTCACGAGTATTAATAACTGAGTGGAATTTTCCACCGTGATAGAAAGAGAACCCTGAACCGGAATTCAAGCTGACGTGGCTGGAAATTGACAACGTCGCATACGCACTAGAAGAGGAATAATTAAAATTAACACGTTTACGAGCATAATAATGAGTAAACAAGCACAGTACAGTGAATTATTTTGAATGAGAGATTTTTCAGTATAGAGAAACCATGTAATAATTGTGCAGAAATAAACTGCCGACGTAAGACGACGTCATCGGTGAATTACCTAAGCCTCTGTGGAGGGGAGAGAACAAAAAGAATGCAACACCCACACAATTGAGGACGAGAAATTAATTAATATCTCCGAATTGCACGATCGATTCTTAGGTGCAATAAGATCATTTGACATTGAGAAGACGAGCTTTCGGAAGGTATAATTTTTATATTTGTGGCACCATTATTTTAGAAGTTGACCACAGAAAAGGCTTGAGTCTTATTTTTTTGTAGTAAAACAGTATAAAGCTTCGGGCGTTTCCAAGCTAATCATGCAGTTACAACGAGCACTCCGTGACCGGAGGTGCTGCATCAAAGTCTTCAAACGTATGAACCTCAGGGGAGGTCATACTGCGCAACAAGTATAAGCACCGAATGCAGTTCACGACAGACTCCGTGAGGGGAGGTGCTGTATCACATCACAACGAATGCAGTATTCAGACAGCCAGAGGGCACGTTACTGTGTCACATCGCATACAGTCCTACGAGCATTCCGTGAGGGGAAGTGCTGCTCCACGACGTAGAAGTAATCATTCCGACAGTCCGTGAGGGGACGTAACTCTGCGTTACATCGATAACAGCTACCAGTACTCCTTGAGGGGAGAAACGCTGTTTAACACCGCCGAAGCAAGATCTGATAGCCACAGGCGTCACAGTAGTAACGACTTGCTTGCCTCCATAAGGAGCAGTCAAGACGAAAATTTAAAGTATCGCCGTAGTGAAGTATTAGGAAAATCCTAATTATAGGATTTAGGCCCGACTGCATACAAGTTAAAGTGAAGATTCGCAAGATATAGTCAGAGCAGGCTGCGAACGTCGGACTTAAAGGCGATAGGTCGTTAAATGTTCGAACGAACAGATCAGAACGTACGGAAGTATCGTATCAGACAGATAAACTGTTATTTAAATTGAAGCAACCTAAAAAGGAAGAACAGAATAAGGTTCGAACGTAGGAGCGTTAAAACAGTTCAAATAAATAGAATAGGAGACTATAAACATTAGCTCCAGATATCAGGCGAACAATTCTAATAGTACTAGAATCAAGAAGTGCTAGCTGCTAGAAACTAAATCTATAGGTCTTAGAGGAGACCTCGATCCATATAAACTTTCGTTAGGATCGATAGACAGATCTACAGACAAGCCGTTCAAGCTAGATAAATAGCCGGTTATCCAGGATAGGAATAGCAGAATTGAACTCCAGGGAACAGTAGATGTTTCGGGACTTTCGGATTCTTCAGAATAGGAAGCCGACATCGGATAAATCTCACCCTTGGAAACGGGAATTTAAGAAGATCACGTGTGATAGGCTCAGAAGTACGGCCTAGTGATCGAGTAATTGTGAAGTGTAAAATAATCAAGATTGTGTGTTAGATAATATTTTTAGTGTTATTATGTGTTCAAAAGGGACACACCAGTATATAAAAATGTCGTCAATATTAAGTGTTCTAGATATAGGTCAAAAAGTGTTTTTACGTAAGATGAATACCTTCAATATGGTGTAAGAAGTTCAAAGTGGGCCCCAAAAATGAAACACCACACCAGATTTAAGATCAGGGGATGATCTGAAAATATGTAAGTACAAAATTCATTTTTATTTTGGTGTCAGAAATTGATTGTGTACAACTCACCGGAGTTTTGGAGTGAAAGGGATGTGTTTTAATAAATAAATGCTGAATAATCAAGAATACGGTCTGAACAATAATAAAATAAATAGAGAAATTATGAATAATAATGTAAAGAATAATTCCCGTAGAGGAAATAAGTGAATAAAGGGTTAAAGTATTTAACAAATGTCATAAGAGCAAGCGAAATATCATTGAATTATCATGAAAGACATTGAAATAAAGTAAAGTTGAGATATGAAAGAAATAGCTTTTGAGCTTGTATAAAGAATAAAGATAATAATAATAATAATTAAATATGGAAATGTTAAATAAAAATCAAATAAATTGATATGAACGTAAGAACGTTAAGCCTTAACGTATGTGTAAAAAATGAGGTTCAATGGAATATTTTAAAACAGGGAGCGATTTATCGACCATGGAAAGATTAATATGTGAATTAAAATAATATGAATTGTCACTAAAGAGATTTTATCAGTTCTTGGGAAGACATTTTCGGCTTAAAATAATGCATAGCGCATAATGAGCGCAGATATAATATTAAAGTGTCACGCTAGGAACGCGTAGTGGTGAAATACTTGGTACATTACTTATGGAGGGGAGTTGATTGCAGTGAATGATAATTGTATAAGTCCTCTATGTGTGACATGGTATCACGAGGCATTGTGTATGTATTTAAAAAGGGAGCTAATATATGGTATTATTGAGCGTATGTCATTGGGCCACGGCCGACTCTAAATCGCATTTTGTATAAGCCCTCTGTATGGGATTAGTTCCCGAGGCACCTGAAGAGATTCGAATGCAGGATCTTCTTATGATAAAAGCCCCTGAAATTCTCCGTCGTCGTATGTGTATTTAATCTTCCCAATCAATGAGGACCCTCTCATAATTAATAAATGCCAAGGATATGAAAATGGTCTGTGAACCAAAGAATAGTTGTTTGAATGTATACGGTACAATAAAGCCCGGTCTCCTCAGAACTGGATAGAATGGAAAGGTTTGTTTTGAAAGCCTTGAAAATAAGCTACTAAATGTTGGGTCAGACGGGATGTCGCCCCCACCCTAACGTGTCATAAATCGCACCCCAGTAGTAGAGACTAGCTCTTTTAAAGCGAGAAGGAACAGAGACCGTCTCGTAAGCTGTTGTAAAAGAGAAATGAATACACCAGGAGTGTTTAAAGTTGTAAACGACCCGGGCGTTGAACCGAGGTCCTTAAAGATGGATATTTCGTTTGCCGGTTCAGATCGTAGTTTCTTATAGGATAATGGTCTATTAAGACATAAGAGATAAATAACAATCCCTATTGTAATAATGTATGGACGTGGGATTCCACGAGTTGATTGAAGGCAACTGAGTTCGGGAGTAACTATAGTTTTTTGACTGTGTCAAGTACCTTCACGCTCTGGAGTACACAATTGATTTTCTGATTACCTTAATATATTTGTGAAATAAAGAGAGATGATAACAACTGAATGTGTGGACATGCCCAAAAACATTGAATTAGATAATTAACATAGATTTTAAATATAATTATATATTTGTTTTTGAGAAATAAGAAAATATAAAAGCTAATGTTTGAGGTGTACTAGAATGACACCATAATAATGTAAATGCATGGAGCCAAAGAGCTCGAAGTTATGTAAACTTAATGTTAGTGCTTTATGGAAGTGAGATTAAGTAAGAATTGCTGGTTTATGTAGAAACCACAGGTTTTGAATACAATATTTGTTTATATTTTGTGATCCCTTGTTCATTTGGAACAAGCAGTTGATATTTGGGTCAGTAATTAAATTGTTTAAATGTTTGTAGCGCCATTAATTTTATTAATTAAATGTGTTTAAATAGGAGTTGATTTTGTTGTTATTTTTGCAAGTGTATCCTCTAATTAATCCAAATATGTGAGTCACAGAGTGGGGGAACTTACCGCTGCCCCGAAATCCCGAATTGAGCTACGCTGGTATACTGTGATTGGCATATTTCTTGCTAAATGGGCACAGGGGGATATATAAATACTGTGCTGGATTAATAACTAGAGGAACACTTAAGTCGGTCATATCATGTAAAATTAAAGTAATGATAGGAAAAGCTACAACGTAAAATATTAACTGACCGCATGGGTCCCTGGAAACTCATACCGAGCAGCCCTGAATATATTATATATCATAAACCCCCTAGCAAATCATATACTGATTTTGGCGCCCAGTACGCAGGGATGAGTTTTCCTAGGGAAAACCCGAGTTTTCTCGAAAAATCAAAATTTTCATTTTTGAAAAAAAATGGTTTTTCGAAATTTTGAATTTTAAATACTTCCATAAAGGTTTCATGAAATTGAATAAAAGTATCAAAAGGGTACGTTGTAAGTGAATACCCGAACCAAAGTAATATTTTAAAAGAAATTGGGACACACTGATTCGGAGTATCATCTCTCAAACATGTACTAGTGTGGTGGCATTAGTGGCCCACTGTATTTTAATATGATGTTGTTAAGTGAAGAGAGGCGGAGGCTCTCTGAGAATGTAAGGGCTGAGAGCCCAGGGAAAGGTAAAACTACAGGTGAGAAAGAGTACCCAACCAAAGAAATGATAAATGTTTCTGTAGAAAGCATGCGTGCACCTGGAGACATAGTTACACGAAGAGATGGTAACATGTCTGCAGACAAAAGGGTAATAAATGTTGAGCCTTTAGAGCTCGGAAAGGAAAAGGAAATTTGTAAACCAATTCCAAGGGAAAATGTAATTAATACAGATAAGGATAATGATGAAGATAATTCGAAGTCTCACGTAGTAACGCAGGTTCAAGTAGGGTCGGAAAGCGAAAGCGAAAAGAAGGATAGTCTTAATATTCCACCTCAGGAGAATATAGAATTGGCTTCGTTAGGGATTATAGAGATGTACGGAGAAATGATGGAAAAGGTACATCAGAAATATGATAAATTGATAGAGAAATTTGGGAAGATGCATTTAGGACTAGGGCCTAAAGAATTCGAAGAAATTGATGAGCAATTACAGAATATTCTACGAAAAAGGGATAGTGTAGCTAAAATCCTTAGTGAGTTAAGGGGAAAATTGGGCAAGGTATCTAAACAAGAAGTAGGGGAATTATATATTCACGTTGCAGTCGAGATGCAAATAATAAGACGGAAATTTGTAGAAAGATTGGATCAGGAGGGATTGATTGAATTAAGTTCCTGGACAGAGCAGATAAAAATTGTAAAAGAAATACAGGAAATACATGGAAAACTGGAGGAAATAGAGCAGAAATGGAAGAATATTCAATCGTCGTTTAAATACAAAGAAGTAGATAAAAGGAAGGGTGTCCAAGAACAAAGGGATCAAGTGAGAAATAAGTACAGGAAAATGATGGGTCATGTATGTGAAATATTGGATGACAAAAATATAATAACCATTCAGGAGTTAGCTGAATTGAGAGAAATCAAGATTCGGGAATATACAGAGATATTAGAGGCCGCCCAGAGGATATATGATGAATACATATTAGCAGAGGACCTCAAAGCAAAAGAAATGGCTATCCCAGTCATAAATGAAACAGCTGTCCAGACGGAAGTTGAAAAACAAGCCGAAATTGAAGAAGAAAAAGAAGTCACGGTGCCAGAACAGCCCGAAATTGATATTAAAGAAGAGGAGCAAGAAATAGAAATCATCATGACCCCTGTGGAAATTGAAGAAAACTTGGAGATCCTTCCAGAGAAAAAAAATGGAAATTCAGGAAGAGATCGTAACTCCAGAACAGGAGGATAGCCAAAATGAAAATGAGCTCCAAACGGAAGAGACTCATTTTTATGAAAAGGTCGAGCTGGAAAAACAAGAAATAATCTCGGAACAGGAGATACTAAAGGAATTGATAGTTGAAGAAACGGAAATGATAATTCCAGAAGAGATAGAGAAATTAAATGAAATAAATATAGAAAATTTCAACGAAACATCGATGGAAACAGAGGTTCAAGAATTCACAGGAATTGAAAAAGAAAACTCCGAAGAAAAGAAGGAAATAGAAAAAGAAAACCTAGAAGACATTCAGGAGGATCAAGAAGATAAAACGGCAGTAGAAGGACCAAAATTGAAAGCTCAGATCCTTGAATTGTTGATTAAATACCAGAACTGGCAACAAAAGAACAGAGAAAGGGAAAGTGCTAATAAGAGCCAAGAAGAAAAAGATGAGATTGTTGGGAGCAACGAAAAAATGAGAGGAGACGTCTCTGAAGAAGAGCCAAAGGGAAGAAAACCGCCATTGATAGTTGGTGTACCAGGAAATGGATACCCCATGGAAATAAGGAAAGAAGGTGAAATATCAAACAATGCCATGGAGAAAGAGGATGCCCAGGCATATTTCAGCTGGAAGCATCGTAAGAAGAAAGGGAAGGATAAAAAGAAGAGAAAGAAAAGAGATTTGGAAAATCTAAAGAATTGGAAGAGTAGGAAAAAGAAATACTCTTGGAAAGTGCCATCTCAATATGAGGTGAAGGAAGAGAATTATCCCATAGGAACAAACGGGTAAAGATACCTGCAACCATCAAAGAATATGAGAAATAAGTATAATATGTGATGAAATACCATCTCAAAGAGAGATGAGGAAAAGGGAAGAGAACCAGAAAGAGTCAGGTGAAGTCAGACTGAGCTCTTAAAAATTTTAATTGAAGTGTAACAGACTTGAAGTCTGATAACTGTAATGAAGTAAATTACGGGTAAAGCTAATTGCACCCGCAAGATAATTAACGTAAAGTCATTAAGTTGAAGAAATATAATGAATAAAGAACAGACCGATTTGTAGTCTGACCTGAGAAAGGAAGAAAGGGAACCAACTGTTGACTCGAGTTTGGAGAAGCATGCGCCAGACGAGGGGAGAGAGTTGTAAACACTGAACGTGACAAGAGATTTATGGCTTGAGTGAAGTCGACCACTAGGGAATAAATGAATGAATGGGAACTCTTGGAGACCCAACCTAAACACAGACCAGAAAGGAAAGGAACTTTAAAGAAGTAATTGATTTTTATTGAAAAGGAAAATTTTAATGTAATAAAGGAGAAAGAAAGGGTAAAGATTAAGTATACCCAACCTATACAATTAGTGGAAGGAACCTTAAGAAAATAAAATAACAGTAAATACGGATGACGTTATGATGGATTCGACGAATAGAGTAATACAAATTAAATTGAAATAAATTTCCTCAAAATTTTCGAAAATTTATTTACCTAAGGAGGGGAGAGATGAACCCATGGGCCATAGGGTCCATGACGGTCGAATCCATGTCCTTAAGGAAGAAATGAAAGAAAAGTATAGTTTCCTAAAGGAACGGAGAGAGATTTTAAGCCAGGAATATAGCTTAACATTGTGCAAGCGACTAGGGACAGATGCTCCTTAGATGAGATCACCCCACTCAACATTTCAGAGAGGGCCGGTCACGAGTATTAATAACTGAGTGGAATTTTCCACCGTGATAGAAAGAGAAGCCTGAATCGGAATTCAAGCTGACGTGGCTGGAAATTGACAACGTCGCATACGCACTAGAAGAGGAATAATTAAAATTAACACGTTTACGAGCATAATAATGAGTAAACAAGCACAGTACAGTGAATTATTTTGAATGAGAGATTTTTCAGTATAGAGAAACCATGTAATAATTGTGCAGAAATAAACTGCCGACGTAAGACGACGTCATCGGTGAATTACCTAAGCCTCTGTGGAGGGGAGAGAACAAAAAGAATGCAACACCCACACAATTGAGGACGAGAAATTAATTAATATCTCCGAATTGCACGATCGATTCTTAGGTGCAATAAGATCATTTGACATTGAGAAGACGAGCTTTCGGAAGGTATAATTTTTATATTTGTGGCACCATTATTTTAGAAGTTGACCACAGAAAAGGCTTGAGTCTTATTTTTTTGTAGTAAAACAGTATAAAGCTTCGGGCGTTTCCAAGCTAATCATGCAGTTACAACGAGCACTCCGTGACCGGAGGTGCTGCATCAAAGTCTTCAAACGTATGAACCTCAGGGGAGGTCATACTGCGCAACAAGTATAAGCACCGAATGCAGTTCACGACAGACTCCGTGAGGGGAGGTGCTGTATCACATCACAACGAATGCAGTATTCAGACAGCCAGAGGGCACGTTACTGTGTCACATCGCATACAGTCCTACGAGCATTCCGTGAGGGGAAGTGCTGCTCCACGACGTAGAAGTAATCATTCCGACAGTCCGTGAGGGGACGTAACTCTGCGTTACATCGATAACAGCTACCAGTACTCCTT
Source organism: Meconema thalassinum (assembly GCA_946902985.2). NCBI lineage: Eukaryota > Metazoa > Arthropoda > Insecta > Orthoptera > Tettigoniidae > Meconema > Meconema thalassinum. Next base: position 560,407,654 of record OX336391.1, read on the forward strand.
GAGGGGAGAAACGCTGTTTAACACCGCCGAAGCAAGATCTGATAGCCACAGGCGTCACAGTAGTAACGACTTGCTTGCCTCCATAAGGAGCAGTCAAGACGAAAATTTAAAGTATCGCCGTAGTGAAGTATTAGGAAAATCCTAATTATAGGATTTAGGCCCGACTGCATACAAGTTAAAGTGAAGATTCGCAAGATATAGTCAGAGCAGGCTGCGAACGTCGGACTTAAAGGCGATAGGTCGTTAAATGTTCGAACGAACAGATCAGAACGTACGGAAGTATCGTATCAGACAGATAAACTGTTATTTAAATTGAAGCAACCTAAAAAGGAAGAACAGAATAAGGTTCGAACGTAGGAGCGTTAAAACAGTTCAAATAAATAGAATAGGAGACTATAAACATTAGCTCCAGATATCAGGCGAACAATTCTAATAGTACTAGAATCAAGAAGTGCTAGCTGCTAGAAACTAAATCTATAGGTCTTAGAGGAGACCTCGATCCATATAAACTTTCGTTAGGATCGATAGACAGATCTACAGACAAGCCGTTCAAGCTAGATAAATAGCCGGTTATCCAGGATAGGAATAGCAGAATTGAACTCCAGGGAACAGTAGATGTTTCGGGACTTTCGGATTCTTCAGAATAGGAAGCCGACATCGGATAAATCTCACCCTTGGAAACGGGAATTTAAGAAGATCACGTGTGATAGGCTCAGAAGTACGGCCTAGTGATCGAGTAATTGTGAAGTGTAAAATAATCAAGATTGTGTGTTAGATAATATTTTTAGTGTTATTATGTGTTCAAAAGGGACACACCAGTATATAAAAATGTCGTCAATATTAAGTGTTCTAGATATAGGTCAAAAAGTGTTTTTACGTAAGATGAATACCTTCAATATGGTGTAAGAAGTTCAAAGTGGGCCCCAAAAATGAAACACCACACCAGATTTAAGATCAGGGGATGATCTGAAAATATGTAAGTACAAAATTCATTTTTATTTTGGTGTCAGAAATTGATTGTGTACAACTCACCGGAGTTTTGGAGTGAAAGGGATGTGTTTTAATAAATAAATGCTGAATAATCAAGAATACGGTCTGAACAATAATAAAATAAATAGAGAAATTATGAATAATAATGTAAAGAATAATTCCCGTAGAGGAAATAAGTGAATAAAGGGTTAAAGTATTTAACAAATGTCATAAGAGCAAGCGAAATATCATTGAATTATCATGAAAGACATTGAAATAAAGTAAAGTTGAGATATGAAAGAAATAGCTTTTGAGCTTGTATAAAGAATAAAGATAATAATAATAATAATTAAATATGGAAATGTTAAATAAAAATCAAATAAATTGATATGAACGTAAGAACGTTAAGCCTTAACGTATGTGTAAAAAAATGAGGTTCAATGGAATATTTTAAAACAGGGAGCGATTTATCGACCATGGAAAGATTAATATGTGAATTAAAATAATATGAATTGTCACTAAAGAGATTTTATCAGTTCTTGGGAAGACATTTTCGGCTTAAAATAATGCATAGCGCATAATGAGCGCAGATATAATATTAAAGTGTCACGCTAGGAACGCGTAGTGGTGAAATACTTGGTACATTACTTATGGAGGGGAGTTGATTGCAGTGAATGATAATTGTATAAGTCCTCTATGTGTGACATGGTATCACGAGGCATTGTGTATGTATTTAAAAAGGGAGCTAATATATGGTATTATTGAGCGTATGTCATTGGGCCACGGCCGACTCTAAATCGCATTTTGTATAAGCCCTCTGTATGGGATTAGTTCCCGAGGCACCTGAAGAGATTCGAATGCAGGATCTTCTTATGATAAAAGCCCCTGAAATTCTCCGTCGTCGTATGTGTATTTAATCTTCCCAATCAATGAGGACCCTCTCATAATTAATAAATGCCAAGGATATGAAAATGGTCTGTGAACCAAAGAATAGTTGTTTGAATGTATACGGTACAATAAAGCCCGGTCTCCTCAGAACTGGATAGAATGGAAAGGTTTGTTTTGAAAGCCTTGAAAATAAGCTACTAAATGTTGGGTCAGACGGGATGTCGCCCCCACCCTAACGTGTCATAAATCGCACCCCAGTAGTAGAGACTAGCTCTTTTAAAGCGAGAAGGAACAGAGACCGTCTCGTAAGCTGTTGTAAAAGAGAAATGAATACACCAGGAGTGTTTAAAGTTGTAAACGACCCGGGCGTTGAACCGAGGTCCTTAAAGATGGATATTTCGTTTGCCGGTTCAGATCGTAGTTTCTTATAGGATAATGGTCTATTAAGACATAAGAGATAAATAACAATCCCTATTGTAATAATGTATGGACGTGGGATTCCACGAGTTGATTGAAGGCAACTGAGTTCGGGAGTAACTATAGTTTTTTGACTGTGTCAAGTACCTTCACGCTCTGGAGTACACAATTGATTTTCTGATTACCTTAATATATTTGTGAAATAAAGAGAGATGATAACAACTGAATGTGTGGACATGCCCAAAAACATTGAATTAGATAATTAACATAGATTTTAAATATAATTATATATTTGTTTTTGAGAAATAAGAAAATATAAAAGCTAATGTTTGAGGTGTACTAGAATGACACCATAATAATGTAAATGCATGGAGCCAAAGAGCTCGAAGTTATGTAAACTTAATGTTAGTGCTTTATGGAAGTGAGATTAAGTACGAATTGCTGGTTTATGTAGAAACCACAGGTTTTGAATACAATATTTGTTTATATTTTGTGATCCCTTGTTCATTTAGAACAAGCAGTTGATATTTGGGTCAGTAATTAAATTGTTTAAATGTTTGTAGCGCCATTAATTTTATTAATTAAATGTGTTTAAATAGGAGTTGATTTTGTTGTTATTTTTGCAAGTGTATCCTCTAATTAATCCAAATATGTGAGTCACAGAGTGGGGGAACTTACCGCTGCCCCGAAATCCCGAATTGAGCTACGCTGGTATACTGTGATTGGCATATTTCTTGCTAAATGGGCACATTATGTCACAGCAGAAGATGGCAAAACCCAAAACGTAATTTTAAAATGTGTTCATATAATGTAACATCGTACCCTGCAGACTTTGACAACTCTAAAAAAATCCCACTTTTCTGCTCATATCAATATACTGTACTGTATGTATCCGCATTTTCAGAATTAGAATCGACCCATCTGTAGCCGTGATTGCTGTAATAGAATAGACCAATTAATGCATCGTCCCCATTGTCTTGATCGCGAGCGAAGCCGCGGGTACCTGCTAGTATATTATAATTGCGAAAATCTGTGTGTCCGTGTGTGTGTGTGTGTGTGTGTGTGTTAGTTTGTTACCTCTTGACACTAAAACGGCTGGACGGATTTGGATGAAATTTGAAATGGAGACAGCTTATACCATGGGATAACATATAGGCTGCCTTTTGTCCGGAAATAAATCATTGTTCCCGTGGAATGGGCAACATAACTGAAAAGTCACCAAAAATACACAACCAGGACAAAATATCGAAGTTGTCGCATAAAGACCGGACAAAGCTCATTTTACTCCCCTCGATGCAAGAAACAATACTCGGTATGTCCCTATGGGACACCGAAAAGTACATTTTAAGGCTCTAAAACCAACAGTTTCAAAGATATTCGCAGAAAACTATCTTCGCTCTGATTGATGAACTAATCGCAAGTCCGTTTCCATGGCAACACTACCTCAAGGTATGACATCCGATTTTCTATATATCCCTCTGGGAGGCAATGCCAATTCATTTATTATCTTTTTTTAAGATATATATAAACACAATAAGAACAGTGTAGCGCGCCTGCCTCCCGTCCGGAGGCCCCGGGTTCGATTCCAGGATCCGTCAGAGATTTTAGACACTGACGTGAGGGCTGCAACGGGCTGAACTCAGATTCGTGAGGACAATTGAGTAGCTGTGAGGCAGCGTGCCGGTCACGAAGAACAAGATTAACGGCTGAGAGGACACCATGCACTGACCACGCGTCACCACAATATCTGCAGGCCAAATGGCTGGGAAGCGGTCGCATGATAGGCCTAGGCTCTTCATGGGCTGTAGTGCCAGGGGTAAAAAATATTAGGGGAAGCGCCTTCTAATACCACCATTAATTTTTAAACACTACAGTAGCGGCTATTAAATAAAGGTAGCGATATAGCTACGTTCAATTTCATAAACACTGGGCTCACAAATCCCGTATAGTTAAGTACAAATATCGGTCTGGTCATAATTTCAATAGCAACGAAGCTCTGAGGCGGCTAATGCCGTTTCCTTAACACTTAAGGCATCCCGCCGTCATATACCTCAATGTGCACTTACCAAATTGTGAACCAGTCTATTTTACTGAAAAGAATTTCTACTAGCGAGTATCCACTCCGGCAAAAACCACTCTCACTACATTTTCCAAAATTTACACAAGACATGATTTTTAAAGCACTCTTCTGTATGTTAAGGTACAGAGGTATACCACATGGAAAGATACAATAAAATGTTGGCAAATCTGAGTTCAAGGAACTGCTGTCCAGAATAGGCTTTCGGTACAGGTTATGCGGCCCATGTTCGTAACATGGAATGTTATCCTTTGACAATGCGTCTACACCATGTGCGAGGACAACGCATTTCAAAGATCTCTAAAACCAGAATAATCGGGAAATTGGAGAAAAATTTAAAGTGGGAGCGAAGATTCAAGGAGAAATAATTTCATCTTTGAGATTTGCTGATGACATCGTCGTCTTGGCCGATACGCCACAGGATTTGAACGAGTTTTTGAATGGTATGGACTCCGTCTTGAGGAAAGAATTCATGATGAAAATCAATAGATGTAAAACAAAATTATTGGAATGCAGCCGAAATAAATCAGAAACCTCTATGGACCTCAAATTGGCTGGTGAAACGCTACAGGAAGTAGGATACTTCTGTTACTTAGGAAGCAAAATATCCAGTGATGGACGAAGCAAAGAGGATATAAAAAGCAGGTTGGCTCAGGAAAGGAAAGCATTTCTACAGAAAAGGAATCTCTTGACATCGAATATACATTTAGGTATTAGGATGTCATTTTTGAAAGCTTTTGAGTCACTATAAGGAAGTGAAACTTGGACTAATGGTGCTGCAGTAAAGAGGAGAATTGAAGCGTTTGAAATGTGGTGTTACGGGAGAATGATGAAGATCAGATGGTTAGATAGGGTATCAAATGAAGAGCTATTAAGACGAGTGGGAGAGGAGAGATGTTTCTGGCGACTGCTAATGAAGAGAAGAGATAGGTTGGTACGACACATATTAAGACACCCAGGAATAGCAAGCATAGTTATGGATGGGAGGGTCAAGGACAAGAACTGTAGGGGTAGACCAGGGTTATACAGATTGCCTCGGATGTAGGGTGTGGTAGCTATGTAGTGATGAAACGATTAGCTCAGGAGAGCGAGGCATGGAGGGCTGCATCAAACCAGTCAAAAAACTTAAGACTCAAACAACAACAATCGGGAATTTTAATTACTTAGAGAGGCATGTGAGGCAAAAGGGTTGTTGGAGAATTTCAATCCCTGGGATGTAACACTGGAAGTGACTGCATAAGGTACATCAGCGACCAAGGTGAGAGATATTTTACTATAGGTCTATTAATAGCGACATGTTGACGTTCAAATCATCAATAAGTGTGGCAAAATTATACCCAGAATAGCTTAAGGAAAAATACTTTTAATTCCCCATATTCAGATAGATTTGCCATTCCAGGCGTACGTTTAGACAAAACCATTATTTCCCATGGACAACTGTATGTGGCGTGCTGGCGAGTATCCGGACAACAAAATCGTTATGTCTCAGCAGAAGATGGCAAAACCAAAACTAAAATTTTCAAATGTGTTCACAACTCTATAAAATTCCCACTTTGCGGCTCATATCTATATACTGTATGTATCAGAATTCTCAGAATTTGAATCTACCCACCTGTAGCCGCGATTGCTGTAATAGAATAAACCAACTATCAGCAATAATGCATCGTCCCCATTGTCTTGATCGCGAGCGAAGCCGCGGGTACCTGCTAGTATATTATAATTGTGAAAATCTGTGTGTCCGTGTGTGTGTTAGTTTGTTACCTCTTGACACTAAAACGGCTGGACGTATTTGGATGAAATTTGAAATGGAGACAGCTTATACCCTAGGATAACATATAGGCTGCCATTCATCCGGAAATAAATCATTGTTCCCGTCGAACGGGCAACATAACTGAAAAGTCACCAAAATTACTCAGCCGGGACAAAATATCGAAGTTGTCGCATATGGACCGGACAAAGCTCATTTTACGCCCCTCGATGCGAGAAACAATACTCGGTAGGTCCCTACGGGACACCGAAAACCACATTTTAAGGCCCTAAAACCAACAGTTTCAAAGATATTCGCAGAAAACTATCTTCACCCTGGTAAACTGATGAACTAATGGCAAGTCCGTTTCCATGGCAACTGAACCTCAAGGTATGACATCCGATTTTCTATATATCCCTGTAGGAGGCAGTGCCAATCCATTTATTATCTTTTTCAAGAGATATATAAACACAAGAACAGGGTATCGTGCCTGCCTCCCATCCGGAGGCCCCGGGTTCGATTCCCGGACCCGTCAGAGATTGTAGACACTGGCGTGAGGGCTGCAACGGAGTGCACTCAGCTTCGTGAGGACAATTGAGTAGCTGTCTGATAGAGAGGCAGCGCCCCGGTCACGAAGAACAAGATAAACGGCCAAGCGAACACGATGCACTGACCACGCGTCACCACAATATCTGCAGGCCAAATGGCTGGGAAGCGGTCGCATGATAGGCCTAGGCCCTTCATGGGCTGTAGTGCCAGGGGTAAAAAAAATAGGGATTGCGCCTTCTAATACCACTTTTAAATTTTAAACACTACACTAGCGGCTATTCAATAAAGTTAGCGATATACCTGCGTTCAATTTCATAAACATTGGGCTTACAAATCCCGTATAGTTAAGTACAAATATCAGTCTGGTCGTTATTTCAGTAGCAACGAAGCTCTGTGGCGGCTATTGCCGTTTCCGTAACACTTAAGGCATCTCGCCGTCACATACCTCAATGTGCACTTACAAAATTGTGAACCAGTCTATTTACTGAAAAGAATTTCTACGTGCGAGTAACCACTCTGGCAAAAACCACACTCACCACCTTTTCCAAAATGTACACAAGACATGATTTTTAAAGCACTCTTCTGTATGTTGAGGTACAGAGATATACCACATGGAAAGATACAATAAAATGTTGGCAAATCTGAATTCAAGGAACTGCTGTCCAGAATAGGCTTTCGGTGCAGGTTATGCGGCCCATGTTCGTAACATGGAATGTTATCCTTTGACAATGCATCTACACCATGTGCGAGGACAACGCATTGCAAAGATCTCTAATACCACAATAATCAGGAAATTGGAGAAAAACTTAAAGTGGGAGCGAAGATTCAAGGATAAATAATTTCATCTTTGAGATTTGCTGATGACATCGTCGTCTTGGCCGAAACGCCAGAGGATTTGAACGAGTTTTTGAATAGTATGGACTCCGTTTTGAGGAATGAATTCATGATGAAAATCAATAAATGTAAAACAAAATTATTGGAATGCAGCCGAAATAAATCAGAAACCTCTATGGACCTCAAATTGGCTGGTGAAACGCTACAGGAAGTAGGATACTTCTGTTACTTAGGAATCAAAATATCCAGTGATGGACGAAGCAAAGAGGATATAAAAAGCAGGTTGGCTCAGGCAAGGAAAGCATTTCTACAGAAAAGGAATCTGTTGACATCGAATATACATTTAGGTATTAGGAAGTCATTTTTGAAAGCTTTTGTCTGGAACGTGACATTATAAGGAAGTCAAACTTGGACTAATGGTGCAGCAGAAAAGAGGAGAATTGAAGCGTTTGAAATGTGGTGTTACAGGAGAATGATGAAGATCAGATGGGTAGATAGGGTAACAAATGAAGAGGTATTAAGACGAGTGGGAGAGGAGAGTTGTTTCTGGCGACTGCTAATGAAGGGAAGATATAGGTTGGTAGGACACATAAATAAGACACCCAGGAATAGCAAGCTTAGTTATGGAAGGGAGGGTCGAGGAAAAGAACTGTAGGCGTAGACCAGGGTTAAACAGATTGCCTCGGATGTAGGGTGTGGTTGCTGTGTAGAGATGAAACGATTAGCTCAGGAGAGGAGGCATGGTGCGCTGCATCAAACCAGTAAAAAAACTGAAGAATCAAGCAACAACAACAACAATGAGGAATTTTAATTATTTAGAGAGGCATGTGAGGCAAAAGGGTTTTTGGAGAATTTCAATCCCTGGGACGTAACACTGGAAGAGACTGCATAATGTACGAGTACATCAGCGGCCAAGGTGAGATATATTTTACTATAGGTCTATTAATAGCGACATGTTGACGTTCAAATCATCAAAAGTGTGGCAAAATTACACCCAGAATAGCTTAAGGAAAAATACTTTTAATTCCCCATATTCCGATAGATTTGCCATTCCAGTGTGCAAGAGTGCAGTTCCCTCTTCAAACTATATTCGCAATTTCTATTAACAAAGCGCAATGTCACACACTTAACAGCAGCAGGTGTACATTTAGACAAAACCTTTTTTCCCATGGGCAACTGTATGTGGCGTGCTCGCGAGTATCCGGACAACAAAATCGTTATGTCTCAGCAGAAGATGGCAAAACCAAAAACGTAATTTTAAAATGTGTTCATATAATGTAACATTGTACTCTGCAGATTTTGACAACTCTAGAAAAATCCCACTTTTCGGCACATATCAATATACTGTACTGTATGTATCAGAATTTTCAGAATTGGAATTGACCTATCTGTAGCCGCGATTGCTGTAATAGAATAGACCAATTAATGCATCGTCCCCATTGTCTTGATCGCGAGCGAAGCCGCGGGTACCTGCTAGTAATTCTATCACCTGAAACCAAAAATGCATGGGACGAAAGAAACATCAAAATATCATGTTAGTTCCGGACCCTAAAAGACGTGAAAAATATAATAAAAGTATTAAAAATAACTATTTTTTAGCCTATTTTCAATTTTGAAAAAATAGGCTTATGAGATCACCTTTTGTCCGTGTGTGTGTGCGTGTGTGTGTGTGTGTGTGTGTGAGGTGTGTGTGTGCCCCCACCCCCTAATAAAATCTAAACGGCTGGAGCGATTTCAATGAAACTCGGTAAGTTTATAGCACTATTCCCGGCGACCTCGACCGTGCCCTTCAAATTTTGTTACGTCTCACCGATCTAACATGGCGGCTGTGCGAAATATTTCTCTAGCATTCAATATCTCCGAAGCTATTACCGATATCGCCCTGAAATTGTGTATGGTGATAAAGGGCACTACTAGAAGTTCACCTATGAGACTTTCAAAAACCTGGTGACTACAAAACCAACATGGCGGCCAAGCGAAGTTGAGAATTTTAAATAGACTTTTCTCGCGATTTAACTATCCAAATGTAATGAAACTTGGTACAGCAAATGTTTATACTCATTGTAATGCACTGGAGTCTAATTTAGTTCAATTGTTTACATAACCTCAAAATGGCGGCTGTGCGAAATATTTCACTGACATTCTATATCTCCGAAACTATTACAGATATCACCCTGCAATTTTGTACGGTGATAAAGGGTACTGATGCAAGTTTACCTATGTATATTTCATAAACCTGTAAAGTACAAAACGAACATGGCGACCAAGCGAATTTAAAATATTTTAATAGACTTTTCTCGTGATTTAACTCTCTGAGCGCAGTGAAATGTGGTACAGTAAATGATTTTGCAGATTGCCATGCACTGCCATCTAATTTAATTCAATTGTTTACATAACCTTAAGATGGCGGCTGTGCGAAATTTTAAAATTAAGTTTTAATATCTTGTGTCGCAATCATGCGATCGAAGTGAAAGTTTGAATAATGAACATAGGCAATAATTGTCCTTGAATGGTATATAACTCTATGGCCTATACATATAACAATCCTAAATGGCGAGCTTCCGAAATATTTAGACGGTTCTCAATATCTATGAATCTTTTACAGCAACCAAACTGAATTTTTTTAATGTTCATAGAGACTATGAACATATGTTCACCTATAGGAATTTCAGTAACCTGGAGAGCACAAATCCAACATGGCGGCGACGCGAAGTATAAATATTTAAATGGACATTTCTCGCGAATTAACTATCCGAGTGCCGTGAAACGTTGCACGTTAAATGCTTTCACAAATGTTGATCCACTGGCATCTAATTTATTTCAATTGTTTGCATAATCACAAGATGACTGCTGTGCGTAATTTTAAAATCTCGTTTTTACTTCTTGTGTTCTAATCATGCGATTGAAGTTTGAATACCACACGTACACAACAATCTTAATGTAATAGTACAAAAATAAAAATCCAACCTGGCGACCATCTGAAATATTTAGACGGTTCTCAATATCTACGAATCTGTTATAGCAATTAAACTGAAATTTTGTATGTTGATAGAGGCAATTAACATGAGCAGGATATATGAAAATAGGCTGTATAGTTCCTCACGGAACTACTTTTTGAAATTTCATTCGAATCAATTTTTATGTCTTTCCTGGGACTTAGAAAATTCCGGCCAAAAGTACAAAATCATTAATAACTCCCTAAGTATACGTCGTATGATGAAATAGCAAGAGACAAAAAAGATGCAATGTGTTATTGTCTATAACATAGGCCATGTATAATTTTACACTCAGACATATTACGTTTCCCCCCCTCCCCCATAATTTCACCCCTCCCCATGGGCCCCTTAAATTGGATTTATGAAAAAACGGTCAAACACCTGTTTAGTTATTTTTATGCTGATTTTTTTCGGCTGAGTTCCAAACTCCTTGCCTATGTCGTTTAAGAGTTACACGCTCCGTTAGGAATCCTTCAACCCCCACTTTTCACCCCTTTCACCTCATAATATACACCACATCGTAAAACCCTCAGACACGTGTCTTGTTATTAGCCTACTTTCGATTTTTGCAAAAAATGAAAGTAGACTTATGAGATCAACACAGGGCGAAAAAAGTGTGTCTGTCTGTGTGTGTGTATGTGTGTGTGTGAGTCTGTGTGTGTGTGTATGTGTGTGTGTGTGAGTCTGTGTGTGTGTGTGTGTGTGTGTGTGTCTGTGTGTGTGTGTGTGAGTGTGTGTACTCTGAATGTCTGTCCCCCCCTATCAATTCGAACACGGTGAATGCAAATTGAACGAAATTTGGTACAAAGGTAGCACTAGCAAAGGACACCTCAGTGTCATGTTTTATATCGCCGCCATCTTTACTAAAACTGAATGGCGGCCACTCAAACGTTCAAAACGTAAAATCAAATAACGACTAACTAAATCATCCGATCTCTACCAAATTTGGTAACAACATACCTTCGTATAGGATGCGTCTTGTGACCAAATTACAAGGTCGTCCGCCATACCATTTCAGGATGGCGGCCGTGCGAATTATGCAAACTTTATAATCCATATCATGGGACCCACCAGTTCCGATTATCGAGCCGAGAATCGTTTTAACTGTTCTAAAGGAAGAGGCACGTTCGAAATTAAAAGTTTATTTTGTAATACTATAGTGCAGACGTGATTTTAAAAAGCTGAACTGATTCAGTAATAAGACAAGATGGCAGCGGATATCTTGTGCCTGACTTATATTTCACTAATTTGAGTATTGCATGCAATATAGCGTACTGATAAAAAATAAATAAACTTTGTATGAAATGCTTTATATATAAATAATATACTCCAGTGATGAAATCGTTTAGTATAAATCATTATTTGCTAACAAGTTCTATGTAAGTCATTTTAAATAGAACGATATTCGTTGACACAATTAGCTCAGTGGTAGAGCGTTAGCCTATCGCTCAAATGCCTATGGTTCAAACCCGATCAGAGCTAGGTTTTTGCTTGAAATGTTATATGTTTATTGTTTTGTAATGACTCAGATGTTTTAAAATTAAGCGTTATATTGTGCACATTATGGTGTAAAATATATATTTAATTAAAACATAATTCGCCAGCAGATTTACTCGGGACATCTAGCTGCCAAAAAGGTAACTTCCAGATTTTATTGAAAAGTTTCTTCTTCTGGCCGCTAGAATGCACTCGCTCTGTTAGGATTATATTATCGAAAATATCCACATAGTTTGTATACACACGTCTCTGTAGGGTCATGGAAAGATTTGTTAATTCAATTAGGGTTGTGAAAGCCATGCACAACCAGACGTGTAAAGACATGCCTCAACTCAAAGTTGGATGTTGCCCACGGCAGGTCGTAATAATAATAATAATAATAATGTTATTGGTTTTACATCCCTTTTAACTACTGCTGATTTTAGAGACACCGGGGTGCCGGAATTTTGGCCCGAAGGGGATCTTCAACGTGCCAGTAAATGTACTGACACGGCTCCCTCGCATTTGTGCACCCTCAAATGCCAGCTGACTGCGCCAGGATACGAACCTGCAACCTAGGGCCCAGCAAGCGAGAACGTTACCGCTGAGCCACGCCGCCAGTCCGGTCGATTATGTCTCCAGATCCATAACATTCTTGATATACTTCTTATCTTTCTTTCTTCAATGATGGTAGCAGTTTTTATCTAGGTTGTGGCGTTTGGTAGAGGTAAATCGTTTCTAAGGTCTTCAACAAAGAATAGTTCTATTATACTCTTTGATAATAACAACGAGTTATAACTATACTCATACATTTAGGAGAAAGTAGGCTATATGTTCTTTACTGAACATCTTGTTTTTAATGATGAGTTTATATGCCGAGTATCACATCCCCCAATGAAACCAATCGGGAGATATTGCAATTCAATGAAATGTCTACACCCATAACACCCCTTTAGAACCTGAATATGCAAAAATCCTTTCTTAGTGGGCGTTTGCGGCCCTTGAGGAAGCTGCATACCAAATTTCATTCCAATCCGGTCGGTGGTTTCTGAGATTTCGTGATGAATGAATGAGTGAGTTAGTCAATCAGTGAGTGAATGGTATTTGAGCTTTATATAGTAGACTCGCTTTGCTCGTTGGGGGCTCCGCCCCCAAGCCCCCGGTGCGTTTGACGATTCGTGTATTTTTAGCCTACTTTTCACATTTTGCAAAAATGAGGAAAACGTAGTCTTATGAGATCGATCCGGGAAAATGTGTGTCTGTCTGTCCTTCTGTTTGTCTGTCCTTCAGTCTGTCTGGCTGTGTGTGTGTCCCCCCTATCAACTCCTAAACGGCTGCAGCAATCAAAACCAAATATAGTATGAGTAAAGATGTGCACCGGAATAGCTAACGTCCATATTTGAAAATGATGTCAGTGCTACCAACTGCTGAGAAAACGCACTAGAAATTTGAGCTCCATGTTGGATATCTTGCAAGGTATGCATGGGAGCTATTCCATAATTGGCACATATGTAGATAATACTATTTCAGTTTAATTTCCAGGAGACCAACCATGACAGTGTTACCAAAATAATTTTAAGCCTTCTGATAGGTCCAATGTTTAAATGCATATAACTTCTACACTATCAACTGGATTTCAACCAAATTTTGTATGTAATATCTGTACATAAACAGATATGACTGAGCGTATTCTTAAGAGCCACCAGGGCTGCCAACTGTTAATAATTGCTCTCTCTATTTTTTTAAATCCAAATACCAACATATCAGAAAGTATGCAAGCCAACAGCTTTAAACCATGCACACGTATATTCTGACATTTTAGATTAATTTGGAGTAACTTATATACGTCAGTTCTACCAACATGATTATAAGCCTGCTGATAGTACCAATTTTTAAATACATGTAACTTCTATACTATCAGTTGGTTTTCAACCAAATTTCGTATGTGCAATGTGTACCATAACAGATATGACTATAAGTATTGTTAAGAGCAATCAGGGCTACCATCTGTTAATAAATGCTGTCTATATTCTTTTTACCCTAATATCAATATATCAGAAAGTATGCAAGCCAACAGCTCTATACTTTGCACACGTATAGCACCTGACATTCTAGACTAATTTGGAGTAATTAATACAAGGCGGTGCTGCCAACATGATTCTATGCCTGCTGATATGTCCAATTTTAAAATACATGTAACTTCTATACTAACAAATGGATTTCATCCAAAATTGGCACAACAAGATATCATAATAATTCAGATTATTTCTGACCAGCACACGCATGGTATTGTTGGCAACATGCTTTTACGCGTGCTGATAGATCGAGTGTCTAACTGCATGTAACGTCCATTGGACTTCAAACAATTTTTTTATTCTGTACCTTAAGAGGTGGAACTAAGAATATATACAGTCACCAGGGCTGCCAACTGTAGTGCTCTATTAGGCTACATTATACCAGGTATATTTTGAACCAATTAGATATTTCGATATTACCAACTTAATTTCGTCATTATTCTAGATAGGTTCATATACTGTAGAATAATCATTGGCATGAAAAGTAGGCTGTATAGTTCTTCACGGAACTTCTTGTTAGGGAAAGTAATGGGTTGAAGTGTTTAAACATAACGTTCTGAATTTATGGTTTTAATATTTGCTGTGACTTTGTAATAAAAATAAAGACGAATATGTTGCATGCAGATTTTCCATTGATGTGAATTTTTTAGTTGATTCGTGGGTGTCACCCACCAAAATAAATTGTGCTAATGGTCTGAATAAAATCTTAGTTTTGCTTTATTATAATTTTTATATAAGTTTATAGTGTCTTCAGTGTACGAAGTCCCGCACATTTGTTGCGTGTCAAATTTTCGGATATTTTTTTGCACTTTCACTCAAGTCCATAAAATGCACTACTTAATGAGAATGTTTTGTTACGAGTACAAATTTTGATTCTCTATAGTGTTATTGCCTCTTTTGACATCTCTTTTCCCACTTTTAAAATGTATTTCCTATTGAGGAAGGAATGTGCGCACTGATATGTTTTAAGTTTGTTAGGACATGGCTGGTCCTCTAGTATACTTCTAGTTATAATAATATGGGGGGGGGGAGAGTTTTGCCAAGGCTTGTTCCCTAGCCTACTGCCAGTTATATCATGGCAGGAAATTTCGTTAACGCAGATACCCTAGCCTACCTGTAATACCGTTTTCGAGAGTTTTATTATGAAAAGTCATTTAGCCTAATGCCAGTTATTGTGTATCATGGCGGGAAGATTTGATAAAGCAGGTCCCCTAGCAAAACAGTCTGTTTTAGATTGTGTGGTGTGGCTAACGGGTTCCAAAATGCCGATGCGCTGCTGTTCAGAACTTGTAATATATTAACCCATTAACATATCACAGAAACTGTAAATTTCTTGGAACTAAGAAACGTACACGAACGCATAACCTCCAGTAATTAGTTTACAACATTACGCTTATTTGAAAATGTAGATTCTTTTCCCCATTCAGTTCTATATGTGTTTGGCAATAACATTCGACTTTCTATTCCGATTAATATTATTATTATCATTACTATTATTATGATGATGAAGGTGACGTGGTGATTCTGAAGTCATGTCTCTTGCCTCTTACCAAGGCTGACTGGGTTCAATTCTCATCGAATGCATGCGAGATTTACCATCTGAATATCAAGTGTTGTGGTTGGGCATCCACACAAAAAGAGGAGGTCCCGTGCCTCATGTTCAAGAGATTAACGGTCATGTCAAATTACAAACTTCCTTCCATTTTCACTAATATGATGTGTAGACTATATGGGTATTTACTCACCCGATTAATAATCGCAGGAAGAACAAGAAGTTCCGTGACGAATTAAAGAGCCTACTTTTCTTAAAATTTAAGATTCATGCCAATGATTATTTTATATGCATTTATCTAGAATAATGACGAAATTAAGTTGGAAATATCGAAATTTCTAATTAGTTCGAAATACTGTATACATGGCATAATGTAGCCTAATAGTGCACTACAGTTGGCTGCCCTGGTGACTGAATATTCTTAGTTCCATCTCTAAAGGTGCAGAATACAAAATTTGGTTCAAGACCAATGGATAGCATGGACGTTACATGACGTTGGATCTAACAGCGCACGTAAAATCATGTTGGCAACAATGCCATGCATGTATTGGTCAGAATTAATCTGAAATAATATGATCTATTGTTGTGCCAATTTTGAATTAAATCCATTAGTTAGTTTAGAAGTTATATACATTTTAAAATTGGACCTATCAGCAGGATTAGAATCATGTTGGCAGCACTGACGTATATTATCTACTCCAAAGTAATCTACAATGCCAGGTACTATACGTGTGGAAAGTTTAGAGCTATTGGCTTGCATACTATCTGATTTATTGATATGAGGGTAACAAAAATAGAAACTGCATTTATTAATAGTTGGCAGCCTTGGTTGCTCTTAAGAATACGCATAGTCATATCTGTTATGGTATATATCACCTACGAAATTTGGTTGAAATCCAATTGATAGAATAGAAGTTACATGTATTTAAAGTTGAACCTCTCAACAGGCTTAGAATCATGTTGGTAGCAGTGACGTATATTAGTTACTTCAAGTTAATATAGAATGTCAGGTACTATACGTGTGCATAGTTTAAAAGCTGTCGGCTTGCATACTTTCTGATATATTGGTATTAGGATAAAATAAATTGTGAGCATTTATTAACAGTTGGCAGCCCTGGTGTCTCTTAAGAATACGCTCAGTCATATATGTTTATGTACACATAGCACATACGAAATTTGGTTGAATTCCAATTGATAGTGTAGAAGTTATATGCATTTAGAAGTTGGACCTATCAGCAGGCTTATAATCATTTTGGCAACACTGCCACGTATGTCCTCCTAGAAATTAAGCTGAAATAGTATTATCTATACGTGTGCCAATTTTAAAATAGCTCCCATGCATACCTTCCATGATATCCAACATGGAGCACAAATTTCAATTGCGATTTTTCAGCAGATGGTAGCACTGACATCATTGTCAAATGCTCCAGTGAGATATTCAGGTATAGATCTTTACTCTTATCAAATTTTGTTTCGATTGCTGCAGCCGTTTAGGAGTTGATAGGGGTGGACACACACACACAGCCAGCAAGACAAAAGGTCAGACAGACAGACAGACAGACAGGACAGACAGACAGACATTTGCCCTGATCGATCTAATAAGTCTACTTTTTCCTCAATTTTGCAAAATGTGAAAAGTAGGATAAAACTACATACATAATCAGTTTCTATATGGTAGAATGTAAATTAATTTTCTACTATATTGAGCCCTTCTAAATATGCAAGGGCGTGGTGGCGCAGCAGTCAAGCTGTATGCCTCTCACCAAGGTGGACCGGGTTCGATTCCCGGTCAATGCATGTGAGATTTTCGATGTGAAATGCCATGTCCTGTGGTTCGGATTCCACGTAAAACGGAGGTCCCGTGGCTTATGATCGCGAGGTTAACGGTCACGTTAAACTACAAGCTTCCTTCCTTCCTTTCTAAATATGCCCCTCGATTAACGTCCTAATATGATAATTTCAAAAACAATACATAGGTATGATTAAAACAAGTTATAGGCTATTAAATACATTTGTGCAATACAACCCTAAAGTTAAGGCAGAAAAGTAAAAGAGTACCCTGGAAGTCAGTAGGATTCGTCACATTCATCTGTGAATTCAAGTTGCTCGTTCCTTTCAAAAAACGGTTAAGAAGACTCAAGTACTGGCAAACGGAAATATTCAATTGACGAAAAATACAACCCTTAATCAGAATTAAACCACACAGCTAAAAAAAACTATTATACCTTCTTAAAAAAGCCTACAGAGACAGTAACTCACATTATACAGACTGCACGAAGAGTATAAAATTAGACTCAAAATCACGTATTGTTTCCGACCACACAAAACCCCTCTATAAATTTTACAATACATAATCAGAACATACTGGAAAGAATAGTTGAGCATGGGTCCTAGTGGAAAATAATTCTATCACCTGAAAACAAAAATGCATGGGACGAAAGAATACATCAAAATATCATGTTGGTTTCCGACCCTACAAGACGTAAAAAATATAATAAAAGTATTAAAAAATACTATTTTTTGAAATTTCATTCGGATCAATTTTTAAGTTATTCGTGGGACATAGAAAAATATCGGCCAAAAAGTACAAAATCATTAATAACTCCCTAATTATACGTCGTATGATGAAATAGCAAGAGACAAAAAAGATGTAATGTGTTATTGTCTACAATATAGGCCATGTACAATATCACACTCAGAGAAAAATTTCGGCCAAAAAGTACAAAATCACTAATAACTCCCTTATTATTTGTCGTATAATGAAATACCAAGAGACAAAAAAGATGTAAAATGTTATTGTCTACAACATAGGCCATATACGATATTACACATAGACATATTACGGGAGATTTGTTGCATCCCCTATTTTGTTTCTTTCTTTTTCCGGTTGAAAATTAAAAAATGATACTTTTCGGAATTTTCCCGTTGGTTGCAAGGTGAAAGGAGTGTTTTTGCCAAATATCAAGTTTGTGACTCATTTGGAATTGGGTAAACATTTATGTCAGTCAGTGAGTCAGTGAGTGAGTCAGTGAGCCTTGTGGCTTTATCATACTCATCATCATCATCTTGTACAGTTTCCAGTCCCAGGCTGGGTCTGTTTGGAACATAAGCCTCGCCACTTAGTCCTTTCTTCCCACCACCTCTCCGCTGTCACTCTGGTCCAGTCCTCGCCTCTCTTCTTGACACATTCCTCCACTCCTTTCAGCCATCTATCTCTTGGTCTTCCCCTTGGTCGTTTCTTCTGCATCTGCATCTCATGTATCCTCTTGGGAATCCTCTTCTCATCCATTCTCTTTAAGTGTCCATACCACCTCAGTCTTGATGTCTCAATCCTACCTTGCAAGGGCTCCTCTTTCACCATTTCCCTGACCTTTTTATTCCTCAACCTGTCTCTTCTTGTTACTCCGATCCTACTTCGCAGGAACTTCATTTCACCTGCCTGTATTCTGCTTATGTCTCTTTTCTTCATTGTCCACGTTTCTGAAGCATAGGTCGGTATCGGGGTATAGTAGCTTCTTTATAACATTTCCTTGCTTTTTTGTGGGACATCTTTATTCCACATTAAGGTCATAATGCTTCTCAGAAATGCTTCTGCCTGTCTGCCACGTTCCGTAATCTCTTTGTCATTTCTCCCATTTTTCTCCACTATACTTCCCAAGTACTTGAGACTTTCCACCTTCTTCAGCTGTCCACCTCAAAATGTTATCCCACTCATTGGTCTGTCCTTTTTCCTGGTCGTTAACAGGATCTCACAATTACTGATGTTGAACTTCCATCTGTACTCTCCCACTGTTTCTTCCCAAGCCTTCAGTTGCTCCTGAATTTCCTCCTCCTTGTTTCCCCAGACCATGAGATCATCTGCAAACAACATTGCTTTCATCTTATCTTCTGCTATCTTTCCTGCTATCCGTGTCATTACCTCGTCCATAACCTCAATAAAGAGAAGGGGTGACAGCGCACTACCCTGTTTCAGGCCACTCATTTGTCTGAACCAGTCTGTACTTTCCCCTCCAACTTTCACACAACTCACACTTCCACAATACATCTCCTTCACTCTGCCTACAGTCCCTTTTTCCACTCCCATGTTTTCCATTGCTTTCCAAACCTTCTCCCTACACACACTATCATAGGCCTTTTCGATGTCCAGGAAGGCCATCAACAGATCTTCTCCAAATTCGTAGTGGTGTTCCTGGAGCTGTCTCGCTGAAAATATGAGATCCACTGTTGATCTGCCAAGTCTGAATCCATACTGCTCCTCTCTCAATTTTCTCTCCACTTTGGCTCGTATTCTACTTTCTATTATCTTTTCATATATCTTGGCACCGTGAGATATGAGTGTGACTCCCCTGTAATTTCTGCACTCCTTTCTGCTTCCTTTCTTAAATATTGGGACAATTAATCCTTTCTACCAATCTTCTGGGGTCTTTTTCTCCTTCCATATCACCCTCATCACACGGTACAGCCACTGTTTCCCAACCTCCCCTGCTGCCTTCACAATTCCAACACTCACTTCATCCACACCCGGTGCCCTTCCTCCTTTCATCTTGTCTATAGCCATCTCCCGTTCTCTCCAAGTCAGGTCCTTTTCCATTCCTGTGTTGTCTTCTCCATCTTCCAATGCATTGTCTTCCTCCCTATGACCATTTGGATTCAGCAAATCCTCAAAGTACTCTTTCCACACTGTCTTGAGTGTCTCTTTGTTGTGTACCTTATTTCCGTTTTTGTCCATCATTACCACATCCTCTCGAAGACCTCTTCTCTTAATTTTGACCATCCCATAAAGTACTTTCTTATTTCCTCTGCTGTCTTCCTCCATCATCTCTGTCCACTTTACCATCCACTTCTTCCTCTCCTCTGCGACAATCTTGTTTGCTTCCTTCTTCTTTATCTTATAATCTTCCCTTGCCAGATCAGTTCTTTCCTGGAACCACACTCTGAAAGCCTTGTTCTTCCTTCCCACAGCTTCTTTTACTCTCTCATTCCACCATGGTGTCTCTTTACACCACTTTCTGTTGCTTGTTCTTCCACATACTGCCACTGCAGCTTCCCCCATTGTGTTTTTGAATTGTTTCCATTCCTCTTCCCCTGTTTTAGGATTGTCTGTTGGCATCCTTTCCCTTATTATCTTCTGGCTTTATCATACTAATATATAAAAAAGTCCTCTCGGCACGCCGGAAGGCGGAGGTAGATTTCACCGGACAAACTTGGGGATAGGCGAAAATAGGCAGAATATGCAGGTTTTCTTAGAAGGATCAGACCTCATTTATTGCGTGAAAGTATTTTATAATTGGAGAGTAATTAACTTTGTTTTTCGCCATTTTATGCATATTTTAAACATTATATTGTCTTATGATGACGGTATCCTTCTTGTCATTTGGAGTCCATTTTTATACTTGTGGTCACACTGTCCTTATGCAAGGTTTCGACACTGATGTGTAACTATGTAACGGTCTGTTACTTCTTCACGCAAAATTATATCTCCCGCAGAGATGTTGGTTGGTTCCTCAGTTTAGGGGCTGCGACAACGCGGTCATGTAACCCCGTGTACTTTGGGTGATTGTAGAATCTGTCTGATAAACGGTGTGAATTGTGATGGCTGTATTAGTCTGTAATTCAGGTAAGGAATGCAGACGCTCAATTTCAAGCAGTAGTTCCTAATGTTGCTACTAGATACTACCGTCAACGACACCTAGCTGTGAACTTGGCTACTAGATGCCACCGCAATCAGCAACTCGCAACGAACGTTGGAACTTCCCCTCCAAAGGAAAGCATACTGAGGGATTTTAGCGCTCTTAGAAAATCTGACGACTTTGGCCGGCTTTGAACCCGTGACTTTGGGCATAGAAGTTCAGCATGCTACCAGTTACGTCACCGAAGCCACTTCACACTTAGTCAGATGGAAATCTGAATCTGATCTCGCGCAAGTGCGTTGTCATGGCAACGTCTGATGGCTCATCCCTCATCAATTTAGTAGTGTTGCCATGGCAACCACTGATAGCTCTTGGCATTTTATTATAATTCCGAAATAATTTTTCTCATCCCTTGGCGTAATGGTGGCTCATATCAAAAATTCTTTCAGACAAAAGTTTTAGGTAATTATTAGGGGGATATTGACCATTTTGTACGGTTTTGATAATGTGCCAATTAACAGAGATATGATTAATGTTTCCCGAAAAACCCACTTTTTCCCACCCCTTTGGTCAATGGTTGGTGCTATCAAAAACGTTTCAAACATAAATTTTTGAGCTTTATCCGGCACATAGTATGAACTTTGAATGGATTCGATATTTCACATATTAAGAGAGTTATAGCAATATTTCACTTTTTCGAAAAAAGTCCCCCATTTTCATCCCCTTAGACCGATTTAGCCCAGTAACGAACTCGACCGAGATCTTATGGGTATACATATTCGGTAAAAAATTCAAAGTGATTGGTACAAAATTACGGCAGTTATCGTGTCCACAAGAAACTGATATACATATATATATATATATATATATATATATATATATATATATATATATATATTGCTTCCTGGAACATTGGGACATTGACAGGTCGCAGTCGCGAATTGGCAGCAATCCTAAAATCTCGTTGCGTAGATGTGGCTTGTCTACAAGAGACATGGTGGAAAGGGCAGAAATCTAGAGATATTGGAGAAGGGTATAAGTTGATCTATCATGGTATGACTAATAGCCAGGGAGTCGCTATTGTAGTGAATGAAAAACTTCGCAACCAAGTATCAGCTGTACATCGCTACTCCGATCGTCTCATGTCAGCAGTTATCGACACCCCAACTCGCCGTATACATATATGTTCAGCGTATGCCCCACAGACAGGCTGTGATGAGACAGCTAAAGACACATTCTGGAACGAACTTCAAGATGCCGTTACAACGTGCAATGAAGAAGACCTATTTCTACTTTGTGGAGATCTTAATGGACATGTTGGCAGTACCAGCGAGGGGTATGAATGCCATGGAAATTTTGGCTATGATCTCAGAAATGAAGACGGGAACAGGATCCTTGAATTTGCTGAAGCAAATGATCTAATTATCACTAACACCTTCTTTAAGAAACGCAAATCACACTTGATCACCTACACTAGCGGAGGGCACAATACTCAGATTGACTATGTACTACATCGTAGGAGAGATTTCCCAATTGTCATAGACACAAAGGTCATACCATCTGAATGTTTAGCCCCTCAACATAAACTGCTAGTTACCGATCTTAGAATGAAAGGTTACATAAGAAAACCCTATGTGAAATGTCATGCCAAAATCAAATGGTGGAAGCTACAAGACCATAAAGTGGCATTCAGTGAGAATATTGTGTTCCCTCCAGTTGATTCTGTAAATACGGATTATACTTGGGCATCATTCAACAACTGCGTAACTAGTATAGCTCAATCTGAGCTTGGTGTAACACAGCCCGGTACACGTAGAATTGATAAACAGACGTGGTTGTGGACAGACA
Source organism: Meconema thalassinum (assembly GCA_946902985.2). NCBI lineage: Eukaryota > Metazoa > Arthropoda > Insecta > Orthoptera > Tettigoniidae > Meconema > Meconema thalassinum. The sequence goes on from OX336391.1 coordinate 560,430,712, forward strand.
AGGTACAGGAAATGGTGCATGAAAAAAAACGCTTTTAAACAGTTGCGAACATCACCGACTGAGGAGAATCTTCTGAAATACAAATCCACCAAGAAGGAGGCAAAAAGAGCAGTTGCTGAGGCTAAAGTAGATCACTACAAACATTTATATGATCAACTGACAACTAAAGACGGAGACAAAATTATCTACCGACTAGCCCGAGCACGGTATAGAGCAGGTCAGGATATAGAACACTATATGTGTGTGAAGGATAAGAATGGTCGACGACTTCACGATAGCAAGATGATTCTGCACCGTTGGCGAGATTATTTTAGTGAAGTATTCAACACTGAATTCCCTCACCCACAAATACCTGACATCTATGTTACAGCTGGACCAGTACCTTGTATCACTGAAGATGAAGTCAAAGTTGCCATTCGTAGCATGAAAAATGGAAAGGCCCCAGGGCTAGATGACCTTCCTGCAGACATCTGGAAAATTGAGGAACTTACTGACAACGCGACCACCTGGCTGACAGAGTTCTTCAATTCAAATATTCTCTGTGGTCAAATACCTACAGATTGGTCAACTAGTATCACAGTACCTATCTTTAAGGGTAAGGGTGACCCGGCTGAATGTACCAATTACCGTCCAATTAGACTTTTCTCCCACACTATGAAAATATTCGAACGTATCCTAGACAATAGGCTGAGGAACATCGTACAGCTCTCAGCAAATCAATGTGGGTTTGTCAAGGGATGTGGCACGATAGACGCAATCTTTGCTGTGCGCCAGCTGATGGAGAAATTCCGAGAGAAGAGGAGGCCACTACATCTTGCTTTCCTTGACCTCGAGAAGGCATTTGATCGAGTACCACACCAGATGATTTGGTACGCTCTCCGAGATCATCAAGTTCCAGAAATGTATATAAACTGGATAAAAATGCTGTACAACAACACCAAAAGCCACGTGCGATGCCCTGCAGGACTCACTGACAGCTTCCCTGTGACAGTTGGGGTTCATCAAGGCTCAGCTCTGTCTCCCCTGCTCTTTGTTATCGTCATGAATTCCATAACGCGAGACCTGCAGAAGTGAGACTGGACATTGCTATACGCTGATGATGTGATGCTTGCGGCAGACTCCAGGGAGGATCTTGAAACCCAAGTGCAGACATGGCATGATCGTCTGCAAGGATTTGGTCTTCGTTTGAACATCCACAAGACTGAATACCTCGAAACGATTCCATCCCCTGGAACTGTAGGTATTAATGGAACTCGTCTTACCAAGGTAAATACATTCCGATACCTAGGCTCACGATTGAATGGCGACAGCTCTGTGAATGAAGATGTGCGAGCACGAATCAATGCGACTTGGATGCGATTCAGAGATGTCACCGGTGTTCTTTGTGATAAGAAGATGCCTATCCGCCTAAAATCAAAGATATACCGCACAATGGTGAGACCAGTTGCATTATATGGTACCGAGTGTTGGCCAGCACCTAAAAGTGCTGAGCACTCGCTTCATGTCATGGAAATGCGGGTGCTGCGAAGATCATTAGACATTTCTCTGCTCAACCATATCCCCAACACAACGATTCGACATACAGCTGGCGTGGCTCCAATCAATGAGAAAATGCAGGAATGGAGACTCCGTTGGTATGGGCACGTTGTCCGTGCACCACAAAGTTCAGTCATCGGCTCGGCGTACCATCTAACGGTCGACGGCCAGAGACAGCGTGGGAGACCAAAATTGCGGTGGCTCGACACCATTAACGCCGATTTACGATCAAGAAACTTGAAATCACGCGAAGCATTAGATCGCAAGAAATGGCGTGCATTGATCCAAAAAGCGGACCCCGTTCCTACGGGATGACGCTAAGAAGAAGAAGATACATTATATATATATATATATATATATATATATATGTATACATAAATTATATATAAACTTTTGAACTGACGGTGGTTTTTGGGTCTGGGGGATGTGAAACGCGAAGATATGTCGAAATTTTCCGGAAATCGAAACATGGTACCCATTGCAATAGTTAGCTTTCTAATGAAATCTACCTAAAATATTACCATCAACGACACCTAGCTGTGAACTTGGCTACTAGATGCCACCGGAACCATCAACTCGCAACGAACGTTGGAACTTCCCCTCCGAAGGAAAGCAAACTCAGGGTTTTTAGCGCTCTTAGTAAATCCGACGACTTCAGCCGGGTTTGTACCCGCGACCTTGGGCATAGAAGTTCAGCATGCTACCAGTTCCGATACCGAAGTCGCTTCCCACAGACAGATGGAAAACTGAATGTTATCTCGTGCAGTGGCGTTGTCATAGCAACTGCAGATGGCTCATCCCTTATCAATTAAAAGTAAAGTTGTCATGGCAACCTCTCTTGGTAATTGACATTTTCTTATAATTTAAATCATTTTGCTCACCCCGTGGCGTAATGGTAGGTCATATCAAAAATTCTTTTAGACAAAAGTTTTAGGTAATTATTGGAGGAATATTGTCCATTTTGTACGGTTTTGATATTGAGCCTATTAACAGAGATACGATTAATGTTTCCCGAAAAACCCACTTTTTCCCACCCCTTTGGTCAATGGTTGGTGCTATCAAAAACCTTTTCAAACATAAATTTTAGGGCCTTGTCCGACACATAGTATGAACTTTGAATGGATTCAATATTTCAGATATTAAGAGAGTTATAGCGATATTTCACTTTTTCGAAAAAAGCCTCCCATTTTCACCCCCTTTGACCGGTTTGGCCCATTAACGAACGCGACCGAGATTTTAAGGGGATACATATTATGTAAAAAATTCAAAGTGATTGGTGCAAAATTACAGCAGTTATCGTGTCCACAAGAAACTGATATACATACATAAATTATATATAAACTTTTGAACTGACGGTGGTTTTGGGGTCTGGGGGATGTGAAACGCGAAGATATGTCGAAATTTTCTGGAAGTCGAAACATGGGACCCATTGCAATAGTTAGCTTTCTAATGAAATCTACCTAAAATGAGATGGTGTGTGTCTGTCTTTCTGTCTGTCTGTCTGTCTGTGTGTTACTCAATAACGCAAGAACCACTGGTCCGATTTAAATGAACGTTTGCATGGATGTAGCTGATTTACCATGTTTACATATAGGATACCTTTAATTTCGATATTTTGCACTATTAAAAAATGGCGACCATTTTAGTGACGTCACTACACCCTTTGGTTTCAAAATTTCATATTTCCATATCAAATAAAAAGAGAACGCTAAGAAATAGCAAACTTTTGATGCATACACGAGATTTACCATTTAATTTTCTATCCAAAAGGTCCTTATCATTTTTCGTGTATCTCCAACAGTTAGCGAGTAAAACCTAAATTTGTGCAATAAAACACGGTGAACACGAGCAGTGCAGTATATGTCTACAAACATAAAAATTAAAGTTTGTATGTTTCTTTCGCAATTTCTACGGAAATTTGAGTTATTTACGCGTTTCAGACTGTTTTATTTTGGATAGGCGCGAAAATAGTTTTTTGGTCTGTCTGTCTGTTTGTTTGTTTGTCTGTGGACAAGTTTGTTCCCTTATAATTCGAGAACGGCTGGGTGTATCAACGTAAAATTTGGTACAGATATCCATCAGAGGCACGACACTAATCATTGATGTGACCCTTCTCCGTACCTCTCATGAAAGAGGGCCTACCCCCTTAAAATACATGCTGAAATAGGAGTAGAAGGACGAGACAAAGATCATTGTCAGCCCCTCAATGTGAGAGACAAAACTCGGGGCCATAAAGAGTCCCCGAAATCCACATTTTAAGGCCCTAAAACCCACCGTTTTTGAGATATTCCCAGAAAACTAATTTCATTTAATAAACTAATGAACGAATACAAGCCGGTAACCATGGCAACAGATTCTCAGAGGTCCATCTATTGCTGTAAGACGCAATGCAATTCCATTAATTACATTGGTGTGAAAGTTTACAAACGGCTAGAAGGTTATCACGGAACCAAATTAAGCTGTAAAATTCATCAATACGTACAATGCGCTTAAGGGGGTCAAGGGGTACACTAGAATTTTTTTACGCTATTTACACTTGCGGGTGTGGTAGGGCAGGTCTATTATATTCCTATCCCTAGATTATATTATTATTATTAGTATTATATTATGGCGTACAACGAGGAGACAAAGCCCCTCGGTGCCAGTAACAAAACTTGGAGGCCTCGTAAACTACATTATAAGGCTCTAAAACCAACAGTATCTGAAATATTCCCAGAAACCTAATTTAATTTAATTTAACAAACTAATGAAGGAATGGAAATCGGTAACCATGACAACATTATCTCAAGGGGTGGCATCCAACTTTCCATCTATTTCTGTAAGAAGCAATGTCACTCCATTTATACCTTGCCACGGTGGGTGAGTGGATAGCGTGTCGGTCTACTAACCCCAAGATTGCAGGTTCACTCCTGGCCGTGGTACAGGCCGGACGTTTGTTTTAGACGAGTGAAAAATCTTAATGGAAGCCTGGAAGCGAGTTACTACAGTACATGTGTTGTTATCAGCTGCCCCAAGCGCTCCGATGACTGATAAAGCTATTTCACACTATTGCTGAAGTATAGTCACTGGCAAATATAATGACGTTCTGTTCGTAACTACGTAACGTGCACTTCCGTGTCACACAATACTTCAACGTGGACTGTACTGTCTGCTCAAGTCTGGAATTCCATTACATCAGATCGGTGGTGACAAATGTGAAGTGATAGGGTGAGAGAGGGACTGTGTACAGGCTCATCCACAGACTTCAAGGTCAAGGGCAATCGTCTAAAACAAACGTCCGGCCTGTACGTGATTTTTGAAAGGCGGCAAAAATACGACTCGCATGTCATACGATGTTGGCATGTCAAAGAACCCATTTGAATTCAGTAGGCCGTGTTCATAATGGCAAAATTAACCTCAGGAGTTTCCGCCTACACAAAGTTCCTCATTTCTCTACTAGAAAGCGCTATAGTGTTCAAGGAGCTTAGCTCTCTACCTTCCTTCACTTTCATAGTGATTCAAGGAACAACGAAATTTCGACATGCAAGCTACCCTCTGGGTGTCAAATTACGAAGCTTGCACCCGGCACCCGAAGCCATACGATATTATTATTATTATTAGGCTACTCCATTTATTACATTTCTGTGAAAGTTTGCAAATGGCTATAAGTTTATCATGGAACCAACGTAGACTGTTTAATTCGTCAATGCAATTAAGGGGGTCAAGGGGTAACCTAGAATTTTTTCATGCAATTTCACGTGCGACATATAGTACAGGAAGTCTATTATATCTACGAACAGCAACATTATTTTCAAAAATTCCTGAATTGAATCAGAATTTTTTTGAGGCTCTTAGGAATTAGGGCCATTTGAGGCTAAAGAACCTGAATTTTCATGCACCACAAGCCTATATAATTTATGAAAGAGTTCTTCCTATGTAAGGGGACCTAACACAACGTAGAGGGTCATTTTTTATGTGAGGTGTAATGCGTTTCGTCTACAAGGCTTTCAAATCTATTTCACGTCAGGAAGTACACGTTAGGTGAATTTAGTTTGAGAGCACATTTTAACTAATCTTTTTTTTTGTCGACATACGGGTTCATCGTAAGGATGATTTTGTTTGATACGTATCGTAGATATACCCATATTTGGATACCTGGGTGATATGTTGTAGACAATAGAATTATCTGTCTGTCTTTCTGTGCATCTATATGTATGCCTATAAATCGTGTTCGGATGCTTGGTGCATCGTAAAATTAGGTATGGTAAACATGAGTCAATACACCAATCATTTATAAAACTCCTCACCGTACTTTTCATACAGTAGAAGGGTGGATATAGGGAAAAACTTCTCAAAATACATGCTAAAATTGGCGAAATATAAACATTATCCTAGAAGGACGATCAAAGCATATGTTGCGCTTCTCATTGTGAGACACAACATTCGCGAGTCTATAAAGGGTCTCCGAAAACCACATTTTAATGCCCTTAATTAACAGTGTGTGTGATATTCCCAGAAAACAAACTTCGTTCTGATAAACTTATGAAGGAATGACAAACCGCTAACCATTGCAACAGTAGCTCAATTGATAATGTCTGGTGTTAATATATAACACCGTTCGAAGAACGGGTACTTCTGCCAGTAGTATATAGATATAACCATGGGTCCTAGTGGAAAATAAATCTATCACCTGAAACCAAAAATGCATGGGACGAAAAAATACATCAAAATATCATGTTGGTTTCCGACCCTAAAAGACGTAAAAAATATAACAAAAGTATAATAAAACTCTTTTTTGAAATTTCATTCGAATCAATTTTTAAGTTATTCGTGGGGCATAGAAAAATTTCGGCCAAAAAGTACAAAATCATTAATAACTCCCTAATTAAACGTCGTATGATGAAATAGCAAGAGACAAAAAAGATGTAATGTGTTATTGTCTACAACATAGGCCATGTACAATATCAGAATCAGAGAAAACTTTCGGCCAAAAAGTACGAAATCATTAATAACTCCCTAATTAAACGCCGTATGATGAAATAGCAAGAGACAAAAAATATGTAACTGAATGTGTTATTGTCTACAACATAGGCCATATCAGATATTACACAAAGAAGTATTACGGGAGATTTGTTGCATCCCCTACTTCTTACTTTTTCCGGTTGAAAATTGAAAAATGTTACTTTTCGGAATTTTCCTGTTGGTTGCAAGGTAAAAGGAGTTTTTTTTTTTTTTTGCCAAATATCAAGTTTGTAACTCATTTGGAAGAGGGTAAACATTTATGTCAGTATGTGAGTGAGTGAGTCAGTCAGCCTTGTGGCTATCTATATATATAAAGCACAAAGTTTGTCTTTTTGTCTGTTATGTATACAAATCTATACCGTTTCACCGATCTGAACCAACATTTGTATACTTACCCTTTGTAACCCTGCGGGTAACCCTGTCAACTTTAAATTTCGGACAGACCAGGCCATTGCCTGCATTTAGGCAATTTTGCACAAATCTACACCGTTTCACCGATCTAAACCAAAATTTGTATACTTACCCTTTGGAACCCTGCGAGTAACACTGTCCACTAAAATTTCGGACAGACCACCCCATTCCCCGCATTTAGGCCCTTCGGTCCAAATCTACACCGTTTCACGGATCAGAACCAAAATTCGTATTCTTACCCTTTGGTACCCTGTGAGTAACACATTCTGCTTGAAATTGCGGACAGACCACTCCATTCCCTGCATTTAGACCCTTTCTCACAAATCTACACCGTTTCACTGATCTGAACCAAAATGTGTATACTTACCCTTTGGAACACTGCGAGTAACACTGTCCACTAAGATTTCGGACAGACCACTCCATTCCCTGCAATTAGGCCCTTTGGCACAAATCTACACCGTTTCACCGATCTGAACCAATATTTGTATACTTACCCATTGGAATACTGCGACTAACAATGTCTGCTTGAAATTGCGGAGAGGCAACTCCATCCCCTGCATTTAGGCCCTTTGGCACCAATCTACACCGTTTCACCGATCTGAACCAAAATTTGTATACTTACCCTTTGGAAGCCTGCGGGTAACTCTGTCCGCTTGAAATTTCGGACAGACCACCCCATTCCCTGCATTTATGTCACAAATCTACACCGTTTCACCTATCTGAACAACATTTGTACACATACCCTTTGGAACCCTGCGAGTAACACTGTCCACTTAAAGTTTCGGACAGACCACCCCAATACCTGCATTTAGGCCCTTTGGTCCAAATCTACACCGTTTCCCCGATCAGCACCAAAATTCGTAATCTTACACTTTGGTGCCCTGCGAGTAGCACTGTCTGCTTGAAATTGTGGACAGACCACTCCATTCCCTGCATTTAGGCCCTTTGGCACAAATCAACACCGTTTCTCCGATCTGAACCAAAATTTGTATACTTACCATTTGGAACGCTGCGAGTAACACTGTCCACTTAAAATTTCGGACAGACTATCCCATTATCTGCATTTTGGCCCTTTGGTCCAAATCTACACCGTTTCACCAATCAGAACCAAAATTCGTATTCTTACCCTTTGGTGTCCTGCGAGTCGCACTGTCTGCTTGAAATTGCGGACAGACCACTCCATTCCCTGCATTTAGGCCCTTTGGCCAAAATCTACACCGTTTCACCCATCTGAACCAAAATTTGTATATTTACCCTTAGGAACACTGCGACTAACACTGTCTACTTGAAATTACGGAAAAGCTACCTCTTGGAACCGTGCGTGTTACACTGTCCACTTTAAATTTCGGACAGACCACTGCATTCGCTGCATGTAAGCCCTTTGGCAAAAATCTATACCGTTTCCCCCATCTGAACCAAATTTTACATACTTACCCTTTGGAACCCGACGAGTCACACTGTCTGCTTGAAATTTCGGAGAGATCACTCCCTTCCCTGTATTTAGGCCCTTCGGCACAAATCTGCACCGTTTCACCGATCTGCACCAAATTTTGTATACTTACCCCTTGGAACCCAACGAGTACTTCGGTGAAACTGTGAGGGGCCAGAAAATCACTTAATAAGGACCTTGAATCAAACGTCTCAGAAGTTAAGCATCACCAAACTCTTCCCCGCCTGCGATATTTAAAATATGTTTTTCTATTAGTTTGTAAGGTTGATGAACCAGTTCAGTAGTAGTATTCATCACACCACATAAATCCTTGCTCAATAGTGGTAGTGTATACGTGTATGCGTTCATATACCATTAATCCGATTGCGAAGAATCTTGGGTGAGTTGTTGTGCGGATTGCAGGGAAGGTTTCTAGCTACAAACTATTTATGTAACCCAAAAGGGTGAGAGACTTAACAGGGAGTTTCAAATACCATAGTAACCCAATTGCACTTTGCCGTGGATTCCGGGGAAAGTTTCTAGCAACAAATTATTTATGTAACACAAAAGGATGAGAGACTTAACAGAAAGTTTTAAATACAACAATAACCCAATTGCAAAATGCCAGTTGTGATGATGATGATGAAGATAATTGTTGTTTTAAGGGGCCTAACATCGAGGTTATCGGCCCCTAATGGTTTGGCGGATCGTTAAATTGAAACTACAACTAAAACTAACTACAAAACTCACGGGCTAGAAGAAGATAAGGACAATAGAAAGTTATAAGGGAAACAAAAGACAGGAGGAAAGGAAATGCCCTCAACCCTGGATGAATGAGAATTGAGGGACTTGGAAGGAAGGAGAGCCACGAAAGGCAGATAGGAAGGGGAAAAGAGGAGAGGGTCCGCCCCAAAGGCAATGGAAAAAAGGGGTAAAACCGGACCCAGCTCAGGAATCCCTCGGGGTTGCCAGCTCCCGGACTCACCAGCCATGAACGCTTGAGGGTGTGTTGCACTATCCAGGGTGCACCAGAAGTGGTGGAGCTACACACACCCTGCCTCCTTGAGAGCCTTGAACAGAAGACAGGAGATATTATGAAAAGAAAAAGAAAGCTGACCCCTCGAAGAATGAAGGAATCAGGAAAGATGAGGCTAGGGCCAATTAAGGCGGCAAAGTGAAAGACTCCCTAGGCCTTGGATACCCTAATACCGTCGGGGTCGGAAGAGAATAAGAGTTGACCAAGGGAGGCCGACAGGAAAGAGAACTGAAAGGAGCCCGGCACCTGTAAGTAGAAGCAATGTCGGACTCAGGTGGGGTCCCGTGGTTACCAACCCACGTCCCAAGTTGCACGACCCGGGGGGGGGGGACAGTTGTGAGAATAGCTTGCTGATTCACCGCGAGGTGACATGTGATGACTGCCCAGAACCCGCCGTCTTATCTGGTATTGCTGACTATGCTGATGTTCATACAGGGTCGTTCCTCAAACCACTGTGGTGTTACGAAAGAGTGAGTGATTAACCGGCCAATGTAAATAGGACCGGGAACCCCCCTGAACGTCTGTCATCACCTGCGATCCTCTCAGGTCCGTGCAGCTGGGACCCGAGCAGTACGCCATAAGCTCTTTCACTATAGTGCGTCTCTGCCTTAAAATACAGTACGGAATTAAATGTAGTATTTTCCTCTCACTCGCAATCCTATGTCCTGCAATTAGCTTCGTCCTTTTCTACCCCGGCGATTTTGCCATTTCCCAATGATTGAAAGTGACAAATCTAAGAAAATGTTTTCGTAGTCTTATAGAGAATTTTTCTAAGGCGCTATGCGACAAAAGACGAAACTATTGATCTCTACTTTTCTAACAGCCAATGAGATATAGTCACTAGGCAGTGTTTGCTGTTTCACATAGTCCTCTAGTCATATTTTTCAATTCGTTTGTAAATTACATGTGTCAGTATTGTCGTTAATAAATAGCCGTTTTCCTATTCATTATTATCATTATCGTTACGGGAAAATGACCTGAATGTTACGTCCATTATACTGTACTACTTATCACCCCCATTACCACCAGCACAAAGAGTTTTTTTTACTTTTTTTTTCTTTTAGTTAAGTATCATAAGCCAGTTCGGAAGTAGTATTCATTATCATCCATAAAACAAGTAAATCTACCGGGCGAAGCCGGGCACTACTGCTAGTATATTATATAGATATAAGCATGGGTCCTAGTGGAAAATAATTCTATCACCTGAAACCAAAAATGCATGGGACGAAAAAATACATCAAAATATCATGTTGGTTTCCGACCCTACAAGACGTAAAAAAATATAATAAAAGTATTAAACAAATTATTTTTTGAAATTTCATTCGAATCAATTTTTATGTTATTCGTGGGACAGAAGAATTCGGCCAAAAAGTACAAAATCATTAATAACTCCCTAATTAAACGTCGTATGATGAAATAGCAAGAGACAGAAAAGATGTAATGTGATATTGTCTACAAGATAGGTCATGTAAAATATCACATTCAGATAAAACTTTCGGCCAAAAAGTACAAAATCATTAGTAACGTCTTTACTATATGTCGTATGATGAAATACCAAGAGACAAAAAAGATGTCAAATGTTATTGTCTACAATATAGCTCATATAAGATATTACACAAAGACATATTACGAGAGATTTGTTGCATCCCCTATTTTGTTTCTTACTTTTTCCGGTTGAAAATTGAAAAATGTTACTTTTCGGAATTTTCTCGTTGGTTGCAAGGTGAAAGGAGTGTTTTTGCCAAATATCAAGTTTGTAACTCATTTGGAAGTGGGTAAACATTTATGTCAGTGAGTGAGCGAGTCAGTCAGCCTTGTGGCTATCTATATATATAAAGCACAAAGTTTGTCTGTTTGTCTGTTATGTATACAAATCTATACCGTTTCACCGATCTGAACCTAAATTTGGATACTTACCCTTTGGAACCCTGCGGGTAACTCTGTCAACTTCAAATTTCGGACAGGCCACCCCATTCCCTGCATTTAGGCCCTTTTGCACAAATCTACACCGCTTCACCCATCTAAACAAAAATTTGTATACTTACCCTTTGGAACCCTGCGAGTAACACTGTCCACTAAAATTTCGGACAGACCATCCCATTCCCCGCATTTAGGCCCTACGGTCCAAATCAACACCGTTTCACGGATCAGAACCAAAATTCGTATTCTTACCCTTTGGTACCCTGTGAGTAACACATTCTACTTGAAATTGCGGACAGACCACTCCATTCCCTGCATTTAGTCCCTTTGGCACAAATCTACACCGTTTAACTGATCTGAACCAAAATGTGTATACATACCCTCTGTAACCCTGCGAGTAACACTGTCCACTAAAATTTCGGACAGACCACTCCATTCCCTGCATTTAGGCCCTTCGGCACAAATCTACACCGTTTCACCGATCTGAACCAATATTTGTATACTTACCGATTGGAACACTGCGACTAACACTGTCTGCTTGAAATTGCGGAGAGGCAACTCCATCCCCTGCATTTAGGCCCTTTGGCACAAATCTACACCGTTTCACCGATCTGAACCAAAATTTTTATACTTACCCTTTGGAACCTTGCGAGTAACACTGTCCACTTAAAACTTCGGCCCGACCAACCCATTCCCTGCATTTAGGCCCTTTGGCACAAATCTACACCGTTCCACCGATCTGAACCAAAATTTGTATACTTACCCTTTGGAAGTCTGCGAGTAACACTGTCCACTTAAAGTCTCGGACAGACCACCCCAGTACCTGCATTTAGGCCCTATGGCCCAAACTTTGTATACATACCATTTGGAACCCTGCGAGTCCACTTAAAATTTCGGACAGACTATCCCATTACCTGCATTTAGGCCCTTTGGTCCAAATCTACACCGTTTCACCGATCAGAACCAAAATTCGTATTCTTACCCTTTGGTGCCCTGCGAGTCGCACTGTCTGCTTGAAATTGCAGACAGACCACTCCATTCCCAGCATTTAGGCCCTTTGGCCCAAATCTACACCGTTTCACCGATCTCAACCAAAATTTGTATATTTACCCTTAGGAACACTGCGACTAACACTGTCTGCTTGAAATTACGGAGAAGCTACCTCTTGGAACCCTGCGTGTTACACTGTCCACTTTAAATTTCGGACAGACCACTCCATTCGCTGCATGTAAGCCCTTTGGCAAAGATCTACACCGTTTCCTCTATCTGAACCATATTTTACATACTTACCCTTTGGAACCCGACGAGGCACACTGTCCGCCTGTATTTAGGCCCTTCGGCACAAATCTGCACCGTTTCACCGATCAGCACCAAATTTTGTATACTTACCCCTTGGAACCTAACGAGTACTTTGGTGAAACTGTGCGGGGCCAGAAAATCACGTAATAAGGCCATTGAACCAATCGTGTCAGAAGTCGAGCATCACCAAACTCTTCCCCGCCTGCGATATTTAAAATATGTTTTTCTGTTAGTTTGTAAGATTGATGAACCAGTTCAGTAGTAGTATTCATCACACCACATAAAGTCTTGCTCAATAGTGGTAGTGTATACGTGTATGACTTCATATACCATTAATCCGATTGCGAAGAAACTTGGGTGAGTTGTTGTGTGGATTGCAGGGAAGGTTTCTAGCAACAAATTATTTCTGAAGCACAAAAGGGCGAGAGACTTAACAGGAAGTTTTAAATACCATAGTAACCCATTTGCACAATGCCAGTTGTGATGATGATGATGAAGATAATTGTTGTTTTAAGGGGCCTAACATCGAGGTTATCGGCCCTTAATGGTTTGGCGGATCGTTAAATTGAAACTACAACTAAAACTAACTACAAAACTTACCGGCTAAAAGAAGATAAGGACAAAAGATATTTGTAAGGGAAACAAAAGACAGGAGGAAAGGAAATGCCCTCAACCCTGGTTACATGAGAATTGAGGGACTTGGAAGGAAGGAGAGCCACGAAAGGCAGATAGGAAGGGGAAAGACGAGAGGGTCCGCCCCAAAAGCAATGGAAAAAGGGGTAAAACCGGACCCAGCTCAGGAAACCCTCGGGGTTGCCAGCTCCTGGACTCACCAGCCATGAACGCTTGAGGGTGTGTTGCACTATCCAGGGTGCACCAGAAGTGGTGGAGCTACACACACCCTGCCTCCTTGAGAGCCTTGAACAGAAGACAGGAGATATTATGAAAAGAAAAAGAAAGCTGACACCTTGAAGAATGAGGGAATCAGGAAAGATGAGGCTAGGGCCAATTAAGGCGGCAAAGTGAAAGACTCCCTAGGCCTCGGATACCCTAATACCGTCGGGGTCGGAAGAGAATAAGAGTTGTCCAAGGGAGGCCGACAGGAAAGAGAACTGAAAGGAGCCCGGCACCTGTAAGTAGAGGCAATGTCGGACTCAGCTGGGGTCCCATGGTCACCAACCTACGTCCCAAGTTGTGAGACCCGGGCGGGGGGGGGGGGGGCAGTTGTGAGAATAGCTTGCTGATTCACCGCGAGGTGACATGTGATGACTGTCCAGAGCCCGCCGTCTTATCTGGTATTGCTGACTATGCTGATGTTCATACAGGGTCGTTCCTCAAACCACTGTGGTGTTACGAAAGAGTGAGTGATTCAACGGCCAATGTAAATAGGACCGGGAACCCCCCTGAACGTCTGTCATCACCTGCGATCCTCTCAGGTCCATGCAGCTGGGACCCGAGCAGTACGCCATAAGCTCTTTCACTATAGTGCGTCTCTGCCTTAAAATACAGTACGGAATTAAATGTAGTATTTGCCTCTCACTCGCAATCCTATGTCCTGCAATTAGCTTCGTCCTTTTCTACCCCGGCGATTTTGCCATTTTCCCAGTGATTGAAAGTGACAAATCTAAGAAAATGTTTTCGTAGTCTTATAGAGAATTTTTCTAAGGCGCTATGCTACAAAAGACGAAACTATTGATCTCTACTTTTCTAACAGCCAATGAGATATAGTCCCTAGGCAGTGTTTGCTGTTTCACATAGTCCTCTTTCTAATCATATTTTTCAATTCGTTTGTAAATTACATGTGTCAGTACTGTAGTTAATAAATAGCCGTTTTCCTATTCATTATTATCATTATCGTTACGGGAAAATGACTTGAATGTTACGTCCATTATACTCTACTACTTATCACCCCCATTACCACCAGGACAAAGAGTTTTTTTCTTTTTTTTTTCTTTTAGTAAAGTATCATGTGCCAGTTCTGAAGTAGTATTCATTATCATCCAAAAAACAAGAAAATCTACCGGGCGAAGCCGGGCACTACTGCTAGTATATCATATAGATATAAGCATGGGTCCTAGTGGAATATAATTCTATCACCTGAAACCAAAGATGCATGGGACGAAAAAATACATCAAAATATCATGTTGGTTTCCGACCCTACAAGACGTAAAAAATATAATAAAGGTATTAAAAAAAACTATTTTTTGAAATTTCATTCCAATCAATTTTTAAGTTATTCGTGGGACATAGAAAAATTTGTCCAAAAAGTACAAACTCATTAATAACTCCCAAATTATACGACGTATGATGGAATACCAAGAGACAAAAAAGATGTGATGTGTTATTGTCTACAATATAGGCCATGTACAATATCACACTCCGAGAAAAATGTCGGCCAAAAAGTACAAAATCATTAATAACTCCCTAATTAAACGTCGTATGATGAAATAGCAAGAGACAAAAAAGAAGTAATGTGTTATTGTCTACAACATAGGACATATTCAATATCACACTCAAAGAAAACTTTCGGCCAAAAGGTACAAAATCATTAATAACTCTTTAATTAAACGTCGTATGATGAAATAGCGAGAGACAAAAAAGATGTAATGTGTTATTGTCTACAACATAGGTCATGTACAATATCACATTCAGAGGAAACTTTCAGCCAAAAAGTACAAAATCGTTAATAACTCCCTTACTATTTGTCGTATGATGAAATACCAACAGAAAAAAATTATGTAATGTGTTATTGTCTACAACATAGGCGATATAAGATATTACACAAAGACATATTACGAGAGATTTGTTGCATCCCCTATTTTGTTTCTTACTTTTTCCGGTTGAAAATTGAAAAATGTTTCTTTTCGGAATTTTCCCGTTGGTTGCAAGGTGAAAGGAGTGTTTTTTGCCAAATATCAAGTTTGTAACTCATTTGGAAGTGGGTAAACATTTATGTCAGTGAGTGAGCGAGTCAATCAGCCTTGTGGCTATCTATATATATATAAAGCACAAAGTTTGTCTGTTTGTCTGTTATGTATACAAATCTATACCGTTTCACCGATCTGAACCAAAATTTGGATACTTACCCTTTGTAACCCTGCTGGTAACCCTGTCAACTTTAATTTTCGGACAGGCCACCCCATTCCCTGCATTTAGGCCCTTTTGCACAAATCTACACCGTTTCACCGATCTAAACCAAAATTTGTATACTTACCCTTTTGAATCCTGCGAGTAACACTGTCCACTAAAATTTCGAACAGACCACCCCATTCCCCGCATTAAGTCCTTCGGTCCCAATCTACACCCTTTCACGGATCAGAACCAAAATTCGTATTCTTACCCTTTGGTACCCTGTGAGTAACGCATTCTGCTTGAAATTGCGGACAGACCACTCCATTCCCTGCATTTTGGCCCTTTGGCACAAATCTACGCCGTTTCACCGATCAGAACCAAAATTTGTATACTTACCCATTGGAACACTGCGACTAACACTGTCTGCTTGAAATTGCGGAGAGGCAACTCCATCCCCTGCATTTAGGCCCTTTGGCACAAATCTACACCGTTTCACCGATCTGAACCAAAACTTGTATACTTACCCTTTGGGAGCCTGCGGGTAAATCTGTCCGCTTGAAATTACGGACAGACCACCCCATTCCCTGCATTTATGTCACAAATCTACACCGTTTCACCGTTTCCTATCTGAACAAAATTTGTATACTTACCCTTTGGGAGCCTGCGGGTAAATCTGTCCGCTTGAAATTACGGACAGACCACCCCATTCCCTGCATTTATGTCACAAATCTACACCGTTTCACCTATCTGAACAAAATTTGTATACTTACCCTTTGAAACCCTGCGAGTAACACTGTCCACTTAATGTTTCGGACAGACCACCCCAGTACCTGCATTTAGGCCCTTTGGTCCAAATCTACGCCGTTCCCCGATCAGCACCAAAATTCGTATTCTTACCCTTTGGTGCCCTGCGAGTAGCACTGTCTGCTTGAAATTGCGGACAGACCACTCCATTCCCTGCATTCAGGCCCTTTGGCACAAATCAACACCGTTTCACAGATCTGAACCAAAATGTGTATACTTACCATTTGGAACCCTGCGAGTAACACTGTCCACTTAAAATTTCGGACATACTATCCCATTACCTGCATTTAGGCCCTTTGGTCCAAATCTACACCGTTTCACCGATCAGAACCAAAGTTCGTATTCTTACCCTTTGGTGCCCTGCGAGTCGCACTGTCTGCTTGAAATTGCTGACAGACCACTCCATTCCCTGCATTTAGGCCCTTTGGCCCAAATCTACACCGTTTCACCGATCTCAACCAAAATTTCACTGTCTGCTTGAAATTACGGAGAAGCTACCTCTTGGAACCCTGCGTGTTACACTGTCCACTTTAAATTTCGGACAGACCACTCCATTCGCTGCATGTAAGACCTTTGGCAAAAATCTACACCGTTTCCTCTATCTGAACCATATTTTACATACTTACCCTTTGGAACCCGACGAGGCACACTGTCTGCCTGTTTTAGGCCCTTCGGCACAAATCTGCACCGTTTCACCGATCTGCACCAAATTTTGTATACTTACCCCTTGGAACCCAACGAGTACTTCGGTGAAACTGTGCGGGACCAGAAAATCACGTAATAAGGCCCTTGAACCAAACGTGTCAGAAGTTGAGCATCACCAAACTCTTCCCCGCCTGAGATATTTAAAATATGTTTTTCTATTAGTTTGTAAGGTTGATGAACCAGTTCATAAATAGTAGTCATCACACCACATTAAGTCTTGCTCAATAGTGGTAGTGTATACGTGTATGCGTTCATATACCATTAATCCAATTGCGAAGAAACTTGGGTGAGTTGTTGTGTGGATTGCAGGGAAGGTTTCTAGCTACAAACTATTTATGTAACCCAAAAGGGTGAGAGACTTAACAGGGAGTTTCAAATGCCATAGTAACCCAATTGCACAATGTCGTGGATTCCAGGGAAGGTTTCTAGCTACAAATTATTTATGTAACACAAAAGAGTGAGAGACTTAACAGGGAGTTTCAAATGCCATAGTAACCCAATTGCACTATGCCGTGGATTCCAAGGAAAGTTTCTAGCAACAAATTATTTCTGAAGCACAAAAGGGCGAGAGACTTAACAGGAAGTTTTAAATACCATAGTAACCCAATTGCACAATGCCAGTTGTGATGATGATGATGAAGATAATTGTTGTTTTAAGGGGCCTAACATCGAGGTTATCGGCCCCTAATGGTTTGGCGGATCGTTAAATTGAAACTACACTTAAAACTAACTACAAAACTCACGGGCTAGAAGAAGATAAGGACAAAAGAAAGTTATAAGGGAAACAAAAGACAGGAGGAAAGGAAATGCCCTCAACCCTGGATACATGAGAATTGAGGGACTTGGAAGGAAGGAGAGCCACGAAAGGCAGATAGGAAGGGGAAAGAGGAGAGGGTCCGCCCCAAAGGCAATGGAAAAAATGGGTAAAACCGGACCCAACTCAGGAATCCCTCGGGGTTGCCAGCTCCCGGACTCACCAGCCATGAACGCTTGAGGGTGTGTTGCACTATCCAGGGTGCACCAGAAGTGGTGGAGCTACACACACCCTGCCTCCTTGAGAGCCTTGAACAGAAGACAGGAGATATTATGAAAAGAAAAAGAAAGCTGACACCTTGAAGAATGAGGGAATCAGGAAAGATGAGACAAGGGCCAATTAAGGCGGCAAAGTGAAAGACTCCCTAGGCCTCGGATACCCTAATACCTTCGGGGTCGGAAGAGAATAAGAGTTGTCCAAGGGAGGCCGACAGGAAAGAGAACTGAAAGGAGCCCGGCACCTGTAAGTAGAGGCAATGTCGGACTCAGCTGGGGTCCCGTGGTCACCAACCTACGTCCCAAGTTATGAGACCCGGGCGGGGGGGGGGGCAGTTGTGAGAATAGCTTGCTGATTCACCGCGAGGTGACATGTGATGACTGTCCAGAGCCCGCCGTCTTATCTGGTATTGCTGACTATGCTGATGTTCATACAGGGTCGTTCCTCAAACCACTGTGGTGTTACGAAAGAGTGAGTGATTCACCGGCCAATGTAAATAGGACCGGGACCCCCCCTGAACGACTGTCATCACCTGCGATCCTCTCAGGACCGTGCAGCTGTGACCCGAGCAGTACGCCATAAGCTCTTTCACTATAGCGCGTCTCTGCCTTAAAATACAGTACGGAATTAAATGTAGTATTTGTCTCTCACTCGCAATCCTATGTCCTGCAATTAGCTTCGTCCTTTTCTACCCCGGCGATTTTGCCATTTCCCAATGATTGAAAGTGACAAATCTATGAAAATGTTTTCGTAGTCTTATAGAGAATTTTTCTAAGGCGCTATGCGACAAAAGACGAAACTATTGATCTCTACTTTTCTAACAGCCAATGAGATATAGTCACTAGGCAGTGTTTGCTGTTTCACATAGTCCTCTAGTCATATTTTTCAATTCGTTTGTAAATTACATGTGTCAGTATTGTAGTTAATAAATAGCCGTTTTCCTATTCATTATTATCATTATCGTTACGGGAAAATGACCTGAATGTTACGTCCATTATACTGTACTACTTATCACCCTCATTACCACCAGCACAAAGAGTTTTTTTTACTTGTTTTTTCTTTTAGTTAAGTATCATGTGCCAGTTCTGAAGTAGTATTCATTATCATCCATAAAACAAGTAAATCTACCGGGCGAAGCCGGGCACTACTGCTAGTATATCATATAGATATAAGCATGGGTCCTAGTGGAATATAATTCTATCACCTGATACCAAAGATGCATGGGACGAAAAAATACATCAAAATATCATGTTGGTTTCCGACCCTACAAGACGTAAAAAATATAATAAAGGTATTAAAAAAAACTATTTTTTGAAATTTCATTCCAATCAATTTTTAAGTTATTCGTGGGACATAGAAAAATTTGTCCAAAAAGTACAAACTCATTAATAACTCCCAAATTATACGACGTATGATGGAATACCAAGAGACAAAAAAGATGTGATGTGTTATTGTCTACAATATAGGCCATGTACAATATCACACTCCGAGAAAAATGTCGGCCAAAAAGTACAAAATCATTAATAACTCCCTAATTAAACGTCGTATGATGAAATAGCAAGAGACAAAAAAGAAGTAATGTGTTATTGTCTACAACATAGGACATAGTCAATATCACACTCAAAGAAAACTTTCGGCCTAAAGGTACAAAATCATTAATAACTCTTTAATTAAACGTCGTATGATGAAATAGCGAGAGACAAAAAAGATGTAATGTGTTATTGTCTACAACATAGGTCATGTACAATATCACATTCAGAGGAAACTTTCAGCCAAAAAGTACAAAATCGTTAATAACTCCCTTACTATTTGTCGTATGATGAAATACCAACAGACAAAAATGATGTAATGTGTTATTGTCTACAACATAGGCGATATAAGATATTACACAAAGACATATTACGAGAGATTTGTTGCATCCCCTATTTTGTTTCTTACTTTTTCCGGTTGAAAATTGAAAAATGTTTCTTTTCGGAATTTTCCCGTTGGTTGCAAGGTGAAAGGAGTGTTTTTTGCCAAGTATCAAGTTTGTAACTCATTTGGAAGTGGGTAAACATTTATGTCAGTGAGTGAGCGAGTCAGTCAGCCTTGTGGCTATCTATATATATAAAGCACAAAGTTTGTCTGTTTGTCTGTTATGTATACAAATCTATACCGTTTCACCGATCTGAACCAAAATTTGGATACTTACCCTTTGTAACCCTGCGGGTAACCCTGTCAACTTTAAATTTCGGACAGGCCACCCCATTCCCTGCATTTAGGCCCTTTTGCACAAATCTACACCGTTTCACCGATCTAAACCAAAATTTGTATACTTACCCTTCTGAACCCTGCGAGTAACACTGTCCACTAAAATTTCGAACAGACCACCCCATTCCCCGCATTAAGTCCTTCGGTCCCAATCTACACCGTTTCACGGATCAGAACCAAAATTCGTATTCTTACCCTTTGGTACCCTGTGAGTAACGCATTCTGCTTGAAATTGCGGACAGACCACTCCATTCCCTGCATTTTGGCCCTTTGGCACAAATCTACGCCGTTTCACCGATCAGAACCAAAATTTGTATACTTACCCATTGGAACATTGCGACTAACACTGTCTGCTTGAAATTGCGGAGAGGCAACTCCATCCCCTGCATTTAGGCCCTTTGGCACAATACTACACTGTTTCACCGATCTGAACCAAAACTTGTATACTTACCCTTTGGGAGCCTGCGGGTAAATCTGTCCGCTTGAAATTACGGACAGACCACCCCATTCCCTGCATTTATGTCACAAATCTACACCGTGTCACCGTTTCCTATCTGAACAAAATTTGTATACTTACCCTTTGGGAGCCTGCGGGTAAATCTGTCCGCTTGAAATTACGGACAGACCACCCCATTCCCTGCATCTATGTCACAAATCTACACCGTTTCACCTATCTGAACAAAATTTGTATACTTACCCTTTGAAACCCTGCGAGTAACACTGTCCACTTAATGTTTCGGACAGACCACCCCAGTACCTGCATTTAGGCCCTTTGGTCCAATTCTACGCCGTTCCCCGATCAGCACCAAAATTCGTATTCTTACCCTTTGGTGCCCTGCGAGTAGCACTGTCTGCTTGAAATTGCGGACAGACCACTCCATTCCCTGCATTCAGGCCCTTTGGCACAAATCAACACCGTTTCACAGATCTGAACCAAAATTTGTATACTTACCATTTGGAACCCTGCGAGTAACACTGTCCACTTAAAATTTCGGACATACTATCCCATTACCTGCATTTAGGCCCTTTGGTCCAAATCTACACCGTTTCACCGATCAGAACCAAAGTTCGTATTCTTACCCTTTGGTGCCCTGCGAGTCGCACTGTCTGCTTGAAATTGCTGACAGACCACTCCATTCCCTGCATTTAGGTCCTTTGGCCCAAATCTACACCGTTTCACCGATCTCAACCAAAATTTCACTGTCTGCTTGAAATTACGGAGAAGCTACCTCTTGGAACCCTGCGTGTTACACTGTCCACTTTAAATTTCGGACAGACCACTCCATTCGCTGCATGTAAGACCTTTGGCAAAAATCTACACCGTTTCCTCTATCTGAACCATATTTTACATACTTACCCTTTGGAACCCGACGAGGCACACTGTCTGCCTGTATTTAGGCCCTTCGGCACAAATCTGCACCGTTTCACCGATCTGCACCAAATTTTGTATACTTACCCCTTGGAACCCAACGAGTACTTCGGTGAAACTGTGCGGGACCAGAAAATCACGTAATAAGGCCCTTGAACCAAACGTGTCAGAAGTTGAGCATCACCAAACTCTTCCCCGCCTGAGATATTTAAAATATGTTTTTCTATTAGTTTGTAAGGTTGATGAACCAGTTCATAAATAGTAGTCATCACACCACATTAAGTCTTGTTCAATAGTGGTAGTGTATACGTGTATGCGTTCATATACCATTAATCCAATTGCGAAGAAACTTGGGTGAGTTGTTGTGTGGATTGCAGGGAAGGTTTCTAGCTACAAACTATTTATGTAACCCAAAAGGGTGAGAGACTTAACAGGGAGTTTCAAATGCCATAGTAACCCAATTGCACAATGTCGTGGATTCCAGGGAAGGTTTCTAGCTACAAATTATTTATGTAACACAAAAGAGTGAGAGACTTAACAGAAAGTTTTAAATACAACAATAACCCAATTGCAAAATGCCAGTTGTGATGATGATGAAGATAATTGTTGTTTTAAGGGGCCTAACATCGAGGTTATCGGCCCGTAATGGTTTGGCGGATCGTTAAATTGAAACTACACCTAAAACTAACTACAAAACTCACGGGCTAGAAGAAGATAAGGACAAAAGAAAGTTATAAGGGAAGCAAAAGACAGGAGGAAAGGAAATGCCCTCAACCCTGGATACATGAGAATTGAGGGACTTGGAAGGAAGGAGAGCCACGAAAGGCAGATAGGAAGGGGAAAGAGGAGAGGGTCCGCCCCAAAGGCAATGGAAAAAAGGGGTAAAACCGGACCCAGCTCAGGAATCCCTCGGGGTTGCCAGCTCCCGGACTCACCAGCCATGAACGCTTGAGGGTGTGTTGCACTATCCAGGGTGCACCAGAAGTGGTGGAGCTACACACACCCTGCCTCCTTGAGAGCCTTGAACAGAAGACAGGAGATATTGTGAAAAGAAAAAGAAAGCTGACCCCTCGAAGAATGAGGGAATCAGGAAAGATGAGACAAGGGCCAATTAAGGCGGCAAAGTGAAAGACTCCCTAGGCCTCGGATACCCTAATACCTTCGGGGTCGGAAGAGAATAAGAGTTGTCCAAGGGAGGCCGACAGGAAAGAGAACTGAAAGGAGCCCGGCACCTGTAAGTAGAGGCAATGTCGGACTCAGCTGGGGTCCCGTGGTCACCAACCTACGTCCCAAGTTGTGAGACCCGGGCAGGGGCGGGGGGGGGGCAGTTGTGAGAATAGCTTGCTGATTCACCGCGAGGTGACATGTGATGACTGTCCAGAGCCCGCCGTCTTATCTGGTATTGCTGACTATGCTGATGTTCATACAGGGTCGTTCCTCAAACCACTGTGGTGTTACGAAAGAGTGAGTGATTCACCGGCCAATGTAAATAGGACCGGGCCCCCCCCCTGAACGTCTGTCATCACCTGCGATCCTCTCAGGTCCGTGCAGCTGGGACCCGAGCAGTACGCCATAAGCCCTTTCACTATAGTGCGTCTCTGCCTTAAAATACAGTACGGAATTAAATGTAGTATTTGTCTCTCACTCGCAATCCTATGTCCTGCAATTAGCTTCGTCCTTTTCTACCCCGGCGATTTTGCCATTTCCCAATGATTGAAAGTGACAAATCTATGAAAATGTTTTCGTAGTCTTATAGAGAATTTTTCTAAGGCGCTATGCGACAAAAGACGAAACTATTGATCTCTACTTTTCTAACAGCCAATGAGATATAGTCCCTAGGCAGTGTTTGCTGTTTCACATAGTCCTCTTTCTAATCATATTTTTCAATTCGTTTGTAAATTACATGTGTCAGTACTGTAGTTAATAAATAGCCGTTTTCCTATTCATTATTATCATTATCGTTACGGGAAAATGACCTGAATGTTACGTCCATTATACTGTACTACTTATCACCCCCACTACCACCAGCACAAAGAGTTTTTTTTACTTGTTTTTTCTTTTAGTTAAGTATCATGTGCCAGTTCTGAAGTAGTATTCATTATCATCCATAAAACAAGTAAATCTACCGGGCGAAGCCGGGCACTACTGCTAGTATATCATATAGAGATAAGCATGGGTCCTAGTGGAATATAATTCTATCACCTGAAACCAAAGATGCATGGGACGAAAAAATACATCAAAATATCATGTTGGTTTCCGACCCTACAAGACGTAAAAAATATAATAAAAATATTTAAAAAACCAATTTTTTGAAATTTCATTCCAATCAATTTTTAAGTTATTCGTGGGACATAGAAAAATTTCGGCCAAGAAGTACAAACTCATTAATAACTCCCAAATTATACGACGTATGATGGAATACCAAGAGACAAAAATGATGTGATGTGTTATTGTCTACAATATAGGCCATGTACAATATCACACTCCGAGAAAAATGTCGGCCAAAAAGTACAAAATCATTAATAACTCCCTAATTAAACGTCGTATGATGAAATAGCAAGAGACAAAAAAGAAGTAATGTGTTATTGTCTACAACATAGGACATAGTCAATATCACACTCAAAGAAAACTTTCGGCCAAAAGGTACAAAATCATTAATAACTCTTTAATTAAACGTCGTATGATGAAATAGCTAGAGACAAAAAAGATGTAATGTGTTATTGTCTACAACATAGGTCATGTACAATATCACATTCAGAGGAAACTTTCAGCCAAAAAGTACAAAATCGTTAATAACTCCCTTACTATTTGTCGTATGATGAAATACCAACAGACAAAAATGATGTAATGTGTTATTGTCTACAACATAGGCCATATAAGATATTACACAAAGACATATTACGAGAGATTTGTTGCATCCCCTATTTTGTTTCTTACTTTTTCCGGTTGAAAATTGAAAAATGTTTCTTTTCAGAATATTCTCGTTGGTTGCAAGGTGAAAGGAGTGTTTTTGCCAAATATCAAGTTTGTAACTCATTTTAAAACGTCAGCTGCGATGGACAGGACACGTAATCCGCATGCCCAATAATCGCATTCCCAAGCAAGTGTTTTGCTCTGAACTAACTGAGGGCAAGCGCTGTGTGGGAGGTCCGAGGAAGCGATTCAAAGACGTACTAAAGGCTAATATGCAAATGTGCCATATTAATATCAACAACTGGGAGACCTTAGCTCTTGATCGCTCATCCTGGAGATCAATTGTTCATCGTGGTGCGATACTTTTTGAAGAAAACCGCCGACGTATGATAGAAGATCGGAGGCAACGCAGAAAGAACAGAGTGTTCATTAGAAGACAGGGAATGAATGCGGATGTCTCACCTGACCCTGATACTACCTGTCATCACTGCGGGAAACTGTGTCTCTCCCGCATTGGGCTTTTTAGTCACCTCCGGACTCATCGATGAAGAGTCATTCAGTATTGGAAGGCCAACCTACTCGAGACGAGTGTTTGCTATCATCATCATCATCATCATCATCAACTCATTTGGAAGTGGGTAAACATTTATGTCAGTGAGTGAGTCAGTCAGTCATCCTTGTGGCTATGTATCATATAGATATAAGCATGGGTCCTAGTGAAATATAATTCTATCACCTGAAACCAAAAATTCATGGGACGAAAAAATACATCAAAATATCATGTTGGTTTCCGACCCTACAAGACGTAAAATATATAATAAAAGTATTAAAAAATATATTTTTGAAATTTCATTCGAATCAATTTTTAAGTTATTCGTGGGACAAAAATTTCGGCCAAAAAGTACAAACTCATTAATAACTCATTAATTATACGTCGTATGATGGAATAGCAAGAGACAAAAAAGATTCGATGTGTTATTGTCTACAATATAGGCCATGTACAATATCACATTCAGAGGAAACTTTCGGCCAAAAAGTAGAAAATCGTTAATAACTCCCTTACTATTTGTCGTATGATGAAATATCGAGAGACAAAAAAGATGTAAAATGTTATTGTCTACAACATAGGCCATATAAGATATTACACAAAGACATATTACGGGGGATTTGTTGCATCCCCTATTTTGTTTCTTACTTTTTCCCGTTGAAAATTGAAAAATGTTACTTTACGGTATTTTCCCGTTGGTTGCAAGGTGAAAGGAGTTTTTTTTTTGCCAAATATCAAGTTTGTAACTCATTTTGAAGTGGGTAAACATTTATGTCAGTCAGTGAGTCAGTGATTGAGTCAGTGAGCCTTGTGGCTTTATGAACTACAATATCTGTAAAACATTCCCTTTTACAATAGATTAATATTTGTGCCAATAATAGTATAAAATACCGGTGTATCAACAATTTCACGTGAGGTTTCTTCTGTGTCAGATGTTACACATCATGCGACTACTGTAAGGCTCGTAAAGTTTTGTTAAATGTTTATGTCCATTCATCATTAACTTTCCTTTTCTAGCACAAATCACAATAAGGGCTGACAACCTCCCTCTCACAGAGGCACCACTGGATGTTAAACGTTGTTTAACTCTTTTAATAATACTTTACCAGCCACACATCTTAATTTAGGTTGACTATTGCAATAAGAAATGTCATGGTCTTGGCAAGTATCATCCAAAATATTTATAGGTACATCATGTTGCAAACATCGTTCCAGATTTCTTCCAAGACCACTGTATTTGTAATCAGGTAATTGCATTTCAAAGGATAGTAACTGATTCACTTCGTCAATGACGCCACGACCAGTACAGGTTCGGCGACTCTATTTCAGTCGATGGTAAATAGTTTTGATCTTTTCCCTCTGTTGAGGATGTTGTTGTTACTTTTTCCTCGCCATCACACCCGCAACTAGAACGTGATTTATAATTTGCAAATGCTAATATGTATATATAGGCTCTTTGATATTTTGTTTTTGCAATGACATGAATGGTAATTTATAAATAAACCTGGCGCAGTCAGCTGGCATTTGAGGGTGCGCAAATGCGAGGGAGCCGTGTCAGTACATTTACTGGCACGTTAAAGATCCCCTTCGGGTCAAAATTCCGGCACCCCGGCGTCTCTAAAAGCCAGGGTAGTTAAAAGGGACGTAAAACCAATAACATTATTATTATTATTAATTTATAAATATGGAATTTTGATAATTTGTTTTCTGAATAACATAGAAAAATGGAAACGATAAGAAATGCACTATGCCCTTTGCTCTTTAAAGCTCTTTGCAACTTTATATATTTTATATTTTCATTGTGCCTGAAATTGAAAATTGTCAATGGAAAATATTATTTTCCACCGTGCATAAAAGTTTTATTTATAAATTCATAACTTAAGTTTCTTTGGGGTTGCATGCATGTAAATATATGTTCTTTAGCAATGAATATAATGGCTGTGTTTGTTTCCCAAAGAAAGAGTAAACAGAGTGAGAGATAACACGAGTACTTAACATTTGTTGTTCGATCATAGCAATCTCGGTAGAGAAAAGAAATTTAAGCTTAAGTTATAGCAAATTTAAATAGTAAGTTTTACCAAATGTGTTTTTATATGTAAGACATGTACATGTAATGGTAAAACCGTGTCAGTAGATTTACTGGCACGTTAAAGATCCCCTTCGGGGCAAAATTCCGGCACCCCGGCGTCTCTAAAAGCCAGAGTAGTTAAAAGGGACGTAAAACCAATAACATTACTATGTAATGGTAAGTAGACTATTTGTAAGACAGTCTTACCTGTAGAGTGTGTCATGTGTCACTACGTGTTTGGAAACAAAAAGACTACGCTACTGCAATAGTTAAGCACTGGCATTAAGAAATTTTGCAAACTTAAAATAAACTTTTTAAAAATGCAAAGTGGAAATGGAAATTTTTAATATACAATGTGGGAGATGCCTGTCTACATTTAGTATACAAATAGTTCTATTAAATATGCATGTCTATTCATCATTAACATTCCTTTTATAACACTAATCACAATCAGGACTGCTAACCTTTACCCCACCAAGCCATCACAGGCTGTCAAACGTTGTTTAGCTTTTCAATAATACTTTATTAGCCACACGCCTTAATTCAGGTTCACTATGGTAATAAGAAATGTATTGTTATTTGCAAGCATGAACCAAAAGATTTATAGGTACATCTCCACGTTACAAACATTTATAGGCTGCTGCACTTGAGGACTTAATTCGTTTCCAGCTCTAACAGCTAAAACAGAGAACTATACTAAAAATTAGTTCATGCTTCATAGTTAATATGAAAGTATCAAATGGCATTAAGTGTTTGTAACCAATCAAATATAACTGATAAATTTGGTTACACATTACCTTTGTAGTGTTAGGTTCTTTTACATAGCATACATGTATAATTTGAGGCCTAATAGCTTCAGGACAATCAGCGTCTAAGTGTTTTTACGTTTTCATTTCTTCCAACAATATCCATTCAATTACTAAAATAACTGTTCCCCAAGCAAAGCCGAGGCGGATTGCTAGTATGTAATAGCCCAAAATACTGCGTGTTGTATCTTCCAACAATTTCTAATCAATTACTAAAATAACTGTTCCCCCAAGCAAAGCTAGTCTATCTATATATATAAAAATCAATCTTACGTGATAGTTTGTCTGTGGGTGTGTATGTCTCCTATGCATTCATATACAACTCAACCGATTGCGATGAAACTTGGGTGAGATGTTGAGTACACTCCAAGGATGGTTTCTGACTTAGGAAATCCATTTTACAATAGGTAGCGCACGCGTAAATTCAACAAATGAGCGACGATGCGCGAAGCATTTCAACAAAGTCCCGTATGTGTTCATATACCATTCGTCCGATTGCGATGAAACTTGGGTGAGATGTTGAGTACACTCCAAGGATGGTTTCTGACTTAGTAAATCCATTTTACAATAGGTAGCGCACGCGTAGATTCAACAAATGAGCGACGATGCGCGAAGCATTTCAACAAAGTCCCGTATGTGTTCATATACCATTCGTCCGATGGCGATGAAACTTGGGTGAGATGTTGAGTACACTCCAAGGAAGGTTTCTGACTTAGTAAATCCATTTTACAATAGGTAGCGCACGCGTAGATTCAACAAATGAGCGACGATGCGCGAAGCATTTCAACAAAGTCCCGTATGTGTTCATATACCATTCGTCCGATTGCGATGAAACTTGGGTGAGATGTTGAGTACACTCCAAGGAAGGTTTCTGACTTAGTAAATCCATTTTACAATAGGTAGCGCACGCGTAGATTCTACAAATGAGCGACGATGCGCGAAGCATTTCAACAAAGTCCCGTATGCATTCATATACCATTCGTCCGATAGCGATGAAACTTGGGTGAGATGTTGAGTACACTCCAAGGAAGGTTTCTGACTTAGTAAATCCATTTTACAATAGGTAGCGCACGCGTAGATTCAACAAATGAGCGACGATGCGCTAAGCATTTCAACAAAGTCCCGAATGCATTCATATACCATTCGTCCGATAGCTATGAAACTTGCGTAAAATGTTGTGTACACTGCAGGGAAATTTTCTGGCTTAGTACATCCACTTTACAATAGGCAGCGCACGATTAGATTCAACAAATGAGCTACGACGCGCGAAGCATTTCAACAAAGTCACGTTTGCGTTCATATACCATTCGTCCGATAGCGATGAAACTGGGCTGAGATTTTGTGTGCACTCCAGGGAAGGTTTCTAGCTTAGTAAATCCCTTTAAAAATAGGTAGAGCACGAGTAGAATCAACAAATGAGCAACGGCGCGCGAAGCGTTTCAACAAAGTCCCATATAATTTCATATACCATTCATCCGATAGCGATGAAACTTGGGTGAGATGTTGTGTACACTCCAGGGAAGGTTTCTGGCTTAGTACATACATTTTACAATAGGTATCGCACCAGTAGATTCAACAAATGAGCGATGACACGCGAAGCGTTTCAACAAAGTCCCGTATAAAGTCATATACCAGTCGTCTGATAGTGATAAATGTTTGGTGAATTGTTGTGTACACTCCAGGAAAGGTTTCTGGCTAAGTAAATCCATTTTACAATACGAAGCGCACGTTTATATTCAACAAATGAGTGACTACGCGTGAAGCGTTTCGACTACGTCCCGTATACGTTCACATACCATTCATCCGATTGCGATGAAACTTGGGTGAGATGTTGTGTACACTCCAGGGAAGGTTTCTGGCTGAGTACATCCATATTACAATATGTAGCGCAAGAGTAGAATCAACAAATGAGCGACGACACGCGAAGCGTTTCAACCAAGTCCCGTATGCATTCATGTACCATTCGTCCGTAGCTATGAAACTTGGGTGAGATGTTGTGTACACGTCATGGAAAATTTCTGGCTTAGTAAATCCACTATACAATATGCAGCGCACAAGTTGATTCAACAAATGAGGGACGACGCGCGAAGCGTTTCAACAAAGTCCCGTATAAGGTCATATACCATTCTGCCGTTAGCGGTGAAACTTGGGTGAAATATGGTGGACACTCCAAGGAAGGTTTCTGGCTTAGTAAATACATTTCACAGTAGGTAGCACACGAGTAGATTCGACAAATGAACGACGACATGCGGAGCGTTTCAATACAGTCCCCTATGTCTTCATATCCCATTAGTCCGATAGCGATGAAACTTGGGTGAGATGTTGTGGACACTTACGTGACGGTTTCTAACTTAGTAAATACATTTTACAGTAGGTAGCGCACGAGTAGATTCAACAAATGAGTGACGGAGCGCGAATCGTTTAAACAAAATCAGGTTTGCGTTCATATACTATTCATCCGATTGCGATGAAACATTGATCAGTTATTGTGTACCCGCCAGGGAAGGGGACTTAGTAAATCCATTTCACAATAAGTAGCGCAAGAGTAGATGCAACAAATGGGTGTCGACGCGCGAAGAGTTTCAACAAAATCCCCTATTGCGTTCATATAACATTCTTCGATTGCGATGAAACCTTGATGAGTTATTGTGTACCCGCCAGGGAAGGGGACTTAGTAAATCCATTTCACAATAAGTAGCGCAAGAGTCGATGCAACAAATGGGTGTCGACGCGCGAAGGGTTTCAACAAAATCCCCTATTGCGTTCATATAACATTCTTCGATTGCGATGAAACCTTGATGAGTTATTGTGTACACGCCAAGGAAGGGCATCGACTTAGTAATACATTTCTCAATAGGTAGCGCACGAGTAGATTCAACAAATGAGTGACAGCGCACGAATCGTTTAAACAAAACCCCGTATACGTGCATATACAATTCATCCGATTGCGATGAATCATTGATGAGTTATTGTGTACACGCCAGGGAAGGGTTTCGACTTAGTAAATCTATTTCACAACAGGTAGCGTACGAGTAGATTCAACAAATGAGTGACAGCGATGAAACTTTTGAAAGTTGTTGTGCACGCTTCCACGAATGGTTCTAAATTAGAAAATCCATTTTACGATAGCTTAGAGGCAGTTAACATGTTGTGTATCCAAAAGCACTTCAAGAAACAGAATTTCAACGCCAACACTTTCTTTGATTGGCATTGCAACGCATGCCGGGTACAGCTTGTATGTAATAAAATACTACATGTTGCATGGTTTCTATGACCGAATGTCCTTCCTTACACAAACCACAGATAAAAAGTTATTTTTAGCCTACTTTTCACATTTTGCAAAAATGAGGAAAAAGTAGTCTTATGAGATCGGGCAAATGTGTGTCTGTCTGTCTGTCTGTCCTTCTGTCTGTCTGGCTGTGTGTCCCCCCCCCCTATCAACTCCTAAACGGCTGCAGGAATCCAAACGAAATTTGGTAGGAGTAAAGATCTATACCTGAATATCTCACGGCCATATTTGAAAATGATGTCAGTGCTACCAACTGCTGAAAAATCGCAATTGAAATTTGAGCTCCATGTTGGATATCTAGGAAGATATGAATTGGAGCTATTTCAAAATTGGCACACGTATAGATTATAATATTTCAGTTAAATTTCCAGGAGGCCATGCATGGCAGTGTTGCCAAAATGATTCTATGCCTGCTGATAGGTCTAATTTTAAATGCATATAACTTCTATACTATCAATTGGATGATTTCAACCACATTTTGTATGTAATATGTGTACATAAACATATATGACTGGGCGTATTCGTACGAGCCACCAGGGCTGCCAACTGTCAATAAATGTTATCTCTATTCTTTTATCCAAATACCAATATATCAGAAAGTATGCAAGCCGACTGCTTTAAACTATGCACACGTATAGTACCTGACATTCTAAATTAATTTGGAGTAACTTATGTACATCAGTGCTACCAACATGATACTAAGACTGCTGATAAGGCCAATTTTTAAATACATGTAACTTCTATAATATCAATTGGATTTCAACCAAAGTTCTTAAGTGCTATGTGTACCATAACAGATATGACTATGCTTATTCTTAAGAGCAACCAGGGCTGCCAACTGTTAATAAATGCTGTCTCTATTTTTTACCCAAATATTAATATATCAGAAAGTATGTAAGCCAACAGCTTCAAACTTTGCCCAAGTATAGTACCTAACATTCTAGATTAATTATGAGAAACTAATGTACGTCAGTGCTGCCAACATGACTCTAAGCCTGTTGATAGGTCCAATTTTCAAGTACATGTAACTTCTATACTAACAAATGGATTTCATCCAAAATTGGCACAGCAAGATATTATAATATTTCAGATTATTTCTGACCAACGCATGCGTGACATTGTTGCCAACATGATTTTACGCGCGCTGATAGATCCAATGTCTAACTGCATGTAACGTCCATGCTATCCATTGGACTTCAACCAAATATTGTATTCTGTATCTTAAGAGATGGAACTAAGAATATATTCAGTCACCAGGGCTGCCAACAGTAGTGTTCTATTAGGCTACAGGTATATTTCGAACTAATTAGAAATTTCGATATTACCAACTTAATTTCGCTAATTTTCTAGATAGGTCTATATAGATTGGCATGAATCTTAAATTTTAAGAAAAGTAGGCTTTTTAGTTCGTCACGGAACTTCTTGTTTGCCATGTTACCTCCCAAGAGGTTGAGTGCAGGTCTTTCAAGTTAACGCCTATAGAGCTATCTACGCATGGGTAAAACAAATAAATAAACCTAGCAAAAATGTAAAAGAAAACAGCCGTTGTGATAAGTTAGGTACCGTCC
Source organism: Meconema thalassinum (assembly GCA_946902985.2). NCBI lineage: Eukaryota > Metazoa > Arthropoda > Insecta > Orthoptera > Tettigoniidae > Meconema > Meconema thalassinum. The sequence continues at coordinate 560,463,765 of OX336391.1, forward strand.
CAGCATTGCCTTTGTGTAAAAAAGTAAAAAAATAAATTTCACAATAAAAATACAAAAATTGTTAAAGTGAAAATCGAATCAACATCTCCCCGATTTTGCCATTAAACTAAATGTATCCTGTTTCAGTCTTCAAGCCGGAATTAAATTTCATTGCAGAGTCGGGGATCAAACCGTGGTCTTTACAGTAAAGGTAAAACTGCTTAGCCACTATACTATCAAGCCTTTCATTTCTATACAGTGCCCTGTTTCATTATTCAGAGTTGTGAATCAAACCCACAATTTTGCAACAATACACCAAAAGACAATAAAATGACTATGTTACAACATTTAAAGTAAATGAAATATTCCTACTGTCTGGTCAGCTCCTAAGTCTTTAACATATATGAGTGCCTGCGTTATTATATGAAGTCGAGTTTCGCCAAGTTGCAATTCACATTTGCTCTGCCTGACTGCTCGGTACAGCTAGTCAGTTCCATGTAGGACATCACTAATAAATCATTATTATTCATCAGTGTGTATTTTAGCATATTTTTGATCACCCCGTGTGTTGAGTGCATATGTTGTAAAATTAAGGTATATCTGTAATTACTCATTATTATGGTATACAGTAGAATAGTATAGGCGATTAGCTCCCGTATACTTTAGTGAGTAGACAAGTTGAGGCTTTATGGTCATATAGCTCCATGTACTCACGTGTTTAATAAAGGGGTTTAGTGGGTATCTTAACATAATGTTTATAACATTTTATTGGATATTAGATAATTTACAGGAATAGTGTTCATGTGAAAGTTGTCAGTCGCTTTTAGTTAACAGGCATTTACCATTACACCATGGTATGTCGCAAAGCCCTAAATGTTATTATAGTATTAATGCATTAGACCTTAAATAGTCTAATACCGTGGGTTTAGCTAAAAAAAAAAAGCTGGTGTTGTTTTTTCCATGGATAACAAGAAAAGATAATCTCTGTACAGGTAAGAAATACCAATTGTATGCTGTTGTTTAAGTTTTTAGTCTTTTGACTGGTTTGATGCAGTTCTCCATGCCTCTCCTGAGCTAATCGTTTCATCTCTACATAGCTATCATACCCTACTTCAGAGGCGATCTGTGTAACATATTCTAACCTTGGTGTACCGCTACAGTTCTTGTCCTCGACCCTTTCTTCTATAGCTAAACTTGCTATTCCTGGGTGTCTTAGTATGTGTCCTACCAACCTATCTCTTTGTTTTATTATCAGTCGCTAAAAGAAATTTCTATTTACTCTTGTCTTTATTTGTTACTATATCTACCCATAACAAATAATTTGTGTTTGAGTCTTTAGTCTTTTAACTGGTTTGATGCAGTTCTCTATACATCCCCTGCCCTGAGCTAATCGTTTCACCTTTACATAGCTACCATACCCTACATTCAAGGCAATCTGTTTTACATATTCAAACCTTGGTATACCCCTACAGTTCTTGTCCTCAACCCTTCCTTCCATAACTAATTTTGTTATTCCAGGGGTGTCTTAGTATGTGTGTGTGAGTGTATGACTATATACGTCCTACCAACCTATGTTTTTGTTGTGTTAGAATAGGCTAAAACATCTTGATGATCTGTAAGAGTGTGTGTACTTGTAATTCAAATGAGGATTGAAAGGAGGCGGCCAAGGCCTTCAGTCAGGATATATCACAGCATTTGCATAGAGTAAAAGTGGAAAACCATAGAAAACTACTACCAGAATGGCTGAGGTAGGAATCAAACCCAGCTCCTCACAGTTTTTTGCCTCACAAGGCTGAGTGTACCCCGAGCCTTTGTGATGAGAGGGGGAAACATCTTGATCTCTTAGCTATTACACCCCACCCTTTATTTTCTCTCTCTCTCTCTCTCTCTCTTTCTCTTTAGTATTGCCTGTTCTAGTCCTAAGTCTGGATTCAAGTTAAGACCTCAAGTGCAAAAGTACTCACCACTGGACCATTAAAATGGTCGATTTTGTTTACATAATAATGTTATTCCATGTCTGTATAATAAAGCTATGATTGTAATGAATGCTACTTTAGAACACGCCACGACCGGAAACAGATTATACGTATTTCTGTCTAGGCATCAATATTGCCTGTCGGGGCAATTTAATAGCAGTCTTGTCTCTGAACTTGGTAATGGAACATTTGTTCATTAGTCGATCATGTTTAAGTGTACATAAAATTGGAATAATGTGATCATCAGGCTCATATGTTTACATGTATGTAGGGACATTTCTGTCATCAGCCCCCGTATGTTTTTTTTACGTTTTCCGCCGCTAGTCGCATGTAAGTAAAAAAAAATGCTTAGGCTAACAACCTCGTAAACTTAGGTGTGTAATAAAACTTTGGGACACCTTAGCCATCAGCCCCATGTAGTTAAAAAATGCTTTCCTGAGGTAAGTATTACCAATTCGGTATTTTTGATTTGAATCTTCAGTCTTTTGACTGATTGAATGCAGTTCTCCATGCCTCCCTGTCCTGAGCTAATCATTTCATCTCTACATAGCTACCATACCCTACATCGAAGGCAATCTGTTTAATCTATTCAAACCTTGGTCAACCCCTACAGTTCTTGTCCTCAACCTTCCTTCTATAACTAAGCTTTCTATTCCTGTGTCCTACCAACCTATCTCTTGTGTTTTGTTAGAATATGCTAAAAGACTTAATAACCGGTGCTATTGTAATTTCAGTAAGAGTGTGTGTACTTGTAATTCAGATGAGGATTGGAAAGGAGGCTGCCGTGGCCTTTAGTTAAGATATATCCCGGCATTTACCTGGAGTAGAAGTGGAAAACCCCAGAAAACTACTTCCAAAATGGCTGAGGTAGGAATCAAAACCCAGCTCCTCTCAGTTTTTTGCCTCACAAGGCTGGGTGTACCCCGTTCCAACCCTCAGCACAAAATTAAATATCTTGACAGAGCCAGGACTCGAACCCTGGCCTCCAAAGTAACAGCCAAGAATGCTAGCCACTACACCACAAGGTTGACATGTAGTTTGTTTTTGTTTTCATTTGAGGGGGCTTTGACATCGTGATCATTTAGCCCCATGTACTTGGGTGTATGTAGAAGCTGTCTGATGATCTGTGTTATTGTGATGGCTGTATTAGTGTGTGTACTTGTAATTTAGATAAGGATTGGAAAGGAGACTTTAAAGGTCAGATAAGATATACAGGTATACCAGCATTTGCCTGGAATAGAAGTGGTAAACCACATAAAAATACTTCCAGGATGGGTGAGGAAAGAATTGAACCCGTCTCTTCTCAGTTTTGCCTCACAGGGCTGAGTGTACCCCGTCCCAGTCCTGATACCAGAATTAAATTTCTTGGCAGAGCCAGGAATCGATCCCGGACCTAGCAGAAAAAGCCAAGAATGCTAGCCACAACACCAAGAGGTGGACAATATAAGACTGGTGTTGATTGTATATGATCAATCCATAATTACCTTATAATAATAATAATAATAATAATAATAATAATAAATATTCGATTTAGCAACTACACGGCCGAACTCTCCCTGTGAAGTCATCCACAGTCTCAGAGTGTGGCGGCCATTTTGACCACTAGCCCGTGGCCCAGCTATGGCTGACCCCTACATAAGAATAACATAGGGTAGTTGCGCGTGGCGTCCATCTCGCCCATTAGCCCCTGCGCAGGATCGGCATTTATATCCTACTCACGTGTACATTGGGTGTGTGTAGAATCTGGCTGATAAACGGTGTTAATTGTAATGACTGAATTAGTCTGTAATTCAGTTAAGGACTGCAGATGGTCAATTTCAAGTAGTAGTTCCTAATTTTGTACCAAATACAACCATCAACGACACCTAGCTTTGAACTTGGCTATTAGATGCCACCGCAACCAGCAACTTGCAACGAACGTTGGAAGTTCCCCTCTGAAGGAAAGCATGCTGAGGGATTTTTAACGCTCTTAGAAAATCCGACGACTTTAGCCGGCTTTGAACCCGCGACCTGGGGCATGGAAGATCAGCATGCTACCAGTTACGTTACCGAAGCCGCTTCCCACAGTCAGATGGTGATCTCGTGCAATGGCGTTGTATTGGCAACCTCTGATAGCTCATCCCTCACAAATTTAGAGGCCTTGTCATGGTAACCGCTGATGGCACTTGGCAATTTCTACTAATTCCGAATTAATTTTTGTCATCCCTTGGCGTAATGGTGGGTCATACCAAAATTCTTTCAGACAATAGTTTTAGGTAATTATTAGGGGAATATGTTCTATTTTGTACGGTTTTGATATTGTGCCTATTAAGAGAGATATGATTAATGTTTCCCGAAAAACCCACTTTTTTCCACCCCTTTGGTCAATGTTGGTGCTATAAAAAACGTTTTAACATACATTTTTGGCAGTTATCCGACACATAGTATGAACTTTAAATGTACTCGATATTTCACGTATTAAGTGAGTTATAGCAATTTTTCACTTTTTCGAAAAAAAAAGCCCCCCATTCCCTCGCCCCCCACCCCCTTCGACCGATTTTGCCCATTAACGAACTCACCGAGAATTTAAAGGGATACATATTATGTAAAATTCTAAAAGTGATTGCTGCTAAATTACGGCAGTTATCGTGTCCACAAAATCTGATATACATACATATATTTATATCTATATATATAAAAATGAATTGCTGTTCGTTAGTCTCGCTAAAACTCGAGAACGGCTGGACCGATTTGGCTAATTTTGGTCTTGAATTATTTGTGGAAGTCCAGAGAAGGTATAAAAGGTGAATAAATATGAAAGTTGTAGCGCACGAGTAGATTCAACAAATGAGTGACGGTACGCGAATCGCTTAAAAAAAAGTCCCGTATGCGTTCATATACCATTCATCCGATTGCTATGAAACTTTGGTTGTATTGTTGTGCACACACACTCCAGGAAAGGTTTCTGACTTAGTAAATCCTTTTTACAATAGGTAGCGCACGAGTAGATTCAACAAATGAGCGACGACGGCCGAAGCGTTTCAACAAAGTCCTGTAAGCGTTCACATACCATTTGTCCGATAGCTATGAAACTTGGGTGAGAGGTTGTGTATTCTACAGGCAAGGTTTCTGGCTTAGTAAATCCATGTTAAAATAGGTAGCGCACGAGTAAATTCAACAAATGAGCGACGACGAGCGAAGCGTTTCAAATAAGTCCCGTATGCATTCATATACATGTACTATTCGTCTGATAGTGAAGAAACTTGGGTGAGATGTTGTGTACACTTCATGCAAGGTATCTGGCTTAGTAAATCCACTTAACAATAGGTAGCGCGCGAGTAGATTCATCAAATGTGCGACGAAGGGCGAAGCGTTTCAACAAAGTCCTGTAAGCGTTCACAAACCATTCGTCCGATAGCTATGAAAGTTGGGTGAGAGGTTGTGTATACTACAGGCAACGTTTCTGGCTTAGTAAATCCATGTTATAATAGGTAGCGCACGAGTAAATTCAACAAATGAGCGACGACGAGCGAAGCGTTTCAAATAAGTCTCGTATGCGTTCATATACATGTACTATTCGTCTGATAGTGATGAAACTTGGGTGAGATGTTGTGTACACTTCATGGAAGGTTTCTGGCTTAGTAAATCCACTTAACAATAGGTAGCGCACGAGTAGATTCAACAAAAGTGCGACGACGGGCGAAGCGTTTCAACAAATTTCTGTAAGCGTTCACATACCATTCGTCCGATATCTATGAAAGTTGGGTGAGTGGTTGTGTATACTACAGGCAACGTTTCTGGCTTAGTAAATCCATGTTATAATAGGTAGCTCACGAGTAAATTCAACAAATGAGCGACGACGAGCGAAGCGTTCAAATAAGTCTCGTTTGCGTTCATATACATGTACTATTCGTCTGATAGTGATGAAACTTGGGTGAGATGTTGTGTACACTTCATGGAAGGATTCTGGCTTAGTAAATCCTCTTAACAATAGGTAGCGCACGAGTAGATTCAACAAAAGTGCGACGACGGGCGAAGCGTTTCAACAAAGTCCTGTAAGCGTTCACATACCAGTAGTGGTTTTTGGGGGGTTCAAAACCCTCCTCCTCCATACCCTCCTCACAAGATGGCGGCGGCGCGATATCTCGCGAACCCATGGCCGGATTTTAACAAATGAGGTGTCGTAGGACTCGGGATGATACCCTCTTCCCTTTGGACAACTTATTTTAACCTTAAAATAAAACCTATCCCTACTAGGGGGTGAAAGAATAATTTTTAGTAAACATTGCTTTACACTTATTTCATGCATGCGACTCGATACGAGTATGAATTAAGCGTTGTTCTACATGAAAAGCATGTGTACGATTGGATGCCAATATGAATTAACATTTCGGTTTTTTGTTTTTTTACGCCTGTGCATTTGGGATTTTTGTAAGAGGGCGGGCTTTTTGAATAATGATTTATGGATGAGTTATTAAGAATTAACCAAAGGATCTAAAACTAATAGGTCATGCGCTTTTAAATATCTTGTGAACTAGTAAGGCTAGGGACTTGTATGAGGGGTCGTAGGACTTGATGTATTATTCATTTTTTTTGTCAAAAGTTCCTAAGTGCAAAACTCGGCGGATGGATGTTCTCTAGCACTATTTGAGGCTAATGCATACACCAAGGTGCACGGGGCACACGCCAATTACCCCATTTTTCTTTTGTGGAGGGTGGGGGGTAAAGCTAGCGTTGGGGCTAATGCATACACCAAAGTACACGGGGTTATGCAAATATTCCATGCAGTTTTTTTTATGGAGGATGTGACAAGCCTGTGATGTATGATATAGAACAAGCCAACTCCTGCAAAAAATGACGTCACGTGAGGCAGGTGCTACAACCGGATGCAAGGTCAGCGTTAGGTTAAGGAAGTGTGTGAAACATAATTCTTCCTGACGTAGAATGTAAGCGGAAAAAAGAACTCGCCACCAGATGCAAGGGTTAGTGTTACAAAATAGCAAGTTTGCGAAAAATGTTTCTTGCAGATGTAGGATATTAGTGAAACATGATCTTGCCACTGGAAGCAAGGTGTTGTGTTACAGGATGTAGGTGTGTGAAATATGAATCTTGCAGACGTATGATATCACGTGATGTAGGTGTTTATTATCAACCATGAGAAACGTTACATTGACAGATATTTGAGACAGCACAGGTGCACACATGACATAGGTGTGTTTGTGGTATAAAAGGCTAGGGTTGGGAGAATAACATTCTCACTTTGTACTTGAATCTTGTGAACGACAGTTGACAACGTGTTACCTCTACAGCTTACCTGCGTTGGAAGAGGACTTGAAAATATATTACTACTTAGGTAAGTGTGTTATTATATAATCATATTTAGTAGGTTATAAGCGCTTTATTAAGTTCGAACTTTTACCACTAGATGTCAGTGGCAGTGGCGTTTAGTAGCTTAAGTTGGAACTACTTGAAATTTTACCTGATGGGAGCTTATGAATGATCAATTAAAATACCCTGCTATGACCATTGGCTGTAATTATTTTTTTCCTTTACTTTGTTTTATATTTTATTATTATTTATCTTCTCTTTTTTATAGGTAATTTGGAAAGTAATCATCATGTTCAAGTGTAGTGATTGTAAAAAGCAGTTTTCAAGACCAGATAACCTTCAACGTCATGCAGATCCTAAGCATAACGTTAAACTGTTAGTGTGCAGTTATTGTACTACCACATTTAACAGACAGTTTAATCTTGCACGTCATGTAAATTGAATGCATGTTAGTTCAGCACCTTTTTCATGTTCAGTTTGTGATCTTGTTTTTTCTGGTGTAAAGCAATATCTTTCCCACATCGTTGAAGTGCATGATGAACAACAGGAATTGAAATCTGTAAAGCCATCAACTAGCACGAATCCTTTGAATAATTGTGATGTTCAAAAGCGTAAACATTCTCAAGATTGTTAATATAGTTGTACATCAAAAGGAATGAAGAATAGTGAACCTTCGATAACGCATTGTGATGTATGTAATATTGATGTGCCTTCTTTAATGATTCTTGGACATTTACGCAGTATTAATCATAAAAACAAGATGTTCAGTAAAGAACATATAGCCTACTTTCTCCTAAATGTACGAGTATAGTTATAACTCGTTGTTATTATCAAAGAGTATAATAGAACTATTCTTTGTTGAAGACCTTAGAAACGATTTACCTCTACCAAACGCCACAACCTAGATAAAAACTGCTACCATCATTGTAGAAAGAAAGAAAGAAAGAAAGAAAGAAAGAAAGAAAGAAAGAAAGAAAGAAAGAACGAAAGATAAGAAGTATATCAAGAATGTTATGGATCTGGAGACATAATCGACCGGACTGGCTGCGTGACTCAGCGGTAACGTTCTCGCTTGCTGGGCCCTAGATTGCAGGTTCGTATCCTGGCGCAGTCAGCTGGCATTTGAGGGTGCACAAATGCGAGGGAGCCGTGTCAGTACATTTACTGGCACGTTAAAGATCCCCTTTGGGCCAAAATTCCGGCACCCCGGTGTCTCTAAAAGCAGCTGTAGTTAAAAGGGATGTAAAACCAATAACATTATTATTATTATTATTATTATTATTATTATTATTATTATTACATATACGACCTGCCGTGGGCAACATCCAACTTTGAGTTGAGGCATGTCTTTACACGTCTGGTTGTGCATTGCTTTCACAACCCTAATTGAATTAACAAATCTTTCCATGACCCTACAGAGACGTGTGTATACAAACTATGTGGATATTTTCGATTGCTATTTGCCTGAAATAAAAGTAGTAATTAATAACCTGAACTAACACTAACGGCTTCAATTCAGTTACTATGTGAAATCGTTTTGTTCTTTACTTCAAATAACATTTTCAAGTAACGCAAAATAGGCTGTTACAAACCCTTTAAAATGAAAAGTAAAAATGTATCGTAGTATCATCTTGTCATTCTTCAAATTCGATGCGCATAGAATGCCAATGGTATAGTAATCAATGGAGCCCCACGTAGACTAGTCGTGACATCTAGTGGTGAAATATCGAACAATATAATCCTAACAGAGCGAGTGCATTCTAGCGGCCAGAAGAAGAAACTTTTCAATAAAATCTGGAAGTTAATAAGTACCTTTTTGGCAGCTAGACGTCTCGAGTAAATCTGCTGGCGAATTATGTTTTAATTAAATATATATTTTACACCATAATATGCACAATATAACGCTTACTTTTAAAACATCTGAGTCATTACAAAACAATAAACATATAACATTTCAAGCAAAAAACCTAGCTCTGATCGGGTTTGAACCATAGGCATTTGAGCGATAGGCTAACGCTCTACCACTGAGCTAATTGTGTCAACGGATATCATTCTATATAAAATGACTTACATAGAACTTGTTAGCAAATAATGATTTATACTAAACGATTTCATCACTGGAGTATATTATTTATATATAAAGCATTTCATACAAAGTTTATTTATTTTGTATCGGTACGCTATATTGCATGCAATACTCAAATTAGTGAAATATAAGTCAGGCACAAGATATCCGCTGCCATCTTGTCTTATTACTGAATCAGCTCAGCTTTTTAAAATCACGTCTGCACTATAGTATTACAAAATAAACTTTTAATTTCGAACGTGCCTCTTCCTTTAGAACAGTTAAAACGATTCTCGGCTCGATAATCGGAACTGGTGGGTCCCATGATATGGATTATAAAGTTTGCATAATTCGCACGGCCGCCATCCTGAAATGGTATGGCGGACGACCTTGTAGTTTGGTCACAAGACGCATCCTATACGAAGGTATGTTGTTACCAAATTTGGTAGAGATCGGATGATTTGGTTAGTCGTTATTTGATTTTACGTTTTGAACGATTGAGTGGCCGCCATTCAGTTTTAGTAAAGATGGCGACGATATAAAACATGAGACTGAGGTGTCCTTTGCTAGTGCTACCTTTGTACCAAATTTCGTTCAATTCGCATTCACCGTGTTCGAATTGATAGGGGGGGACAGACATTCAGAGTACACACACTCACACACACACAGACACACACACACAGACTCATACAAACACACACACACACACACACTGACTCACACACACACATACACACACACAGACAGTCACACTTTTTTCGCCCTGTGTTGATCTCATAAGTCTACTTTCATTTTTTGCAAAAATCGAAAGTAGGCTAATAACGCTTGTCATGAAAAAAAATCTGCGAATATTCAGCAAATTGGTAGTGCGTTTAAAAGTCGAATTGCTAGTTACAGACTTCATAGTGAAGAAAACACTCAAGGAATTGAATCATTTTTAAAGACTGTTCAACCTAGTGTGTTTGGCTTGGTAGATAATGTTTTAGAAGAGCATAAAACATTTAAAATGAATTTTGAACTCTTCGGGTTATAAGTAAAAACTGGGAGTGAAGGTGAAATTACTGATATCAAATCCTTTAATACAAAAAACATAATTGTTAGTGAATCAACTAATATCAGTGATATGTACCGAGATATTTCAAGTGCTATCATCGTGAAGAGTGAAGAGTTCCAGGAAAGTGAGTCAGGCTGGGCTTTGGTTGAAGTACTTTATTTAGATACTAACATGAATAAATATAACCCCCTTAGAGCATCATCATATATTGATTTACCTGTATGAATCAAACGAAAGAGTGCTGTTGTGAATGTTTTGAATAGTGATCAAGCATGTTTTGCGTGGGCTGTAACCTCAGCTCTCCATCCAGCAGTGGGGCATGTGGAGAGAACATCATCTTATCCTCACTATTCTTCAGTGTTAAATTTAAAAGAAATGGAATTTCCTACGGAAATAAAAGATATTCAGCGTTTTGAAGAGCTGAACAATGTAAGTATTAATGTTTATGAAATTGAAAATAAGAGAATAGTAGGTCCTCTATATTATACTCAGGAAAAAAAGGATATTCATGAAAATTTACTATACATAACCGAAGGTGAAAATGCCCACTATTGTTGGATAAAACATTTAAGTAGACTTCTTGGTAGTCAAGTATCAAAACACAATGTTAAAAGTGGTTATGTGATGGTTGTTTACTATATTTTAGAAAAGAGGATCAACTGGCACAACATCAACAAGTAGTTCCGTGAAGAACTATACAGCCTCTTTTCATATATCCTACTTATGTTAATTGCCACTATCAACATACAAAATTTCAGTTTGATTGCTGTAATAGATTCGTAGATATTGAGAACCGACTAAATATTTCGGATGGTCGCCATGTTGGATTTCTATACATGTAGGTCCAAGAGTTATGTACTGTTACATGAAGATTATTGTGTACGTGTAGCATTCAAACTTCAATCGCATGATTAGGACACAAGAAGTTAAAACGAGATTTTAAAATTTCGCACAGCTGCCATCTTGTGGTTATGGAAACAATTGAAATAAATTAGATGCCAGTGGATTAACATTTGTATAAGGATTTACGGTACCAAGTTTCACTGCACTCGGATGGTTAAATTGCGAGTAACGTGCATGTGAATATTTATACTTCGCGTCGCCGCCATGTTGGATTTGTGATCACCAGGTTATTTAAAGTCCTATAGGTGAACTTATGTTCATAGCCCCTATGAACATTAAAAGAATCATTTGATTGCTATAATAGATTCGTGGATATTCAGAGCCGTCTAAATATATCGGATGGTCCCCATGTTGGATTTTTAAATGTATAGGCCATAGAGTCATGGTACCATTAAAGGAAAATTATTGCGTAGGTTCATTATTCAAACTTTCACTTCGAACGTATAATTACGACACAAGAAATAAAAACTTAATTTTAAAATTCGCACAGCCGCCATCTTGAGGTTATGCAAACAATTGAAAAAAATAGATACCAGTGCATTACAATGTGTATAAACATTTGCTGTACCAAGTTTCATTGCGTTTGGATCATTAAATCGCAAGAAAGGTCTATTTAAAATTTTCAAATTCGCTTGGCCGCCATGTTCGTTTTGTAGTTAACTGGTTTTTAAAAGTCTTACAGATGAACTTTCAGTAGTACCCTTTATCTCCCTACAAAATTTCAGGGTGATACGCTAATAGTTTCAGAGATATAGAATGCCGGTTAAATATTTCGCACAGCCGCCATCATGTGGTTATGTAAACAATTGAACGAAGTTAGATGAGCATTGTTATGTGTATAAACATATACTGTACCAAGTTTGGTTGGTTAAATCGCGAGAAACGTCTATTTGGTTTTGTAGTTACGGTGCCGTTTTTTCAAAAGTCACAAAGGTGAACTTCTAGTAGTTCCCTTTATCAACGTAAAAAATTCCAGGGTGATATCGGTAATAGTTTCGGAGATTTGAATGCTGGTGAAATATTTCGCACAGCCGCCATGTTGGATTGGTGAGACGTAACAAAATTTGAAGGGCACGGTCGGGGTAGTCCGGAATACTGCTATGAACTTACCGAGTTTCATTGAAATCGCTCCAGCCGTTTAGAAGTTACTAGGGGGACACACACACCATCACACACGGACAAAAGGTGATCTCATAAGCCTATTTTTCCAAAATTGAAAATAGGCTAAAAAGTTAAGTTTATTTACAAAGTAACCCCAACAATTATTTATTTCATAATGTGTTTTATATCAATGTTGACCAATCCGATGGCTCTCTGGACATCACGTGATATCACTTGATAAACTAAGGCCATGGCTAACTTTGAAGAGGCATAAAGCTCAACGCGTATGTCAATATATGATTCCTTTCCAAAACGTCCTAACTCCAACTTATAGGAGACGATTACCAACATTTCCAATGATAGGAGATTTTTAAAACACAGTGTCAGGATGTGCATAAAAGTAATGAATGCCATTTCATTATATTCATAATCATATCTGAATTTACGAAGAAACAAAAATGCGATTTCTGTAATTTTGCATTTTATGGATTCACGTCACTTTGGAAATTAACTCTTCAATATTGTAGAATGTCAACAGGCTGTTCAGACAACCACTTTTTGAGTTATACAAAGTTTCGCTAAGATTGACATGTTTACAGTACTTTTGTTGTCGTTGTTGTTGTTGTTGTTGATGATAATTCATTCAAGGGGCTTGGGACATCTTGGTCATTAGCTCCGTGTCTTTGTCTGATAACCTGTATATATGTTATAACTGTATTTGGGACAGGTGCCCCGGGACTAGAAGTAAGGTGCTACCCGGCATTTACCTGGAGGGAGAGTGGAAAATCTCGGTGAATAAACACACTTAGCCGCTGTCAGTGTGGGAATTCGAACCTACGATTTCTGCCTCTGCCCACGTGGCCGTGGTGCACGACTTTCGCCGTTTTTTTGTGCGTTCCATGTATGGCCATTTCAGTCGATTCTGTGATTCTGGACGTTCGCACTGTGCTGGAATCATACCGGCGTTTCACACCCTTTCGGGACCAGCAAAGCGATCTAAGATCGTTGTGCCCTCATCTTAGTATCCTCAAGATTATATTTGTGTATCTCGTGTATAATTGCAATTTGATTTATGTCCCGTATCTTTGTTGTCTTGACGTATTTCTGTAGTTCATTTCATGCGGTATGGTTCAGACACTGTTTGTGTATTTATTGAATGCCTATTTCTCGCTATTTTGGATTACTACGGTACGTATTCTTCCCTCCACAACGATATTTAATATACCATAATTTACCGTAACTCATATTTGCCTGTCCTTTAGAACAGCGTTTCCCAAACTGTGGTACGCGTACCACTGGTAGTACGCTCGTACTGCTGCAGTGGTACCCGGTGATGTTACGAAAAGTATATAAAATATAAAATTTACAAATATAAAAACATTGATATGTTGCCAGAGGACTTTAAGGTCAAAGACAAGGAGCAGTTTTATGAAGTTTTATGTGATTCAGAAGGAAGGCAAACGTTTTCAAAAATGGCTCTTGTGAACTTTTTGGTTGAGAGGCGTGCAGACTATGCACACATAGCTGACAAAGCAGTTAGATTTTTACTGCCTTTCACTACTTCGTACATGTGTGAGACTGCATTTTCCTCGCTTGTTTATCTCAAGAATAAATACCGGAATAGCCTCCTTACAGAAGAAAACGATCTTCGTTTGAGACTCAGGAATCTTAAAACAGACATTCCTCAGTAGGCTTCTAATCTTCAAGCTTAACCTTCACATTGCAGTTGTTAGTTGAATTTTTTTGTTTTTTAATTATTAAGGGCTTATTTATTAATATTATCTGCACAGTGTCATTTCTGAATGTTCGTATTGAATTCTTATAGTAATAAATAATAAAAGAACTGGACACACTTTTACACACAATTACAACCCATCTTTTGGTCTACTACGTACTGGTGGTGGTGGCGGTGGGGGGGGGGGGGGGTTATAGTTACTATATCTCCCAACCATAAGGTGGTACGCGAGAGATTCTCAACTCTTAAAGTGGTACACACTCAAAAAAGTTTGGGAAACACTGCTTTAGAGTACTTTACATCGGACATCTAGCCTACCCTCTACTAGCGTCCTGCCTTTTCCTGTGACACTATGTCAGCTCCGTGTGATCTTTCTTTCCCATTTAATTATAGTACTTCGGTACTTTTAGGTAGATTTCATTAGAAAGCTAACTATTGCTATGGGTACCATGTTTCGACTTCCGGAAAATTTCGACATATCTTCGCGTTTCACATCCCCCAGACCCCAAAACCACCGTCAGTTCAAAAGTTTATATATAATTTATGTATGTATCTCTATATTCTCTTTCTCTCTATATATAAGAATGAAAGTTTGTCTGTTTTATCTGAATTTCTAGGGAAATTTGCGTTATTTACGCGTTTCAGACTGTTTTATGACGGATGCGCGCGAAAATAATTTTTTGTCTGTCTGTCTATCTGTATGTCTGTCTGTCTGTCTGTTTGCCTGTGGACAAGTATGTTCCCTTATAACTCGAGAATGGCTGGGTGGATCAACGTAAAATTTGGTACAGATATCCTTCAGAGGCACGACACTAATCATTGATGTAACTCTTCTCTGTAGCTCCAATAAAAGGGGGCCCACCCCCTTAAAACCCTTGCTGAAATAGGCGTAGAAGGTCGAGACAAAGCTCATTTTCAGCCCCTCAATGTGAGAAATGAAACTCGGGGAAACCCCGAAAGCTACCTTTTTAGGCCCTAAAACCAACCGTTTTTGAGATATTCCCAGAAAACTAATTTCATTTAATCATACTAATATATAACAAGTAGTTCCGTGAAGAACTATACAGCCTGCTCATGTTAATTGCCTCTATCAACATACAAAATTTCAGTTTAATTGCTGTAACAGATTCGTAGATATTGAGAACCGTCTAAATATTTCAGATGGTCACCAGGTTGGATTTTTATTTTTGTACTATTATATTAAGATTATTGTGTACGTGTGGTATTCAAACTTCAATCGCATGATTAGATCACAAGTAGTAAAAACGAGATTTTAAAATTACGCACAGCAGCCATCTTGTGATTATGCAAACAATTGAAATAAATTAGATGCCAGTGGATCAACATTTGTATTAGCATTTAACGTGCAACGTTTCACGGCACTCGGATAGTTAATTCGCGAGAAACGTCCATTTAAATATTTATACTTCGCGTCGCCGCCATTTTGGATTCGTGCTCACCAGGTTACTGAAAGTCCTATAGGTGAACATATGTTCATAGTCTCTATGAACATAAAAATTTCAGTTTGGTTGCTGTAAAAGATTCATAGATATTGAGAACCTTCTAAATATTTCGGATGCTCGCCATTTAGGATTGTTATTTGTATAGGCCAGAGAGTTATGTACCATTCAAGGACACTTATTGCCTAGGTTCATTATTCAAACTTACACTTCGATCGCATGATTACGACACAAGAAATAAAAACTTAATTTTAAAATTTCGCACAGCCGCCATCTTGAGGTTATGTAAACAATTGAATTAAATTAGATGGCAGTACATTACAATCTGAACAAGTAGTTCCGTGAAGAACTATACAGCCTATTTTCATATATCCTACTTATGTTAATTGCCACTATCAACATACACAATTTCAGTTTGATTGCTGTAATAGATTCGTAGATATTGAGAACCGACTAAATATTTCGGATGGTCGCCATGTTTAATTTTATATATGTAGGTCCTAGAGTTATGTACTGTTACATGCAGATTATTGTGAACGTGTAGTATTCAAACTTCAATCGCATAATTAGGACACAAGAAAAAACAAGGAGATTTATAAAAATTTCACAGCTGCCATCTTGAGGTTATGGAAACAATTGAAATAAATTAGATGCCAGTGGATTAACATTCGGATAAAGATTTACTGTACCAAGTTTCACTGCACGCGGATGGTTGAATTGCGAGAAACATCCATGTGAGTATTTATAATTCGCGTCACCGCCATGTTGGATTTGTGATCACCAGGTTATTTAAAGTCCTATAGGTGAACTTAAGTTCATAGCCCCTATGAACATTAAAAGATTTAGTTTGATTGCTGAAATAGATTCGTAGATATTCAGTATCGTCTAAATATTTCGGATGGTCGCCATGTTGGATTGTTAAATGTATAGGCCATAGAGTCATGTACCATTAAAGGAAAATTATTGCGTAGGTTCATTATTCAAACTTTCACTTCGATCGCATGACTACATCACAAGAAATAAAAACTTAATTTTAAAATTCGCACTGCCGCCATCTTGAGGTTATGTAAACAATTGAACTAAATTAGATACCAGTGGATTACAATGTGTATAAATATTTCCTGTACCAGGTTTCAGTGCGCTTGGAACATTAAATCGCGAGAAAGGTCTATTTAAAATGTTCAAATTCGCTTGGCCGCCATGTTCGTTTTGTAGTTAACCGGTTTTTGAAAATCTTATAGATGGACTTCCAGTAGTGCCCTTTATCTCCGTACAAAATTTTAGGGAGATACCGCTAATAGTTTCAGAGATATAGAATGCCGGTGAAATATTTCGCGCATCCGCCATCTTGTGATTATGTAAACAATTGAACGAAGTTAGATGTCGGTGCATTACAATGTATATAAACATATACTGTACCAAGTTTCATTGCGTTTGGTTGGTCAAATCGCGAGAAACGTCTATTTAAAAGTCGCAAATTCGCTTGGCCGCCATGTTGGTTTTGTAGTTACCAGGTTTTCAAAAGTCACATAAGTGAACTTATAGTAGTTCCTTCTATCACCATAGAAAATGTCAGGGTAATATCGGTAATAGTTTCGGAGATATTGAATGCTGGTGAAATATTTCGCACAGCCGCCATGTTGGATTGGTGAGTCGTAACAAAATTTGAAGGGCACGGTCGAGGTCGCCGGGAATAGTGCTATGAACTTTCCGAGTTTCATTGAAATCGCTCCTGCCGTTTAGATTTTATTAGGGGGGGACACACACACGAATCACACACACACACGCGCACACACACACGGACAAAAGGTGATCTCATAAGCCTATTTTTTTTTTCTTTTCAAAATTGAAAATAGGCTAAAAATCATTTACTGTACCACATTTCACTGCGCTCAGAGAGTTAACTCACGAGAAAAGTCTATTAAAATATTTCAAATTCGCTTGGTCGCCATGTTCGTTTTGTACTTTACAGGTTAATGAATTATACATAGGTAAACTTGTATCAGTACCCTTTATCACCGTACAAAATTTAAGGGTGATATCTGTAATAGTTTCGGAGATATAGAATGTCAGTGAAATATTTCGCACAGCCGCCATTTTGAGGTTATGTAAACAATTGAACTAAATTAGACTCCAGTGCATTGCAATGTGTATAAATATTTGCTGTACCAAGTTTCATTACGTTTGGATAGTTAAATCGCGAGAAAAGTCTATTTAAAAGTCTCAACTTCGCTTGGCCGCCATGTTGGTTTTGTAGTCACCAGGTTTTTGAAAGTCTCATAGGTGAACTTCTCGTAGTGCCCTTTATCACCGTACACAATTTCAGGGCGATATTGGTAATAGTTTCAGAGATATTGAATGCTAGTGAAATATTTCGCACAGCCGCCATGTTGGATTGGTGAGACGTAACAAAATTTGAAGGGCACGGTCGAGGTCGCCCGGAATAGTGCTATGAACTTACCGAGTTTCACTGAAATCGCTCCAGCCGTTTAGATTTTATTAGGGACACACACACACACACCTCACACACACACACACACGCACACACGCACACACACACACACGGACAAAAGGTGATCTCATAAGCCTATTTTTTGAAAATTAAAAATAGGCTAAAAATGGGGTCGTAATCATGTTTGTACGGTATAACCTACTCCTGGAAATAACAATCTAAAATTTAAGGACTTGGAGAAGCAGCTTCGAGTACCATTTGTCATATATGCTAACTTTGAAGCTTTGTTAAAACCTTTTAATACATGTCCATCGAATCCAACCAAACCTTTTACCAACACCACTCACATTCATGAACCTTTTAGCGTTGCATATTATATTAAATGTAGCTATGATGACTCGTTAATTAAGTTTGAGCTCTAGAGGACCTGATGCACCTAAAGTTTTTATGGAAAGACTTGAAAAAGATGCCATCCGTATATTCTCTATTTTAAATACTATCATTCCAATGGAACCACTAACACGAAAACAGCAAATGAGTTTTGAAACTGAAACTAATTGTTTTATATGTGGTGAATGTTTATATGCAGATATGGTTCGAGATCATGACCATTTAACAGGAAAATATCGTGGTGCTGCTCACCAAGAATGTAATTTAAAGTATAGAGTAACTATATTCATTCCAATCATTCTACATAACGGTAGCAAATATGATAACCACTTTATCGTTAGAGAATTTAGAGCTTCAGATGTGAAAATTGATGTGGTTGCAAATAATAAGGAACAATACATATTGTTCACAAAATACATCAAAACTGACAATAAGAAAACGATAAAACTGCGATTTTTAGATTCATTCCGCTTTATGCCAAGTAGTCTTGATAAACATCCTAGTAATTTAAAATCAGATCAGTTTTGTGAAATTCAATGTGTCTTTCCAAAATAAGATGATTTTAATTTGATTCGTCAAAAAGGTATATTCCCCTATGAATATATTAACTGTGTGGAACGTCTTGTATATATAGTTCCTGAAGGACATCCGCCCGCCATTCCGGGAGACCATAAAGATCCAGAATACAGTGTAGGTACATTGTTGGCTCTACAGTACATAAGTCATTACGATATACCATACAAATGGTTATGTAGCTTGTTGAGTGAAGCTCTCAATACGCCGAAGCAGATCTTCTCAAGATCATCCTCGATGATGCCAAGTTTCTTGAAGATATCCACGACGAACTTATAAGATGTTGCACTAGCTCCGAATAGAAGGCCATTCACTTTCCATGCATTTTTAGGTAAGTTATATCTCTCACTCAAGTGAGGTATGCATGGTCGGTAAATAGCCTCTTTCTCCTCGTTGACTCGTACGGCTTGCGGAATGTCCACTTCCATTCGTACCGTGGGGTCCAGGAACAAAACCCCTTCCATTCTTCCTGTCATTCCATTCTTTGCCACCAAAAGATGCATTTTACAGTTCTTTAAACACAAGCCATAACAGTGATCAGGAATATTTACATGCACAACGTGTATGGACACAGTTTGACATTCAAACTTTAGGTGAATTTTCAGATATATATTTGAAGACAGATGTGTTGTTATTAGCAGATGTTTTTGAAAATTTCCGGAATGTTCGTATGAAAACATACGACCTTGATCCTTGTCAGTATTTTACTGCTCTTGGGTTAAGTTTCAGTTCAATGTTGAAAAAAAAACGAAAGTAAATTTAGAACTGAAGACTGATATAGACATGATTAATTTTATAAAATCATCAATTCGGGGTGGATTAAGCCAATGTAGTGGACGGTATTCAAAAGCAAATAATAAAGACATGCCTAGCTACAACCCTTGTGAAGAGTCAATGTATATTGTCTACCTCGATGAAAATAACCAATATGGTTGGGCTATGAGTCAATATCTACCACAGAAAGATTTTCGCTGACTGACACAACCTGAAATTGATGTCTTACTTGTTAACACTCTAAATGATAACGATGATATAGGATATATTTTAGAGGTAAATCTCGAGTAACCTAAAGAGTTACATGAAGATCATAATGATTTAACAATTTGTCCTGAGAATAGGAAATCTCCATACATCACATCACGAACAAAAATGTTAATAGCTAATGTGAATGATAAATGTAAATATGTAATACATTATCAAAATTTGAAACAGTGTCTACAGCAGGGATTGAAATTAACTAAAATTCATCGCGTATTACAATTCCGTCAGTCAGCATTGCTCAAGCCATATATTGATATGAACAATAATTAAAGAACACTGTCAACAAACGCTTTTGAAAAAGATTTTTATAAACTCATGAATAATAGTGTTTTTGGAAAGACTATGGAGAATGTTGATAAGCGAGTTGATGTAAAGCTGATAACAAAGTGGGAGAATGATGGTAAAAGGTTTGGTGCGAGCAACTTAATAAGCAAGCCTAACTTTCATAGCTGTTCAATTATTCATGAGGATTTAGTTATAATACAAATGAATCGCCTTAAAGTAACCTACAACAAACCCATATATGTGGGTTACACCATTCTGGAATTGTCAAAAACACTTATGTATGAATTTCACTATGATTATGTAAAGAAAAACTATCATGATAATGCTAAATTACTCTATACAGACACAGATTCTTTTATTTATGAGTTTAAAACTGATGATTTTTATGAAGATATCAAAAATGAGCTAAATAGGTTTGATACAAGTGACTATCCCAAGGATAATATTTACCATTTACCTCTCGTAAACAAAAAGGTTCTTGGTAAATTTAAGGATGAATGTGCTGGTGTTGTTATAGACACATTTGTAGGCACAAAATCTAAATCATACAGCTATATGACAATTGATGATGTAGTAATAAAAAATTAAAAGGAGTAAAGAAGAATGTTGTTAGTAAATAGTTAGATCTAAGTGATTATAAGAACTGTATAGTTAGTAACCCACCTATCTCTTATATAAAAACAAGTGTCCTGACTGACTGACTGACTGACTGACTGACTGACTGACTGACTGACTGACTCATCATCGGCCAGCCAAAACTATTAAAGTTAGAAACATGAAATTTTGGGAATATGTTCGTTCTAAGTCGAAAACGCCCACTAAGGAAGGGTTTTTGGATATTCAGTTTCTAAAGGGGTGTTAAGGGGGTACACTTGCATTTCATTGAATAACAATATCTCCAGATTGCTTTCATTGGGGGATTTGATACTCGGCATATAAACTCATCATTAAAAATAAGAAGATACGTGTCTGAGGGTTTTTCGATGTGGTGTATATTTTGAGGTGAAAGGGGTGAAAAGTGGGGGTTGAAGGTTTCCTAACCAAGCGTGTATCTCTTAAACATCATAGGCGAGGAGTTTGGACCTCATCGGAAAAAAATCAGCATAAAAAATAACAAAATAGGTGTTTGACCGTTTTTTCATAAATCCAATATAAGGGGCCCATGGGGAGGGGTGAAAATATGGGGAGGGGGGAGGAAACGTAATATGTCTGAGTGTAAAGTTATACATGGCCTATGTTGTAGACAATAACACATTACATCTTTTTTGTCTCTTGCTATTTCATCATACGACGAATACTTAGGGAGTTATTAATGATTTTGTACTTTTTGGCCGGAATTTTCTAAGTCCCAGGAATGACATAAAAATTGATTCGAATGAAATTTCGAAAAATAGTTTTTTTTAATACTTTTATTATATTTTTCACGTCTATTAGGGTCCGGAACCAACATGATATTTTGATGTTTTTATTTCGTCCCATGCATTTTTGGTTTCAGGTGATTGAATTATTTTCCACTAGGACCGTTGCTTATCTCTTATATAAAAACAAGTGTCCTGACTGACTGACTGACTGACTGACTCATCATCGGCCAGCCAAAACTATTAAAGTTAGAAACATGAAATTTTGGGAATATGTTCGTTGTAAGTCGAAAACGCCCACTAAGGAAGGGTTTTTGGATATTCAGTTTCTTAAGGGGTGTTAATGGGGTACACTTGCATTTCATTGAATAACAATATCTCCAGATTGCTTTCATTGGGGGATTTGATACTCGGCATATAAACTCATCATTAAAAATAAGAAGATACATGTCTGAGGGTTTTTCGATGTGGTGTATATTTTGAGGTGAAAGGGGTGAAAAGTGGGGGTTGAAGGTTCCCTAACCGAGCGTGTATCTCTTAAACGACATAGGCGAGGAGTTTGGAACTCAGCGGAAAAAAATCAGCATAAAAATAGCAAAATAGGTGTTTGACCGTTTTTTCATAAATCCAATATAAGGGGCCCATGGGGAGGGGTGAAAATATGGGGGGGGGACGTAATATGTCTGAGTGTAAAATTTTGCATGGCCTATGTTGTAGACAATAACACATTACATCTTTTTTGTCTCTTGCTATTTCATCATACGACGAATACTTAGGGAGTTATTAATGATTTTGTACTTTTTGGCCGGAATTTTCTAAGTCCCAGGAATGGCATAAAAATTGATTCGAATGAAATTTCGAAAAATAGTTTTTTTAATACTTTTATTATATTTTTCACGTCTTTTAGGGTCCGGAACCAATATGATATTTTGTTGTTTTTTTTCGTCCCATGCATTTTTGGTTTCAGGTGATAGAATTCTTTTCCACTGGGACCGATGCTTATCTATTATATAAAACTAAGTGTCCTGACTGACTGACTGACTCATCATCGCCCAGCCAAAACTATTAAAGCTAGAAACATGAAATTTTGGGGATATGTTCGTTGTAAGTCGAAAACGTCCACTAAGGAAGGGTTTTTGGATATTCAGTTTCTAAAGGGGTGTTAAGGGGGTACACCTGCATTTCATTGAATAACAATATGACACGACTATGACGCGAGCGAAGCCGCGGGTACCTGCTAGTCTATATATAAAAGAAAGTCGTGTTAGTTACACTATTTATAACTCAAGAACGGCTGAACAGATTTGGTTGAAAATTGGTGTGGAGGTAGCTTTGAACCAGGAGACGGACATAGGATACTTTTTTTAATCCCGTGGCGGGATATAAAACGACACTATAAAACGTAACGCAAATGACAGCTTAAATAAACCCATGAAGGAATGGCAAGGCAAGTCGTTTCCAGGCAACAGTAGCTCTTGACGAGACACGGCCGACTGGGTGCGAGTAGCACTCTCCACTACCGGTATAGAAAATGAGGCTCTTAACATGAAATCCCGTTAGTTGCTCAACGTAATTTGTATTCTCTTTGAATCATCATTAACAATGCCGTGACAAAGACGATTGAATCTTTCCCGACAAAGCCATAATGCGAGGATAAGAAACATTGCGAATGAAAGGACTGAAGAAAAGAAATTGCCCTTGAAGAGCGCCGCGTTAGTATGGCTCGACTTCGTGCTTCTCAATCACAAGAGCAAAGTGAGGCAGCCCGTGAAACGGCTCGGTTGGCAATCCGAAATCGTCGAGCGAGTAGCTTCAAGAAAATGGCGTGCGTTTGTATCAAGAAAGTCCCACATGCGTTCATATACCATTCATCCCATTGCGATGAAACTTGGGTGAGATGTTCTGTACACTTCAGGTAAGGTCTCTGGCTTAGTAAATCCACTTAACAATAGGTAGCGCACGAGTAGATTCAACAAATGAGCGACGACGGGCGAAGCGTTTCAACAAAGTCCTGTATGCGTTCACATACCATTCGTCCTATAGCGATGAAACTTGGGTGATAGGTTGTGTACACTACAGGCAAGGTTTCTGGCTTAGTAAATCCATGTTATAATAGGTAGTGCACGAGTAGATACAACAAATGAGCGACAACGCGCGAAGCGTTTCAACAAAGTCCAGTATGCGTTCATATAATATTCGTCTGATAGCGATGAAATTTGGATGAGATGTTGTGTACACTTCAGGGAAGGTTTCTGGCTTAGTAAATCCACTTTACAATAGGTATCTCACAAGTAGATTAAACAAATGAGTGACGATGCACGAAGTGTTTCAATATACAGTAGTCCCGTATGCGTTCATATACCATTCGTCCGATAGCGACTTAACTTGGGTGAGTGGTTGAGTACACTCCAGGGAAAGTTTCAGGCTTAGTAAATCCGTTTTAGAATAAGTAGCGCACAAGTAGATTCAAAAAATGAGCGAAGACGCGCGAAGCGTTTCAACAAACTCCCGTATGCGTTCATATACCATTAGTCCGATAGCGATGAAACTTGGGTGAGATGTTGAGTACACTTCAGGGAAGGTTTCTGGCTTATTAAATCCACTTGACAACAGGTATCGCACAAGTAGATTCTACAAATGGGCGACGGCACGCGAATCGTTTAAAGAAAGTCCCGTCTGCGTTCATATACCATTCATCCGATTGCTATGAAACTATAGTGAATTGTTGTGCACACTCCAGGAAAGGTTTCTGACTTAGTAAATCCTTTTTACAATAGGTAGTATATTCAACAAATGAGTAACGGCGCGCGTATCATTTAAAAAAAATATGCGTTCATATACCATTCGAGCGATTGCATTGAAATTTGGTGAAATATTGTTTCCACTTTCGCGAAGATTTCTGATTTAGTAGATCCATTTTACAATTGGTAGCGCACGAGTAGATTCAACTAATGAGCGACAGCGCCTGAATCGTTTCAACCAAGTCGCGTATGCGATCATATAGCATTCATCCGATTGTGATAAAACTTTGGTGAGTTGAGTACAGTCCTGCGAAGGTGTATGAATTAGTAAATCCGTTTTTCATTGGGTGGCACACAGGTAGATTCAACAAATGAGTGACGGTCCGCGAATCGTTGAAACAAAATCCCGTATGCGTTTATATGTCATTCATCCGATTGCGTTGAAACGTTGATGAGTTGTCGTGTACACTCCAGGGAAGGTTTTCGACTTAGTAAATCCATTTTACAATAGATAGGGTACGAGTATATTCTACAAATGGGTGACAACGCTCGAATCGTTTCAAAAAAGTCCTGTAAGCGTTCATATACCATTTATTTAATTGCGATGAAACTTTGTTCAGTTGTTGAGCACGCTCCCATGTTTTGTTTTGTTTTTAGATAGAAAATCAATTTTACAATAGTTTAGTGGTGGTTAACGGAAAGAGAAAAATATATTGGGAATCCAGAAGCACTTGAACAAACAAAGTTACAACGCCAACACTTTCTTTGGTTGGCATTGCAACGCATGCCGGGTACAGCTAGTATTATATAAGAACATGTGTGTATTTAGAAGTAAAAATCGTCAGCTGTATACTAATTTGTTGAACAATGTTGCTTTAAATAATGAAGACAACAAACGATTCATTATACCCAGCTCATTTGATACTCTCGCTTGGAGAAACAGTCGCATTGACGACTATTGATTTACTTAAGTCTGATGTTCACTGTATTGTATTATTTGTAGTAGTAAGTTTATATTGTAATATATTTGTAACAAGATGTTCAGCAAAGAACATATAGCCTACTTTCTCCTAAATGTATGGGTATCTTTATGTTCGACCCCCACTATTATGTGTCAGGAAACTGTATCATAATGATGGTCATTATAACACTCTTTTTCATTATGATACAGTTTCTCCAGCCAATCAGAGCTCGTTCATTGACCAATTAGGTAACGATACCTACTCGCGTGCGCTCAAAATCCAACATGTCTATATAAATTACCGAAAGTGCACCGTCCATAATGTTCTCGTAAATAAACTGGTTAATATGAGACACTGTACCTTAATATCCTTAAATCCAATTTCTACACAGCGGGTTGTTTTCAAACGATTTCCGTGACATTTTTACTGAATACTGATGCTCAATCTGCACATACGGCATTGAAGCTCACAGAGCGCATGCGTCGGTCGGTCAGTGAGCTTGGACATCAGAGATATCCTACCCTGCGCAGCACCCGATCACAAAATTCTAGTGACAATCTCAACAGATATTTATGAATATTTATGTTAAAACATATAATAAAGTTGTAATTATCGTCGAACATAAACAGTCGTATGCAACTCGCCTATAATGGTAATTAAGACACTAGTATGGAAATTATAAAACTCGCATACGCTCGTTTTATAAAAAATACTCGTGTCTTAATTATAGCCATTATAGGCTCGTTGCATAATGTACTATTATGACTCTTTGTCCTCATCCCTAAAACAATCACCCCAACCACAATGTATTGTTTGTTTTCTTTTATATTGATAATAAGCCAGTAAGTGTCAAGATCAATATTATATACTTTATGATGATTGAATAAGAAAACTACTAACTTATTGTAATGCATTCACGTCCGTTAATCTCTATATTAAGCCAGCCTGCAAAATTAAGAATCTTCCGCCCCAATCACAGTAGGTGGTGCTGCGACCTATCAGTGAATTAATCTTTATCTTGTACGCCTATGCACTGCCATCGTAATGTACTACGATGGCAGTGTTCTATGGGTGTTGAATGAGTAGGCAGTTTAAAGTAGCCAAGAGGGAGGCGATCCAGCTGGCAGTGTTTAAAGGTATTCGGAGCGCGATCGTGGCTAATAGTTGAACTACCAGTATTACAAAATTGCCATACTTCAGGAGGCCAGCTCAGGCATTTACACAGCGTTATGTTTGGAGCAATATTACCCACATAACCCACAAGAGGACAGCACCGTACAGAGGCATTAAGAAGGCTGTGGTTAATGACAACGTGTATCTAGTTCTTCTATTCTCCTTTTTCTAATGTCTTCTGTTTATGTGCGATGCTGGGACTGTGATTTTATTAATATACGAGTGTATACTTTATCCTCTCCTTTGAGCTAAATGTTATTTTATTCAGTATCTGTGGAAAAAGCTCGTGCACATCATTTGTAAAAGAATTCAAGAAAAAAAAAACCTAGCTGTAGCAGTACTCGATCCCCAGTCAACTGCGTGTCAGACTAACATGCTAGCCCAGAGCTAACCGTATCCATGACGTCAGGTGTTCTTAACTGACATATTAGATACAAACTGTTGGCAAATAATGACTTTAAATAAACGATTTCTTCACTGCAGTACATCTTCATTAAAGATCATTTCATACAAAGTTTATATTATTGTATCAGTACGGTATATCACATACAACATACTAAAACTACTGAAATATAAGACAGGCACATGAGGACAGCTGCCATCTTGTCGTGTGACACAACGGCTCAGCTCTTTTAAGCCACTCATACTGTATAATATTATAATATTAAATTATAATAAATAACGGATCACGACCTTCAGGATAGCTTAAACCCCCCTAGACTCGATAATCGGAATTGGTGGGTCTTAAGCTATTTATTAAAATGGTTGCATAATTCACACGGCCGCCATCCTGAAATGGCATGACCGATGACCTTGAATTTTGGGTGAAAGACGCGTCCTATATAAAGGTATGTTGTCACCAAATTTGGTAGAGATCGGATGATTAGTTTAGCCGTAATTTGATTTTACGTTTTGAACATTTGAGTGGCCGCCATTCTGTTTTGGTAAAGATGGCGGCGATATAAAGTATGACACTGAGGTGTCCTTTACTAGTGCTACTTCTGTACCAAATTTCGTTCAATTCGGTTTCACCGTGTTCGAATTGATAGGGGGGGACAGACATTCAGAGTACACACACTCACACACACACAGACACACACACACACACACAGACTCACACACACACACACACACACAGACTCACACACACACATACACACACACAGACAGACACACTTTTTTTTCGCCCTGTGTTGATCTCATAAGTCTACTTTCATTTTTTGCAAAAATCAAAAGTAGGCTAAAAACGGTAAGTATAATGTATAATGTTAGGCTATTTTTGTTTAGTAAAAAGAACATAAATAATACATTTTAGTGTAAAATGATTGCTTTTTATATTACAGAAAATATTTTAAAACAAGATGTTCAGTAAAAAACATATAGCCTACTTTCTCCTAAATGTATGAGTAAAGTTATAACTCGTTGTTATTATCAAAGAGTATAATAGAACTATTCTTTGTTGAAGACCTTAGAAACGATTTACCTCTACCAAACGCCACAACCTAGAGAAAAACTGCTACCATCATTGAAGAAAGAAAGATAAGAAGTATATCAAGAATGTTATGGATCTGGATACATAATCGACCGGACTGGCGGCGTGGCTCAGCGGTAACGTTCTCGCTTGCTGGGCCCTAGGTTGCAGGTTCGTATCCTGGCGCAGTCAACTGGCATTTGAGGGTGCACAAATGCGAGGGTGCCGTGTCAGTACATTTACTGGCACGTTAAAGATCCCCTTCGGGCCAAAATTCCGGCACCCCGGTGTCTCTAAAATCAGCAGTAGTTAAAAGGGATGTAAAACCAATAACATTATTATTATTATTATTATTACGACCTGCCGTGGGCAACATCCAACTTTGAGTTGAGGCATGTCTTTACACGTCTGGTTGTGCATGGCTTTCACAACCCTAATTGAATTAACAAATCTTTCCATGACCCTACAGAGACGTGTGTATACAAACTATGTGGATATTTTCGATAATATAATCCTAACAGAGCGAGTGCATTCTAGCGGCCAGAAGAAGAAACTTTTCAATAAAATCTGGAAGTTACCTTTTTGGCAGCTAGATGTCCAGAGTAAATCTGCTGGCGAATTATGTTTTAATTAAATATATATTTTACACCATAATGTGCACAATATAACGCTTAATTTTAAAACATCTGAGTCATTACAAAACAATAAACATATAACATTTCAAGCAAAAAACCTAGCTCTGATCGGGTTTGAACCATAGGCATTTGAGCGATAGGCTAACTCTCTACCACTGAGCTAATTGTGTCAACGAATATCGTTCTATTTAAAATGACTTACATAGAACTTGTTAGCAAATAATGATTTATACTAAACGATTTCATCACTGGAGTATATTATTTATATATAAAGCATTTCATACAAAGTTTATTTATTTTTATCAGTACGCTATATTGCATGCAATACTCAAATTAGTGAAATATAAGTCCGGCACAAGATATCCGCTGCCATCTTGTCTTATTACTGAATCAGTTCAGCTTTTTAAAATCACGTCTGCACTATAGTATTACAAAATAAACTTTTAATTTCGAACGTGCCTCTTCCTTTTAGAACAGTTAAAACGATTCTCGGCTCGATAATCGGAACTGGTGGGTCCCATGATATGGATTATAAAGTTTGCATAATTCGCACGGCCGCCATCCTGAAATGGTATGGCGGACGACCTTGTAATTTGGTCACAAGACGCATCCTATACGAAGGTATGTCGTTACCAAATTTGGTAGAGATCGGATGATTTGGTTAGTCGTTATTTGATTTTACGTTTTGAACGTTTGAGTGGCCGCCATTCAGTTTTAGTAAAGATGGCGGCGATATAAAACATGACACTGAGGTGTCCTTTGCTAGTGCTACCTTTGTACCAAATTTCGTTCAATTTGCATTCACCGTGTTCGAATTGATAGGGGGGGACAGACATTCAGAGTACACACACTCACACACACACACACACAGACACACACACACACACACACACAGACTCACACACACACATACACACACACACATACACACACACAGACAGACACACTTTTTTCGCCCTTTGTTGATCTCATAAGTCTACTTTCATTTTTTGCAAAAATCGAAAGTAGGCTAAAATGTACAGAATGTGTGAACTAAGCAAGGGGAATGTAAACATGTAAAGTGGAAATTGTTAATATCCATGTGCGAAAAAAATATGAAATGGCTATCACCATTTTTAAAATTAAAAGATTTTAAAAAATGTACAGAATGTGTGAACTGAACAAGGGGAATGTAAAAATGTAAAGTGGAAATTGTAAATATTCATGTGTGAAAAAATGAAATGGCTATCACCATTTTTAGCCTACTTTCGATTTTTGCAAAAAATGAAAGTAGACTTATGAGATCAACACAGGGCGAAAAAAGTGTGTCTGTCTGTGTGTGTGCATGTGTGTGTGTGAGTCTGTGTGTGTGTGTGTGTGTGTGTGTGTATGTGTGTGTGTGAGTCTGTGTGTGTGTGTGTGTGTGTGTCTGTGTGTGTGTGAGTGTGTGTACTCTGAATGTCTGTCCCCCCCTATCAATTCAAACACGGTGAATGCGAATTGAACGAAATTTGGTACAAAGGTAGCACTAGCAAAAGACACCTCAGTGTCATGTTTTATATCGCCGCCATCTTTACTAAAACTGAATGGCGGCCACTCAAACGTTCAAAACGTAAAATCAAATAACGACTAACCAAATCATCCGATCTCTACCAAATTTGGTAACAACATACCTTCGTATAGGATGCGTCTTGTGACCAAACTACAAGGTCGTCCGCCATACCATTTCAGGATGGCGGCCGTGCGAATTATGCAAACTTTATAATCCATATCATGGGACCCACCTGTTCCGATTATCGAGCCGAGAATCGTTTTAACTGTTCTAAAGGAAGAGGCACGTTCGAAATTAAAAGTTTATTTTGTAATACTATAGTGCAGACGTGATTTTAAAAAGCTGAGGTGATTCAGTAATAGGACAAGATGGCAGCGGATATCTTGTGCCTGACTTATATTTCACTAATTTGAGTATTGCATGCAATATAGCGTACTGATACAAAATAAATAAACTTTGTATGAAATGCTTTATATATAAATAATATACTCAAGTGATGAAATCGTTTAGTATAAATCATTATTTGCTAACAAGTTGTATGTAAGTCATTTTATATAGAACGATATTCGTTGACACAATTAGCTCAGTGGTAGAGCGTTAGCCTATCGCTCAAATGCCTATTGTTCAAACCCGATCAGAGCTAGGTTTTTTGCTTGAAATGTTATATGTTTATTGTTTTGTAATGTCTCAGATGTTTTAAAATTAAGCGTTATATTGTGCATATTATGGTGTAAAATATATATTTAATTAAAACATAATTCGCCAGCAGATTTACTCGAGACATCTAGCTGCCAAAAAGGTAACTGCCCGCCGGCATATTTTTTTTTTCAGCCCGAGCCTAGCCACAGTATGTAATTCCGAGCCTCTTATTGGCTGTTATGTCATGCAATTCTCCTGGTTCCGAATAGTGACGGTAGGTAGTAGCAGGGGTCACATCCGATCAAACATGGAGGAAAGTTATCGAGTGAGATGTGGATAATATTCGATGTTGAATTGCATTATTAGCGTGAAACAGGCATGAAACGTGCTTTAGATCAAGTTTAAAACAACCCACGCAGCAAATGAATGCGTTCCAATCAACATTTAAAGTCCAAGTGAAATCATTCGACATTTGACCACATTATATTAAGACCTATGATAATATACTCTCGTTACGAGCGGAAATGTGCACGAGTGGTAACGTGCGAGCTTGGTAATTCTGTGTCTCGGGTTCAAGACTGCTCGAGGGCAGAAATTTTTATTTCTTTCGAGTAGTGGTTTTTGATCGGTTCTAAATCCACCTCCACCTCCCCACCTCACAAGATGGGGACAGTGCGATATCTCTCGAACTTATGGTTGGATTTTAACAAATGAGGTGTTGTTGAACTCGGGCAGACACCCCCTTTCCAATGGACAACATATTTCAACCCCAAAAATAAAACCTACCCCTACTAGAGGGTGAAATTGAATTTTTTAGAGAATCTCTGTTACCAATTGCAACATGTGAGAGTTTGAATGCCGATATGGAATGTAACGTTTTTCTGCAAACCAATAATCAAAGAGGGGCATGTTAGGCCTTGAGGTGAGAGCCCCTGTTATTGTTGACGAGCCCCCTGCTGTCGGGCCCGTGTTGATGGGTTATTGTTGACAGGTCCTTGTGGACGAGTCCTTGTGGACAGGTCCTTGTGGACGAGTCCATGTCCCTTTGGACGGGTCCCTTTGGCCTGGTTCCTACGGACTAGCCCATGAATTTATTTAAATTATGTCAAAGGGCCTAACTACATTTGTGTGTGTTGAATTGACGTTGTTCACCACTACTATAATGGGATAACGATATGAAAGGAAAGTAGCGAAATACATGTGAACACGTGTGAGATGACCTTATTACCGTCCTCCTTGTGAACTAAGTCACATCCTGTTTCGGTTCATACGTGAGAAAATGCAAGTTCATGTGTAATATGACCTAACACACAAGTGGACACATGTGCACGTGCACGATAAGAGCTAACAAGTCACAACCTGTTTTGACAGTGGTGGGAATAAGGCTAGAGACATGTACGAGTAGTCAAATTACACCGGCAGACAACCCCTTTCCTATGGATAACTTATTTCCACTCTAAAATAAAATCTACCCCTACTAGAGAGTGAAATAATAATTTTTTTGTAAAAGTCGCTTTCCATGTGCAACATGTGGGAGTTTGTACGCCAATATGAAATTAAACTCGTTCCACATAAAGTGCATGCATACAACTGAATGCCGCTATGATTTATCATTTTCGTTTTTTGTTTTACAAATGCGCAATTGTTTTTTTTTGTAAGAGGGCGGGCTTTTTGAATAATGATTTATAGATACGTTTTTTTACAAATTAACCAAAGATCCAAAAACTAATAGGTCATCGGCTTTTTAATATCTTATGAACTAAGAAAGCTAGGGACTTGTATGAGGGGTCGTTGGACTTGGGGTGACGCCCTGTTTTTGAATGTATTATTCATTTTTTGTCAAAAGGGCCTAACTGCACTTTCGTTAATATCTCGCTAACTAATAATCACAGAGGGTCAAGTAAGGTGTCATAGAACTTAAAATGGCCAACCCCTCCCCATGACCAATGAATTTACCCCAAAATAAAACAGCAAGGTCATTAACCTATGATTTTATCAACTAATAATCAGAGAGGGGCAAGTAAGGTGTCACAAGACTCAGGATGGCCAACCCTTTTCCATGACCAACGAATTTACCCAAAATACCCAAAACAGCAAGGTCATTGACCTAAGATTTTATAAACTTATCAGTAGAGAGGGTCAAGTGAGCTGTCATAGGACTACGAATGGTTAACCCTTTCCCATGACCAATGAATTTACCCCAAAAATCCAAAACAGCAAGGTCATTGACCTGAGATTTTATAAACTAATAATCGGATATCAACATGTGAGGTGTCATAGGACTTAGAATGGTCAACCCTTTCCCATGGCTAATGAATTTACCCAAAAATACCCTATACATCAAGGTCATCGACCTGAGATTTTATAAACTAATAATCGGATATGGGCATGTGAAATGTTTACAGTGAGTGATGAAACATAGCTAGGTAGTGAAAGAATTATTATAGGCTACAAGTATGGTGACTGACAAATCTTTCACCATTGGAACTTGTTTTCAGATCAAACTGCAGTACAGAGAGAGCATAGGTTGTAGGTATGGGATAATAAATGACAAATGGTGTATACAAAATCTGATTTATCGATTCAAGAAATAAGAGTAGACAATCTTTAATTGATTGGTTAAAGAGGATAGCTAAAATCCAAAATGGTGACTATATCGAACTAAACTGATCTAAGCTGAATCAAACTCAACTAAACCGAACTAAACCGAAGCAAACTTAATCAAAAACAAGTCAATGGTTTAAGTGTAAAACTTGTGGGTGAATGTGGTCATTGGTAATGTCAGAAAGGAAAGGGATAACGCTCTACCTATAGAGGGTAGGTAAAGCTAGTGCATGATGCTAATGCACACACACACATAAGTACATGAAACACACACAACTAACCTATACTGTTTTTATGGGTTGACTGTTAAAACTTGCTCAGTGGTTACTGGGACAAGATGGTCGCTACACACAACAAGCGTTAAATACTTGAGGCTAATAATCTACACACACACACACACACACACACACTTGTTCTAAACTAAACTGTCTTGCTGACAGTGCTCACACTGTAGGCAGATGACAGAAATGCTTGGCTAACAGAAATACAATCATTTCCGGTTGTCTAATGTTACCAGCTAACCATTTTGTGCTGCAGTGGCGAGCACATGTACCACTTACACTAGAGATTTTAACTCGATTTCAAGCTCTAAGTCCTAGAACGAATCAATCTAAGAAAAAAGGGCATGGTGGCGCAGTGGTTAAGCTGTTAGCCTTTCAGGTCAATACACATGTCATAAACATATAAAAAGCAGAGATAATATTTTAAACCGATTACACTCATCTCTTTTCAAATTATTACTTGGATTGCAAATACAAAGGTGGACTGGGTGTGATATACAGTTAATGCTGCCTATCGCACACTAGCTGTAAGGAAGCCATATGTAGAGCTATATGTAGAGAACTACCTAGCGATTTCATGAACTGGTATAGCTATGTCGCATAAACGGTGCAGGATACAATCCAGCAACTATAATTCGTATCTTGTGGAACAGAGAAAATGCACTTTTGCCTTGATGGATAACAAATGTGTGCAGACGAATGACCTACTGTACGCATTAGCCTAGCAAGGGGTTATAACCACGAGGAGGAGGTGTGATTTCTATATTTTATTGTTTAGAGACATGGCTTTTGTAACCAGTAGATTTAATTGATTCAGTATTTTGTAAATATTTATTTTTGTAATTGTAAATAGTTAATTTTTTTTTGTAAATAGTGGAAACCATTTATTTTTGTAATGGTAAATGTTAAATGTATAATTAAAGTTCTTTGGGATGAGTGTGCATGTCAATGAAGTTTTTAGGGATAAATAGAGTGGTTGTGTGTTTGTTCTCAAAGACAGGCAAGGTTGTGTGGATGTATGACTACACAGAAAGAGAGAGAGAGAGAGTGTAGAAACAGCCTTACCTGCAGTAATAATAGTAGACCTCTATGTTTTACATACACATAGACAGACTGTACGATCGCAATGGCCAAGCACTCACTTTAACACCATTTACAAAATCTTAAAATGAAAAAATCAAGTTTCGCAAATATGAACTTTTAATATAAACAAAATAAAAATAAAATGTGTAAACAACAAAATTGGAAAATCCATGTTTCCATATCATGAAATTCAAAAACTTTAAACTGACATTTAAAAGAAATGCAAATGGAAAATCGACAAATTGTAATGTGTGAAATGTGAAAATGAACAAATGGCTATCATTATTTTAAAAAAATAAAAAAATGGTGTTGTATGGTTGAGGTGTGAATCAAACCCTACATATTTTGGACCACCCGAGACTGAGTATACTTGTTTTAGTCCTCATACCTATTTTAAAATTTTGTGTTAAAGCTAGGAATTGAACCTGAGAGCTTGTAGGGGGAGACAAAGGTTAGAATATGTTAAACAGATAGCCTTGAATGTAGAATGTGGTAGCTATATAGAGATGAAACGATTAGCTCGGGACAGATAGGTACTGAGATCTGCATCAAACCAGTCAAAGGACTAAAGACTCAAACAACAACATGTACGTTCACCAAAATAATGTTGTGTAACGGTAAATGTTAGTCAACGAACAGTAATGCATTACTAAAACCCATGACACGATACCTAAGAGCTTTTCTAAAATGATTATAAAATGCCTTTAACCCTATATTGAACACCCAGTTCACAAGACTCATAACTGCAATGTTATGGTAAAACAAAACAAAATCTATATTTCAAAACAAACAAGTGGTTTAGTCAATGTATACTGGAAAAAGTTTTGTAAACACTCAAGTCCTCAAGACCAATTAAATTAGTAACTGTCAGGTTGGCCGAGTGGTTAAGGTGTTTGACTTAAGATCAAATTTCTGTATAAGGAAGCAAGGGTTCGAATCCCTTACCTGACATAACTATTGCCTTAACATGGCTTGGCCACACTGTATTATTATGATACTCAGTACACAAACCATAGATATAGTTTATTGTTTAAGACCACTCTCTTTCTGAACATAGTCAGAGACTGTTGATGGTTAACAATTGTATTAATAGTGGGACATGGGGATAGCAATTAAGAAAAAACAGCCAATACCCATACAATATTTTTATTCATTTTAGTTTTTTTTAATTTACGATAGTTACACACTGAATACAACTTTTTATCTCTTTACCATTGTTTGATATAGATTTTAAACACAACGCTTGTTGTAGATCCTTTTACAACTTTCTCCAGGTACTCTTGTTCTTAAAAACTGGGGAAGCCGCAATGGTTTTATAGACATTAAACCCTCATTCTCTTCTTTTTCATCATCATCATCATCATCATTATAAATATTATCTTTATAATTATTATAGTCATTGTCACCATCATTATCATCATCATCATCATCATCCTCAACATCACTAGAACTATCCAATTCCATTTTTTCCTTTTCAAAAGGGATCTCTTGAAGAGTCTGTGTTGCTTTTGATAGTGTTACGGGTTTATTGAACGTTGACAACTGTCCTAACATGACTTTTTGAGGAGATAAATGTTTTTCCATAAGGAAGTCACTATGTTGAGTAACACTATGTTTTTGTCGGACTTGCTTTTTCTTGTTCTTTTGATCATGTTTTGTTAACACTAACGGTGTTTCATTTGGTATACCACATTGATGAGTACCCACACTTAAGACCTCACCATGTTTACTTTTTAGATGACCTAGACATGTTGTTGTTCTTTGTTTTGAGCACTGCCAAAATATGATGCCATTCGCATTTTCCCGCTTATAGTTATAAGAGTACCCATGATACAGGGCACGTGGTTTACCTTTATTGGTTATAGTATATTCCATAGTAGCCACTGACTTGTATAGTCGATCCGCCTACTACAAAGGTCTGAACACTTGTGGTGAAAGAATGATGTTGTGTTGACGTTTTATGCAGGATAATGTTGGTGGCATATGTGGGTGGCTTATGTTGATGACATGTGTTGTTGGCTGAATTTGGTGGCTTATGTTGATGGGTTATGGTGGTGGCTTATGTTGATGGCTTATGTTAGTGGCTTATGTTGATGACATATGTTGGTGACTTATGTTGATAGCTTATGTTGGTGGCTAATGTTGATGACATATGTTGTTGGCTTATGGTGGTGGCTTATGTTGATGGTATATGTTGCTGGCCTATGTTGATGGTTTATGTTAATGGCTTAGGTTAATGTCTTAGGTTGATGGCATAAGTTGATGGCTTATGTTGGTGGCTTATGGTGGTGGCTTATGCTGGTGGCTTATGCTGGTGGCTTATGCTGGTGGCTTATGGTGGTGGTTTATGGTGGTGGCTTATGTTGATGACATATGTTGGTGACTTATGTTGGTGGCTTATGGTGGTGGCTTATGGTGGTGGCTTATGGTGGTGGTTTATGGTGGCTTATAGTGGTGGCTTATGGTGGTGGCTTATGGTGGTGGGTTATGGTGGTGGTTTATGGTGGCTTATAGTGATGGCTTATGGTGGTGGTTTATGGTGGTGGCCCATGTTGGTGGCTTATTTTTGGTGGTTTACGTTAATACCTTATTTGTAATGGCTTATTTGACAAGTTATTGTTGTCAATGTATTTAGAGGATTTTTCTCTTGGTTTTGGAAAGTATCTCAACTCTTTTTTTATGGTAGCATAATGCTTACCGCCATGTTTGTAAGCAACAACAACACACTAAAATTCCAAGAATCCAAAGTACTCTAAGGTTAATGATTGTCTCTCAACTCCATTCAACGTCTAGTCAAGAAACATTATATATTTTTCACATTTTACAAAAAAGGTAAATTGGGAAAGTAAGCTATATGTTTAAACTAAAAATCATATCAAATCATATGCTAACTCCAACACCTACGTCTATCCCAATCTCAGTCAAAAAAATATAATATTCTTCAAATTTTTCCAAAACAGTATTTGGAAAGTAGGCCATATTTTGAAAACTAATCATCCTATAAAGTCACATACAAGATGGCGGCCGTAGCATAACTTAACCTAGCCT
The DNA here is from genome assembly GCA_946902985.2 of Meconema thalassinum. Taxonomy (NCBI): domain Eukaryota; kingdom Metazoa; phylum Arthropoda; class Insecta; order Orthoptera; family Tettigoniidae; genus Meconema; species Meconema thalassinum. Next base: position 560,501,612 of record OX336391.1, read on the forward strand.
AACCTAACAAGATGGCGGCCATAGCTTAACTTAACCTAACCTAACCTACGAGGTGTGATCAAAAAGTTCCAAAAAAGTGACTGCGACTTAACCTAACCTAGCCTAGCCTAACCTAACCTAACCTACAACGTGTGTTCAAAAAGTTTCAAAATGGCGGTCGTAGCTTTACTTAACCTAACCTAACTTAACCTAAACCTACGAGGTGTGATCAAAACTTTTTCAAAATAGTGGTCATAGCTTAACTGAACCTTGTCTAACCTAACCTAACCTAAACCTACGAAGTGTGATCATAAAGTTCCAAGATGGCGGTCGTAGCTTAACTCAACCTAACCTAACCCTACGAGGTGTGATCAAAAAGTTCCAAAAATGGCTGCCGTAGCTTAACTTAACCTTTGAGTCATTTTTTTACGGGCCCCGGAGGACGGGTCCTTGTTGACGGGTCTCTGTGGCGGGTCCCCTTTGACATAATTTGGATAAAATGCAAGGGCCAGTCCATAGGGATCAGTCCAAAGGACCCGCCCACAGAGACCCGTCAACAAGGACCCGTCCTCCGGGGCCCGTAAAAAAAATGACTCAAAGGTTAAGTTAAGCTACGGCAGCCATTTTTGGAACTTTTTGATCACACCTCGTAGGGTTAGGTTAGGTTGAGTTAAGCTACGACCGCCATCTTGGAACTTTATGATCACACTTCGTAGGTTTAGGTTAGGTTAGGTTAGACAAGGTTCAGTTAAGCTATGACCACTATTTTGAAAAATTTTTGATCACACCTCGTAGGTTTAGGTTAAGTTAGGTTAGGTTAAGTAAAGCTACGACCGCCATTTTGAAACTTTTTGAACACACGTTGTAGGTTAGGTTAGGTTAGGCTAGGCTAGGTTAGGTTAAGTCGCAGTCACTTTTTTGGAACTTTTTGATCACACCTCGTAGGTTAGGTTAGGTTAAGTTAAGCTATGGCCGCCATCTTGTATATGACTTTATAGGAAGATTAGTTTTCAAAATATGGCCTACTTTCCAAATACTGTTTTGGAAAAATTTGAAGAATATTATATTTTTTTGACTGAGATTGGGATAGATGTAGGTGTTGGAGTTAGCATATGATTTGATATGGTTTTTAGTTTAAACATATAGCTTACTTTCCCAATTTACCTTTTTGTAAAATGTGAAAAAATATATAATGTTTTTTGACTAGACGTTGAATGGAGTTGAGAGACAATCATTAACCTTAGAGTACTTTGGATTCTTGGAATTTTAGTGTGTTGTTGTTGCTTACAAACATGGCGGTAAGCATTATGCTACCATAAAAAAAGAGTTGAGATACTTTCCAAAACCAAGAGAAAAATCCTCTAAATACATTGACAACAATAACTTGTCAAATAAGCCATTACAAATAAGGTATTAACGTAAACCACCAAAAATAAGCCACCAACATAGGCCACCACCATAAACCACCACCATAAGCCACCACTATAAGCCACCATAAACCACCACCATAACCCACCACCATAAGCCACCACCATAAGCCACCACTATAAGCCACCATAAACCACCACCATAACCCACCACCATAAGCCACCACCATAAGCCACGACCATAAGCCACCAACATAAGTCACCAACATATGTCATCAACATAAGCCACCACCATAAACCACCACCATAAGCCACCAGCATAAGCCACCAGCATAAGCCACCACCATAAGCCACCAACATAAGCCATCAACTTATGCCATCAACCTAAGACATTAACCTAAGCCATTAACATAAACCATCAACATAGGCCAGCAACATATACCATCAACATAAGCCACCACCATAAGCCAACAACATATGTCATCAACATTAGCCACCAACATAAGCTATCAACATAAGTCACCAACATATGTCATCAACATAAGCCACCAACATAAGCCATCAACATAAGCCACCACCATAAACCATCAACATAAGCCACCAAAATCAGCCAACAACACATGTCATCAACATAAGCCACCCACATATGCCACCAACATTATCCTGCATAAAACGTCAACACAACATCATTCTTTCACCACAAGTGTTCAGACCTTTGTAGTAGGCGGATCGACTATACAAGTCAGTGGCTACTATGGAATATACTATAACCAATAAAGGTAAACCACGTGCCCTGTATCATGGGTACTCTTATAACTATAAGCGGGAAAATGCGAATGGCATCATATTTTGGCAGTGCTCAAAACAAAGAACAACAACATGTCTAGGTCATCTAAAAAGTAAACATGGTGAGGTCTTAAGTGTGGGTACTCATCAATGTGGTATACCAAATGAAACACCGTTAGTGTTAACAAAACATGATCAAAAGAACAAGAAAAAGCAAGTCCGACAAAAACATAGTGTTACTCAACATAGTGACTTCCTTATGAAAAAACATTTATCTCCTCAAAAAGTCATGTTAGGACAGTTGTCAACGTTCAATAAACCCGTAACACTATCAAAAGCAACACAGACTCTTCAAGAGAACCCTTTTGAAAAGGAAAAAATGGAATTGGATAGTTCTAGTGATGTTGAGGATGATGATGATGATGATGATAATGATGGTGACAATGACTATAATAATTATAAAGATAATATTTATAATGATGATGATGATGATGAAAAAGAAGAGAATGAGGGTTTAATGTCTATAAAACCATTGCGGCTTCCCCAGTTTTTAAGAACAAGAGTACCTGGAGAAAGTTGTAAAAGGATCTACAACAAGCGTTGTGTTTAAAATCTATATCAAACAATGGTAAAGAGATAAAAAGTTGTATTCAGTGTGTAACTATCGTAAATTTAAAAAAACTAAAATGAATAAAAATATTGTATGGGTATTGGCTGTTTTTTCTTAATTGCTATCCCCATGTCCCACTATTAATACAATTGTTAACCATCAACAGTCTCTGACTATGTTCAGAAAGAGAGTGGTCTTAAACAATAAACTATATCTATGGTTTGTGTACTGAGTATCATAATAATACAGTGTGGCCAAGCCATGTTAAGGCAATAGTTATGTCAGGTAAGGGATTCGAACCCTTGCTTCCTTATACAGAAATTTGATCTTAAGTCAAACACCTTAACCACTCGGCCAACCTGACAGTTACTAATTTAATTGGTCTTGAGGACTTGAGTGTTTACAAAACTTTTTCCAGTATACATTGACTAAACCACTTGTTTGTTTTGAAATATAGATTTTGTTTTGTTTTACCATAACATTGCAGTTATGAGTCTTGTGAACTGGGTGTTCAATATAGGGTTAAAGGCATTTTAAAATCATTTTAGAAAAGCTCTTAGGTATCGCGTCATGGGTTTTAGTAATGCATTACTGTTCGTTGACTAACATTTACCGTTACACAACATTATTTTGGTGAACGTACATGTTGTTGTTTGAGTCTTTAGTCCTTTGACTGGTTTGATGCAGATCTCAGTACCTATCTGTCCCGAGCTAATCGTTTCATCTCTATATAGCTACCACATTCTACATTCAAGGCTATCTGTTTAACATATTCTAACCTTTGTCTCCCCCTACAAGCTCTCAGGTTCAATTCCTAGCTTTAACACAAAATTTTAAAATTGGTATGAGGACTAAAACAAGTATACTCAGTCTCGGGTGGTCCAAAATATGTAGGGTTTGATTCACACCTCAACCATACAACACCATTTTTTTATTTTTTTAAAACAATGATAGCCATTTGTTCATTTTCACATTTCACACATTACAATTTGTCGATTTTCCATTTGCATTTCTTTTAAATGTCAGTTTAAAGTTTTTGAATTTCATGATATGGAAACATGGATTTTCCAATTTTGTTGTTTACACATTTTATTTTTATTTTGTTTATATTAAAAGTTCATATTTGCGAAACTTGATTTTTTCATTTTAAGATTTTGTAAATGGTGTTAAAGTGAGTGCTTGGCCATTGCGATCGTACAGTCTGTCTATGTGTATGCAAAACATAGAGGTCTACTATTATTACTGCAGGTAAGGCTGTTTCTACACTCTCTCTCTCTCTCTTTCTGTGTAGTCATACATCCACACAACCTTGAATGTCTTTGAGAACAAACACACAACCACTCTATTTATCCCTAAAAACTTCATTGACATGCACACTCATCCCAAAGAACTTTAATTATACATTTAACATTTACCATTACAAAAATAAATGGTTTCCACTATTTACAAAAAAAATTAACTATTTACAATTACAAAAATAAATATTTACAAAATACTGAATCAATTAAATCTACTGGTTACAAAAGCCATGTCTCTAAACAATAAAATATAGAAATCACACCTCCTCCTCGTGGTTATAACCCCTTGCTAGGCTAATGCGTACAGTAGGTCATTCGTCTGCACACATTTGTTATCCATCAAGGCAAAAGTGCATTTTCTCTGTTCCACAAGATACGAATTATAGTTGCTGGATTGTATCCTGCACCGTTTATGCGACATAGCTATACCAGTTCATGAAATCGCTAGGTAGTTCTCTACATATAGCTCTACATATGGCTTCCTTACAGCTAGTGTGCGATAGGCAGCATTAACTGTATATCACACCCAGTCCACCTTTGTATTTGCAATCCAAGTAATAATTTGAAAAGAGATGAGTGTAATCGGTTTAAAACATTATCTCTGCTTTTTATATGTTTATGACATGTGTATTGACCTGAAATCAAACCCTAGTCCACTTTAGTGAAAGGCTAACAGCTTAACCACTGCGCCACCATGCCCTTTTTTCTTAGTTTGATTCGTTCTAGGACTTAGAGCTTGAAATCGAGTTAAAATCTCTAGTGTAAGTGGTACATGTGCTCGCCACTGCAGCACAAAATGGTTAGCTGGTAACATTAGACAACCGGAAATGATTGTATTTCTGTTAGTCAAGCATTTCTGTCATCTGCCTACAGTGTGAGCACTGTCAGCAAGACAGTTTAGTTTAGAACAAGTGTGTGTGTGTGTGTGTGTGTGTGTGTGTGTAGATTATTAGCCTCAAGTATTTAACGCTTGTTGTGTGTAGCGACCATCTTGTCCCAGTAACCACTGAGCAAGTTTTAACAGTCAACCCATAAAAACAGTATAGGTTAGTTGTGTGTGTTTCATGTACTTATGTGTGTGTGTGCATTAGCATCATGCACTAGCTTTACCTACCCTCTATAGGTAGAGCGTTATCCCTTTCCTTTCTGACATTACCAATGACCACATTCACCCACAAGTTTTACACTTAAAGCATTGACTTGTTTTTGATTAAGTTTGCTTCGGTTTAGTTCGGTTTAGTTGAGTTTGATTCAGCTTAGATCAGTTTAGTTCGATATAGTCACCATTTTGGATTTTAGCTATCCTCTTTAACCAATCAATTAAAGATTGTCTACTCTTATTTCTTGAATCGATAAATCAGATTTTGTATACACCATTTGTCATTTATTATCCCATACCTACAACCTATGCTCTCTCTGTACTGCAGTTTGATCTGAAAACAAGTTCCAATGGTGAAAGATTTGTCAGTCACCATACTTGTAGCCTATAATAATTCTTTCACTACCTAGCTATGTTTCATCACTCACTGTAAACATTTCACATGTCCATATCCGATTATTAGTTTATAAAATCTCAGGTCGATGACCTTGATGTATAGGGTATTTTTGGGTAAATTCATTAGCCATGGGAAAGGGTTGACCATTCTAAGTCCTATGACACCTCACATGTTGATATCCGATTATTAGTTTATAAAATCTCAGGTCAATGACCTTGCTGTTTTGGATTTTTGGGGTAAATTCATTGGTCATGGGAAAGGGTTAACCATTCGTAGTCCTATGACAGCTCACTTGACCCTCTCTACTGATAAGTTTATAAAATCTTAGGTCAATGACCTTGCTGTTTTGGGTATTTTGGGTAAATTCGTTGGTCATGGAAAAGGGTTGGCCATCCTGAGTCTTGTGACACCTTACTTGCCCCTCTCTGATTATTAGTTGATAAAATCATAGGTTAATGACCTTGCTGTTTTATTTTGGGGTAAATTCATTGGTCATGGGGAGGGGTTGGCCATTTTAAGTTCTATGACACCTCACTTGACCCTCTGTGATTATTAGTTAGCGAGATATTAACGAAAGTGCAGTTAGGCCCTTTTGACAAAAAATGAATAATACATTCAAAAACAGGGCGTCACCCCAAGTCCAACGACCCCTCATACAAGTCCCTAGCTTTCTTAGTTCATAAGATATTAAAAAGCCGATGACCTATTAGTTTTTGGATCTTTGGTTAATTTGTAAAAAAACGTATCTATAAATCATTATTCAAAAAGCCCGCCCTCTTACAAAAAAAAACAATTGCGCATTTGTAAAACAAAAAACGAAAATGATAAATCATAGCGGCATTCAGTTGTATGCATGCACTTTATGTGGAACGAGTTTAATTTCATATTGGCGTACAAACTCCCACATGTTGCACATGGAAAGCGACTTTTACAAAAAAAATATTATTTCTCTCTCTAGTAGGGGTAGATTTTATTTTAGAGTGGAAATAAGTTATCCATAGGAAAGGGGTTGTCTGCCGGTGTAATTTGACTACTCGTACATGTCTCTAGCCTTATTCCCACCACTGTCAAAACAGGTTGTGACTTGTTAGCTCTTATCGTGCACGTGCACATGTGTACACTTGTGTGTTAGGTCATATTACACATGAACTTGCATTTTCTCACGTATGAACCAAAACAGGATGTGGCTTGTTTCTCAAGGAGGACGGTAATAAGGTCATCTCACACGTGTTCACATGTATTTCGCTACTTTCCTTTCATATCGTTATCCCATTATAGTAGTGGTGAACAACGTCAATTCAACACACACAAATGTAGTTAGGCCCTTTGACATAATTTAAATAAATTCATGGGCTAGTCCGGAGGAACCAGGCCAAAGGGACCCGTCCAAAGGGACATGGACTCGTCCACAAGGACCTGTCCACAAGGACCTGTCCACAAGGACCTGTCCACAAGGACCTGTCAACAATAACCCATCAACACGGGCCCAACAGCAGGGGGCTCGTCAACAATAACAGGGGCTCTCACCTCAAGGCCTAACATGCCCCTCTTTGATTATTGGTTTGCAGAAAAACGTTACATTCCATATCGGCATTCAAACTCTCACATGTTGCAATTGGTAGCAGAGATTCTCTAAAAAATTCAATTTCACCCTCTAGTAGGGGTAGGTTTTATTTTTGGGGTTGTAATATGTTGTCCATTGGAAAGGGGGTGTCTGCCCGAGTTCAACAACACCTCATTTGTTAAAATCCAACCATAAGTTCGAGAGATATCGCACTGCCGCCATCTTGTGAGGTGGGGAGGTGGAGGTGGATTTAGAACCGATCAAAAACCACTACTCTTTCGAATTATCTTATTATATCCTCCCTCCTTTTTACTGCATGTTTTATGCCTTGCTTTATTGAAATTATCTGTATGGGTGATTGAAATAATAAACATTGTTAGACGGAAGGGTGGAGAACTGTACAGGTAGACCAAGGTTAGAATATGTCAAACAGATTGCCTCGGATGTAGGGTGTGGTAGCTATGTAGAGATGAAAAGATTAACTCAGGACAGGGAGATATGGACAGCTGCATCAAATTTGTCAAAAGACTGAAGACTCAAACACACAATCTCGCGATCGTTAAACATGGAACCTCCAATTTAGTTAGAAACCAAAACTCAGAACGTGATTATTCCCTTCGTAAATCTCACGTGAATTGACCGGGAATCGAACCCTGTCCACCTTGGGGAGAGGCAAGCAGAAGTTGACGCTGATGTTGCTCTTGTTAATTTGATCAAATTGGACATGGTGGTCATTGAGCCCTCCTACTTGTAAATAAATAAATAAATACATACATTTCTCTGATAACCTGTGTTATTGTGGTGTCTGTAGTATGGTGAGTATTTGATATTCAGGTGAGGATTCGGAAGGAGGCGGTCGTGGCATTGATATGAACAATTTCGGCATTTGTCTGGAGTAGAAGTGGAAATCTATGGAAAATCACTTCCAAGATCGCTGAGGTGGGAATCGAACCAACCTCTACTCAGTTTTGGCTCACGAGGCTGAATGTACCTCGTTGCAGTCTTCACACCACAATTGAAATTTATCGGCAGAGCTGGGAATCGAATCCGGTCCACCTTAGTGAGACAAGATGCTTGACCACTGTAAAAGTCGACGCTGATGTTGCTCTTGTTCATTTGAGCAAATTGGACATGGTGGTCATTGAGCCCACCTACTTGTTAATAAATAAATAAATAAATAAATAAATACATCGGCAGAGCTGGGAATCGAACCCGGACCTCTGGGGAGACAGCCAAGAACGCTAGCCGCGTTGAACAGTAAGCAGAGGATTATAAATTGGAGTGAGAACATGGAAGAATTCCGCCTAACAATGTTTATTATTTCAATCACCCATACAGATAATTTCAATAAAGCAAGGCATAAAACATGCTGTAAAAAGGAGGGAGGATATAATAAAATAATTCAAAAGAAGTAAAAATTTCTGCTCTCGGGCAGTCTTGAACCCGTGACAAAAAGTTTCCAAGCTAGCACGTTACCACTCGTGCACATTTCCGCTCTTAAAGGAAGTATATTATCATAGGTCTTAATACATGTGGATAAATGTCGAATGATTTCACCTGGACCTTAAATGTTGATTGGAACGCATTCATTTGCTGCGTGGGTTGTTTTAAACTTGATCTAAAGCACGTTTCATGCCTGTTTCACGCTAATAATGCAATTCAACATCGAATATTATCCACATCTCACTCGATAACTTTCCTCCATGTTTGATCGGATGTGATCCCTGCTACTACCTACCGTCTCTATTCGGAACCAGGAGAATGGCATGACATAACAGCCAATAAGAGGCTCAGAATTACAGACTGTGGCTAGGCTCGGACTGAAAAAAAATGCTGCCCGCCGACCTACTTATTAACTTCCAGATTTTATTGAAAAGTTTCTTCTTCTCGCCGCTAGAATGCACTCGCTCTGTTAGGATTATATTGTTCGATATTTCACCACTAGATGTCACGACTAGTCTACGTGGGGCTCCATTGATTACTATACCATTGGCATTCTATGCGCATCGAATTTGAAGAATGACAAGATGATACTACGATACATTTTTACTTATTATTTTAAAGGGTTTGTAACAGCCTATTTTGCGTTACTTGAAAATGCTATTTGAAGTAAAGAACAAAACGATTTCACATAGTAACTGAATTCAAGCCGTTGGTGTTAGTTCAGGTTATTAATTACTACTTTTATTTCAGGCAATTAGCAATCGAAAATATCCACATAGTTTGTATACACACGTCTCTGTAGGGTCATGGAAAGATTTGTTAATTCAATTAGGGTTGTGAAAGCCATGCACAACCAGACGTGTAAAGACATGCCTCAACTCAAAGTTGGATGTTGCCCACGGCAGGTCGTATATGTAATAATAATAATAATAATGTTATTGGTTTTACATCCCTTTTAACTACTGCTGCTTTTAGAGACACCGGGGTGCCAGAATTTTGGCCCGAAGGGGATCTTTAACGTGCCAGTAAATGTACTGACACGGCTCCCTCGCATTTGTGCACCCTCAAATGCCAGCTGACTGCGCCAGGATACGAACCTGCAACCTAGGGCCCAGCAAGCGAGAACGTTACCGCTGAGCCACGCAGCCAGTCCGGTCGATTATGTCTCCAGATGCATAACATTCTTGATATACTTCTTATCTTTCTTTCTTCAATGATGGTAGCAGTTTTTATCTAGGTTGTGGCGTTTGGTAGAGGTAAATCGTTTCTAAGGTCTTCAACAAAGAATAGTTCTATTATACTCTTTGATAATAACAACGAGTTATAACTATACTCATACCTTTAAGAGAAAGTAGGCTATATGTTCTTTACTGAACATCTTGTTACAATTAAAAGACATTGTGATCTGGTAAAACTTGTTTTTATTTCTCTACAAATAGGGCTTTACAAAATAGAATACAAAGAAATACCAATTCCTCAATCCTTTTCAATGTTCATGTCCACTCATCATTAACTTTCCTTTTATAGCACTCATTACAATAATGGCTGAGCCTGTTTACAGGCATGCATGTGCTGAAACCGCTGGATTAGCTTACTGGGATTGTTACAGTAAATAAATTTAACAAATCATTTTTAGGGGTAAACAAAGCATTAGCGTTATTATCATTATTATCATCTTCATCATTATCATCATAGCCATTATCACCATCATTAGTATCATCATCATTATTACTATATAGTCCTTTTTGATCCTTTTGCAATACCACATTTTGCACAGTCTGTGTTGCCTTTGATAGTGTTGGGAGTTTTTCAGACATTGACAACTGTCCTAACACGACTTTCTGAGGAGATGGTAAATGCTTTTTAACAAACAATCCACTATCTCGAGCTGCAATATCTTTTTTCGGACTAGTGTTTTAGCATTTTGAAGAGTTTTTTTAACAGCAACGATGTTTTATCTTTTACACTACATTGATGATCACTCACACCTAAGACCTCACTATTTTTACTTTTTAACTCACCTCGTCACTGTTTTGAACGATGTTTTGTACAACGCCAAATAACAGTTCCATTTTATTGGTTCCTTTTACAATATATGTATATACTTTATAGTATGCATATGGCTTACCATAGCTATTCGTTGATAATGTCATATCATTTGTCAAGCATGAACTAATCTCTAGTAAAGTTCACTCGATAATATAAATAATAGTTTAAAGTGGGAGCAAAAGTGGGTGCAAAAGTAGGTGCAAAAGTGGGTGCAAAGGTGGGTGCAAAAGTGGGTGCAAAATGGGTGCAAAAGTGGGTTGAAAAGTCGGTGCAAAAGTAGGTGCAAAAGTGGGTGCAAAATTGGTTGTAGGCACAGTTGATAGTAGGCGCAATTGATAGTAGGCGCGATTGGTAGTAGGCGCAATGGAGAGTAGGCGCAATTGGTGGTAGGCGATATTGATAGTAGACGCAATTGGTAGTAGATGCGACTGATAGTAGGCGCAATGGATAGTAGGCGCAATTGGTAGTAGGTGCTATTGATAGTAGTTAGTAGACATTTTGGTGATAACCCCTTTTGATTGATCCCTGTTGATTTGTCCCTTTTGACTGGTCCCTGTTGACTAGCCCCTGTTGACTAGTCCCTTTGGATGGGCCCTTGTTGACGGGTCCTTGTTGACGGGTCCCTGTGGACGGGTCCATGAGGACGAGTCCTTGTCGACGGGTCCCTGGACCCTTTGACACAACTTGGATAAATGCATGGGCCAGTCTATAGGGATCAGTCCAAATGGAGCAGTCAAAAGGACCTGTCAACAGGGACCCGTCAACAAGGACCCGTCAACAAAGGCTCATCCAAAGGGGCTAGTCAACAGGGGCTAGTCAACAGGGACCAGTCAAAAGGGACAAATCAACAGGGATCAATCTAAAGGGGTTATCACCACAAGGTCTACTAACAACAATCAATAGCGCCTACTACCAATTGCGCCTACTAGCCATTGCGCCTACTAGCCATTGCGCCTACTATCAGTCGCACCTACTACCAACTGCGTCTACTATCAATATCGCCTACTACCAATTGCGCCTACTATCAATTGCGCCTATTATTCATTTGCCTACTATCAATTGCGTCTACTACCAATTGCGCCTACTACCAATAGCACCTGCTGCAAATTGCGCCTTCTCTCCATTGCGCCTACCACCAATCGCGCCTACTATCAATTGCGCCTACTATCAACTGTGCCTACAACCAATTTTGCACCCACTTTTGCACCCACTTTTGTACCTACTTTTCAACCCACTTTTGCACCCACTTTTGCACCCATTTTGCACCCGCTTTTGCACCAACCTTTGCACCCACTTTTGCACCTACCTTTGCACCCACTTTTGCTCCCACTTTAAACTATTATTTATATTATCGAGTGAACTTTACTAGAGATTAGTTCATGCTTGACAAATGATATGAAATTATCAACGAATAGCTATGGTAAGCCATATGCATACTATAAAGTATATACATATATTGCAAAAGGAACCAATAAAATGGAACTCTTATTTGGCGTTGTTCAAAACATCGTTCAAAACAGTGACGAGGTGAGTTAAAAAGTACAAATAGTGAGGTCTTAAGTGTGAGTGATCATCAATGTAGTGTAAAAGACAAAACATCTTTGCTGTTTAAAAAAAAACTCTTCAAATGCTAAAACACTAGTCCGAAAAAAAGATATTGCAGCTCAAGATAGTGGATTGTTTGTTAAAAAGCATTTATCATCTCCTCAGAAAGTCGTGTTAGGACAGTTGTCAATGTCTGAAAAACTCCCAACACTATCAAAGGCAACACAGACTGTGCAAAATGTGGTATTGCAAAAGGATCAAAAAAGGACTATATAGTAATAATGATGATGATTCTAATGATGGTGATAATGGCTACGATGATAATGATGAAGATGATAATAATGATAATAACGCTATTGCTTTGTTTACCCCTAAAAATGATTTGTTAAATGTATTTACTGGAACAATCCCAGTAAGCTAATCCAGCGGTTTCAGCACTTGCATGCCTGTAAACAGGCTCAGCCCTTATTGTAATGAGTGCTATAAAAGGAAATGATGAGTGGACATGAACATTGAAAAGGATTGAGGAATTGGTATTTCTTTGTATTCTATTTTGTAAAGCCCTATTTGTAGAGAAATAAAAACAAGTTTTACAAGATCACAATGTCTTTTAATTGTAAAAATGGTGATAGCCATTTCATTTTTTCACACGTGAATATTTACAATTTCCACTTTACATTTTTACATTCCCCTTGTTTAGTTCACACATTCTGTACATTTTTTAAAATATTTTCTGTAATATAAAAAGCAATCATTTTACACTAAAATGTATTACTTATGTTCTTTTTATACTAAACTAGAATAACCTAACATTATACATTATACTTACCGTTTTTACAAATATATTACTATATAAACAAACTACTACAAATAATACAATACAGTGAACATCAGACTTAAGTAAAGCAATAGTCGTCAATGCGACTGTTTCCCCAAGCGAGAGTATCAAATGAGCTGGGTATAATGAATCGTTTGTTGTCTTCATTGTTTAATGCAACATTGTTCAACAAATTAGCATACAGCTGACGATTTTTACTTCTAAATACACACATGTTCTTATATAATATAGGTGGGTTACTGACTATACAGTCCTTATAATCACTTAGATCTAACTATTTACTAACATCATTCTTCTTTACTCCTTTTAATTTTTTTATTACTACATCATCAATTGTCATATAGCTATATGATTTAGATTTTGCGCCTACAAATGTGTCTATGACAACACCAGAACATTCATCCTTAAATTTACCAAGAACCTTTTTGTTTACGAGAGGTAAATGGTAAATATTATCCATGGGATAGTCACTTGTATCAAACCCATTTAGCTCAGTTTTCATATCCTCATAAAAATCATCAGTTTTAAAATCATAAATAAAAGAATCTGTGTCTGTATTGAGTAATTTAGCATTATCATGATAGTTTTTCTTTACATAATCATAGTGAAATTCATACATAAGTGTTTTTGACAATTCCAGAATGGTGTAACCCACATATATGGGTTTGTTGTAGGTTACTTTAAGCCGATTCATTTGTATTACAACTAAATCCTCAAGAATAATTGAACAGCTATGAAAGTTAGGCCAGCTTATTAAGTTGCTCGCACCAAACCTTTTACCATCATTCTCCCACTTTGTTATCAGCGTTACATCAACTCGCTTATCAACATTCTCCATAGTCTTTCCAAAAACACTATTATTCATGAGTTTATAAAAATCTTTTTCAAAAGCGTTTTTGACAGTGTTCTTAAATTATTGTTCATATCAATATATGGCTTGAGCCATGCTGACTGACGGAATTGTAATACGCGATGAATTTTAGTTAATTTCAATCCATGCTGTAGACACTGTTTCAAATTTTGATAATGTATTACATATTTACATTTATCATTCACATTAGCTATTAACATTTTTGTTCGTGATGTGATGTATGGAGATTTCCTATTCCCTGGACAAATTGGTAAATCATAATGATCATCATGTAACTCTTTAGGGTACTCGAGATTTACCTTTAAAATATATCCTATATCATCGTTATCATTTAGAGTGTTAACATGTAAGACATCAATTTCAGGTTGTGTCAGCCAGAGAAAATCTTTCTGTGGTAGATATTGACTCATAGCCCAACCATATTGGTTATTTTCATCGAGGTAGACAATATACTTTGACTCTTCACAAGGGTTGTAGCTAGGCATGTATTTATTATTTGCTTTTGAATACCTTGCACTACATTGGCTTAATCCACCTCGAATTGATGATTTTATATATTAATCGAGTCTATATCAGTCATCAGTTCTAAATTTACTTTCGTTTTTTTCAACATTGAACTGAAACTTAACCCAGGAGCAGTAAAATACTGACAAGGATCAAGGTCATATGTTTTCATACAAACATTCCGGAAATTTTCAAAAAAATCTGCTAATTACAACACATCTGTCTTCAAATATAAGTCTGAAAATTCACCTAAAGTTTGAATGTCAAACTGTGTCCATGCACGTTGTGCATGTAAATATTCCTGATCACTGATATGGCTTGTGTTTAAAGAAATGTAGAATGCATATTTTGGTGGCAATGAACACTCCTCAAGACGTTCCACACAGTTAATATATTCATAGGGGAATATACCTTTTTGACGAATCAAATTTAAATCATCTTCTTTTGGAAAGACGCGTTGAATTTTACAAAACTGATCTGATTATAAATTACTAGCAAGTTTATCAAGACTATCACAAAGCGGAATGAAAAAAAAACGCAGTTTTATCGTTTTCTTACTGTCAGTTTTGATGTATTTTGTGAACGATATGTATTGTTCCTTATTATTTGCAATCACATCAATTTTCACATCTGAAGCTCCAAATTCTCTAACGATAAAGTGGTTATCATATTTGCTACCGTTATGTAAAAAGATTGGTATGAATTTAGTTACTCTATACTTTAAATTACATTCTTGGTGATCAGCACCACGATATTTTCCTGTTAAATGGTCATGATCTCGAAACCTATCTGCATATAAACATTCACCACATAAAACAATTAGTTACAGTTTCAAAACTCATTTGCTGTGATGATGTTAATGGCTCCATTGGAATGATAGTATTTAATAAAATAGAGGATATACGGATGGCATCTTTTTCAAGTCTTTCCATAGAAACTTTAGGTGCAACAGGTCCTCTATATAGCTCAAACTTATTTAACGAGTCATCATAGCTACATTTAATATAATATGCAAAGCTAAAAGGTTCATGAATGTGAGTGGTGTTGGTAAAAGGTTTGGTTGGATTCGATGGACATGTATTAAAAGGTTTTAACAAAGCTTCAAAGTTAGCATATATGACATATGGTACTCGAAGCTGCTTCTCAAAGTCCTTCAATTTTAGATTGTTATTTCCAGGAGTAGGTAATACCGTACAAATATGATTACGACCCCATTTTTGATGTTGTGCCAGTTGATCCTCTTTTCTAAAATATAGTAAACAACCATCACATAACCACTTTTTACCATTGTGTTTCGATACTTGACTACCAAGAAGTCTACTTAAATGTTTTATCCAACAATAGCGGGCATTTTCACCTTCGGTTATGTATAGTAAATTGACATGAATATCCTTTTTTCCTGAGTATAATATAGAGGACTTACTGTTCTCTTATTTTCAATTTCATAAACATTAATACTTACATTGTTCAGCTCTCCAAAACGTTGAATGTCTTTTATTTCCATAGGAAATTCCATTTCTTTTAAATTTAACACTGAAGAATAGTGAGGATGAGATGATGTTCTCTGCACATGCCCCACTGCTGGATGGAGAGTTGAGGTTACAGCCCACGCAAAACATGCTAGATCACTATTCAAAACATTCACAACAGCTCTCTTTCGTTTGATCCATACAGGTAAATCAATATATGATGATGCTCTAAGGGGGTTATATTTATTCATGTTGGTTTCTATATAATGTACTTCAACCAAAGCCCAGCCTGACTCCCTTTCCTGACACTTTTCACTCTTCACGATGATAGCACTTGAAATATCTCGGTACATATCACTGATATTAGTTGATCCACTAACAATTATGTTTTTGTATTAAAGGATTTGATATCAGTAATTTCACCTTCACTCCCAGTTTTTACATATAACCCGAAGAGTTCAAAATTCATTTTAAATGTTTTATGCTCTACTAAAACATTATCTACCAAGCCAAACACACTAGGTTGAACAGTCTTTAAAAATGATTCAATACTTTGAGTTTTTTCTTCACTATGAAGTCTGTTAATAGCAATTCGACTTTTAAACGCACTACCAATTTGCTGAATATTCGCAGAATTTTTTCATGACAAGCGTTATTTTTGTGATTAATACCGCGTAAATGTCCATGAATCATTAAAGAAGGCACATCAATACTACATACATCACAATGCGTTATCGAAGGTTCACTATTCTTAATTCTTTTTGATGTACAACTATTTTCACAATCTTGAGAACGTTTAAGCTTTTGAACATCACAATTATTCAAAGGTTCCGTGCTAGTTGATGGTTTTACAGATTTCAATTCCTCTTGTTCATCATGCACTTCAACGATGTGGGAATGATATTGCTTTACACTAGAAAAACCAAGATCACAAACTGAACATGAAAAAGGTGCTGAACTAACATGCATTATATTTACATGACGTGCAAGATTATCCTGTGTGTTAAATGTGGTAGCACAATAACTGCACACAAACAGTTTAAGGTTATGCTTAGCATTTGCATGACGTTGAAGGTTATCTGGTCTTGAAAACTGTTTTTTACAATCACTACACTTGAACATGATGATTACTCTCCAAATTACCTTAAAAAAAGAAAACATAAATAATAATAAAATATAAAACAAAGTAAAAGATAAAAAAATATTACAGCCAATGGTCATAGCAGGGTATTTTAATTGATCATCCGTAAGCTCCCATCAGGTCAAATTTCAAGTAGTTCCAACTTAAGCTACTAAACGCCACTGCCACTGACACCTAGTGGTAAACCTTCGAACTTAATAAAGCGCTTATAACCAACTAAATATGATTTTATAATAACACACTTACCTAAGTAGTAATGTATTTTCAAGTCCTCTTCCAACGCAGGCAAGCTGTAGAGATAACACGTTGTCAACTGTCGTTCACAAGATTCAAGTACAAAGTGAGAAAGTTATTCCCCAACCCTAGCCTTTTATACCACAAACACACCTATGTCATGTGTGCACCTGTGCTGTCTCAAATATCTGTCAATGTAACGTTTCTAATGGTTGATAATAAACACCTACATCACGTGATATCATACGTCTGCAAAATTCATATTTCACACACCTGCATCCTGTAACACAACACCTTGCTTCCAGTGGCATCTACATCTGCAAGAAACATCTTTCGCAAACTTGCTATTTTGTACCACTAAACCTTGCATCCGGTGGCGAGTTCTTTTTTCCGCTTAAATTCTACGTCAGCAAGAATTATGTTTCACACATTTCCTTAACCTAACGCTGACCTTGCATCCGGTTGTAGGACCTGCTTCACGTGACGTCATTTTCTGCAGGAGTTGGCTTGTTTTATATCATACATCACAGGCTTGCCTCATCCTCCATAAAAAAAACTGCATGGGATATTTGCATGTACACCGTGTACTTTGGTGTATGCATTAGCCCCAACGCTAGCTTTACCCCCCACCCTCCACAAAAGAAAAAGGGGGTAATTGCGTGTGCCCCGTGTACCTTGGTGTATGCATTAGCCTCAAATAGTGCTAGAGAACAACCATCCGCCGAGTTTTGCACTTAGGAACTTTTGACCAAAAAAATGAATAATACATCAAGTCCTACGACCCCTCATACAAGTCCCTAGCCTTACTAGTTCACAAGATATTAAAAAGCGCATGACCTATTAGTTTTCGATCTTTTGGTTAATTTTTAATAACTCATCCATAAATCATAATTCAAAAAGCCCGCCCTCTTACAAAAATCCCAAGTGCACATGCGTGAAAAACAAAAAACAAAAATGTAAATTCTTATTGGCATCCAATCGTACACATGTTTTTCATGTAGAACAACGTTTAATTCATACTCGTATCGAGTCGCATGCATGAAATACGTGTAAAGCAATGTTTACTAAAAGATTACTCTTTAACCCCCTAGTAGGGATAGGTTTTATTTTAGGGTTAAAATAAGTTGTCCAAAGGAAAGAGGGTGTCATCCCGAGTCCTACTACACCTCATTTGTTAAAATCCGACCATGGGTTCGCGACATATCGCACCGCCGCCATCTTGTGAGGAGGGTGAGGAGGGGGAGGGTTTTGAACCCCCGAAAAAACACTGCTCATACCATTCGTCCGATACCTATGAAACTTGGGTGAGAGGTTGTGTATACTACAGGCAAGGTTTCTGGCTTAGTAAATCCATGTTATAATAGGTAGCGCACGAGTAAATTCAACAAATGAGTGACGACGAGCGAAGCGTTTCAAATAAGTCCCGTATGCGTTCATATACATGTACTATTCGTCTGATAGTGATGAAACTTGGGTGAGATGTTGTGTACACTTCATGGAAGGTTTCTGGCTTAGTAATTCAATTTAACAATAGGAAGCGCACGAGTAGATTCAACAAATGAACGACGACGGGCGGAGCGATTCAAAAAAGTCCTGTATGCGTTCACATACCATTAGTCCGATAGCGATGAAACTTGCGTGAGAGGTTTTGTACACTACAGGCAAGGTGTCTGGCTTAGTAAATCCATGTTATAATAGGAAGCGCACGGGTTGATTCAACAAATGAGCGACGACGAGGGAAGCGTTTGAAATAAGTCCCGTATGCATTCATATACATGTACTATTCGTCTGATAGTGATGAAACTTGGGTGAGATGTTGTGTACACTTCATGGAAGGTTTCTGGCTTTGTAAATCCACTTAACAATAGGCAGCGCACGAGTAGATTCAGCAAATGAGCGACGACGGGCGAAGCGTGTCAACAAAGTCCTGTATGCGTTCACATACCATTCGTCCGATAGTGATGAAACTTGGGTGAGAGATTGTGTACACTACGGGCAAGGTTTCTCTCTTAGTAAATCCATATTATAATAGGTAGCGCACGAGTAGTTTCAACAAATGAGCGACGACGAGCTAAGCGATTTAACAAAGTCCCGTATTCGTTCATATACTATTCGTCTGATAGTAATGAAACATGTGTGAGATGTTGTGTACACTTCAGGGAAGGTGTCTGGCTTAGTAAATCCACTTAACAATAGGTAGCGCACGAGTAGATTCAACAAATGAGCGACCACGGGCGAAGCGATTCAAAAAGTCCTGTATGCGTTCACATACAATTCGTCCGATAGCGCTGAAACTTGGGTGAGAGGTTGTGTACACTACAGGCAAAGTTTCTGTCTTAGTTAATCCATATCATAATAGGTAGCGCACGAGTAGAATCAACAAATGAGCGACGAAGCACGAAGCATTTCAACAAAGTCCCTTTTGCGTTTATATACTATTCGTCTGATTGCGATGAAACTTGGGTGAGATGTTGTGTACACTTCAGGGAAGGTTTCTGGGTTAGTAAATTTACTTTACGATAGGTATCGCACAAGTAGATTAAACAAACGAGCGACGACGCGTGAAGTGTTTCAACATAGTCCCGTATACGTTCATATACCATTCGACTGATAGCGACTAAACTTGGGTGAGTTGTTGTGTACACTCCAGGGAAAGTTTCAGGCTTAGTTAATCCATTTTACAATAGGTAGCGCTCTAGTTGATTTAACATATGAGCAAAGGCGCGTGAAGCGTTTCAACAAAGTCCCGTATGCGTTCATATACCATTTGTCCGAAAGCGATGAAACTTGGGTGAGATGTTGTGTACACTTCAGGGAAGGTTTCTGGCTTAGTACATCCAATTTACAATAGGTATCGAACAAGTAGATTCAACAAATGAGTAACGGCGTGCGTATCGTTTAAAATGAATTCTATATGCGTTCGTGTACCATTCATGCGATTGTAATGAAATTTGGAGAAATGTTGTTTCCACTCCCGCAAAGATTTCTGATCTAGTAAATCCATTTTACAATTGGTATGGCACGATTAGATTCAATTACCGGGCGACAGCGCGTGAATCGTTTCAACCAAGTCCCGTATGAGTTCATGTAATATCCATCCGATTATCATAAAACTTTGGGGGGTTGAGCACAGTCCTGCGAAGGTGTATGAATTAGTAAATCCGTTTTTCAATGGGTGGCGCAAAAGTAGATTCAACAAATGAGTGTCGTCGCGCGAATCGTTTAAAAAACCCCGTATGCGTTCATATGCCATTCATCCGATTGCGATGAAACTTTCATGAGTTGTTGTGTACATGCCAGGGAAGGTTTTCACTTAGTAAATCCATTTTACAATAGGTAGCGTACGAGTATATTCAACAAATGGGTGACGGCGCTCGAATCGTTTCAACAAAGTCCCATATGCGTTCATATACCATTCATTTCATTGCGATGAAAATTTGGTGAGTTGTTGAGCACGCTCCCATGAATTTTTAGATAGTAAATCAATTTTACAATAGTTTAGAGGTGGTTAACGGAAGAAGAAAAACAATATTGGGAATCCAATAGCACTTCAACATACAAAGTTACAATGCCAACACTTTCTTTGATTGGCATTGCAACGCATGCCGGGTACAGCTAGTCTATATATATAAAAATGAATTGCTGTTCGTTAGTCTCGCTAAAACTCGAGAACGGCTGGACCGATTTGGCTAATTTTGGTCTTGAATTATTTGTGGAAGTCCAGAGAAGGTTTTAAAGGTGAATAAATATGAAAGTTGCAGCACACGAGTAGATTCAACAAATGAGTGACGGCACGCGAATCGCTTAAAAATGTCCCGTATGCGTTCATATACCATTCATCCGATTGATATCAAATTTTGGTGAGTTGTTGTGAACACTTCCGAAATCATTATAGGCATAGTCAATCCAATTTACAATGGACTGCGCGCGAGCATTTTAAACAAATGAGTGTTGGCGATGCGTTCATATGTCCTACAATTCATCCGATTGCGACCAAATTTTGGTGGGTTGTTTGGCACACTTCCGGGATGGTTATAGGCATAGTTAATCCAATTTACAATAGATAGCGCCAGTAGTTTAAACGAATGAAAGTTGGATATGCGTTCATATACAATTCATCCGATTGCGATCACATTTTGGTGAGTTGTTGTGCATACGCCAGGAAATGTTATAGGTATACTAGATCCAATTTACAATAGATGGCGCGCGAGTAACTTAAACAAAATGGCGTGCGTTTGTTTCAACAAAGTCTCACATGCGTTCATATACCGTTCATCCTAACGCGATGAAACTTGGGTGATATGTTGTGTACACTTCAGGAAAGGTTTCTGGCTTAGTAAATCCACTTAACAATAGGTATCGTACAAGTAGATTAAACAAATGAGCGACGACGCATGAAGTGTTTCGACAAAGACCCGTATGCGTTCATATACAATCGTCCGATAGCGATGAAACTTGGGTGAATTATTGTGTACACTCCAGGGAAGGTTTCAGGCTTAGTAAATCCATTTTACAATAGGCAGCACACGAGTAGATTCAACAAATGAGCGAAAACGCGCAAAGCGTTTCAACAAAGTCCCGTATGCATTCATATACCATTTGTCCGATAGCAATGAAACTTGGGTGAGATGTTGTGTACACTTCCGAGAAATTTTCTAGCTTAGTAAATCAACTTTACAATAGGTCGCGCACGAGTAGATTCAACAAATGAGCGACGGCACGTGAATCGTTTCATCAACGTCCCGTATGCGTTCATATGCCATTCATCCGATTGCGATGAAACTTTAGTGAAATGTTGTGTACACCCGAAGAAAGGTTTCTGACCTAGTAAATCCATTTTACAATAGGGAGCGCACGAGTAGATTCAACAAATGGGTAACGGCGCGCGTATCGTTTAAACGATATCCTGTTTTCGTTCATATTCCATTCATGCGATTGCAATGAAATTTGGTGAAATGTTGTTTCCACTCCCGCGAAGGTTTCTGATTTAGTAAATCCAGTTTACAATTGATAGCGCACGAGTAGATTTAACTGATAAGCGACAGCGCGTGAATCGATTCAACAAAGTGCTGTATGCGTTCATATACCATTCATCCGAGTGTGATAAAACTTTGGAGAGCTGAGTACAGTCCTGCGAAGGTTTATGAATTAGTAAATCCGTTTCTCAATGGGAGGCACACAAGAAGATTCAACAAATGAGTGACGGCGCGAATCGTTTAAAAAAAATCCCGTATGCGTTCATATGCCATTTCATCCGATTGCGATGAAACTTTGATGAGTTGTTTTGTACACGCCAAGGAAAGTTTTTCGACTTAGTAAATCCATTTTACAATAGGTAGCGTACGAGTATATTCAACAAATGGATGACGGCGCTCTAATCGTTTCAACAGTCCCGTATGCGTTCATATACCATTCATTTCATTGGGATGAAACTTTGGTGAGTTGTTGAGCACGCTCCCTTGAATGTTTCTGAGATAGTAAATCATTTTTTTAATAGTTTAGAGGTGGTTTACGGAAAAAGAATAAAGTATTGGGAATCCAAAGCACTTCAACCTACAAAGTCACAACACCAACACTTTCATTGATTGGCATTGCAACGCATGCCGGGTACAGCTAGTCTTTATATTGTGCCCTTGCAGCAAGAAATATGCAAATCACAGTATGCCAGCATTGCTCAATTCGGGGTTTTCGGGGCTGCGGTAAGTTCTCCCACTCTGTGACTTACATATTTTGGATTAAATAGAGGATGCACTTGCAAAAATAACAACAAAATCAACTCCTATTTTAACACATTTAATTAATCACAATTATGGCGCTACAAACAATGAAACAAATAAACTACTGACCAATATCATTCAACTTGTCCAAAGTGAACAAGGAATAGCATAAAAATAAAACAAATATTAGAATAAAACACATGGTTTTCTTTAAAACCAACAATACATGATTATTTTCACTTCCATAAAGTACTTATCTTAAAGTTCCATATAACTACGAGCTTCTTTGGCTCGATACTTTTCATAATAATGGTGTCATACTATTGTACACCTCAAGAATTTATTTTATCTTTACTTATCATCAACACAAATATATAATTACATTTAAAATTACATGTTAATTATTCACTTCAACATTTGGGCATTTCACATATTCTCAGTATTTACTATCTCTCTCAAGTTTTCAAATTCACTACAGTGATTGGGAAACTATTTGTGTACTCCAGAGTTATAAAGATTACTTGACAAAGTCAAAAACTATGATCACTCCCGAAACCTAGTTATCTTCACAAAACTCGTGGATTCCTTATTTTCCATACAATATTACAATAGAGATTTTATTTAATTCATTTGTCTTATAAGACTATTATCACATAAGAAAACTACGATCTGAACTGGCAAGCTATAATATCAATCTACAAGGACCTCGGTTCAACGCCCGGGTCATTAACAACTTTAAACACTCACGGTGTATTTAACACTTCTTACAAAACGGTCTTTACCCACCCTCGCTCTATGAGGGTGAGGCCATTATACTCGAGCGTGATTTATGACAGGGAGGGCGGCTCCCTGCCTAGCCTACGGTTGGAGCTCTCTTCAATGCTCTTAAAACAAAAATTCACATTATTCTCAGTTCTAAGGAGAGACCTGGCTTTTACTTCACTTATTTTCATTCAACAATATTATTGGTTCATAAACCACTTTCGTAACCTTGGCATTTATTAATTATGAGAGGGTCCTCATTGATTGGGAAGAGTAATACACATTCAACGACGAATAATAAGGGGCTTTAACAACAAGAGGATTCTAGGTTCGAATCTCTTAACATGCCTCGGGAACCATTTCGACATCAGAGGACTTATACAAAATGCGATTTATGGTCTAGTCGTAGCTTACAGGACCTACGCTCAATAATACCATACATTAGCACCATTTTCAATATAACACACACATGGCCTCGTGATCTACGTCACAATTTAGAGGACTTACAACATATCTCAATTCACTGCAATCAACTACCCTCCATAAGTAACTTACCAAGTACTTTAACTTTTACGCGTTCCTAGCGTGACTTTTTATTTAATTGCGTTTCATTACGCTACACATTACTTTATGGCCGAATGTCTTCCAAAGAACTGATAAATTTCATAGTAACAATTGATACATATCTCAATTCTTATATTAATCTTTTCCGTTGACAATAAATCGCTCCATTTTTAAGAACATGCATTCACATCATGTCTTATACATTTGTTAAGGCTCCAACGCTCTATATTTTTATATCATTCAATTTAATCTGTATTTAGATTTCTTTACCCTGTTATTATGATTACATTCCTTACAAAAGCTCAAAAGCTATTTATTTCATATAATTCAAATTTACCTTTTTGTAAATATCTTTGTTGTAATTATATTTATTACGCTAGCTTTTATAACATTCATTACATACACTGACATTTTATTCCATGCATCTCCTCTACAGGATTTATTCTTTCACATAATTATTTCTTAAAACTTTATTTTCGTTCAGATCGCGTTCTTATTTAGTTATATTTTATTTAAAAACATCCCTTTTACTCAAAACTCCGGTGGAATTGTACACAAAATTTTTCCCGACACCAAAACATAATGAAAATCTTTACTCACATGTCTAAGGTCGTTTTCTGACCTTTATTCTCGTTTGATGTGACATTTTGGCCCACGTTCTTGACTTACTCCATATTGTACAAACTCGTCTTATGTACAGAAATTTCTTGACACATATTCACTATATTTAACACTGACAATATTTTTAATACACTGGAGTATCCGTTTTGAACACACATTAAAACACTAAAAAATATTACTCTGGTACATATTATAACACATATCACTTTGCATAAAACGCTTTCACTTTACCTAAAACACTTAAAATGATACTCTTATTAATTTTTTTCTTACAATATTTACACTTCACTTCTATCACACGGACGTATCTCAACGATTTTGACGATTTCTGTCGGCTGTTGACGATCCCTGATGTGAATCCTATCGACCTGCATTGGACGTGTGATTTTACTCGTTCAAAGTTTCTCTCTCCTACAATGGAAACTACTGGTTTCAGTCTCTCAAAACCGCTTCTATTGTCTATTACTCGGCTTCACTTTATCTGCTTTAACTAGGCGATAAATGTCTTTACTTTGCCGTCACCTCTATTTATATATGGTGGTCTATCGCACCCTATAGTTTCTATATCTTGGCCTCCTTTCGAGGACCGTACACTGTCTATCGTACCCTATAGTTTCTATATCTTGGCCTCCCTTCGAGGACCGTATACTGTCTATCGTATATTTTTGACGTTTTCTCACTAGAGTACGTTTTCCCTCTGGTTTCGAACCTAAGTTCCTAAGTTCCTTTTGCTAGAACTTCTATCTTTCACGACCGTGATTACTATTTATTCTTGTCCTTTACAGGACTTAATGTTCTTAACAATGTCTTTACTAGACCTAACGCCGTTTATTTGTTGGAGTTCTTATAACTTCGTAACTATGTCGAACTAGTGTTCTTCTGGAACTCGAAGTTCCCTACTGATCGCTGTATCTTACTTTGGCGATATTGCTTCAAAGTCCGTATATTTAGTGTTCTTTATAATTTAGGACTCTTCAAAGTCTCGAACTGCTAACCATCAGCGTAGCGTACTCCTATCGTAACTGGTCTACACTCGGCGAACTTGTAGCATAGCCTCCCACAGGAGTCTCTTGTCGAACTGTGTTTTTGAATTTACTACTTGAAATTGTAGCGCAAACTGCCTACATCAAGACGTGCTACGACGAACTGTGATCAAAGCAACCTCTCTCAGGTTCTGGATCGATGTCTGATACAGCTTAACGTCCCACTCACTGGCTCTTGAATACTGCGTATACGATGTGGTGCAGCACTTCCGCTCACGGAATGCTCGTAGACTGCATGATTATGATGCTCCAGCGTAACGCCCCCCTGGGCTGTCGAAAACTGCATGTTTGGCTTGGTGAGGCCAGGAGTTTTATACCTTTCAGTCACAAAAAGATAAAATCCTAGTCCTTTTCGTGACCAACTTTTGAACTAATTGTCGCACAATTATAAAAATCATATCTCCAGAAAGCTCGTCTTCCAAACGTAAAATAATCTTTCTGTGCATGGAAATCGATCGTGCATTTCCGAGATATTAATTAATTTCTCGTCCTCAACTGTGTGGGTGGTGCTGTTCATTTTTAATTCTCCCACTCCTTGGGTCCCTGTGAATCCCCAATGACGTATACTTGCGTTTGCAGTTTTTTTCTGTGCAATTATTACAAGGTTTTTCTTTACACAAAAATCTCTAATCCAAAATGATTCACCGTACTGTATCTGTTTACTTATTTTTATACTCGTAAACGGGTTAAATTTAATTATTCCTGTTCTGACTCAGCAGCGAGGTTGCCATTTTCCTGCAACGTAAGAGCAATTTCCGAGTCAGGCTTCTTCGTCTTACAGTCCAAACTTTCCACTCGTTCTAATAATATCCATGACTGGCTCCTTATAAATGTCAAGAGGCATGAGCTCATCTTAGGAACACCTGGCCCCAGCGCTTGCACAATGTTAGGCTACAATCCTGGCTTGAAATCTCTCTCCGTTCCCTTAGAGACTGTATGATTCTTTCATTCCTTTCTCAAAGTACATGGATTCGACTCCCTTTGAGGCCATGGTACATGGGTTCAATATATAATTATCTTTATATATATAATTCTTCGACACGTGTGTATGTGACTGAACTCCTCCTAAACGACTGAACCGATTTTAATGGAATTTGGTATGTATATTAGGGTGGGTCCGTGTATGGTTTAGATTCACAATCTGACCCGGTAGGTGGAATGAACACAATTTTAGAACCACAATTTACACACAATTTTAGAACCACAATATACAGTCAAAAACAGTCGTCATGGAAACCACTAGCCTTGGCCTTCGTGAAAGCTGATGTATTTGGACGGTTTGTCTCGGCACGTTAGAGCCACCTGGTCGCAACCTGTGCAACTACCGCCATTACATACACTCCGCCCGTGGCGAAAAGATGTGGCTTATACCAAAGGTGGCAGTGATGTCGAATTCTACTGTTTGTCTCTGCACGTTAGAGCGTTTCCAAGTCCCGTATGCGTTCATATACCATTCATCCGATTGCCATGAAACTTGGGTGATATGTTGAGTGAGCTCCAGGGAAGGTGTTTGGCTTAGTAAATCCATTTTACAATAGATAGCGCACGAATAGATTCAACAAATGAGCGACGACGCACGAAGCGTTTCAAGAAGGTCCCGTATGCGTTCAAATACCATTCGCCGATAGCGATGAAACTTGGGTGAGATGTTGTGTACACACCAGGGAAGGCTTCTGGCTTAGTAAATCAATTTCACATTAGGTAGCGCACGACTAGATTCAACAAATGTGTGATGACGCGCGAAGCGTTTCAACAAAATCCCGTATAAGTTTATATTCCATTCATAGATTGAGATGAAATTTTGATGAGTTGTTGTGTACACTTAAGTGAAGGCTTCTAACTTAGTAATCCATTTCACAGGAGGTTGCACACGAATAGATTCAACAAATGAGCGGCGACGTGCGAAGCGTTTCAACAAAGTCCCGTATGCGTTCAAATTACCATTCGTCCGATAGCGATGAAACTTGGGTGAGATGTTGTGTACACTTACGTGAGGGTTTCTAACTTAGTAAATCCATTTTACAATAGGTAGCTCACGAGTAGATTCAACAAATGAGCAACGACGCGCGAACTTTTAATTAAAGTCCCGTATGCGTTCATATACCATTCATCCGATTGCAATGAAACTTGGGTGAGATGTTGTGTACACTTACGTGAGGGTTTCTAATTTGTAAATCCATTTCACAGGAGGTTTCGCACGAGTAGATTCAACAAATGAGCGACGACGCAAGAAGCGTTTCAAAAGGTCCCGTATGCGTTCAAATACCATTCGTCCGATTACGATGAAACTTGGGTGAGATGTTGTGTACACCCTACGGAAGGTTTCTGGCTTAATAAATCCATTTTCCAATAGGTAGCGCACGAGTATATTCAACAAATGTGTGACGGCACGCGGATCATTTCAACAAAGTACCGTATGCGTCCATATACCATTTATCCGATTGCGATGAAACTTTGGTGAATTGTTGTGTACACTCCAGGAAATGTTTCTGTCTTAGTAAATCCAGTTTTTAATAAGTAGTGCACGAGTAGATTCAACAAATGAGCGACGGCGCGCGAATTGTTTCCACAATGTCCCGTATGCGGTCATATATCATTCATCCGATTGCGATCAAACCTTGGTGAATAATTGAGTACACGCCAGAGAAGGTTTCAGGCTTAGTAAATCTATTTTACAATAGGTAGCGCATGAGTAGATTCAACAAATGAGTGACGGCACGCGAATAGTTTAAAGTAAATCATTTATGCGTTCATATGTCATTCATCCGATTCCGATGAAACTTTGATGAGTTGTTCTGTACACGCCAGGGAAGGTGTTCAACTTGGTAAATCCATTTTACAATATTGGTAGCGCCCGAGTAGATGTAACAAATGAGTGACGACGCGCGGAGCGTTCCAACAAAATCCTGTATGCGTTCATATACTATTCATCGATTGCGATGAAACTTTGATGAGTTGTTGTGTACACTTACGTGAAGCTTTCTAACTTAGTAAATCCATTTCACAGTTGGTAGAGCACGAGTTGATTCAACAAACGAGTGACAGCGCAAGAATCATTTAAACCAAATCCCGTATGCGTTAAATGCCATTTATCCGTTTGCGATGAAACTTTGGAGAGTTGTTGTGCACGCTCCAACGAATGTTTCTAAATTAGTTAATTCAATTCACGATAGTTTAGAGGCTGTTAACAGAAATTGAAAAAAATATTGTGTATCCAAAAGCACTTCAAGAAACAAAGTTACAACACTTTCTTTGATTGGCAGGACAACGTCTGCCGGGTCAGCTTGTATATTATATAATTCTTCGACACGTGTGTATGTGACCGAACTCCTCCTAAACGTCTGGGCCAATTTGGATGAAATTTTGTATGAATGTTAGGGTGGGCCCATGTATGGTTTAGATTCACAATTTAACAAGATAGGTGGAATTTTAGAATTTTAGAACCACAATTTACACACAAATTTAGAACCACAATATACAGTCATAAACCGTCGTCATGGAAACCACTAGCCTTGGCCTTCGTGAAAGCTGATGTCTTTGGACGGTTTGTCTCTGCACGTTAGAGCCACCTGGTCGCAACCTGTGCAACTACCGCCATTACATACACTCCGCGCGTGGCGAAAAGTTGTGTTTTATACCAAAGGTGGCAGTGATGTCGAATTCTACTGTTTGTCTCTGCACGTTAGAGCGTTTCAAAGTCCCGTAAGCGTTCATATACCATTCATCCGAATGCCATGAAACTTGGGTGTTATGTTGAGTGAGCCCAGGGAAGGTGTTTGGCTTAGTAAATCCATTTTACAATTGATAGCGCACGAATAGATTCAACAAATGAGCGACGACGCGCTAAGCGTTTCAAAAAGGTCCCATATGCGTTCAAATACCATTCGTCCGATAGCGATGAAACTTGGGTGAGATGCTGTGTACACTCCAGGGAAGGCTTCTGGCTTAGTAAATCAATTTCACATTAGGTAGCGCACGACTAGATTCAAAAAATGAGTGACGACGCGCGAAGCGTTTGAACAAAATCCTGTATAAGTTTATATTCCAATCATAGATTGAGATGAAACTTTGATGAGTTGTTGTGTACACTTAAGTGAAGGCTTCTAACTTAGTAATCCATTTCACATGAGGTTGCGCACGAGTAGATTCAACAAATGAGCAACGACGCGCGAACTTTTAATCAAAGTCCCGTATGCGTTCATATACCATTCATCCGATTGCAATGAAACTTGGGTGAGATGTTGTGTACACTTACGTGAGGGTTTCTAACTTAGTAAATCCATTTCACAGGAGGTTTCGCACGAGTAGATTCAACAAATGAGCGACGACGCAAGAAGCGTTTCAATAAGGTCCCGTATGCGTTCAAATACCATTCGTCCGATTACGATGAAACTTGGGTGAGATGTTGTGTACACCCTACGGAAGGTTTCTGGCTTAATAAATCCATTTTCCAATAGGTAGCGCATGAGTATATTCAACAAATGTGAGACGGCACGCGAATCATTTCAACAAAGTACCGTATGCGTCCATATACCATTTATCCGATTGCGACGAAACTTTGGTGAATTGTTGTGTACACTCCAGGAAATGTTTCTATCTTAGTAAATCCAGTTATTAATAAGTAGCGCACACGAGTAGATTCAACAAATGAGCGACGGCGCGCGAATCGTTTCCTCCATGTCCCGTATGCGGTCATATATCATTCATCCGATTGCGATCAAACCTTGGTGAATCATTGAGTACACCCCAGAGAAGGTTTCAGGCTTAGTAAATCTATTTTACAATAGGTAGCGCATGAGTAGATTCAACAAATGAGTGATGGTTCGCGAATCGTTTAAAGAAATTCACTTATGCCTTCATATGTCATTCATCCGATTCCGATGAAACTTTGATGAGTTGTTGTGTACACGCCGGGGAAGGTTTTCAACTTGGTAAATCCATTTTACAATATTGGTAGCGCACGAGTAGATTAACAAATGAGTGACGACGCGCGAAGCGTTCCAACAAAATCCTGTACGCGTTCATATACTATTCATCGATTGCGATGAAACTTTGATGAGTTGTTGTGTACACTTAAGTGAAGCTTTCTAACTTAGTAAAACCATTTCACAGTTGGTAGAGCACGAGTAGATTCAACAAATGACTGACAGCGCACGAATCATTTAAACCAAATCCCGTATGCGTTAAATGCCATTTATCCGTTTGCGATGAAACTTTGGAGAGTTGTTGTGCACGCTCCAACGAATATTTCTAAATTAGTTAATTCAATTCACGATAGTTTAGAGGCATTTAACAGAAATTGAAAAAAATATTGTGTATCCAAGAGCACTTCAAGAAACAAAGTTACAACACTTTCTTTGATTGGCAGGACAACGTCTGCCGGGTCAGCTTGTATCTGTATATATATAAGAATGAAAGTTTGTCTGTTTTTTTTCTGAATTTCTACGGAAATTTGCGTTCTTTATGCGTTTCAGACTGTTTTATGACGGATGCGCGCGAAAATATTTTTTTTGTCTGTCTGTCTGTCTGTCTGTATGTATGTATGTTTGTCTGTTTGTCTGTGGACAAAGTTTTCCCTTATAACTCGAAAACGGCTGGGTGGATCAACGTAACATTTGGCACAGATATCCTTCAAAGGCACGACACTAATCGTTGATGTAACTCTTCTCTGTACCTCTCATAAAAGGGGGCCTAACCCCTTAAAATACTTGCTTAAATCGGCGTAGAAGGGAGAGGCAAAGCTCATTTTCAGCCCCTCAATGTGAGAAACGAAACTCGGGGGCCAACCACATTTTAAGGCCCTAAAACCAACAGTTTCTGGGATATTTCCAGAAAACTAATTTCATTGAACACAATAACGAAAGAATGCAAGCCGGTAACCATGGCAACGGAATCTCACCGGTCCATAAATCGCTGTAAGACGCAATAAAATTCCATTACATTACTGAGATAGTTTGCAAACGGCTATAAGGTTATAGCGGAACCAAATTAAGCTGTAAAATTCATCAATGTCATATAATGCGCTTAAGGGGGGTCTAGGGGTACCGTACTCTAGATTTTTTCACGCGATTTACACGTGCGGGTGTGGTACGGAAGGTCTATTACGAGGACTCTTTTTTAAGTAATACCCGTTGTGATATTACGCCGTTGCAGCGCTACGGTCGGCATTTCGTGCAGGTGCGCTGTGTACCTGCATCTATTAGCAAGGCTGAGACTTCATTACGGCAACAGTAGCCCATGTGTTGGTGTGTTGACAAGCTTTTGAAATGGCATCGCCGATCGCGAGTGCCGCCGACCCGTAAACGAGAGAGAAATCTCCCCTGTAAGATATCCTGCCGTTTGGCCACCACTGTTAGGCAAATTGCGTGCTAACCAGGAGAACTGCGTATGTTTAGGAGACTAAATATCCTGAATTTTCATGCATCACAAGCCTTCATAATTTATTAAAGGGGTCTTCCTCTGGATGGGGACTTGACACAACAGTGAAGGTCAGTTTTATTTGACGTGTATTGCGTTTCGTTTACGAGGTTTTCAATTTTATTTTCACGTCAGGAAGTACACGTTAGGTAAATTTAGTTTCAGAGCATATTTTAACTAATCATTTTTCTTTTTCGACAAACGGGTTCCAAGTCTCTAACCATTGCAACAGTAGCTCAATTGATTACGTCTGGTTATTAATACCGAAGATCGTTCGAAGAATGGGTACTTCTGCTAGTATATATATATATATATATATATAATTCTTCGACACGTGTGTATGTGACTGAACTCCTCCTAAACGTCTGGACCGATTTTGATGACATTTTTTATTTATATTTGGTTGTGTCCCTGTATGGTTTAGATTCACAAGCTGACCTGGTAGGTGGAATGAACACAATTTTAGAACCATAATTTACACACAATTTTAGAACCACAATATACAGTCAAAAACCGTCGTCATGGAAAACACTAGCCTTGGCCTTGATGAAAGCTGATGTCTTTGGACGGTTTGTCTTTGCACGTTAGAGCCACCTGGTCGCAACCTGTACAACCAACGTCGTAACTTACACTCCGCCCGGGTCGGAAAGTTATGTTTTGTACCATAGGTAGAGGTGATGTCGAATTCATCGCTTTGCCTCTGCACGTTAGAGCGTTTCAACAAAGTCCTGTATGCGTTCATATACCATTGATCCGATTGCGATGAAACTTGGATGAGATGTTGAGTGCGCTCCAGGGAAGGTTTCTGGCTTAGTAAATCCATTTTACAATAGATAGCGCACGAGTATATTCAACAAATGAGCGACGACGCACGAAGCGTTTCAACAAAAACCCGTATAAGTTTATATGCCATTCATCGATTTCGATGAAACTTTGATGAGTTGTTATGTACACTTACGTGAAGGATTCTAACTCAGTAAATCCATTTCACAGCAGGTTGCGCACGAGTAGATTCAACAAATGAGCGACGACGCGCGAAGCGTTCAACAAGGTCCCGAATGCGTTCAAATACCATTCGTCTGATTACGATGAAACTTGGGTGAGATCTTGCATACACCCTAAGGAAGGTTTCTGGATTAATAAATCCATTTTACAATACGTAGCGCAAGAGTAGATTCAACAAATGAGTGACGGCACGTGAATCGTTTCAACAAAGTACAGTGTGCGTCCATAAACCATTCATCCAATTGCCATGAAACTTTGGTGAATTGTTGTGTACACTCCAGAAAAGGTTTCTGACTTAGTAAATTCATTTTACAATAGGTAGCGCATGAGTGCATTCAACAAATGAGTGATGGCACG
The DNA here is from genome assembly GCA_946902985.2 of Meconema thalassinum. Taxonomy (NCBI): domain Eukaryota; kingdom Metazoa; phylum Arthropoda; class Insecta; order Orthoptera; family Tettigoniidae; genus Meconema; species Meconema thalassinum. The sequence continues at coordinate 560,535,292 of OX336391.1, forward strand.
CGAATCATTAAAAAAAACGTTAATCAACTACTCTTATCATATGCCAAATCAATACTCAATTTATATATAATTCTATATAAATAGGACATGCTTCGGCCTTCAATGAGGCCATCTTCCGCTAAACAAGAATCAATTAAGAATTAAGCTAAACTATTATAAAAGTACTTAAATCTAATACGAAAAGAAATATTAGACTAATTTTAAAATTGAATAAAATGAATCACTATTTATATGGATATCTTTACAAACCAAATTAAATAAAATGAAAATAAAATACTTGTCATTTTTCTTCAAAATGTAGTTAAAAACGAGAAAAGTTTACTGGCGAATGTAAACAAATATTAAACTATATAATAATTCTTATCAAAATAATACACTTAAAATAATTTTAAAATAAAGTTCTGTAACCAATAATTAATATAGATCAGTGAAATTGAATAAGCACATAGTTACGTGCTTAAATGAATAAGTAAATCTTCCATCTTCAACATGAAGTAGAAATTCTGAATAGGTGTCAAATACTAAGTGTGCCGACATGAACGTAGTTTAGAGCTTGATATATTAAGTAAATGGATCAGTGCTTGAGACAAATAAGGAGATCTTCACTCAAGATGGAGTTAAAATTTTGAATACGTGCCAATAAGTAATCGTGTTGACATAAAGTGTCCTTGATGTAAGAAAACGAAGAAATTGGTGCGACAATGTTAGATAAGAGCTTCTTGTGCGCAAATGTCTGTGAAGAAATAGTGGGTAATATGAAGCACATGTTCAGATGATTGATGAAATGGTAACTGCATTTATATATTATTATGTACTAGCTGACCAGGCAGACGTTGTCCTGCCAATCAAAGAAAGTATAGGGGTTTTGACTTTGTTAGTTGCAGTGCTTTTGGATTCCCAATAGTTTCTTCTTTTTCCGTTAACCACCTCTAAACTATTATAAAAAAAAAATTACTATCTCAGAAACATTCACGGGAGCGTGATCAACAACTCACGAAAGTTACATCGCAATGAAATGAATGATATATGAACGCATACGGGACTGCTGAAACGATTAGAGTGCCGTCACCCATTTGTTGAATATACTCGTACGCCACCCATTGTAAAATGGATTTACTAACTCGAAAACCTTTCCTGGCGTGTACACAATAACTCATCAAAGTTTCATCGCAATCGGATGAGTGGCATATGAACGCATCCGGGATTTTGTTTAAATGATTCGCGCCGTCACCCATTTGTTGAATCTTCTTATGCGCCATCCATTGGAAAACGGACTTACTAATGCATGAACCTTCGCAGGACTGTACTCAGCTCCCCAACGTTTTATAACACTCGGGTGAATGGTATATGTTCGCATACGGGACTTTATTGGAACGGTTCACGCGCTGTCGCTTGATAGTTAAATGTACCCGTTTGCTACCAATTGCAAAATGGATTTACTAAATCAGAAACCTTCCCTGGGGTGTACACATCAACTCGCCAAAGTTTCATCTCTATTGGATGATTGTATATGAACGCAAACAGGTCTTTGTCGAAACACTTCGCGCGTCGTCGCTCATTTGTTTAATCCATTCGTGCGCTACCTATTGTAACATGGATTTACTAAGCTAGAAATCTTCCCTGAAGTGTACACTATATCTCATCCACGTTTCATCACTATCGGACAAATGGTATATGAACGCATACGGGACTTTGTTGAAACACTTCGCGCGTCGTTGCACATTTGTTGAATCTACTCGTGCGCTACCTATTGTTAAGTGGATTTACTAAGCCAGAAACCTTCCCTGAGTGTAATCAACATCTCACCCAAGTTGCATTGCATTGGGGTGAATGGTATATGAACGCATGTGGGACTTTGTTGAAAGAAACGCACGCCATTTTGTTGAAGTTACTCGCGCGCCATCTATTGTTAATTGGATCTACTATGCCTATAATTTTTCCTGGCGTATGCACAACAACTCACCGAAATTTGATTGCAATCCGATGCATTGTATATGAACGCATCACCAACACTCATGCGTTTAAACTACTGGTGCGCTATATATTGTTAATTGGATTAACTATGACTATAACCATCCCGGAAGTGTGCCAAACAACCCAACAAAATTTGGTAGCAATCGGATGAATTGTAGGCTATATGAACGAATCGCCAACACCCATTTGTTTAAAATACTCACGCGCTGTCCATTGTAAATTGGATTGACTCTGCCTATAATGATTTCGGAAGTGTTCCCAACAACTCACCAAAGTTACATAGCAATCGGATGAATGGTATATGAACGCATACGGGACTTGGTTGAAACGATTCACGTGCCGTCGCTCATTTGTTGAATCTACTTGTGCGATACCAATTGAAAAATGGATTTACTAAGCCTAAAACTTTCCCTGGAGTGTACACAACAATTCACCCAAGTTTAGTCGCTATCGGACGAATGGTATATGAACGCATACGGGATTATGTTGAAACACTTCGCGCATCGTCGCACATTTGTTTAATCTACTTGTGCGATACCTATTATTAAGTCGATTTACTAACCCAGAAACCTTCCCTGAAGTGTACACAATATCTCACCCAAGTTTAGTCGCTATCGGACGAATGGTATATGAACGCATAAGGGACTTTGTTGAAGCTTCGCGCGTCGTCACTCATTTGTTGAATCTACTCGTGCGCTGCCTATTATAAAATGGATTTACTAAGTCAGAAACCTTGTCTGTAGTGTACACAACCTCTCACCCAAGTTTCATCGCTATCGGACGAATTGTATGTGAACGCATACTGGTCTTTTTTGAAACGCTTCGCCCGTCGTCGCTCATTTGTTGAATCTACATGTGCGATACCAATTGTTAAGTGGATTTACTAAGCCAGAAACCTTCCCTGTAGTGGACACAACATCTCACTCAAGTTTCATCGCTAACAGACGAATGGTATATGAACGCATACGGGACTTTGTTCAAACGCTTCGCGCGTCGTCGCTCTTTTGTTGAATCTACTCGTGGCCTACCGATTATAACATGGATTTACTAAGCCAGAAACCTCGCCTGTAGTGTACACAACCTCTCACCCAAGTTTCAACGCAATGGGATGAATGGTAAATGAACACATGTGGGATTTTCTTGAAACAAATGAACGTCATTTTGTTGAAGCTACTCGCGCGCCAACTATTGTAAATTGGATTTACTACGCCTATTACTTTTCCGGGATTGTGCACAACAATTCACCAAAATTTGACCACAATCGGACGAGTTGCGTATGAACGCATAGCCATTACGCATTTGTTTAAACTACTCGCGCGCTATATATTGTGAAATGGATTAAATATCCCTATGATCATCCCGGAAGTGTTTACAACAACTCACCAAAATTTGATCGCAATCGGATGAAAGGTTTATGAACGTATAAAAGACGAACACACAGACATTCCTTTTTAGCCTACTTTCGATTTTTGCAAAAAATGAAAGTAGGCTTATGAGATCACTACAGGGCCAAAAATTGTGTGTCTGCGAGAGTCTGTGTGTGTGTGTGTGTGTGTGTGTGTACTCTGAATGTCTGTACCCCCCCCCCCCTATCAATTCGAACACGGTGAAACCGAATTTAACGAAATTTGGTACTGAGGTAGAACAAGCAAAGGGCACCTCAGTGTCATGTTTTATATCGCCTCCATCTTTACCAAAACTGAAGTGGCGGCCACTCAAACGTTCAAAACGTAAAATCAAATAGCGACTAACCAATTTATCCGATCTCTACCAAATTTGGTTACAACATACATTCATACAGTACGCGTCTTGTGACCAAATTACAAGGTCATCCGCCGTACCATTTCAGGATGGTGGCCGTGCGAATTATGCAAGCTTTATAATCCATATCATGGGACCCACCAGTTCCGATTATCGAGCCGAGAATCGATTTAACTGTTCTAAAGGAAGAGGCACGTTCGAAATTAAAGTTTATTTTGTAATACTATAGTGCAGAAGTGATTTTAAAAAGCTGAGCCGTCTCGGTAAGAAGACAAGATGGCAGCGGATATCTTGTGCCTGACTTATATTTCACTAATTTGAGTATTGCATGCAATATAGCGTACTGATACAAAATAAATAAACTTTGTATGAAATGCTTTATAAATAAATAATATACTCCACTGATGAAATCGTTTAGTCTAAATCATTATTAGCTAACAAGTTATATGTAAGTCATTTTATATAGAACGATGCTCGATGGCACAAATTGCTCCGTGGTATAACGATGGCCTATCACTCATATGCCTATGGTGCAAACCCCATCAGAGTTTTTTTTTTTTTGCTTTAAATTTTATATATTTATTGTTTTGTAATGATTCAGACGTTTTAAAATTAAGCGTTATATTGTGCATATTACGGTGGAAAATATATCTTTAATTAAAACATTATTCACCAGCAGATTTGCTCGAGACATCTAGCAGCCAAAAAGGTAACTGCACACCGGCCTACTTATTAACTTCAAGATTTTATTGAAAAGTTTCTTCTTATGGCCACTAGAATGCACTCGCCCTGTTAGGGTTATATTGTTCGATACTTCTCCAATAGATGTCACGACTGGTCTTCGTGGGACTCCATTGGTTAGTACCGTATGCCATTGGCATTCTATGCGCATCGAACTTGAAGAATGGCAAGATGATACTACGATAAATTTTTACTTTTTATTTTAAAGGGTTTGTAACAGCCAATTGTGCGTTATTTGAAAATGTTATTTGAAGTAAAGAACAAAACGATTTCACATAGTAACTGAATTCTAGTCGTTGGTGCTAGTTCAGGTTATTAATTAATACTTTTATTTCAGGCAAATAGCAATCGAAAATATCCACATAGTTTGTATACACACGTCTCTGTAGGGTCATGGAAAGATTTGTTAATTCAATTAGGGTTGTGAAAGCCATGCACAACCAGACGTGTAAAGACATGCCTCAACTCAAAGTTGGATGTTGCCCACGGCAGGTGGATTATGTAATAATAACAATAATAATAATGTTATTTGTTTTACGTCCCTTTTAACTACTGCTGCTTTTAGATACGCCGGGGTGCCGGAATTTTGGCCCGAAGGGGATCTTTAACGTGCCAGTAAATCTACTGACACGGCTTCCTCGCATTTGTGCACCCTCAAATGCCAGCTGACCGCGCCAGGATACGAACCTGCAACCTAGGGCCCAGCAAGCGAGAACGTTACCGCTGAGCCACGCAGCCAGTCCGGTCGATTATGTCTCCAGATCCATAACATTCTTGAGATACTTCTTATCTATCTTTCTTCAATGATGGTAGTAGTTTTTATCTAGGTTGTGGCGTTTGGTAGAGGTAAATAGTTTTTAAGGTCTTCAACCAAGAAATGATTCTATTATACTCTTTGATAATAACAACGAGTTATAACTATACTCATACATTTAGGAGAAAGTAGGCTATATGTTCTTTACTGAACATCTTGTTATCTATATACTAGCTGAAGTACCCGTGCTTCGCTACGCGTCATAAATAAATTACAATGTGAAGGTGACAGTTAAAACAGGGGATAGGCGAGGTGCTGCGCAGAAGGAGATTAAAGATGGAACATTTTGTCCAACTACACCGTTCGGCGTTGACCGTGTTTTATAGCACAAATTTAGGTTTTACTCGCCAACCGTTGGAGATACCTTCCGGATAAAAATGTAATTTTAAACCTCGTATATGCCATCAAAAGTTTGCTATTTCTTAGCGTTCACTTTTTATTTGAAATGGAATAATGAAAGTTTGAAACCAAAGGGTGTAGTGATGTCACTAAAATGGTCGCCATCTTTAAATAGTGCAAAGTATTAAAATCAAAAGTAGCCTATATGTTAACCAGGTAAATCAGCTACTTCCATGTAAAATTCATGTAAGTCGGACCAGTGGTTCTTGCGTGATTGAGTAATACACAGACACACACCATCTCATTTTTAGCCTCGCTTCACTCGCGCCATAGTCGTGTCATATTGTTATTCAATGACATGCAGGTTTATCCCCGTTAACACCCCTTTAGAACCTGAATATCCAAAAATCCCTTCTTAGTAGACGTTTTCGACACACAACAAACATATCCCCTTCTTCTAACTTTAATAGTTTTGATTGGTCGATGAGAGTGAACATCCAAAAATCCTTCCTTAGTGGACGTTTTTCTTCCTGAATTTCACCCCTCCCCATAGGCCCCTTAAAATGGATTTATTAAAAATACGGTCGAACACCTACTTATTTTAATTATTTATTCATTTATTTATTTTTAAGCTGATTGAAACTCGGAGAAAATCAAACTCCTCGCCTATGTCGTTTAAGAGATACACGCTCCGTTATGAATCTTTCAACCCCCACTTTTCATCCCTTTCACCACATAATATACACCACATCGAAAAACCATTAGGCATGTTTCAGCTTATTTTTAATGATTAGTATATATGCCAAGTATCACATCCCCAAATGAAACCACTCATGAGATATTGTTATTCAATGAAATGCACGTTTACCCCCCTTAACACCCCTTCAGAACATGAATATCCAAAAATCCATCCTTAGTGGAATTTTTCGACATACAACGAACATATCCCCAAAATTTCAAGTTTCTAACTGCAATAGGTTTGCTGGGGGATGATGAGTGAATATCCAACAAGTAGTTCCGTGAAGAATTATACAGCCTATTTTCATATATCCTACGTATATTAACTGCCACTATTAACATACAACATTTCAGTACGATTGCTGTAGTAGATTCGTAGATATTGAGTTCCGACTAAATATTTCGAATGGTCGCCATGTTGGATTTTATATATGTAGGTCCTAGAGTTATGTAATGTTACATGAAGATTATTGTGTACGTGTAGCATTCATACTTCAATCGCATGATTAGGACACAAGAAATAATAAGGAGATTTTAAAATTTCGCACAGCTGCCATCTTTTGGTTATGGAAACAATTGAAATGAATTAGATGCCAGTGGATTAACATTCGCAAAAGAATTTACTGTACCAAGTTTCACTGCACTCGGATGGTTAAATTGCGAGAAACGTCCTTGGGAATATTTATACTTCGCATCGCCGCCATGTTGGATTTGTGATCACCAAGTTATGTAAAGTCCTATAGGTGAACTTAAGTTCATAGCCCCTATGAACATAAAAAAATCAGTTTGATTGCTATAATAGATTCGTAGATATTCAGAGTCGTCTGAATATTTCGGATGGTCGCCATGTTGGATTGTTAAATGTATAGGCCATAGAGTCATGTACCGTTGAAGGAAAATTATTGCGTACGTTCATTATTCAAACTTTCACTTCAATCGCTTGATTACGACACAAGAAATAAAAACTTAATTTTAAAATTCGCACAGCCGCCATCTTGAGGTTATGTAAACAATTGAACTAAATTAGATACCAGTGCATTGCAATGTGTATAAACATTTCCTGTACCAGATTTCATTGCGTTTGGAACATTAAATCGCGAGAAAGGTCTATTTAAAATTTCCAAATTCTATTGGCCGCCATGTTCGTTATGTAGTTAACCGCTTTTTAAAAGTCTTATAGGTGAACTTCCAGTAGTGCCCTTTATGTCCGCATAAAATTTCAGGGTGATACAGCTAATAGTTTCAGAGATATAGAATGCCGGTGAAATATTTCGTTCATCCGCCATCTTGTGGTTATATAAACAATTGAACGAAGTTGGATGTCGGTGCATTACAATGTGTATAAACATATACTATACCAAGTTTTATTGCGTTTGGTTGGTTAAATCACGAGAAACGTCTATTTAAAAGTGACAAATTCGCATGGACGCCATGTTGGTTTTGTAGTTACCAGTTTTTCAAAAGTCACATAGGTGAACTTCTAGTAGTTTCCTTTATCACCGTAATAAATTCCAGGGTGATATCGGTAATAGTTTCGGAGATATTGAATGCCGGTGAAATATTTCGCACAGCCGCCATGTTGGATTGGTGAGACGTAACAAAATTCGAAGGGTACGGTCGAGGTCACCCGGAATAGTACTATGAACTTACCGAGTTTCATTGAAGTCGCTCCAGCCGTTTAAAAGTTATTAGGGACACACACACACCTCACACACACACACGCACACACACACGGAAAAAATGTGATCTCGTAAGCCTATTTTTTCAAAATTGAAAATAGACTAAAACTCCTTCCTTAGTGGACTTCTTTCCCCAGAATTTCATCCCTCCCCATGAGCCCCTTAAATTGGATTTATGAAAAAACGATCGAACACCTGTTCACTACTTTTTCAATCTGATTTTTTCTCCCTGAGATTCTTCCTTTTTGCCTCTGTCTTTTAAGAGATACTTGCTCCGTTAGGAATCCTTCAACACTCACTTTTCACACATACACCTCATAATATACACCTCATCAAAAAAAACTCAGACATGTGTCTTCTTATGGTATTCTTAATGATGAGTTTGTATGCCTAGTATCCCATCCCAAAGGAAACCAATCGGGAGATATTGTTATTCAATTAAATGCAAGTCTACCCACTTAACACCCCTTTAGAACCTGAATATTCAAAATTCCTTCCTTAGTGGACGTTTTCGACATTTAACGAACATAGCCCCTTAATATCATATTTCTAACTTCAATAATTATGGCTGGGGGATGATGAGTGTGTAAGTCAGGATAATTTCTTTCAATTATTTTTCAGAATTTCACCCCTTTCATGAACCCCTTAAATTGGATTTATGAAAAAAAACGGTCGAACACCTATTTACTTATTTTTGAGCTGTTCTTCCCCCCTGAGTTTGATGAGTGAGTGAGTTAGGACACTTTCTTTCCTGTTTTTTTCCCCAGAATTTCACCCCTCTCCAAGGATCCCTTAAATTGGATTTATGAAAAAACGGTCGAACACCTATTTACTTATATTTTAAGCTGTATTTCCCGCCGAATTTCAAACTTCTCGCCTATGTCGTTTAAGAGATACACGCTCCGTTAAGAATCCCTCAACCCCCAATTTTCACCCCTTTCACCTCATAATATGCACCACATCGATAAACCCTTAGACATATTGAACCCTTTAGTAATGCAGTGTTTATAAGCAAGAATCTTGGTCAAGGGGTCGCGCTCAGTTCATAGTGTGATGTTTACGTTCGCCAAACAACATGCTCTACTGAGGTAAGGGTCATAGGATTAAAACTATAATTAAGAAAGGAAGTGACAAGGCGTAAAATAATAACATAATTTAATGACTATTAGTGCAAATAAAAATAATATAGACAACAACAATAATAAAATTCCTCCCTGAATCTTCCCATGACAGAAATATTTATCAAAGTTGAGGAGTCAGACGGATCTCCCCCTTATATAAAAAATGTGGATCCGAGCTCCACTAACTTGCATTGGATTTTATGTACGCGTAAAGACTAACTACGAGGAATGAGTACTTGGATGACTGTTCGTTTACATCGGGTAACAGCCACGATGCTTACGAACAATCATCTCGTAAATCAACGTTTACGGATATAGGACACAACACTAATAAAAACCCTTAAAAATTAATGCTGACACACAGTCTAAAATCTAATATTTACAGGAATCTCCCTCGAGACCCTCCTTCAATGCGATGACGCATCTGACAAATGAGCTGCCAACACGGCCAATTGCTCAATACACAAACAAGGAAAAGACAGCATCGCACGTGACTGCACGGGTCACTAATACGGAACATAAACATGGAATGAAACCAACAACAACAAAGCCTCACCGGCTGAGATTACTTTATATGAACAAAAATGCACGTTAAGCTAACGCTTCGGAGATTATAGTGATTCGTAGGCAACTCCCATTTATTTAAACAATTTTTACCATTGATCAGTTCTTATTCTGTATTTCAAATAATAATACGGAGCCAACAAGCACTCCACTAATGACCTCGATGCAATCCTTTCAGCCCGCCTTGTGAAACAGCTTCCCCCTTCCTCAACTCTGGTCATCGTCCAGCCCCAGTGTGTAAAAATAACTTGACCAACTGTGCCGTTATCTCGTAGGATCAACAGCAACAAATCTCAACCACATAAACATATGGTAAGACCTTAATCGATATAGCCACATATGTCCTCGCAAGGTAACCATATGGACTTGGCACCAAGCTGACAGAAATCAGTATACGCTGAAATTCCCGCTTGTAATGACCAATAAAATACACACACACACTGCTGGGAATGACATAACACTTTTCACACAGGTCGGTTGAATCAGATACTCACAATCTATTTAAGAAAATTGAAACCTACGAGAGAGCTGACTGCTCCTCGCCACAATTCACATTGCTCCAACGGCAATAAACTCACTGAATCTGATCAATTATAAATATTACAAGATTAATTTACCCTCCAATATACTGCATGATTATACTAATTCAGTCCTACTTCTGAAACACAATATATCTCCGAGAGACGCTTCTTAATCGCACTACGTAAACATATGCGAACACGGTCGTCCACATAGCCACGTTAATTAAAACAAACAAACAAACAAACAAACAAGAACTTACGACTCTTAAAATATGTGCGAGCTGTTTCCATGCAAAAGGTGTGTCAGACCAAAACTAAATACACTACGTTAATCAACACAAGCAAGATATTTACAAACAAAATATGTCCCATATACCATAAGTTAATTTGTCAGATAATAAGAATATTATTCAGTACTCATCCTCTGCCAGTCACCGTCAACGAACATCTGCAGCCATTTCCCTACTTAAAGCTGCTTAGCTCGTCTCAAACATCTCGATGGAGTGTTGACAGTTCCAAACTTCTTCCAGGATATGCGATGTCATCTCTCGTGCTGATGCAAAAAGTTATAGATTATTACACACTCGATATCTGACTACTAAATTCACCGTTTTAGGTACTTAGTTCCCCAGAACAGTCTGTTGGCGAATTGTCGAAGATACTGTCCCTACAAAATAGTACTGTGACTATCTATCACACTGAATTTAACACACATTTGTATTAATAAAAATCTGTGTCCTCATGACACGCAAAGTACAAGTGCCTACGTCCTCAGACGCGCAAAATGTAATAATCACCTACGTCCTCAGACGCACAAATGTAAAAGTAATGTCTTGGCTCTTTACGCCACTTATAAATGAACTGGCCCTAGGTATCGATAGAGGGGGAAATTATATAAAAATTTCTCGAAATAATAGTGGTACAGAAATGAAACAAATATCACTGAACTCGTAAAATTGCGTAGGTCAAGAATATGCCCATTAATCCTAGAATCGATCGTAGAGATGTTGTCTAGCCGAACTCCCGCGTTAATGTTGCTATCGCGTGCCCAAGCTAGACTTGGCGCGTTCATAAGCATTCATCTCTCATTGGTTCCACTTTTTCAATAACTTCGCGGTTTTTATCAGACCTCGGCCTCGTAGGAGTGTCCAATATTATCATCAGCCACTCACGTTACTGCATTATATTTTTTCTAGGCGCGAATAGTACAATGAACATACCATAAGCGTGTCTCACCACGCGTCCCTTCTATTTTGAGGTAGCCACCACCTGTCCTTCTGAAACATTGCTAGGGTCTTTCTTTTCACAATGCTAAAGTATTTGGCCTTTTGTCAAACTGCTGCCGGTATGTTCCCACTGTCTCCAACAAATGCTTGAAGTTTCCTCATCTTCGTCTGGCTATTTCATGACGCTGGTGAGTAGGATATAAAGGGCGGTTCTGGCACAGGGGCTAATGGGCAAGATGGCCGCCGCGCGCAATTACTCTATGTTATTCTTATGGAGGGGACAGTCAGAGCTGGCACAGGGGCTATTGGGCAAAATGGCCGCCACGCTCTGAGACCGTCAATGACGTCACAGAGAGAGGTCGGCCATGTAGTTGCCAAATGGATTATTTATTATTATTATTATTATTATTATTAGGTAATTATTAATTGATCATGTATAATCAAGACCTGCCTTATATTGTCGACCTCTTGGTGTAGTGGCTAGCATTCTTGGAGGTCATTCCTGAGGTTCGAATCCCGGCTCTGCCAAGAAATTTAATTTCTGGTCTCAAGAGTGGAACGGGGTACACTCAGCCTTGTGAGGCAAAACTGACAGGAGCTGGCTTTTGATTCATACCTCAACCATTCTGCCTAACCCAACTTAACCTAACCTAACCTAACCTAACTTCAAAGTGCAAGCAAAAAAAGTGAGAGCAAAAATTGTAATGAAAAATTAAGAGCAAATGTAAGAACACAAATAATAAACTTAGTTATAACCTACCCTAACCTAACCTAACCTAACCTAACCAAGCATTTCCTCACCTAATTTCACCTAACCTAACTTCAAAGTAAGTGCAAATATAAGAGCAAAAAGTGACAGCAAAAAGTGAAATCAAATAGTGTGTGCAAGAAAGTAAGAGCAAATGAGAGAGCACAAATAATAAACTTAGTTATAACCTAACCTAACCTAACCTAACCCCAGAAACCTCATTTTAAGATTTTAGATTTTACATTTTAACATTATAGATTTTTGATTTTTTCATTTTACTTTTTTAGATTTTACATTTTTGATTTTTTGTATTTCAGTTTTAGTTTTTTTAGATTTTACATTTTAAATTTAATATTTTTTGATTTTAGATTTTACAATTTCCGAAAAGAGTCACTTACCTAACCTCACTAAACCTAACTTTACCAAACCTAACTTAAGCTAATCCAAAGGGCTAATGCACATACACAAAGTATATAAGGACACATGCAACTCTCCTTATGCTAGTCTTATTGGCTACTGTACAACATGATCACTACCCAACCGTTTTTTTTTTTCATTTTGTTGTTTACTCATTTGTCAATTTTCCAATTTCCCATTTTCAGTTTTTTTAAATGTCAATTTTAAGTTTTTTTAATTTCATAATATGGAAACATGGATTTTGCATTTTGTTGTTTACACATTTGTCAATTTTCCAATTTCCCATTTTCATTTTTTTTATGTCAATTTTAAGTTTTTAAATTTCATGATATGGAAACATGGATTTTGCATTTTGTTGTTTACACATTTGTCAATTTACCAAATTCCCATTTACAGTTTTTAAAATTTTAGTTCAATGTTTTTTCTATTTTGTCAATATGGAAACATAGATTTTCCAATTTGTGTGTTTTACATGTTCATTTTGCATTAGGAGTGGAGAGAGGTGGGTAGTAATTAAAAATGTACAAGCAGTGTCCATACAATATTTTTTATTTGAAATACATGTACACTATTTACACTTAAATACATTTTTATATATAGTCTATTTTTTGTTATAAATTGTACAGTTGTTTTTATTTTGTTTTCTATTTTATTTATTTTTGATTATGAATACTATTTTTTTTATTTTTATAGTGCCATGGTTTTATTTACTAAATAGTTTTGTTTTATGTATTTGCTAGTTGCAGGCAGAAGATTTTGATATTCATAACTTAACTCTTTAAGCATGGTCAATGATTGAGTAATGACCATAGGCATGTGTACCTATACCATTAGCATCAATCACTCTTTTATCATCACCAGGACACAAAGCAATTTTGTTTAGCCTTATAGATGATATGTCATGTTGTTTAGAAGCGATAATGTTCATGGGTATTCTTTTTACATTGTTTTTCATGACACAATCCTTATAATCTTGAAAGCTTATACAATTTTTGACAACACCTCTGCTAATACCTTTAATCTTTTTGATTTCTTTACCATTTATGTCTAAAGCATACATTTTAGCTCTAAGTCCAACAAATGCTTTTATAATTTGTCCACAAGCCTCGTCTTTAAATTTCCCCAACGTTTTCTTGTTTGATGTAGAGTAACATATGTGATTAGTAGGATAATCTGATGTGTCCAGGTGTTGTAGGAAATCCAAATTGTCTTGATATACATCTGGGGTGTTAACCAAATATATGAACGAGTCAGTATCCATATACATGAGTTTAAGATTGTCCATGCCATAATAAGGTAGCAGGACATTATAGTGGTGGGAATACATGAGAGTTTTTGAAATATCCAGTATACACATTCCAATATATATAGGCTTATTGAATACAATGTTACGTTTAGCCATGTGGAAAGCAGCTAGGTTAGGGCCATAAATTGTTCTGTCGATAAATGTCGGCTTTGCTATTAGCTTTTCTGCCTTTTTGCTGTCAGTCACAAGACGTATGTCTATTCTTTTACGGATATTTTCCAATGTTTTCCCAAAAATGGCATTGTTGAATAATTTGTACAGATTTTTCTCAAAATCATTTTTGGCTTGTTTTCGAAGGTTGTTATTAAAATCAACGTATGCCTTTAACCAAGGTCTTTGTTTAAACTTTAACACACGATGAATTTTTATCAATTTTATTCCATGATCTAAAGCCTGTTTTAATGCCATGTAGTGAACAACAACCGGTGTCATGGCCGTCGCGTGGACTCACGCGGCGGCCATGACACTATTTAGAAGCACCATCACTCCACTACTGTTATTTTTCACTCTAGAGACTTGAAATTTATTTTGGTGGTAGATGGGGTCAGGGCCATTTATTTATGTCAAACAAATTTTTTGTAGACTTTCTAGTTTCCAAAATATAAAAATTTCAAAATTGAACTTTTTTCAAAAAAGTGTAAAAAATAAAAAAGTTTTATTATAAAAATTAAAGCACATAGAGGCCATTCTTTTAAGCCCATAGAACACTTTTTAGAATGTTTGGTTATATGAAAAATCGCCTACTTTCCCAGTTGAACTTTTTCATTTTTGTCATACAGACCTGGAACTTGGTTTACAGGTAGAAGGGATAGAGACCTTTTATTTATGTTAAACAAACTTTTTTGTAGAATTCCTAGTTTCCAAAATAGTGACCATTTTTTCCAAATTTTATTTCTGTTGACCTAGAGACTTGAGACCTGGTGTTGGAATAGAGGGGGTAAAGACCATTGATTTACGTCAAACAAACTTTTTTGTAGAATTCCTAATTTTGGAAATATAAGCCCATTTTGAAAATTTTATTTTTGTTGTCCTAGAGACATGAGACTTAGTGTGGGGTAGAGGGGGTAAAGGCCATTCATTTATGTCAAACAAACTTTTTTGTAAACTTTTTAATTTTGGAAATATAAGCCCATTTTCAAATTTATTAATTTTGTTGTCCTAGAGACCTGGGACTTGGTACGGCTGTAGAGGAGGCAAAGGCCATTCATTTATGACAAACAAACATTTTTGTAAACATTTTAATTTTGGAAATTATACCCATTTGGAAATATGTTTTGGAAAATTTGAAAAATACACTATTTGTGGACTGAGAGTGGTATAGAGGTAGGTGTTGGAGTTAACATATGTCTTTTTAGGATTTTTAGATTAATGACATAGCCTACTTTCCAAATATTTTTTGAAAAATTTGAAAAATACACTATTTCTTTTGACTAGGCATGGGATAGAGGTAAGTGTAAGAGTTGAGAGTCAATGATAAACCTTTGAGTACTTTGTTTTTTTTAATAAATTTTGTGTGTTGTTGTTGTTGTTGTTGTTGCTGCTTACAATCATGGCTGTAAGCAATATGCAGCCATAAAAAAGGACTGACATACTTTCCAAAACCAAATAAGCCCCAACAAACAAGAGCAAATATAAAAGAGCTAATACAAAAGCCAACAAAAGCCAACAAAAAGCCAACAAAAGCCAACAAAAGCCAACAAAAGCCAACAAAAGCCAACAAAAAGCCAACAAAAAACTGACCAAAAAAGCCATGTAGCATGCTGGTAGTTGAGTGAGTTGTTATATTGACCGATAGGTAGCAGGCTGGTAATTGAGTGAGTATTGATATCGACCGCTAGATAGCATGCTGTTCGTTCAGTGAGCGAGTATTGAAATGGAGCGCTAGGTAGCATGCTGGTCGGTCAAGTAGTTCTCATAGTCACCGCTAGATAGCGGCAAGATACTTTGCGTGTCGCATTTGACTATTTGGTAAAGTTTTACCTCATAAAAACGTGCTCGTATATGCTTTGTACAAAAATTGAATATACAATTAACCACTAAGTGTTTAGAACTAATATGTATAGCCTTGTGTAGGGAATATTGGGGTCCTTAGCCAGAAAGAGTGCCTAACACACATGAGTGTACAGCCTTTTGATATGCAGTAAGTATCTGATAACCTTTGAGTAGGCCATAAGAATATTTTCAGTTGACTACTACCTGTCACAGTGTTTACATTGTTAAAGACCGTTGAAGCAACCAGTCTTTAGCCTTGTCATAAGCAGTGAACAGCTGTTACCCTTAACCAGGGGCATATTAGAGGTCCCTTATCAAGAATATCATCAGTTGACTACCACCATTCACAGTGACCACATCGTGAAAGACTGTCAAAACAACTATTGTACAGCCTTGTACTAAGCAGTAAGTAGCTGTTGGTCTTGACTATTGTATATTAGAGAACCCTTAGCAAGTATATAATCAGTTGACTACTACTTGTTACAGTGTTCACATCGTGAAAGACCGTCTCACTGTCCAGTCTACAGCCTTGTCATACGCTGTAAAGAGCTGTTGGTCTAGACTAGGGGTATATTAGTGGACCCTTAACAAGAATATCACCAGTTGACTACTACCTCTCACGGTGTTCACATCGTGAAAGACCGTCTCACCGACCAACCTCTAGCCCTGTGATACGCAGTAAGCAGCTGTTTGCAGAAATCAACATTCATAATGGAAGAAGCCATTCCTAGCTATATGTGTAAAGAGTGTGGAAAGACTTTTCTTCGAGACTATCATAGGAAGCGACATGAAGTATCGTGTGGTGAATTTCATGAGTGCAAGACCTGTGGTAGTACATTCAACAATGCCTACAATGGACGTCGTCATGAAGAATGTTGTAATGTTGTGTCGGCAGCTAAAAGACAAAAAGCAGAGCCTACAAAACATTACCTACTGTCATTGGTCCCTGACAAAAATGGACTTATTGAATATGAGACATCTTCTGAAAGTCGACTTAAATCCTATTTCATTCGTTGCGATACGTGCAAGGATTTAAATTCATACCTTAAAGAGTCCAAACAGAAAATAATACAAGCTATGCAGAAAGAACTAGCAATGCACAAGTCGATAAAAGTTAATCTTGTGGCTGAATGTAGATTCATTCATACATCTACCAATGACATTACAGATCGTGCTTTTAAGACACGAAATCAGGCCCTATTTTTGGAAACGGACTTAAGTAGTTTCTTGGAAACACAATTTACAAAGTTAACTACGGAAATGGAGGAATCTGAGCTAAAAGGCAGTAATTGGGCTTTGTTAGCAGTGGAAGGAGTACGATTGAAAATAAATAAGTACAATCCCTTGCGTGGAAGCACATATATTCCATTACCAGCAGCTATACAAGCAAGAAAAGCCTGCATTAATCCTGAAAACTTGAAAAATGAAAAGTGTTTTATGTATGCCATTTTAGCAAAACTGGTTAAAAAGAATGCTCATCGCATTAGTAAATACAAGGACCTGGAAAACAAGTATGATTTTTCTGTAATATCGTTTCCTACATCGCTAGCTGACATTCCCAAATTTGAAAAAGCCAACGATATATCCATTAATGTATTTGGATTGGAACAAGACAAGAAATTGTTCCCTCTGAAGGTTGTGGATCAAGAGCTGCAAGACCATCGCGACCTCCTTTTGCTAAGTTCATCATCCGGCCAGAACCACTACGTCTTTATCAAAGATTTTGATAAACTAGTAAGACATCAGATTACCCGCCATGAACATAAAATATATACGTGTAAACGGTGTTTTACACACTTTGATAATCGATATGGACAACAAGGAATGGAAAAAATGAAAGAACATAGAGCTTTGTGTGTCCAGCATGACATTGCTAGGGTTGAAATGCCTATTAAAAACCCCATTGTCAAATTCTTAAATGTTGAAAAAATGCTGAGAATACCTTACGTTATCTATGCAGATTTTGAAAGTATACTCTTACCCTATCAAACATGTCTACCTAATCCTGAGGCAAGTTATACAGTGCCATACCAGAGTCATATTCCTATGAGCTTTGGTATATACGTTAAACCCTCACCTGCTGTGGAACACATAAAGACAAATCTTTCAAGCCAACCTGTTATTTATCGTGGGCCTGACGCTGCAGAAAAGTTTATGGACTGTTTGATCTCAATAGCTAATGAAATTGATCGCCTTTACAGCTTAAATATTCCAAAGGCCTTAACTCAGGCTCAAGAAGCAGAGTTCCAATGTTCTGAAACCTGTTATTTGTGTCAAAAACCATTTACCCAACAGGACTGGAAAGTTCGAGACCACTGCCATATTACAGGGGAATACCGTGGAAGTGCTCACAATAACTGTAATTTGAGGTGTAAAACACGAAACCCCGTTCCTGTGTTTCTACATAATATGAGTGGCTACGACGCAAATTTCATTGTAAAGCAATTGGGTGTACTACTGAGAGAGTGGATGTTATCGCTAACTCCAAAGAAAAGTACATTTCCTTTACCAAATATGTAGGAAATGTTAAGCTTAGATTTGTGGATACGTTTCGGTTAATGCCGAGTAGTTTGGAAAACTTAGTTTCCAACTTAACATTATACCCTGAAACAGACAAGTACTTTGGAAAAGAAAATGCAATGCTCATGACTCGTAAAGGGGTATTTTGTTATGACTACATTGACTCATGGGAAAAGTTAAGTGAAACGTGTTTACCTCCAAAAGAGGCATTCTTTAACAAATTAAGTCAAGAAAATGTTAGTCAAGAAGACTATGAACATGCCAAAAATGTCTGGAATCAGTTCAACATTAAAACTCTAGGGGAATATAGTGACCTCTACCTAACATCAGATGTACTCCTTCTTGCAGACAGCTTTGAAACGTTTAGAAACAAAACACTAGAAACACACCGAGTGGATGCTGCACACTTCTTTACTTCGCCTGGTTTAAGTTTCGAGGCAATGCTCCTTTACACAGGCATTGAACTGGAATTGCTACAGGATTACGATCAGATTCTTTTAATCGAGTCTGGAATACGTGGAGGCATATGCCAGGTGTCTCATCGGTATGCTGAAGCTAACAATAAATACATGGAAACCTATGATTCTGAGAAACCATCGCAGTTTATTACCTATGATGATGCCAACAACCAATACGGGTGGGCTATGTGCCACTCCCTTCCTTATGGTGGATTTCAGTGGGTTTCTCCAGATACTGTTGATCTAGAAAAACTAAAGAAAGACGATCCTGTGGGATACATTCTAGACGTTGATGTTGATTACCCATCTGACCTTCATGATCTACACAACGATTTACCTTTCCTACCAGAGTGTACACAACCTAAGGATTCGTCTCTGAAAAAACTAATTCCTCATCTTGGAAATCGAAGGCGATATGTTGTTCACTACATGGCATTAAAACAGGCTTTAGATCATGGAATAAAATTGATAAAAATTCATCGTGTGTTAAAGTTTAAACAAAGACCTTGGTTAAAGGCATACGTTGATTTTAATAACAACCTTCGAAAACAAGCCAAAAATGATTTTGAGAAAAATCTGTACAAATTATTCAACAATGCCATTTTTGGGAAAACAATGGAAAATATCCGTAAAAGAATAGACATACGTCTTGTGACTGACAGCAAAAAGGCAGAAAAGCTAATAGCAAAGCCGACATTTATCGACAGAACAATTTATGGCCCTAACCTAGCTGCTTTCCACATGGCTAAACGTAACATTGTATTCAATAAGCCTATATATATTGGAATGTGTATACTGGATATTTCAAAAACTCTCATGTATTCCCACCACTATAATGTCCTGCTACCTTATTATGGCATGGACAATCTTAAACTCATGTATATGGATACTGACTCGTTCATATATTTGGTTAACACCCCAGATGTATATCAAGACAAGTTGGATTTCCTACAACACCTGGACACATCAGATTATCCTACTAATCACATATGTTACTCTACATCAAACAAGAAAACGTTGGGGAAATTTAAAGACGAGGCTTGTGGACAAATTATAAAAGCATTTGTTGGACTTAGAGCTAAAATGTATGCTTTAGACATAAATGGTAAAGAAATCAAAAAGATTAAAGGTATTAGCAGAGGTGTTGTCAAAAATTGTATAAGCTTTCAAGATTATAAGGATTGTGTCATGAAAAACAATGTAAAAAGAATACCCATGAACATTATCGCTTCTAAACAACATGACATATCATCTATAAGGCTAAACAAAATTGCTTTGTGTCCTGGTGATGATAAAAGAGTGATTGATGCTAATGGTATAGGTACACATGCCTATGGTCATTACTCAATCATTGACCATGCTTAAAGAGTTAAGTTATGAATATCAAAATCTTCTGCCTGCAACTAGCAAATACATAAAACAAAACTATTTAGTAAATAAAACCATGGCACTATAAAAATTAAAAAAATAGTATTCATAATCAAAAATAAATAAAATAGAAAACAAAATAAAAACAACTGTACAATTTATAACAAAAAATAGACTATATATAAAAATGTATTTAAGTGTAAATAGTGTACATGTATTTCAAATAAAAAATATTGTATGGACACTGCTTGTACATTTTTAATTACTACCCACCTCTCTCCACTCCTAATGCAAAATGAACATGTAAAACACACAAATTGGAAAATCTATGTTTCCATATTGACAAAATAGAAAAAACATTGAACTAAAATTTTAAAAACTGTAAATGGGAATTTGGTAAATTGACAAATGTGTAAACAACAAAATGCAAAATCCATGTTTCCATATCATGAAATTTAAAAACTTAAAATTGACATTAAAAAAAATGAAAATGGGAAATTGGAAAATTGACAAATGTGTAAACAACAAAATGCAAAATCCATGTTTCCATATTATGAAATTAAAAAAACTTAAAATTGACATTTAAAAAAACTGAAAATGGGAAATTGGAAAATTGACAAATGAGTAAACAACAAAATGAAAAAAAAACGGTAGGGTAGTGATCATGTTGTACAGTAGCCAATAAGACTAGCATAAGGAGAGTTGCATGTGTCCTTATATACTTTGTGTATGTGCATTAGCCCTTTGGATTAGCTTAAGTTAGGTTTGGTAAAGTTAGGTTTAGTGAGGTTAGGTAAGTGACTCTTTTCGGAAATTGTAAAATCTAAAATCAAAAAATATTAAATTTAAAATGTAAAATCTAAAAAAACTAAAACTGAAATACAAAAAATCAAAAATGTAAAATCTAAAAAAGTAAAATGAAAAAATCAAAAATCTATAATGTTAAAATGTAAAATCTAAATTCTTAAAATGAGGTTTCTGGGGTTAGGTTAGGTTAGGTTAGGTTATAACTAAGTTTTTTTTTAGTTCCGTTTGGGCCGGCTGTGGACCACGTGGTTCTTATCTCTGGCAGCTTTCCTCCTAGCCCAGTATTCCTTCATTCTGGCACTGTGAATGTCCTTCCGCTCCTGAGTCCATTTCGCACCTACTCCTGGACGCACTGCTTTTGCTGTTAGTGACTGGAGAGAGTCTGATGTTCTGACTAAAGTCCTGTATTTATTCCTGTCATAGATGTTACTGGGGTCAATATCCAATTGTTCAAGGTCTTTTCTGACTAGTTTCGACCACTTGGCGTTAGTTGCTTTCCCTCTAGAGACAGTGTTGAAAATTCTGGAGGTGAGCCTCTGATTATCCATTCTCACAATATGACCATAGAAGATCAGCCTCCTCTTCCTCATAGCTGTTGTAATGCTCTCCACTTGTTCATAGAGTTCATTGTTGTGCCTGATTCTATACTTGCCTTCCTCTTTAATAGGGCCCATGATTTTTCGTAGAATCTTCCGGTCCTTCAGCTCCAATTTCCGGAGTTGTCCTTTTCTGACCATATTTAGGCATTCTGAGGCATATAGTACTGATGGTCTCACTACAGTACTGTAGTGTCTGAGTTTGAAATTCATTGAGAGGGATTTTGATTTGTACATATTCTTGCATAGGTGGTAGGCTCTCTCCAGTTTGATGCATCTGTCGTTCATGGCCAGGTCTTCATTGATGTTTGGATAACTAAGTTTATTATTTGTGCTCTCTCATTTGCTCTTACTTTCTTGCACACACTATTTGATTTCACTTTTTGCTGTCACTTTTTGCTCTTATATTTGCACTTACTTTGAAGTTAGGTTAGGTGAAATTAGGTGAGGAAATGCTTGGTTAGGTTAGGTTAGGTTAGGTTAGGGTAGGTTATAACTAAGTTTATTATTTGTGTTCTTACATTTGCTCTTAATTTTTCATTACAATTTTTGCTCTCACTTTTTTTGCTTGCACTTTGAAGTTAGGTTAGGTTAGGTTAGGTTAAGTTGGGTTAGGCAGAATGGTTGAGGTATGAATCAAAAGCCAGCTCCTGTCAGTTTTGCCTCACAAGGCTGAGTGTACCCCGTTCCACTCTTGAGACCAGAAATTAAATTTCTTGGCAGAGCCGGGATTCGAACCTCAGGAATGACCTCCAAGAATGCTAGCCACTACACCAAGAGGTCGACAATATAAGGCAGGTCTTGATTATACATGATCAATTAATAATTACCTAATAATAATAATAATAATAATAATAATAAATAATCCATTTGGCAACTACATGGCCGACCTCTCTCTGTGACGTCATTGACGGTCTCAGAGCGTGGCGGCCATTTTGCCCAATAGCCCCTGTGCCAGCTCTGACTGTCCCCTCCATAAGAATAACATAGAGTAATTGCGCGCGGCGGCCATCTTGCCCATTAGCCCCTGTGCCAGAACCGCCCTTTATATCCTACTCTGGTGGAAATATTAATTAATGGTAGAAATAAAACATCGAATCATTTATCCATCAGAGGATAAAGGGATCACAACTCCTCCACTCACAAAATTTCGAACTAGGATAAAGTCGATAATTTTTAAAAGATCTCCGTAGGCCAATGTTTTACTTCAGAATCACCCCTTTTCTATTACTTGGTCTAGCCGCTCCTGTCTTGAATGGCATTTACTCGTTTTGTTTCCTGCTTGGACCTCACCCTCTCGACTGCTTGCGTGACGCGCTGATGCCTTAGGCAACACTCTGCCCGTCTCGTTAATGTTTGTCAACACCATCTCCACTTCTTCCTTCACGTGCCGTACTCAACTGCCCCCCGTCCACTTGGTTGATATAGGACGTCCATATATTCAAACTGCGTCATTATTTCGGCGCTCCCATGGCTCACTTCTTCGATACTTTTTTTAAATTGGCTGCATCGTAGACCGACATTGTTCCTGTGCTTAACTCTTTCACTCTGTATGCATTATTACCTAGGTTTCTTACAATAGAATAGGGTCCTATGAACTTTTCACAGAATTTGCTGAAGATCTTCTTCTCTGGATCAGATGTAGCGGGTCGTTTCACCAAAACGAGCTGGTTGACTTCTAGATCACGGTGAAATCTCTTATTTCTCAATCGCCGTAATCTGCGATCTGCTTGTTTTCTCATGTAGGCTCTCGTTCTCTCTATCCGCAGGTCAGGTGCTATCATGGGATCTTGTGGGCAGTTAATGATGCTTTTCCACGTTCTCACTGGATACTCGTTTTTGTGTAAGACCATAGGGATCTGTCCTGTTGACTCGTGCCTGGTAGAATTCATACATGTCTCTACATCCTTAATTTTATCCACCCACTTATGATGTTCTTTGGGAATGGAGATTCTCAAGTATGATGTTACACATTTTAATGCTCTCTCACTTGGATTAGCTTGGGCATGTCGGATACTGCTTAAAGCGTGTTTTATACCCATGTCCTCCATACCTTTCTTGAATTCGGCGCTTGTAAAATAGCTGCCATGGTCTGACAATATAAATTCTGGTTTTCCAAGGATTGGAATAACTCTATTTCGAATACGACTGAGTACTTGTTTCGATGTAGTTTTCTGAATGCGGCATAATACGACAAACTTAGAAAACACATCAATGCACACTAGCAAGTGATGGCAACCTCGCCTACCTTTCGCGATTGGGCCGAAACAGTCCAGGGCCACTAGCTCGCATGGTTTCTGAGGTAGCAATGGTCTAGGATACTGCCTCATTAAATAGTTATTGGGCTTTGTGCTCTGACAAGGATCACAAGTCGTAATGACGTCACATATAGTTGTTCTCATACGTGGCCATGTAAATGTCTCTCCAATTTCGCTTCGCACTTGTCTACTCCAACGTGTCCGTAACTTTCGTGAGTATGCCATGTCAATCCTCGCTGTAAAGATGCAGGTACTAGTATGCGTAACTTGGCGTGGTCATTATCTACCCATTTGTGCAGCAAATTGTTGACATAAACATATCTTCCTTCTTTGGCTTTCGCTTCTCGAAATGCAGGTGTTCCTGTAGGTAGCTGCTTTCTGAAGTATTGAATTAATAGCATCATCCATGGTTCCGCTTCCTGTTCTCGCTGTATCTCACGTAACTCCTCCAAGAATTCCCGGTCCTTCGGTGTTAACTCCAAGAGTTGTACCATCGCTGTTTCTTCAACATCAGGCTCTGGGTTCCTGCTGATTGCATCCGGAATCACGTTCATCTTCCCTGGACAATGTTCAATCTCAATGCTAAACTGCTGAATATATATAGACCAACGTGTCACACGTTCGCTTGCCATCGACGTCTTAAACAAGAATGTTAGTGCCTTGTGATTAGTCCTGACAACAATGGGGTGGCCATAAATTATTCGTTTCCATTGTTGGAGCGCATGAAGGATGGCCAACAGCTCTAGCTCCGTTACAGTATAATTTCGCTCCTGCTTACGCAATTTTCGGCTGACAAATGCCAAATATGTTTTATGTTGCAGGTTAGCTGGATCTTCTTGGTAGAGCATGGCACCTATACCAATTAGTGAAGCATCCGCTTGGATTATAAATTTGTGCTTGAAATCTGGATATCCTAACTTAATGCAGTTTTCCAGTAGCTGTTTTGTTGCTTGGAACGCCTTCTCGCATTCCGCATTCCACAACCATTTATTATTCTTTTTTAGCATTTCCTGCATTGGAGCTACAGTCTCCGTGTAACCTGGACAGTTTTCTTTAAAGAATCCCGTTACGCCTAAGAAAGCCCGAATGTGCTTGACTCTCGTTGGTGTAGGGAAATTCTTTATCGCTTCGATCTTAGCTGGGTTTGGCTTCACTCCCTCCTTGTCAATGATGTGACCCAAATACAAGATCTCGCTCTTGAAGAAATGCGATTTCTTCAGGTTTACTTTGAAATTTGATGCATTAAGGTTGCCTAATACTTTATCTAAATTTTCCATGTGAATTTCAATGTTGTCGGATGCCAGCAGAATGTCATCAATGTAGCGCACCGTCATCTCCTTAACTTCCTCGGTTAGATTTCTATCCATGGCTCGGATTAAAGCACAGCCCGCTGTTTTGACTCCGAAGGGCATTCGGACGAAACAGAACGTTTGGTTATCGAATAAGAAGCCAGCTAGAAGCTGTGACTTCTCATCCAATTCAATATGGTGGAAACTGGACGTCAAGTCAACTGATGAATAAATGCTCTTGTTCTTAAAGCCTTTTAGTACGTCTCTGATAATTGGTGCTCTGTCATACTCAGGAAAAATGAGTCTCATATTGAGATTTCTGGCATCTAAACAAAGTCTAATAGATCCGTTTGGTTTTGTGACTGCCAAAATCGCATTTAGATAAGGTGTAGGTGTCTTCCTTATCACTCCAGCTTGTAACATCTCATCTATAATGACCTTGACTTGACCACGATATTTTTCCGGAATTGGGTACAATCTACTTTTGAAAGGTGACCAATCCTCGACTTGCATTGAATATTTGAAATTTAATATTTTCCCAGGTACTGTATCAAAGACTGCTTTGTGCTTCCTTAAAATCTCTTCCAATTGTTTTCTATGTTCACCCCCAAGTTGAATGTCATTGAGCCGCTCCTGTAGTAACTCTTCAAATTGTGCATCACTGTCATCTCCTTCTGTTAATAATGACCATATCTCCTGGGATTCACTCTCCACATTTAGTTCCACAACAGCTCCTTCTATGATGTTATCTTCTGCCTTTCGTATCTCCTCTTCCGTCTCTTCCGATATTGCTTCCAATGCCCAAGAATTTACATCTCTTCCGGTAGTGATTTAATCCATATGCAATCCCTCGTTCTTCAGTTGATCATACTCTCTAAAACTGACTGTATTCTTGTGCAAATCTATCACTGCTTGATAGTCACAAATGAAATTTGCACCAAGAATTATATTGAAATTCATCTTTGCCATGATAATGAATGTTTGCCCAAAAGTGTGTTCCAATATGTTCAGTTCTAAGTATGCCTGACGTTTACAAGTGACGGTGCGTTCAGGAATAACACCCCTCACTTTGAGTTGTGGTACGGGAATCACAGGAATATTCTGACTCCGTCCCAACTCTCGAACCAAGGCCTCAGATACCAGACTGATCTGCGACCCCGTATCCAATAAACATCTTATATTAATTCCACCAATTCCGCGCAGTTCGTTACTCCTGTGGGGGTCCGGGCGGGGACACCAAGAGCCCGCCGATGAGCCAGCTTGGTGTCCTAGGCGAAACCCCACACAAGACACGGCACAAACCTAGAAGAATTGCTGAGTTTAAATTCACCGGCCGTGAAAGCCAATATACTATCTTTTTGGAAGCCTTCATAGGGAGGTTGAGGCTGCTTGAGCTTTTAGTTCTCGCAGTCAAGTAGTGCAGTTGCACTCTATATAAAGGGAGGTAACGCGCAGTTCGTTACTCCTGTGGGGGTCCGGGCGGGGACACCAAGAGCCCGCCGATGAGCCAGCTTGGTGTCCTAGGCGAAACCCCACACAAGACACGGCACAAAACCTAGAAGAATTGCTGAGTTTAAATTCACCGGCCGTGAAAGCCAATATACTATCTTTTTGGAAGCCTTCATAGGGAGGTTGAGGCTGCTTGAGCTTTTAGTTCTCGCAGTCAAGTAGTGCAGTTGCACTCTATATAAAGGGAGGTAACGCGCAGTTCGTTACTCCTGTGGGGGTCCGGGCGGGGACACCAAGAGCCCGCCGATGAGCCAGCATGGTGTCCTAGGCGAAACCCCACACAAGACACGGCACAAACCTAGAAGAATTGCTGAGTTTAAATTCACCGGCCGTGAAAGCCAATATACTATCTTTTTGGAAGCCTTCATAGGGAGGTTGAGGCTGCTTGAGCTTTTAGTTCTCGCAGTCAAGTAGTGCAGTTGCACTCTATATAAAGGGAGGTAACGCGCAGTTCGTTACTCCTGTGGGGGTCCGGGCGGGGACACCAAGAGCCCGCCGATGAGCCAGCTTGGTGTCCTAGGCGAAACCCCACACAAGACACGGCACAAACCTAGAAGAATTGCTGAGTTTAAATTCACCGGCCGTGAAAGCCAATATACTATCTTTTTGGAAGCCTTCATAGGGAGGTTGAGGCTGCTTGAGCTTTTAGTTCTCGCAGTCAAGTAGTGCAGTTGCACTCTATATAAAGGGAGGTAACGCGCAGTTCGTTACTCCTGTGGGGGTCCGGGCGGGGACACCAAGAGCCCGCCGATGAGCCAGCTTGGTGTCCTAGGCGAAACCCCACACAAGACACGGCACAAACCTAGAAGAATTGCTGAGTTTAAATTCACCGGCCGTGAAAGCCAATATACTATCTTTTTGGAAGCCTTCATAGGGAGGTTGAGGCTGCTTGAGCTTTTAGTTCTCGCAGTCAAGTAGTGCAGTTGCACTCTATATAAAGGGAGGTAACGCGCAGTTCGTTACTCCTGTGGGGGTCCGGGCGGGGACACCAAGAGCCCGCCGATGAGCCAGCTTGGTGTCCTAGGCGAAACCCCACACAAGACACGGCACAAACCTAGAAGAATTGCTGAGTTTAAATTCACCGGCCGTGAAAGCCAATATACTATCTTTTTGGAAGCCTTCATAGGGAGGTTGAGGCTGCTTGAGCTTTTAGTTCTCGCAGTCAAGTAGTGCAGTTGCACTCTATATAAAGGGAGGTAACGCGCAGTTCGTTACTCCTGTGGGAGTCCGGGCGGGGACACCAAGAGCCCGCCGATGAGCCAGCTTGGTGTCCTAGGCGAAACCCCACACAAGACACGGCACAAACCTAGAAGAATTGCTGAGTTTAAATTCACCGGCCGTGAAAGCCAATATACTATCTTTTTGGAAGCCTTCATAGGGAGGTTGAGGCTGCTTGAGCTTTTAGTTCTCGCAGTCAAGTAGTGCAGTTGCACTCTATATAAAGGGAGGTAACGCGCAGTTCGTTACTCCTGTGGGGGTCCGGGCGGGGACACCAAGAGCCCGCCGATGAGCCAGCTTGGTGTCCTAGGCGAAACCCCACACAAGACACGGCACAAACCTAGAAGAATTGCTGAGTTTAAATTCACCGGCCGTGAAAGCCAATATACTATCTTTTTGGAAGCCTTCATAGGGAGGTTGAGGCTGCTTGAGCTTTTAGTTCTCGCAGTCAAGTAGTGCAGTTGCACTCTATATAAAGGGAGGTAACGCGCAGTTCGTTACTCCTGTGGGGGTCCGGGCGGGGACACCAAGAGCCCGCCGATGAGCCAGCTTGGTGTCCTAGGCGAAACCCCACACAAGACACGGCACAAACCTAGAAGAATTGCTGAGTTTACTCTTAATTTCTTGCTCTAATGCTTGAATACGAGTATGATTTTCGCCTACTGTCTTAAGGATGGTTGATCTTTCCTCTTTAGAATCGATATTCATTTTTCGCCAATCTTTTCTTATTTGCTCCTTAATTGTGCTTACTTTCTCCTCAATCTGGCTCTTAGTGTCATCCTGATTGCTTTCTATCTGGCTTTTCCATTCTTCCAATCTCGCGCTATTTTCGTCGATGGTATTCTTTAATTGATCCTGATCCGCTTCTAGGCTTTTCCATTGCTCAGCTGATTTTATTTCGAGACGGTCCATATCTTTAATTATGCCGGATATATTTTCATCTACCGCTGATAATTGTTGTTGAATGACCTTGCCGCTTTTTTCCATTTCCTTAAATCGTCCTTCCAACTTATCCTGAGCTATCTTGACCTCGCTCGTACTCATAGTGCATGCTAGTTCAATTTGCTCTAATTTGCCTAACACCGTTTCATCCAGAATGCTAAGTTTTTGATCAAATATAATTTTCATTTTCTTAATCTGATCTAATTGTTTTTCATTGTTTTTACTAACATCTAGGGCCAGCAATACCATCTGTTGATTAGTGTGATCCTTCATCTCTGCGGTTAACGAAGCTAATTGGTTCGTGTTTTTAACATTCTGCGCCTCTAACTGCGAATTTATAGTGTCATTGATTTCTTTGTTTAGTAATCTAGCTTGTTCCGCCTGATATTCATTTTGTTCAATCCTAATGTTATTTAATTGTGTCCGCAATGATTCACTTTGTTCGGATAGTTTAGTTTTTAGTGATTCACTCTGCTCAGACAATTTGTTTATAGACTCACTTTGTTCTAACATACTATTGTTTAATTGTTCAGATAATTTCGCTTTTAATGCTTCACTTTGTTCTAACATACTATTGTTTAATTGTTCACTCTGTTCAGATAGTTTAGTGTTTAATGATTTACTCTGTTCCGCCAATTTGGTGTCCAACAATTCCTGTGTCCTCCTAGCCGCATTTTCAATGATTTCTTGAATCTGTTCTACTGTTGCCATGTTATACACTTTATATGAGACATTAGGGAAATGGCAGAAAGCAATGTCCCCTGACACACACATACAATCCCAATGCACATTTAATTTCTTTACCCTACTCAGTTCATTTATAATTTACATTTAATCCCACTAGTCAATCGCATCTCTGAGTGGTTCTAATTTTACTCAATTTAATTTAAACCAAAACACATATTTAGTCATTAAATTGTTATCCTGATCTGATATTAACACTGACTAATTAACAAAATATTAATTGTCATTTAAGGCTACCAGCCTCCTAACAATTTCATGAGTTTGACTTTCTAAACAAATCTAGTTTTAACTTTAATCATTGGGCGCCCGATATCACGTATATTACTTTTTACTTTAATTCAATGGACAAAAACGTGAACCGTATTTTACATTGCAAACTCCTGATTTTAATTTATATTTCACGCAGTTGGCGGTTTCCTCTTCGCCTAAATTACTTTTAATAAAACATCACTTTCCGGTGATTAAAATACTGTCACATCTGCCTCCACTTGTGGCCTGTCAGTTTTACTCAAATACGCCAACTGAATGTGTTCCAGCAGCGAACCAGCAACACAAATACACCTTCATTGTTGCGTCAGTTTGTAAACCCAACTACGCTTACATTGACATGTGCAATTTCTCTGCCGTTACACCACAGTGAACCGCCCCACGCTTGGCCGCGCCAGTTTACCTCCTATGAACCCTTTAGTATTGCAGTGTTTATAAGCAAGAATCTTGGTCAAGGGGTCGCGCTCAGTTCATAGTGTGATGTTTACGTTCGCCAAACAACATGCTCTACTGAGGTAAGGGTCATAGGATTAAAACTATAATTAAGAAAGGAAGTGACAAGGCGTAAAATAATAACATAATTTAATGACTATTAGTGCAAATAAAAAGAATATAGACAACAACAATAATAAAATTCCTCCCTGAATCTTCCCATGACAGAAATATTTATCAAAGTTGAGGAGTCAGACGGATCTCCCCCTTATATAAAAAATGTGGATCCAAGCTCCACTAACTTGCATTGGATTTTATGTACGCGTAATGACTAACTACGAGGAATGAGTACTTGGATGACTGTTCGTTTACATCGGGTAACAGCCACGATGCTTACGAACAATCATCTCGTAAATCAACGTTTACGGATATAGGACACAACACTAATAAAAAACCTTAAAAATTAATGCTGACACACAGTCTAAAATCTAATATTTACAGGAATCTCCCTCGAGACCCTCCTTCAATGCGATGACGCATCTGACAAATGAGCTGCCAACACGGCCAATTGCTCAATACACAAACAAGGAAAAGACAGCATCGCACGTGACTGCACGGGTCACTAATACGGAACATAAACATGGAATGAAACCAACAACAACAAAGCCTCACCGGCTGAGATTACTTTATATGAACAAAAATGCACGTTAAGCTAACGCTTCGGAGATTATAGTGATTCGTAGGCAACTCCCATTTATTTAAACAATTTTTACCATTGATCAGTTCTTATTCTGTATTTCAAATAATAATACGGAGCCAACAAGCACTCCACTAATGACCTCGATGCAATCCTTTCAGCCCGCCTTGTGAAACAGCTTCCCCCTTCCTCAACTCTGGTCATCGTCCAGCCCCAGTGTGTAAAAATAACTTGACCAACTGTGCCGTTATCTCGTAGGATCAACAGCAACAAATCTCAACCACATAAACATATGGTAAGACCTTAATCGATATAGCCACATATGTCCTCGCAAGGTAACCATATGGACTTGGCACCAAGCTGACAGAAATCAGTATACGCTGAAATTCCCGCTTGTAATGACCAATAAAATACACACACACACTGCTGGGAATGACATAACACTTTTCACACAGGTCGGTTGAATCAGATACTCACAATCTATTTAAGAAAATTGAAACCTACGAGAGAGCTGACTGCTCCTCGCCACAATTCACATTACTCCAACGGCAATAAACTCACTGAATCTGATCAATAATAAACATTACAAGATTAATTTACCCTCCAATCTACTGCATGATTATACTAATTCAGTCCTACTTTTGAAACACAATATATCTCCGAGAGACGCTTCTTAATCGCACTACGTAAACATATGCGAACACGGTCGTCCACATAGCCACGTTAATTAAAACAAACAAACAAGAACTTACGACTGTTAAAATATGTGCGAGCTGTTTCCATGCAAAAGGTGTGTCAGACCAAAACTAAATACACTACGTTAATCAACACAAGCAAGATATTTACAAACAAAATATGTCCCATATACCATAAGTTAATTTGTCAGATAATAAGAATATTATTCAGTACTCATCCTCTGCCAGTCACCGTCAACGAACATCTGCAGCCATTTCCCTACTTAATGCTGCTTAGCTCGTCTCAAACATCTCGATGGAGTGTTGACAGTTCCAAACTTCTTCCAGGATATGCGATGTCATCTCTCGTGCTGATGCAAAAAGTTATAGATTATTACACACTCGATATCTGACTACTAAATTCACCGTTTTAGGTACTTAGTTCCCCAGAACAGTCTGTTGGCGAATTGTCGAAGATACTGTCCCTACAAAATAGTACTGTGACTATCTATCACACTGAATTTAACACACATTTGTATTAATAAAAATCTGTGTCCTCATGACACGCAAAGTACAAGTGCCTACGTCCTCAGACGCGCAAAATGTAATAATCACCTACGTCCTCAGACGCATAAATGTAAAAGTAATGTCTTGGCTCTTCACGCCACTTATAAATGAACTGGCCCTAGGTATCGATAGAGGGGGAAATTATATAAAAATTTCTCAAAATAATAGTGGTACAGGAATGAAACAAATATCACTGAACTCGTAAAATTGCGTAGGTCAAGAATATGCCCATTAATCCTAGAATCGATCGTAGAGATGTTGTCTAGCCGAACTCCCGCGTTAATGCTTGCTATCGCGTGCCCAAGCTAGACTTGGCGCGTTTATAAGCATTCATCTCTCATTGGTTCCACTTTTTCAATAACTTCGCGGTTTTTATCAGACCTCGGCCTCGTAGGAGTGTCCAGTATTATCATCAGCCACTCACGTTACTGTATTATATTTTTTCTAGGCGCGAATAGTACAATGAACATACCATAAGCGTGTCTCACCACGCGTCCCTTCTATTTTGAGGTAGCCACCACCTGTCCTTCTGAAACATTGCTAGGGTCTTTCTTTTCCAATGCTAAAGTATTTAGCCTTTAGTCAAACTGCTGCAGGTATGTTCCCACTGTCTCCAACAAATGCTTGAAGTTTCCTCATCTTCGTCTGGCTATTTCATGACGCTGGTGGAAATATTAATTAATGGTAGATATAAAACATCGAATCACTTATCCATCAGAGGATAAAGGGTTCAATATGTCTGATTATTTTAATGATTAGCTTATATACCGAATATCACATCCCCAAAGAAAAAAGTCATGAGATATCGTTATTCAATGAAATGCACGTTTACCCCCTTAACACCTCTTTAAAATCCGAATAACAAAAATCATTCATTAGTTGACGTTATCGACATAAACCGAACATATTCCCAAAATTTCATGTTTCTAACTTTAATAGATTTCTCTAGGCGTGATGAGTGAATGAGTCAGACAGGACATCCTCGTTCAATTATTTTTACCAGAATCTCACCCCTCCCCATGGGTCCCTTAAATATGATTGATGAAAAAACGCCTGAACACCTATTAACTTATTTTTTAAGCTGTCTTTTTCCCCTGAGTTTGATGAGTGAGTGAGTTAGTCAGTTAGGACACTTTCTCTCCTCCCCCCCCCCCCCCGAGATTTTCACCCCACCCCATTGGCTCCTTAAATTAATTTATGAAAAACCGGTGGAACACCGATTTACTTACTTTTAAGCTGATTTTTTTTGCTGAGTTTCAAATTTCTCGCCTATGTCGTTTAGGAGATAGGCCTACATGCATCGTTAGGAATCCTTCAACCCCCAATTTTCACCCCTTTCACCTCAATAATACACCACATCGAAAAACCCTTAAACACATGTCTGCTTATTTTAAATGATTAGTTTATATGTCGAGTATCACATCCACAAATGAAACCACTCGTGAGATATTGTTATTCAATGAAATGCAGTTTTAACCCCCTTAAGACCCCTTTAGAACCTGAATATTCAAAAATCCTCCCTTAGTGTATGGTTTTGACATACAACGAACATAACCCGAAAATGACATGTTTCCAACTTCAATATTTTTGGCTGGGCGATGACGAGTGAGTGAGTGAGTCAAGACAATTTCTTTCAATTTTTTTTCTTCAGAACTTCACCCCTCCCGATGAACCCCTTAAATTTGATTTATCAAAAAAAAACTGTCGAACACATATATACTTATTTTTAAGCAGTTTTTCCCCCTGAGTTTGAAGAGCGAGTGAGTCAATCGGTTAGGACACTTTATTTCCTGTTTTTACCACGAATTTCACCCATCCCCATGGGCCCCTTAAATTGGATTTATGAAAAAAAACGGTCAAACACCTATTTATTTATTTTTTATGCTGATTTTCTTCCTCTGAGTTTCAAACTCCTCGCCTATGTCGTTTAAGAGAGACAGGCTCCGTTAAGGATCTTTCAGCCCCCACTTTTCACGCCTTTCACCTCATAATATTCACCACATCGAAAAACACTCAGACACGTGTCTTCTTATTTTTTATGATGAGTTTATATGCCGAGTATCATATCCCCCAATGAAACCAATCGGGAGATATTGCTATTCAATGAAATGCAGATCTACCCCCTTAACACCCCCTTACAACCTGAATATCCAAAAATCCTTTCTTATTGGGCGTTTGCGGCCCTTGAGGAAGCTGCATACCAAATTTCATTCCTATCCGTTGTGTGGTTTCTGAGATTTCGTGATGAATGTGTGAGTGAGTGAGTGAGTGAGTGAGTGAGTGGTATTTGACAAATATCTAGTAGATAGTGTCAAGTCTTTGTTATGCTATACTCGGTTGACAGTGCTGTGTGAGCAGTTGAGTTACTAACGGGATTTCAAGTAAAGATCCTCATTTTCTATACCGGTAGTGCAGAGCGCAACTCGGATCCATTCGGCCGTGTCTCGACATGAGCTATGTTGCCATGGAAACAATCTACCTTGCCATTCCTTCGTGAGTATATTTTATGATTTGATTAGCCTGTGCTTGAGTGCAAAAGGCCCGAAATCAGAAGAATGAGAAATACTATCGAAAATTCATGTAGCCAGCGGTTTCTTCTGGGTCCTAATCGATGAGTATGCAAAATTTGGGTGAGATTGGTGTAACGGTGTAGATTTGTAGACGGAACCAACCCACCCACATACATACAGACTTTCACTTTTATATATAAGAAGATAAGATTATGCAGTTAACATTTCCTCAATCATCTAAACATGTGCTTCATATTACCCACTATTTCTTCACAGACATTTGCGCACAAGAAGCTTTTATCTAACATTGTCGCACTAATTTCTTCGTTCCCTTACATCAAGGGCACTTTATGTCAACACGATTACTTATTGGCACGTATTCAAAATTTTTACTCCATCTTGAGTGATGATCTCCTTATTCGTCTCAAGCACTGACCCATTTACTTAATATTCCAAGCTCTAAGCTACGTTCATGTCGGCACACTTGTTATTTGGCACCTATTCAGAATTTTAACTTCATGTTGAAGATAGAAGATTTACTTATTCATTTAAGCATGTAACTATGTGCTTATTCAATTTCACTGATCTATATTAATTATTGGTTACAGAACTTTATTTTTAAATGATTTTAAGTGTATTATTTTCATACGAATTATTATATAGTTTAATATTTGTTTACATTCGCCAATAAAATTTTCTCGTTTTTAACTACATTTTGAAGAAAAATGACAAGTATTTTATTTTCATTTTATTTAATTTGGTTTGTAAAGATATCCATTTAAATAGTGATTCATTTTATTCCATTTATGAATGACACTCAAGACAGGAGCGGCTAGACCAGGCAGTAGAAAGGGGTTGAGTTTCTGAAATGAACAAATTGTCGTACGGAAGTTGTATAAAAAAATCGAGTTTATGCTAAGTTCGATTTTTTGCAAGTGGAGGAGTCGTGAACCCTTTATACTCGGATAGTATAAATGATTCTATATTTAATTTCTGCAATATTTTATATTTCTACCAGTCTCATGAAAACCAGACAGAAATGGTGAAACTATAGGCATTGGTTGGAGACAGTAAGAATTTACCTGGGTGTAGAAAGACAAAGCTTAATCGCTAGTGGAATTTGTCAAAGGAAACAAGCCTAGCGATGAATCAGAAAGCAGGTGCTGGCTGGCTTAGAATAGGAAGACGCGAGATGACACATGCGTTTGGCATTTTCCTTGTTCTGTTTCGCGCCTAGCCAAAAGAAATGCAATGATATGAGAGGCTCATTGATCAACTAGACACTCCTACAGGGCGGGGTGCTGTATGAAAAATCACGAGGTCTACGTGAGTGCCAACCAATAGAAGAAGAATGCTACTTTAACGCGGGAGACCTGGCGTCACGCTCAAGAGCTCGGATTGCGGCGGGAAACTGGACACAGATTATCCCTACGATCGATTCTCGATTAAATTAGCATGACTTTGACCTGCGCATTTCTACGAGTTTAATGATGTTTATTACAAGCCTGTAAGACAATTATTATGGAAAAGATTCTTATTTTTCCCTCTCCATAGGCTCTCAGCGAACGTTTCATATATAAGTGGCGTGAGAAGCCACGAAGACTGACTTTATTTTGTGTGTCGGAAAACACAGGCTAAGACTTCATTTTCGTGTGTCGAAGGACACAGGTGTAAGACTTTAACTTGTGCGTCTGAGGTCGTAGTCACTTGTACTTTGTGTGTCATGAGGACACAGATTTTATTGAGTCAATTGTGTTGTAAATTCAGTGTTTGATAGCTAGTAACTGTACTATTTTGTAGAACCAGTATCTTCGACAATTCGCTAACAGACTGTTTTGGGGAACTGAGTACCCAGAAAAGTGAATTCAGTAGACAGAAATCGAGTGTGTATTAATTTGACAAACATTTTTGTATCAGCACGAGAGATGGCAGCGTCGATCATGGAAGCTGTATGGAATCATCATCACTTCGTTGAAATGTGTGCCATGAGCTAAAAGCATTTAAGTAGGGAGATGGCTGCCAATGTCCAATGACGCTGTGTTGCTGAAGGATGAGTACTAAATAATATTTTATTATTGACAAGTCAATTTATGGTATTGTGCCCTTTTAGCATGAAATATGCAAATCACAGTATGCCAGCAATGCTCAAATCGGGATTTTCGGGGTTATGGTATGTTCTCCCACTCTGTGACTTACACATTTTGGATTAAATAGAGGATACACTTCCAAAATAAATAAACAAAATCAACTTCTACTATAAAACATTTAATTATTCTAATATATGGCGCTACAAACAAATTAAACAAATAAAATACTGACCAATCCTTCTAACTTGTTCAGAGTGAACAAGGAATAAATAAACAAAGGTTATATCATTATAAATGGTTTTCACAAACCAACAAACTTAAGTCTCTTTTCACTTCCATAAAGTATTCCTTTTAAATTCAATATAATCACGAGCTACAATGGCTCGATACTTCCCAATATAAATTGTGTTATTCTTTTGCAACACCTCAATATCTACTACATGAGTATCTTATAATCAAAACAATATATAATTCTATTTAAAGTACTGTTACTCCTTTACTCAAATTTTTGGGCTTTTCACAATGTTCTCTCTCAAGTTAACAAATTCACTACAGTGATTGGGAAACCACTTGTGTACTCCCGAGTTATAGAAGACTACTTGAACATGTCAAAAATTATGATCACTCCCGAAATCTAATTGTCTTCACTGAACTCGTGAAATCCTACATCAATATACCATTACATTAGGGATTTATTTTATTTGTCTTAAAAGACCATTATCTCATAAGAAAGCAACGATCTGAACTTGCAAGCGGTACATTTCATCTACAAGAACCTCGGTTCGAATCCCGGGTCATTAACAAACTCTAAACACTCATGGTGTATTATTACTTCCAACAGACAGTTACCCGACCTACCGCACTATTCATATATAGTAAGGGTCGGACCGTACCACTCAGCGTGATTTATTGTCCAGGAGCAGGACCCCAAGTCTCGCCCACATGGGACGGCTACACTCTGCTTTAAACAGCTATTTCTTATACGCAGTTCTCTGAACAGACCTGGCTTTCCATTCATTTATTTTAACAACATTATTTAGGTTCATAGACCACTCTCGTAACCTTGGCATTTATTAATTATGAAGTGTCCTCATTGATGGGTAAGAATATTCAATACAACAACAATAATTTAGGGGCTTCACACAGACGAACCTTGGTTCAATTCTTTCACTGCCTCGGGAACCACATCCCATATTGGAGGACTTTACAACATTAACGACTTAGGGTGACCTTTGTCTAACCTGCGCTCATAATACAATAAATAGCACCCTATATAAAATACACACAACGGCCTCGTGATAACGTCACTATATGGAGGACTTATCATAGCTCAATTACCGCAATCACCTGCCCCTCATAATTAATTTACCAAGTATATTTAGGTTCAACGCCTTCCTAGCGTGACAAATTACTTTAATGCGCGACATGCGCTATACATTACTTTACGGCCAAGTGTCTTTCAAAGAACTGATAAATTCAAAATCAACATTTGATCTACATTTTATTTTTATATTAATCCTCTCCCGTGACAATAATCGCTATACTTTAAGAACATGTATCCACAACATGTATTTATTCTTTTACAGGAGCTCAAAAGCTACTACTTTCATATAATTCAACTTAATCTTCATTTATATAATTGTTATTATTATTATTATTATTATTATTATTATTATTATTACGCTTGCTTTCACATAATTCAATCATTTATCAAATACACTGATATTTTATATCCTACATTTCCTCTAAGGGATTTATTCACATTACATAATAATTTTATACATTCTCAATTTGTATTTGTTCAGATCGCGCTCTTATTCTGTTATTTGTTATTCAAAAACATCCCTATTTCTCATTCTCAGGTGGATTGTACACAAATGTTCCCAACACATAACATAATGAAATGGTTACTTACATGATCTGACGGTCATCGACCGTATTTTCCAACGATGTTTCATTTCGCCCACTTATTGCGTTTAATCCATATTGATTAATTCCATTTCACACACTGACATTTCTTGACACACATATAACTTATATACCTTAAACACTGGTAACATTTTAACATACAATTCTGTGTTCTTCTATCCTACATAAATAAAATCACTGAAAAATTACTATACTAACACAAATTTTATACATTTACATTACTCTGCTTCTTATCAGGGGCTTTGATTGGGCATTGCACACGTGATTTCTTGCTTCCCGTTTCCAAGGGTGAAACT
This sequence comes from Meconema thalassinum, assembly GCA_946902985.2. Lineage (NCBI taxonomy): Eukaryota > Metazoa > Arthropoda > Insecta > Orthoptera > Tettigoniidae > Meconema > Meconema thalassinum. The sequence continues at coordinate 560,574,401 of OX336391.1, forward strand.
CTTAGATGTCGGCTTCCTATCTGGTAAGAAGTTGAAAGTCTCGATCGATCTACCCCTCCCTGGAACGGTAATTCTTCAGATCCGGTTTCCTGACTATTCGGCTTTATTTTTAACTAGCTCGAAGTCGTTTCTTTCTAGACACTAATTAGTTGATCTAGACACAGTCTGTCCTATTTACGGTCTCTCGAATATTTATCGGTGACCTATGATTCTCGAGCATTTACTGCTCTTCCTTACTGCTTTTAATCACTGTTCGTTTGTCTCCAGTGAGACAATGTCATGGATTAAATTTCCCTTATTATTTTCTTCGCTCTAGACCCTATCTTATTCAGAATACTAGGCGGCACTTATTTCGTCGACCCTGATCGGGTTCTTTAACTTTGCTAGAACTGTTCGTTTCTCTATCGTTGGTACTTCAAGCGTTACGATACTTTCTATCGTTTTACTAAATTGTTATTTGAAGACCTATCGCCTGTTCTTTTAAGTTTGCAGCCTATTTTGACTGTATTACGGAACTTTCACTATAAGACTGATACAGGCGGAACTAAATCCTGTATTATGATTTTCCTAAGTCTTCACACGGCGATACTATGATGATACATCTCGGCCACTCCTTACGGGTGCACGTTGGTTGTCGATACAGCGACGCCCTCGGGCTGTCGGAAACTGCACGATGGTGTGATGCAACACCTCCGCTCACGGAGTGCTTGTAGACTGCATTTGCGAAACAGCACCGTGCCCTCAGGCACATATGGTAGACTGAATAATTCTGATACAGCCGGACGCCCCCCTCTCGGGCTCTCGGAATAACTGCATGTGGTGATGTAGCACAGTGACGCCCCCTCGGGCTGTTTGAAACTGTATGATTGGCCTGGCACGGCCAGGGCTTTTATACAAATCGGCGACAAAACGATAAAATCCTTGTCTTTTTCATAACCAACTTTTGAAGTAATGGTCGCACACTTTTAAAAATTATATCTCTGGAAAGCTTGTTTTCTAAACGTAAACTGATTTCTTTGTACGTGAAAATCGATCGTACAATTTCGAGATATTAAATGAAATTTACTCTTGAGGTACGTGGGTGTTGAGGTTGATTTTTAATCCCCTCCTCCTCGGGTCTCGGGGAACTTTTTATGACGTATGGCCACGTTTGCACTTCTTTCCTAGGCAATTATTAAAACCTTTTTCTCCACACAAAAATCTCTATTCCGAAATGATTCACAATGATGTATTTCTTTAGTTAATTATATGCTCGCAAGTGCTTTAAATCTAATTATTCTTCTTCTTGCACAACTGCGAGGTTGCCAATTTACTGCAACGTAAGATCAATTTCCGAAACATGCTCGCAGTCACTCCAAACGGAAAGCTCCACTCGTTCTAATTATAGTCATGATCGGCTCCTGTCGGTGCGTCATGCGTGATATCATTTCCTGGCCACCTGGACCCTCCTTTCTTGCACTACATTATGCTCGCCCTCTTGTATAAAATCTTTCTATGTTCCACTGAAGACTGTATATTTCCTTCCTTCTTTTTACCATAATACATGGATTCGACCCCTTGAACCAATGGTACATGGGTTCAGTATAAGGGACCAATTTGTGTAAATATTTTGTCTGTGTGTTATTAACGTAGGGTTTATATTTGGCTGACACACAGTAGTTGCAATGGAAACAGCTAGAACTAATTTGTAGATATTTGTATATTTTGATTGTTGTAATGTACGTAACTATGTGCACTGCCGTGTGCGCATATGTTAACGTAACGCCGCTAAGTAACGTAGATCGGAGTTTGTAATGCGACACAAGTAGAACTGAATTAATATAATATAAAATAGACTGGGGGTGATTTTGATCTTTGTGTAGAGTTTACGATTGATCAGATTCATTGTTGTTAATTGCCATTGTTGCAATGCAGTTTTGTTGCGAGTAGCAATCAGCTAACTCGAGGGATTAATCTTGGTAATAAAGTTTTGAGCGTCTTGCACGCGAATGTAGGAAAATCTGGAACAAACCGACCTCCTAGATGTGAATTTTTAGTCAGTCCAAGATATAGTGTCATGCGTGATTTATACTGGTATTGTCTGCGGGAAATTGAGCATGGCGTCTGATTTCCGTCTTGCCGCAATAAGCCAGATTCATTCATTTTTGCAACCTCGCGAGGTGCATATATGGATATGATGTTTTCTTGCCATTTGTGTAAATGGGTGAGATTTGTTGCTGTTGATTCTACGATGTTAACGAGACCACTGGGTCAAATCGTTCTTTTTAGACAGGTTTGGGAACTGACAGGTGATAGTGATGTGGAGTGGTGTGAGTAACCACATCTCGAGGCGGGTTGATCAGATAAGACGGCCGATGGTCATTAGCAGGCAGAGCTTGCTGGCCTGTTCATTTTAACATTTTGTATCCAGAAAAGAAATGATCAATTGTAAATAATATTTATGAGTAAATGGGGTGTTGTCTACATCGTACTATATATCTCCGAAGCGTTAGCTTGTCGTGCATTTTATTCATGTAAAGTAATCTCAGCCGGCGATGCTTTTGTTGTTGTTGGTTTATATTTCATGTTTATGTTTCGTGTCAGTGACCCGTGCAGTCACGTGCGATGTTGTCTTTTCCTTGTTTGTCGTGTTGAGCGTTTGGTCTTGTAGGCAAGCTCATTTGTCAGATGCGACATCGCACTGAGGGGGAGAACCTGGGAGATTCTTGTAAATATTAAGATATATAATTTTTGTGTATGTCAGAATTAATTTAGTTGTTTTTCTTAAGTGTAGTGTCCTATACCCAAAAATGTTGACTTGCTAGATGGAGGTTCGTGAGCACCGTGGCTGTTACCCGCTGTAAACGAACACTCATCCAAGTACTCATTCCTTTTAGTAGTCAGAACGCACACACACAATTTCTGATACGAGTCGGTGGATCAGGTATCCACAGTTTTATTTTGATGCGTGGGTCTGAGTAACCCCTCATTTTATTATGTGATTCTTTTTTGTTGAGGAGTGAGATGTCAGGGAGGAGTTTGTTTGTTATATATTTCTTTGTTTATGCATATTTCGGTCATTAAATTTTGTTTACTTTACATCTTATTCATTCTTACTTAGTTTAGTGTTTTTAACCATATGACCCTTCATCCAGTAGAGCTGTTGTTTTGGCGAATATATTATAGCATCCGATGAACTGAGCACGACCCCGAAGAACAGATTCTTGCAGATAAACACGGCGATATATAAGGGCTCAATATATAAACTTTTGAACTGACGGTGATTTTGTGGTCTGGGGGATGTGGAACGCGAAGACATGTCGAAATTTTCCGGAAGTCGAAACATGGTACTCTACCGTTTATTTTGGCTTTGAGAGTTGAGTAATGTGTTGATTATGCAGCGTGATGTAGCCCAGTTCGCATTCCTGGATTCACGTCACAGCTGAGCAGGATAGGTTATTTTCCATTCGTTTCCAGGTGATAGCTCACGAACAGCTCCGAAGCAGAGACGAAGATGTGGCCAGTCAATAATATAGTCAATGACGTAATGTCTTATATCGACCTCAACCTGAGAAGATTATATACTGCTTATAAGAAAATAAGTGCCATAAAGGGAGAACTGGAGATGTTAGAATAAGCATTTCAATAGCAGAAAGCTATTTTATTTAGTGGATTTTCTTATGTCAAGTGAAATCAAGTAATAAAAAGTGTATAACCCATGCTACAACGACATATCGATATGTGGGTATGACGTGGCACGTATGAGGTGACTCTCGCGTCGAGCCCGGCAGCATGCACGGGGAGGAGAGAAACTACTCTTAGTTCAGGCTTGTTACAGACGACACCGAAGCCATTATAACTATACATTTCAACGGTTCGTGACGCGTCAGTGGTCGCAAGTGAAGATGATAATGCGTGTGTAACATTTATCTGCTTCTTAGCAGCGAAATGGAGTCTAAAATGCTTTCTAAGACCCATATGCAGCACAGACATTTATAACGTAATAAACTGTAAATGAACTTCACCGCACATGCATATTCTGCATTGTCCGGGGTTCATGTGGCCATTAGGTGAGATACTCACATACTTTCACGGATTACGGCAGTGTATATAGAGAGACTTAAAACGTATAGCAGACGATTTCTGGCATCAGTGGAACTTTCCAAATTGCATAGGTGCAATTGATGGTAAGCTTGTTCGTATTAAATGTCCCGATGACTTCAATTATAAACAATATTTTTCAATTGTTCTACTGGCTCTAGTCAGTGCAGATTACAAATTTACTGCAGTGGCTATTGGTTCTTATGGAAAAGAGGATGACAGTGGCATTTTCAAGAAACCTGTCTTGGGAAAGAAGATTACGGCCGGGCAGTTCAATATCCCTGAACAAAGTGCCTTACCAGGTAGTGATATATTATCCCCATATGTTATTGTAGGTGACGAAGCCTTCGGTTTAGATACATTTATGATGAAACCTTATTCCCGAAAGGACGCCAAACAGTGTTTGTTGAAAGCAGTTTTCAACTATCGCTTGACTCGAGCAAGGAGGGTAACAGAAAATGCATTTGCGCTTCTTTGCCAAGTTTTTAGAGTGCACCCCCATTACCTGCTCGCCTCAAACATGTGATTATCTCATATCAGTTGCATGCTGTTTACACAATTTATTAAGGGAAGGATACTTAGAAAAACAAGGTAAACCACATTATGTTGTATCTGATACAGTTTTCCTCCCGTCAGATAATATTGTATCATTTGACCGAATGGGTGGATATGCAAACGCTAATGGCTTCGAAGTGAGGGATAACTTCAAAAACTATTTCTCAGGTCCAGTTGGGCAATTAGCTTGGCTACTTGCCACAGTAAATTGAACTGGCCAAAACGTAGTTTTCTGACTATGATCAGTGTGCGAAATCGAAATAGTTCCTATGAGTGTATACAGTACTTAATGATAGGGGGATAATTACATGCATATAAAGGATTAGATGTTCAGATTTAGTTACCAGGTCTGTTAATTTGCCTCCAATCTCCTTCCAAATGTTGTCACGCTCTTCAGAGTCTTTATAACCTGCCACTCTTGCATCATACAAAACTGGGTATTTGGATACAAACTCCACGAGTTTTTCGTCATTATCTGCCGCTAAAGACGACATTGTTGATACAAAGGCACACGGCTGGGAAATGTACGCCACAGGACATCAATTATAATAGAAGTAAGTTAATAAACGCAAGATAAAGCATGACAATAATCTACTGCAGTAACCTAGTGGTATGGCTCCCAAACATTTTAAAGTTTTTATTTTTATTTAAGCCAAACCGGGTCACTCGAATCCACTCGTAATTTAGTCTAAGGACATATTTCCGTTACATAAAATTGGTCTAAAATTAAATGAATTGTCATTTAAATGTTCTTTAGATGCCGTATTATTTGAATAATTTACTTTTTCGGCCATAAAAAAGGCAAAAGAATCAAAAGATACAATTAAATTCCAATAATTGGTAGGGGGAAAAAATGTGTGACAAGTCGAGACATCTAGCGGACTTCTATGAAACGCCATTTTGATAGCAGTTTTATGCTCCATTTCCGGGTTTTGTATAATTTCGTTGCCAACGGTGCGGCGCCGCAGAGCCGCCAGACCGGTCCCGGCACAGGTGGCGGGCCACGATGCCCATGGTGCGATGCACAGGCAGCGCTGTTTAGGCAGTGGCTGCGAGTTCTAAATGTATCCCGTCTAAATACACGTGTAGCGGTAGTGAGCTTCCACCGCCATGGCAGCGCCACCTTTGAATCGGCAGCGCGCCGGCTCGGCGGCGAGGATCCAAATCGTACCTAATTTAAGTCATGACATCCCAGAAAGAACTTTCTCATATCTTTATAGAGACCCTTCCAAACAAAATACTGCCTTATTTTCTGTCGAGTTTTGAATATTCCTAGGTGACCTCCAGCGGGTGACTCATGAAAATACATTAGCATGCCATTTATCAGCTGAGCAGTCTAGCCAAGACCCAGCTCAGGGCCTGGTTATAGGTTTCAAGCTCGAAAGGAACATGTTCGGCATACATCCGGAATTTCTCCAGCCCAAACATCACTGCGAGACCTTCCAGCTCGTACACGGAATAATTTACTTCAGCAGGGGACAGAGTTCGAAAAGCGAAACCAATAGGGCATCTACCTAACTCGCTGTCTTGTAGTAAAACAGCAGCTATAGCACCGAGAGAAGCATCGGTCTGGATTATGAATTTCTTACTGAAATCTGGGACAGCAAGGACAGGAGCACTACACATTGCTCCTTCAAATCATCAAAAGCCGCTTGGTGCGACGGACCACATTCAAATTTGACAGCAGACCTCCGCAGATGATTAAGTGGCAAAGCACGTTGCGCGAAATTAGGTATAAATTTACGGAAAAAAACAAGCATTCCCACAACCCGGGCTACTCCATTGACATTATTAGGGGGTGCAAGATCTCTAATTCCTTGGGTTCGGGAGTCATGGACCGAAACACTTTCAGCAGAAAACCATGACCAAGAAAAGAAATTTTAGGCTTAGTAAAGGACACTTTTGACATCTTTACGGTTTGACCAGCTGATTTTAACCTCTCAAATACTACGCCCAGGTGGCGCACGTGGTCTTCAAACGTCTCGCTATAAACAAAAACATCATCCAGGTAGTGATACAAGTAATTAAATTGTATGCCAAAAAACACAAGATCAAGAAGCCTACTAAGCACGGTGCCCCCTGTACAGAGACCAAACGGTAATCGACAATATTCGAAGAGATTCCAGTCAGTGGCGAATGCAGTTAGGTGCTTAGATACTTTAGCTAACGGAATTTGGAATTAGGCCTGGTTTTAATCGATCAGGCTGTAATAGGAGGCATTTTTGAACCTGGAAAAACAGATGTGCAAGTCAAGAAGAGGAATACACTCCAAAACAAATTTTTTGTTTAACCTGCGATAATCTACTCCCGGCCGAAAACCACCATTAAGCTTAGATACCAAGAGCATAGGTGACGAGTAAGCTGATGTGCAGGGTCTAATCACTCCATCTACCAAAATTACTTAAATATTACCTCAGAGCAAAACCAGAACCAGAGAGACGTATGTTGCATATCTAACAGTAATCAGGTATGAGGGAAGAAATTACCTCCTAAAATGATGGGACATGACAAATCCTTAACGACCCAAAATGAATATCTCCAAGAAAAATTATGAATTCGAACCTTAAGTTTCACAGAACCAAGGACGTCCAACTGGGAACCTTTAGCAGATACCAACCTAACGTCGACCTTCCACAAGTTGCTAAATTTACAAATAAGTTTCACAGACAAATACCAATTTTCGCTAACCAGAGAAGCAGCACTTCCAGATTCTAACAAAGCAATTACACATGCGTCATTAATTGAAACTTCAACCATAGGAGAGGGCAGAACTACATCAGAAAGTCTTACCAGACACCATTTGCAACGGTAACCTTGGCATCGTCCCTCGCCATCGCATTGCCCAAGGCACACCGCTGATCTTTGGCAGGGTGGATTCCACGATGCCTGTCCCTGAATAGTCAATTCCTTTTCGCCGGACAGTTGCGCGCCATGTGGCCTTGCTGTCCACAGTTGAAACACGTCACAGGACGATTATTATTATTTCTAGGTGAATTTTGGGAAGAGCGACCGGTCCCAGGTGCTGGTCGAACCGAGGGAGGTCAAACAAACGCAACAGAATTAATTAAGGGAGGAGGCATGCTGTTAGCATACCTTATGATGTCAACAGACGCACGGATTCGTCCTGAATAGCGGCTTCATGCAGTTCCCCAATCGTACTCGGATTAGTTCCAACACATAGGCAATTTCGAAATTCCGGCGTGGAACCGGCCAAAATGAGTCTTACCACTTCTGGCTCAGGCATATCTACTCCAAAAACCATTACGAACTTGGATATGTCCACAATAAATGAATTTAATGGCTCGTTATTACCTTGAGCACGATATAGGCAAAGTCCCTTCATAGTATCTAATGATCTGATTGGCACGAATACTCTGAACTCCTTAGCCCCAAAATTTTCAACACTCCAGCCCTCACACATGGCGCTTGTCACATAGGTCCTCAACGTGTCCGACGTATGAGGAGATATTAAAAGAAATACCACTTGGTCGCTGACATTGAATTGGGTAGCACACTCATGAATTTCAACAAAATTCTCAAAAAATCGACCACACCTTCAGCCGTGTCCATAGTTCTACCGGATAACTTTGAAACAAAGCCCAAAATGGGGTGACTAACAGGACCAAAGCTGGCCTTAGAAAGCACAGAATAACTTAAATGCTCGTCATTGGACGCGTTACGACCTGGCATTTCAACACATGAATTTCCCTGCATATAATTACGGTTTCCGGAACCAGTTGAAGACACGAGGTTACGTCCTGAATTCGAAATACTCCCCTGACAGTCTCGAAAAACAGAATTCAAATCCCCAACACCTCCTGAGGGAGAAATTTGTGTCACTGCAGGCCCCTGGTGACCTGAGTTACCCAGCACTTTAAGTGATGAAACAGACCCAATATTAGATTTAGATATTACTTCTCGCGTGCCTGCACCAGCAGAATTACAATTAGGCGGAGGAAAATTTATGGCACATCGGGGTTCGATTACAGGTCTCATCACACGAGGCGAGGCGACGGCACCAGACACGGAATTACAAGTCACACAATTAGGTAGATTTAATTAGAAAGCTAACTATTGCAATAGGTACGATGTTTCGACTTCCGGAAAATTTTGACATATCTTCGCGTTTCACATCCCCTACACCCCAAAACCACCGTCAGTTCAAAAGTTTTTATATAATTTATATATATATATATATAACTTTCTTGTGGACACAATAACTACCGCAATTTGGCACCAATCACATTGAACATTTTACATAATATGTATCCTTGTAAAATCTCGGTCCTGTTCGTTAATAGGCACAATCGGTTGATGGGGGTAAAAATGGGTTTTTTTTTTTTTTTTGAAAAAGGGAAATATCACTATAACTCTCTTAATATTTTAAATATCGAATCCAATCACAGTTCACACTATGTGTCGGATAAGGCCCAAGAATGTATGTTTGAATAGTTTTTTGATAGCGCCAACCATTGACCAAAGGGGTGGGAAAATGTGGGTTTTTCGGGAAACATTAATCATATCTCTCTTAATAGGCACAATATAAAAACCCTACAAAATGGGCAATATTCCCCTAATTATTACCTAAGTGATTATTATACAGGAAACCAATTGAAACCAAACCCTTTGAAAACACAAGTCTGCGCTTTCCATCTCAAGAACAGACAGGCAAACAGGAAACTGCATGTAACGTGGGAAGGCATGCTGTTGGATCACTGTGCGAATCCCAAATACTTAGGGATTACATTGGATCGTGCACTCACGTATGAAAGACATTGTCTAAACACCAAAAATAAGGTATCCTCAAGAAACTGCCTCCTTCGTAAATTATCTGGTACCAGCTGGGGGACTCAAGCTCAAACAATAAGAACCACTGCTTTAGCACTCTGTTACTCTGCAGCAGAATATGCATGTCCTGTGTGGTATAGGTCGTGTCATACCAAGCAGGTTGATACTGCATTAAATGAAACGTGTAGACTTATCACTGGCTGCCTGAGACCCACGCCATGTGATAAACTGTATTGTTTAGCAGGCATTGCACCCCCAGATATCAGAAGAGAAATTGCAGCTAAATGTGAGAGATCTAGGGTTGATGTGTCTCAAGCACATCCATTGTTTAGCCTTCAACCAGCCCACTCTCGACTGAAGTCCAGAAGAAGCTTTCTTCACACAACTGAGTGCCTAACTGACAAACCTCAGGTTTTGAGGATTACATCTTGGTTGACCAGAAGCCCCCACATTACCCAGTGGATGGTTCCATCTGAAAGGCTCCCAGCAGGACATACAGAGGCTTGGACAACTTGGAAGTCTCTCAACAGATTGCGATCTGGTGTTGACAGATCCAAGTCCAACCTTCATAAATGGGGTTTTTGCTGCGATCCGGTCCTTTGCGAATGCGGTGAAGAACAGACTATGGGTCATCTGCTTCAGTGCAGTCTGTGTCCTATACTGTGCACCATGGAGGATCTGGTGAAGGCTACACCGAATGGACGTGACATGGCAAAAAATATTGGGCATGCATTATTTAGAACCTTAATATTCAAGTGTTGCCATTGTTTTGCCCATTTTGCACATAGTTTGTTATGTAATATTTTTGTTCCTGACACGAATAAATAAAACCTAAAACTTTTGTCTGAAAGAATTTTTGATATAACCCACCATTACGCCAAGGGATGAGAAAAATTATTTCAGAATTATAAGAAAATGCCAAGACCCATCAGCGGTTGCCATGACAACACTACTAAATTGATGAGGGATGAGCCATCAGTCGTTGCCATGACAACGCACTTGCACGATAACAAATTCAGTGTTCCATCTGACTAAGTGCGAAGCGGCTTCGGTGACGAAACTGGTAGCATGCTGAACTTCTATGCCCAAGGTCGCGGGTTCAAAGCTGGCTGAAGTCGTCGGATTTTCTAAGAGCACTAAGAATCCCTCAGTATGCTTTCCTTTGGAGGGGAAGGTCCAACGTTCGTTGCGTGTTGCTGGTAGCGGTGGCATCTAGTAGCCAAGTTCACAGCTAGGTGCCGTTGACGGTAGAATTATTAGGAACTACTGCTCAAAATTGACTGGCTGAAGTCCTTACCTGAATTACAGACTAATACAGCCATCACAATTCACACCTTTTATCAGACTGATTCTACACACACCCAAAGTACACGGGGCAACATGACCGCGTTGTCGCAGCCCCTAAACTGAGGAACCAAGCAAAATCTCTGCGGGAGATAAAATTTTGCGTGAAGAAGTAACAGACCGTTAGATAGTTACACATCAGTGTCGAAACCTTGCATAACGACTGTGTGACCACAAGTATACAAATGGACCCCAAATTACAAGAAGGTTACCGTTCCCATCAGACAATAAAATGTTTAAAATATGCATAAAATGACGAAAACTAAGTTAATTAAACTCTAATTATAAAATACTTTCTCGCAATAAATGAGGTCTGATCCTTCTACGAAAAAGTGCATATTCTGCCTATTTTGCCCGGTGAAATCTACCTCCGCCTTCCGGCGTGCCAAGGGGACTTTTTACAATTGCAATTACAATTTTCGCGTCCGGGGAGGTTGAAAGTTACGTTGCTGTTTGGCACAGAAAACACCACAGAATTAGGATCAAGGGTATTCGAAATTCGTATAGATATAGCAGGGCCTAACACTCCCTGGTTGAACATAGAATTAGTCGTAACAGTTTCAGAATTAAATGCGCAGTTACTGACAGCAGGAAAAATCTCCCGACTCTCACCGCTCTCAGGCAAGCGAACCGGTCCGCTGCTATGGAGTGCGGCGGGTACAGTGACAGGATCGCCAACTTGGTGAGTCGAGTTTCCAGACTGAATGGCGCCTAGAGTTGTGGAGACATTGCGATTACATGTAGGGGTTGAATTCAACAAACCTCCACCTTCACTACTATGATTAACACTGTCCAAAACCTGAGCACATTCTACTAAGTTAACTTCAGCTTCTAATGAGCCTTTCAATTCTTTATGGGGCGTTCCTCATCAGATTGCAACAGATCAACTCATCGGAGATATAAATACTCAATGCGCGCCTTCAACTTCGTGAAATGAACAGGACTACATTCTACTTCAGAAAAGCAATATTTTACAACATTACAAATTTCTTTAACTGAGTCACATAACCTAGACTCACCAAGTTTGAATTCGGCCGCCGACAGCTTGGGTGGCTTTGCAACGAAATCTACGGCACATTCCAGACTTTCTCGCGCTAGTTCTGCATTCCTGGGTACTTGGAGGTTACGTAACAGCAATTCGTACGTCACCTCTTCATCCGACAAATATTTCATAAGGATCTAGCAGCGAGCCATCGTACATATATTTCATGTAACAAAGCACAAATTAATCATTACACAGAGTTCAAAACAATCCTACCTATGTGGAGAGAAAAACAATTAGTAAGGGGAGGACCCAATTTAAGTTAATTACTGAATTTACATTAGTGAATAAATACAGGCAGCCATGAGGAAGATCATATAGCATAATGTTGTGGCAAGAGGATCGAAGCATGCACCTGTTACCACTGTTACGTTGTCCCGGTTCAAAACTATATGAAGACCAAATTTGCATACAGAAAAAAACAATTTTAAAATTGCGGAGGTATAACAATAACCATGTCCCACATTCATCCACCAAAGTTCATCGAATGAGATGATTGGGTAGCATTCCATATTTCATATTTTATGGAAATGCCTTACCAAAGAAAAATGTCGATCCAGATCGAACAGAGCAACCAGGACTAGGCCTGTTGAATGGAGCTCTGAACAGATTCAGAGGCCGAAATAAGATCTTGCCCCAACAAAGAAGAAAATCAGGAGGGAAGGGGTTACAAGGATGTACACCCCTACCGGCTGCGTGCATTTCAATAAGAAACCAAATTCCCAAAATAAATGTACTTTAAAAATCATTGAAGATGTTACATGAAATTACAATAGGTCCCATTACCCCTTAAATTAAAAAGAACACATATATTCTGACAACAATATAATTAAACCCACACACTTCTTAACCTAGCACTTGAGAGCATACACAAGGAGTCCCCGAAATAAATTCATGAACAAAATAATCAGTCATTTTCCCGGATGGCAAGGTTACACATATACATTTTACGGTTAGACATGAATTTCAAAAGAATTATTCCCCTGAAGGAAACAAGGAAATGAATAACAACATGTAAATTGGCTCAATGCCATCTCAAAAAATACATTGCATAAGCAATCAGGAACGTCCCTAACGGGATCGGTCGTGTCCAACAGACTCCTCACCACTCACTGTGTCGTGAAGCCTGTTTGACGAACTAAAACCACTACCCCCACTCAAGTTAACAGGAATTGGACAATGAAAACCCACCCTACAATAAATCACATATAACACCATGACCAACATCTACCAGCCGTTCCAGAATTGTTACATACAACTATAACAAAATAAGGTCAGCTCATATCTGAATCAGAATATAGCACAGCGACACGTGGCTTTAAAATATGCAAATAATACAGTTCAAAATGTTCTATCGGAAATCTATTTCATAGAGGTTGCCCCTGTAAAGCATTATGTCCAATACCACCCATATCCAGGGCCCCCGAGAAGCCAGGTTTGCTTCCCACGACACTACGTCCCACACGTCAAGTTGTGACCTGGCCTCAGTACATTCTGTCCTCCCCAGCGGACAACCACTCGGCTCAAAATGTTTCCGGCCCGAGCTGTCTGCGCAAGTGCACACACCAAAAAGTGTGAATATGCCTAGTTTAGATTATGGTACGCAGTTAGAGAGTCGAATTGTTCACAACGAGCAAGTTCTTTCTTAGTTGTAGGATCTAGCCAAATCGCCTCCTTAATGTTAATAGAAATGGGAGTGTTTGTGGGCTCAAATGTTCACAGATTTAAACTTGTAGCAAATCTCCCTTGACAGGCAGGCCATTAGCTTGATACCTTAAGTGGTACGACACAAGAGGGTAGAAATCCTCGCAGAATATAGGCTTGGCGAAAACCCTCTTCACAAGCAGATCATAACCCAGGTGCAGGAATGAAGTGTGAAGGTGAATTCCCAGAACGAAGCTTGGTGCATATCTCCATGATAACAATTGGCTCAGCCACTCCCGAGTTCTTGCTGCGTCTCGAAAATACAGATGCCTCGTACAGATTTTCAAATCGGTACAGCCTCCACCTCCAAAAGTATACGATAGGGAGATGAGAGGCAGGGGTGACGGCGGGCTGCTGGACACCTGGCAGCTGGAGAGGCTACTCCAAACTCCGCCATCAGACCTTGAAGTAGAGCTCCTCGGGTAGAATGATGCCATGGGACCTAGATGGTACATCCAACCTGGGCCCAGATGGATAGTACACGTCCCACATTGTGACCCAACTGAAACACACATCATAACAGCAGCGTATGGTCCAAATACAGTTCCCTTAGAGGGAACGAGCATTCCAGGCCAGCCAGCCAGCCCTAATGATATTGAGTTATCTCAGGAAGGATAAAAAAACATCACACGAATCATTAGTGTGCCATCGAAGTTCACTTAAGAGTCCATCAAGTCACTCACGGGGTGCTTGAGGTCATAAACAAGGTTCTGCGCAGAGAGAGGGGCTCCAGGGCATAGTTGAAGGTCCACTGAGGGATGAAAAACACAAAAGGGGCAACCAACCACACGATATGACTGAAGTTAAGAAGCTTAATAAGAAAATTCAATACAATAACTTGAATAACCAAAATCAACTTACACAAACCAAAATTTGACCATGGTATACAGAACCTAAAAATATTTACAGAATTTCTAAAACTTACCCACCGAAATTCCCTGAAATTAGATGAGCAACACCATAAAATAGAAATAATGCAAAGGGGAAACTCACTGGTACAAATCCAAAACAGTTAAACACACTCAGAATGAATTTACATTTACTTTGATGGCCTCAGGCAGCACCGCAGGAACACAGGACACATTTAGGAAGCAAGAAAACACTAAAAGTAACACAACATACCATAATCAAACCATACGGATCGTCTCAAGTATGTGACACATAATAATGACATGATAAATACAAACGTCACTGTCTCATTGCACTAGTCACTGCCCCTAACCGCTCACGGTGGTCATCCAACAAACGACAGAAAATAGCAACTACCTTCCTTGAGAATAAGAACGAAATGGGGAACCATGTTAAAACAATTGACACGATGACTCAACCAATTTAAATACCAGCACCTAACCAAATCTCACCAAATAACTTCGTCGCTACTTGCCAACGAACCCTAGTAGTCCACAACTCCACAAGAGTTTCTGTAGGATGACCAATCGAACTCAGGACACCAAGATGATCACACCCATGTTGAGAACGACGTCACATAATGTTACACATGGGTTACTCCAAAATAAAAAACATCTTCTCGAAATGAAGATTGCCTCTTCTAGGCACGGAACCTAACCAATATTAAACCAACAACAACTACCAGCCCGGTGCGCTGACTACACTCTTATTCTACTCCCAAAGCTCATAGCTCAGCAGAACCAGACACGAACACAAGTTGGTACTGCGCTCGAAATCATGTCTACTAGAGAGGAGAAGACAGGACGAGGTATGAACCGAGGACCACCTCAGAAAAATTACATATTTTAAATTTGGAATTTTCGACTTAATTTGCAGTCTGAATGGAAGAGTATGTTTATATAAGCATTTGGAAAAATTTTCGCCTGAAGAAATATTTTTATTTCAAGAAATAATGGAGATTTTATGATCTGGTAATATTTAAGCAAGAGTAAATTAAAGAAGTATTGTCCTGGAAAGCGACACTTTTAGCGAGGGTCGCTGCGAGAAACCAGTTTTTGATCCAGGGGGAGAGAGCAAGGTTGACTTGAGGTCAGGCACACGCCACTATCAAGAGTGGGGAAATAAACGCGTGTCAGAAATGCGCCACGTTTAGGCGAGAACCAATAAGAAAATAGTTTGAATACTAAGGAAAGAATAAATATTAAAATCTTTATTTCAATATTTTATGAGAGTGTTACATATTGAATTCACCAGCAGAGAAAAAGAAACTTAATTGGCAAAAAGGATTTTAAATTTAATGACTGAGAGAGAAGTTATGTATGAATTTGTCAATATTCATAGAGGTTGGAGGCTAGTTGACCAGATTTGCGGGGGAAATCTGATCGAGGAGGCCAGGAGACGCTAGGAGTCGAGGCTCTTTCTATTTGGACCGTCGAGGAGACAAGACGTAATTATATTCACTCTTCGAAAAGTATAGACAAAGGTCTTTGTGTAACCGAGACTTCGAGAGGAAGCAACAAGTCATGGAAACGCAGAATTAAGCATTATAAGTCAACAGTATTAAGAAAGAAGTTGTTCACTGCATTTAAGGAAGAAATCTACGACGAGATAGAATATTGGAAAGTTACAAACTGAACATCGAACACGTAACTACGCAGGAAGAAAGTCTGAAGAAGTGAGACCTAAACTATTAAGAATTCATTAATCTACACAAGAATGGATAAAACTTCAGGTCGGAGGGGAAGAACTGCGACTACACATTATTTCGTAGTGAGAATGATGTTTTAAATTCATCATGTTGTGAAAGTAGAACTTTGCTAAACCGCTGAGATCCAGAAATGACCAGGATGACATAGCAGTATGAACAGCGAGCTGCAGAACACCGCAGTTTTCGCTCATATAACGTTACAAGCTACTACAAGAGAAATTCAGGACATGGTAGTGATTTCTTGTCATGGAAAGAACACTGCAAACTACCGACTTCAAAGAACATCTAGATCTGAGAAGAAGAAGACGACCGGATTCGTGATGGAGACATCGAGGAACCCGGGACTGGAGGACGCGAGGCAACCAGGACTGCGGCGAGAACGTGTCACCGTCATGAATGAGGGAAGCAGGTCGGCAGGCGAGGATCCAGCTGGAAACCTGTTTGATAACATCGACCCAGGCCGTTCACCTTCATTGCAGTCCAGTCATAGCAGAGATGACATAATGCAGCCAGTTTGTAGGAGCACGCTGCATTCCAGAAACCACATGGCGAGATTCCGAGTACACAGGCGTCATCAGGTCTGTCACCAGCGATCTCAAAGAGAAGGTAGACAAGTGCATTTTTGACACATCTGTAGTTAGATCTTGTACACCTTATTCCAGAATGTTGACCAACATATTTGCATTTATAACCTATGTTATTGTATTGTCTTGAAAGTTTTAGTAAGTTTCTAGTAATTGCGATAGTTATTTTCATACGTTACTTAGACGTATTTTGAAGGCTTGATCGATGATCTTAGACATCGTTAGTATTTTGCATTGTCATTTTAGAGCGTTAAAATTTTACTTACGACCGATTTCGTTGCGAGTGCGAACGTATATTCCGTAGACTTGTTGTAACATCGGAGAATTCCGTAGATTTGTGGTAATATCGAAGAACGATTATATATGTATTGAAACATGAGAAATGAAGCATAACTTTGTGATAGATAAATAAATAATGTATCAGAGAAGGAGTGTAGTCATGTGTTTGAAGAAAGTAAATAAGTTATAATTTGAAGTAGAGAAAGGAAGGACGGAGAATCCTGACAAAGAGATTATTCATTTCAGGAACGAAATATTATGTATAAAACGAAGTTGTTGACAGGAGTATTCAATAGTGGCATTGAAGGAACTCCAGTATGCAAGGAAAGTATTGACATTGTAATACCCTGAATGTTATTGTACGGAGAAGAACAGTATGCGATAGTTGAAGGCATAACTGAACAAGAAACGATATTATAAAATGTTATGAATGTACTGTATATTTGTCGTAAATGATACTGTGAGATGGAAGGAAGGATATTAGCATTTATAGTGAACAGAAACGTGAGGGAAGGTTATTGTTATTTTTATAACAGACAGAAGCAGACTTAAAATTCAGAGTTAAGCGAGAAATTGTAACATGGAAGTATTTGAAGCAGAGAAGGAAGGAAGTGGAAAGTATTTGAACATAGCAAGAAATGTATAATCGATAGAGGATTTTGTGCTTCAAACCAGCATATTTTGTGCTCTAATAAATTTATTATAGAGGATTTTGTAGGAGGAGGTATAGTCTATTCGTGAACGTTATTGCATTTGTGATTTCTAGTGGGAATACTAAATATCATACTTTGATGAAAGTAGTTGATATGGAACGGTAGAAGTTTTGTGAATGTGCTAAGGGAAAAAATGTTAATGAAATGCATTTGTAGTATGAAGGTGTAACAGTAACGCGATGATATGCAACGTGAGTTGACGTAGAAAGGTTTTGTAATATTAGTGGTGATTAAGAGAAGTCGTATTTTGTATTTGGAGAAGATGAGAGTGTGAGACGTGAAGGTCAATGCCACACACACTCGATATTTGGTTGGAGAGCTTATCTGAACAGTCGTGCATTGTAAGTTTGTTTAATTATTAATCTATGAAAAACCGGAGTTGTACACTTTAGTGATTTGATATTAACTTCAATGTTTGTATTCATGATTCACGTGGAATTGACACACAAATACCTATTTTGACCAGTTTTATTGTGTGAAATACGAAGAAAGATGGTGATATACGTAGAAAGATGGTGATACAGGAGGAAAGTTGTGGAATGAACTCTAATAAATTAGAGAAAGTTGTTATGATATCGTGCGGGTCGCGATTATGTATAAAATGTAAATACTTTATTATCTTTATTATTAACCATTTCTTTGATTGCATTTAAAAGCTTGAGATTTTAGTTAGATGACTTTAATGATTGTATTAAGTAGGGAGTGTGTTTGTTATGATGAGCGTTAAAGCATAACTTCAGTGAACAAGTCGGACAGATATTACTGTCATAAGTTTAAACAATGTGTTTATTTAAATATCTTAGAGCAAGAGATACATTTCATATATGTGTAAGGATGCAAGAAAGACACTTATCAAGCGCATCTAGCCTAAGTGAGGCATAAATATTTTATTTCTATTCTTGGTGATGGGAACATAATTTGTTATGTTGTTTTATTGTCAATAAATGGCAAGCATATTTTTATTCTTGCAAGGTTTTTTAGAACTGATTCTTAATTCAAAGCTTAATGACACTAGAACGATACCGCTAGCTAGATGCAGACAGCTGATCGACACGCCCGAGAGCCGAGTTGCTCGTTAGTGCTCTACCTTTGTTTATTTCTTTTTTCTGTACTATATGCAACTAGTTAGTAGTATAGTTAGAGATGTATATGTGTGTCCCTAGGGTTCCCTAGTTATTAGTCCGGTGGGAGTTGTTTAGCTCTTAGCCGGGTGTTGACATTCCCATGATCCATTTACCATCTGCGCGGATTAGGACTGTGCTCTAGAGGAATTCGGGCGCAGTACCAACCAAATTTCAAAACATTCCTAAATGAACGTTGCCCCACCATTTAAGAATACACAAATTACTTATAAATTCACACATTTTACAACTACACGGACACCAAACGACTTCCATAGTCCCATACATAGATCCACTTTACTACAACGGACACCGATAGGTGTCATGTGACGCATTTCAACAAGCACGGGGCGATTAATATCCTCAAAACTACAGATTCTTCAACCCAGAGGTCCTCGACATGCCATAGCATGCTCCAAATACAGAATTATAGGCTTAGAGATGTGGCGGTATGATAAATTTTCTAAAGGCACGGGGCGATTACTATCCCCAAAGAACGTGCACCTTACGCAGAACGAGAATTAGCTCACCAGATAATAAATACCTCAAATTTCCCTAGAACAGGCACGACATCTCCAGTGCAACACTATCTTGATCCATAGAACAACTGACTAACGCCTCAGCCTGGCTACCAGCTCGAAGCTGATGTTTATCAAACTTAATTTCTCACACCTTGGTGTACCGGGATACATGAATTATGTTTCCAAACTACAATCACATGAACGTTGTGACAATACCAGCAAGTCAGCAGTCTAACAGTACACACTGCAGAGTACAAGTAACCCACTGACTAACCTAACCAGATACATTTTCATTCGACAAGAGATTGCAGCCCGAAGATTTTCCAGATCACTAATACAATTTCTATTGCCCACACGCCAGGAAAACTGAATAGTACACCAAAATGAGCATCACTCGGAACTTCCTACCTATTTTCGCTTAAAACCAAAATGGAATACCAACCCAACAAAATTATCACTAAATCATCCCAAAATTTTACTCAAAACACATTTGCCATGAACATGACGAACAAAACCCAGCTAACAGGAGTAGACCACAGCTTTTCTTGAGAATTATAAAAGATCACATAAGAGATTTGACTTCAGCGGAATAACTAGACCATCTCCTACCAACCAAATTTCACCCCATTGCACTCACAGAAATAAACAAAAAATTTAACCTTCTACACACCTCGAGTTTCTCGTTCATTAGCAGGCTTGCAATTCGATATATGAGCCCTAATAACACGGTTATTTCAGACGGAAAAGCCAGAATATCATAAGGACCCATACATTTTGGCTATAATTTACCAGACACCTGACGACCAGGGGCCTTAGCCCAAAAGTTCTTCGTATACACAAAATCTCCAACAGCATATCCGCCCTGTTTTCGACCCAAGTTATATATCTTGACCAGCTTATCGTGAGAGATTTTGATAGCAGCCTTGGCGTCCTTCCAGATTTCTCTGACGAGGTCAGGCCAGGGTTGGTCAGGAAGCAGATCATGAAGTGACCACAGATTATTTAGAGGGGAATCTGGGACGAACGCACACATAAGTGAGAATGGCGTTTTCCCAAGGGATTCATGTTCAGCAGTATTGAAAGCATACGCTAACCAGTGTAGTGAAGAATCCCACCTGGCATTATTATCACGATGATATGCGATAAGCGCAGCTCTCAGATTGCGGATAACTCTCACCGTTAAACTAGGGTTGGGGTAATAAGGTGTCGTAGTGGCCATGGGAAATAGAATAATCAAAGCAAAATTATCTGAACTGATGAGAAGAAAAAGCTTTAGCATTATCTGACACCAGATATTGACAAGGGCCAAAGGAAGAGAAGACAGACTTTAAAAACCTTATGGCAGTAGCAGAATCACAATACCTATTGGGAAAATCCATGAAAAACGGGAGAAACCATCAACGCAAACAAAAGCAAAACGATTACCTAGTTTAGACCTCGGGAGAGGCCCAACGAATCCACATTCAAGCGTTCCATAGGCCTTGATACGGATTCAGAAGCTAATTTACCAACCCTATCGCTCACGGTAGGTTTACTCACCTTACAGTCATAACACCCCAGCACGAACTTTCTCACATCTCTATCGAGACCCTTCCAAACAAAATACTGCCTTATTTTCTGTTGAGTTTTGAATATTCCTAGGTGACCTCCCGCGGGTGACTCATGAAAATACATACGCATGCCATTTATCAGCTGAGCAGGCAAAACAATCTTAGGCTTTCTATCACGCCTAGTTACACAGCACAATACACCAGACTTTAAATATAAGGCTTTATCACTTCTCCAGAAACTAACCGAGCAATTAACTCACACAAAACGGGATCCTCTTTCTGATGGACAGCAATGTCCCCCTAACAATAACGGTGAATTTACTAGCATGTGTTGAGCTGAATTAGCCCCAACAACCACAGGTTCCTCTAAAGGCTGAGTTTCACACCTGGAAGGAATTTCTCCATAGAGACGCTTAAGTGACACAGCACAAATATTTTCATGATTCTCCTCGGGAATGAGATTCTTACATTTATTAGGTACTTCTTCGTACATACGGCTATGGAAGTCAGCAACGACATTTTCGCAACCCTTGATATGATGAACGGTGAACTGAAAGGATGAAATACGGGTCGCCCACCTAGCGATAGGTCCAGTAGTTCGAGGTCTAGCCAGGACCTAACTCAGGGCCTCGTTATCGGTTTCAAGCTCGAAAGGAACATGTTCGACACACACCCGGAATTTCTCCAGCGCAAACATCACTGCGAGACCTTCCAGCTCGTACACGGAATAATTTACTTCAGCAGGGGACAGAGTTCGAGAAGCGAAACCAATAGAGCGTCTACCTAACTCGCTTTCTTGTAGTAAGACAGCAGCTATAGCACCGAGAGAAGCATCGGTCTGGATTATGAAATTCTTACTGAAATCAGAGACAGCTAGGACAGGAGCACTACACAGTGCCTCCTTCAAATCATCAAAAGCCTCTTGCCTCGACGGACCACATTCAAATTTCACATCAGACCTTCGCAAATGATTAAGTGGCAACGCACGTTAGGCGAAATTAGGTATAAATTTACGGAAAAAACAAGCATTCCCACAAAGCGGGCTACTCCTTTGATATTCTTACGGGGTGCAGAATCTCTAATTCCTTGGGTTCGGGAGTCATCGACCGAATCACCTTCAGCAGAAACAACAGGACCAAGAAAAGCAAAGGACACTTTTGACAACTTTACGGTTACGGTAGTCCAGCTGATTTTAACCTCTCAAATACTTCGCGCAGGTGGCGCACGTGGTCTTCATACGTCTCGCTATAAACAAAAACATCGTCCAGGTGGTAATACAAGTAATCAAATTTGATGCCAGAAAACACATGATTAAGAAGCCTACTAAGCATGGCGCCCCCTGTACAGAGAACAAATGGTAATCGACTATATTCGAAGAGATTCCAGTCAGTGGCGAATGCAGTTAGGTGCTTAGATTCTTCAGCTAACGGAACTTGAAAATAGGCCTGGTTTCAATCGATCAGGCTGTAATAGGAGGCGTTTTTTAACCTGGAAAAACAGCTGTGCAAGTGAAGAAGAGGAATAGACTCCAAAACAATCTTTTTGTTTAACCTGTGATAATCTACTACTGGACGAAAACCACCATTAGGCTTAGGCACTGCGCCCGAAATTTGGATGATTTATGATGAAATTGATGTTATTATCCGAGCCCATGATAAAATTTAACATTGGAATATAAATTTTGGAAGTTGGTTCAAGGCGAGATTTGTTAGCGAACGCAAGCTATGGGAAAAACCCATCGCGTGATCAGAGACGCTCACAATATTCTAGATCATTGGAAAGTGCATAGCAACAAGAAATTAGCGCGAAATATTACTAGTTAATTGTTATACAATATATCATTGTATATATGCTTTCAGCCAATGGGAGAAGGGTTTAAGGAAGCAGACATGGATCTTTATCTAGTTAATGTGATTAACTATGCCATTTAAGCCCTATGTAACAATTTACTCCATTAAAAACATTAAGAAAATTAAAAGAAGATATTACTACTACTTTGAATGACGTTAAACGGAAGAATTTCACCGTAATAAGGATTATTACAAGTGCGCGCCACTAACTGCGCGGGATTAACAATGGCGCGAACTTCAGACGAGTTGAAGAAGAGACGACAGCCAAGAGCGTTCTTCTCTCGACTGACTTCATAGCGATAAGATTTATCGTCCGGAGGTAGTACATTTCCGTAGACGTGATGCAGTGTGAGGTCCTACGTGACACAATAGGCAGCGGTGTTACCGGCCAACATTTTCGAGAGCCCCGCATCAAACTAGGTGAAGTTGAGCAATTTATATTTTGCTTAATAGCGGACAAGTGTTCGACTTTGTCGAGATAGAAGTGTCCTCAGTTTACTTATCCAGTGATAAGGTTTCACCACAAGAAGAGTCATTAAAATCCATCGAGTATTTTAAGAGATATTTGAGATTTTGTGTTGTCAGACAAAGTTACTCAACTCCGAGCGAAGAATATCATTTTAGTTCAGTGCGACTTCAACCCAAGCAAGTCCATGTTCCAGCACAAAGTAAGTACAGTGATATTGTATGAACATTGCGACTTTATTGTGTATGAACTTTATGATGGCTACATACAGTTATGAAGTGGAATTGGTTTATGACTTTTTAAGTATGTATGTGATGATGTATTAAACTATTACGCGTATGGGATATATCAAGACAGAGTTGTGATAGCAACAATGGAACAACGTTAAGAAACAATGAGAAAATCTATAACATCTAGATAAATAGAATGCCGTGGTAACATGATGCATTAAGTACACTTCCATCCAGTACATTTAATGTATTTTCATGGCAATTCATTCTCGACTATGAGCAAATATAATCTTTCATTGACCAACCAAATGAACTTTACCATCTACGTTAGTGAATCAACATTCAACTTACGAATTTATTTTGTAACGATGATGCTGTCCAGAATATATTGCTCAATGATGATGGAGGAACTTTTAGAGATGTCGGCGATTGAAGAAGCATCACCGGAGGGTAGAAGATATCAGTCCGATGATTGTTCGAGATGGAATTCAAGTCCGAGGAACGAGGTTCGATAGCTGGAGGAGACGAATATGCCGAGAAGGAATCCTTACCATTCTCGAGGAATCAGCTCGTATCCGATGGAGGGGGCTGGGTTTTGATTTCAGCAAATCATTCTTGGATGATGATCCAGCTGGGTATTTTCTGATACCTGACAATGAACTTCAATTTTCTACAAGACCAAGATAGAGATGCTTTCCATTATAATTTTGTTTGAGTGTGTTTGATGGCATTTGGAAACAACAATTATCCCTATTTGTTTTATGTATTTTCACTTCGATGTTCAGTAAATTTTATTCTTCGAGTCTGTATTAAATGAAGGTCAGTTATCATATATACTTGTTAATTATTTTATGATTCAGTTTCTGAACTGAAGTCAACTGTTTGAGAAACTTATTTTCCATTGGGAAAATCTTTAAGGATTTCGATTTTTATTCAAGACTTCAGACATGTAGTCTAGGACATTCATTAAATTCAATTTGTTTAAAATGAACTTGGGTGTTATTTTTGTAATTTTTTTTGTCGTGTAGCCTTCTGAGAGGCCGAGTGCAGGTCTTTCTAGTCGACGCCCGTGGGCGACCTGCGCGTCGGGATGAGATATGGAATGGATAAAGATGAATGAAACTGGGCAAGGATGTGGAAGGAAGCGGCCGTGGCCTGTCAGAAGGTACTGTCTCAGCATTCGCCTGGTGTTGAAAATGGGAAACCACGGAAAACCATTTCAAGGACAGCCGACGGTGGGGCTCGAACCCACGCGTCTACCGCGACACGAATGCCGTTTATTGGCGGAACTTCATTAGGAAACGATATAATGTCCCTGTTCTCTAAATCATTATTAACTTTATTAAACTGGAGTTGTAACAGCAATGAACTCATCTTGAATGATCAGTCATTGAATTACCGATAATGTCCTTTAACTTGATATGACAAGAAAGTGGTCAAGCATTGTATAAATAGAAGGCTATAGTAATTGATACTATGAGAAAGGATCGTTGATAATGAAACTAACGCGGTCGTATCGCTCAAGAATGAGTCTTAGAAGCGGTACACACTTGACTATAGTGTATAAATATTTATTTTGTTAATATAAAGGGTTTTTAATATTAGATAATAATAATAATCTTTACATGTTTTTGACTTAGGTTATAGCTAGAAGCAGTGAATGTTTTTCAAATTAGTGTTTGATTTGTATTGTGAATACAGTGTGTTTGTTAGCATCGTTGGTCATGAACAACTATCGCGATTGTAAGAATGATCATTTCGAGTATGAATGAGTTTCAACTAGAATTAGCTGAGATATAACAGTTTTTGCAAAGCTTTATTTTATCAAACGAGCAGATCCCGTTTCCGAGTTAGGGTCGTGCCAAACAAATGAATGGAATTCTCGCACCTGTGGTGTGGAGGACAGGCAAGGCTATAACATATCCAGTCCAGTTGTTCACGGACACGCGACTGAAATATGCCTGTTATTTAATTGGAATGATCGCTTTGAAAAAGCAGCAGTATAAAATGTAGAGACTTATTTTTAACACTTGCAGACGGCAGAGCGTCTTTAAATTTCAACAGTTTACGCATGTATAAATGTAGGGAGTTTTATTTGAGTGTCAGTGGAGTAAATGTATATTTAAATTTAGGGTGTTATGTGGATTTTGAATTGTTATGTACTTCTATTAATAAATTTCTATTTTTCTACACGTTTGTTCGATGTTCCTTTTATTATTCTATAAATGAGACACGTTTTGGAACAGCCTAAAATAGATAGGATGTCTTTTTCCTTTCGACAAACCCCCGAGAAAAGCAGGTAAGTTTGCACACTTACCTATCAAGCTAGTTAGTTAAATCAATAACATGTTTCAAGCTTGCTGTGTTTAATCTATGAGAACTCACTGGCGGGATTGTGATATGATCTGAAGCCAGGACGTTCAGTTTCCAAAAATCCAGCTTCGCTTTGGATGACCAGCGAGCACCTCCTTGATATTTACTGGAACAGTACCAAGAACATAGGTGACGAGTAAGCTGATGTGGAGGGTCTAGCAACATCTGATGGATTAACTTCTTTAATTCCATCATTTTAGGTGGACTCAAACGGTAGGGAGGATGCCTGACGGGTATAGTATCCGTCACTTCAATTTTACACTACAAGATCTTAGTCATCCCTAATTCGTCAGTGAACACCTCGGAAAAACTCCCACACAGATATCCAATCTCTTTAGCTTGAGCATCAGAAAAATAACTTAAGTCCAAGGACTCAACCGCGGTAGACAAGACGGGTTCAGCATCAATGTTGACAACATGAGCACTCGCGCTAGGGACACCAGTAGAAAAAACGTAATTTTATCTCGGAACAAAAGCTGAACCAGAGACACTTATGTTGCATATCTAACAGTAATCAGGTATGAGCGAAGAAACTAGCTCCTAAAATGATGGGACATGACAAATCCTTAACGACCCAAAATGAAAATCT
This sequence comes from Meconema thalassinum, assembly GCA_946902985.2. Taxonomy (NCBI): domain Eukaryota; kingdom Metazoa; phylum Arthropoda; class Insecta; order Orthoptera; family Tettigoniidae; genus Meconema; species Meconema thalassinum. The sequence goes on from OX336391.1 coordinate 560,600,807, forward strand.
CCAAGAAAAATTATGAATTCGAACCTTAAATTTCACAGAACCAAGGACGTCCAACTGGGAACCGTTAGCAGATAACAACCTAACGTCTACCTTCCACAAGTTGCTAAATTTACAAATATGTTTCATAGACAAATACCAATTTTCGCTAACCAGAGAAGCAGCACTTCCAGATTCTAACAAAGCAATTACACATGCGTCATTAATTGCAACTTCAACCATAGGAGAGGGCAGAACTACATCAGAAACTATTTAACAGACACCATTTGCTCCGATAACCTTGGCATCGTCCCTCGCCATCTCATTGCCCAAGGCACACCGCTGATATTTGGCAGGGTGGATTTCACGATGCCTGTCTCTGAATAATCAATTCCTTTTCGCTGCTCAGTTTCGCGCCATGTGGCCATGCTGACCAGAGTTGGAACACTGGGAAGAGCGACCGGTCCCAGGTGGTGGTTGAACCGAGGGAGGTCGAACAAACGGAACAGAATTAATCAAGGAAGGAGGCCTGCTATTAGCATACCTTATGATGTCAACAGAACGCACGGATTCGGCCTGAATAGCGGCTTCACGCAGTTCCCTAATCGTACTCGGATTAGTTCCAACACATAGGCAACTTCGAAATTCCGGCGTGGCACCGGCCAAAATGAGTCTTACCACTTCTGCCTCAGGCATATCTACTCCAAAAATCTTTACGAACTTGGATATGTCCACAATATTTGAATTGAATGGCTCGTTAATACCTTGAGCACGATATAGGCAATGTCCCTTCATAGTATCTAGTGATGTGATTGGCAGGAATTCTCTCAACACCTCAGCCATAAAATTTTCAACACTCCAGCCTCACACTTGGCGCTTGTCACATAGGTCCTCAACTTGTCCGACGTATAAGGAGATATTAATTGAAAAACCACTTGGTCGCTGATAATGAATTGGATAGCACACTCATGAATTTCAACCAAAAGTCACAAAAAATCTACCACACCTTCAGCCATGTCCATAGTTCTACCGGATAACTTCGAAAGAAAGCCCAAAATGGGGTGACTAACAAGACCAAAGCTGGCCTTATAAAACACAGAATAACTTAAATGCTCGTCATTGGACGCGTAACGACCGGGCATTTTCAACACATGAATTTCCCTGCACATAATTACAGTTTCCGGAACCAGTTGAAGAAACGATGTTACGTCCTGAATTCGAAAAACTCCCCTGGCAGTCTTGAAAAACAGAATTCAAATCCCCAACACCTCCTGAGGGAGAAATTTGTGTCACTGCAGGCCCCTGATGACCTGAGTTACCCAGCACTCTAAATGATGAAACAGACCCAATATTACCTTTAGAAATTACTTCTCGCGCGCCTGCACCACCAGAATTACATTTAGGCGGAGGAACATTTATGACACATCGGGGTTCGATTACAGGTCTCCTCACACGAGGCGAGGCGACAGCACCGGACACGGAGTTACAAGTCACACAATTACAATTGCAATTACAATTTTCACGTCCGGGGAGGTTGAAAGTTACGTTGCTGTTTGGCACAGAAACCACCACAGCATTAGGATCAAGGGTATTCGAAATTGGTATAGATATATCAGGGCCTAACACTCCCTGGTTAAACATAGAATTAGTCGTAACAGTTTCAGAATTAATTGCGCAGTTACTGACAGCAGGAAAAATCTCCCGACTCGCACCGCTCTCAGGCAAGCGAACCATTCCGCTGCAATGGAGCGCGGTGGGTACAGTGACAGGATTGCCAGCTTGGCGTGTCGAGTTTCCAGACTGACTGGCGCCTAGAGTTGTCGAGACATTGCGATTACATGTAGGGGTTGAATTCAACAAATCTCCACCTTCACTACTATGATTAACACTGTCCAAAACCTGAGCACATTCTACTAAGTTAACTTCAGCTTCTAATGAGCCTTTCAATTCTTTATGGGGCGTTCCTCATCAGATTGCAACAGATCAACTCATCGGAGATATAAATACTCAATGCGCGCCTTCAACTTCGTGAAATGAACAGGACTACATTCTACTTCAGAAAAGCAATATTTTACAACATTACAAATTTCTTTAACTGAGTCACATAACCTAGACTCACCAAGTTTGAATTCGGCCGCCGACAGCTTGGGTGGCTTTGCAACGAAATCTACGGCACATTCCAGACTTTGTCGCGCTAGTCCTGCATTCTTGGGTACTTGGAGGTTACGTAACAGCAATTCGTACGTCACCTCTTCATCCGACAAATATTTCACAAGGATCATGCGGCAAGCCACCGTACATATATTTCATGTAACAAAGCACAAATTAATCATTACACAGAGTTCAAAACAATCCTACCTATGTGGAGAGAAAACAAGATGTTCAGGAAAGAACATATAGCCTACTTTCTCCTAAATGTATGGGTATAGTTATAACTCTTTGTCTTTATCACTTTCTAACTTCTTCCAATTCGAAGTGCAAATTGGCCCACTGGATTTGAGGAGTGGCGTTCAAACCATAGTTTATAATTTACCCCAGCATTTTGCAATTTCATCAGCAAACACTCCAAACAACGTAGGTATTCAGTATATTAACACCGACTACTTACAATAATTGAAACTTCGTTGCTCTAAACGTATCACTGGGAGAAACATATTTAATATACCGGTACCTACTACTCAGCTAATTTGAAATCGCGCACGGGTAACGAGAAAGACAGACAATGGCGCGTACACCAAACCCTTCTGTGACGTAGGCAATGTACTGCTTGATGGTGCTTGTACGTTTAAGTCGACAGCAATTCATAAGCAGCAGAAATGAAATATTTTATGCATACATTTTCGGCGTCATTCATAGCTTTTCTTAACCTTCCTGAACACTATGTAACCGTCAAGTAATTCAACATAATTAACAAGCCGCCGCCAGGGAAAGGTAACATTCGTTATGTGTATTTTGTATATTCTCCTGAAATGTATTATCTTGTGAACAACTACAACGATTAATGGTCTACTGGTTGTACATAGAGTAGACTACAAGCAGTGGTGCAACAGAACTACATTGCTGACGTCACGAAAACGCACCAGGGCCAGTCATTCTCGTTGGCCGTGATAATTGCGCCTAAGCTTGGGGATGTGTGCGCTCTATTGGGAAAAAACGAAACTTTTCAATTATACTATAGGCATGGGTTCTCTAACTGGCCGGTATAGAGCGCAGATCGCATCTAGAAGGCTGTGGTTAGCTCATACAGAGTTCACCTAATTACTATTAGATGTCACTCCGGTGGAGAATGTTGTTTTAATATTTTCCAATGCAAAAAGCGCCATATAATGCTTTATTTTATAACGTCTCAGTACTCAAGAAACAATAAATATTAAGAAAAATCAAGCAAAAAACATCATCTCTGATAGGATTTGAACCACGGCCAGCCTGAGGAAAGACCAACGCCCTAACCACTCAGCCAATCGTGCACACATTAATTAAGCGTTAGGAACCAGTATATATACAACGTTATAGCAAAGAATGACTTGGACTAAACGATTTCTTCACTGGGGTATATATCAAACTGAGTTCATTTCATATAAAGTTCATACAATATTTATCACTGGGCTATATTCCATACAACATACTGAAATTAATAAAATATAGGTCAGAACGAGAGATCAGCTGCCATCTTGTCAAATAACAGAGACGACTCAGCTTTTTAAAATCACTTCTAGACTATAATATTACAATATTAAATTTAATTACAAACGGGCCACGTCATGTATAACAGATTAAGCGATTCTTGGTTCGATAATCGGAACTGTTGGGTCCCATGTTATGGATTATAAAGTTTGCATAATTCACCCGGCCGCCATCCTGAAATGGTACGGTTGATAACCTCGTAGTTCATCGTAGTTTGGGCACAAGACGCGTCCCATATGAAGGTATGTTGTTACCAAATTTGGTAAAGATCCGATGATTAGTTTGGTCGTAATGCATTATTAAGTTTTGACCATTTGAGTGGACGCCATTAAGTTTTGGTAAAGATGGCGGCAATATAAAACATGACACTGAGGTGCCCTTTGCCAGTGCTACCTCTGTACCAAATTTTGTTCAATTCGGTTGAACCGTGTTTGAATTGATAGAGGGGGACTGACATTCAGAGTACACAACCTCACACACACGCACAAACGCGCGCGCGCACACACACACACACACACACAGACTCACACACAGACACACTATTTTCGGCCCTGTGTTGATCTCATAAGTCTACTTTCATTTTTTGCAAAAATCGAAAGTAGGCTAAAAATTAGTAAGGGGAGGACCCAATTTAAGTTAATTACTGAATTTACATTAGTGAATAAATACAGGCAGCCATGAGGAAGACCATTTAGCATAATGTTGTGGCAAGAGGATCGAAGCATGCTCCTGTTACCACTGTTACGTTGCCCCGGTTCAAAACTATATGAAGACCAAATTTGCATACAGAAAAACCAATTTTAAAATTGCAGAGCTATAACAATAACCATGTCCCACATTCCTCCACCAAAGTTCATCGAATGAGATGATTGGGTAGCATTCCTTATTTCATATTTTATGGAAATCCCTTACCAAAGAAAAAATGTCGATCCAGATCGAACAGAGCAACCAGGACTAGGCCTGTTGAATGGAGCTCTGAACAGACTCAGAAGCCGAAATAAGATCTTGCCCCAACAAAGAAGAAAATCAGGAGGGAAGGGGTTACAAGGATGTACACCCCTACCGGCTGCGTGCATTTCAATAAGAAACCAAATTCCCAAAATAAATGTATTATAAAAATCATTGAAGATGATACATGAAATTACATTAGGTCCCATTACCACTGAACATAAAAAGAACACATATATTCTGACAATTTATTAAACCCACACACTTCTTAACCTAGCACTTGAGAGCGATCACAAGGAGTCCCCGAAATAAATTCATGAACAAAATAATCAGTCATTTGCCCGGATGGCAAGGTTACACATATACATTTTACGGTTAGACATGAATTTCAAAAGAATTATTCCACTGAAGGAAACAAGGAAATGAATAACAACATGTAAATAGGCTCAATGCCATCTCAAAAAAACACATTGCATATGCAATCAGAAACGTCCCTAACGGGAACGGTCGTGTCCAACAGACTCCTCACCACTCACTGTGTCGTGAAGCCTGTTTGACGAACTAAAACCACTACCCCCACTCAAGTTAACAGGAATTGGACAATGAAAACCCACCCTACAATAAATCACATATAACACCATGACCAACATCTACCAGCCGTTCCAGAATTGTTACATACAACTATAACTAAATAAGGTCAGCTCATATCTGAATCAGAATAAAGCACACCGACACGTGGCTTTAAAATATGCAGATAATACAATTCAAAATGTTCAATTGGAAATCTATTTCATAGAGGTTGCCCCTGTAATGCATTATGTTCAATACCACCCATATCCAGGGCCCCCGAGAAGCCAGGTTTGCTTCCCACGACCCTACGTCCCACACGTGAAGTTGTGACCAGGCCTCAGTACGTTCTGCCCTCCCCAGGGACATCCACTCGGCTCAAAGTGTTTCCTGCCCGAGCTGTCTGCGCAAGCGCACACACCAAAAAGGGTGAATATGACTAGTTTGGATTATGGCACGCAGTTAGAGAGTCGAATTGTTCACAACAAGCAAGATCTTTCAAAATATTTCTTAGTACTAAGGTCTAGCCAAATCGCCTCCGGAATGTTAATAGAAGTGGGAGTGTTTGTGGGCTCAAATGTTCACAGATTTAAACTTGTAGCAAATCTCCCTTGACAGGCAGGCCATTAGCTTGATACCTTAAGTGGTACGACACAAGAGGGTAGAAATCCTCGCAGAATATAGGCTTGGCGAAAACCCTCTTCACAAGCAGATCATAACCCAGGTGCAGGAATGAAGTGTGAAGGTGAATTCCCAGAACGAGGCTTGGTGCATATCTCCATGATAACAATTGGCTCAGCCACTCCCGAGTTCTTACTGCGTCTCGAAAATACAGATGTCTTGTACAGATTTTCAAATCGGTACACTGAACAACAGTTCCTTGAACTCAGATTTGCCAATATTTTATTGTATTGTTCTTCGGTATGTGTAATATCTCTGTACCTCAACATACAGAAGACTGCTTAAAATCATGTCTTGTGTACATTTTGGTAAAGGTGGTGAGTGTGGATTTTGGCGGAGTGGATACTCGCTCGTGGAAATAATTTGCCGTAAAGAAGACTGGTTCACAATTCTCCAAGTACTCGTTGAAGTATGTATCGGCGTGATGCCTTTTGTGTTACGGATACACTAATAGTAGGTAATGTAAGCCGATCCTTGTACAGGGCTAATGCGCGAGATGGCCGCCGCGTGCTTCCAACCCTATGCTAGTGGTATAAAGAGAGAGTCATAGCCGGGCCATGGGCTAGTGGGTAACATGGCCGCTGCGGCCAACTGCACTCTCATAGCGGACTATTCAAATAATGAATTATTTATTATTTATTACTTATTTTTATTTAATTTATCTTTTATATGTTTTAATGATTTATTTTAATTTTCTTAATTATAATATTTAATGTATTATTTTTTATTTATATATATTACTAGCTGAAGTACCCGTGCTTCGCTACGGGTCGTAAATGAATCAAAATGTGAAGGTGACAGTTAAAACAGGGGATAGGCGAGGTGCTGCGCAGAGGGAGATTAAGGATGGAACATTTTGTCCAACTACACCGCTCTGCCTTGACCGTGTTTTATAGCACACATTTAGGTTTTACTCGCTAACGGTTGGAGATACATTTCGGATAGAAAATGCAATTTTTAACCTCGTACATGCCATCAAAAGTTTGCTATTTCTTAGCGTTCTCTTTTTATTTGAAATGGAAATATGAAAGTTTAAAACCAAAGGGTAGAGTGACGTCACTAAAATGGTCGCCATCTTTAAAAGTGCAAAGTATTGAAATCAAAAGTAACCTGTATGTTAACCAGGTAAATCTGCTACTTCCATGTAAAATTCATGTAAATCGGACCAGTGGTACTTGCGTGATTGAGTAATACACAGACACACACACACCATCTCATTTTTAGTCTCGCTTCGCTCGCGTCATAGTCGTGTCATATTGTTATTCAATGAAATGCAGGTTTAACCCCATTAACACCCCTTTAGAACCTGAATATCCAAAAATCCCTCCTTAGTAGATCTTTTCGACACACGACAAACATATCCTCAAAATATCACTCTTCTAACATTAATAGTTTTGGTTGGTCGATGAGAGCGAACATCCAAAAATCCTTCCTTAGTGGACGTTTTTCTTCCAGAATTTCACCCCTCCCCATAGGCCCCTTAAATTGGATTTTTGAAAAGACGGTCGAACACCTATTTCTTTTATTTATTTATTTATTTATTTATTTATTTATTTATTTTTAAGCTGATTGATTTCCTCCGAGTTTCAAACTCCTCGCCTATGTCGTTTAAGAGATACACGCTCCATTAAGAATCTTTCAACCCCCACTTTTCATCCCTTTCACCTCATAATATACACTATATCGAAAAACCATTAGACATGTGTCAGCTTATTTTTAATGATTAGTATATATGCCAAGTATCAATCCCCAAATGAAACCACTCGTGAGATATTGTTATTCAATGAAATGCACGTTTACCCCCTTAACACCTATTTAGAACCTGAATATTCAAAACTCTTACCTTAGTGGATGTTTTCGACATAAAACGAACATATCCCCAAAATTTCATGTTTCCAACTTCAATAATTTTGGCTGGGCGATGATGAGTGAGTCAGTCAGTCAGGACATTTAATTTCATTTATATATGATAATTTCACCCCTCCACATGAACCCCTTAAATTGGATTTATGAAACAAATGGTCGAACACCTATTTACTTATTTAAAGCTGATTTCCCCCTGAGTTTGATGAGTGAGTAAGTGAGTCAATCAGTTAGGACACTTTCTTTCCTGTTTTATCACCCCAGAATTTCACCCCTCTCCAAGGGCCCCTTAAATTGGATTTATGAAAAAACGGTCGAACACATATTTACTTGTATTTTAAGCTGTTTTATCCCGCCGAATTTCAAACTTCTCGCCTATGTCGTTTAAGAGATACACGCTCCGTTAAGAATCCCTCAATCCCCAATTTTCACCCCTTTCACCTCATAATATACACGACATCGATAAACCTTTAGATATATGTCTGATTATTTTTAATGATTAGTTTATATACCGAATATCACATCCCCAAAGAAACAACTCATGAGATATCGTTATTCAATGAAATGCACGTTTACCCCCTTAACATCTCTTTAAAACCCGAATAAATAAAAATCATTCTTTAGTTGACGTTTTGACATACAGCGAACATATTCCCAAAATTTCATTTTTCCAACATTAATAGTTTTCGCTGGGCGCGATGAGTGAGTGAGTCAGACAGGACATTTTCTTTCAATTATTTTTACCAGAATTACACCCCTCCCCATGGGCCCCTTAAATTGGAATGATGAAAAAACGCTTGAACACCTATTAAGTTATTTTTTTAGCTGTCTGTTTCCCCTGAGTTTGATGAGTGAGTTAGTCAGTCAGTCAGGACACTTTCTCTCCTTTTCCCCCCCAGAATTTCACCCCACCCCATTGGACCTTTAAATTAATTTATGAAAAAACGGTCGAACACCGATTTACTTAATTTTTTAGCTGATTTTTTTTCGCTGAGTTTCAAATTTCTCGCCTATGTCGTTTAAGAGATAGGCCTACACGCTCCGTTAGGAATCCTTCAACCCCCAATTTTCACCCCTTTCACCTCATAATAATACACCACATCGAAAAACCCTTAGACACATGTCTGCTTATTTTTAATGATTAGTTTATATGCCGAGTATCACATCCACAGATGAAACCACTCGTGAGATATTGTTATTCAATGAAATGCAGGTTTAACCCCCTTAAGACCCCTTTAGAGCCTGAATATCCAAAAATCCTCCCTTAGTGTACGGTTTTGAGATACAACGAACATATCCCCAGAATGCCATGGTTCCAACTTCAATATTTTTGACTGGGCGATCATGAGTGAATGAGTCAGGACATTTTCTTTCATTTTTTCCTTCAGAATTTCATCCCTCCCGATGAACCCCTTCAATATGATTGATCAAAAAAACTGTCGAACAGCTATTAACTTACTTTAAAGCAGTTCCCCCTCCCCCCTGAGTTTGATGAGTGAGTCAGTCAGTCAATCAGTTAGGACACTTTATTTCCTGTTTCCCCCCCTCCCCCCAGAATTTCACCCCTCCCCATGGGCCCCTTAAATTGGATTTATGAAAAAACGGTCAAACACATATTTACTTTTTTTTTTTTGCTGATTTTTTCCGCTGAGTTTCAAACTCCTCGCCTATGTCGTTTAAGAGATACACGCTCCGTTAGGAATCTTTCAATTCTTACTTTTCACCCCTTTCACCTTATAATATACACCACATCGAAAACCCCTCAGAGACGTGTCTTCTTCCTTTTAAATGATGAGTTTATATGTCGTGTATCATATCCCCCAATGAAACCAATCGGGAGATATTGTTATTCAATGGAATGCAGGTTTAACCCCCTTAAGACCCCTTCAGAACCTGAATATCCGAAAATCCTCCCTTAATAGACGGTTTTGACATACAATGAACATATCCCCAAACTGTCATGTTTCTAACTTCAATAATTTTGGCTGGGCGATGATGAGTGTGTGAGTGAGTGAGTGAGTGAGTCAGGCAGGACATTATCTTTCAATTTTCTTTTTTCAGAATTTCACCCCTCCCCATGAACCCCTTAAATTTGATTTAATAAAAAAAACTGTCGAACAGCTATTTACTTACTTTAAAGCAGTTTTTCCCCCCTGAGTTTGATGAGTGAGTGAGTCAGTCAATCAGTTAGGACACTTTCTTCCTGTCCCCCCTCCCCCCCAGAATTTCACCCCTCCCCATGGGCCCCTTAAATTGGATTTATGAATAAACGGTCAAACACATATTTACGTATTTTGTATGCTGATTGTTTTCCGCTGAGTTTCAAACTCCTCACCTATGTCGTTTAAGAGATACACGCTCCGTTAGGAATCTTTCCATCCCCACTTTCCACCCCTTTCACCTCATAATATACACCACATCGAAAAACCCTCAGACTCGTGTCTTCTTATTTTTAATGATGAGTTTACGTGCCGAGTATCACATCCCCCAATGAAACCAATCGGGAGATATTGAAATTCAATGAAATGCAGGTCAACCCCCTTAACACCCCTTTAGAACCTGAATATCAAAAAATCCTATCTTAGGGGGCATTTGCGGCCCTTTGGGAAGCTGCATACCAAATTTCATTCCAATCCATCGGTGGTTTCTGAGATTTCGTGATGAATGAATGAGTGAGTGGTATTTCACAAATATATATAGTAGATGATAGTGTCAAGTCTTTGTTATGCTAAACTCGGTTGACAGTGCTGTGTGAGTAGGTGAGTAACTAACGGGATTTCAAGTAAAGATCCTCTTTTTCTATACCGGTAGTGCAGAGCAGAACTGGCATCCAGTCGGCCGTGTCTCGACTTGAGCTATGTTGCCATGGAAACTATCTGGCTTGCCATTCCTTCATGAGTATATTTTATGATTTGATTAGCCTGTGCTTGAGTGCAAAAGGGCCGAAATCAGAAGAATGAGAAAGACTATCGAAAATTCATGTAGCCAGCGGTTCCTTCTGGATCCTAAACTATATGTATGCAAAATTTGGTTGAGATTGGTGGTACGGTGTAGATTTGTATACGGAACAGACCCACATACAGACTTTCACTTTTATATATAAGATATTTTATTGCGTTAAAGCACTCAACTGCAAGGTCATTAACCCAAGAATTCTCTAATCCATAATTACAGATACCTCATTTTAAAATTTAAATTAATGTATGTAAGAATTTTTATTTTTATATTTGAGATTTAAAATTTAGTTTTAAGTTATTTTTATTTTTGGATTTTAGATTCTAAAATTTATATTTTAAGATTTTGAATTTAAGATTTTAAATCTTTAGATTTAAAATTTTAGATTTTTAAATTTTACATTTTTTATTTTAGATTTTAGATTTTTTGATTATAGGTCACAGACCTAACATTTGGTTTTTTTATTTATAAAATTTTATTTTAATTAATATTTAATTTATTATTTTTAGCACAGGGCTAATGCACTAAATGGTCACTGCACGCAACCACTTACATCAATGACATGCTGACCTACCTTCACCTAACCTAACCTCACCTAACCTAACCTAACTTAACCTAACATAATCTCAGTTCACCTAACGCAACATATCATCACATAACCTAATCTAAGCTAACTTAACACACCTCACCTAACCTAACCTAACCTATCTTAACCTAACATCACCTCAGTTCACCTAACCAAACATGCCATCACATAAACTAATCTAAGCCAACTTAACAAACCTGACCTAACCTAACCTAATATAACCTGACATAACAAGGTATAACTTAACATAACCTTACCTTACCTAACCTAATCTAACCTCACCTAACATAACCTAACCTAACTTAAGCTGACTTGACCTAACCTTACCTAACCTAACCTGTAAATCTGAGCCAGAGGCTAATGCACATACACAAAGTACATGAGGGCACACGCATTTATCCCTATGCTAGTCTTATAGAAAGTAAGGTAAAGCCACTGCCATGGCTACTGCGCAACATAAGCGCCACGCACAACGAGCTTAGGATTACAAAGTCAGTTAAGTTAAAAAAGTAAAAGCTTTTGTTTAATGTTTTTCCTTTCCCTAGGCTTAACACCAGCACTAGGACATAACCCTATAGGCAAAGTTAACACAAACACAGGCTTACGAATAAATTATTCTCACGCCAAAGGTTGTTTCAATTATAAGTACAAGGACATAGTTTAATTTCAGTAGGTGGCAACTTTCTTTACGCTGTTTTTCCTGCCACAGCATCCTGCAGGTTTCCATTACATATAACAAGGTTGGATGTATTATCCTAAAGCATATGGGTAAAAAATGGGTTGTACTATACTTTTGGCTACATAGTTTTAGCTAAGGGCTAGTAATTAAAATGTACAAGCAGAGTCCATACAATATTCTTTTATTAATTTAAATACATTTACAATATTTACACATAATACATTTTTGCCTATTTTCAATTTTGAAAAAAAAGAGGCTTATGAGATCACCTTTTCTCCGTGTGCCTGATGTGTGTGCGTGTGTGATGGTGTGTGTGATTGTGTGTGTGTCCCTCTAAGAACTTCTAAACGGCTGGAGTGATTTCAATAAATCCCGGTAAGTTCATTGCAATATTCCGTACGACCCCGACCGTTCCCTTCAAATTTTCTTACGTCTCACCAATCCAACATGGCGGCGGTGCGAAACATTTCACCAGCATTCAATATCTCCGAAACTATTACCGATACCACCCTGGAATTTTTACGGTGATAAAGTGAACTACTAGAAGTTCACCTATGGGAAAAGATAATATATTGGCTTTCACGGCCGGTGAATTAAAACTCAGCAATTCTCCTAGGTTTGTGCCGTGTCCTGTATGGGGTTTCGCCTGGAACACCAAGCTGGCTCATCGGCGGGCTCTTGGTGTCCCCGCCCGGACGCCCACAGGAGTGGCGAACTGCGCGCCACCTCCCTTTATATTAGGTGCAACTGCACCAACCGACTGCGAGAACTACTGTAAAAGCTCAAGCAGCCTTAACCTCCCTATGAAGGCTTCCAAAAAGATGGTATATTGGCTTTCACGGCCGGTGAATTGAAACTCAGCAATTCTTCTAGGTTTGTGCAGTATCTTGTGTGGGGTTTCGCCTAGAACACCAAGCTGGCTCATCGGCGGGCTTGGTGATCTAGGCGAAACCCCACACAAGACACGGTACAAACCTAGAACAATTGCTGAGTTTTAATTCACCGGCCGTGAAAGCCAATATACCATCTTTTTGGAAGCCTTCATAGGGAGGTTAAGGCTGCTTGAGCTTTCAGTTCTCGCAGTCGAGTGGTGCAGTTGCACCTAATATAAAGGGAGGTGGTGCGCAGTTCGTCACTACTGAGGGGGTCCGGGCGGAAACACCAAGAGCCCGCCGATGAGCCAGCTTGGTGTTCTAGGCGAAACCCTACACAAGACACGGCAAAACTTAGAAGAATTGATGAGTTTTTATTCTCCGGCCGTGAAAGCCAATATACCATCTTTTTTGGAAGCCTTCGTAGGGAGGTTGAGGCTGCTTGAGCTTTTAGTTCTCGCAGTCGAGTGGTGCAGTTGCACCTAATATAATGGGAGGTGGCGCGCAGTTCGTCACTCCTGTGGGGGTCCAGGCGGGGACACCAAGAGCCCGCCGATGAGCCAGCTTGGTGTTCTAGGCGAAACCCCTCATAAGACACGGCACAAAACTAGAAGAATTGCTGAGTTTTAATTCACCGGCCGTGAAAGCCAATATACCATCTTTTTGGAAGCCTTCATAGGGAGGTTAAGGCTGCTTGAGCTTTCAGTTCTCGCAGTCGATTGATGCAGTTGCACCTAATATAAAGGGAGGTGGAGGGCAGTTCGTCACTCCTGTGGGGGTCCGGGTGGGGACACCAAGAGCCCGCCGATGAGCCAGCTTGGTGCTCTAGGCGAAACCCCACACAAGACACGGCACAAACCTAGAAGAATTGCTAACCTTTAATTCACCGGCCGTGAAAGCCAATATACCATCTTTTTGGAAGCCTTCATAGAAAAGTTAAGGCTGCTTGAGCTTTTAGTTCTCGCAGTCGAGTGGTGCTGTTGCACCTAATATAAAGGGAGGTGGCGCGCAGTTCGTCACTCCTGTGGGGGTCCGGACGGGGACACCAAGAGCCCGCCGATGAGCCAGCTTGGTGTTCTAGGCGAAACCCCACACAAGACGCGGCACAATACTAGAAGAATTGCAGAGTTTTAATTCACAAGCCGTGAAAGCCAATATTCCATCTTTTTGGAAGCCTTCATAGGGAGGTTGAGGCTGCTTGAGCTTTTAGTTCTCGCAGTCGAGTGGTGCAGTTGCACGTAATATAAAGGGAGGTGGCGCGCAGTTTGTCACTCCTGTGGGGGTCTGGGCGGGGACACCGATGAGCCAGCTTGGTGTTCTAGGCGAAACCCTACACAAGACACGGCACAAACCTAGAAGAATTGCTGAGTTTTAATTCACCGGCCGTGAAAGCCAATATTCCATCTTTTTGGAAGCCTTCATAGGGAAGTTAAGGCTGCTTGAGCTTTTAGTTCTCGCAGTCGAGTGGTGCTGTTGCACCTAATATAAAGGGAGGTGGCGCGCAGTTCGTCACTCATGTGGGGGTCCGGACGGGGACACCAAGAGCCCGCCGATGAGCCAGCTTGGTGTTCTAGGCGAAACCACACACAAGACACGGCACAAACCTAGAAGAATTGCTAACCTTTAATTCACCGGCCGTGAAAGCCAATATAACATCTTTTTGGAAGCCTTCATAGGGAGGTTAAGGCTGCTTGAGCTTTTAGTTCTCGCAGTCGAGTGGTGCAGTTGCACCTAATATAAAGGGAGGTGGCGCGCAGTTTGTCACTCCTGTGGGGGTCTGGGCGGGGACACCGATGAGCCAGCTTGGTGTTCTAGGCGAAACCCTACACAAGACACGGCACAAACCTAGACGAATTGCTGAGTTTTAATTCACCGGCCGTGAAAGCCAATATTCCATTTTTTGGAAGCCTTCATAGGGAAGTTAAGGCTGCTTGAGCTTTTAGTTCTCGCAGTCGAGTGGTGCTGTTGCACCTAATATAAAGGGAGGTGGCGCGCAGTTCGTCACTCCTGAGGGGGTCCGGGCAGGGACACCAAGAGCCCGCCGATGAGCCAGCTTGGTGTTCTAGGCGAAACCACACACAAGACACGGCACAAACCTAGAAGAATTGCAGAGTTTTAATTCACAGGCCGTGAAAGCCAATATTCCATCTTTTTGGAAGCCTTCATAGGGAGGTTGAGGCTGCTTGAGCTTTTAGTTCTCGCAGTCGAGTGGAGCAGTTGCACGCAATATAAAGGGAGGTGGCGCGCAATTCGTCACTCCTGTGGGGATCTGGGCGGGGACATCAAGAGCCCGCCGATGAGCCAGCTTGGTGTTCTAGGCGAAACCCCACACAAGACACGGCACAAACCTAGAAGAATTGCTGAGTTTTAATTCACAGGCCGTGAAAGCCAATATACCATCTTTTTGGAAGCCTTCATACGGAAGTTAAGGCTGCTTGAGCTTTTAGTTCTTCAGTCGAGTGGTGCAGTTGCACCTAATATAAAGGGAGGTGGCGCGCAGTTCCTCACTCCTGTGGGGGTCTGGGCGGGGACACCAAGAGCCCGCCGATGAGCCAGCGTGGTGTCCTCGGCGAAACCCCACACAAGAGACGGCACAAACTTAGAAGAATTGCTGAGTTTTAATTCACCGGCCGTGAAAGCCAATATACCATCTTTTTGGAAGCTTTCATAGGGAGGTTAAGGCTGTTTGAGCTTTTAGTTCTCGCAGTCGAGTGGTGCAGTTGCGCCTAATATAAAGGGAGGTGGCGCGCAGATCGTCACTCCTGTGGGGATCCGGGCGGGGACACCAAGAGCCCGCCGATGTGCCAGCTTGGTGTTCTAGGCGAAACCCCACACAAGACACGGCACAAACCTAGAAGAATTGCTAACCTTTAATTCACCGGCCGTGAAAGCCAATATACCATCTTTTTGGAAGCCTTCATAGGGAGGTTAAGGCTGCTTGAGCTTTTAGTTCTCGCAGTCGAGTGGTGCAGTTGCACCTAATATAAAGGGAGGTGGCGCGCAGTTCGTCACTCCTGTGGGGGTCCAGGCGGGGACACCAAGAGCCCGCCGATGAGCCAGCGTGGTGTCCTAGGCGAAACGCCACACAAGACACGGCACAAACCTAGAAGAATTGCTGAGTTTTAATTCACCGGCCGTGAAAGCCAATATACCATCTTTTTGGAAGCTTTCTTAGGGAGGTTAAGGCTGTTTGAGCTTTTAGTTCTCGCAGTCGAGTGGTGCAGTTGCACCTAATATAAAGGGAGGTGGCGCGCATTTTGTCACTCCTGTGGGGATCCGGGCGGGGACACCAATAGCCCGCCTATGAGCCAGCTTGGTGTTCTAGGAGAAACCCCACACAAGACACGGCACAAACCTAGAAGAATTGCTAACCTTTAATTCACCGGCCGTGAAAGCCAATATACCATCTTTTTGGAAGCCTTCATAGAAAAGTTAAGGCTGCTTGAGCTTTTAGTTCTCGCAGTCGAGTGGTGCAGTTGCACCTAATAAAAAGGGAGGTGGCGCGCATTTCGTCACTCCTGTGGGGGTCCAGGCGGGGACACCAAGGGCCCGCCGATGAGCCAGCTTGGTGTTCTAGGCGAAACCCCATACAAGACACGGTACAAACCTAGAAGAATTGCTGAGTTTTAATTCACCTATGATACTTTTGAAACACTGGTAACTACCCAACCAACATGGCGGCCAAGCGAATTTGCGACTTTAAATAGATGTTTCTCGCGATTTAACTAACCAAACTCAATCAGATTTGGTACAGTATATGTTTATACACATTGTAATGCACCGACATCCAACTTCGTTCAATTGTTTACATTACCACAAGATTGCGGATGTGCGAAATATTTCACCGGTATTCTATATCTCTGAAACTATTAGCGGTATCACCCTGAAATTTTGTACGGCGATAAAGGGCACTACTGGAAGTTCATCTATAAGATTTTCAAAAACTGGTTAACTACAAAACGAACATGACGGCCAAGCGAATTTGAAAACTTTAAATAGACCTTTCTCGTGATTTAGTGTTCCAAACGCAATGAAACTTGGTACAGGAAATCTTTATACACATTGCAATGCACTGGTATCTAATTTAGTTAAATTGTTTACATAACCTCAAGATGGCGGCTGTGCGAATTTTAATATTACGTTTTTATTTCTTATGTCGTGATCATGCGATCGAAGTGAAAGTTTGAATAATGAACCTACGCAATAATTTTCCTTTAATGGTACATGACTTTATGGCCTATACATTGAACAATCCAACATGGCGACCATCCGAAATATTTAGACGGCTCTGAATATCTACGAATCTATTATACCAATCAAACTGAATTTTTAATGTTCATGGGGGCTATGAACATAAGTTCACCCATAGGACTTTAAATAACCTGGTGATCTCAAATCCAACATGGCGGCGACGCGAATTGTAAATATTCACATGGACGTTTCTCGCAATTTAACCATCCGAGTGCAGTGAATCTTGGTACTTAAATCCTTATACGAATGTTAATCCACTGGCATCTAATTTATTTCAATTGTTTCTATAACCACAAGATGGTGTGCGAAATTTTAAAATCTCCTTGTTACTTCTTGTGTCCTAATCATGCGATTGAAGTTTGAATGCTACACGTACACAATAATCTTCATATAACAGTACATAACTCTAGGACCTACATATATTACATCCAACATGGCGACCATCCGAAATATTTAGACGGTTCTCAATATCTACGAATCTATTACAGCAATCAAACTGAAATTTTGTATGTTTATATGGCAATTAACATAAGAAGGATGTATGAAATTAGGCTGTATAGTTCTTCACGGAACAACTTGTTTCTATTTTTGTTATTAACTGTACATTTGTTTCCTTTTTTCTCTATTTTTAGCCTACTTTCGATTTTTGCAAAAAATGAAAGTAGACTTATGAGATCAACACAGGGCGAAAAAAGTGTGTCTGTCTGTGTGTGTGTATGTGTGTGTGTGAGTCTGTGTGTGTGTCTGTGTGTGTGTGTCTGTGTGTGTGTGAGTGTGTGTACTCTGAATGTCTGTCCCCCCCTATCAATTCGAACACGGTGAATGCGAATTGAACGAAACTTGGTACAAAGGTAGCACTAGCAAAGGACACCTCAGTGTCATATTTTATATCGCCGCCATCTTGACGGAAAGACGGAAAAGTAATGGCGGCCACACAAATGTTCAAAGCTTAAATCAAATTACGACTAACCTAATCATCCGATTTCTACCAAATTTTGCAACAACATACCTTTGTGGGGGGAGCATCCTTTGACCAAACCAATAGGCCATAAGCGTAATAGTTTGCGGATGGCGGCCATCTTTGTGTGAAAATCGATTCCCCCTATTAATTCGAACACGGTGCAACCGAATGGAACGAAATTTGGTACAGAGGTAGTACTAACAAAAGGCACCTCAGTGTCATGTTTTATATCGCCGCCATCTTGACGGAAACGTAATGGCGGCCACATAAATGTTCAAAGCTTAAATCAAATTACGATTAACCTAATCATCCGATCTCTGCCAAATTTTGCAACAACATACCTTTATAGAGGAAGCATCCTTTGACCAAATGACTAGGTCATTAGCCTAATAGTTTGCGGATGGCGGTCATCTTTGTGTGAAAATCAATTCCCCCTATTAATTCAAACACGGTGAAACCGAATGGAACGAAATTTGGTACAGAGGTAGCACTAGCAATGGGCATCTCAGTGTCATGTTTCATATCACCGCCATATTGACAGAAACGTAATGGCGGCCACACAAATGTTCAAAGTTTAAGTTAAATTACGACTAACATAACAATCCGATCTCTACCAAACTTTGCAACAACATTCCTTTATGGAGGCAGCATGCTTTGACCAATCTAATAGGTTATTAGCCTAATAGTTTGCGGCTGGCCTCCATCTTTATGTCAAAATTGATTCCACCTATTAATTCGAACACGGTGGAACCGAATGGAACGAAATTTGGTACAGAGGTAGCACTAGCAAAGGGCACCTCAGTGTCATGTTTTATATCGCCGCCGTCTTGACTGAAACGTAATGGCGGCCACACGAATGTTCAAAGCGTAAATCAAATTACGATTAACCTAATCATCCGATCTCTACCAAATTTTGCAACTACATACCTTTATGGAGGGAGCATCCTTTGACCAATCTAATAGGTCATTCGCCTAATAGTTTGCGGATGGCGGCCATCTTTGTGTCAAAATCGATTCCCCATATTAATTCAAACACGGTGAAACAGAATGGAACGAAATTAGGTACAGAGATAGCACTAGCAAAGGGCATCTCAGTGTCATGATTTATATCGCCGCCATATTGACAGAAACGTAATGGCGGCCACACAAATGTTTAAAGCTTAATTCAAATTACGACTAACATAACCATCCGATCTCTACCAAACTTTGCAACAATATACCTTTATGGAGGGAGCATCCTTTGACCAATCTAATAGGCCATTAGCCTAATAGTTTGCGGATGGCGGCCATCTTTATGTCAAAATTGATTCCCTCTATTAATTCGAACACGGTGGAACCGAATGAACGAAATTTGGTACAGAGGTAGCACTAGCAAAGGGCACCTCAGTGTCATGTTTTATATCGCCGCCATCTTGACGGAAACGTAATGGCGGCCACACAAATGTTCAAAGCTTAAATCAAATTACGATTAGCCTAATCATCCGATCTCTAGCAAATTTAGCAACAACATACCTTTATGGAGGGAGCATCCTTTGACCAAACTAATAGGTCATCAGCTTGATATTTTGCGGATGGCGGCCATCATTGTGTGAAAATCGATTCCCCTTATCAATTCGAACACGGTGAAACCGAATGGAACGACATTTGGTACAGAGGTAGCACTAGCAAAGGCCACCTCAGTGTCATGTTTTATATCACCGCTATCTTGACGGAAACGTAATCGTGGCCACCCAAATGTTAAAAGCTAAAATGTAATTACGACCAACCTAATAATCTAGTCTCTACCAAATTTTGCAACACCATATCTTTATGTGGGAAACATATTCAGACCAATCTGCAAGAACATCAGCCCAATAGTTTGCAGATGGTGGCCAAGTATGTGTGCAAATCGATTCCCCCTATCAATTCAAACACGGTGAAACCGAATTGAACGAAATTTGGTACAGAGGTAGCACTAGCAAAGGGCACCTCATATTCATGTTTAATATCCCTATAGCACGTTGTATTTCAACAAGCTACTACAACCAACATTCGATCATACTCCTTGAAAAGGACAAAGAGTTATAACAATACCCATGCATTTAGGAGAAAGTAGGCTATATGTTCTTTACTGAACATCTTGTTTATTCTTGAGTATGAATACCTCTTTTTCTTCTCTTGTTGTGTGATTGGTGTTGTTTTTATTTTTGTAGTGCTACCATTTTATTTTTAAATTGTTTTGGTTTATGTATTTGCTAGATGCAGGTAGAGACTAGAGTAATACATTTCCTGTTTAATTTTATGAATTTGATATCTATAACGTAACCCTTTAAGTATGGTCAACGGTTGAGTAATGACCATAGGCATGAGTAGCATTACCATTAAAATCAATTACTCGTTTATCCTCACCAAGACACAAAGCAATTTTGTTTAGCTTCATAGATGATATATTATGTTGTTGAAGCGATAATGTACATTGGTATTCTTTTTACCTTGTTCTTTTTGATACAGTCCTTATAATCTTGAAAGTTATACAATTTTTGACAACGCCACTGCTGATACCATTTTTATTTTATTTCTATGCTATTTATGTCTAAAGCATACATTTTCGCTCTGAGTCCAACAAATGCTTTAAAATACGTCCACAAGCCTCTCCTTTAAATTTTCCCAAACTTTTTTGTTTGATGTAGAGTGACATATATGATTAGTAG
Organism: Meconema thalassinum; assembly: GCA_946902985.2. Lineage (NCBI taxonomy): Eukaryota > Metazoa > Arthropoda > Insecta > Orthoptera > Tettigoniidae > Meconema > Meconema thalassinum. The sequence continues at coordinate 560,621,520 of OX336391.1, forward strand.
GATACTCTGATGTGTCCAGGTGTTCTAGAAAATTCACCTTGTCTTGATCATCATCTTGGGCGTTAACCAAATAAATAAACGAGTCTGTGTTCATATACATTAGTTTAAGATTGTCAATGTCATAATAACGTAGCAGGACATCATAGAGGTGGGAATATATATGAGGGTTTTTGAAATATCCAGTATGCACATTCCAATATATATAGGCTTATTTAATACAATGCTACGTTTAGCCATGTGGAATGCTGCTAGGTTAGGACCATAAATTGTTCTGTCGATGAATGTTGGTTTAGCTTATTAGCTTTTCAGCCTTTTTGCTGTCAGTTACAAGACGTATATCTATTCTTTAACGAATATTTTCCATTGTTTTTCCAAAAATTGTATTGTTAAATAATTTGCACAGATTTTTCTCAAAATCATTTTTGGCTTGTTTTCGAAGGTTGTTATTAAAATCAACGGATGCCTTTAGCCAAGGTCTCCGTTGAAACTTTAACACACGATGAATTTTTATCAATTTTAGTCCTGTTTAAGTGCCATGTAATGAACAACGTATCGCTTTCGATTTCCAAGATGAGGAATTAGTTTCTTCATAGGTGAATCCTTAGGTTGTATACACTCTGGTAGGAAGGGTAAATCGTTGTGTAGATCATGAAGGTTAGATGGGTAATCGGCATCAACGTCTAGAATGTATCCAACAGGGTTGTCTTCCTTCAGCGTATCTAGACAACAGTATCTGGAGAGACCCACTGAAATCCACCGTATTGGTTGTTGTCATCATCATACGTCATAAACTGCGACGGTTTCTCGGTATCATATGTTTCCATGTATTTTTTGTTAGCTTGAGCATACCGATGAGACACTTGGCATAATCCTCCACGTATTCCAGATTCTATTAAAAGAACCTGCTCGTAATCCAGTAGCAATCCTGTTCAGTTCCAGTGTAAATGAGCATTGCCTCGAAACATAAACCGGGCGAAGAAAAGAAGTGTGCAGTATCTACTCGGTGTGTTTCTAGTGTTTTGTTTCTAAACGTTTCAAAGCTGTCTGCAAGAAGGAGTACATCTGAAGTTAGGTCGAGGTCAGTATATTCCCCTAGAGTTTTAATTTTGAACTAATTCCATACATTTTCGACACGTCATAGTCTTCTTTACTAACATCTTCATGACTTAATTGTTAAAGAATACCTCTTTTTGAGGTAAACACATTTCACTTAATTTTTCCCATGAATCAATGTAATCATAAGGAAATACACATTTATGAGTCATAGGCGTTGCATTTTCCTTTCCAAAGTACTTGTCTGTTTTAGGGTATGATGTTAAGTTTGTAACTAAGTACGCCAAACTACTCGGCATCAACCGAAACGTATCCATAACTCGAAGCTTAATATTTCCTACATATTTGGTGAAGGAGATGTACTTTTCTTTAGAGTTTGGAATAACGTCCACTCTCTCAGTGGTACATCCCAACTGCTTTACAATGTAATTTGCATCATATCCAAACATATTATGTAGAAATACAAGAACGGGGTTACGTGTTTTACACCTCAAATTACGGTTATTATGAGCGCTTCCACGGTATTCGCCTGTAATATGGCAATGATCTCTACCTTTCCAGTTCGCTTTGGTAAATGTTTTATGACACAGATAACAGGTTTCAGAACATTGGAACTCTGCTTCTTGATCATGGGTTAAAGCCTTTGGAACATTTATGCTCTAAAGGCGATCAATTTAATTCGCTATTGTTATCAAACAGTCCATAAACTTCTCTACAGCTCAAAATGAATTTGGGGATGAATTGTTAACATATATGTTTCCATGTGACTTGGCCAACATGTAAGCAAAGTTCTCTTGTAAGTAAGCTTCAGATAGGAAGCCTATCGAGGCCTGTGAAGGTGTTGGTTGGTTCCTTAGTTTAGGGGCTGCGACAACGCGGGCATGTAGCCCCGTGTACTTTGGTGTGTGAATATTATATCTGATAACCGGTGTTATTTGTGATGCCTGTATTAGTGTGTGTTATCTGTGATTCAGGTGGAAGGACTGATGACGATTAATTTTTTCAAGTAGTTCCTACTTTTGCTACCAAAAGCTACCATCCACGCCACCTAGCTGCGGACGTGGCTACTAAATGCCATCACAGTCAGCACCTGGCAGCGAAAGTTGGAACTAACCTACAAATTTAACTTCCACAAGTGTAGTTAGTGGAAGGTTTCTTTTTCATGCCATAAATCTATGACAAGAGACGCCCAGCTTTACTTCACCTCCGAAGGAAGGCATACTGAGGGATTTTTAACGCTCTTAATATATTTGACGGCTTCGGCCGTGTTTGAACCCGCGATCTTGGACATAGAAGCTCAGCATGCTACCAACTACGCCACCAAAGCCGCCCCTGTGAAGGTGCTGATGATTGTTGTTTCAAGAGTGAAACATGGGTATACTAGAAGGTTGTAACATTTTGCATTTATTAAAGAATAGTTGATATTATATTGCATAAGTTTATTCACATTTAATACAACAAAGAATTTGGTATGGTGGAGGAAATTCACATAAGTTACGGGTTTTAGTGTTATCCAGGAACAATAAGAGATTGTAGCGCCACCATCTTCTACATTATGTATGGTCTGAAACAAAAGAACAAGTAGAAATAAAATTAACTCACGTAAGAGAATTTCGTAATCCATCTCCTCAATCTTATTTGAAAAGTGTTTCACAGTGCAGTAATAACCATTCGACTTGAATACTTAAGAAGAAGACATGTATGAAGTGTAGTTGATGACGGTTGTGCTATGAGAAGAAACTAAGTACAAACTAACAGGGAATATCGTCCTGCAAATGATCAGAGAGATCATCAGCACACTGTTTGGAATTGAGCCTACCTTGTAGTGTTCTAGTCTAGGGTGAAGGTCTCCATAGTACTGGTACCGGTACTGGTGGATTCCGATGTCTCATCAGAAGCATCACTACTGCTGGTGGAGTGTGTGGTAGGTTCGGTGGAGCCAATATTTTCATTTCGTTGTGGAAACAAAATACTAAATAGTCCTCCAGAGCGCCGTCTGAACTTAAATTAACAAGTAAAATATTATTATTAATAATAATAAATAAATTCAACATTCGGAAATTGAACAGAAAATATGGAAAGATCAATCGCGTCTCACACTTCAAGTACCTAGGAGAGATCTTGGAACCAACAGGTTTAGAAAAAGAAGCACAAAGAGTTCGGCTACAGAAATTGAAGAGAGCGTATGGGAGAACGCGTGACATCTACATCAAAAAGTGCATGTCCACACATTCAAAGATAGATAGATAGATAGATAGATAGATAGATAGATAGATAGATAGCTCTATTTTGTCTGGCAGGATTAGGGCCATTGGGCCCCTCTCGTCCATCTAACCAGATTTTACAATAAATACATTATTACATTATTTGCAGAACTTAACAACGGTACTTAATTCTAACAGGAATACATTTCAGATCCATTCACAATACATATAATGGCAGGTAAGCATGGCGTAGGAAAAATTACAGTAATTTGTTAATTATTGCTAAAGTAAGAAAATAATAGGGAAACACAAACACTAATAAAATAGAAACTAATGATGATGATGATGATGATGATGATGATGATGATAAGCATCATGACTGAGTTATTACTATAGCCTAATATTTATTTTGCAAAAAGGATGTAAGAAATCATTTAGGTATCCAAACAGAAATAAAATGTAAATTAGAAACAGCATAGGGATTCAAATATTTGACGTGTTGAGTTCAGCTTTCATTTCTTTTGTGATATGTACAGCTGGCATTGCTGCCTGAAGCTGGACGGGGTTGCTCCTCTGACAGAGCGCGGCAGGTTGTTCCACAGTCGTGCAGTAGAAACTACGATGGAGTTAGTGTAGCGTACCGTGCGGGATCAGACACTACAACACGGTGACCAAACCGGAAGCTCTGTAAGCAAGTGAAACTCTAATACTTAATAGGAAGGATGACTTGGAAAATATCCTAAAGGAAGAACGCCAGATCTTGAGGAATATTCTTGGCCCAGAAAGAACAGAAGATGGATACAGGTTGAAATCTCGTAAAGTAACTGAGAAATTATCTAATCTTGCGGCGGACATCAGAAAACGAAGATTGAAATTTTATGGACATGTTCAAAGAATTCCACCGACTAGGCTTACTCACAGGATCATGACCTACGCAGAAAGACTGAAGAATATACCGTTAATTCAGCAAGTCAAACAGGATTTGGAGAAGGCCCAAGTAAGAACAGTGGAAGTCTTTGACAGGAACCTATTCCGATGTAGGATAAAGGGATGGAATGTAACACCAGAGAATGACGATGCAAAGAGACCAGAAACCAAGTGGACTAAGGAAAGGAAGATGGCTCACGGAGAGAGAATAAGAGCTATTTGGAAGATAAGAAAGGCGAAACATAAAAGTACTGCGTGATCCATCTGGATCCATTCGCACATAATAATAATAATAAATACATATTTTCAACTGTTATATTTATTGAGTGAGACTGAAAATTAGATCGTAATCGGGATTACAATTGAAGCTTCGGCTACAGGCTACAGCGGAAGATCCTGGGTAACAGATGGGTTGACGGGCAAGTTCGACTGAGATCCAACTAAGAAGAATACAGTAAGACAGAACCAACAACAACAGCAATAAAAAAGAGAAGACTAATATTCTATGGGAACATCTTCCGCTCACAAACAAAATGTGGAATTTTCTATAACTATGACATCTTGAATAAAGTGGTTCCATGAGTGTGAGAAAGATCTGAGAGAGATAGGCATTGCAAATGATAAAGCAAGTAGTTCCGTGAAGAATTAAACAGCATATTTTCATATAGGCCTATTCTACATATGTTAACTGCCTCTATCAACATACAAAATTTCAGTTTGATTGAGAACCGTCTAAATATTTCGGATGGTCACCATGTTGAATTTTGATATAGCCTATGTACTGTAGGTTATAGAAGAATGTAGCCTACTATTAGGCCTGCATGAAGATTATTTTGTAGGTGTATTATTCAAACCTCAATCGCATGATTAGGACACAAGAAGTATAAACGAGATTTTAATATTTCGCACAGGTTATGTAAACAATTGAACTAAATTAGATGTCAGTGCATTACTATGTGTATAAACATTTGCTGTACCATGTTCCGCTGCGCCAGGATGGTTAAATCGCGAGAATAGTACATTATGCAACGAGCCTATAATGGCTATAATTAAGACACGAGTATGTTTATAAAACGAGCTTTAGCGAGTTTTATAATTTCCATACGAGTGTCTTAATTACCATTAGAGGCGTGTTCCAAGCTCTCTGGCCGACCGACGCATGCGCTCTGTGTGCTTCAATGCCATATGTGCAGATCGTAAACCGGTATTCAGTAAAACTGTCACCGTAGTCGTTTTAAATCAACGCACTGTGTAGAAATTGGATTTGGGTATATTAAGGTAAAGTGCTATTTCTTGTCTCATATTCACCAGTTTATTTACGCGAACATATGAACTGTGCACTTTCGGTAATTTATATAGACATGTTGGATTTTGAGCGCATGCGCGAAGGTATCCTTATCTAATTGGTCAAACAACTGTTTCTTGAGCTGTGATTGGTAGGAGAAACTGTTTCATAATGAAAAATAGTGTTATAATGACCATCATTATGATACAGTTTTCAGACACATAATAGTCTGGGTCGAACATAAAAGTCTATTTAAATGTTTCAACTTCACTTGCCCACCATGTTCGTTTTGTACTTAACAGGTTTTTGATAGTCACATAAGTGAACTTCTAGTAGTGCCCTTTATCATCGTACAAAATTTCAGGATGTTATGAGTACTAGTTTCGGAGATATAGAATGCCATGTAGGATTGGTGAGTCGTAATAAAATTTGAAGGGCGAGGTTGGGGTTGGACGAAATAGTGCTTTGACCTTACCGAGTTGAAATCGCTCCAGCCGTTTAGATTTTATTATAGGGAGGGGGAGGGAGGGCACACACATACGCACATACACACACGGACAAGAGGTGATCTCACAAGCCTATTTTCTCATAAATGAAAATAGGCTAATAAATGACAGGGACAAATTCAGAAGACAGTGAAGACCAATCAGGGTTTTATAGTGGATTCAGAACCCAGGAATCAGGGGGGACATTTATCCGAAGAGAGAAAGAAAGCGGAGATTGGTGGGCTCAAGAAAATACTGGCAGGATGTCAAAGCTGGCAAACGAACAAGATCTACTCGTTACTGAAATGAGTTTGGTTGTTAACACGTCATCCATAGAAGCTCAATTCGGATGTAAAAAGATATAAAAACAAGTAGTTCTGCGTAGAACTAAAGCCTATTTTCATATATCCTTCATACGATAATTGCCTCTATCATCATCATCATCATCTTGCACAGTTTCCAGCCACTGGCCGGGTCTGTTTGGAACACAAGCCTCTCCAACGTCTTCTGTCTTCCCACCATCTCTCAGCCTCCACCCTTGTCCAGTCTTCTCCTCTCTTCTTCACGCTTTCTTCCACCCCCTTCAGCCACCTGTCTCTCGGTCTTCCCCTCGGTCTCTTTCCTTCCCACTTCGTCTCATGTACTCTCCTGGGTATCCTCTTCTCCTCCATTCGTTTTACATGTCCATACCATCTAAGTCTAGATTTCTCTATACCATCCTGTAATGGTTCCTCCTTCATTAATTCTCTGGTCCTCTCATTTCTTATTCTGTCCATCTTTGTAGCTCCAATACTGCTTCTCAAGAACCTCATCTCACTTTCCTGTATTTTGCTCCTCTCCCTTCCTTTCATAACCCAGGTCTCCGAGGCATACGTCAGGATAGGGACATAGTACGTCCGATATATGATCTTTTTGCTGTTCTGAGGGACATCCTTGCTCCATAACATGCTTCTCACACTCCTCCGAAATGCTTCTGCCTGCCTCCCCCGCTCATTTATTTCTCTATCGTTTCTTCCATTATCTTGTATCAGGCTTCCCAGATACTTAAAACTCTCCACTTTCTTCAGCTGTTCCCCACCAATTGTTATTCCCGTTGTGGTTCTTTCCTTCTTCCTTGTTGTGATCACCATCTCACTCTTATTTATGCTAAATTTCATCCCATATCCTTGTATTACTCCTTCCCACACGTCCAACTGTTCCTGTACCTCCTCCTCCTTGTTTCCCCAAATCATCAAATCATCTGCAAACACCATTGCTTTCATCTTTCCGTCCCCAATTACTTGTGCCACTCGGGTCATTATGTCATCCATCACCACAATGAAAAGTAACGGTGACAGTGCACTTCCTTGTTTCAGGCCGTTTCTTTGTTCCAACCAGTCAGATCTCTCTCCTCCCACTTTCACACAGCTCACGCTTCCCTTGTACATCTCCTTTATCCTCTTTATAGTCCATTTCTCTACTCCTCTATCCTCCAGGGACTTCCATACTTTGTTTCTGCATACACTGTCATATGCTTTCTCAATGTCCAGGAAGGCCATCAGTAGATCTGTTCCATATTCATAGTGCTGTTCTTGTAACTGCCTTACAGCAAAAATCAAATCCACTGTGGACCTTCCTGCTCTGAAGCCATGTTGTTCTTCCCTCATCCCTCCTTCTATCCTTGTCCTAATTCTCTTTTCCAAAACTTTCTCGAAGATCTTTGCACAATGACTCATCAGTGTTATTCCCCGATAGTTTCTGCAATCTTTTCTACTACCTTTCTTGAAGATCGGGACAATGATTCCTTTTTTCCAGTCCTCTGGGGTCTTCCTTTCCTTCCATGCTGTCCTCATCACTCGGTACAGCCACTGTATCCCCATCTCTCCTGCTGCTCTCACCATCTCCACACTCAACTCATCCACACCCGGTGCCTTCCCTCCTTTCATCTTGTTCACTGCATCTTCCACTTCTTTCCATGTTAAGTCCTTTTCTGTTTGCAGTTCATCTTCCTCTTCCCCGATTTCTTCCTCCTCACCATCTTTTCCATTTGGGTTCAGAAGTTCTTCAAAATATTCTTTCCACATTTTCTTCAGTTCTTCCCTATTTTCTATCTCTTGTCCCCTTTTGTTCACCATTCTAACATAATCCGTAGGATCCTTCCGCCTCTTATCTTTCACCATCCCATACAGGACCTTTTTTGTACCTTCACTATCCTCCTCCATCATCTTTGTCCACTCTTCCATCCACTTCCTTCTCTCCTCAGCCACCACTCTCTTCGCCTCCTTCTTTCTTTCCTGGTACTCTTCCCTTGTCTCTACCGTCCTATTTTGATACCACCTCCTAAAGGCTCTATTCTTTTCCCTTACTATATCTTTTGTCTTCTCATTCCACCATGGTGTTTCCTTCCACCTCTTCTTACTACTTGTCCTCCCACATACTGCTTCTGATGCACCCACTAGTGTCTTCTTAAATCTAGCCCATTCCTCTTCCACCCCTCTTTCTTCATCTGTTGGAATTCCTTCCTTTACCATTTTGAGGTACTCGACCCTTCTATCCCCTTCTTTCAGTTTCCATATCCTTATACGTCTTTCCTGGTTCTCAGTCCCTTTCTTCTCCTTACTCCCTCTCAGGTTCATTACCAGTAATCGATGGTCGCTATCCAGGTTCTCCGATGGTATAACCTTGATGTCCGTGATGTTCTTATTTAGTTCTTTCTCATACAGTATATAGTCGACCACCGACTTCCTGGTCAAGTCATCACTGTACCATGTGATTGTGTGGCTCTCTCTTTTCTTAAACCAGGAGTTCCCAACTAGCAGGCTGTTCCTCTGGCAGAAGTCCAACAGTCTCTTTCCTTCCTCATTTCTTCCACCCCAACCCTCTGGTCCTAGAACACTCTCATAACCTTGTCTTTCTCTTCCTACATGGGCATTGAGGTCCCCCATAACAATCATATTTCTTCCTACCAGCTGCTTCTGCAATTCCTCTTCAAACTCCTCCTTCTTTTCAGAAGCGCAGCCTACTTGTGGAGCATATACTTGCACTATTTCTACGGTCTCTCCCCTCAGTGCTACTTTCACTTTCATCATCCTATCACTTATTCTCCTCACTTCTTCTTTCAAACCATCTCGTACTACTACTCCCACTCCATTCCTCTTTCCCTCTTCGTTCCCACTCCAGTACAGTCTATAGCCTTTTCTCAGTACTCTCCTTCCTTCCCCTTTCCACTTTGTTTCTGCCAATCCCAATAAATCCAACTTCCTTCTTTCCATCATATCCACTATCTCCTCCACCTTCCCCGTCAGCGTTCTTAGGTTTAAAGTTCCAAATCTTAGTCCGTGTGTACAGCCGTGTCGTCGTCTATTAAATCCATCCTGTCCGAGGCTCGTTCCATTTTTGAAAGCATTTGGTTTAATCCACTACTGGCTTGCTGGGCCTATCGTAGCTTCACCAGAGCCCCGTTAGCCGTCACTTTTCAGGGTTCCTGTAGGACCTTCACAGCTAACGTAACGGTCCCGGGGCACACGAAGTCCCCACTGTACTTCGCCCCTACAGGCAATCCCCTACTTTGTGCCGTTGCCCGTCTCCCACGACGTGGACGAGGGGTTGGACTTATGCCTCTATCCTCATACAAAATTTCAGTTTGATTGCTGTAATAGATTCGTAGATATTGAGAACCGACTAAATAATTGGGATGGTCGCCATGTTGGATTTTTATATATGTAGGTCTTAGAGTTATGTACTGTTAGATGAAGATTATTGTGTACTTGTAGTATTCAAAATTCAATCGCATGATTAGGACACAAGAAGTAAAAACAGGATTTTAATATTTTGCACAGCTGCCATCTTGTGGTTATGGAAACAATTGAAATAAATTAGTTGCCAGTGGATTGACATTTGTGTAAGGTTTTACTGTACCAAGTTTCACTGCACTCGGATGGTTAAATTGCGAGAAACGTCAATGTGCATATTTATACTTCACATCGCCGCCATGTTGGATTTGTGATTACCAGGTTATTGAAAGTCCTATAGGTGAACTTATGTTCATAGCCCCTATGAACATTTAAAAAAAGTTTGATTGCTGTAATAGATTCGTAGATATAGAGAACAGTTTAAATATTTCGGATGGTCGCCATTTTGGATTGATATATGTATAGGCCATAGATGGCGGCTGAGTAAGAGTAAGAGTGGCGTGTTGTTCAGCTCCCGAACTTTGTGTATTATTTTGTGTACTAATCTGAATATTTTGCAACTACAGCAAAGAAAAGTCTTCCTTTTAATTACTTTGACAAACTGAGTGTGCGTTGCTTAATTAGTGTACCATCGTTTATCCGTGTAATCGTTATTTACTGAAGTGAGCTGTGTCACCAAGAAACATGCCGACCTGCGCCTTCTGTGACAAGGAGCTGGGGAAGAAGAAGGTACAGTGTGTAGCGTGTGAAAAGTGGAACCACACGAAGTGCATGGAAGAAAGAAATGGCGAGTGTTGTGTGAAAGCTGCGCAGAGTTATTCATTGGAGAATATCGTAAAACTCCTATTAGAAATGCAGGCAGAAATCAGGGAGATGAAGCAACAACAACAATCTCGGGAGCAGGACCTCACAAAATCTCTGAACTTTTGCCATGAGGGAGTAGATGAAAATGCGAAGAATATCAAACAGCACGATACTCATCTGAAGGAAATCTCGCAGCAGGTTCTATCCCTACAACAAGAGAACACTGATCAAAGGGCCCGTGTGAAGACATTGGAGACTCGCCTCTCGGATGGAGAGTAGTATTCACGCCGTAACACTGTGGAGATATTTGGGGTCCCTGAAACTAAAAATGAAGACGTGCTCCATACCATTAAAGCCGTTGGCAGGGCAATGGACATGAACATTGAAAATCAGATGGTGGACGCATGTCATCGCTTGCCTAAGCGACCAAATCAGCCTCATGGTGGAATCATCGTGAAATTTGTCCGGCGGTTCGACAAGGAAGACTTCATGTTTCGAAGGCGTGTGAAGCGTAACCTGTCAACCAAGCACATGGGGCTTTCTGGAGAGAACATAATCTACATAAATGAAAGTCTGTCACCTGAGAAGAAGAAACTGCTGGTTCTAACGCGGAACTTCAAGAGGGAACACGGCTACAAGTTCTTATGGGCACGTAACGGTGTGATAAAACTCAGGAAGAGTGAGGGGTCAAATATTTATATCATAAATGACAGTAATGATCTCAGGAATCTATCATAATTCGTGACAACCCGTAAGGTCTCATTTGAAGTACTTTGTAAGGTCTATAGTGATTGTACACTGAGAGTACTGGAGGGTCACTGTCAGATTATTTCTGGACAGTTTCTTGAGCCTTTCTCTTTCCTTGCCCCATTGTTTCGCCCAACGGAAATCCCTACTAATGGCCTAGCCTCACTGCAGGTGCCTCTCTTCTCATTTAAGTAAAATGTCTTCTCCTTATAAATCGCTAAATTTATATTATCAAAATTGTAGGGGTTTGAGAACTAGAACTACTCAGTTTTATACAAATATGACCAGCGAGAGCTACGGTATAGTGGTTTTAACAGAATCTTGGCTTATTTCATCAATCTATTCGTCTGAACTCTTTGATGAGAGGTATGCTGTATTTAGAAATGATCGTGACGAAAATATAACCGGCAAGAGGCTAGGAGGGGGTGTGGTCCTCGCTGTCCATAACAAGTATAAAGCTGTGGAGATTGACCTGGGTCTGGAAACGGAAGTCCTTTGTGTGAAACTCTTCATAGACAACTATTTTACCATAGTTATCTGTTCAGTTTACTTTCCGACGGAGTCGAAGGCAGAGAAATACGAGGAATTTTACACAAGTATAGAATCGAACTCACTCATAAGCAACAATCCTGTTCTTATTTTGGGAGACTTTAACATTCCGGAAATAACCCCAACATTTGATTTAAAAACAGGATCTCGGCTTTCTACCTCCTTAAATAATTTTATAAATATGATGAACTTGAAAAGTTTTAATAATATCGTGAATGTGAATAATAGAACACTTGATCTAGTACTGTCCACCATCTCCTCTATTGCTGTCAATAGAGAGGAACAACCCCTTGTACCGGAAGACAATAATAAACATTAATGTACGATACTGGCAGAGAGAAGTTAGACACAATATTCACCAAACTCATACACACAATTTTAAAAAGGCTAATTTCGAACAACTTTATACAAAATTACAAGAAGTGGATTGGAGTGTTCTCTCGCAATTTTCCCATGTTGACGAGGCGGTAGATAATTTTTATTCCCGTTTCTATCAGGCTCTGGATTCTAGTGTACCTGTAAGCACTAGTAAGAGGACCAAACTGTATCCATGCTGGTTTAATTTTGATATAATAAAAAACATCCGAAGAAAATCTTACCATCGAAAGAAAATGCGTAGGGAACAGGCCAACAAGGACTTTCATTGCGAAAAGTTTAAAGAGCTCAGGAAAATTCTAAAACGTGATATTCAATCCGCCTACCGACAATACGTACGTAATGTCGAAAATGCAATCGGAGAGGACACGAATCGCCTCTGGGCATTTATTCGACACAAGAAATGATCTCCGGCAATACCCGTAATGAAAATTAATGGGGAAATATTAGAAAATGATAAGCAGATAGTCAACGGTTTTGCTGATAATTTCTCGTCAGTTTATTCCAAGGAATGCGCCAAGTACGACAATTTAGGTGCAAGTGACCAGGACATACACCCATTGCTTGATGTACTGGATTCTAAACAGATTAGTATTTCTGATGTTAAGAATGCGATACTAAAAATTAATCAAAATAAAGCCGCTGGCCCAGACCTAATTCCTCCATACATAATCAAAGGCTGTGCAGAGGTGCTGGCCTATCCTTTAACTATATTATTTAATATAGCCATTCAAACTGGTACTTTTCCCAGTCGTTGGAAAATTACCAGGGTAAGTCCCATACATAAGTCTGGACATAAGTCTGATTTTGATAATTACAGACCCGTGGCAATACTGTCAGCCATTGCAAAGCTCTTTGAACAATTGTTATATCAGCATATATTTCAGCACGTACAGTACATTATAAGTGACTTTCAACATGGGTTCATGCCTAAAAGATCAACAGTAACTAATCTAATGGAGTTTACTCGCAAAGTATCAGCAGCAATGGACAAAGGAAGTCAAGTTGATGTAATTTATACAGATTATGCGAAGGCATTCGATAAGGTAGATCATGATATCCTCTTAAATAAGTTAGCATATTATGGCTTCTCCTACAATTTGCTGAAGTTGTTCACCTCATATCTCAGTGAACGAAAACAGTTTGTTGCTTACAATGGATGTGAATCCTATTCATACTATGCCCGATCAGGCGTCCCACAAGGTTCAAACCTAGGCCCTCTATTATTCTTACTGCTTATCAATGATCTTACAAGGTGTATTAAATATTCAAACGTTTTGTTATTCGCGGACGATGTCAAAATTTTTAGAAATATTCAGACAGAGCAGGACTGTCAATTACTACAAGAAGATCTCAATAATGTGGCATCCTGAAGTAAATTAAATCGCTTGAACCTTAACATAAAGAAATGCTCAGTTATGAAGTTTACTAGAAACAAATTCCAGGTGATGTTTCGGTACCGGATATTGGATGCGTATCTCACTATTAACAATTCTATCAAAGACCTAGGAGTCCATTTTGATTCAAAACTAACATTTTCATTGCACACTCATGAAATGGTAGCTAGTGCTTATAAAATGCTAGGCTTTATAAGAAGAAATTCTAAAGATTTCGTCAACCCAAAAAGTATAAAATTATTGTTCAATTATTTTGTTAGAAGCAGATTAGAATATGCATCCAGCATCTGGAATCCCTGGTACTTGAACCACATTAGTGAAATTGAAATGGTTCAGAATAAATTCCTAAGATATCTGCAGTATAAAATGACGGGTACTTATCCGAAATATGATAGCTATGGAAATCTTCTAAGTTACCTGAATTATACATCTCTAGCTAACAGACGAAAAATTGCAATTCTTGTTTTTGTCTTCAAAGTATTCAATAACCTTTTGTATAGTCCGTATTTAATATCACAGTTTAATTTACGTGTCCCACCTCCCTCAACTCGACCTAAGTTTATTACATTTTACTGCCCAAGAACTAGAACTGAACAGCATAAACATTCCCCAATAATAAGTGCTATTCAATTATAAAATGAACATTCAATAGCAAACAACCTCGACTTATTCAGTTACACATATAGTTCTTTTGTTTCTGCCTGCTGTGCGATCACATGAACTCGTACATTCCACCTACCAATTACCTGCACAGAATTATTATATTTTCGTATTTAGTTGTAGAATTAATTTGCATTACAATCTCAGCATTATGTCTGTCAATTATATTATAATTTGATAGAATTGTGTAACCAAATGTACATGTGTTTCTTTTTATTAGGCATATGCCTGTTAGAAGCACAATAAATCCAAATAAATAAATAAATAAATAAAGGAAAATTATTGCTTAGGTTCATTATTCAAACTTTCACTTCGATCGCATGATTACGACACAAGAAAAAAAACTTAATTTTAAAATTCGCACAACCGCCATCTAGAGGTTATGTACACAATTAAACTAAATTAGATACCAGTGCTTTACAGTGTGTATAAACATTTGCTGTACCAAGTTTCATTGCGTTTGGATCATTAAATCGCGAGGAAAGTCTATTTAAAACTTTCAACTTCGCTTGGCCATCATGTTCATTTTGTAGTTAGCCGGTTTTTGAAAGTCTCATAGATGAACTTCCAGTAGTGCCCTTAAACTCCGTACAAATTTCAGGGTGATACCGGTAATATTTTCAGAGATATAGGATGCCGGTGAAATATTCCGCACAGCCGCCATCTTGAGGTTATATAAACAATTGAACGAAGTTAGACGTCAGTGCATTACAATGTGTCGGTGCATTACAATGTGTATAAACATATACTGTACCAAGTTTCATTGCGTTTGGTTGATTAAATCACGAGGAACGTCTATTTAAAAGTCGCAAATTTGCTTGGCCACCATGTTCGTTTTGTAGTTACCAGGTTTTCAAAAGTCACGTAGGTGAACTTCTAGTAGTTCCCTTTATCACCGTACAAAATTCCAGGGCGATATAGGTAATAGTTACGGAGATATTGAATGCTGGTGAAATATTTCGCACAGCCGCCATGTTGGATTGGTGAGATGTAACAAAATTTGAAGGGCACGATCGGGGTCTTCCGAAATAGTGCTATGAACTTACCGAGTTTCATTTATATCGCTCCAGCCGTTTAGATTTTATTAGTGGGACACACACACACGAATCACACACGCACACACAGACAGACACACGGACAAAAGGTGATCTCATAAGCCTATTTTTTCATAAATGAAAATAGAGTAATAAGCAAACATATTTCATATAAAGTACAGGAAAAATACCGGTAACGTTGTGTCACTGCTACCATTGTATCTGTACGGTTTGCCTAACTGTAACACTTACGTTTTAAGTAACTTTTCCAACCCCATTTTTGGACCGGGGTGCTTCAGGAATTAGAGTGGTCAAATACCCCAACCTAGTTACCATAGCAACACGTTCTAGCGCACTTATTTCCCACTCGTTAAAGCGTGTTGTCTTATAATATGAATATGCGAATGAAAACATAACCATAATTCCATGATTTGGGTGTCCAACACCTCAACACCAGGAACTATAACAGTATATCCCACATTTATTGGTAATTCATGAACTGTAGGCTACTTACTATTTGAGGAGAGGCTTCAACTGCTGCGAGAATCTGTGGAAAGTCAGAGAGAAGAGCATTAGAATCTTTGCTAGTGAAGTGGGTTTTATTTTAAAAGTGCCTTACCCTTTAGTTGATGCTGCATTTTCATACTTATTGCAGTAGGAGGATCCACCCGTGATAGTAATCTATATTATTTCATTGTAAGCATACTACAATCTTGTTTAGGAGACATAACTAGGTTCGATCTTCTCTGATATGCAATAAGGATTGTGTTTGAACCATAATATACACGATGTCCAGGAAGAAGTTTCCAATATTTAGAGAAGATTAAGTGTGCAACAAAAGAAGAAAAAAGGTTTCTATAAACTATAGTCACAAACTTTATATCTTCTGAGTTATGGTCTTATATTGTACAAGGAGCATACCGTGTACTCCTAGCACTTTGGCACGAAACCAATGAGAGCACATTGCAGGAGGAACACATCTTGCACTCCGAGCACTTTGTAGCGAAACAAATGGATAACATTGTACGAGGAACACATCTTGCACTCCGAGCATTTTGGAACGAAGAATATGGAAAACATTGTACGATGAAGATATCTTGCACTCCAAGCACTTTGGCACGAAACAAATGAGAACACATTGCACGAGGAATACGTCTTGCACTCCGAGCACTTTGGTACGAAACAAATGAGAAAACATTGTACGAGAAACATATCTTGCACTCCGAGCACTTTGGTACGAAACAAATGAGAACACATCGCAGAGGAACACATCTTGCACTCCGAGCACTTTGGCACAAAATAAATGAGAACACATTGCATGAAGAACACATTTTGCACTTAGAGCACTTTGGCACGAGACAAATGAGAACAAATTGCACGCGGAACACATCTTGCACTCCGAGCACCTTGGCACGAAACAAATGAGAACACAATGCACAAGGAACACATCTTGCACTCCGAGCACTTGGCACGACACAAATGGGAACACATTGCTCGAGGAACACATCTTGCACTCCGAGCACATTGGTACGAAACAAATGAGAAAACATTGTACGAGAAACATATCTTGCACTCCGAGCACTTTGGCACGAAACAAATGAGAACACATTGCACGAGGAACTCATCTTGCACTCCGAGCACTTTGGCACGAAACAAATGAGAACACATTGCACGAGGAACACATCTTGGACTCCGAGCACTTTGGCACGAAACAAATGAGAACACATTGCACGAGGAACACATCTTGCACTCCGAGCACCTTGGCACGAAACAAATGAGAACACAATGCACAAGGAACACATCTTGCACTCCGAGCACTTGGCACGACACAAATGGGAACACATTGCTCGAGGAACACATCTTGCACTCCGAGCACATTGGTACGAAACAAATGAGAAAACATTGTACGAGAAACATATCTTGCACTCCGAGCACTTTGGCACGAAACAAATGAGAACACATTGCACGAGGAACTCATCTTGCACTCCGAGCACTTTGGCACGAAACAAATGAGAACACATTGCACGAGGAACACATCTTGGACTCCGAGCACTTTGGCACGAAACAAATGAGAACACATTGCACGAGGAACACATCTTGCACTCCGAGCACCTTGGCACGAAACAAATGAGAACACAATGCACAAGGAACACATCTTGCACTCCGAGCACTTGGCACGACACAAATGGGAACACATTGCTCGAGGAACACATCTTGCACTCCGAGGACATTGGTACGAAACAAATGAGAAAACATTGTACGAGAAACATATCTTGCACTCCGAGCACTTTGGCACGAAACAAATGAGAACACATTGCACGAGGAACTCATCTTGCACTCCGAGCACTTTGGCACGAAACAAATGAGAACACATTGCACGAGGAACACATCTTGCACTCCGAGCACTTTGGCACGAAACAAATGAGAACACATTGCACGAGGAACACACACATCTTGCACTCCGAGCACTTTGGCACGAGCAAATGAGAACACATTGCACGAGGAACACATCTTGCACTCCGAGCACTTTGGCACGAAACAAATGAGAACACATCTTGCACAATGTTTAGGAAATCAATCACAAAGGCCAATTAAGGCGGGAAATGAGAGACACCCCTTAGACTTTGGATACTCTAGATCGTCAGCGTCGGAAGAAAAGAGTTTGACAGGAAAGATAACAGGTGAAGCAATGCCGGGCTCATCTGGTGTCCAGTGATCACCAACTTACTCACATCGCTCTTGTTATAAGTCCCTGCGAACGGGGTGTTTGGGAGGCCTTGTGAGGAGATATTGCAGGGCCAACATCTACAGTATGTGTACACGGCCAATCCAATACACTAGACTGCTCTCTTACTCAGCTTTATTGCTGGCAGGCAGAGTGTGAACATACATAAGATGACATAGAAAAATATCCAGATGGAAGTACTTTTAACCAAATTGGCCACCTCCTAATAGATGCAAGACATTTCTCAAACTTGATGAATATTAGAAGTTATAGGGGGACAAATATTGACTCTGACCACTACCTTGAGGTAGCAACCATTAGAAGTCGAATATCTAATGCGTGAAAAGGGCATGGATCCAATGCAAGATAGTTTAACTTTGGGTGGGTGAAGGAGCCCGAATCTTCCTTGAGATATGTCAAACTGCTTAATGAGGCTCTGATAGATGTGTCTAATAGTAAGAGTATTGATGAAATCTGGAAGAAACTTAAAGACACATTATTAAAAACTGCAAATGAAGTTTTAGGAAGGGAAGAGAAAGTTAGGTATAACTATTGGTTTGATGAAGAGTGTGCACGAGCAAAAACCTTAAAAAAATGAAGCATACAAGAGAATGCAACAGCAGAGTCACAACCGAAAAGCGGTAGAAGAGTACAGAACTTCCAGAAGACAAGAAAAGAGATTGCACAAGAAAAAGAGACAGTACGAGAGGAAGGAATTGGAAGAAATGGAACAGTTGAAGGGGATGAATGATGAGAGAGCTTTCTATCAGAAGCTAAATAAAAGCCGTAAGGATTTTCAGCCTAGAACAAATTTGTGTAGACATAAAGAGGGAATAATATTGGGCAGTGAAGAAGCAATACTAGAAAGATGGGCACAATATTTCGATTAACTGCTGAATGAAAGTACAGTTGACGACCAAGAAACCTTACCTCCTGTAAGTACAAGAGAATCGGAAGAAGTATCGGTACCTACTTTTGAGGAAGTTGAGCTTGCCACTAAGAAATTAAAGAATAATAAAGCCCCAGGAATGGACCTAATACAATCAGAGCTTGTGAACAATGCTGGAAATGAATTCACTAAACACCTTCTCAAATTGTGGCTAAGATATGGATAGTTGAAATGATTCCTGATGAATGGAATTTAGGTATCATCTGCCCGATACATACGAAAGGTGATATCATGTTGTGCTCTAACTACAGAGGAATTTGCCAATTATCCATTGACTATAAAATATTCTCCACCATCCTCTTTTGCAGACTGGCGCCGTATGTGGAAAATGCAGTTGGTGACTATCAATGTGGATTTCGCCAAGGAAGAGCTACTACGGATCAGATTTTCACAATCCGACAGATACTTGAACAAGTAGTTCCGTGAAGAACTATACAGCCTATTTTCATATATCCTACTTATGTTAATTGCCTCTATCAACATACAAAATTGCAGTTTGATTGCTGTAATAGATTCGTAGATATTGAAAACCGACTAAATATTTCGGATGGTCGCCATGTTGGATTTTTATATATGTAGGTCCTAGAGTTATATACTGTTACATGAAGAGTATTGTGTACGTGTAGCATTCAAACTTCAATCGCATGATTAGGACACAAGAAGTTAAAACGAGATTTTAAAATTTCGCACAGCTGCCATCTTGTGGTTATGGAAACAATTGAAATAAATTAGATGCCAGTGGATTAACATTTGTATAAGGATTTACTGTACCATGTTGGATTTGTGATCATCAGGTTATTGAAAGTCTTATAGGTGAACTTATATTCATAGCCCCTATGAACATTAAAAAAAACAGTTTGATTGCTATAATAGATTCGTAGATATTCAGAACTGTCTAAATATTTCGGATGGTCGCCATGTTGGATTGTTAAATGTATAGGCCATAGAGTCATGAGCCATTAAAGGAAAATTATTGCGTGGGTTCATTATTCAAACTTTCACTTCAATCGCATGATTACGACACAAGAAATAAAAACTTAATTATAAAATTCGCACAGCCGCCATCTTGAGGTTATGTAAACAATTTAACTAAATTAGATACCAGTGCATTACAATGTGTATGAACAGTCCCTGTACCAAGTTTCATTGCGTTTGGAACATTAAATTGCGAGAAAGGTCGATTTAAAACTTTCAAATTCGCTTGGCCGCCATATTCGTTTTGTAGTTAACCGGTTTTTGAAAGTCTTATAGATGAACTTCCGGTAGTGCCTTTTATCTCCGTACAAAATTTCAGGGTGATACCGCTAATAGTTTCAGAGATATAGAATGCCGGTGAAATAATTCGCACACCAGCCATCTTGTGGTTATGTTAACAATTGAACGAAGTTAGATGTCGGTGCATTACAATGTGTATAAACATATACCGTACCAAGTTGTATTGCGTTTGGTTGGTTGAATCGCGAGAAACGTCTTTTTAAACGTTGCAACTTTGCTTGGCCGCCATGTTGGTTTTGTAGTTACCAGTTTTTCAAAAGTCACATAGGTGAACTTCTAGTAGTTTCCTTTGTCACCGTAAAAATTCCAGGGTGATATCGGTAATAGTTTCGGAGATATTGAATGCTGGGGATATATTTCGCACAGCCGCCATTTTGGATTGGTGAGACGTAACAAAATTTGAAGGGCACGGTCGGGGTCGTCCGGAACAGTGCTCTGAACTTACCGAGTTTCATTGAAATCGCTCGAGCCGTTTAGAATTTATTAGAGGGACACACACACACACACACTCCTCACATACACACACACGCACACACGGAGAAAAGGTGATCTCATAAGCCTATTTTTTCAAAATTGAAAATAGGCTAAAAATGTAAAGAATTTGGAATTGATACACACCATCTTTTCATTGATTTTAGGTCAGCTTATGACAGTATTGACAGAAATAATCTCTATGTAGCAATGGATGAGCTAGATATTCCTAAGAAAATGATCACTCTGGTGAAAGCTACTAGGAGTCAAATTAAGACACACAACATGATATCAAATGCTGTAACGACCAAGAATGGAGTTAGGCAGGGAGATTCATTATCATGTCTTCTGTTCAATATAGTTTTGGACAAGGTTATTTGAGATTCAGGAATCAACACGAGAGGAACCATCTTATATAAATCTGTTCAAATTTTGGCATACGCAGATGATATCGATATAATTGCAAGAACACCAAGAGCAATGCGAGAAGCTTTCACTTGCTTTGAAAAAGCAGCAAGACAGATGAATCTACACATAAATGAAGAGAAAACTAAGTATATGCCCGTAAACAAAAAATAATACCCTAGTGGTTCCACATGTATTGTACCCGTTTTTAACGGAGGATGCTCAGTCAGACCTCCGCTTGGCTACTGCGGTTCGGGGCGCGTTACGTTCCCTCCACCCTGACTTAACATCCGATATGTAGGCACAATAAGGTTGACAAGATTTTGAGGAAAAACTCAACATTATAATTTAAAATAATTATTTATTCTATAAAAGAAAAATCAATTCACTCAAAACATGTAAACCATAAAAAGAAAATCACTTGGAATTTCCTTTTCAAGTGTCACACAAAAATAATCAATTCAAAAACATATAAAATTTAACTCACTTGGGATTGTCTCTTCAAGTAGTATTCATTTCACAAAGATAGATTCACGACTAGAATCACTAAAATTCACTGTAATGTCATTTCATTGTTCTGTGAAATTTCGCGGATACTTTGTCTTGCTTAAACTAAATCATAAATATTTATTTAAATTTTATTTCACTTAGGCGTCGAGCGCGCGCTATCATTTAAATCTAATACTTTCTCCAAGGCTTTGGATATTCATATTCGTTTCAATTTACCCTTAAGGGTTTCTTTACTATTTATGTTACTTTAATATCTGTTTATTCACCATTTATTTAGTCTTTTGGACCTTCAAAACAACTCTTCTCAAAGCCTTAGATGTTAAACATAATACCATACTGTACAAAAACATGCCATGTCTGTTGATCGAACTCGTAACTCTCCAGTTACCCTCCATGCATCTAGGTGATTTTGTTCTGTGCTGTACTGTGCATTGAACTGTTTATTTTTGTGAGATATTTATTTATAACCAATTCCATTATTTCTTAACCCGTTATTTATTTATTCATGAAAGAAGGAATTTTCTTTATCAATAATTTATTTTTGACCAATCCGTCAATCTTTTATATAGCCTTTTTAAACCTTGACTTGGGATGACATTTTCATCCCCATAACAACAATTCTACAATTAGTTTTACTTGCACCCTTTTGTTTTAAATATTATAATTTCCGTGTAATAATTTCCTTTCCATCAGTCTCGGCGCACCCCTAGTTTACGGCCGGACTCATTAAGAGGTTTAATCTTTCTCCCGACATGGGCAAGGTCGTCTACATAAGTCGTCCCCTCCTCCTGTGGTGCTTGACAATAAGATTTACGATAGCTGGCCGACACTTCATGCCAGGGTAGCTTTTAACCATAAAGTTTCCAAGATTTAAAATTCACTTCAATACGGATATTTGCTCCGTCCAATTATTATTATTATTCTTTCGTTCCCAGGATATAGAATTTTTGATTCGGAGAGGCTATACGGTAGTTTATTATTATAACCTTTTCACGACGCTGATAATGCCTCTTACAACAATACTTCATTTCAACAATGCCTCACGACAACAATGCCTATCATATTGCAACAATACCTAGCTGGGATATCCATCCTACAGCGGGAGTTACGTACAACAATACACGACGATTCATTCAACTTTTAGTGGGAATTTATACCTCCACGATACAACAATATACGACGATTTATTCAACTTTTAGTGGGAATTTATAACTCCACAATACAACAATATACGACAATTCATTCAACTTTTAGTGGGAATTTATACCTCCACGATACAAGACTATACGACGATTCATTGGGCAAAAATATACGAGGCATCTATAATATATTCAGTGGGAATTTACCTCCACGCATTTCGACGATTTTTACTACAATTCCATCTCGCGAATCAATCTATTCTGGCTTAACGCATATTTATATTCAACTTTACTATACTTTATCATTTTTATTGGCCCTTACGGCAATGCAACTTGCTTGGATACTTTACAACATTAGCCTGATTTCGGCATTCCTACAATTTAATTTTACAACCATGGCACAGAGGCCTAACAGGTAATACATTCGTTCTTGGATATTTTATTTTTACCATTTTCTTGGATATTTATCATTTCTTTAATTTATTAACACATTATTTCTCGCTCGAATTTTTAGTCTACTTTCGATTTTTGCAAAAAATGAAAGTAGACTTATGAGATCAACACAGGGCGAAAAAAAGTGTGTCTGTCTGTGTGTGTGTATGTGTGTGTGTGAGTCCGTGTGTGTGTGTGTGTGAGTGTGTGTACTCTGAATGTCTGACCCCCCCCCTATCAATTCGAACACGGTGAACGCGAATTGAACGAAATTTGGTACAAAGGTAGCACTAGCAAAAGACACCTCAGTGTCATGTTTTATATCGCCGCCATCTTGTCGGAAACGTAATGGCGGCCACACAAATGTTCAAAGCTTAAATCAAATTACGACTAACCTAATCATCCGATCTCTACCAAATTTTGCAACAACGTACCTTTTTAGGGAGAGCATCCTGTGACCGAACTAATAGGTCATCAGCCTAATAGTTTGCGGATGGCGGCCATCTTTGTGTGAAAATCGATTCCCCCTATTAATTCGAACACGGTGAAACCAAATGGAACGAAATTTGGTACAGAGGTAGTACTAGCAAAGGGCACCTCAGTGTCATGTTTTATATCACCGCCATCTTGACGGAAACGTAATGGCGGCCACACAAATGTTCAAAGCTTAAATCAAATTACGACTAACCTAATCATCCGATCTCTACCAAATTTTGCAACAACATACTTTTATAGAGGAAGCATCATTTGACCAAATTAATAGGTCGTTAGCCTAATAGTTTGCGGATGGCGGCCATCTTTGTGTCAAAATCGATTCCACCTATTAATTCAAACACGGTGAAACCGAATGGAAGGAAATTTGGTACAGAGGTAGCACTAGCAAAGGGCACCTCAGTGTCATGTTTTATATCGTCGCCATCTTGACAGAAATGTAATGGCGGCCACACAATTGTTCAAAGCTTAAATCAAATTACGACTAACTTAATCATCCAATCTCTACCAAATTTTGCAACAACATACCTTTATGGAGGGAGCATCCTTTGACCAATCTAATTGGTCATTAACCTAATAGTTTGCGGATGGCGGCCATCTTTGTGTCAAAATCGATTCCCCCTATTAATTCGAACTCGGTGAAACCGAATGGAACGAAATTTGGTACAGAGGTAGCACTAGCAAAGGGCACCTCAGTGTCATGTTTTATATCGCCGCCATCTTGACGGAAACGTAATGGCGGCCACACAAATGTTCAACGCTTGAATCAAATTACGATTAACCTAATCATCCGATCTCTACCAAATTTTTCAACAACATACCTTCATGGAGAGAGCATTCTTTGACCAAAACTATTAGGTCATTAGCCTAATATTTTGTGGATGGCGGCCATCTTTCTGTGAAAATAGATTCTCCCTATCAATTCGAACACGGTGAAACCGAATGGAACGAAATTTTGGTACAGTGGTAGCACTATCAAAGGGCACCTCAGTGTCATGTTTTATATCACCGCCATCTTGACGGAAACGTAACCGAGGCCATCCAAATGTTAAAAGCTAAAATGTAATTACGACCAAACTAATAATCTAGTCTCTTCCAAGTTTTGCAACAACATATCTTTATGTGGGAAGCATATTCTGACCAAACTGCAAGATCATCAGCCCAATAGTTTGCAGATGGTGGCCAAGTATGTGTGCAAATCGATTCCCCCTATCAATTCAAACTCGGTGAAACCGAATTGAACGAAATTTGGTACAGAGGTAGCACTAGCAAAGGGCACCTGAGTGTCATGTTTTATATCGCCGCCATCTTGACGGAAACGGAATGACGGCCACCCAAATGTTAAAAGCTTAAATCTAATTACGACCATCCTAATAATTTGATCTCTACCAGATTTTGCAACAACATGCCTTTTTGTGGAAAACATCTTATGACTGACTACAAGGTCATCAGCCCAATAGTTTGCAAATAGCGGCCATGTATGTGTGCAAATCCATTCCCCATATCAATTCAAACACGGTGAAACCGAATTGAAAGAAATTTTTTACAGAGGTAGCACTAGTAAGGGGCACCTCATATTCATGTTTAATATCCGTATAGCACGTTGTATTCAGCAAGCTACTACAACCAACATTCAATTATACTCTTTGAAAAGGACAAAGAGTTATAACAATACCCATGCATTTAGGAGAAAGTAGGCTATATGTTCTTTACTGAACATCTTGTTTTTACTTTGAGTTTCTAGACACGGAACATTTAATATAACTTTATTCCCTTTTTGATTATTATTACTTGTATTCTTATTATTCACATTGTTTACTCAATCTTGTTATAACATTTTATTATCTTGGCATCTGTTATTTGATATACAAATTAACCCTTTTTATTTAACTTATCTCTTTGATTTATATTTATTATGGTGCGTATTTAATTCCTAATTTAGGCAATAATTTCAGCCATTTGAACCATTACTTTATTCCTTCTTTCAAATTCATTTTTATTTATCACATATTTCGTTACCGGGCTTTATTTCTTTATTTTAACTAATCCCTATAATGCTTTATTTCCACCGAGGCGGTCCTCGTGATTAACCATCATCTTTTTCAATATTTCAATTATTTGCATATTTATATTTTTCAATGAGTCATTCGTCTAATTCCCTAGTCGACGAATGTCTCAATTGATATTAGCACAGTACATCACAAAGACATATTAATAATGTTTCATCAACTCACCCAAGTAACGACTCCATTCCCAGACAGATTCACCCATCGTCTGGATATCTTAGTCTTCCATTTCAACACTTTTTCCTGACATTTCTACACTACACTTATTTATAATTTTCATGACACTTAAAAACATATTGTAACACGCTGACATTATAGAAATTTTAACACTAAAACACTTTTTCTTCTAGCACACACCCATATCTCAAAGCTTTGGCACTGATTTCTCGCATTGGATGGTTCATGACGATACCTCGCGTTTCTGCTTTGGACGTGCTAATTGGCTCCTTCCTCGTTAACCGACGTTCCTGATTCCTGTTCTCCGTGAAAGTCTCTAATCCGCATTCCTGCTCACTCGATCCTATTTCTTCCTGAATATAAATGTTCCTCGTGTTTACCCTCACTCGTTTCGTGATCTTTCTTCGTTCTACTGATATAGTTCCTAGCTTGTTTATCTTGTGTTTTTGATGCTTTATCTTGAGTATCGAACCCGCAGTCTTCTAGGTCTCTACTCATATACCTCGTGATTAATACTCGTTGGTATTATTTCTTTCTAGAATTCGCTGTTTATGTTGTCTTTCTTTGATGTAGTGGATTTATATTTCATGTCCCTGAGACACGGATTTCCAATTTTTAAATACTGTCTCTTCAAAATTTCGAGTTCCGTAACTATCACTCTGTTTCGCGTCTTTCGGTATACTTTCGGCTTTGCGTATTTTATTTATACTAGCCCGCACTTTTGACGGTATTAGTGTTCCTTTACTTGACGCTGCGTAACTGATTCTCGTCACGAATTCTACTTGATCCAACGCCAGGCACTATAGTGATCAACTTTAAGTAACGACACGATGACTCGTAGGTTCTGTTACGGTGAGTATACTGTACTTAATGGTCTCATGCTGAGATCCAGCATCCTTCCTAAATCGTGATCTGAAGTGTGACGACCAACACATGAACTTTCAAAGGTTCGTTGTGGAACTGAGTACTATTGCGGAACAGCACGGCTTCCTTCAGAAGTCCGTGGTCGACTGATTGACTGCGAACGGTACCACACGCTACTGCATGGGTTGTAGACTGAATGAAACTGCCTTCGATGATCCAGCGTCACGCCCCCTCTCGGGCTGTCCGAAAACCGAATGCGATCGAGCACCTCCGCTCAGGAGTGCTCTTAAACTGCCTGCTTCCTCTGGCTAACAGGCTCAATTTATATGATTTACGAAAAATAAACAAAAATGGCCTCCTTCTTGAAATTATCTCCCAAACCAACCGTGGTATTTTTATGAAAAATATATCATCTTAGAGCCTTTAATCTAAACGTTTTAAATCTGTTTATTATTTAACAATCGCATCGTGATAACCTATTTTAATTAATTTAAATCGCTCCTCCAATCGCGTGGGTAGACGTTTCTTTTTGCCTTACTCCCACTTCGTGAGTCGGTGAAGTCCCTTCAATATATTGCTGACATGGCTTTTCTGTTAGGCATAACTCTTAGAAACTTTTATCATTCTTAAAATTCTAACTTCCAAAATAAGTGTTATCTGTGGAAAGATCCTTTAATAATATTGCATATTTTAGCCAATATCAATAACTTTTGCTAATTTCCTGCTTGTAGCGTTGCCATTTTATCGCTGAGTTCGTACTTCTCTGTTTCATCTGCTGTCTTCGTCGTGAATGGAAATTTTATAAGGTCCTATTTATAATCGTGCGTCAACTCTTTTCTGCATCACTAGCAATGACATCATATGCAGCTGTGCCTTCTTGCTCAACTCTAATCTTTATTGCTTTATGCGTCATCTAGACGTGCGTTTAGCATTAACTCTTTCGGTTCTTTTAAATTTCTACCAAACTGTATATTTCCTCGGTTCTCTTGAGTTAAACTTGTGCGGGTTTGACGCCTGTACCCAAGTTCACTTGGGTACAGTATATAAATTGATTCGTATAAGTTTGATGCTGTGCGTAGCTTTACCTTTCTTTGATCAGAAGTCAATTCCAAGAACAATGTTAGCTCTGAAATCCAGAAGCGTATACTGTCTGCTAACAAGTGTTATCATGGCCTCAGAAAGCATCTGAAGTCCAAGATGTTGTTCAGGAAAACTAAAGTCCTAATGTATAAAGTTTTAGTAAAGCCTGTATTAACATATGGTGCTGAGGCCTGGACACTCTCAAAATCTAATGAAAGACAACTTGGTATATTTGATAGAAATATTTTGAGACAAAATTTTGGGCCAGTGGAGGAAAACGGTGAATGGAGAAGAAGATATAACCATGAACTGTATGATTTATATAATGAACCAGATATTGTAAAATGTATAAAGATCAGAATGTTGGAGTGGGCAGGACATGTGCTGCGTCCTAATGACAGAATGATCAAGAGGATATTGAATGCAATGCCAGAAGGAACCAGGAAAGTCGGAAGACCAAAGCTAAGATGGGAAGATGGAGTGAGAGAGGATGTACTGACAATTGGAATCAAGAATTGGAGGAGCTCAGCACTTAACACGAAAGAATGGGGAAAACTTCTTCAGAAGGCCAAGGCCCAGAGAGGGCTGTCGTGCCAGTGATGATGATGATGATGATGATGATGATGATGATGATGATGATGATGATGATGATGATGATGATGATGAGGCAGTGTGTGAGTTGGAGGGGAAACGGAGAGGAGTACGGTATAGCTATTGTCTTTCTGAATATGCTACTCGCACTACAGACAGCCAGGTATTACCATTTCACGAATTGATTGCCGGCGGTCGAGATGGCAACTATTCTTTGTTTACTTGTGCCACACGTCAGCCTGCTTCGTTGACAGGTACAAATGCGCGAGTAGGATATGACTCAGCTCCAGTAGCCTCAGTCGTCGTATAACTGTCCGTGTGACATGAGCTCCTGTGACGCTTATCTGACGCAATGCTGCTTGACTTATGTGCAGAGTGCACTCTGTCATCACTGTGTCCTCCGCTTCGCCCCGCGGGGCTCATGCTGCAATAAACAACAAACGCTGGCGCAGCCACGCTCAGCGGCAATCAAATCTTGAATGAGTAATATCATCTCACACCTCCTTGCCTCCTACCGACAAACTCCAACACTAACTACTCTAATCCAGTGATAGGTAAATTCCTGGGAACTTCGCCATCGGGAATTATAATTATACCCCAAAAATCCTGGGCAGTCAAGGTTGATATTCCAGGCTGTCTAAGTAAGTGTCTTACCAACCTATCTATTCTCTCCATTATCAATCGCCATTAGCCGCGCCAACAGTCCAAGTTTCCAACAACCTACCGGAAATATTCCCATATAAATATCTTCCCACTATTCTCGCAATTAGGGCAGGTACTTTTAATCGATTAATATCAGTTATCAAATAATCGATTAATCAAAGCAGAAATATCGATTAATTGCTACAAATAACTAATATACTTCTGAGCGTTTAATCGATAGGTCATTCAATCGATTGATCGAATAATTTATTAATTGTACTTTGCTCCTTTCACTACCCTTTCTCAGAAGCAAAACATACATTTAATTAATTTAAATTAAATTAAAATTAAAAAAAAACTCTTCGTTTCCATTTTTCGAAACCGTTCCCAATTTGATTGATGTTTGTCCATCCACTGTCACTGACCCTTATTTGGTTATTGTTAACATAAACAAGGAAGTACACTTTGTAGACAATATTTAGGCAAAAAGTAACTTTTATGGATATCTATAGCCTGCACCATAAGGGCTCAACTTAAGCGATGACTTCTCATTTAAACTTCTTTTCTTATTTCGTGTCAACTAATTGTTAATCGATTCTTTGGTAAACCGATTAATCAATTACATGGTTCATTGATAAATCGACTGATGGTTCAATCGATTAATTGTTTTAGATTACATTTCAAATTATTCGATTAGTCGAATATTCAAACATTGCAACCTAACACTAGACCAGTGCAGTTAACTGGTGTTGTTTGTGACTCAGATACCTCATTATAATATAACGCTGTCTTTGTTTTTGTGGTTTTCTGCTCATATATAATACTAGCAGGTACCCGCGGCTTCGCCCGCGATCAAGAAAATGGGGACGATGCATTATTGCTGATAATTGGTCTATTCTATTACAGCAATCGCGGCTATAGGTGGGTCCATTCTAATTCTGAATATTCTGATACATACAGTATATTGATATGAGCAGCAAAGTGGGAATTTTATAGAGTTGTGAATGTCTGCAGGGTTCGATATTACATGATGTTAAGACATTTTAAAATTACGTTCTTGGTTTTGCCATCTTCTGCTGAGACATAACGATTTTGTTGTCCGGACGCTCGCGAGCACGCCACATACAGTGGCCCTTGGGAAAAAATGGTTTTTGTCTAAATGTACACGTGCTACTGTTAAGTGTGTTTCATTGCGCTTTGTTAAAGAAATTGCGAATATTGTTTGAAGAGGGAACTGCACTCTTGCACACTGGAATGGCAAATCTATCGGAATATGGGGAATTAAAAGTATTCTTACTTAAGCTATTCTGGATGTAATTTGGCCATACTTATTGATGATTTGAACGTCATCATATCGCTACTAATAGACCAATAGTTAAATATCTCTCACCTTGGCCGCTGATGTACAATATGCAGTCTCTTCCAGTGTTACATCCCAGGGATTGAAATTTCCAACCACCCTTTTGCCTCACATGCCTCTCTAAGTAATTAAAATTCCTGATTGTTGTTGTTTGAGTCTTCAGTTTTTTAACTGGTTTGATGCATCCCTCCATGTCTCCCTCTCCTGAGCTAATCGTTTCATCTCTACATAGCTACCACACCCTACATCCGAGGCAATCTGTTTAACCCTGGTTTATCTCTGCAGTTGTAGTCCGCGACCGTCCCATCCATGACTAAGCTTGCTATTCCTGGGTGTCTTAATATGTGTCCTACCCTCCTATCTCTTGTCTTCATTAGCAGTCGCCAGAAACATCTCTCCTCTCCCACTCGTCTTAATACCTCCTCCTTTGTTACCCTATCTACCCATCTGATCATCATTCTCCTGTATCAGCACATTTCAAAAGCTTCAATTCTCCTCTTTTGTGCTGCACCATTAGTACATTAGTCCAACTCAGCAACTTTTCTAGGTTTAAGCCGTGCCTTGTGCGGGGATTCAATTGCCGTGAAAGACAAAACACCAACATTATTCCTCAGTTATTATTTATATATCGTATGGCTTTTATGCCGGGAGTGTCCGAGGACATGTTTGGCTCGCCTGAGTCTGTAGCTGCTTCCAGCGGACACCCTAAAGGGTGAGCTACCAGTTCCGTTCAATTCCAAGTAGTTCCAACTTTCGCCACCAGACATCAATGATACCTAGTATTCCTCAGTAAGAGCAATTAAGAAAAAATAATAATTAACGTAACAGCCGGTAGAATACGACACATTCGACTGTGAATATGGGTTGATGATCATGGTAAAAAACGAAAAAGAGCAGATCAAAATTGGCAAACAAAAATATTCAGTTAACAAAAAACAAATTTATAAAGAAAATGAAAGCATACCGTGCAAAATAGAAAGAATCTTAATATTGTAAATTAGAGTAAAGATCAGGAAGCTCGCTTAAAATAACCAGCTCAAAGAGTATAAAATTAGACTCAAAATCACCATCGTATTCGACCCCAAAAGCCACCACTATAAATAAAATATATCTCATTTTACGCGTATCAATGCTAGGAGCAATGTTCGTGGTTAGAAGTGGGAACCGCACACCACGTTTTAAGGCCCTAAAACGAACGGTTTTCGAGATATTGCCAGAAAACTATCCCCGGTCTGGGAAAGTTTAGCGGTTGCCATAGTAGCGTTGATCTGTTTCTCAGAGGGAACACAGTTATTTGGGAATATCTCCGAAACCGTTCGTCTTAGGAACTTAAAAAGTGTGTTTCGGGGTCCCTACAGGACCTCTGAGTTTTGTTTCTCGTATCTGTCGGCTTAAAATGAGCTAAATCCGACCTTTGTACCGACTGTCCTTCCTCAGTTCCAAAGGGCCGAAAAAAGTCACTTACATATTGAATTTTCAAAAACCGTTTCTCAGTGGGCCTCTACATACTCGGATCAACCAACATGCAAAATTTCAGCTTTCTAGGTCTAGTGGTTTGAGCCCTGCGTCGATGAGTCAATTTTGGATGGTCAATGCCAAAGGGCACAAAAAAGTCACTTACAAATTGAATTTTCCAAAACCGTTTCTTAATTAGCCTCTACATACTCGGATCAACCAACATGCAAAATTTCAGCTTTCTAGGTCTAGTGGTTTGAGCCCTGCGGTGATGAGTCAATTTTGGATTATATATAATAGATTTTGTGGCGAGTTTTTGAGGATCCAACCAGAATAATAGCTTTAAACAACGTCAAGTAGTAACTATGGAGACAAATGAAAGTAACTTACCATTACGACAAGTATGCTGGCAACTAGGAAGTTCTTCATGTTGGTTGTCACTGGGTAGACACTGGTGAATTGCGGAATATGTTCTGCTGAATATATACCTAAAATGTGAGTCACGGTCTTTGTGATATGATAAAAAAAATCTTTATCATTTAAAGGAAGGTCCTTAAACATGCCAGTTAAAAGTGTTTTTTTTTTTCTTGTTGATAAGATACCGGTACCAAATTTCAAGCAGTAATGAGTTGTTGCAAAACATAACAGCGGCTACGCACGCGATGAAGACAATGGAAATGATGCAATATTGCTGATAATTGGTCTATTCTATTACAGCAGTCTCCGCTGGAAAATTCTGATGCCTACAGTATATTAGTATGAGCTGCAAAATGGGAATTCCATAGAGTCGAGAAAATCTACAGGGTACGATGTTTCTTTATGTGAACACATTTTAAAATTACGTTTTTGGTTTAGGCAAGTTTTGCTGAGACATGACGAATTTGTTGTCCGGATACTGGCGAGCACGCCACATACAGTTGCCCATGGGAAAAAGTGGTTTTGTCTAAATGTACACCTGCTGCTATTAAGTGTGTGTCATTGCGCTTTGTTAATAGTAATTGAGAATATCGTTTGAAGAGGGAACTGCACTCTTGCACACTGGAATTACAAATCTATCGGAATATGGGGAATTAAAAGTATTTTCCTTAAGCTATTCAAGGTGTAATTTCCCACAATTATTGATGATTTGAACATTTGGCGGTGTGGATACTCGCTCGTGGAAATAATTTGCAGTAAAATATATCTCACTTTGGCTACTGATGTACATTATGCAGCCTCTTCCAGTGTTACATCCCAGGGATTGAAATCCTCCAGCAATCATTTTGTCTCACATGTCTCTCTAAATTTTGAAAATCCCTGATTATTGTGTTTTCAGAGGTGTTTGAAAGAGGTTGTCCTCGTATACGGTGTAGATGCATTGTCAAAGGAAAACATTCCATGTTACGAACATGGACCGTGTAACCTGTACCGAAATCTTCTGCAGATTTAACTCCAGACCAATTCTGAACAGCAGTTCCTTGAACTCAGATTGGCCAATATGTTATTGTGTTGTTCTACGTATGATATCTCTGTACCTCAACATACAGAAGACTGCTTTGAAAATCATGTCTTGTGTACATTTTGGAAAAGGTGGTGAGTGTGGATTTTGGCGGTGTGGATACTCGCTCGTGGAAATAATTTGCAGTAAAATAGACTGGTTCACAATTCCGTAAGTACACGTTGAAGTATGTATCGGCGGGATGCCTTTAGTGTTACGGAAACGCTAATAGTAGGTAATGCAAGCCGATCCTGGTGCAGGGCTGAGACTAATTGGTGTTGTTTTTATTTTTGTAGTGCACCGTTTTATTTTAAAATTGTTCTGTCGATGAATGTTGGTTTAGCTTATTAGCTTTTCAGCCTTTTTGCTGTCAGTTACGA
Source organism: Meconema thalassinum (assembly GCA_946902985.2). Lineage (NCBI taxonomy): Eukaryota > Metazoa > Arthropoda > Insecta > Orthoptera > Tettigoniidae > Meconema > Meconema thalassinum. The sequence continues at coordinate 560,655,201 of OX336391.1, forward strand.
GACGTATATCTATTCTTTTCGAATATTTTCCATTGTTCTTCCAAAAATTGCATTGTTAAATAATGTGTACAGATTTTTCTCAAAATCATTTTTGGCTTGTTTTCAAAAGTTGTTATTAAACTCAATGGATGCCTTTAGCCAAGGTCTCTGTTGAAACTTTAACACACGATGAATTTTTATCAATTTTAATTCTGTTTAAGTGCCTTGTAATGAACAACGTATCGCCTTCGATTTCCAAGATGAGGAATTAGTTTCTTCATAGGTGAATCCTTAGGTTATATAAACTCTGGTAGGAAAGGTAAATCGTTGTGTAGATCATGAAGGTTAGATGGGTAACCGACATCAACATCTATAATGTATCCAACAGGGTTGTCTTCCTTTGGCGTTTCTAGATCAACAGTATCTGGAGAGACCCACTGAAATCCACCGTAAGGAAGGGAGTGGCACATAGCCCACCCGTATTGTTTGTTGGCATCATCATACGTAATAATCTGCGACGGTTTCTCGGAATCATATGTTTCCATGTATTTTTGTTGCTTCAGCATACCGATGAGACACCTGGCGTATTCCTCCACGTATTCCAGACTCACTTAAAAGACCCTGTTCGTAATCCTGTAACAATCCATTTCAATTCCAGTATAAAGGAACATTGCCTTGAAACTTAAACCGGGCGAAGTAAAGAAGTGTGCAGCATCTACTCGGTGTGTTTCTAGTGTTTTGTTTCTAAAAGTTTCAAAGCTGTCTGCAAGAAGGAGTACATCTGAAGTTAGGTAGAGGTCACTTTATTCCCCTAGAGTTTTAATTTTGAACTGATTCCACACATTTTCGACATGTTCATAGTCTTCTTTACTAACATCTTCATGACTTAAATTGTTAAAGAATGCCTCTTTTTGAGGCAAACACTTTTCACTTAATTTTACCCTTGAATCAATGTAATTATAAGGAAATACACCTTTACGAGTCATAAGCGTTGCATTTTATTTTCCAAGTACTTGTCTGTTTCAGTTTTAACTAAGTATTCCTAACTACTCGGCATCAACCGAAACGTATCCACTAATCGAAGCTTAATATTTCCTGCATATTTGGTGAAGGAGATGTACTTTTCTTTAGAGTTATGAATAACGTCCACTCTCTCAGTAGTACATCCCAACTGCATTACAATGAAATTTGCATCATATCCCCTCATATTATGTAGAAATACAGGAACAGGGATTTGTGTTTTACACCTCAAATTACAGTTATTATGAGCGCTTCCACGGTATTCGCCTGTAATCTGGCAATGATCACTAACTTTCCAGTCCTCTTTGGTAAATGTTTATGACACAGATAACAGGTTTCAGAAGATTGGAACTCTGCTTCTTGATCATGGGTTAAAGCCTTTGGAACATTTATGCTGTAAAGGTGATCAATTTCATTAGCTATTGTTATCAAACAGACCATAAACCTTTCTGCAGCTCAAAATGAATTTGGGGATCAAATGTTAACATAGATGTTACCATGTGACGTGCCAACATGTAAGCAAAGTTCTCTTGTAAGTAAGCTTCAGATAGGAAGCCTATCGAGGCCTGTGAAGGTGTTGGTTGCTTCCTTAGTTTAGGGGCTGTGACAACGCTGTCATGTAGCCCCGTGTACTTTGGGTGTGTGTAGAAATTGTCTGATAACCGGTGTTAATTGTGATTTCAATATTAGTGTGTGTTATCTGTGATTCAGGTAGAAGGACTGAAGACGATTAATTTTTTCAAGTAGTTCCTACTTTTGCTACCTAATGCTACCATCCACGCCACCTAGCTGCGGACGTGGTTATTAAATGCCGCCGCAGTCAGCACCTGGCAGCGAACGTTGGAACTAATATAGCGTTATCAAACTAACCTACGAATTTTAGCTTCCACAGGAGTAGTTAGTGGATGTTTCTTTTCATGCCTTAAATCTATGACATGGGACCACCAGCTTTACTTCCCCTCCGAAGGAAGGCATACTGAGGGATTTTAACGCTCGTAAAAAATCCGAAGACTTCAGCCGGGTTTGAACCCGCGATCTTGGACATAGAAGCTCAGCATGCTACCAACTACGCCACCAAAGCCGCCCCTGTGAAGGTGCTGATGATTGTTGTTTCAAGAGTGAAACATGGGTATACTAGAAGGTTGTAACATTTTGCATTTATTAAAGAATAGTTGATATTATATTGCATAAGTTTATTCACATTTAATACAACAAAGAATTTGGTATGGTGGAGTAAATTCAAATAAGTTACGGGTTTTAGTGTTATCCAGGAACAATAAGAGATTGTAAAGCCACCATCTTCTACATTATGTATGGTCTGAAACAAAAGAACAAGTAGAAATAAAATTAGCTCACGTAAGAGAATTTCGTAATCCATCTCCTCAATCTTATTTGATAAGTGTTTCATAGTACAGTAATAACCATTCGACTTGAAATAAGAACACGCATTCAGATAAAATTAACATAGACTAGGCCTATATCAAGAAATCACGTGACACCTACGCATATTTTTGAGATTACCACATCTAAAGCACATGGAAATAAATAAATAAATAAACTAATTAATTAATTAATTAATAAAAGTCACCTTCGTCGCCTCCGTAGCGTAGCGGTCAGCATTGGTTAGCTTCCGCCCAGGAGGTCCTGGGTTCGATTCCCGGCTCTGCCACGAAATTTGAAAAGTGATATGAAGACTGGAACGGGGTCTACTCAGCCTCGCGTGGTCCAAATGAGTGGAGGGGGTATGATTCCCACCTCTGCCATCCTTGAAGTGGTTTTCCGTGGTTTCCCACTTCGTCTTGGGGAAAATGCCGGGATGGTACCTACTGTATGGCCACGGCCGCCTCCTTCCCGCTTCCTTGCCTATCCATCCTAATCTTCCACTCCCTTCCTATCCCTCATGAGGCCCCTGTTCGCTTTCCAGGTATGCCGCCTGGGCGAGGTGCTGATCACACCTCCCCAGTTGTATCCATAACAACCAGATGTTCCCAGCTCTAGGACACTGCCTGGAAAGGCGGTAGAAGTGAGTTCCTGGAGGGTAAAATAGGTTTTTTTTTAACCATCACCTCATAGTTATCAAAGATTAAGCTGTCTTAAGATGTAAAATTTGAATACATTACGTGATGACCCCTGAAGGACAGAACAGGACGCGAATCGCCCAGCCAATGAACGATTTCAGAATGGGGGTTTACAAAAGCAGCAAGAGTGGGGAGAAACTATACAACCACATTTGCCTGAAACTGTGCGATCAATTTCTCAAAATTAAAGCAGATTGTGAAAGGGAATAAATTAATTGACATTATTGGAACATAGTTAACTGGTTGGTTGGTTCCTTAGTTTAGGGGCTGCGACAACGTGGTCATGTAGCCCCGTGTAATTTGGGTGTGTGTAGAAACTGTCTGATAACCGGTGTTAATTGTGATGGCTGTATTAGTGTGTGTTATCTCTGTATGTAATTCAGCTAGAAGGACTGCATACGATCAATTTTTAAAGTAGTTCCTACTTTTTCTTTCAAATGTTACCGTCCACGACACCTAGCTGCGGACTTGGCTACTACTACATGCCATTGCAGCCAGCACCTGGTGGCGAACATTGGAACTAATATAGCGTTATCAAACTAACCTAACAATTTTAGCTTCCACAAGTGCAGTTAGTGGAAGGTTCTTTTTCATGCCATAAATCTATGACAAGGGCCCGCCGGTTTTACTTTCCCTCCAAAGGAAGGCATACTGAGTGATTTTTAACGGTCTTAAAATATCCGACGACTTCGGCTGGGTTTGATTCTTGGAACATGTCACCCCAGAAATCAGTGTTACGAATAAAGGGGGAATAATAACACATTCATTTGTGTTACATACTGTATAGTTACCCCGCCTAATTTAATTGGGCAAAAGCGTGTTGACCAACTTATTATGTATTTATTTGGCGTATGACTTTTGGTGCCGGGAGTGTCCGAAGTCATGTTCGGCTTGCCAGAGTTAGTAGCTGCTTCTATGCCGACACCCACGAGGTGAGCTACAAGTACCGTTCAATTTCAAGTAGTTCCAACTTTGGATACCAGATGTCACTGACACCTAGTGGCGGACGTTGGAACTTGATAGAGCGATTCAGACGAAATATAACCTGCAAATTTGGCTACACGCTACCAATTGTAGCGGTAGGTTCTTTTTCATGCCATAAAACTATGACATGGGCCCGCCGGCTTTAGTTCCCCTCCGAAGCCAGGCATACTAAAGGATTCCATTAACGCTCTTATAAAATCCGACGACTTCGTCCGGGTTTGAAACCGCGATCTTGGGCATAGCAGTTCAGCATGCTACCGACTACGCCACCGACTGGAAAAAGAATAAATTGATAATTTAAACATCGACTAGCTCTTAAGGTAACCGTGTAGTGTAATTTGATGAAAAAATGCATTTCTAGTTTTCAACGTAATAAAATTCTTCGTTCTTTTACGAATAATTTGATGTATAATTTATTGTAAATCGTTTACATTTAAGCCTTGAAAATTAATTTTGGACTAAGTACTGCACAGCTATTGCTCTGAAAGTGCCGCATCAACTTCCACTTCAATACTTTCTTACTCATTATATTCTCATTTTTTCACTTAGGTGAATGAAATTTATGCTTGGTAAAGTTCAGCTTCATACAGTACGTTGTATGTTTAGTATTTTGATATTGTTGTTGGTTTATTTACTTTCTCCGCAGTGTTGTTGTTTTTTTTCTCTTGAGTAGAAGTCAGAAAGTGTATATGAAACGTAAATTCTTTGGCAATAGACATGCTGTAAATATAATACAGACAGTTAACAGTGATTCTTTGTTGCAGTCACTTGTTAGTGTTGATTCTAACCATGCCTTTGAGTATTGATGACTAGGATTATTCAAATTGATCCAGTAGTTTCTGAGAAACAGTAATTAATACCACCAAATTTTCATGAAAAATGTATTTTTTGTTTGTTACAAATTTCAAAAATTAATAATTAAGAACTTGTTTAACATAGAGTTAAGATTCTGGTCATCATAATAGAACAGGGTAATAAGTTTATCTGTGTAAGATTATATCCCCACATAGCCATTAGTTTCTGAGAAAAAGGTACATCAATGTAGGCATTTTTTGCAATTTTATTTACATTTTTCAGTGCATTATTAGTGCCCTTATGACAATACCGTACAACTGTGCTCAATGTAGATTACTGTGTATGCTCATATGTCTATCTTATACAAATGACACAAATTTCAAAAATTCTAACTTGAAATAGTTGTGAAATATTGAGATATTTGTAACGTGGTGCGTTATTTGCCAGTTTCACACTACACGGTTACCTTAAGCCGGGCGTTGCACGGCATCCCAATTGGATATTAGGATATCGTACCTTTGCTTGCTGTGTCGTATTGAGTGCAACCCGGAGGAAGGTCGTTGTTATAATAAGCGATATTATTGCCACTCAACGTCCTCGTGCGTGCTTTTTATCTGATCAAAAATTGTGTTGAAAATCTTAAGTAGGTGAGTAGGACGGCTCTACAGTGCTTGCAGCATAATAGATTAATCCTGAAATTTCGCTAATATAACTGAATATTACATTTGTGACACGGAAAACAAAAGTACCCGGAGAAAACCCTGTCTGCTCCCGCTAACCATTACATTTTACGGGTCAATGAATTTCTTTATCTTCATTGTATTAGCCTTGCGTGCTATTTCGAACAGCAACATTTCAGGAGGATGATAGTAGTCCGCAGATTAACTCCTAGAATCCCAGCTTCATAATAATATATGCATTTGATTAGGGGAATAATGAATACCAAATTGAAATAATCCGCAGCTTGTTTCCAGTCGACCCACCAGGTCAGGGAATGAAATGAATGAAGCCCTCATCTAGAGGCAAGCATATGAACTGTGCCGGCTGCCGAAGCATGTCGCACTCCCCTGGGGCAATGATTAAATGAATGAAAGATGAAATTAAATGATATTGGAGAGTGCTGCTGAATTGACATTTGAATGATTGATTGATAGGCAGTTGTTTCATTCCACAACAGGGTGGTCCCTTCGGCAGCTGGCCCCCTTAGACGGTTTCGCCGTCTCTTCGGGCCAGAGGAGTAAATTGATATGGGAGATATAGGATATTTGGGGAGGGGGGTTCGAAATGTGATAATGAATGGAGTAGTTATTGGCCATTTAATGGGAGTAGTATGAGGTTGGGGGATGCATTGCGGAGGTTGTAATGGGGTATCGCTTCTTGAAGGTGATGGTGTGGGGGATTTGAAGGTGAAGAGGATGGAGAGAAACTGAGGATTAGAGGGGAGGTGTACTTCGGCGATGGAGAACGGGTTGGTGAAGGGTGTTGTAGTGGATGGTGGGGGGACGGTGTCTGGAAGAATTGGAGATGGGTTTACATGTGCTTGGAATGTGAAGGAGTGCTCTTACATGGAAACAGGGGAAACAACAGCTGCAATTGCCAAAAGTAGACTTTTAAAGATTTAAATTAAATTAAAGACTTAGGTGATTTACAACTTATATTGCTCTGGATTTGTTGTACTTATGTAGTGTGATCGAGTTATTTGTAAGTAAGAAAAGATGCAAGTCGGTTGAGTATTATTATGTAAGGGGATGATTGTGGTGATATTATTGTTATTATTATATATTTTTTATATTAATTATTTGTATGAGAGAAATGGATGATGACTTATTGTGAGAATGGAGTGATAGAAGAGAGAGAGGAGAAAAGAAGTACCTATGAGATGAGATGATAGTGTGAAGTCGGCAATATTTGAAAGATGGGGGATGGTATGTGATGTGATGATGCAAGTGAGATGGAGGGTGAGAGATGAGAGTGAGTAGATTTTATTTTTATTTTTGTGTAACATCTTTCCACTCGGTAGGGATGGAAGTGGGTGGGACAGAAATGGATGGGACGGAAGTGCATGGGACGGAAACAATGAGCGCGCGTGATGGCGGAGATCGGTACAACGACGTACTGTAGGCCATGTGGCTATGGGGAATGTATATCGCATACAGTTTAGTTCAAGGTTTGGAGACCCCATTTAAGATATTCTTACAATAAAACATCTTCAAGTTGTCGGTCTTTGGTGTGAAAATATTCATTTTATCATATTTGCTGAAAACAATTACGATTTATTAAATCTTCATACTTTTGCTGTATTCTTATTTAATGTAAGCACTCGATGTACTGTTGGCCGTGTGGCTATGTGGAATCTATATCGCATCAACAAACACTCCAAACAACGTAGGAATTCAGTATATTAACGCCGACTACTAACAATAATTGAAACTTCGTTGGTCTAAACATATCACTGGGAGAAACACATTTAATATACCTTCCGCACACCTAATTTTTAATCGCACCTATACTTGGCAGTGCGCTGATCGGCAAAACGAGGCCATTTTCAATAACATCACTGGCATGGGTTCACTAACTGGCCGGTATAGAGCGCAGCTCGCATCAATTAGGCAGTGGATTGCTTCCGCCACGGCAAATAACGAATATTATGATTCATTACGGTCAGGATTTGGCACTGGAGTTTTACAAGTACAGTGGAACTTGGATAATTCAAACCTCAAGGGACCAGTAAAAATATTCGAATCATCCAAAAATTCGAATTAAGCAAGTTCTTTGAAAAGGGTAGAGAAAATATATTGTATTACGTTTACATAATGATTTACGTTCAACAAAGCAGATTAATAGACAACGGTACTGTACAATTACTGTATCGTGAATAACATCAAAAGTTTCAAGTGATAAAATAAAACCAAAATGTACTATTCACTTATTTAACGACAGTAGTAATCCAACAATCTAGTTAAATATTAGAGAAATCTACTGTTTTTCAAAATAGTTTGAGATTTTTACCTGTTTCCTACAATTAAGTCTCGCGGCCATCACAAAAGAATCTAACAAATTTAATGAACGGAAAGTAGAATCACTTACGTCATTTCTACTTAAAAAATAACGCCTAAGTTCTGTGATGTGGTTTGTTGCTTGGGCTGTAATCGGGACAGTTTTTTCGGGAACTTCCTCCAAGAGTTCATCGCCAGATGCGTCGTCACCATCTTGTTTTTCGGAGTTCAGTCCATCGGCGATGATTTCTGCGTCGGTCAGCTAACCACAAATTGACACATTTTCGTCCGGTCGGCTTTTTAAACGTAAAAACTTCGAATTATCCGAAATATAATTCGAATTAACCTTGATTTTTTAGCAATGATTTTATATAAAATGCTAGGGACCAAGAGAAAAATTCGAATTAAAGAAGATTTCGAATTATAGAAGTTCGAATTAGCCACGTTCCACTGTATATAGTTATTTCAATGACCAACAGAGTTCACTCGTCAACAAGGGATTTGCGCTCCCGGGACACACATAGTAGGATAACATGTCACATGTTACACATCATATGCGACTACTGTAAGGCTCGTATATTTTTTTATATATATTTTTTTATTTTTATTTATTTTTTATTATGAATGCAATGGACGAAATGAATGATGTTGATGAGATGGGAGTAATGGATAATGTTTGTAGAGATGAGGATAGGGGTGTTGTAGAAGAGAGAGAGAAAGAAAGAAAGAAAGAAAGAAAGAAAGAAAGAAAAGAAAGAATAGTATACCTGGTGAGATGATGGCAGTGGCGAATTAATGGAAAGAGATGAGATGAGGGGAGTAGTAAGTGGATGAAGCGAATGAGGAGTTTGTTTTAATTAGTGCTAGTAGATGAATATAATGTGAGAATGGTGGAGGTGGATGACACTGTGAGCCGATGGTGATGCTGCGTGCGCAGAAGATGGGAGCTTAGAAGGAGTCGGATGTGACCTCTTTAGTTAGGTGCGCTTCAGTCAGGTGCCGGGAGAAGGCCCTTGAGGGAATATATGCCCAGTTTGGTACGCAGTGGAGGGCGGAGAGGCCGTGTCAACAGGGGTCTTACAATAGGATTTTGTTGGGTGCGCGCCCTAAGGACGTAGCTTCGTCGCAAGATCTCGACGTACGTTGTAAGTGGTGGCAGAGCATGCGGTCTATGAGATCCGCGGTCGGATAGGTGAAGGGGAGGCGCATAGCAACGCGGACCAGGCGACGCTCAAGTTGAAGGTATGGGGTTAGGGGCCGAACAGGGAAGCCAGCCCAGGCTGGGTGACCATATACAATGAACGTATGATTGGCTCGTAGGTATGAATGAGGGTCTTGGTGTTGAGTCCCCATGACGTGCCTGCCAGGCGGCAAAGAAGGTATGCGCGATTGCGAGGTTCTGGTAGTCGCGCTATGAAGTGTGAAGGAAAAGTGAAGTATTGGTAGAACAGCAAGCCCAAGTAGCGTACAGAGGGTGTGGGACGAGGCGGCGACCACGTAGATAAAGACGGAGGTTATCAGGATTGCGGGTTGATAGTTGTGGCCCGTCTGCGAGGGCGGATGAGAATGGTTTGAGTTTTGTCGCTATTGAGACTGAGGTGCCACCTGTCACACCATGAGGTGAAGCGCTCGAAGTAAGGTTGTGTATGTCCATTGATGTGTGCAACACTGGCGAATGGTGTCACAATGGTGGTGTCATCCGCGAACTGTAGAAGCTGGAGGGGAGGAGTTGGTTGGGGGATATCGGCCACGAAGAGGACGTAGAGAAGTGGGGAGAGGACCGAGCCCTGGGGGACGCCTTGTTCGAAGGATATGGGGTGGAAACAGAGGTTATTTATGGTGATCTTGGCTGTGTGGTGTCTAAGGAAGGAGTTGACGAAACGGATGTAGCTGTGGGGAAAATTGAAGTAGTGTAGCTTGAGGATTAGGGCGTCGTGCCACACTGTGTCGAAGACATGTTGGAAGTCGAAGGCTATGAGGAGGGTGGGAGCGGGACGGTTGTAGTTGTCGGCGATGAGAGTGGAGAGGCGAAGGAGTTGGTCTTGTGCGGAGAGGTGAGGGCAGAATCCGTATTAGAGAAAGGGGGAGGAGGTGATGGTAAACGAGGTGGCTGTGGAGGCGCTTGGTGAGAAGTTTTTCGAAAGCCTTGGAAAGGACGGCGGTCAGGCAGATTGGGCGGTAAGAACTGGGGGAGGAAAGTGGTTTACCGGGTTTAGGGAAGAGAAGCACGGTGGCGTGGCGCCACTGGGTGGGATGAAGGCCGGAGTGGAGGAGAAAGTTGTAGAGGCGGGTGAGAGCGGTGAGAAGAATGGGAAGGGCCTCCTTGAGGTGGCGGTAGCGGATGGAGTCGGGACCTGGGGCTGTGTTCGTGGTGCGGGTCAAGGCGGAGGAAATATCAAGCTCCGTGATGGGGGCGCCGAGGGTATGAGGAGAGAGGGTGTGGTGGGAGGAGGGTTGTAGGTGGAGGCGGGAAAGTACGGTGGCGATGAAATCGTCTTGATCGTGAGTGTGGGAGGGGTCGTCGGAATAGTGAAAGGTGCGGGAGAAGCGTTTGGCGAAGACGTCCAGCTTGGCTTCGTCGTCTGGTGGCGCCGTCCCATTATAGATGATGGGGTAGGTTGGTGCTGTGGACTTGCCGGTTAATCTGTTGAGTTGGCGCCAGTAGGCAAGCAGAGATGAAGAGACTCGGTTGAGCCGTGTGCAGACAGTGTGCCATGAAAGGCGTTTGTGGGCCTCTATGTAGGTTTTAACCTGTCGGAGGGAATGTCTGTGGCGCTGAAGAAAGTAACGATCGCGCGTGCGGGGATAGGAGTTGTAGTATGAGTGTGCCAGAGCGAGGAGGCGACATGCATTTGGGGGGATTGGGGGTGGGAGGGTGTCGTTGGGATGAGGGGGGAGGCTTGTAAATAGGCTTGTTGGAGCGTGGCTTCGATGTGCGCGGTGTAGGCGTCGACTGTCACCTGGTCTTCCAACAGAAGTTGGTCTGTGCGAAGATGGTTGTTTATGTGATCTCGGTACTCTTGCCAGTTTGCCGTATCGAAGATCTGGATCATCCTGGGGTTGAAGTGGGGCCTTGCGAGGGGAAAGAGGGAAGGTAGGCAGTACCGAGGCGTGGTCTTCTCCGATGAGGGGCAAGACTGTCATGTCGAACAGATGTAGGAGGGAGTTGTGAGCAATAACTGAATCGGGGGGGGGGGGGGGTGTTGGAGGAGGGTTGGGTAGTTTGGGAAGGGGGACGAGGGTGGCATCAATGTGGCGTAGATAAATGTCCAGGCTGCGACGTTCCAGGGCCGAACGAGAATGAAGATTGAGGTCTGCCATTAACAGGAAATGGGGGGAAGACTTCAGCCACGAGGGCAATAAAGTGTTTGGGGCTGGGATGATTGGGACGAATGTAGATTGTGGCTGGGTGTAAGACGCGGGATGGGAAATAGATGGAGCAAATGAGGATTTCGGGGAAGATCAGAAAGAGAGGGGGAATATGATGGCGGATGGGGAGACACGCGCGGCTGGCCAGGGCTGAACCACCGCGGCCTGCGTTGTTAGGGCGATTGGCACGTAGAAGGGTGTAGCCGGGGAGGAAGGCGTGGTGGTCGCTCCGAAGGAACGTTTCGTTAAGGAAAGCCGCATCGACATGATGGGTCCTGAGGGTGTGGGTGAGGAGAGTGCGGCGGGCATGGAAGGAGCAGACGTAGTGGTATAGGAGGGTGATGTTGCGAGGAGGTCCAGGTCTAGTTGGTTGTTGCGCCATACTGAGTTTATACGTTGGTGACGCGGGGGTAGGGGAAGAAGGTGAAGAGGGTGAGGGGACCCGAGAAAGAGGGGTGGAACTGAACCCCAAATATTTGCTGTGTCGCCAGTTGAAGCTGGGCCTTGACATTTGTGACAAGGAAAACCTAAGTACCCGGAGAAAAACCTGTCTGCCTCCGCTTTGTCCAGCACAAATATCACATGGAGTGACCGGGAATTGAATCACGGAACCAGCGGTGAGAGGCCGGCGTGCTGCCGCCTAAGTCAAGGAGGCTCTAACGAATACCAAAAGAAAATACGTAATAAATATCATCTAAGAATCTATATGTCTACCCACACAAATATAAGAAGGAAGCACATGGTAATGAACTGAGAGCGCGCCCACTTCACACACTCCCGACAGCAAGCTTGTTGCCGTGCTTGTCAAAGAACAGAGCCGCTCCGTCTTGCATCGCATGCCTCAACAGCATCTGCACCCTGCCAAGGTTCTGGTAATGATGACAACTTGGCAACATCTAACTAGCGCTCGACGAAGTATTCGCTCACTGGTTGACAAAGAATCCTGGCGGTGGGATGACGTAATGCACCTGGACGCACATGCGCATCGGAAGTTTCAGGGCTCTATTTCATTAAAACTCGACAAGTCGACATGTCGGATGACATCAAATTTCTGACAATTCGATAGTTCGACAAGTTTCCGTTTCTCAAAGCATGACAATTCGACAAATATGTCGCGACAATTTTGTAAATTGTCGTGACATATTGTCAGAAATCTGTTTCATAAAGTTGTAATGCCGACAGGTAGAAATCTGACTAATATATCACATATGTCACCAGTTTTTTTTAATGAACGAATGAATATGTCAGCCGCTGTTGTACAATTGTCAAATTGTCATCGAAAACTCGACAGGCGCCTCGTTACATGCCGATTATTACCACAACCTATATTTTCGTATCTCGGTGCGTTTGGAAGTTTCCCGTTACATTAATAGCCTACAGTGTTGTTAGAATCGTTAAAATGGAGCGATTAAAAAGTGGGAGTAGTAGAGAGTGATTAAGATCAGTGACGTACGTAAGATTTCTTTCTGGGGGGTTTCATTCATACAGTACTACATTATTAAAATGATATTTCGATGATTATTCATAAATTTGACAGTAAACCGTGCTGCAATATTACAGAACATCAAATTAAAACCCACTGTTATTTGGTGGAAAACGACTTACACTCTATCTTGTCAGAGCCTCGGCGATCGATCAACGCAGATGTTATGTTATGCCATGATTGGTCTGTCTCACTTTTTATGAGTCTACGCCTCCAATCACCCGTAGAAAAAAAAAGAAAAAAGAAAGATAACGGCATAACAGCCCGGAAAATGACCATTGCTATTGAACACCGGTCGGGGAAGCCTACATCAACACACGTTCTTGTGGTTATATTGTTCGAATTTCAATTATTATTATTGCATTTCTAATGCACTTTAAGTTAATACAAAAATAACCTATCATAAATGTGCTTAGAGCAGAATTACGATATTTTCTTGCCCGTATGTCTTCTACCCACCATTCCCGAGTCCGTCTTTTTTTTATAAATAAAAAAGCATAATTACTGGTACTGTATTATTCGTAAATGTTAGAGTCCAAGTCGATGAATCAGTGTCTTGCGCAACAATTGACAGAAATGCATTATAAACAGCAGACAAAGAAAACTAACATAGTGACGGCATTTGGTGCAAACGGGCGACGAATATAGGAAAAATCCAAAGACATCGTGCCGAGGACTGGGGCAAAAACACATTTTTTTAAATACGTAATTTTTCCTAAAACGAATATTTTCGATATTGAGAGTTTCCTAGTGTTTGAGTAAAGTTTGAGGTTAGGTACAGTGCTTTTGTTGATTACATTTACCAAAATGTAGCCTATAAGGTGTTTATATTTTCTTGACTAAATCTGTCTTAACATGACGAGCATAGGTGCATTTACCTTATAGGCTATTCGTGATTGTCAGAAAGGTAAATGGTTGACCTGTAATGTATTATTAGAAGCTGTAATGATAATCACATTTATGCAGTCCAGTTTGTAAATACTATATATAGTAATTTTGCACAGTTTGTGCGTGTTTCTTCAAATAAATGAATGTTTTAATAAATAGTAAATCCTTTATTATGATTATCTCGCGTTGAACAGTTCATGTGAATCGATAGCTATTGTACATTATCGATTCTCGGAACTATCGAAGTGTACATAACCTCGACAGGTGGATTTGACAATTTGTCAAGGTTATGAAAAAGGCTCTGTGACAGGCGTAAATTTTACAATATTTCTCCTGTCACACAATGACATATTGTCAGATAGAAGTGTCGCGACATGTTGACAATTATGTCAAATTGTCACAATTGTTGGACCTGTCAAGTTTTATGAAATAAGGCCCAGATCTAACTTGATCCGTTATACTCGTCTCGTTCCAAATGGTAAGTACATAAAATACGGTTCAGATCGGTGAAACGGTGTAGATTTGAGCCCAGTAAAACGGTGTAGATTTGTGCCAAAGGGCCTAAATGAAAGAAATGGAGAGTGCTATCTAAAATTATTGTTGCCAAAATCCTTCCTTGGGGTGTGCACTACAACCGCACAAAATGTCAATGCAATCGGTTATACGGTGTCGGAGTCCATTAACGTCGGACAGATATACATTTCCATTTTTATATATAAGACTAGCAGAAGTACCCGCTCTTCGAACGGTATTCGGTATTAATAACTAGACGTTATCAATTGAGCTATTGTTGCAATGGTTAGGGGCTTGACATTCCTTCATAAGTTTATCAGAACGAAATTAGTTTTCTGGGTATATCGCAGACACTGTTAATTTAAGGGCCATAAAATGTGGTTTTCGGAGACCTTTTATAGACTCCCTAGATTTGTGTCACATATTGAGAAGTGCAACATATGCTTTGGTCGTCCTTCTAGGATAATTTTTATTTTTCGCCTATTAGCATGTATTTTGAAAAGTTGTTCCTTATACCCACCCTTCTATGAGAAGTACGTTGAAGAGTTTTCTAAATGATTGGTGTATTGACTCATGGTTAAAATACCTAATTTTACGATGCTCCAAGCACCCGAATATGAATTATAGGCGTACATAAACATAAAGATATATATCAACCACACAGTATCAAACAAAATCATCTTTACGATGAATCCGTTTGTCGGCAAAAATATGATTAGTTAAAATGTGCTCTCAAACTAAATTCACCTAACGTGTACTTCCTGACGTGAAAATAATATTGAAAATCTCGTAGACGAAACGCAATTTAAGTCGAATTAAAACTGACCCTCACCGTTGTGAAAAGTCCCCATTCCCAGGAAGACACCTTTAATAGATTATAAAGGCTTGTGGTGCATGAAAATTCGGGATTTTTAGCCACCAATGGCCTAAATTCCCAAAAACTGCAAAAAACACTATTCCAATTCAGGAATTTTTGAAAATAATAATGCTGTTTGGAGATATAATAGACCTTCTGTACAACATATCGCATATCGCACGTGTAAGTCACGTGTAAAAATTCTAGAGTATCCCTTGACCCCATTAATAGCATTGTTGAATTTTACAGTCTATGTTTGATTCCATGATAACCTTATAGCCATTTGCAAACTTTCACAGAAATTTAATAAATTGAGTGGCATTGCTTCTTACAGAAATAGATGGAAAGTTGGATAACCTCTTGTGATACTGTTGTCATGGTTACCGGCTTGGATTATTCATTGGTTTCTTCTTGTTCTTCTTCTTTCGGATGGACCAGATAAGGACCACGACGTTCAACTTTTCAGCTTGGCGAGGGATTGATGTTTGCCCAATATTCGCGCATTCTCGGGCTATGTTGCTCCTTTCTCTCTTTTGTCCAAATGAGGCCGGTTTTCTTACAAGGTGGTCTGTCCTGAAAACTCATCTGTTTAAGTATCTTTCTGAGATGTGATCGGCTTCTAATATCACGTTTCATTATCTTCAGTTCTTGGATATCCTTGTTAACTACTGTTAGCGACGGTGTCACGCTCTTTCTATTCTGCCAGTAGTTGAGAAACCGGTTGGTTTGTCTTGTTGGGTTCATCCATGAGACGTGTCCGTAGGAAGCCAGACGTCTCTTCCTGGCCACATCTGTGATTTTCTCAGTATATCTTCTTCTGTACTCGTCATCTATTTATTAGTTTATTAAATGAAATTAGTTTTCTGAGAATATGTCAGAAACGTGGTTTTAGAGCCTTAAGACGTAGTAGCCTTCGAGCCACCGAGGGGCAAAAAATGAGCTTTGTCTTGTCCTTGTACTCCATAATATAATACTAATCATAATAATAATTTAATAATATAGGGATAGGGATATAATAGACCTTCAGTACCACACTCGCACGTGTAAATCGCGTGAAAAACTTCTAGAGTACCCCTTGACACCGTTAAGAGCATTATATACGTATTGATGAATTTTACGGCTTAAGTTGGTTCCGTGATAACCTGATAGCCGTTTGCAAACTTTCACACTAATGTAATAAATGGAATTGCATTTCGTCTTACAGAAATACACGGACTCCTGAGATTGTGTTGCCATGGTTACCGGCTTGCATTCTTTCATTAGTTTACTAGCAGAAGTACCCGTTCTTCGAACGGTGTTCGGTGTTAACACCAGACATTATCAATTGAGCTACTGTTGCAATGGATGATGTTTTGTCATTCCTTCATAAGTTTATCAAAACTAAGTTAGTTTTATGGGAATATCACACACACTGTTAATTTAAGGGCCTTAAAATATGGTTTTCGGAGATCCTATATAGACTCCCGAATTTTGCGTTTCATATTGAGAAGCGCAACATATGCTTTGGTCGTCCTTCGAGGATAATTTTCATATTTCGCCTATTTTTTCATGTATTTTGAGAAGAGTTTCCCTATATCCACCCTTCTACTGTATGCAAAGTACGGTGAAGTGTTTTATAAATGATTGGTGTATTGACTCTCATGGTTGAAAATCCGCAGCCTGCTTCCAGTCTCCGACCGGGTCAGGAAAGGAATGAATGAAGCCCCCATCTAGCGGCGAGGATATGAACTGTGCCGGCTGCCGAGGCCTGTCGCACTCCTCTGTGGGCAATGATTAAATGAATGACAGATGAAATGAAATGATAGTGGAGAGTGTTGCTGGAATGAAATGTTGACAGGAAAAACAGGAGTACCCGGAGAAAAACCTGTCTGCCTCCGTTTTGTCCAGCACAGATCTCACATGGAGTGACCGGGATTTGAACCACGGTCCCAGCGGTGAGAGGCCGGCGTGCTGCCGCCTAAGCCACGGTGGCTTCTGACTTCCATGGTTACCATACCTAATTTTTTTACGATGCACCAAGCATCCGAATACGTGTTATAGGCGTACATAAAGATACACAGAAAGAAAGACAGACAATTCTATTGTCTACAACATATCACCCCGATATCCAAATATGGGTATGTCTACCTCACAGTTTCAAACAAAATCATTCTTATGATGAACCCGTATGTCGACAACAACAACAAAAGGATTAGTTAAAATGTGCTCGCAAACTAAATTCACCTCACGTATACTTCCTGACGTGAAATAGAATTGAAAGCCTTGTAGACGAAACGCAATACACGTTACATAAAAACTGACCCTCTACGTTGTGTTAGGTCCCCATACACAGAAAGACCCCTTTCATAAATTATAAAGGCTTGTGGTGCATGAAAATTCAGGTTATTTAGCCTCAAATGGCCCAAATTCCTAAAAGCCGCAAAAAATGCTGATTCAATTCAGGAATTTTTGAAAATAATGTTGCTGTTTGGAGATATAATAGACCTTCTGTACTATATGTCGCACGTGGAAATTGCATGAAAACATTCTAGGTTACCCCTTGACCCCCTTAATTGCATTGATGAATTATACAGTCTACGTTGTTTCCGAGATAATCTTATAGCCATTTGCAAACTTTCACAGAAATGTAATAAATGGAGTGACATTGCTTCTTACAGAAATAGGTGGTAAGTTGGATGCCACCTCTTGAGATAAAGTTATGGTTACCGATTTGCATTCCTTCATTAGTTTGTTAAATTAAATTAAATTAGTTTTCTGGGAATATTTCAGAAACTGTTGGTTTTAGAGCCTTATAAATGTAGTTTTCGAGGACCCTTTAGGGCCCCTGAGTTTTGTTTCTGGCACCTAGGGGCTATGTCTCGGCGTTGTACGCCATAATATAATAGGCTAATAATAATAATAATAATATAATATAGGGATAGGAATATAATAGACCTGCCGTACCACACCCGCAGGTGTATATCGCGTGAAAAAAATCTTAGAGTACCCCTTGACCCCCTTAAGCGCATCATACGTATTGATGAATTTTACAGCTTAATTTGATTCCGTGATAACCTTCTAGCCTTTTGCAAACTTTCACACTAATGTAATTAATGTAATTGCATTGCGTCTTACAGCAATAGATGGACCTCTGAGAATCTGTTGCCATGGTTACCGGCTTGCATTCGTTCATTAGTTTATTAAATGAAATTAGTTTTCTGGGAATATCTCAAAATGGGTTGGTTTTAGGGCCTTAAAATGTGGTTTTCGGAGGGCCCCCGAGTTTTGACTCTCACATTGAGGGGATGAAAATGAGCTTTGTCTCGTCCTTCTTCGCATATTTCAGCATGTATTTTAAGGGAGTAGAACCTTTTTTATGAGAGGTACGGAGAAGAGTTACATCAATGATTAGTGTCGTGCCTCTGATGGATATCTGTACCAAATTTTACGTTGATACACCCAGCCGTTCTCGAGTTACAAGGGAACAAAGTTGTCCACAGACAAACAAACAGACAAAAAACAAGTAGTTCCGTGAAGAACTATACAGCCTATTTTCATATATCCTGCTCATGTTAATTGTCTCTATCAACTTACAAAATTTAAGTTTAATTGCTGTAACAGATTCATAGATATTGAGAACCGTCGAAATTTTTCATATGGTCGCCAGGATGAATTTTTATTTTTGTACTATTACATTAAGATTATTGTGTACGTGTGGTATTCAAACTTCAATTGCATGATTATAACACAAGAAGTAAAAACGAGATTTTAAAAGTACGCACACCAGCCATCTTGTGATTATGCAAACAATTGAAATAAATTACATGCCAGTGGATCAACATCTGTATAAGCATTTAACGCGCAACGTTTCACGGCACTCGGATAGTTAATTCGCGAGAAACGTCCATTTAAATATTTATACTTCGCGTCGCCGCCATGTTGTATTTGTGCTCACCAGGTTACTGAAAGTCCTATAGGTGAACATATGTTCATAGTCTCTATGAACATTAAAAGATTCAGTTTGGTTGCTGTAAAAGATTCATAGATATTGAGAACCGTCTAAATATATCGGAAGCTCGCCATTTAGGATTGTAATATGTATAGGCCATCGAGTGATGTACCATTCAAGGACAATTATTGCCTATCTTCATTATTCAAACTTACACTTCGATCGCATGATTACGACACAAGAATAAAAACTTAATTTTAAAATTTCGCACAGCGGCCATTTTGAGGTTATGTAAACAATTGAATTAAATTAGATGGCAGTGCATTACAATCTGCAAAATCATTTACTGTACCACATTTCACTGCGCTCAGAGAGTTAAATCACGAGAAAAGTCTATTAAAATATTTCAAATTCGCTTGGTCGCCATGTTCGTTTTGTACTTTACAGGTTTATGAAATATACATAGGTAAACTTGTATCAGTACCCTTTATCACCGTACGAAATTGCATGATGATATCTGTAACAGTTTCGGAGATATAGAAAGTCAGTGAAATATTTCGCACAGCCGCCATTTTGAGGTTATGTAAACAATTGAACTAAATTACACTCCATTGCATTACAATGTGTATAGACAGTTGCTGTACCAAGTTTCATTACGTTTCGATGGTTAAATCGCGAGGAATATCTATTTAAAAGTCTCAATTTCACTTGACCGCCATGTTGGTTTCGTAGTCACCAGGATTTTGAAAGTCTCATAGGTGAACTTCTAGTAGTGCCCTTTATCACCGTACAAAATTCCAGGGCGATATAGGTAATAGTTTCGGAGATATCGAATGCCAGTGAAATATTTCGCACAGCCGCCATGTTGGATTGGTGAGATGTAACAAAATTTGAAGGGCACGGTCGTGGTCGCCGGGAATAGTGCTATGAACTTACCGAGTTTCATTGAAATCGCTCCAGCCGTTTAGATTTTATTAGGGACACACACACACACACCTCACACACACACACACATGGACAAAAGAGATCACCTTTTGTCCGTGTGTGTGTGCGTGTGTGTGTGAGGTGTGTGTGTGTGTGTGTGTGTGTCCCCTAATAAAATCTAAACCGCTGGAGCGATTTCAATGAAACTCGGTAAGATCATAGCACTATTCCCGGAGACCTCGACCGTGTCCTTCAAATTTTGTTACCCCTCACCAATCCAACATGGCGCCTGTGAGAAATATTTCACTAGAATTCAATATCTCCGAAACTATTACCGATATCGCCCTGAAATTGTGTACGGTGATAAATGGCACTACTAGAAGTTCACCTATGAGACTTTCAAAAACTTGGTGACTACAAAACCAACATGGCGGTCAAGCGAAATTGAGACTTTTAAATAGACATTTCTCGCGATTTAACTATCCAAACGTAATGAAACTTGGTACAGCAAATGTTTGTACACATTGTAATGCAATGGAGTCTAATTTAGTTCAATTGTTTACATAACCTCAATGTGGCGGCTGTGCGAAATATTTCACTGACATTCTATATCTCCGAAACTATTACAGATATCATCATGCAATTTTGTACGGTGATAAAGGGTACTGATACAAGTTTACCTATGTATATTTCATAAACCTGTAAAGTACAAAACGAACATGGCGACCAAGCGAATTTGAAATATTTTAATAGACTTTTCTCGTGATTTAACTCTCTGAGCGCAGTGAAATGTGGTACAGTAAATGATTTTGCAGATTGTAATGCACTGCTATCTAATTTAATTCAATTGTTTACATAACCTCAAGATGGCGGCTGTGCGAAATTTTAAAATTAAGTTTTTATTCTTGTGTCGTAATCATGCGATCGAAGTGAAAGTTTGAATAATGAACCTAGGCAATAATTGTCCTTGAATGGTACATAATTCTATGGCCTATACATATAACTATCCTAAATGGCGAGCTTCAGAAATATTTAGACTGTTCTCAATATCTATGAATCTTTTACAGCAACCAAACTGATATTTTTTATGTTCATAGAGACTATGAACATACGTTCACCTATTGGACTTTCAGTAACCTGGTGAGCACAAATCCAACATGGCGGCGACGCGAAGTATAAATATTTAAATGGATGTATCTCGCGAATTAACTATCCGAGTGCCGTGAAACGTTGCATGTTAAATGCTTATACAAATGTTGATCCACTGGCATGTAATTTATTTCAATTGTTTGCATAATCACAAGATGGCTGGTGTGCGTACTTTTAAAATCTCGTTTTTACTTCTTGTGTTCTAATCATGCGATTGAAGTTTGAATAGCACACGTTACACAATAATCTTAATGTAATAGTACAAAAATAAAAATCCATCCTGGCGACCATATGAAATATTTAGACGGTTCTCAATATCTACGAATCTGTTACAGCAATTAAACTGAAATGTTGTATGTTGATAGAGACAATTAACATGAGCAGGATATATGAAAATAAGCTGTATAGTTCTTCACGGAACTACTTGTTATATATAGAGATATACTGCACCGCTCGGTGTTTACCGTGTTTTATTGCACAAATTTAGGTTTTACTCGCTAACGGTTGGAGATACACGAAAAGTGGTAAGGACCTTTCGGATAGAAAATTAAATGTTAAAGCTCGTACATGCCATCAAAAGTTAGCTATTTATTAGCGTTCTCTTTTTATTTGAAATGGAAATATTAAATTTTGAAACCAAAGGGTGTAGTGACGTCAAAAATGTGGGTTTTACTCGGATAGGAAATTAAATTTTAAAGCTCGTACATTCCTTCAAAAGTTTGCTATTTCTTACCGTTCTCTTTTTATTTGATATGGAAATATGAAATTTTGAAACCAATGGGTGCAGTGAAGTCACTAAAATGGTAACCATCTTTAAATAGTGCAAGGTATCGAAATCGAAAGTAGCCTATATGTTAACCAAGTAAATCAGCTACATCCATGAAAAATATCATGTAAATTGGACCATTAGTTCTTGCGTGATTGAGTAACAGACAGAAACACAGACACACAGCCACACACCATCTCATTTTTAGCCTACTTTTCACATTTTGCAAAAATGAGGAAAAAGTAGACTTATGAGATAGGGCAAATGTGTGTCCATCTGTCTGTCTGTCTGGCTGGCTGGCTGGCTGGCTGGTTGGCTGGCTGGCTGTGTGTGTGTCCACCTCCCCCCTATCAACTCCTAAACGGCTGCAGCAATCGAAACAAAATTTGGTAGGAGTAATGATCTATACCTGAATATCTCACGGCCATATTTGAAAATGATGTCAGTGCTACCAACTGCTGAAAAATCGCAATTGAAATTTGAGCTCCATGTTGGATATCATGGAAGGTATGAATGGGAGCTATTTCAAAATTGGCACACGTATAGATAATAATATTGCAGTTTAATTTCCAGGAGGCCATATATGGCAGTGTTGCCAAAATGCTTATACGCCTGCTGATAGGTCCAATTTTTAAATGCATATAACTTCTACACTATCAATTGGAATTCAACCAAATTTCGTATGTGCTATGTGTACATAAACAGATATGACTGAAGGTATTCTTAAAGAGCCACCAGGGCTGCCAAATGTGTTAATAAATGCTCTCATTTTTTAAAATCCAAATACCCATATAGCAGGAAGTATGCAAGCCGACAGCTCTAAACTATGCACACATATAGTACCTGACATTGTATATTAATTTGGAATAACTTATATACGTCAGTGCTACCAAAATGATTCTAAGCCTGCAGAGAGGTCCAACTTTAAATACATATAACTTCTATACTATTATTTGGATTTCAACCAAATTTCGTGTGTGCTATGTGTACTATAACATTTATGACTATGCCGATTCTTAAGGGTAACCAGGGCTGCCAACTGTTAATAAATGCTGTTTCTATTTTTGTTACTCTAATATCAATATATCAGAAAGTATGCAAGCCAATAGCTATAATCTTTGCACACGTATAGTACCTGGCATTCTAGATTAATTGGGAGTAACTAATATAGGCCTACGCCAGTGCTGCCAACATGATTCTAAGCCTGCTGATAGGTCCAATTTTAAAATGCATGTAACTTCTATACTGACTAATGGATTTTATTCAAAATTGACACAACAATAGATCAGATTATTTCAGATTATTTCTGACCATCATTGTTGCCAACATGATTTTACGCTTGCTGTTATTTCCAATGTTTAACTGCATGTAACGTCCATGCTATCCATTGTACTTCAACCAAATTTTGTATTCTGTACCTTAAGAGATGGAACTAAGAATATATTCAGTCACCAGGCTGCCAACTGTAGTTCTCTATTAGGCTACATTATGCCAGGTAAACAGTATTTCGAACTAATTAGAAATTTCGATATTACCAACTTAATTTCGTCATTATTCTAGATAGATCCATATAGATTAATCAATAGACGTGTTTTGGCTCTCCCTCTGGTTTTAACCTGGGTTAGGTTTGGGTACAGTTTGCGGTTACACTCGCCAAAACGAAATAGGATAAGAAAAGTTACAATATGGCGACGAAAGATGTATTGGAATTGATAATGGTGAATAAATAATGGTATTGGAATGGATCTTCTTCTTCTTCTTCTTCTTCTTCTTCTTCTACCTTATCCGATACGGACGTTGGCTACCACCATGGCTAACACCTTCTTATCCTATGCAATCCTGAAGAGTTCCGTGGAAGACAGCCCAAACCACGTTCTTAAATTATCCATCCAAGTTATTCGTCTCCTTCCCGGTCCACGCTGACCTTCAATTTTACCCTGAAGTATAACTTGGAGCAGACGGTATTTTGGACTCCTCATCATGTGTCCCTAGTATTCCAATTTCCTCTTCTTAATTGTGTTTAACAGCTCAGGTTGGCTGCTCACACGCTGAAGAACCTCGACATTAATCACATGTTCTGTCCACGAAATTTCAAGAATCCGCCGGTATATCCACATTTCAAAAGCTCGAATCTTCTTTTCTGTAGCTACGGACAAGATCCAAGCTTCAACACCATAAAGAAAGGTGGAGACAACATAACACTTCACAATTCTTTTCTTAAGCGTCATACTGAGATCTCGACAGCATAGTAGTTGTTTCATTGTCATAAAGATGGATCTAGCCTTCTCTATACGGCATCTTATTTCAACCGAAGGATCCCAATTCTCATTAATATTCTGTCCTAAATAAACCAAACTCTTGACTCGCTCAATCTGATGTCCATCGACTAAAAGGACTTGTGACAATGCTGGTTTTCGCGATATTATCATATATATTGTTTTCTTAATGTCCATATTGTTTACTCTTTTGATACACCATAGTAACAATCTCTTTAAGTCCTTCGAAACTATTTGCAATCAATACAGTATCATCTGCGTACCATATATTATTAATATAATTACCATTGACCTTAATACGTTGTTGAATGCCATCAAGTGCCTCAGAGAAAATCTGTTCTGCATAGATATTATAAAGAAGCGGTGAAAGAATGCATCCTTGTCTCACACCACGCATTATTTCCACTGATCTCGATATATGTCCATCAAATCTGATACTAGCCTTTTGACCCCAGTATAAGTCAATGATGATCCGAATGTCTTTCTCATCTATTCCTGAGTTCTTGAGTGCATTATACAACTTATCATGCTGACAACGGTCAAAGGCTTTTGCATAGTCCAGAAAACATGCATATACATCCTGATTTCCTTCACGGCATCTCTGGAAAAGAACTTGAAGCGCAAATCATGCCTCACGAGTTCCTAGACCGTTGCGGAATCCAACTGCGTGTCACTGATATTCATCTCGCATTTCCTGTATATGCGATTATGGATAACTTCGAGAAATATCTTGAGCACATGACTCATAAGACTGATTGTCCTGAAGTCACTACATGACTTAGCCATCGGTTTCTTCGGAAGAGCAATAAATGTAGACAAGAGCCAGTCTTCTGGTAATATGCCCGTGTCGTATATCTTGTTATATAAATTAGTGAGCGTCACAATGCTATCATCATCTAAGGTCTTCAATAATTCCACTGGAATGTCATCTTGACCAGGAGCCTTACCATTTTTCGCTATCCTAATCGCATATTTCACTTCATCCATGGTGATCATGGGTCCAACAACTGAAGGAATTTCGGGTCGGGAAGGACGATGATCATCATTAAAAAGCTCTTGTATATAGTTCTCCCAAACCTGTAATTTTTCTTCAACTTCAAATACCGTGTTACCTTGACTATCAACTAAGGTGACTGTGTTTCTTTTCCTGTGTCTACCTGAAACTTCATTGATTTTCTTATGGACCTGGAAAGTATCATATTTACTATTAAGTTCGTCAATTTCTTTGGAATGGATATGGTGAATAAATGATGATGATGTCGACCAGATATGTCCTACAATATATAGAGGGAGAAATTAATTTTAAAAATATTGCAATAGCTCTGAATGCGTCCAGAGAACGAGCACTTAAGACGTTCACTGTAGGCCTATAGTCTAGCGAATATTGGATATCGTTGAACAGTGAAACTGATTTTCATATCCATTTTACGGTGACTCACGAGACTTTCATTAGTCGCAGTAGGGTGCTCATAAGGGGGAGAAGTGGCAGTTAAGGAAAAACTGGAATTTGATATGGTACTTGGCAAATGAAGGCTCAATGGTGACCATAGCCGATCGCTTCAACTGATGACCGATGATGAACAGATGGTGTAGCAGCTAGCCGAGGTACGGTTTAAATTCCCGGATCTATCAAGAAATTTGAATTGTGGTGTGGGGGCTGGAACAGGGTACATTCAGTCTCGTCAGGCTAAACTGAGGGGAAGATGATTCAGTTCCTACCTTAGCCAAACTGGAAGTGTTTTTCCCCGTGTTTTCCCACTTCTACGCAAGGCAAATGCTGGGATAGCCACTGCCACCTCCTTCCCAATCCTATCCCCAATTTACAAATTAAAACACACTCTATTACAGCCTTTACAATAACATATGTTACGAGCCAAATTCCATACACACCCAAAACTACAAGTGGCTATATAACCGCGATGTTGCAGTTTCTAAAAATAAGCAACAGCAACAACTGATGATATTCGTAGCGCGCTACGTACGCCATTAAAAGCGCCACCATAATTCTTAAAAGAACGTAGGCCGTATATCAACTGACCAAGTAACGTCACAACAGCTCGATTTCGAAATCTTCAAATATAAAATTGCTAAAACCACTAAGAATTTGATATTTATGATTTCATTTGTTGCGTGCTGAGTGATTCAAGTTCAAATATGATTTCATATCTCGTACTTTCAATAGTAGTTTCAGATTTTGTTTGAATTGGCGCTTTAAAGGTGATTAAAATTTCAGTAACCGCAGTAGTAGCTTGGTTACTGATTTCATGAGCCTGGTTAAAACCAAACTATACCCGAGTTAGAACCAAAGCTCACCAAAACGGTCTGGTTAGCTTTTGTATTAACCAAAGTATACCAAACGGAACGCCAAAACGCGCCTATTGGCATGAATCTTAAATTTTAAGAAAAGTAGGCTCTTTAGTTCGTCACGGAACTTCTTGTTATATATTAGTATGGATTAAATGAAATTAGTTTTCTGGGAATATCTCAAAAACTGTTGGTTTTAGGACATTATAATGTTGTTTTCGGTGGCCCGCAGGTCATCCGAGTTTTGTTTCTCACATTGAGACGCTGAAAATGAGCTTTGTCTCGTCTTTCTACGCCCATTTCAGCATGTATTTTAAGGGGGTAGGCCCCCTTTTATGTGAGGTACGGAGAAGAGTTACATCAATGATTATTATACTTTCGTGCCTCTGATGGACATCTGTACCAAATTTTACGTTGATCCACTCAGCCGTTCTTGAGTTATGCGCGTGCAAAGTTGTACACAGACAAACAGAATAACAGACAATAATTTTGTTTTTGCGCGCAACCGTCATAAACCAGTCTGAAACGCGTCAATAACTCAAATTTCCGTGGAAATTCAGAAAAAAAAACAGACAATCTTTCATTTTTATATAGAGATTAGTATAGTTGATAACGGTTGTACTATGAGACGAGACAAAGTGCAAACTAACTAACTAATTAACAAGGGAATATCGTCCTGCAAATGATCAGAAAGATCATCAGCACACTGTTTGGAATTGAGCCTACCTTGTAATGTTTTACTCGTCTTCTGCGGTGGTGCTCATCGTGGTGGTATCCGTTATTTCATTTCCTGTGGTGGAGGAGACCGTAGTACTGGCACTGGAGGATTCCGTTATCTCAACAGGAGCAGCACTACTGCTGGTGGTGCTAGTTCGTCGTGGGACTGGAAAAATACTTCGTAGTCCACCCGGCCGTCCAAACTGAAAATAACAAGTAAAATATTATTAATAATAAAAAAATATTTTCAATTGTTTTATTTATTGAGTAAGACTGAAAATTAGATCGCAGTTGGAATTCCAATTGAAGCTTATCTCTCAAACTATTTCTATGAATCTTATATTAACATGGTTATGTTTCTGGCGGGGATGGAGTGTAACACGTCACTTCTAACGTTACTCTAGGGGGTAACGACGTTACTAATTAAGCAACTCTAACGTCGCTACCCAAGATGGAGCAATTTCAGGATTGAGCCTACCTTGATGCAAGATACGGGCAATAACATTGATACAAAGCCGGCCCCACCGATTGATTGATGTTTCAATAAGGGTTAGCGACCACAAGGTCATCAGCCCGACTACTTGCATGTTTCATCTATTTTATAACCTGCGTTATTGTGGTCATCATGCTAGTGCTTGTAGCTGCTAATATTGGGATGGAAGCAGCCACGATATAAATTCACTTTGAGAAACCACGGTAAATCACTTCAACGATGACAGAGCGTAGGATATGAATCCAGCACTCACCTCCAGAGTGTACTCTCGAGGCTGAACATACTAGGATTAAAATTGATGACAGAACTGGAAATCGAACCCAGACAATCCACGAGGAAATCTTTTAGCCATTAACTTGTCAGGTATTCTGCGTCCTTGCCAAACACAATTCGCTGTCAGATTGGAAAAATAATAAAAACAAGTAGTTCCGTGAAGAACTATACAGCCTACTTTCATATATTCTACCTATGTTAATTGGCTCTATCAACATAAAAAAAACAGTTTGATTGCTGTAATAGATTCATAGATATTGAAAACCGACTAAAATTGCGCGCCATGTTGGATTTTTATATATGTAGGTCTTAGAGTTATGTACTGTTACATGAAGATTAATGTGTACGTGTAGTATTCAAACTTCAATCGCATGATCAGGACACATGAAGTAAAAATGAGATTTTAAAATTTCGCACAGCTGCCATCTTGTGGTTATGGAAACAATTGAAATAAATCAGATGCCAGTGGATTAACATTTGTATAAGGATTTGTTGTACCAAGTGTCACTGCACTCGGATGGTTAAATTGCGAGAAACAACCATGTGCATATTTATATTTCGCGTCACCGCCATGTTGTATTTGTGACCACCAGGTTACTGAAAATCCTATAGGTGAACTTATGTTCATAGCCCCCTATGAACATTAAAAAACTCAGTTTGATTGCTGTAATAGATTCGTAGATATTGAGATCCTTCTAAATATTTCGGATGGTCGCCATGTTGGATTGATATATGTATAGGCCATAGAGTCATGTACCATTAAAGGAAAATTATTGCGTAGGTTCATTATTCAAACATTCATTTCGATCGCATGATTACGACACAAGAAATAAAAACTTATTTTTAAAATCCTCACAGCCACCAACTTGAGGTTATGTAAACAATTGCATTAAATTAGATACCAGTGCATTACAATGTGTATAAACATTTCCTGTACCAAGTTTCATTGCGTTTGGATCATTAAATCGCGAGAAAGCTCTATTTTAAATTTTAAAATTCACTAGGCCGCCATATTCGATTTGTAGTTAACCGGTTTTTGAAAGTCTTACAGATGAACTTCCAGTAGTGTCCTTTATCTCCGTACAGAATTTCAGGGTGATAGCCGGTAAAATATTTTGCACAGCCGCCATCTTGAGGTTATGTAAGCAATTGAACCAAGTTAGATGTCGGTGCATTACAATGTGTATAAACATATACTGTACCAAGTTTTATTGCATTTGGTTGGTTAAATCGCCAAAACCTTCTATTTAAAAGTCGCAAATTCGCTTGGCCACCATGTTGGTTTTGTAGTTACCTGGATTTCAAAAGTCACATAGGTGAACTTCTAGTAGTTCCCTTTATCACCGTAAAATATTCCAGGGTGATATCGGTAATAGATATTGAAATATTTCGCACAGCCACCATGTTGGATTGGTGAAACGTAACAAAATTTGAAGGGCACGGTCGGGGTCGTCCGAAATAGTGCTATGAACCTACCAAGTTTCATTGAAATAGCTCCAGCCGTTTAGAAGTTAATACGGAGGGACACACACCATCACACACGCACACACAGACACACGGACAAACGGTGATCTGATAGGCCTATTTATTTTCATAAATGAAAATAGGCTATTAAGCTTTAATATTGAATCGAAAAGGACAAGTTGACCAGCAACTTAATAGAGAACGTAGGCTACTACGGAAGATCTTGGGTAACAGATGGGTTGACGGGCAGGTTCGACTGAGATTCAAAAAAGAAGTATATAGTAAGATAGAACCAACAACAACAGCAATAACAAGAATTTCCGTTAAGAACTAAAGAGCCTACTTTTCATGCCAATGATTATTCTACAGTATATGAACCTGTCTAGAATAATGACGAAATGAAGTTGGTAATATCGAAACGTCTCATTAGTTCGAAATATTCCTGGTATAATGTAGCCTAATAGAGCACTACATTTGGCAGGCCTGCTGACTGAATATATTCTTAGTTCCATCCCTTAAGGTGCAGAATACAAAATTTGGTTGAAGTTGTGACCGATCCAGTCAGGGTCATTTACCGGCCCCGGATGATTGGAGATACGACGAGACCGGAGGGTTAGTATGACGTCATTGCATGACGCAGCGAGGTAACCGCTAGAGTAGGGGAATGCTCCAGAAGATTCCAACCCCTTCCCTTTTTATTTTCTCGAGAGGAGGCCACACAGTTCCGGAATGTTCAGTTTGTCAGCGTGGCACGGACGAGTATGTTATCCAGCGTGGCACGGACGAGTAGCCTATGTCATGTGGACTGAATTTTTGCATCGGGAACTTGAACGGTTTACGTGAGTGGTCAGTGCTCGTGGCCATTTGATACGAGGAGTATGTCGGGATGGATGGAAATAATTTGTGAAGTGCGTTGTAACAGTGTTCAGTAAGGTGTCGCTAGAACAATAATCGTGAATTTCAAGACGATATCGGACTCGCTAGTACGTGAGGAAATAATCAGAACTGATAAACGAAGGTCCGTTAAATTCATGCACATGCTGCTATTGATATGTGAAGACGCGTGGAATATTATACAGCACTTCACCATTTTGATTACGAAGATTAATGCACGTGGTCCGGTTAAGCTACCGGATAGTAAGGTATTGAAGGCATGTACTGTGGTAATAGCAAGACAAAATTGTGCGCATTTGAACGTCCGAGTGGAGGCCGTAATGAAAAACTGAATTATTATGCCGATAATTTATGTTAATTAAAGGTGAATATCAGGTGTTGAACATTACGAGTATCGGGGAAAGAACAATAATAACGATAGTCGAGGCGAAGCATTATCACGAGGCCCTATATGGTGACAGACATTCATTCGAAAATAGCTTAGCAGGGCTAGCATTAAAGGGACACAGTGAGAATGTGACGGAAGACTACATCTGCTTTAAGCTTGTGTGGCGGGACTGCAGGCTGCAGGCTACTTCATATGTCGGTCAAGGCCAGGTCGAAATAGCTTCTCGCAGAAGGAAGTGTGTCACTGGTTGAGGAAAGAGAGTACATATAATTCAAGTGAACCAGGATCTAGACGCTAAAGTACGTGGGCTTGAAAGTGCTCTGATATAGTGAAATGTAATATTGCTACACGGCAGCATGAACCTTATAACCATGGACTCAAATATTCTGGGAATCAACATGCATATTATTACGCAAATTATGCTGCACTGAACCTCTAAAGGGGCCACAATGGGATGAACGGTCGCGACGAGATGGACGAGTGGACCAAGGATGGGACGTCAGGAGACGCCGTCGCTGACGGTGACCAGGGGCAACCAGTGGGCGGACATGGGCGTCGCCAGGAGATCGAGAGGAGCCGAGGGCGCATACCTCTACCAGTACGCTGGGAAACCACATCGCGGAGACGCTGGAGGAACGACGCCGCCCAAATACCGCAACGACGCCGACGCCGAGGGTCTCCGAGGACGCCGGATATAAAGTAAGACGTTTCATTTCCATTCTTGTTCATCAGGAAGAAGAGAACTTCTACCTCGGATAGCCGTGCCATGAGATGATCTGAGATCGTGTAACTTAACGCCATTCATAATCATTTATTCCAGATTGAACAAGAGCATCATTTTCTCATAGGGTTGTACAGATATATTTTTTTCTTTCTTTTCGGGTCGTTTTGACTTACATAAATTAATAGTATCAATGGTAGGAGTAAGACATACATTTATTCTCTCAGACCTGATAATAATAATAATAATAATAAGTTGAAATTTGGTAACGATGATATGAGATGCCCATTTTGCTGGGAGATTCTAGCATTTCGATTTCCGAGGTCAATATATGAATTAAATTCTGAAAGGTTTGTCATGTATTGCATAGATTTTAATAGCCAAAGGATAGCAAAATGGATATGGTTGGAGATTGTCGAGTAAGGGTCCTTGGATAGGATGCCATATTATCATACGACCTCGTGGTCCCGATAAAGTTGATACGCTCTGTTAAGTGTGGGTTCTTGAGACATGCTAATAATGCATGATTTTTGTAATGATGTTGTGTAAAGTTAATGTAATAATTAAATATGGTATTATTCCGTCAAGTGTGACGAGGTTATTCTCGGGGCGACGTATGACCGTTGAATTGAATTTGTGAGGACAGGCTCCTTTACTCTTGACGAACGTGTTACGTTTATCGATGAGTTGTATATTGAATAGCGCAGGGGTGTAATTGATAAGTGCGCTCTACAGTCAGATTGTTCGGATCCTCACACAGAGTGATCGACGGAAGGGTTGCGATTAAATGTTCGTTGTGAGAATGAACACTAGGGTGCCTTATTACGAGGCTCTTAACCTTTCCTAAACGTTAGACAATGCTATAATTTAATTACAATAACAAATATGACAGTGTGGATCAAGGTTGTTGGAACGGCGAATGTAAATCAGTAATAATAATAAGAATTAGTAGTGTAAATATGTGATCATTATCTGTGTGTGTTAATAATTTATGATAAGTTATAATTAATTGTTGAAATGTCATATTATGTGAGGCTGAGTTGATGTTTGAGTAATATTCGATGTGATATGATGCTCTTTAGTTATTAATTTGCAGTTCGATAAAGGAGATCTGTCCATTGCTCTATAAGGGTAGACAGTTGTGATATACACAGATATTCGATATTTTCTTCGAGTTTTTGCCGCAGGTGAACTTTGTGATAAGTGTCCAGTGATGTTTACATGCGTGTGCACCGATAAATTAAGGGTTAATTTAGTTTTTGAAAGGCAATCTCCTTGTCGGAACTTTAAGAGAGGACACCCACGAGTTAGAATAAGTATAATTATTTTTTTGTTTAGGGACTATGAACTTTATTTTTAGCCTACTTTCGATTTTTGCAAAAAATGAAAGTAGACTTATGAGATCACTACAGGGCGAAAAAAAGTGTGTCTGTCTGTGTGTGTGTATGTGTGTGAGTCTGTGTGTGTGTGTGTGTGTGTGTGTGTGGTACTCTGAATGTCTGTCCCCCCCCCCCCCATTCAATTCGAACACGGTGAAACCGAATGGAATGAAATTTGGTACAAAGGTAGCACTAGCAAAGGACACCTCAGTGTCATGTTTTATATCGCAGCCATCTTGACGGAAACGTAATGGCGGCCACAAGCTTAAATCAAATTACGACTAACCTAATCATCCGATCTCTACCAAATTTTGCAACAGCATACCTTTATCGGGGCAGCATCCTTTGACCAAACTAATATGTCATCAGTCTAATAGTTTGCGGATGGCGGCCATCTTTGTGTCAAAATCGATTACCCCTATTAATTCGAACACGGTTAAACCAAATTGAACAAAGTTTGGTACAGAGATAGCACTAGCAAAGGACACCTCAGTGTCATGTTTTATATCGCCGCCATCTTGACGGAAACGTAATGGCGGCCACACAAATGTTCAAAGCTTAAATCAAATTACGACTAACCTAATCATCCGATCTCCACCAAATTTTGCAACAACATACTTATATGGGGGCAGCATACTTTGACCAACCTAATAGGTCTTCAGCCTAATAGTTTGCGGATGGCGGCCATCTTTGTGTCAAAATCGATTACCCCTATTAATTCGAACACGGTTAAACCAAATTGAACAAAGTTTGGTACAGAGATAGCACTAGCAAAGGACACCTCAGTGTCATGTTTTATATCGCCGCCATCTTGACGGAAACGTAATGGCGGCCACACAAATGTTCAAAGCTTAAATCAAATTACGACTAACCTAATCATCCGATCTCCACCAAATTTTGCAACAACATACTTATATGGGGGCAGCATACTTTGACCAACCTAATAGGTCTTCAGCCTAATAGTTTGCGGATGGCGGCCATCTTTGTGTCAAAATCGATTACCCCTATTAATTCGAACACGGTGAAACCGAATGGAACGAAATTTGGTACAGAGGTAGTACAAGCAAAGGGTAACCCAGTGTCATGTTTTATATCGCCGCCATCTTGACGGAAACGTAATGGCGACCACACAAATGTTCAAATCTTAAATCAAATTACGACTAACCTAATCATCCGATCTCTACCAAATTTTGCAACAACATGCCTTTATGGAGGGAGCATCCTTTGACGAATCTAATAAGTCATTAGCCTAATAGTTTGCGGATGGCGGCCATCTTTGTGTAAAAATCGATTACCCCTATTAATTCGAACACGGTGAAACCGAATGGAATGAAATTTGGTACAGAGGTAGCACTAGCAAAGGGCACCCCAGTGTCATGTTTTATATCGCCGCCATCTTGACGGAAACGTAATGGCGGCCACCCAAATGTTCAAAGTTTAAATCAAATTACGACTAATCTAATCATCCGATCTCTACCAAATTTTGCAACAACATACATTTATGAAGGGAGCATCCTTTGACAAATCTAATAGGTCATTTGCCTAATAGTTTGCGGATGGCGGCCATCCTTGTGTCAAAATCGATTACCCCTATTAATTCGAACACGGTGAAACCGAATGGAACGAAATTTGGTACAGAGGTAGCACTAGAAAAGGCCACCTCAGTGTCATGTTTTATATCACCGCCATCTTGACGGAAACGTAATGGCGGTCACCCAAATGTTCAAAGTTTAAATCAAATTACGACTAACCTAATCATCCGATCTCTACCAAATTTTGCAACAACATACCTTTATGAAGGGAGCATCCTTTGACAAATCTAATAGGTCATTTGCCTAATAGTTTGCGGATGGCGGCCATCCTTGTGTCAAAATCGATTACCCCTATTAATTCGAACACGGTGAAACCAAATGGAACGAAATTTGGTACAGAGGTAGCACTAGAAAAGGCCACCTCAGTGTCATGTTTTATATCACCGCCATCTTGACGGAAACGTAATCGCGGCCACCCAAATGTTAAAGGCTAAAATGTAATTACGACCAACCTAATAATCTAGTCTCTACTAAATTTTGCAACAACAAATCTTTATGTGGGAAGCATATTCTGACCAAACTGCTAGATCATCAGCCCAATAGTTTGCAGATGGTGGCCAAGTACGTGTGCAAATCGATTCCCCCTATCAATTCAAACACGGTGAAACCGAATTGAACGAAATTTGGTACAGAGGTAGCACTAGCAAAAGGCACCTCAGTGTCATGTTTTATATCGCCGCCATCTTGACGGAAACGGAATGACGGCCACCCAAATGTTAAAAGCTTAAATCAAATTTCGACCATCCTAATAATTTGATCTCTACCGGATTTTGCAACAACATGCCTTTTTGTGGAAAGCATCTTATGACTGACTACAAGGTCATCAGCCCAATAGTTTGCAAATAGCGACCATGTATGTGTGCAAATCCATTCCCCAGATCAATTCAATCACGGTGAAACCGAATTGAATGAATTTTTTTACAGAGGTAGCACTAGCAAAGGGCACCTCATATTCATGTTTAATATCCCTATAGCACGTTGTATTTCAACAAGCTACTACAACCAACATTCAATTATACTCCTTGAAAAGGACAAAGAGTTATAACAATACCCATGCATTTAGGAGAAAGTAGGCTATATGTTCTTTACTGAACATCTTGTTTTATTTCGGACTTTGTCCCACCCTAACTCTGATACTCGTGCGTGTTAGGCAGGTTGCATGTTTATTTATCCTTTGGCCTATAAAGGAGCAGTGTGATTTTACGAGGACTTTTCTTTTCTTTTCTGTTTGTTAATTCAAGTTAGGGAGATTGCTTTTGAATCCTGGTTCAGTTTATTTGCCATCCCAAGCCGTAAACGACCCGAGACCCTTTGTCTCTGGCTCGCTGGTGCATTTCTTTTATTCTTTGTCTGCTTGAACCAACATTCACGCCCTAGTCTTTTTTACCCACTCCCTTGGCCGTTTCTTCCGATGGGGCCGAGATTTTGGCCGGGTGATCGCCTGTCCCATTGGAGAAACGGGCACAAAGTCCAATGGACGTTACATGCAGTTAGACATTGGATCTATCAGCACGCGTAAAAGCATGATGGCAACAATGTCATGCGTGTGCTGGTTATAAATAATCGGAAATAATATGATACCTTGTTGAGCCAATTTTGGATGAAATCCATTCGTTAGTATAGAAGTTACATGTATTTTCAAATTGGACCTATCAGCAAGCATAGAATCATGTTGGCAGCACTGACTTATGTTTAATACTCCCAATTAATCTAGAGTGTCAGGTGCTATACGTGTGCAAAGTATATAGCTGTTGCCTTGCATACTTTCTGATGTATTGACAATAGGGTAAAAAAATATAGACAGCATTTATTAACAGTTGGCAATCCTGATTGCTCTTAACAATACTTATAGTCATATCTGTTATGTTACACATTGCACATACGAAATTTGGTTGAAATCCAACTGATAGTGTAGAAGTTACATGTATATACAAATTGGTCCTATCAGCAGGCTTAGAATCAAGTTGGCAGAACTGAAGTATATAAGTTACTCCAAATTAATCTAAAATGTCAGGTACTATAGGTGTGCATAGTTTAGAGCTGTCGACTTGCATACTTTCAGATATATTGGTATTTGGATGAAGAAAATAGAGAGAGCAATTATTAACAGTTGGCAGCCGTGGTGGCTCTTAAGAATACACTCAGTCATATCTGTTTATGTACACATATCACATACAAAATTTGGTTGAAATCCAATTAATAGTGTAGAAGTTATATGCATTTAAAAATTGGACTTATCAGATGGCTGAAAATTATTTTGGCAACACTGTCATGTATGGCCTCCTGGAAATTAAACTGAAATAGTATTATCTACATGTGTGCCAATTTTGGAATAGCTCCCATGCTTACCTTCCATGATATCCAACATGGAGCTCAAATTTCTATTGCGTTTTTTCAGCAGTTGGTAGCACTGATATAATTTTCAAATATGGGCTTGAGATATTCCGGTATACATCTTTAATCATTCTAAATTTGGTTCGATTGCTGCAGCCGTTTAGGATTTGATAGGGGGGAAAACACACAGCCAGACAGACAGACAGAAGGACAGACAGACACACATTTTCCCG
Organism: Meconema thalassinum; assembly: GCA_946902985.2. Lineage (NCBI taxonomy): Eukaryota > Metazoa > Arthropoda > Insecta > Orthoptera > Tettigoniidae > Meconema > Meconema thalassinum. Next base: position 560,691,997 of record OX336391.1, read on the forward strand.
GATCGATCTCATAAGTCTACTTTTTCCTCATTTTTAGCCTACTTTTCACATTTTGCAAAAATGAGGAAAAAGTAGTCTTATGAGATCGGGCAAATGTGTGTCTGTCTGTCTGTCCTGTCTGTCTGTCTGTCTGTCTGTTTGTCTGGCTGTGTGTGTGTGTGTGTCCCCTATCAACTCCTAAAAGGCTGCAGCAAATGAAACAAAATTTGGTAGGAGTAAAGATCTATACCTGAATATCTCACGGCCATATTTGAAAATGATGTCAGTGCTACCAACTGCTGGAAAATCGCAATTGAAATTTGAGCTCCATGTTGGATATCTTGGAAGGTATAAATGGGAGCTATTTCAAAATTGACACACGTATAGATAATAATATTGCAGGTTAATTTCCAGGCCATACATGGCAGTGTTGCCAAAATGTTTATAAGCCTGCTGATAGGTCCAAATTTTAAATGAATATAACTTCTACACTATCAATTGGATTTCAACCAAATTTCGTATGTGCTATGTGTACATAAATGACTGAGCGTATTCTTAAGAGCCACCAGGGTTGCCAACTGTTAATAAATGCTCTCAATATTTTTTTTTTATCCAAATACCCATATATCAGAAAGTATGCAAGCCGACAGCTTTAAAATATTCACATGTGTAGTACCTGAAATTATATATTAATTTGGAGTATCTTATATACGTCAGTGCTACCAACATGATTCTAAGCCTGCTGAGAGGTCCAACTTTAAATACATGTAACTTCTATACTATCATTTGGATTTCAACCAAATTTCGTGTGTGCTATGTGTGCCATAACAGATATGACTATGCCGAGTCTTAAGAGTAACCAGGGCTGCCAAATGTTAATAAATACTGTCTCTATTTTTGTTACCCAAATATAAATATATCAGAGTGTATGCAAGCCAATAGCTCTAAACTTTGCACACGTATACTACCTGGCATTCTAGATTAATTTGGAGTAACTAATATAGGCCTACGCCAGTGCTGCCAACATGATTCTAAGACTGCTGATAGGTCCAATTTTAAAATGCATGTAACTTCTATACTAACTAATGGATTTCATTCAAAATTGACACAACAATAGATCATATTACTTCAGATTATTTCTGACCAATACATGAATGTCATTGTTGCCATCATGATTTTACGCGCGCTGTTAGATCCAATGTTTAACTGCATATAACGTCCATGCTATCCATTGTACTTCAACCACATTTTGTATTCTGTACCTTAAGAGATGGAATTAAGAATATATTGTCACCAGGGCTGCCAACTGTAGTTCTCTATTAGGCTACATTGTCTGTTAGGTAGTCAGCCCAAAGGCTGGTTGGATCCTCAAAAAGTACCGCCGTTACGTTATGTGAGTAGATACCCACAAAAACCCAAGGCAGCGCTATTTTGAGGCGTTCTAGGCAAGAAGAGGAGTGAGGTAGTTTGCCATTGCTTTCCTCACTGAGTCAGAACAGTAGTCCTAACCCTATGAGTTGAACCTTTCACAGCATTCACAGGCACTGACTGTGTCCCGAATGCCATTACTAAGCACCACCCATACCTCAGTAGCTTCCATATAATCACAGCCATGACTGAGACTGAGACATCGGTGAAAAGCCACCTTTTACTCTAGCCTGTGCCAACTGACAAATGCAAATGTACTGTATTCATCAAGAGATGGCATTCTAATTTCGAACTAATTAGAAATGTCAATATTACCAACTTAATTTCGTCATTATTCTAGATAGATCCATATAGATTAATCATTGGCATGAATCATAAATTTTAAGAAAAGTAGGCTCTTTAGTTCGTCACGGATCTTCTTGTTGCAAAATGTGAAAAGTAGGCTAAAAATGAGAACACTAATTTTCTACGGGCACATCTTCCATATGGACAATGGCCGGCTCAAAAAGAAAATCTGGATTTTTCTAAAATCTCTAGAGTAAAGTGATTCCAAGAGTGTGAGAAATGCAGGGTCTTTCATATAACTTTTCCTAGTATTTAAGTTTGGTAGGTTAAGAATAACATATGTGAGTATTCACGTAAGTTGCACTGTGTGTGGTTAAGTGTAAGAGAGGGCCTAGAGCCCTAACTTTGCCACAAGAAAGGCACCAATAAATAAATAAATAAATAAATAAACGGCTGGAGCGATTACAATGAAACTTGGTAAGATCATAGCACTATTATGACCGACCTCGACCGTGCCCTTCAAATTTTATTGTGTCTTACCAATCCAACATGGCGGCGGTGAGAAATGTTTCACCAGCATTCAGTATCACAGAAACTATTACCGATATCGCCCTTAAATTGTGTACGGTGATAAAGAGCACTACTAGAAGTTCACCGATGAGACTTTCAAAAATTGGTGACTACAAAACCAACATGGCGGACAAGCGAAGTTGAGACTTTTAAATAGACTTTTCTCGCGATTTAACTATCCAAACGTAATGAAACTTGGTACACCAAATGTTTATACATATTGTAATGCGCTGGAGTCTAATTTAGTTCAATTGTTTACATAACCTCAAAATGACGGCTGTGCGAAATATTTCACTGACATTCTATTTCTCCGAAACTATCACAGATATCACCCTGAAATTTTGTACGGTGATAAAGGGTACTGATACATGTCTATCTATGTAACTTTCATAAACCTGTAAAGTACCAAACGAACATGGCGGTCAAGCGAAATTGAAACATTTTGATAGACTTTTCTCGTGATTTAACTCTCTGAGCGCAGAGAAATGTGGTACAGTAAATGATTTTTCATATTGTAATGCACTGGCATCTAATTTAGTTCAATTGTTTACATAACCTCAAGATGGCGGCTGTGCGAAATTTTAATATTAAGTTTTATTTCTTGTGTCTTAATCATGCGATGGAAGTGAAAGTTTCAATAATGAACCTCCAATAATTGTCCTTGAATGGTACATAGGCCTAACTCTATGGCCTATACATATAACAATCCAAAATGGCGAGCATCCGAAATATTTAGACGGTTCTTAATATCTATGAACCTTTTACAGCAATCAAACTCATTTTTTTATCTTCATAGAGAATATGAACCTATAGGACTTTCAGTAACCTGGTGAGAACAAATCCAACATAGCGGCGACGCGAAGTATAAATATTTAAATGGACGTTTCTCGCGAATTAACTATCCGAGTGCAGTGAAACGTTGCACGTTAAATGCTTATACAAATGTTAATCCACTGGCATCTAATTTATTTCAATTGTTTGCATAATCACAAGATGGCAGCTGTGCGAAATTTTAAAATCTCGTTTTTACTCCTTGTGTTCTAATCATGCGATTGAAGTTTGAATACCACACGTACACAGTAATCTCAATGTAGGCCTAATAGTACAAAAATAGCAAGAAGTTCCGTGACGAACTAAAGAGCCTACTTTTCTTTAAAATTTAGGATTCATGCCAATGATTAATCTATATGCATCTATCTAGAATAATGACGAAATTAAGTTGGTAATATCGAAATTTCTAATTAGTTTGAAATCCTGTATACCTGGCATAATGTAGCCTATAAGAGAACTACAGTTGGCAGCACTGGTGACTAAATATATTCTTAGTTTCATCTCTTAAGGTACAGAATACAAAATTTGGTTGAAGTACAATGGATAGCATGGACGTTACATGCAGTTAAACATTGGATCTAACAGCGCGCGTAAAATCATGTTGGCAACAATGACATACCTGTATTGGTCAGAAATAATCTGAAATAATCTGATCTATTGTTGTGTCAATTTTGAATGAAATCCTTTAGTTAGTATAGAAGTTACATCCATTTTAAAACTGGACCTATCAGCAGGCTTAGAATCTTGTTGGCAGCACTGGCGTAGGCCTATATTAGTTACTCCAAATTGATCTAGAATGCCAGGTACTATACGTGTTCAAAGTTTAGAGCTATTGGCTTGCATACACTCTGATATATTTATATTTGGGTAACAAAAATAGAGACAGTATTTATTAACAGTTGGCAGCCCTGGTTACTCTTAAGACTCGGCATAGTCATATCTGTTATGGCACACATAGCACACACGAAATTTGGTTGAAATCCAAATGATAGTAAAGAAGTTACATGTATTTAAAGTTGGACCTCTCAGCAGGCTTAGAATCATGTTGGTAGCACTGACGTATATAAGTTACTCCAAATTAATATATAATGTCAGGTACTACACGTGTGCATAGTTTAAAGCTGTCGGCTTGCATACTTTCTGATATATGGGTATTTGGATAAAAAAATATTGAGAGCATTTATTAACAGTTGGCAACCCTGGTGGCTCATAAGAATACGCTAAGTCATTTCTGTTTATGTACACATAGCACATACGAAATTTGGTTGAAATCCAATTGATAGTGTAGAAGTTATATGCATTTAAAATTTGGACCTATCAGCAGGCTTATAATTATTTTGGCAACACTGCCATGTATGGGCTCCTGGAAATTGAACTGCAATGTTATTATCTATATGTGTGGCAATTTTGAAATAGCTCCCATTCATACTTTCCATGATATCCAACATGGAGCTCAAATTTCAATTGCGATTTTTCAGCAGTTGGTAGCACTGACATCATTTTCAAATATGGCCGTGAGATCTTCCAGTATAGATCTTTACTCCTACCAATTTTTTTTTCGATTGCTGCAGCCGTTTAGGAGTTGATAGGGACACACACACACACAGCCAGACAAACAGACAGACAGACAGACAGACAGAAGGACAGACAGACAGACACACACACATTTGCCCGATCTCATAAGTCTACTTTTTCCTCATTTTTGCAAAATTTGAAAAGTAGGTTAAAAATCCAACTTGGCGACCATCTGAAATATTTAGACGGTTCTCAATATCTACGAATCTATCACAACCTTCAAACTGAAATTTTGTATGATGATAGAGGCAATTGACAAGAGTAGGATATATGAATACAGGCTGTATAGTTCTTCGCGGAACTACTTGTTATATATGTCCTGTAGGTCATAGAGATATGTAGACCACTATTACATGAAGATTATTTCGTAGGTGTGCTATTCAAACTTCAATCGCATGATTAAAACACAACAATATAAAACGAGAATTTAACATTTCGCACAGCCGCCATATTGAGGTTATATTAACAATTGAACTAAATTAGATGTCCGTACAATACTATGTGTACAAACATTTGATGTACCATGTCTCACTGCGCCCGGATAGTTAAATCGCGAGAAAAGTCTATTTAAATGTTTCAACTTCAGCTCGTTTTGACATTCACATAGGTGAATTTGTAGTAGTACAAAATTTCAGGGTGATATAAGTAATAGTTTCGGAGATGCCACTGCCATGTTGGATTGGTGAGACGGTTGGGGTTGGAGAAAATAATACTCTGACCCTACCGAGTTGAAATCGCTCCAGCCGTTTAGATTTTATTAGAGGGGACACAGACTAACGCACATACACACGCACGGATAAGAGGTGATCTCATAAGCCTATTTTTTCATGAATGAAAATAGGCTAATAGATGACAGGGACAGTTTCATAAGGACAGTGAAAAACCATCAGGGTTTTATAGTGGATTTAGACGCAAGGAAACAGGGGGACCTCTATCCGAAGAGAGAAAGAAAGCGAAGATTGACAGGCTCAAGAAAATATACTGGTACGATGTCAAAGCTGGCAAACGAAGAAGATCTACACGATGCCCATAGAGGCTCAATTCGGATGTAAAAAGAAATTAATGAAATAAGCAATCTCATTGCATATAAAGTGAAGGAAAAATACCGGTAACGATGTGTCACTCCTACCAATCTGTAACGGTAGGCCTAACTGTAACATTTACGTTTTAAGTAACTTTCCCAACCCCATTTTTGGACCGGGCTGCATCAGGAATTACAGTGGTCAAATACCCAAACCTAGTTACCATGGCATCACGTTCTAGCGAACTTAGTTCCCACCCGTTAAAGCGAGTTGTCTTATAATATGAATATGTGAGTGAAAACTTAACCAAAATTCCATGGTTTGGGTGTCCAACACATCAACACCAGGTACTATAAGAGCATATCCTACATTTATTGGTATTTCATGAACTGTACTTACTTGAGGAGAGGCTTCAGCTGCTACGAGAATCTGTGGAAAGTCAGAGAGAAGCGCATTAGAATCTAGTTAGTTAATGTTGTTTTAAGTGACGGAACTACGAGGTCATCTGCCCCTTGCAATAGAATCTCTGCCAGTGAAGTGGGTTTTATTTTAAAAGAGCCTTACCCTTTAGTTGATGCTGCATTTTCATACTTATTGCAGTAGGAGGATCCATCCATGATAGTAATCTATATTATTTCATTGTAAGCATTCTACAATCTTGTTTAGGAGACAGAACTAGGTTCGATCTTCTCCGATATGCAATAAGGATTGTGTTTGAAACATAATATACACGATGTCCAGGAAGAAGGTTCAAATATTTAGAGAAGATTAAGTGTGCAACAAAGGTAGGAAAAAGGCTTCTATAAACTATAGTCACAAACTTTGTATCTTCTGATTTATGGTCTTATATTGTACAAGGAGCATACCTTGTACTCCTAGCAATTTGGCACGAAACGAATGAGAACACATTGCATGAGGAACACATCTTGCAATCCGAGCACTTTGGAACGAAACAAATGGAAAACATTGTACGAGGAACACATCTTGCACTCCGAACATTTTTGAACGGAACAAACGGAAAACATTGTACATTGCACTCCAAGCACGTTGGCACGAAACAAATGAGAACACATTGCACGAGGAACACGTCTTTCACTCCGAGCACATTGGTACGAAACAAATGAGAACACATTGCACGAGGAACACGTATTTCACTCCGAGCACTTTGGTACGAAACAAATGAGAACACATTGCACGAGGAACACGTCTTTCACTCCAAGCACTTTGGTACGAAACAAATGAGAAAACATTGTACGAGAAACATATCTTTCACTCCGAGCACTTTGGTACGAAACAAATGAGAACACATTGCAGAGGAACACATCTTTCACTCTGAGCACTTTGGTACTGTACCCTCATTCTCATGACTGGAATGCCTTTATGGGAAGGTAATATGTAATTACTTGTGAACATGAAGGGAGAGTCAGGATCACATGTTTCGCGACCCAAAAGTTGTCTTTGGATAGCAATCTCGACGAGAGAAGCGATGCGCATGCGTTTCAAGTACTGTTATCACAGCTGATTGGTTAGGGGTATTAATTATTTTATCGACTAGGAACAAGAGATAAATTAAGCCCTTTGGATGGGAATTCAAGTTTTTATACGTTCTGGCGTATTTTAACATGTCTGTAATTATAGCAGGTGTTGGATTATTAACTACTTTCACATAATTGAATTCTTAGGAACACGGAAATAAGATATTTGCATCTTATCAGTTCCAGTTTTGAGCACTCGTGGCGCGACGGTAGGTGACCTCGCAGTCGCGACCTGGCTTGAACAACGGAGAGAGTAGATTGGATTATACCACGCACGATTACACATGTATCGAGTTATACCGGTGACCGGCGGGGAAATGTCACGTGAACCATGAGTGAAAGTTCGCCTTGAGTAGTGTACCACTATTGTACCGCAGGGAGTTTCCTTAGTGCCGAAAAGGACTCCAGTTTCGGTACCGATTAGGCCATTGCGATCGAAATGAAAATGCAGCTTGTCTTGCTAGATAACTGTTCATTATAGGCCAGCCGTATAGTGTTCGTGAAAGGTGGATACTTGCTTCTACAAGCATACAATCATAATGTTCATTCAATAGACATTCTTCACATTGGAACTGGCCGTATCGATACACTCACTTCGTGTGTGTTGTCAGAACAATTAGCACCTCCATTTGAGAAGCTTTTCTCAATACGAGTGCTTGGATTTTGAATATACTTCATATATATAGGGCCTAACTCATATGTCTGTGATCTTGCAATTATGTTGAGCAATTTCATGACGAGAGGAAAGGCTGCTATGTGCTTCAGTGACTTAACCAAGTGCGGTTAGGCGATATAGACATGAGTGTCACTGTGCGAGCGAAGTCACGTTCATTTTGATGCTATACGTCTTGCGGCCCGTGCTGGTGAGTGCAAACACAGCTGTTGTATTGCAATACAGTGTGTTTCGAAATGACCCGATTGCGCGTGGCCCGTGAACTTTGGTGTTCGAGCCGTTATACACATCACTGCGTGCTGCGGTTGATAGGACGTTATCCGAAGATGACAGGAACTGTCGTTGGTATTAGAGTGGACCATTCAGTCAGGATCGGAGATGTCTGGAGATCCAGGGTTCGTTTCTCGCTTTCCTGGACAGTGAAGACTTCTATTGCTTACATGGAGGGAACTGTCATGAAGGACATGACTGTGTTCTTTCGTGGTCTACTAGAATCATCTAAGGTACTGAATTAACCATCTTCAATCGTAGCTAAGCATGTTTATTCTAACGTTGTCACCCTGCCACATATTTTTTATAGGATTTTTCGTAGAATGTCTAAGAATGGAGTTTAGGTTTGATCCTAGTGTCAAGACTGATTCTATTCTGGACAGGGTTTTCATTCTACTAAAAGGATGCACCCATTGTAATTAAATGTATTATAGTTTAATTTTCTTTTGATTACTGCAAATTCAAGTTCATTTTATGGGGAATTTATTTAATGTAGAGAAGAGGAACTTTAGGCCACTCAAGATTCATCATTTTTTCGTGTTTGATTTATATTGTAAATGAACACTAGTTTTATGCCTTCATATGACATTACTCGAGTTTGGGTAGACTCAGTTTGGAGTTTCTACTTCCGTAAGTCTACTTAGAAGACTGTTATACACTCGAAAGTGAAATTTCAGTATTCAGGTTGATTTTCGAATACTGCAGTAAGCTTTATGAAGCAGGTTCAGTGAAGAAAGCGGATTTGTTTTGATTTGCTAGGAATTTATTCCGATTTTTGACTTGATCCAGGTACTTTCTAACGTAATTTTTTTTGAGATTCTGCATTACTTTTGCTTTAATAGATTCGATCAAGATCCATTATTGATGGACTAGACAGATGTTTAAACACAGTTTGAAGACATTTGAATACATTCACCCTATGTTATTAACGCGAATCCCAGACTAGATTTATGTGGAAGCAGATATATCGCCAAAGCTGCAATTGTTATTTAACACTTATTGAAAGCTATGCATATTGATTGTGAATAATAATAACATAAGAGCAAATGAAATAATAATTTAACAGTGATTAATTGAACTGTAAAGAAACTTGTATAATTTTAGCTACAATATTCCATTGTGAATGTGAACTGTCAACTAAGCCGAATTCTTTGTTCACCAAGAAAGAGAATTAATTGAAGCGCTAAAGGTATAGTAGTAGTGCCTGATTATATAAATGATATGAATGCTTAGTGTAGCATGATATTAAATGGCAAAGCCATGTAAAGGCTAATGTCCTTGATTATTAAAAGGGTATTCAATGGAATATTCCAAGTTGTAGTATGGAAAGTAATCCACTCAGATAGATTGTGAAATTAGGGCAGTTTACTTCAGTATCAGTTCAAGTAAATAATCTGTTGTGGAAATCATGCATTTTAGGCAAAATTTTCGACCATTTGTATCAATGCAATGCTTAACAGGCGTTATAACAATCACTAATTCCGGTCTGGTGAGGACAGTTCATTTAAAGGGGTGTTAAAATTAAATTAATGAAGTTAATTTTTGACTTAGCTTTATTGCTCGGTCAGAAGAGATAAATAAAATCAGAAAAACACAGCAAACATAAATATAATAAACCACATGGAAGATGTCACTTCTGAATCCTATTAAAAAATAACACACTAAGAAGGTGTTACAAAATGACTGTACATTTGTTTTATAGCTTTAAATATTTTTTCAGGGTATAAATTGATGTATGTCTTGTAAATATGAAAATTTCCAGGGTTTATATTTAAATGGGCCAATTGTTGTCTACATTTATGTTGAACCATGTATATGATTTGTGTTCACTCATTCATGGGTAAAATGCAGTCAATAACATTGATGAATGTGGGGGCTGGCATTTTTCTCTCATGTTCATGAAACTTCGGATGGAAGTTGGGCACTCTGTCTTGAAGTATAATATAGTGACTTACACTATATTTTCCTTTCCTGAATAATTTTTTTTTATCAATTTAAAATCTTCGAAGTGTGGTACTTTATAGAAACGATAAGAGAACACGTTAAGAAGGCCAGCGGTGGGTATTTCAGTGGTTTTCCCACACACCAGAATTTCCGTTCATCGTTATTCTTGTGCTTTTGAGCTTTCTTATGTCGTTCACCATGGTTTTTCTTAACGTAGTCTCAGTTAGGAATTCCTGTACCCCATTTCCTCGTCTTATGTTGGGTAGAATCTGGCAAATTTTATAGCCGGGGTTTCCAGGCTCTACGATCCAGCTGTCTTCGTGGGATTCCAACATGCTGATGGTAGGTATTTCGGGTACATAGAATATGGCTTCCAACGTTCAGGGGCGAGAATTTACTGGAGTACCATTAAATTCTATGGTTTTTTGAGACCAATGTTTGGAAGAGATCTATAACTGGAATACCAGAGAGAGAGCCATAGCTTTTGGGGATTTAGACAGAGATGTCATACTCCATGATGGTTCTATAGGCCGGTTGAATGACGCCATTTCATGCTAGTGTCTGACATTGCTGTCAAACACGTGGAAGGCGTCATGAACGGGTATGCTCTGTCGCCATTACATCGATCATTGCGAATTCTTTGAATGAACGTCAGAAAGTAATGGTGTACTGACATATTTAGCACAAAATGCCGGAATCCACTTGTGAACAAAGCGTATATGAGGACACTCAATTTGCATGGCATACATGTAGATACGCAGCCATTAATAGATTTTCTTGTTATTAATAGTGGTGCTACACTAGTTTGTAATACATATTCGATTAGAACATGAACAGTGAAAGGAATACTACGGAACCTTTACTGACGTGTTTGGTCGACTGGGGCATTTGATGTAGTTCACGTTTGAGCTGAATACACAGTGCTTGGTGTAGATAAATCCGGCTGATGAACATTTTTGAACTCATCGTAATTTAGGAGGGTTTTTATTCATTTAAATTATGGTCAAATTAGGATATTTAATATTATTATCGTCGATATAAAGCATCACACTTTTAGGAGTGGAAAATTTCATATTTATAGCTGACTTTATTATTAGTTATGTTTAAGTTAGCCTAGTTATAAGGTAATACAATACATTAAATAAATTCCCATGTGGCAGTGGATTTCATTGGTATGTTCGTGCTTTGCATAGTTATAGTGATACTCATGTTGTTTGTCTTTAGTGAATTATATTAATTATACCATGTCTGGAGAAGAGGAGGTAGTGGACCTTAAGTCGTTATACAGTAAGTTTCAAAATAAAATCGATGCCATACATGATCATTGGACAAATACAAGTAAAAGTCTTATACAAGATGTAGTTGCTGAGAGTCTCAGGCAAGATATTACGGTCATCCAAGGCACATTAAAGGAACTACAAAATAGTTCTAAAAGAGTAGAAACCAAAGTGAATAGGGTAGATGAAACAGTAGATGAGGTCCAAATGGACGTAAAACAAGCCCATACAGACATTCATAAAGTAAACGGACTTAGGCGCAGTTCAAACTGGACAAATGAAGCTAGAATTATGCGGCAATAAACTTCAATCCACAGTTGATGAGCTTCAATTGAAAATAGGTAAAGTTGAATCTAGTCAAGATAACCATCAAAGAGAACTAAGTAAAATTAAATTCAGTCAGGATTGTGTTAAACTTAGCCAGGATAATCTTGAAACAGAACTAAGTAAAATTAAAACTAGTCAGGATTGTGTTAAACTTAGCCAGGATAATCTTGAAACAGAACTAGGTAAAATTAAAACTATCCTAGATAAAACAGAAACAAAGTTACTTAAAATTGAATCAACACAAAGCCTGATGCAATCTACACAGTCAAATATACAAACCAAGATAGACATAGAAGATGCCAGTCAGAAATTGTTACAGGTCCAGTTGAATGAAGCTGAACAATCCAATAAAGATTTTCAATTAGAAATGCGATTAGAATTATCCAATAATAAGAGAGAATCTAAAAATAATATTGAAGCACTTCAATTACAAGTGTCAAGTGACACAATTCACACCCAAGCATCTTTAGAAAACTTTAAAGAAGAGTTATTGTTGTTGCAAACACAAGTTAGGGACCACAATAAACTTATTAAAGACGACTTTGATGTCGATATAAAGGGAATCATAAACGAGAATGTAGTCACTTTAAGGCAAGAGATGACTAAAATAAATGAAGACTAACTTTAAAGACTTCAAATTAGAGGTCAATAAGAACATTTTAGAAGGTGAAATTAGATCCAGCAAGGAAATCACAGATGTAAGGGAGGACCTGATAAAAAGGTTGAATGTTATTCAGTCCAATCAAACTACAAACCATGGTAGCATGGAGGATAGAATTCAAATTTTGAGGTAAAAGTTGATCAAGGCAAAACGGAATTAATTGAATTGCGTGAGAAAAAGACTTCGGAAATCAACCAAATCAGAGATCAAATTGAGAGTTTAACAATTGGGGACGGTATAGATCTGGATAAGTTAAGGGATAAATTAAGGGTAAATTGGATCGCAGATTTCCAAACCACGATTAAGGAGATTAATCTCACTTCACATGAAAGGGAAGGAGGTGATAATATCCAACTCCTATGGCAAATAGTAGTCCACAGTATCAAATTAATCCAAATTTGAGCTCAGCTAATCCACGTGTCCAAACATACACATCACCGATGACACATACAGGAACAGGAGCCTACAATCTGAACACATCTAATGGGGCAGGCCACATTTGATTATTAGGAATTTTGAGGATAAGCCTCGTCGTTTCAATAATCTTGATGGGACGACACCCATAGAATGCATAAGAAGTATGCGTGATTATTTTACTGAATCTCACGTGCCAAGGGAAAGACAACTACGTGTGGTAGAGCGTTTTCTTTCCGATGAACCGCTTCAGTGGCACAGAGCGTTTAGATACACGTTTAACGACTTCGAGGAGTTTGCCGAAGCGTTTATCAATCGATTTGGTCTACGGAAGTTCACAATAACGTTCGTTCCGAAATCTATTTGAGCAAGTGCTCAAGTACTGGTCCGACCAGTTACACTGAGTATTTTTCTCGTCAGTTATCGAAATTAAGATTTTTACAGCCTCCGTTAACTGAAGAATAATTGATCGAGGCGATATCTCGACAGTTTCCTGTTGACGTAAGGAGGAACTTAATTTCATCCGGAATCACTAGTTTAGCCGCGAAGGACGATTTGTTGAGACGTCTGGACTATGTGAGTGCTGTTACGACACCCACAGTTGCGAGAAACAATCGACATGAACACAGATCCGTGAATACTATCGTCATGGACAGAACACAGCAAACAGACCAAGCCAAACCAGAGAACAGAAATTATGTTAAACCAGGGTGGAATAGGAACAATTACCAAAGGGACGCTCGTCGAATCGATCGATACGCAGAACGAAATGAACAACATTGGACACGAAAATACGAAGAAGGGAATTTCTACCGTCGGAATAATGATTATGATCGAAATAAGTATCGTGATAGACCATACAATCCCAACTATAGACCACGTACTGGTTATAGCAGATACAAAAACTATAGGACGGAGGAATTTGAACGAGATCGAGAGAAACAAAGGCTCAGAAGTGAGCAGGAAAAGTCTAAAAATAATAGACAAAATAATTTAGAAGAGAGGGAAAATCAGGAGATTGATGAGCGAGAAAGTAGACCGAGTACTAGTCGTCAGGGGAGCATCGAACAGACTTCTGGCGAAGGAAAAAAAGATCAGTTTCGAAACGAAAGTAGGAATTCAGAACTCGGCACTTCCATAATATATATAAAAATTTAATGAAGATGCTACAGAAAAGGTGGCAATAGAAGAACGAAGGAATCAAGGAAGATGCTACAGATGAGGTGGCAATAGAAAAACATTAGAAAATATTACAAAAAGATAAAACGAATAAATGAGAATGATGTTCCATTATTTTGAGAGGTTTGTTTTTGTGTACATGTAAGTCTGTTCCGACTTTATGTATCATGTCGAGAGGAATATGTCCCCTCATTCTCATGACTGGAATGCCTTTATGGGAAGGTAATATGTAATTACTTGTGAACATGAAGGGAGAGTCAGGATCATATGTTTCGCGACCCACAAGTTGACTTCGGATAGCGATCTCGATGATAGAAGAGGCGTGAATGCGTTGCAAGTACTGTTATCACAGCTGATTGGTTAGGGGTATTGATTATTTTATCGACTAGCAACAAGAGATAAATTATGCCCTTTGGATGGGAATTCAAGTTTTTATACGTTCTGGCGTATTTTAACATGTCTGTAATTATAGCAGGTGATGGATTATTAACTACTTTCACATAATTGAATTCTTAGGAACACGGAAATAAGATATTTGCATCTTATCAGTTCCAGTTTTGAGCACTCATGGCGCGACGGTAGGTGACCTCGCAGTAACGACCTGGCTTGAACAACGGAGAGAGTAGATTGGATTATACCACGCACGATTACACATGTATCGAGTTATACCGGTGACCGGCGGGGAAATGTCACGTGAACCGTGAGTGAAAGTTCGTCTTGAGTAGTGTACCACTATTGTACCGCAGGGAGTTTCCTTAGTGCCGAAAAAGGACTCCAGTTTCAGTACCGATTAGGCCATTGCGATCGAAATGAAAATGCAGCTTGTCTTGCTAGATAACTGTTCATTATAGGCCAGCCGTATAGTGTTCGTGAAAGGTGGATACTTGCCTTTACGAGCATACAATCATAATGTTCGTTCAGTAGACATTCTTCGCATTGGAACTGGCCGTATCGATACACTCACTTCGTGTGTGTTGTCAGAACAATTAGCACCTGCATTTGAGAAGCTTTTCTCAATACGAGTGCTTGGATTTTGAATATACTTCATATATATATATAGGGCCTAACTCATATGTCTGTGATCTTGCAATGTTGAGCAATTTCATGTCGAGAGGAAAGGCTGCTATGTGCTTCAGTGACTTAACCATGTGCGGTTAGGCGATATAGACATGAGTGTCACTGTGCGAGCGAAGTCACGTTCATTTTGATGCTATACGCCTTGCGGCCCGTGCTGGTGAGTGCGAACACAGCTGTTGTATTGCAATACAGTGTGTTTCGAAATGACCCGATTGCGCGTGGCCAGTGAACTTTGGTGTTCGAGCCGTTATAGACATCGCTGCGTGCTGCGGTTGATAGGACGTTATCCGAAGATGATAGGAACTGTCGTTGGTATTAGAGTGGAACATTCAGTCAGGATCGGAGATGTCTGGAGATCCAGGGTTCGTTTCTCGCTTTCCTGGACAGTGAAGACTTCTATTGCTTACATGGAGGGAACAGTCATGAAGGACATGACTGTGTTCTTTCGTGGTCTACTAGAATCATCTAAGGTACTGAATTAACCATCTCCAATCGTAGCTAAGCATGTTTATTCTAACGTTGTCACCCTGCCACATATTTTTATAGGCTTTTTCGTAGAATGTCTAAGAATGGAGTTTAGGTTTGATCCTAGTGTCAAGACTGATTCTATTCTGGACAGGGTTTTGATTCTACTAAAAGGATGCACCCATTGTAATTAAATGTATTATAGTTTAATTTTCTTTTGATTACTGCAAATTCAAGTTCATTTTATGGGGAATTTATTTAATGTAGAGAAGAGGAACTTTAGGCCACTCAAGATTCATCATTTTTCGTGTTTGATTTATATTGTAAATGAACACTAGTTTTATGCCTTCATATGACATTACTCGAGTTTGGGTAGACTCAGTTTGGAGTTTCTACTTCCGTAAGTCTACTTAGAAGACTGTTATACACTCGAAAGTGAAATTTCAGTATTCAGGTTGATTTTCGAATACTGCAGTAAGCTTTATGAAGCAGGTTCAGTGAAGAAAGCGGATTTGTTTTGATTTGCTAGGAATTTATTCCGATTTTTGACTTGATCCAGGTACTTTCTAACGTTTTTTTTTTTTTTTTTTTGAGATTCTGCATTACGTTTGCTTTAATAGATTCGATCAAGATCCATTATTGATGGACTAGACAGATGTTTTAAACACAGTTTGAAGACATTTGAATACATTCACCCTATGTTATTAACGCGAATCCCAGACTAGATTTATGTGGAAGCAGATATATCGCCAAAGCTGCAATTGTTATTTAACACTTATTGAAAGCTATGCATATTGATTGTGAATAATAATAACATAAGAGCAAATGAAATAATAATTTAACAGTGATTAATTGAACTGTAAAGAAACTTGTATAATTTTAGCAACAATATTTCATTGTGAATGTGAACTGTCAACTAAGCCGAATTCTTTGTTCACCAAGAAAGATAATTAATTGAAGCGCTAAAGGTATAGTAGTAGTGCCTGATTATATAAATGATATGAATGCTTAGTGTAGCATGATATTAAATTGCAAAGCCATGTAAAGGCTAATGTCCTTGATTATTAAAAGGGTATTCAATGGAATATTTCAAGTTGTAGTATGGAAAGTAATCCACTCAGATAGATTGTGAAATTAGGGCAGTTTACTTCAGTATCAGTTCAAGTAAATAATCTGTTGTGGAAATCATGCATTTTAGGCAAAATTTTCGACCATTTGTATCAATGCAATGCTTAACAGGCGTTATAACAATCACTAATTCCGGTCTGGTGAGGACAGTTCATTTAAAGGGGTGTTAAAATTAAATTAATGAAGTTAATTTTTGACTTAGCTTTATTGCTCGGTCAGAAGAGATAAATAAAATCAGAAAAACACAGCAATCATAAATATAATAAACCACATGGAAGATGTCACTTCTGAATCCTATTAAAAAATAACACACTAAGAAGGTGTTACAAAATGACTGTACATTTGTTTTATAGCTTTAAATATTTTTTCAGGGTATAAATTGATGTATGTCTTGTAAATATGAAAATTTCCAGGGTTTATATTTAAATGGTCCAATTGTTGTCAACATTTATGTTGAACCATGTATATGATTTGTGTTCACTCATTCTTGGGTAAAATGCAGTCAATAACATTGATGAATGTGGGGGCTGGCATTTTTCTCTCATGTTCATGAAACTTCGGATGGAAGTTGGGCACTCTGCCTTGAAGTATAATATAGTGACTTACACTATATTTTCCTTTCCTGAATAAATATTTTTGATCAATTTAAAATCTTCGAAGTGTGGTACTTTATAGAAACGATAAGAGAACACGTTAAGAAGGCCAGCGGTGGGTATTTCAGTGGTTTTCCCACACACCAGAGTTTCCGTTCATCGTTATTCTTGTGCTTTTGAGCTTTCTTATGTCGTTCACCATGGTTTTTCTTAACGTAGTCTCAGTTAGGAATTCCTGTACCCCATTTCCTCGTCTTATGTTGGGTAGAATCTGGCAAATTTTATAGCCGGGGTTTCCAGGCTCTACGATCCAGCTGTCTTCGTGGGATTCCAACATGCTGATGGTAGGTATTTCGGGTACAGTACGAAATAAATGACAACACATTGCACGAGGAACACATCTTGTACTCCAAGCACTTCCGCACAAAGCAAAGGAGAACACATTGCACGAGAAACTCATCTTGCACTCCAAGCACTTTGGAACGAAACAAATGAGAACACATTGAACGAGGAACACATGTTCACTCCGAGTTTGGCACGAAATAATGAGAACACATTGCACGAGGAACACATTTTGCACTCCGAGCACTTGGCACAACAACAAAATGAGAACACATTGCACGAGGAGCACATCTTGCACTCCGAGCACTTTGCAGGAAACAAATGAGAACACGTTGCACGAAGAACACATCTTGCACACCGAGCACTTTGGCACGAAATAAATGAGAACACATTGCACGAGGAGCACATCTTGCACTCTGAGCACTTAGCGGGAAACAAATGAGAACACATTGCACGAGGAACACATCTTGCACAATGTTTAGGAAATTTAACAAAAAGGACAATTACAGCGGGAAATGAAAGACACCCCTAGACTTTGGATACTCTGTTCTAAACCGTCGGCGTCGGAAGAAAAGAGTTTGACAGGAAAGATAACAGGGGAAGCAATGCCGGGCTCATCTGGAGTCCAGTGATCACCAACTTACTCACATCGCACTTGTTATGAGTCCCTGCGAACGGGGTGTTTGGGAGGCCTTGTGAGGAGATAGAATAGGGCAATATCTATGTGTACACGGCCAATTCAATACACTAGACTGCTCTCTTACTCAACTTTCTGGCTGACAGGCAGAGTGTGAGTTGGAGGGGAAACGGAGAGGAGTACGGTATAGCTATTGTCTCTCTCAATATGCAACTCGCACTACAGACAGCCAGGTGTTACCCTTTCTCGAAATGATTGCCAGCGGTCGAAATGGGAACTATTCTTTGTTTACTTGGGTCACACGTCAGCCTGCTTCATTGACAGGTACAGTTTCACGAGTAGGATATGACTCAGCTCCAGTAACCTCAGTCATTGTTTAACTGTCCGTGGTGACATGAGCTCTTGTGACGCTTATCTGACGTAATGCTGCTTGACTTATGTGAGGCTGCAATCTGTCATCACTGTCTCCTCCGCTTCGCCCCGCGGGGCAGGTACTACAATAAACAACAAACGCTGGCGAAGCCACGCTCAGCGGCAATCAAATCTTGAATGAGTAATATCAACTCACACCACCTTGCCTCCTGTCTAACTCCAACATTAACTACTCTAATCGAGTGATAGGTAAATTCCTGGGAACTTCGCCATCGGGAATTATAATTATACCTCAAAACTCCAGGGCAGTCAAAATAGTTAAGATTTAGTGCGAACATTTATAAATTAGTTGTTGCTGTTGTTGTGTTTGTTTGAGTCTTCAGTCTTTTGGCTGGTTTGATGCAGCACTCCATGCTTCCTTGTCCTGAGCTAAACGTTTAATCTTTATATAGCTACCACACCTTACATCCGAGGCTATCTGTTTAACATATTCCTACCATGGTCTACCCCTACAGCTCTTGTCCTCATCCCTATAATTATGTTTGCTATTCCAGGCTGTCTTAGTAAGTGTCTTACCAACCTACCTCTTCCCTTCATTAGCAATCGCCCTTAGCCGCGCCAACAGTCCAAGTTTCCAAACACCTACCGGAAATATTCCCACATAAATTTCTTCCCACTATTCCCGCAATTAGGGCAGGTACAATTAATCGATTAATTTCCGTTATCGAATAATCAATTAATCAAGAAAAATCGATTGTTTGAGTCCTCAATCTTTTGACTGGTTTGATGCAGCTTTCTACGCCTCCCTGTCCAGAGCTAATCGTTTCATCTCTATATAGCTGCCACACCCTACATCCAAGGCTATCTGTTTAACATATTCTAACCTTGGTCTACCCCTACAGTTCTTGTCTTCAACCCTTCCTTCCATAACTAAGCTTGCTATTCGTGGGTGTCTTAGTATGTGTCCTACCGACCTATCTCTTCTCTTCATTAGTAGTCGCCAGAAGCATCTCTCCTCTCCCACTCGTCTTAATACCTCATCGTTTGTAACCCTATCTACCCATCTGATCTTCATCATTCTCCTGTAACACCACATTTCAAATGCTTCAATTCTCCTCTTTTCTGCTGCACCAATGGTCCATGTTTCACTTCCATAGAGCACCACGCACCAGACAAAGGTTTCAAAAATGTATTCCTAATACCTAAATCTGTATTCGATGTCAACAGATTGCATTTCTGTAAAAATGCTTTCCTTGCCTGAGCCAACCTACTTTTATATCCGCTTTGCTTCTTCCATCACTGTTTTCTTTTGCTTCCTAAGTAACAGAAGTCTCCTACTTCCTTTAGTTTCTCCCCTACCAATTTGATGTCCATAGAGGTTTCTGATTTATTGCGGCTGCATTCCAATAGTTTTGTTTTCATTTATTAATTTTCATCGTGTATTCTTTCCTCAAGACGGAGTCCACACCATTCAAAAACTCATTCAAATCCTCAGGCTTGTCGGCCAAGATGACGATGTCATCAGCAAATCTCAGAGTTGAAATTATTTTGTCCTTGAATCTACTTTAAATTTCTCTCTAATTTCCTTCATTGCTTGTTCAATGTGATAAGTTGCAGCCATGCCTTACATCTTTCTGAATACCAGCTTCTCTCTCATGTCCTTCAGCTCGAATGACTGCTGTCTGGTTTCTGTATAGATTGTATATCACCCTCCTATCCCTGTACTTTAATCCAATCGTTTTCAAAATGTCAAACCATTTAGTCCAATCAACGTTATCAAAAGCCTTTTCTAAGTCTACAAATGCCATGAACGTTCTCTTATCTTTCCTTATTCTACCTTCCAAAATCAGCCTAAGACTCAGTACAGCTTCCCTTGTTCCCACATTTCTCTTGAAACCAAACTGGTCTTCACCCAACTCCGTTTCTATCTGGCTTTCCATCCTCTTGTAAATTATTCTAGACTGGATCTTTGAAGCATGAGTACTCAAGCTGATTGTACGGTAATCCTCACATCTGTCAGCTCCGACTTTCTTCGGTATAGGGATAATAACATTCTTCTTGAAATCAGAGGGTACCTCACCTGTCTCATAAATTCTACACACCAAGTGAAATAAATGAATGACAGATTAAATGAAACGATAGTGGAGAGTGTTGCTGGAATGAAATTGTGACAGGGAAAACCGGAGTACCCGGAGAAAAACCTGTCTGCCTCCGCTTTGTCCAGCACAAATCTCACATGGAGGGACCGGGATTTGAACCACGGACCCAGCGGTGAGAGGCCGGCGTGCTGCCGCCTAAGCCACGGAGGCTATCACTTCTCATTTAATCTTATTTTCTTATTTCATGTCTACTAATCAATTAATCGATTCTTCGGTTACCCGATTAATCTATTATATGGTTCATTGAGTAATCGACTGATGGTTCAATCGATTAATTGTTTTAGATAACATTTCAAATTATTCGATTAATCGATTATTCAACTATCGCAACCTGACACTAGACTAGAGCCAGTTAACTCGTGTTGTTTGTGACTCAGAGACCTCGTAATACAACGCTGTCTTTGTTTTTGTGGTTTTCTGCTCATATATAATATTTTGTGGCGAGTTTTTGAGGATCCAACCAGAATAATAGCTTTAACCCTCAAATACTCAGGACTGGTCAGCCAGACCGCTCACCTTGGTAATTGTAGGCCTAATAGTTACTCTCATCTGCTGCGACCATGAGCAGCGTAGGTTTCAGTAATCTATTATTGCTGGGTACGTATGTGTTTGAAGACATCAGTTTATCGCCAGCTGTTACGGTGAGAGCTGTGCAATATTTCTAAGTTCAGGCGGTTCACCTGACCATACCTGGGTATTACCGTTGTGAAATGACTTCCCCAGCCGGAAGCTCACGTAAAGTGATTGCCGCTAATAAACATATCCAAAGTGGCATTACTGAATGGTTTGAGGATGAGAATAGGAGTGATGTTGAAACGGATTGTGATGAAGGTTTTGCAATTGAATCCAACCGCATCTCAGACTCCTGTGTCCAGAGTTGATAAACGCACTATCAATAGCTCTGGTTTTTCCACATGTGGAGTGATGGTGAAACGGACTGTGATGAAGGTTTTGCAATTGAATCCAACCGCATCTCAGACTCCTGTGTCCAGAGTTGATGAACGCACTAGCAATAGCTCTGGTTTTTCCACTTGTGGAGTGATGGTGAAACGGACTGTGATGAAGGTTTTACCATTGAATCCAACCGCATCTCAGACTCCTGTGTCCAGAGTTGATGAACGCACTAGCAAAAGCTCTGGTTTTTCCACTTGTGGAAAAGAGGGCTTCAAACACTCATCTCGCCCATGAACTCAGGATCTGCATTAGAAAGATTTTGGGTGTAAAGAAGCACTGCCTCCAATTGAAGAGAAAATGCAAAAGAAGAAGACTTGCCACACGTGCACTCCAAGCAAGAAACGGAAAACTGCTTACATGGGCCATTCATGCAGAAATCCCATTTATCTGCAGTCCGCCAAAACAAAGTCTGCGAATATATCTGTGATTAGTTCAAAACAACAGAGAATGATAATGAGAGCTCTATTTGTGGATAATTACCGCCAATCTTGAGCCCGATCCATTGACTTGAACAATAAACTATGATTAAAAAAAACTGTTTGCAATTTTTGCTTCGTTTGCTGTTTTTCTTTGTATTTTCATGTTAGTGTACTGCAGTAGTTTGTGTCCTTCGCTTCGCATATCTATAGACAGTGGCAATGGTTCTCTTATATTGTTTCCGAATTCACTATCTAGGGCATAGGGAATTTAAGGAAATTTTGTATTCCATGTAATAAATACCAATAGCCAAGCGTTGCATGGGGTTTTTGTTTTATGTCTACGATATTTCTCCCAAATGAAACTGTCTGTCGTGAGATTGATCCAATCACCAGCACAATGAAGAAGAAAAGAATTTCATATTTTTTTCACATCTTACGGCTTCCAGAAAACAGAATTGTACGCCAACTGGTGATGAGAAATCTAGGAAAGAAAACTGGAGGAAAATGGATCCAAGAAATCCAACAAGATCTCAAAGCA
The DNA here is from genome assembly GCA_946902985.2 of Meconema thalassinum. NCBI lineage: Eukaryota > Metazoa > Arthropoda > Insecta > Orthoptera > Tettigoniidae > Meconema > Meconema thalassinum. The sequence goes on from OX336391.1 coordinate 560,714,651, forward strand.
GTTGGACTTAGGATAACAGATGCCGAGGAGAAAAATAAAATTAACACCATTCTTAAAACTCACAAATTTTCTGCAGAAATGACACATAGAAAGCCTATGGAGATTTCAGATGAGTTGAGAAAATCCCGATCTGAAAGAATGAAAAAGTACTGGAAAGAGCGCAAGAACCAAGCAGTACTACCTTCAAAGAAGAAGTGATTGTGGAACGACTCAAGTGGTCCAATGTGACCAATCAAGATAATAATAATAATAATAATTTAGATATACAAGAGGTCGCATAATCTATAGTTTAATTTTTTAACCTCTGTATCAATTCAACTCCTCGTGATGTAGAAAAACAAGGAACAAGGAGAGGCCTGTCAGACCGGACCTGGTTATGTATGTTTGATAATTGGGCCTGGATAATTGACGGTTAAACAACGTCAAGCAGAAACAAAGGATACAAATGAATGTAACTTACCATTACGACAAGTATGCTGGCAACTAGGAAGTTCTTCATGTTGGCTGTCACTGGGTAGACACTGGTGAATTGCAGAATATATTCTGCTCAATATTGAAGCCTCCGTGGCTTAGGCGGCAGCACGCCAGCCTCTCACCGCTGGGTCCGTGGTTCAAATCCCGGTCACTCCATGTGAGATCTGTGCTGGACAGAACGGAGGCAGACAGGTTTTTCTCCGGGTACTCCGGTTTTCCCTGTCATAATTTCATTCCAGCAACACTCTCCACTATCATTTCATTTCATCTGTCATTCATTTAATCATTGCCCCAGAGGAGTGCGTCAGGCCTCGGCAGCCGGCACAGTTCATATCCTCGCCGCTAGATGGGGGCTTCATTCATTCCATTCCTGACCCGGTCGGAGACTGGAAGCAGGCTGTGGATTTTCATTCTGCTCAATATATACGGTACCAAAAATGTGAGTCACGGTCTTTGTGATATGATAAAAAATTCTTTATCATTTAAAGGAAGGTCATTTAACTATTCCATGCCAGATAAAAGTGCATTTTTTCCTGGTTGTTAATATACCGGGAGGAAATTGCAAGCAGTAATGTGTTGTTGCAAAATGTTACCATTATTTCCCGGAAATACCAATTATTTTCTACTAGCAGGTACACGCGGATTCGCACGCTATGAAGACAATGGAGATGATGCAATATTGCTGATACGGTAATTGGTCTATTCTATTACAGCAGTCTCGGGCCTTGGCTCGGCTGGAAAATTCTGATGCCTACTGTATAGTAGTATGGGCCGCAAAAAGGGATATCCATAGAGTTGAGAAAGTCTACAGGGTACGATGTTACCTTATGTGAACACATTTTAAAATTACGTTTTTGGTTTTGGGATGTTTAGCTGAGACATAACGATTTTGTTGTCTGAAAACTTAACCTACAGTTGCCCATGGCCAAAGGGACTTTGTCTAAATGTACACCTGCTGCTGTTAAGTGTGTGTCATTGCGCTTTGTTAATAGTAATTGAGAATATTTTTTGAAGAAGGAACTGCACTCTTGCACACTGCAATGGCAAATCTATCGGAATATGGGGAATTACAAGTATTTTCCTTAAGCTATTCAAGGTGTAATTTTCTCACAATTATTGATGATTTGAACATCAACATGTCGCTATTAATAGACCTATAGTAAAATATCTCTCACCTTGGCTACTGATATACATTATGCAGCCTCTTGCAGTGTTACATCCCAGGGATTGAAATTCCAAGCAATCCTTTTGCCTCACATGCCTCTCTAAATATTGAAACTCCCTGATTATTGTGTTTTCAGAGGTCTTTGAAAGAGGTTGCCCTCGCACACGGTGTAGATGCATTGTCAAAGGAAAACATTCCATGTTACGAACATGGACCGTGTAACCTGTACCGAAAGCTTCTGTAGATTTAACACCAGACCAATTCTGAACAACAGTTCCTTGAACTCAGATTTGCCAATATTTTATTGTATTGTTCTATGTGCAATATCTCTGTACCTCAACATACAGCATAGTGCTTTGAAAATAATGTCTTGTGTAAATTTTGGAAAAGGTGGTGAATGTGGATTTTGGCGGTGTGGATACTCGCTCGTGGAAATAATTTGCAGTAAAATAGACTGGATCACAATTCTGCATGTACACATTGAAGTATGTATCGGCGGGATGCATTTAGTGTTACGGAAACGCTAATAGTAGGTAATGTAAGCCGTTCCTGGTGCAGGGCTAATGCGCAAGATGGCCGCCGCGCGCAACAAACCCTATGCTAGCGGTATAAAGAGAGAGTCATAGCTGGCCAGGGGCTAGTGGGTAACATGGCCGCTGCGCGCAACTGCACTCTTGAATAGCGGGATATTCAAATAATTATTTATTGATTATTAACTACCGGTATGATTTATTTATTATGTATTTAATATTTATTTTTATTTATTTTAATATTGATATGTCTTTAATGATATATACTTTATTTTCTTAAATTAATATTTAATTTATTATTTTTATTTATGTTTATTATTTTTTATTGCATCGAGGCACTAAACTGCATGGTCATTAACCCAAGAATTATCTAGCCCATAATTACAGAAACCTTATTTGAAAATTTAAATTAATGTATGTACGATTTCTTACTTTTATATATAAGATTATAAATTTTAGATTTTAGAATTTTATTTTTAGATTTCAGATTTTAAATTCTACATTTTAAGATTTTAAATTTTAGAATTTAAATTTTTAGATATTAAATTTTAGATTTAAAATTTTACATTTTTCATTTTAGATTTTAGATTTTTTGATTTTATTTTAGTCTACTTTCGATTTTTGCAAAAAATGAAAGTAGACTTATGAGATCAACACAGGGCGAAAAAAAGTGTGTCTGTCTGTGTGTGTGTATGTGAGTGTGTGTGAGTCTGTGTGTGTGTGTGTGTGTGTGTGAGTGTGTGTACTCTGAATGCCTGTCCCCCTATCAATTCGAACACGGTGAACGCGAATTGAACGAAATTTGGTACAAAGGTAGCACTAGCAAAGGACACCTCAGTGTCATGTTTTATACAGCCGCCATCTTGACGGAAACGTAATGGCGGCCACACAAATGTTCAAAGTTTAAATCAAATTACGACTAACCTAATCATCCGATCTCTACCAAATTTTTCAACAACATATCTTTATGGGGGAGCATCCTTTGACCAAACTAATAGGTCATCAACCTAATAGTTTGCGGATGGCGGCCATCTTTGTGTGAAAATCCATTCCCCCTATTAATTCGAACACGGTGAAACCGAATGGAACAAAATTTGGTACAGAGGTAGTACTAGCAAAGGGCACCTCAGTGTCATGTTTTATATCGCCGCTATCTTGAAGGAAACGTAATGGCGGCCACACAAATGTTCAAAGCTTAAATCAAATTACGACTAACCAAATCATCCGATCTCTACCAAGTTTTGCAACAACATACCTTTAACCAAATTAATAGGTCATTAGCCTAATAGTTTGCGGATGGCGGCCATCTTTGTGTCAAAATCGATTGCCCCTATTAATTCAAACACGGTGAAACCTAATGGAACGAAATGTGGTACAGAGGTAGCACTAGTATAGGACACCTCAGTGTCATGTTTTATATCGCCGCCATCTTGACGGAAACATAATGGCGGCCACACAAATGTTCAAAGCTTAAATCAAATTACGACTAACCTAATCATCCGATATCTACCAAATTTTGCAACAACATACCTTTATTGAGGGAGCATTCTTTGACCAATCTAATAGGTCATTAACCTAATAGTTTGCGGATGGCGGCCATCTTTGTGTCAAAATTGATTCCCCCTATTAATTCGAACACGGTAAAATCGAATGGAACGCAATTTATTACAGAGGTAGCACTAGCAAAGGGCACCTCAGTGTCATGTTTTATATAGCCGCCATCTTGACGGAAACGTAATGGCGGCCACACAAATGTTCAAAGCTTAAATCAAATTACGACTAACCTAATCATCCGATCTCTACCAAATTTTGCAACAACATACCTTTATGGAGGGAGCATCCTTTGACCAAAATAATAGGTAATTAGCCTAATATTTTGCGGATGGCGGCCATCTTTGTGTGAAAATCGATTGCCCCTGTCAATTCGACCACGGTGAAACCGAATGGAACGAAATTTGTTACAGAGGTAGCACTAGCAAAGGACACTTCAGTGTCATGTTTTATATCACCACCATCTTGACGGAAACGTAATCGCGGCCACCCAAATGTTAAAAGCTAAAATGTAATTACGACCAACCTAATAATCTAGTCTCTACCAAATTTTGCAACAACATATCTTTATGTGGGAAGCATATTCTGACTAAACTGCAAGATCATCAGCCCAATAGTTTGCAGATGGTGGCCAAGTATGTGTGCAAATCGATTCCCCCTATCAATTCAAACACCGTGAAACCGAATTAAACGAAATTTGGTACAGAAGTAGCACTAGCAAAGGGCACCTCAGTGTCATGTTTTATATCGCCGCCATCTTGACGGAAACGGAATGACGGCCACCCAAATGTTAAAAACTTAAATCAAATTACGACCATCCTTATAATTTGATCTCTACCAGATTTTGCCACAACATGCCTTTTTGTGGAAAGCATCTTATGACTGACTACAAGGTCAACAACCCAATAGTTTGCAAATAGCGGCCATGTATGTGTGCAAATCCATTCCCCATATCAATTCAAACACGGTGAAACCAAATTGAATGAATTTTTTTTACAGAGGTAGCACTAGGAAGGGTCACCTCATATTCATGTTTAATATCCCTATAGCAGTTTAGTCAGAATATGCTTCCCACATAAAGATATAGGGATATTATTATTCTCATGTAATTTATTTCAGGATTAGAGCATAACCCATCTCTTTTGGGTACATTCGTGTTGACCGACTGAAAAGCATTAAACTCTGGTTAAGCTACTACAACCAACATTCATTTATACTCCTTGAAAAGGACAAAGAGTTATAACAATACCCACGCATTTAGGAGAAAGTATGCTATATGTTCTTTTCTGAACATCTTGTTTTTCATTTAAGATTTGTGATAAAGACCAAACTACAAGGTCACAGACCTAACATTTGTTATTAATTTTTTTAACTTATATATTTTCATTTTATTTTATATTTAATTTATAATTTTTAGCACAAGGCTAATGCGCAAAATGGTCACTGTACGCAACCACATACATCAATGGCATGCTAACCTAACTTCACCTAACCTAACCTAACTTAACTTAACCTAACATAATCTCAGTTCACCTAACCAAACATGTCATCACATAACCTAACCTAAGCTGACTTATCAAACCTCACCTAACCTAACGTAACATAACCTGACATAACCTAACCTTACCTAACCTAACCTAACCTAATCTTACCTAACTTAACGTAACCTCAGTTCACCTAACCAAACTTGTTCTGACATAACCTAACCTAACCTCACCTAACCTAACTAACCTGACCTAACCTAAGCTAACCTGTAAAGCCTAGCCAGAGCCTAATGCACATTATCAAAGTACATGGGGGCACACGCAATTATCCCTATGCTAGTCTTATAGAAAGTAAGGTAAAGCTACTGCCATGGCTACTGCGCAACATAAGCGCCACGAACAACGAGCTTAGGTTTACAAAGTCAGTTAAGTTAAAAAAAGTAAAGGCGTTTGTTCATTTTTTTTTCCTTTCCCTAGGCTTAAAACCAGCACTAGGACATAACCCTATAGATAGGGTAACCATCCGTCCGGATTTCGTCCGGACAGTCCGGATTTTAAACATGTGTCCGGTTTGGCGTCCGGATTTAAAAATTGTCCGGAAACCGAATACGTGGCAAATATTTGGGGAAATTTTATTTCACACCGCATATAGGTTGGTCACATTGAGCACCAGGACTGCTCAGGCAGCTGCACCTGTTCTGTGTGCCGCTCCTGTCGCCATTTTATTTGGAAGGAGTGCTTTCAGTCAGTTTAGTGCTACTGTTTTGTTTTCTGGACTGCGTCCATTTCTAGACGTTTTATGCTATTAGTTTTCAGTATCAGTAGTTTTTAAGTACATAACAACAAAGTAGTGTTATAAATTGGGAAAATGCCGAAGCGTAAGTGTGTTTTTAACGACAAACTTAAAGAAGAATATAAGTTTCTGAGACAATGCCAAAATAGCAATGATCGCGTGAGGTGTACGGTGTGCAATTCAGAATTTTCGGTGGAACATCGTGGACGCTATGATATAGAAAATCATTTGCAGACTGAAAGACATAAGAAGGCGAATCAAGCAGCGTCCTCGGCAAGTAATAAAACATTTTTTAAAAAATACTGATGCCACTGATGCTGAGCTGCAATGTTCAGCAAAAGAAGCTACTTTTGCCTACCATACTGCAATGCATGGACTTAGTTTCAAAACGTCTGATTGCAATGCCAAACTGATTAAAAAGATTTTTGAACCGAAATTCTCGGGAGCTCGTACTAAGACCGAAGCCACCATTGTAAATGTAATATCCCCTTACATATTTGACAAACTTCTCAAAGATCTGAAGGATGAAAATTTCATTACACTAACAATTGACAGTTCAAACAGAAAAGAGGTTAAATTGACTCCTGTTTGTGTTCGTTATTTTAACCAAAATGAAGGTGATAACGTGAAGCTGTTCTTTTTGATGAACTTCCAGGTGAAACCTCTGATATCTTAGTAGAACATGTTTTAAAATGCATCAAAAAGTTCTCTATTGACTCCAAGGTCGTATGCCTATGCGCTGACAACACCAATACCAACTTTGGTGGTGTTAAAAGGCAGGGCCAAGGAAATGTATTTCGCAAACTTCAAAATGCCCTCTCAAGGTCAATTCTTGGCATTGGCTGTTCGGCGCACATTCTGCATAACGCAGGGCAGCATGCCTGTGATGCTCTACATGTGGACGTCGAGGCAATCGTTGTGAAAGTGTACAAATACTTCTTCCAATATACTGTCAGAGTGACTGCATTGAAAGAATTTTGTGCATCTGTAGAAGTAGAGTACAAAAGGATCCTTTCCCACGGCAATACGAGATTTTTTAAGCTTGATGCCAGCAGTAGAAAGAATATTGGTTTTGTTTGAGCCCTTGAAAGCATATTTCTCATCACTTAACAACTGCCCTGCAATAATTCAATCATTTTTTGAATACCCAGTCAATAAACGGCTTTTAACATTTGTTCACGGATGTCTGCAAATGTTTCAACTATCAATATTGAAAGTCGAGTCTGATCAAATATCAGCTACAGAAGCGACGCAAGTATACGAACAATTACTTGAGAAACTGGAAGAAAGGAAGGCTGACAATTACATACCATTTGCTGCTAAACAATTACTAAGGAAATTTAAAACTGAAGAAGCTATTAATGACAGCAAGGAAGAAGAGTTTTTAAAATGAGCCGAAGGTTTTTATCAAGCTGGCATTAGCTACTTGAAACTTTGGGAAAGCAGCTTTGACAAAGCTAAACACTTCAAGAGGTTGACACTACAACATGTCCCTTCTTGGGATGAAATGGAAGACAGTGCTCTGACAGTAGTCAGTGTCATACCAGATTCAATAAATGTGGATGAGCTATTTGATGAACGTTCGGCACTTATTCAAGTTTTGAAGAATCTGAGACCCGAATGAGACGCCCTGCCAAGAGAAGAAACCCCTAAAACTCATGAAAAGTGGAGACAATTGTTTGAAGTATTTTCCAAGAGCAATGTGTCCTTTGCGAATATTTACACACTTGTAGAATTCGCCATGTGTCTGCCTGGAACTTCAGCTCCAGCTCAGCGAATTTTTTCAATGGTGGGAGCAATATGGACAGCTGAACGAGGACGATTATATCTTTCAGTTGTCAGGAACCTGCTAGTTATCAAGGCAAATAATGATATGACATGCTCAGAGTTCCATGACCAAATAAAAAATAACAAGCCATTTCTGAAGAAAGTCAGCTCTAATGAAAAATACGATGCAAAGAAAATTGAGGAACCTGCCCCTGGACCCAGCACAGATTAATCTAAGACGAGAAAAAATTGTTCAAGGGATCAGTATGATATATGATGAACACTGATTGATGTTTATGTATATTCTTATGTAATCATGTTATGTAATTGTAAAGGGATTGTAAACCTATAAAATCAAGTTCAGTTCAATTCATTTTGTTCGTCCATACCCCCAGACCCCCCGGAAGATCCGACGTCCGGATTTGGCCTAAAAATATTATGGTAACCCTACCTATAGGCAAAGTTAACACCCACACAGGCTTACGGATAAATTATTCTCATGCCAAAGGTTTTTTTCAATTATAAGTACAAGGACATAGTTTACATGCAGTAGGTGGCAACTTTCTTTATGTTGTTTATCCCGCCACAGCATCCTGCAGGTTTCCATTAAATATAACAAGGCAGGTTTCCATTAAATATAACAAGGCAGAATACGTTATCCCAAAGCATATAGGTAATAAATGGGTTATGCTATACTTTTGGCTACATAGTTTTAGCTAACTAAGGGCAATTTCTTCAGATTACTGGAGGTTAACGGATGGATTAGGAGTAGGAGGTGGGTAGTAATTAAAATGTACAAGCAGTGGCCATGCAATATTTTTATTAGCCTATTTTCAATTTTGAAAAAATAGGCTTATGAGATCACCTTTTGTCCGTGTGTGTGTGCGTGTGTGTGTGTGATTCGTGTGTGTGTGTGTCCCTAATAAAATCTAGACGGCAGGAGCGATTTCAATGAAACTCGGAAAGTTCATAGCACTATTCCCGGCGACCTCGACCGTGCCCTTCAAATTTTGTTACGACTCACCAATCCAACATGGCGGCTGTGCGAAATATTTCACCAGCATTCAATATCTCCGAAACTATTACCGATATTACCCTGACATTTTCTATGGTGATAGAAGGAACTACTATAAGTTCACTTATGTGACTTTTGAAAACCTGGTAACTACAAAACCAACATGGAGGGCAAGCGAATTTGCGACATTTAAATAGACGTTTCTCGTGATTTGACCAACCAAACGCAATGAAACTTGGTACAATATATGTTTATATACATTGTAATGCACCGATATCTAACTTCGTTCAATTGTTTACATAATCACAAGATGGCGGATGTGCGAAATATTTCACCGGCATTCTATATATCTGAAACTATTCGCGGTATCTCCCTAAAATTTTGTACGGAGATAAAGGGCACTACTGAAAGTCCATCTATAAGACTATCAAAAACCGGTTAACTACAAAACGAACATGGCGGCCAAGCGAATTTGAAAATTTTAAATAGACCTTTCTCGCGATTTAATGTTCCAAGTGCACTGAAACCTGGTACAGGAAATATTTATACACATTGTAATCCACTGGTATCTAATTTATTTCAATTGTTTACATAACCTCAAGATGGCGGCAGTGCGAATTTTAAAATTAAGTTTTTATTTCTTGTGATGTAGTCATGCGATCGAAGTGAAAGTTTGAATAATGAACCTACGCAATAATTTTCCTTTAATGGTACATGACTCTATGGCCTATACATTTAACAATCCAACATGGCGACCATCCGAAATATTTATACGATACTGAATATCTACGAATCTATTTTAGCAATCAAACTGCATTTTTATGTTCATAGGGGCTATGAACTTAAGTTCACCTATAGGACTTTAAATAACCTGGTGATCACAAATCCAACATGGCGGTGACGCGAATTATAAATATTCACATGGACGTTTCTCGCAATTTAACCATCCGAGTGCAGTGAAACTTGGTACAGTAAATCCTTATACGAATGTTAATCCACTGGCATCTAATTTATTTCAATTGTTTCCATAACCTCAAGATGGCAGCTGTGAAAAATTTTAAAATCTCCTTGTTTTTCCTTGTGTCCTAATTATGCAATTGAAGTTTGAATACTACACATTCACAATAATCTGCATGTAACAGTACATAACTCTAGGACCTACATATATAAAATCCAACATGGCGACCATCCGAAATATTTAGTCGGTTCTTAATATCTAAGAATCTATTACAGCAATCAAACAGAAATTGTGTATGTTGATAGTGGCAATTAACATAAGTAGGATATATGAAAATAGGCTGTATAGTTCTTCACGGAACTACTTGTTTTTTTATTAATTTAAATACATTTACAATATTTACACATAATAATTTGTTTCTATTTTTTGTTATAAATTGTACAGTTGTTGTTTTTTTTTTGTTTTCTATTTTTTTATTATTGGGTATGATTACCATTTTTTCTTTTCTTGTTGCTTGATTGGTGTTGTTTTCATTTTTGTAGTGCTACCGTTCTATTTTTTAAATTGTTTTGGTTTATGTATTTGCTAGATGCAGGTAGAGACTAGAGTAATACATTTCCTGTTTAATTTTATGAATTTGATATCTATAACGTAACCCTTTAAGTATGGTCAACGGTTGAGTAATGACCATAGGCATGTGTAGCTATACCATTAGAATCAATTACTCTTTTATCATCACCAGGACACAAAGCAATTTTGTTTAGCTATATAGATGATATGTCATGTTGTTCAGAAGCGATAATGTTCATTGGTATTCTTTTTGCCTCGTTCTTTATGATAAAATCCTTATAATCTTGAAAATTATACAATTTTTGACAACGCCTGTACTAATACCTTTATTTTTTTATTTCTATGCCATTTATGTCCAATGCATACATTTTAGCTGTAAGTCCAGCAAATGCTTTAATAATACGTCCACAAGCCTCGTCTTTAAATTTTCCCAACGTTTTTTTGTTTGATGTTGAGTGACATATATGATTAGTAGGATAATCAGATGTGTCAAGGTGTTCTAGAAAATTCAACTTGTCTTGATAAACATCTTGGGTGTTAACCAAATAAATAAACGAGTCTGTGTCCATATACATTAGTTTAAGAATGTCAATGCCATAATAGGGTAGCAGGACATCATAGTGGTGAGAATACATGAGAGTTTTTGAAATATCCACTATACATATTCCAATATATATAGGCGTATTGAATACAATGCTACCTTTAGCCATGTGGAATGCAGCTAGGTTAGGACCATAATTTTTTCTGTCGATGAATTTTAGCTATTAGCTTTTCAGCCTTTTTTCTATCAGTAACAAGATGTAGATCTATTCTTTTACGAATATTATTCCATTGTTTTTCCAAAAATTGCATTGTTAAATAATTTGTACAGATTTTTCTCAAATTCATTTTTGACTTGTTTTTGAAGGTTGTTATTAAAATCAACGTTTGCCTTTAGCCAAGGCCTCTGTTGAAACTTTAACACACGATGAATTTTTATCAATTTTAGTCCATGATTTAGAGCCTATTTAAGGGCCATGTAATGAGAAACGTATCGCCTCCGATTTCCAAGATGAGGAATGAGTTTCTTCACAGGCGAGTCCTTAGGTTTATACACTCTGGTAGGAAAGGTAAATCGTTGTGTAGATCATGAAGGTTAGATGGGTAATCGACATCATCGTCTAGAATGTATCCAACAGGATTGTCTTCCTTTAGCGTTTCTAGATAACAGTATCTGGAGAGACCCACTGAAATCCACCGTAAGGAAGAGAGTGGCACATAGCCCACCCGTATTGGTTGTTGGCATCATCATCCGTAATAAACTGTGACGTTTTCTCGGAATCATATGTTTTCATGTATTTATTGTTAGTTTCAGAGTACCGATGATACACCTGGCATATTTCTCCACGTATTCCAAACTATATTAAAAGAACCTGTTCGTAATCCTGTAGCAATTCCAGTTCAATTCCAGTGTAAAGGAGCATTGCCTCGAAACTTAAACCAGGCGAAGTAAAGAAGTGTGCAGCATCTACTACGTGTGTTTCTAGTGTTTGGTTTCTAAAAGATTCAAAGCTGTCTGCAAGAAGGAGTACATCTGAAGTTAAGATAGAAGTCACTATATTCCCCCAGACTTTTAATTTTGAACTGATTCCATACATTTTCGGCATGTTCATAGTCTTCTTTACTAACATCTTCTTGACTTAATTTGTTAAAGAATGCCTCTTTTGGAGGTAAACACTTTTCACTTAATTTTCCCATGAATCAATGTAATCATAAGGAAATACACCTTTACGAGTCATAAGCGTTGCATTTTCTTTTCCAAAGTACTTGTCTGTTTCAGGGTATGATGTTAAGTTTGTAACTAAGTTTTCCAAACTACTCGGCGTCAACCGAAACGTATCAACAAATCGAAGCTTAACATTTCCTACATATTTGGTGAAGGATATGTACTTTCCTTTAGAGTTAGGAATAACGTCCACTCACTCTGTAGTACATCCCAACTGCTTTACAATGAAATTTGCATCATATCCACTCATATTATGTAGAAATACAGGAACAGGTAAATGTGTTTTACACCTCAAATTACAGTTAGTATGAGCGATTGCACGGTATTCGCCTATAATATGGCAATGATCTCTAACCTTCCAGTCCTCTTTGGAAAATGTTTTATGACACAGATAACAGGTTTCATAAGATTGGAACTCTGCTTCTTGATCATGGGTTAAATCCTTTGGAACATTAACGCTGTAAAGGCGATCAATATCATTAGCTATTGTTTTCAAACAGTCCATAAACTTTTCTGCAGCGTCAGGACCACGATAAATAACAGGTTGGCTCGGAAGGTTTGTCTTCATTGTTCCACAGCTGGTGATGGTGTGACATATATTCAAAAGCTCATAGGGACATGACGCTGGTATGGGACTGTATAACATGCCTCAGGATTAGGTACACATGACTGATATGGTAAGTGTATACTTTTGAAATCTGCAAAGATAACGTAAGGTATTCTCAGCATTTTTTCCACATTTAAATACTTCAGAATTGGGGTTTTAATAGGCATTTCAACCCTAGAAATGTCATGCAGGACACACAATGCTCTATGTTCTTTTAATATGTCTATCCCTCGTTGGCCATATTAATTATCGAAGTAAGTAAAACACCGTTTACACGTATATATATTATGTCCATGGTGCGTAATCTAATGTCCTACTTGTTTATCAAAATCTTTGATAAAGACGTAGTGGTTCTGGCCAAATAAATAACTTAGCAGAAGGAGGTCGCGATGGTCTTGTAGCTCTTGATCCACAACCTTTAGAGGAAACAGTTTGTTGTCTTCTTCCAGTCTAAATATATTAATGGATATGTCGTTGGCTTTCTCAAATTTGGTAATGTCAGATAGCCATTTCTTCACTGTCCCTATCATCGTCAAAATGAATAAACTAGAGTTGACAACGTGTTGTGCTATATGTCAAATGCCAGCCAATAAGAGCCCGCCGGCGGCCATTTTATATCGCTCCCGCCAAATCCTTCAGATTCTTATTTTCAAAATACAGGTTTTATTTTATAGAATGAACAAACACTGGACAATTTCCACGCGGATGAAGGACGCCCTAAATTTGGAAGGTAGTGACAACTAACATAATTTAACTTCACCCACTGGAGAGTAAGCATCTTGTGTCTGAGATCTGTGCCTGTTAGATCGGTTGCAACCCACGGAAGGTTAAACATCTTGTGGCTGAGATCTGTGCTTGTTAGATCGGTTGCGACCCACGGAAGGTTAAACATCTTGTGTCTGAGATCTGTGCCGTTTAGATCGGTTGCGACCCACGGAAGGTTAAACAGCTTTTGTCTCACAACTGTGCCTGTTTGATCGGTGGCGACCCACGGAAGCTTAATCATCTTGTGTCCGAGATTTGTGCCTGTTAGATCGGTTGCGACCCAAGGAAGGTTAAACTGCTTTTTAGATGTCAAAATGGTCACGTAGCTTCTGTTTTAATTTTTCTCCTCTCTAGGGGCAGTTCAAAATGAATTTGAGGATGAAATGTCAACATAGATGTTTCCATGAGACGTGACCAACATGTAAGCAAAGTTCCCTTGTAAGTAAGCTTAAGATAAGAAGCCTATCGAGGATTGTGAAGCTGTTGGTTGGTTCCTTAGTTTAGGGGCTGCGACAACGCGGTCATGTAGCCCCGTGTACTTTGGGTGTGTGTAGAAATTGTCTGATAACCGGTGTTAATTGTGATGGCTGTATTAGTATGTGTTATCTGTGATTCAGGAAGAAGGACTGAAGACGATTAATTTGTTCAAGTAGTTCCTACTTTTGCTATCAAATGCTACCATCCACGCCACCTATCTGCGGACGTGGCTACTAAATGCCATCGCAGTCAGCATCTGGCAGCGAACGTTGGAACTAATATAGCGTTACCTAACTAACCTACAAATTTAACTTCCACAAGTGTAGTTGGTGGATGGTTTCTTTTTCATGCCATAAATCTATGACATGAGACCGCCAGCTTTACTTCCCCTCCGAAGGAAGGCATACTGAGGGATATTTAACGCTCTTAAAAAATCCGACGGCTTCAGCCGGGTTTGAAACCGCGATCTTGGACATAGAAACTCAGCATGCTACCAACTACGCCACTGAAGCCGCTCATGTGAAGGTGCTGATGATTGTTGTTTCAAGGGTGAAACATAGGTATCCTAGAAGGTTGTAACATTTTGTATTATTAATGAATAGTTTATTTACATTTAATACAACAAACTTGGTATAGTGGAGTGAATTTACGTAAGTTACTGTTTTTAGTGTTATCCAGGAACAATAAGAAATTGTAGCGTCACTGTCTCCAACATCAGGTATGGTCTGAAACAAAAGAACAAGTAGAAATAAAATCAGCTGACGTAAGAGTGTTATCCAGGAACAATAAGAAATTGTAGCGTCACTGTCTCCAACATCAGGTATGGTCTGAAACAAAAGAACAAGTAGAAATAAAATCAGCTGACGTAAGAGAATTTCTTAATCCATCTCCTCAATCTTATTTGATAAGTGATTCATAGTACACTAATAACCATTTGACTAGAAATACGAATACGCATTCAGATAAAATTAACATAGACTATATCAAGTTAGCAACACACTTGTAGAAATTTACTTATTCAGTGTTCATAATTCTATTCTGTAGACATTTTGCTTTAAGTATTTCTCAGTAGTATTAGCCAAGCCTTCGTGGATTATTTTGGAGGACGGACGGTGAGCGTTTACGAGTAGTTTCGTGATGCTTCAGCCTACCAGCCTTGTTGATATTAATAAAATTTTCTTATTAATAAATCTAACACTACATGTATTTTTCTAACAGCTGTATTAACCGTGTATTTTAAGATTCTGTTGGTCTTTAAAGTTGTTGTTTGAGGACCGTTTTATGGTTGACGTGAGATCCAGTGGCGGCTTCACGCTTCAAGGCTGGGTGAATAATCTCCAGAACGCTTTTCGGGTTGTTAGGACCTTTTTTTGGTATCTGACGTTTCTCCAACAAGTGTGGATGGCATTTTCAAAGATTTCTTTCTGAATGGTTTGATATGAAGCTTATTTGTAGTTTATATACAGACTACTATTGGAGTGTTCTCGAATTCACACGAAACGCGAACCGATTCTGGTAAGTTTCTGGTTGTCAGCTCCCTTGTTTCCTCCCCACGTGGGGATGTTATTGGTATACTCTATGTGATTGGTTGGCTGCTGTGGGATCCTCCTCCCGTGTACGGTAGTGAGGGGAGTAAAGCATGACTGGAGTGTTCTCAAATTAACACGAAACATGAACGGATTCTGGTGGATTCTGGTTGACAGTTCACTTGTTTCGTTCCTACGTGGGGATGTTATTGATATAGCCTACTCTATGTGATTAGTTGGCTGCCGTGGGATGCTCCTCCCAGTGTACGGCAGAGAGGGGAGTGAAGCGTGACGTAGGTCAAGTTTCAAGAATTTAGACTACAGTTGTAATACTTAGAGTTGGAGTCTGACAGTTCTTAGAGGGAGGTCCTTTTACTGCCTACCGGGGTGGGTTAAAGAGAGGTGGGGGTATGGTTGTCATGGAAACGGGGTGGGGCGACTGCTGTTGCCATGGAGATAAGCCCTCTGGCCAGGTCGTGTTGAGGAGGAGTTTGTAGGAGTTGCCAAACCTCGCACTTCTGAGTTAGATCTTGTCACAAGCAGTTCAGCGTGAGTGTTATTCTATTTGTGTTTCTGTTTGGAGGCCGCCATTAAGTATCTAACGGTATTTTAAATACTAATTACGTAGACCTACAATTATTGTATTGCAATATATATTTCGAGCATTATGAATACTCCTCGAGGGAGAGGGAGGCCCAGAACTCGTCCACCTCATGGAAAAAATACCGCCGGTCATGGTGTGACAATTCATCACCAAGGAAGAGAAATTATATGTGCCGCTAGGGAATTCTTTGAAGAGGAGGCTAAGAGTTTTTCGGAAAGGAATGTTCCTTTAATTCCATTCCAGAGAGTTCAAGAACGCACTGCGAAAGCCCTTAGAGTTAGTAAAACTACTGTGACAAGAGTTACGATGGAGAAATATAACAACTCAGAAGAGGGTTCATCTAAAATCTCCATGCCTGGAAAGAAGCGGCCTAGAACCTCCAGAATTACAAATCTGGATCCGTTTAAAGACGATGCTATTCGCCGGCACATATATTCTTACTACACCAGGAGGGAACATCCAACAATTCAAAAACTGTTATTTACACTTCCGAACGACTTATTTAAAGGCCGTTACTCTTCCTTACTGAAAGTGGTTCATAACCTTGGTTTTGAATATAAAGCTATCAACAGTAGGAAGCTGCTGATGGAGAGAGGTGACGGACTGAGCCAGGATCGAACCTGCCAAGTTGAGCTCAGAAAGCCAGCGCTCTACTGCCTGAGCTTTTCAGCCCGACCTCTGTTAAAGAAAACCGAACATAAGACCAAGTCAGTCATGGTCTGGCCTGGTAGTCTACAAGAAAACACAGCGATCAGAATGAACGAACAAGCCAGCCGGAAGTGAGAAGGGTAGGGTATGGAATGCAGGAATGTGGCAACCGCGTGAAATGGCACGTGCAATGCTCCTCCCTCCAGCACTAGCTGTCAGACGTCAACTCTAAGTATTACGACCATTGGGAGAGACTGGCGGCTGTTTCCAAATCGTATCCCTATAGAGTACTGCATCTCCATTTATCTGTTAATTTTTTGTAATTGCTTGTAATTTCTTTGCAAAGCTTGGGGTGGTAGTTTTACATTCTAGAGAGTATTCCTGTGTCTTCGAAAGGAATTACGAAATCTATGCATATGTGAAGTTTTGAAGCCATGTATTCAGTGTTGCCTGTACAAATTATCAAATTTACATTTTTTCAGTTGGTCAAAACGGTTTTTCCTATTTATATGAGCTGGGATAAATATATAGCACACTTGCAGAGCAGCATCGAATTCAAATAAATTCAGAATTTAAAATTATCGTCATAATATTCCGTACGCTAAGTAGAAAACTCACAGAAGCTGAAACGCAACCCTTATGAAAGAGGACAACATGGAGTCCAACTGGCAATAAATCACAGTCAGATGTTGCTGAGAATGAACACCGGGAATCCCACAGAGAGACTCGGAGGAATTGCTCTCCCTAGTGTGAAACAGAGACAACAGTGTTTTCTAGGAAGAAATCACGTGACAGCTACGCATCTTTTTGAGATTACGACATCTAGAGCACATGGAAATAAATAAATAAATAAATAAACTAATTAATTAATAAATAAAAGAGCCTCCGTGGCTTGGGCGGTAGCACGCCCGCCTCTCACAGCTGGGTCCGTGGTTCAAATCCCGGTCACTCCATGTGAGATCTGTGCAGGACAAAACTGAGGGACAGGTTTTTCTCCGGGTACTCCGGTTTTCCCTGTCAAAAATTTCATTCCAGCAACACTCTCCACTATCATTTCATTTCATCTGTCATTCATTTCATCATTGCCTCAGAGGAGTGCGACAAGCTTCGGCAGCAGCCACAGTTCATATCCTCACCGCTAGATGGGGGCTTCATTCATTCCATCCGTGACCCGGTCGGTCAACTGGAAGCAGGCTGTGGATTTTCATTTTCAATTAATAAATAAAAGATACCATCATCTCATAGTTATCAACGAATAAGCTGTCTTAAGATGTAAAATTTGAATACATTACGTGATGACCCCTGAAGGACAGAACAGGACGCAAATCGCCCAGCCAATGAATGATTTCAGAATGGGGATTTACAAAAGCAGCAAGATTGGGGAGAAACGATTCAACCTCATTTACATGAAACTGTGCGATCAATTTCTCAAAATTCATGCAGATTGTGAAAGGGAATAAATTAATTAACATTCTTGGAACATTTCACGCCAGAAATCAGTGATACGGATAAAGGGGGAATAATTTTAATACTTGCAATGCTTTCAGGTATATAGTGTGTTTTACAGGGTCATCGAAAAATAATGCTAACATTTTAAAAAAATGATAGCACCGAAATCCTTTATGTTAAACGCGTAATTATTTCACTGAACGCCAGCTGGTTAAAGTAAGTTTTGTTTTGGAGGGGACGTGACCTTGCTATGCGCACACTAGATGCGCAGTAGCCAAGATTGGCCGGGGGCGCGCGCGCGCCAATGAAGTCCTGACCACACCCCTTTGGATTTTCTTTCTGAGGGTATATTAAAAACATTGTGTATGCAGAAAAAATTAGGGATTTGGAGCACCTGCGGGAGTGAATTTCTGCCGCAATCTTGACATTTACTCCTGAAATGATTGCACGTACCAATCCAGCCATTGGGAAACCGTGCGTTCAATGCGGATGTTGGAGGTCGGCCTGGCCTAGATTTTTTCTCTACAGTCCCTGTTTCCTTAAACTGATTAAACCATCGAATGACAGCTTTGTAATCAGGTGCAGTGTGTCGGGCGGTGCAGTCATTGGCGCGCGCGCCCCAGGCCAACCTTGGCTACTGTGCATCTAGTTTGCGCATAGCAAGGTCACGTCCCCTCCAAAACAAAAACTTACTTTAACCAGCTGGCGTTCAGTGAAAGAATTACACGTTTAACATAAAGGGTTTCGGTGCTATCATTTTTTAAATGTTGGCATTATTTTTCGATGACCCTGTATGTGGTTACCCCACCTAATCTATTCGGGCAAAAGTGTGTTGACCAACTTATACTTATTTATTTATTTATTTATTTATTTATTTATTTATTTATTTATTTAGCGTATGGCTTTTAGTGCCGGGAGTGTCCGAGGACATGCTCGGCTTGCCAGAGTTTGTAGCTGCTTCTATACCCCATGGGGTGAGCTGGTTGGCTCCTTAGTTTAGGGGCTCCGACAACGCGGTCATGTAGCCCCGTGCACTTTGGGTGGGTGTAGAATTTGTCTGATAACCGGTGTTAATTGTGATGGCTGTATTAGTGTGTGTTATCTGTGATTCAGGTAGAAGGACTGCAGATGATTAATTTTTTCAAGTAGTTCCTACTTTTGCTACCAAATGCTACCGTCCACACACTTAGCTGCGGGCGTGGCTACTAAATGCCATCACAGTCAGCACCTGGCGGCGAACGTTGGAGCTAATATAGCGTCAACAAACTAGCTACAAATTTTAGCTTCCACGAGTGTAGTTAGAGGAAGGTTCTTTTTCATGCCATAAATCTATGACATGGGCCCGCCAGCTTTACTTCCCCTCCGAAACAAGGCATACTGAAGGATTCCTTTAACGCTCTTAAAATATCCGACGACTTCGTCCTGGTTTGAAACCGCAATCTTGGGCATAGCAGTTCAGCATGTTACCGATTACGCCACCGACTGAAAAAGAATAAATTGATAATTTAAACATCTATTAAGTGTAGTTGATGACGGTTGTACTATAAGGAGAAACAAAGTACAAACTAACTAACAAGGGAATATCGTCCTGCAAATGATCAGAAAGGTCATCAGCACACTGTTTTGTTTGCCACGGTGGGTGAGTGGTTAACGTGTCGGTCTACTAACCCCAAGCTTGCAGATTCGCTCCTGGCCGTGGTAAGTTATTTTTGAAAGGCGGCAAAAATTACGACACTATGTCATACGATGTTCGCTTGTCAACGAACCCATTTGAATTCAGTAGGCCGTGTTCACAATGGCAAAATTAATCTTGGTAGTTTATGCCAACACCAAGTTCCTCATTTCTCTATTAGAAAGCGCTATAGTCTTCAAGGAGCTTAGATATCTAACATCTTTGACTTTCATAGTGCTTCAAGGAACAACGTAATTTGACATGCCAGCTACCCTCTGGGTGTCAAATAACAAAGTTTGCACCCGGCACCTGAGGCCATACGATATTATTATTATTATTATTATTATTATTATTATTATTATTATTATTATTATTTTATTATTAGCACACTGTTTGGAATTGAGCCTACCTTGTAGTGGTTTATTCTGTGGTGGAGACCACCGTAGTACTAGTGGATTCCGTTATCTCAACAGGAGCAGCATTACCGCTGGTGGTGTCTATTGCAGGTTCGGCGGTGGTAGTAGTTATATTCCGTCGTGGGAATGGAAAACGCCCTGGTCGTCCATAGTGCCATCCATGCTGAAATTCACAAGTAAAATATTATTAGACCAGGCACGGTGGCCGAGAGTGCTAAGGCGCTAGCTCGTGACATGCTGACAATTGGAGAACGTGGGCTTAAATCCCACCACGGCGTTCCTGAAAATGGTTTCGTGGTTTCCCATTTTCACCACCAGGCAAATGTCAGGACGGTTCCTTTCAACTGGTCCACTGTGTTCCAAAATCCTTCGCTGACCCTTCCTTAATTTGACCCAAGGTGGTCGACTGTCACCACCCCCAGTTGTTTCTTATGACAAAGTGTGTTCAGCTTCCAGATACCGTCCTTGTGACGGTAGAGGAATGATCCCTCGCAGAGTCCGTGGGTGAAACTGAGCTGGGAGGATAATAATAATAAATAAATAAATACTAATAGACCCGTGTGCCGTGCGAGAACTCTCGCATGTGTATAAACCACCCGTCTCATGGGCGCCCACAGAGGGGGGGGGGAGCATGCCCCCCCCCCCTCCCTTCCTGGAATCTTGAAAAGTAAAACGATATGAAAATCAGATTGAGAAGAAATGTTTTTTGCAAAAGTGCTTACGGTATTCTAATTAATTTTGTGCCAAATATAAATACTTCAAATATTTAACCTTCCGTCGGGCGCAATATTAAATATAGCGGCTGTGGGCGCATTAAGCCTGTCTGGCATAACTCACAATTCAGAATTTTAAAATATTACAATATTTGCTGAAGAACAGTTTTGCTGTAATTAGTAAATACACTCATTCGTTCTCTACATATTACGTAATGGTGCTCGATCAGGTGGAATATGCCATGCAGATCACTTTTGCAACCAAAGCAAATTTGTTGGAGGGTCATTGTCAAACTGGCCGATATGCACTTGAATGTCATGTGGAAAGAGGTAACTACTGAAAGGTGGAAGTATATTCACCCCCGCGAATGACGAATATGAGATAAGAACTCGTGAGCTTGTCAGCTCACAATCAGTTGCACCCACCGGAAGGTTAAATTGTTTACAATGAACGGCCACCTAGACTGTGTCTGTGTGCTTATAATAATTATTATTTATTTCGTGTGCATCGTCTACGAATGGATTTGTATTTAATTTAAAGGTAAGTAATGCAATCGTATCATATTATATACCGGTATAATCCAAAAACGAGGTACTGACTCGTTAATCATCGCTGACATCGCATCTTTGTTACCACAAGGGCTGTGAAACTGAAATTTTGCATTTCGATTACTCTCTGTTTGTAGGTGCTCACTAAGAAATGTTCTTAGAATATTCAAGCTTTTAGTGCATCTGTTCGGCTATTTGGCACTCATGCATGGGTTAATATCATGGGCGCCCGCAGATGGAGGGGAGGGGCAATGTGGGACCGTGCCCCCTCCCCCCTTGATCTCCGAAAATGTTGAAATTCGAATGTTCATTTTCACACCAGTGGAAGTTACTGATAGTCGACTGACAACTGTTACAACGAAATTCTGTAATGTTGCTGACGTAATATGTAAGTTATTTACAATTTTTAAAAAATATGGTTCTAATGATGTCATGCACTCTGCCAACAATGGATGATGATGATGATAATTGTTGTTTTAAGGGGTCCAACAGCTAGGTTATCGGCCCCTAACCACCAATGGAAACATAGCTCCAATTTTTAGCCTATTTTCAATTTTGAAAAAATAGGCTTATGAGATCACCTTTTGTCCGTGTGTGTGTGTGTGTGTGTGTGTGTGTGTGTGTGTGATTCGTGTGTGTGTCCCCCCCCCTAATAAAATCTAAACGGCTGGAGCGATTTCAATGAAACTCGGTATGTTCATAGCACTATTCCCGGCGACCTCGACCGTGCCCTTCAAATTTTGTTACGTCTCACCAATGCAAAATGGCGGCTGTGCGAAATATTTCACTAGCATTCAATATCTCCTAAACTATTACCGATATCGCCCTGAAATTGTGTACGGTGATAAAGGGTACTACTAGAAGCTCACCTATGAGACTTTCAAAAACCTGGTGACTACAAAACAAACATGGCGGTCAAGCGAAGTTGAGACTTTTAAATAGACTTTTCTCGCGATTTAACTATCCACACGTAATGGAACTTGGTACAGCAAATGTTTATACACATTGTAATGCACTGGAGTCTAATTTAGTTCAATTGTTTACATAACTTCAAAATGGCGGCTGTGCGAAATATTTCACTGACATTCTATATCTCCGAAACTATTACAGATATCACCCTGCAGTTTAGTACGGTGATAAAGGGTACTGATTCAAGTTTACCTATGCATATTTCATAAACCTGTAAAGTAGAAAACGAACATGGCGACCAAGCGAAGTTGAGTCTTTTAAATAGACTTTTCTCACGATTTAACCATCCAAACGTAATGAAACTAGGTACAGCAAGTGTTTATACACATAGTAATGCACTGGAGTCTAATTTAGTTCAATTGTTTACATAACCTCAAAATGGCGGCGGTGCGAAATATTTCACTGACATTCTATATCTCCGAAACTATTACAGATATTACCCTGCAATTTTGTACGGTGATAAAGGGTACTGGTACAAGTTTATCTATGTATATTTTATAAACTTGTAAAGTAAAAAACGAACATGGCGACCAAGCGAATTTGAAATATTTTAATAGACTTTTCTCGTGATTTAACTCTCTGAGCGCAGTGAAATGTGGTACAGTAAATGATTTTGCAGATTGTAATGCACTGCCATCTAATTTAAATCAATTGTTTACATAACCTCAATATGGCGGCTGTGCGAAATTTTAAAATTAAGATTTTATTTCTTGTGTCGTAATCATGCGATCGAAGTGAAAGTTTGAATAATGAACCTAGGCAATAATTGTCTTTGAATGGTACATAATTCTATGGCCTATACATATAACAATCCTAAATGGCGAGCTTAGGAAATATTTAGACGGTTCTCAATATCTATGAATATTTTACAGCAACCAAACTGAATTTTTTTATGTTCATAGAGACTATGATCATATGTTCACCTATAGGACTTTCATTAACCTGGTGAGCACAAATCCAACATGGCGGCGACGCGAAGTATAAATATTTAAATGGACGATTCTCGCGAATTAACTATCCGAGTGCTGTGAAACGTTGCACGTTAAATGCTTATACAAATGTTGATCCACTGGCATCTAATTTATTTCAATTGTTTGCATAATCACAAGATGGCTGCTGTGCGTAATTTTAAAATCTCGTTTTTACTTCTTGTGTTCTAATCATGCGATTGAAGTTTGAATACCACACGTACACAATAATCTTAATGAAATAGTACAAAAATAAAAATCCAACCTGGCGACAATCTGAAATATTTAGACGGTTCTCAATATCTACGAATCTGTTACAGCAATTAAACTGAAATTTTGTATGTTGTTAGAAGAAATAAACATGAGCAGGATATTTGAAAATAGGCTGTATAGTTCTTTACGGAACTACTTGTTAATACGGTTATGCCTATACCAGACCCAAAACAACTGTGAACATGGGCTTGCCCAGTAGCGTGCGTCCAGCTGAGCACTGTTGTCACAGTGAGACTTGCGGAGACGACACAGCTCTACACTCGCAGTATACGCACGACCTTCCTCGTGAACACAAGGCGCTCCGAATGTAAGTTCATGTACGAGCTGAGGGGCATAATCCTACTAATATCTATGCTCACAACGGAGTGTGCACAATGTGATAAGAGCCAGATATAAGATGCCACACAAACGTTATTCGTGAAAGTTACCACCTCCTGGTGTAGCGACCAGCATTCTTGGCTGTCGCCCAGGAGGTCCGGGTTGGATTCCCGGCTCTGCCAAGCTATTTAATTCTAGTCTGAGGGCTGGAACAGGGTTCGCTCAACCTCGTGAGACAAAACTAGGAAGATGTGGGTTAGATTCCTGCCTCAATCATCCTGAAAGTGGTTTCGCATTTCTACTCCAGGCAAATGCCGGGATGGTTCCTAACTTAAGGCCACGGCTGCCTCCTTCCCAGTCCTCACCAGAATACAAATACACACACTCTAATAACGACACCACAGTAACCGAGATTTTCAGACACGTACATGGGGCTAGAGTACCAATATGTCCAAGCCCCTCAAATAAAACAACAATATTACAACGTTATTATATCACATAACGTAATCTACACCCCAAGCCATTCTGAGTAACACTGCGTGTTGGCCCTTTATAAGGTAATAGAAATAGAGAAAACAATTTGTTGGGATCAGTTTTCGTTTATTGGAGACCACCTTGTGGTGTACTGGCTAGCACATTGTTGCCCAATTTCGGCTGTCACCGCGGAGTCCCGGGTACGATTCCCAAGAAATGTAATTCTGGTCTGAGGGCTGGAACAGAGTACACTCAGCCTCGTGGTGCAAACCTGGGAATATGTGGGTTGTATTCCTACCTCAGCCATCATGAAAGTGGTTTTTCTGTGGATTCGCACTTCTACTCCAGGAAAATGCCGGTATGGTACCTAACGTAAGGCCACGGCCGCTTCCTACGCAAATCCTACCTCAATTACAAATATACACACTAGTACTGACATCACAGTGTCACAGATTATCAGACAAATTCCACACACACCCAAATACACGGGGCTACATGACCACGATGTCGCAAAGCCCCTAAAACAATCATCATAATCATCATCATCATCAACAACAAGAACAACAACAACAACTCTAGCTGTCACCCATTATGTCCAGATTCGATTCACGGCTCAATCAAGACATTTAGTTCTGGTCTCAGGTTTAGAACCGGTACACTATGCCTCGTGAGGTAAGACTGTGAAGAGGTGAGTTTTATTCGACTCAATTACACACGAAAAATAAAAAATATGCCGACACCACAACAACACAGGTTATCAGATTTTGTGTTTTCACGTACTTCTGTGTTCGAAAGATTCTTTAAAAGCTCATATACAAAGAAAATTATATTTCTTGCCTGGCTGTTCGACTGCCACTCGGCTGCTAAGGAACATTGTTATGAGTTCAAAACTTCAGCTCACAGCACTAACTTCTTTAAGCTCCACTACTGAATTAATACAACAATGCTGTTACTCTTCGTTATCTTCCCCAGCGAAACTAAATATTTCAACACCTAACCATTCATTCTCCACTCTAATTATCCCTCCAATTCAAGGACAGATGCTATCTCCCGAACGACTGGTCGTAGGGTCACGGGGTTTGGACTGTTGGCTTCAAATTGTTTAGCTCTGTAACATAGGTTCATCCAAATAATTGGATATTTAATGATTTTCGTGCGCGGAGATAAAGATTTCGTACGGCACAGCGAGTCCAGAGTGTGCAGTCAACTAAGCAACGCCGCGCTATGCAATTGGCTGTGAATCTGGCTCCTCCCTCATGTTCACAATTGTTTTGGGCCTGGTATAGTGTTAAATACCGTATGTTTCCCCAGCACTATCTCGAGTGGCTACTACAGAGTCTTTTTTTTTTTTTAGGTTGCTCCGAGTATCAGGAGAACATGCACGGAAGGCGATAGCCCGGCCCGGTGACTCATTTGCCGAGAGATATATTCCCATCATGACGGCTAAGATGATCTAATACCGTACGGTAGCGATAACCATTGCATTATACGGCTAGGGACGGAGTGTCATTGAGCCAGCCGTGCCGTGCTCTGAGTGGTACTGCGGAGCGACCTAAAAAAAGACCCTGTACTTTTGCCACCTCACTTCGGCAGTGACGATATGAAAACACGTTCTAGAGATATTTTTAGACATTGCAGCACCGCTAGCAGATCTTAACCCCTAAAATATGGTTTTCTATGCTGACTAGTAAAACAATGGTCCTGTAAGGTCATGGATAATATTGGATAATTTAGGCCTACTGTATTCAGGCCCGTATTTACGGGGAGACAAACTTGGCAACAGGGGCGGATCTAGGGGAGGGCGAGGAGGGCGAGGAGGGCGACCGCCCAGGGCCCCGCGGACCAGGGGCCCCGCGCCAAGGATTTTTTAAATTTAATTAATTATAAGTTTCAAACTTTTCAAACTAAGTTATAATTCATATTCCTTTTTTCAGTACAGCTATGCCCTCCCGTGACCGTTTAGCAAGTTTAGATTTCAGTGAAATAATATAAGACTTCAGCCGGGAAAAGAAGTCGCAAAGTGATATTTTAATATTTCATAGTTTACACATAATCTTCATCAATGGGACTTAAAGGTTTCTTTCATTTTGTTAAAATAATGTACTGTAGTGTATTCAAAATATGGTAACTATTCTTTATTTTAATATTATTACAAAACTATTTTCCATTTGATTTGTTTTTTTTTTTATTATTTCCTATTATTGTGGGCCCCTCCTTATCATATCGCCCAGGGCCCCGCAAGGCTCCGCCATTGCTTGGCAACTGCCCAGGCCGGTAGGTTTTAGGGACGGAAAAAATTCTGGAAAACTCCACAAAACTGCTTGGCCATTAAACTTCATGTTATTAAAGATTAAATCCTCCACTAGAGAATATACTTTGGCAATGTTGATTATTTAAGGACATGAATAAAAGGATCGTCTTAGTCACCATCGTGTTCTTGCTGTTGAAAGCACTTGCACTTGAAAGTGAAATTGTACTAATGAGGAAATCCTAAAGTTGTTACCGGTATTTTTTAAATAATTGTTTTGCACATTGGTTGTATAAGATATCAGATACAATTTAATGTGCTGTAAATTCTTTGTATTATGTTTTTTATTTGTAATTTTAGTAAACGCATATTTATAGTGTGTTCCACTCATAGTTAAATGCACACTCGGGTGAAGAAACAGCTACATATGTTATGGAAACTTTAATAAATCTACATATTCCA
Organism: Meconema thalassinum; assembly: GCA_946902985.2. Taxonomy (NCBI): domain Eukaryota; kingdom Metazoa; phylum Arthropoda; class Insecta; order Orthoptera; family Tettigoniidae; genus Meconema; species Meconema thalassinum. The sequence continues at coordinate 560,741,861 of OX336391.1, forward strand.
AGTCGGGGGCAGAAAAGTTGCTTTTTTTTTCTCCCAGAGGCGTCAAGAACCCTTAATATGGACCTGACTGTATTATAGTCTCGCCATATTTTATGTCGGCTTGCCTTTCCAAGATCGTTATTCGTGCCGCGAAATGCTGTACATTTTTATTTTTAAGGTGGCTCATTTCTTGAGAACAAATCGATTATTGCTACGAATGAACAGCAATCTACCATTGTAGTTGTAGATTCTTAACCTGCAGTGTTACATATTCTAAAATCCAAGCAATTTATAATACAATGGTTAAATTGTCCGGCAATGTTTGTGCCGTAATCAAAGCGACTAAGATTCGCATTCTCAATCTAATGTAGACAAAATGGTGAATTCAATAGTAATAGACTTCGTAATGTTGAATATGATTTCAATGGAACCCTCTTGTAAGGCAAGCAATATTGTATGCTTAACATGTACTTATGAGACATAAATAGGACTGCATAAATTTAAAAAACTCAAAAGTATTTGCATTAGATTGAATAGACAGTACTCTGAAATAACATTACTTATACACACTCGCCTACTGACACCAACCAGGTTATAACATAAACCAGAATTTCACTCAGTCAAGTACAAGGTGTGAAGTTTAAAACCTGTTTACAAAAAAGCGACATAATTTACAACAATGCCAGTATAGAATATAAGAAGGTTAATTTACCCCTCTTTAAGGGTAGCCCTAACATACATAAATTTAAAAAAACTCTCATAAGTATTTGTATTAGATTGGTTAGACAGCATATTATTTACGTCACAGGTACAAAAGAATACTCACTGGCCTGGCAAAAGTATTTATCCTGTGTAAAACGCCGATCTGCGTATTTATTCGAAGCCGGTCGAATGACATGACGCACTCGATCTTACAGTTTGTCTTATATTTAGGAAAAATGAAAAGAAAATCCACAGCCTGCTTCCAGTCTCCGACCGGGTCAGGAATGGAATGAATGAAGCCCCCATCTAGCGGCGAGGATATGCAGTGTGCCGGCTGCAGAAGCCTGTCGCACTCCTCTGGGGCAATGATTAAATGAACGACAGATGAAAAGAAATGATAGTGGAGAGTGTTGCTGGAATGAAATTGTGCCAGGGAAAACCGGAGTACCCGGAGAAAAACCTGTCTGCCTCCGTTTTGTCCAGCACAGATCCCACATGGAGTGACCGGGATTTGAACCACGGACCCAGCGGTGAGAGGCCGGCGTGCTGCCGCCTAAGCCACGGAGGCTCTTAGGAAAAATAATAAGGCTAACTATCACTCGTTAATTTTAGAAAACTCTGCGGAATTGTACAATATCCGTTAGTTTCTTTATATCGTCTATTATTTTCATAAACAGAGAAAAGCTTGAGCATAACGCTCAATTACACAATGGAAGCAGTGTTTGTTTACGTTCATATCACCATTCCTTTTGTTTCAGTCAAGTGGCAGCACCGCCACTTGAGGATGCGAATTCACGGGGGCGTATTCTTAGGGCTACCGGGGCTACCGACGGTAGCCCAAGAAAATTACATAAAAATAAATAACACTTTATTACAGATTTAACAAAGCATTCAAACAACCGTGATTTTCATGCACATTCTTCTTGATCGAAAGAAATAATGGTTAGTGGGTAGTCAACGCGGCAACGCAGTAGAAACCGACCAAGAAAGCGGCAGCCTTACGTCGCTCTCCCCATCTCACCGCAGCCACCCATGTTCCGTGCAGGCACATCGCTCATAGCGAGCGAGTTGCCGCTACAGCCAGCGGTTTCTTTGAAGTTAAAAGCGTTTAAGGCAGCAAATAGCCTACAATAAATATACATTATCGAGCGCATAGATGTGAATATGTTTTAGAAGTTGTATTATTTCCGATGTGTGATTTATTTAAGTACGTGCATGCTGAAGAATCTTTATGTAGTGCTTTGTTTTAACTGTGCCAGTTGTGATTTTGTGAGAAGATTATGGAACAAACACCTGTGGGGGCTTTAAATGTCAATGACTGTATAATAGAGAGTTTGCTAGAAGTTCCTTTCAGCCGTCGTCCATACAGAGAGAAAGTTCATATTATACATATGACAAGGCCTACAGCTGAACTGCAATTGTGTGCCAATGTATACACGTCGACGTAATTTCACATCATCTACATATGCCAGGTGGAATAGGTTATCTGGCAGTTCTAAACTGTCTAAATTGTATTGCTGGCCGTGTTTGTTATTTAGCCGTGAAGTTAATACAGTATATGGTCAAATGAAGGGTTTTCAAATATGAACTCTTTTAGCACGGCAGTTCAAAAGCATGTATTGTGTAATATTAAGCTCAGTGGTAGCCCAGATCTTTAGACCAGTATACGCCACTGGTGAATTCCGGTAGTAATAAGTACGTGATATAGTGGTTTTTATCTATTTTACTTAGTGATTAGTAATAATAATCAAGCGAAATATTTGTATTGCCAAAACTAATTTTACTTAAACCATAAGCTCACGCTACGAGTTTATCACTTCCATTTGGCGCCGAGAAGTTCTCAATGCCAAGCTTATCAGCCACCTAGCATGCTTGTTCACGTAACAACACGCCACTGACTGGAAGCACGAAACCAGTGTTTCATAATTTCCTCCAGCTCTCCATATTCGTTATACGTCGCATACTTTATTTTCTTACAATTTGGTCCACTTTCATTCGCCGCTTCCCTTATTGCGTTTTTATTTTTGACGATTGTGTTCAACGTCGAAACTGATAACCCTAAGGTTTTCGCAAAATCAGCACGTGTTCCACGATGATTATCCACTTGCTTGAGGATTTATAACTTCCTCTCCATCGAGTTCGGGATTTGGCAACCTCGAGGGATTCCTGAGCTGGGTCCGGTCTTTCTCCTTCTTCCATTGCATTTGGGGGCAGTCCCTCTGCTCTTTACCTTTCCTATCTGCCTTTCCTCACTCTCTTTTCTTCCAAGTCTCTTAATTCTCATTCTTTGAGGGTTGAGGGAATTTCCTTTCTCTGTTGTTATAACAATTGGATGGTAACGCCATAACACTTGAGATAGACTGATCATGTTAGCACATGATAACAAACTCCCCGTCTCGATTTTAATGTCAATATATATACGGTTATCCAACTGAGGTGACGGATTTACCTTTAATTTTTAAAAAAGGAAAGACATTATTTTATTTTCATTATTTAGTTTTTCCAATAATGTTCTTGTCGCCGTTTTCCTCTTTGGGGGTATTGTCTTAAGTGTAACAACGTGTGTTTTGGTGTTATATGTATTTTTTCCCTTTTCCAAATATAGTATATTTTTTTTTCATCCATAATCTATCCTTGTATTGTATGGATTTTAAACCACCCTCTTCGTCCAGGGCCACTTCTACTCTAGATTTTAAACCACCCTTTTCGTCTAGGGTCCACTTCCACTCTCAGAGCAAGTTCTCCGTTATCCCTGTTTACCTCCTTTCTTTCTGATTCTCTTTATTCAGGGGCGGATAAGGTAGGGGGGGGGGGGGGAGTACAGTAGTTTGATAGCAATATAGCGTGGTTACGTTTATGTTAATCTGGAGTTTAATTGTGGGAGTGTTTGGTGGTTGTATTTGCTTTTGCCCTTTAATGAATGTTATCATACCATCTATAACGATGAGTAATCGGGAAATTGAGATTCAACATCTATCTGATGAAGAAGTGGAGTATGAATTACTTCTGAGAAACCTTAATGTGCCGAGCGATCCAAGAGTTGCTAGAGAAAGTCTTATTTTGGGAGCTGCATTCACAGTGTCCTTTCCTATGTTACCTGACGCGGAATATCATTTGCGTGAGTCAAGGTTATGTCAATCTGTGAGTGATATTGTCAATGTAGTTAACTTCTGTTTTTCAGAAATAAAGTGTAACTCTGCGCAACTAACCAAATTACGGGCTCAAATCTTGTATTTATACCTCCGGTGTAATGATTTACTTTACGCTTCTGAAAAGCGATCTTGCTCAGTTGCAATTAGTTGAATGTTCGGAGCTATTGATGAGTGTAAATTCATCTATTGAAAACGAGATTGTAATTACCTCTTCGCCTATTGACGATGTGGACGTTTCCGTTTCAACAGTGAATCAAATCGGGAATCATGTTAATAGTCGTTGTGTTGTGAAAGATCAGCTGACCTTACCTCAACAACGAAATTGTGTTGGCCCTACTGTTGATATTAGGACTGTTGTTGTCGATTCTAACGTTGGGTTCACTGCCAGCTGGATCGCATCCCTCCTGGCAGCCAGGAGGGATGCGATCCAGCTGGCAGTGGTCAGGTTGATTTCCAATAAGTCGTTGCATGAGGCGAGAGATGGCGCTTTGGCTAATTTGAATTTAATCCCGGAAACGGCTGTGTCTAATGTAAAGTAATATGCCTTCTAATGATTGTTTTATGATGCCGTTGAATTCAGATGTTATGCAAAACATTACAAATTCTAGAGTTGTGAAGAATAGTAGTAATACAATTGCAAATACTACGAGTACCGGTGTGAGAAATAATCTGACGTGCACTTCTAAACATTTGGCTACGAATGTCGTTTCATGTCACAATACTTTACCGTCTGTTGAGTCAACTTGTAATTGGTACGACTCAAGTGTCGGTGGTGATAAAGTTAGGTTAGGCCTACGTAATGGCCATGTTGTACAATTTGGTGTATCTGTCGTAGTCAGATAGTGAAATCCGTCATTTCATGAAGATCCTAGGCACTTCATGAAAAGCCGGCATATGATGTAAAATGAGATAGTTACACTATCTGACGCGTGGTTTCATGAAATGACTAAATTTAGCCGTCACATAGTGTAATTCTTTTTTACACTATCTGACGGAAAGTCCAGCCCGTCACTTCATGAAGAAGCGGTAGCGTTGTCCTCGTGGTGAGATAAGTATGCTTTCCAAGAATAAATAGTGGCAATATACTATATGGAAGATACCGTGGAAGTACAGAGGCAGTTGTTTCTTCAGAAAGTTAATGAGTATAATGAAGAAAAGCCTCATAAAAAACCTTGGTCTCGAGAAGAAATGGATAAGGTAAGAAAGACTTGTTTGGTATATTTTAGGTTATGTCACTTGTAGCCTGCCTGTTTTAATCATTTACAGGTGTTCTCATTTGGATGAACATGATACTGGTGGCTGATTAACAGAGGATTAATGGGTGTTTACGCAAATACCAGTATCATCACAAGTCTGAGAATTAACGGCATATGTCCAGACGAAATATTACACTTTTTATTACATGGGGTTAGTTAAAAGGCGGGATGTCAATAGAACAATGCGATGTTTATATTAATGCCATTATTAGAACATTTTAGGATAGCCTACACAATAGTCAGCTTATTTCGTGTTTCTGAAGTCTTACCGCAATGAAGAAATCAGGGCCGTACCCAGAAAGTATTTTCGGGAGGGTTTCTGTATTTTCATTTTTTCATTTTAATATAGTTGTAGTTGTTTTATTATTGTAAAAATGGGCTAGGTACATCTTGGTCACCACTATGTGTATGTTGTCTGATAACGTCATTAGCCCAGCACATTAGGGTGTACAGTATGTTGTATGATCAGCCCTGTATATTAGGGTGCACAGTATGTTGTCCGATAAGGTCATCAGACATATTAAGTTCAAAAATACAAAATACATCAATGAGGAAGAGAGAGAGAGAGAGAGAAATAAATTTTAAAAAAAGGTACACATTTTAGGAAATAAAGACAAACCTCAAAATAAATTATGAAAATATACATAAAGAAAAAGTATATTGCACAAATTGGGAAAAATATAAGCTTCTACAAAAAGAAGACAGAAGGAGAAAAGTGTACCTAATATTCCACGATTAGGGTTTCAGTCTTACGTGGAAATTAATTATGAACATCATAATAAACGAGCATCAATTTATTTCTCGGATTAATTCGTGTATTACACAGAAAAATTATTAATGTACGACTCCACTGCGGCAGTCATTTAATTCTGATTAGAAAAGGATTAATGCAGGTCTACAAATGGAAAAAAATATATAAACTTACACAGAAGGAAAAAACAGGAGAAGAATTACCCAGTGTTCCAGGATTAGATTTTAGGTTGTACGTGGAAATTGATTTCGAATTCCATAGTAAATAAGCATTAATTTATTTATTGGAATAGAACAATTAAATGAATTAATGTACGACTTCGTCGCGTCAGTCATTTCATGAAGAGCCGAATCAAAAAATGCCGGATCTTCATGAAGTGCCTCGGCAGATAATGAAAAATGATTTCTTACACCATCTGCCTAAGGTAGTCCGTCACTTCATGAAGAAACGCGTCAGATTGTGTAACTATCCCATTTTACATCATATGTCGGCTTTTCATGAAGTGCCTAGGATCTTCATGAAATGACGGATTTCACTATCTGACTACGACATATCGATTGCTGGATCAGTACCTAAGTATACCGTTATGTATTGTTCTCCATATTCGGGAGTATCTACCGCTGTAGGTTATGAAATATCGTCTGTGGGAAATATTATTCAGCACATTCCTAAGAATAATAAAGATTGGTTATCTTCTCCTGAGGTTATTACGTCAGAAAAGAATAGAATTGCAACTATGACTATGGTAAATGGTCCTAGGCCGATCCATAATACTAGTCAAATTCTATCGCCTTTAAGTAATAACGTTGGTTGTAGGTTAGGTAACCCTAATGTGCGTTCAGTGTCGTGTTTCTGTGAAAATTGTTCAACGCGCAATTCCTTATCTAGAACTTCGGTTTCATTATCAGGGACTGAAAACATTAGAAGGTTTAGTAATGTGGTTTCAGTTCCATTGATACCGGGTGAGTTAGCCGTGGTGGTTACGGCATGACTGATGGCAGTCGCTCACATCCGGGAGGCGAGGAGGTTCGAATCCCCCCGCCGGCAACCTTGAAGATGGTCTTCTGTGGTTTCCCATCTTCCTTCCAGCCAAATGCCGGGGTTGGTCCCTAACTATAGGCCACAGCCGCTACCTTCCAACTCCTCGTCCTTACATTCCAACTTCTCTCCTTCCCTCCCCAACGGTACTTGTAGCTCATCCATTGGGTGTCCGTCTCGAAGCAGCTACAAAACTGGCGAGCCGAACATGTCCTCGGACACTCCCGGCACTAAAAGCCATACGCTAAAAAAAAAAGTTCCATTGATACGTGATGATTAATTAAATGTTGATTGTGATAATGGGTCACCTGGTTCGACATGTGTTACGGACCCGAACCTTATTGTATAAGATTGTACATTTTCTAACGGTACTAAAGGAGAAGTAGGTCATCAATTCCGTGCGGATGATCGAAATATTTTCTCTTCTGATGAGCTTAATTTGAAAAATGAAACTCAGGGGAAGGGGAAAGAGTGTTTTGAAGTAAGGCAAAATGGTATTTCTCCTGGTGAATCCAGAAATGGAAATTTAGATCAAAATGACAGATATGAAGAAGAAACTGCTAATGATATGTCAGAAAGCCGTAATCCGAGTCGTGTTATGTTGTCACGCGCTGGTTTTCGTAATGGAAATCATCGTCTTCATGAAATTATAGGGAACCTAAAAATGATTCAGGTGAAAACTACTCAAGATATTATCGAGTTTTTGAGAGTTCTTGTCGAAGTACAGAAAAGCGCAATATTATTTCAAATTAATGATTGCGATGTATTTCAGTTAATACTTCCTGTAACAGCAGATCTTTTAAAGGATCATGTTATTGAAACTTTTGGTAGGGGCATAAGTATTAAGGGTATTTGTGCCTATGAAGTTATTAGATCAGATGAAGGCATTATACTTGTACCACGGGTAGAATTTAAGTGAATCGTTAAATTTTGATATTGCCGATATTGTTAAGAAATAATTATGTTGGTAACAACAAAATCTTTATTGATACTCAGTTCACATGTTGGCATTACTGCATATTGTAATTTGTTCAACAATAAAATTCTTTACTCATTGCAAATGGCGTACCAGCTGATTGTCCCATATCACCTGAACTATAAAAACATAAAACTCTAACAGGTTATGAGCCCAGGTGACTCTAAAATAAAAGTGAACGTGAAAACAGGTGACACTAAAAACATTTAAAAAGTAAAGTAAGTGAAGTGAAGTACGGTAAGTGAAGTCCAAAAAAATGGCCACAAGACCCGAGGACGTAGCACATGTCGAGAAACTCAAGGGAGTCGACACATATCCTATGTGGGTGTTTGAATTAAAAATTCTGTAGTGCTGGGGAAAAGTGGCATAAGTCAATTTCTCCGATTATCTTTTTATTTGCTTAAAGTGTGTATCTGCCACTCATGCTGCTTGGGAAAAGAGACACAACTCATTCGCCTATCAGAAATACCCAAGTGAGCTCAAGTCAAAGTGGCATAATTCAATTCAACATAACAGAGCTTGAGAAAAGAGGTTTAAGTTGACTTGTGCCATTTTTCCCGTGCGGATTTTAGTTAGTTGGCACTCGTATGTTTCACATGCCGACTTGTGTCATTCTTACCCAGCATTATTGTGTTTGTTGATAGTGTGGACACCGGTGACTAGACTCTAAAAGGATGGCATAAAGTTGTTTTATATAGGTAATAGTGCTGTCTCCTTGAGCTAATGTCTCGTATTGTTTATCTACAACAAGTGTGTAAATACTTAACACGTGATGTCAAGTCGAAGTCGTAGGATCTTAGAGCTTGCTCTTAGTCAAGTGCCCATAACCTCAATCTCAGGTACCGGTAAGTGTTCATTTCTATTATACAAAAACTAAAATAACCCTAGGCTAGTTAATTGTGTGATTTGGCTCGTTCACACATAGCTTTAAATAAGGTCAAAAGAACAGGCTTGGCTTGATAACTAATGCCAATGAAGTAATAGCCTATGTGATTTTTGAATGCTTTCAGATCAATATAATGTAGACCATCAAGAAACAACCACTTCAGAGTTTGGAGTGGTTTTGCACTATGAAGATTTAGGCCAAATTCCTCACGATTCTATTGGGGAGGAAGTACTAGAAATAATGTGTCCAGTGCTAAGTGAGTTGAATCATATCACTACAATAGTCTATTACTAATACATAATTTACTGTTAATATTTTTATCAGAGTATTATCAACATTTAACAAAATCATAGCATGTGATGTGTGATATTTGATGTATGTCATTTGTTGTTATTATATATTTATACCTATGTACTGTACATGTTTCAGGTGAACATGTAGAAAGTGAAGTTCGAGTTACTGACACTGAGAGTAGGCCTAGGGTGGAACCACTAGAAATGACATGTCAAGCAGTTGAAAGTCGTGATGATCAAATCCCAGTTCCTGACAACTCTGATATGGATCAAGTATTCGAAACCATGTGCCCAGTACTAGGTGAGTTGAATAAGTCACTTGAATATCAAAGTACAAGGTACAGCTTTCTATTTATTATCATGCTGTCCGCCTCGTTGCGTAGTGGCTAGCATTCTTGGCTGTCACCGCGGAGGCCCGTGTTCGATTCCCTGCTCTGGCTTGAAATTTAATTCTGAAATTTAAAAATCATGAATGAGGTGTTTACTGGAAGTATAGCCTACCATTTACTTTTATTCTATTCTTGTTTCAGATGAAGTTAACAATACTGACACAGTCTCAGTGTTATCAGATACGTCTGATGTTACTGCACATGGATCAAAAACGGTCACTGTTAGGAAGAAATATTCAAGGATGTCGAAGGAAGATAGAAAGACAAAGAGAAATTTGGGACAGGAATATGTGACAAGTGAAGGAAAACTAGTGAAACAAAAGATATGCAAAGTGTTGCCAAACTGCAGGATGAAGTGTAGTACTAAACTTTCTCAACAACAAAGAGAGGCCATATTCAAAGAAGTGTGGGGGTTGGGAAGCTTTGACAAGAGAGTTAGATATGTGGCATCTCTTATTGAAACTACAGATAAAGCAACAATGAGGCTTCGACCTGATGTAGATGAAGACGAACGAAAATTCAGGTTCCTAACACACAAATACTTTTTGTCTGCAAATGGAGTTAGGGTGTCAGTATGCAAGGGGTGCTTTACAAAAACCTTGGGTATTACAGAGAGATTTGTTAGAACATGTTTGATGAAGCAGAGTAGTTCTGTCAGTGGTGTGACAGACAGTGACATGAGAGGCAAAGATCCCCCAAAGAGGAAATGGTCAACTGAGGCTAGAGAGAAAGTAAAGGCACACATAAATAGTTTCCCTGCATACGAGTCACACTATTCAAGAAAGAGGACTAGCAAGAAATATCTACCAAAACATCTTACATTAGCAAAAATGTATGAACTTTATAGGATGACATGCGAGAAACCTGTATCAAGACCAATATATGAATCGATTTTCCACACATTCAATATATCATTTAAGAAACCAAAGACCGACACCTGTAACAAATGTGACATGTTTCATCTCCAAATCAAGACAACAGAAAAAGAAGAAGAGAAAAATGTTCTAAGGGAAAAGATGACCTATCATCAAAATGATGCACAAAAAGCCTATGATAGTAAAGCAGTTGATAAGAATATTGCGAAGGATGACTGTTCCATTGCAACATTAGTATTTGATTTACAGCAGTGTTTGCCAACTCCATATCTTGAGAGTAATGTTGCTTTCTACAAACGACAATTGTGGACCTTTAATTTGACAGTGCACAACTGCGCAGATGGACTGCCTTCCTGCTACATGTGGCACGAAGCAATTGCTGGCAGGGGTGCCAATCAGATAGCCTCCTGACTATTCAAGCATATTCAAGGTATACCTCCTAATGTAAGCCACATAATACTGTATTCAGACACATGTGGAGGACAGAATTGGAACAAGATTATGGCTGCCATGTTCCTGTCGTTGATGTCTATGTCGGTCAGTGTCTCCACAATAGACCATAAATTCATGACTCCAGGTCATTCCCACCTGGAATGTGACGTAGACCACTCTCTTATTGAGAGGAAAAAGAAGAAAACCAATATGGTTATTACTCATCCCAGAGACTGGTATCAGCTAGTACGGGACGCTAGCAAAGCTAAACCATTTCAAGTCGTAGAAATGTCACAAGATATGTTTTTTGACTTTGGAGACCTTCTGAAAGGGCCATTGGTTCAAAGAAGCATAACAGAAAACAAGAAGTGTGTTCGGTGGCTCGATATAAAGTGGTTGAGGTATTTGAAGGGAGAACCTGGTAAAATATTCTTCAAGACAACCCTGGATAACGATGCTCCTTTTGAAGTGATGGACTTTCGCCGACGAGGACGATGTCTTCAGAATCACACATTGAAGAAGTGTTACAATGGACCTGTTCCCATCAGCAAGGAAAAGAAGAAGGACTTGTTGGATTTGCTTCATCTAATCGATCCTATTTTCCATTCATTTTACAAAGATCTTCCTGTACATTCCACTGTTGCAGATATAGATCCTGATGTGTATAGCAGTGATGATGAAGCCATGACAGAAAACGAAAGACACACATCAAAAATGTATTGGTTCCAAACTGTATTACCACATTCCTTTAATGCATATATTAAAAACTTACCTGATTTTGAGGCGGACAAAATGACGTATGTCAATGCTCGTAGTGGCATAAGTCATTTATTTTGAGCAGTTACCATAATTGAGTGTGGTTATTCATTTTTTTGTTATGTACACATATTATGAAATAAAATATTGAATTGAAGCACTGAAATATAAGTCATGTATTCATTAAAGCAGTTTTTTTCCTCCCCTGTAAAATTAGGTTTTATGACTTGTGCCACTTTTCCCGAGCACTACAGAATTATGCTTGCCGCAAAAGAACTGATCAAGATTGTCGACGGGACAGACGTGTTGGTGACCAATCCACCCAGAAATCAAGCTTCAACAGACCAGTGGAAGACTCGAGATGCAAGAGCCCAATACTATATTGTCACATCCATTGACAAACAAGTTAGGCCACATATCCTAACATGTACAACTTCTAAACAAATGTTTGATACTCTTCGAAACATATATCAGAGAGACTCGAGCCAACAAAAATGTTTGCTGCTACGAGACTTTTACAACTTCCAATTTGATGCGAAGAAGGACATGATGAGCAACATTAGTGATCTCCAAAACATCTCCTTCAAACTGAACAAACTCGACCAGGAAGTTGACGAGATTATGCTAATTACCAAGATCCTGTCCGTGCTGCCTGAAGAATATACCCATTTTAGCACAGCATGGGACTCTACTCCAGAGGCGTCCAGGACCATAGAGAACCTGTGTTCGAGGTTACAGATGGAAGAAAACAAGTTGAGGCGCACTCCGACAGAAGAGCAAAATGTATCCTTTAAAGCAGAGTTAAAAAACAAACAAGGTAGATCTAAATCTAAAAACAAATGCATGAGCAGTAAAAAGTGTAATATATGTAAAAAGACAAACCATGAAACCAAAAATTGTTTTCTCAAAGACAAGCATCAATGCTAAATATGTAAAAAGTTCAATCATGAAGAGAAAGACTGCTATTTTAGGGATAAAAATAATTCTAAGGTGGAAAATAAAGTGTCATTTCTTGCAGCTGATTGCAAGGGCTCACATAACGCTACACTAAAAGGAACCAGGCGTCTAGTAGTATATAGTGGATGTTCAACTCACATGGTAAGTGATGAAAATTTGCTAACAGGTGTTGTGAGCTGTAATGAACACATATTAGTGGCTAAGAAAAATCAGGCTATGTCTGTAGTAGGTAAGGGAACCTTCACCTCTGAGCAGTGTGTTCTCAATGATGTTCACTGTGTGCCTGATTTGTCTAAGAACTTGATGTCAGTAAGTAAGATAACAGACAATAATGGCATTGTTGTGTTCACAAAAGATGATGTTAATATATACCAAGACAACAAGGTGGTACTAAAAGGTAAGAAAAATGCCGAAGGACTGTATACTGTTGACCATGATGTTAATATGCATAATGAGGCGCTGTGTGCACAAGGTAATGATGTAGGTAAAGAGTGGCACAGAAAACTGGGTCATTTTAAGTTACAGCTACCTTAATAAACTGCCTAATGTTTGTGATGGTGTGTCCCCCATTGTCGCACATACTAAAATAGATGAAGTGTGTGAGAAATGTGTAAAAGCAAAACAGATCCGGTTACCATTTAATACAAAAAGGACTAGGGCAACAAGACTGTTAGAAATAATACACACAGATGTTTGTGGACCTCTAGATCCACCCACCCATGATGGCTACTGGTACATTCTGTGCTGTATAGATGACTACTCACATTTCAGTGTTATCTATCTGTTGTTAAATAAAAGTCAAGTTCCTATGTACTTAAAACAGTATGTGACAATGGCCGAAACCAAATTTGATCTGAGAGTAACCAAGATAAGGTGTGATAATGGAGGAGAGTATTCCTCACATGATCTGAAAGATTGGTGTAAAAACAAAGGTATTATGCTGTACTATACAATTCCATATACACCCCAATTAAATGGAACAGCAGTACGGTTCAATCGTACTCTTATGGAAAGAACAAGAGCTATGCTTTGTGATTCTAACCTAGATAAAGAGATGTGGGGGGAAGCAGCACAAACAGCTACATACCTGATTAATAGAACCCCCACCAGTACTGTTGACACAACCCCAGCTGAAAAATTGACATACAAGAAACCAAATCTGTCTAACCTACAAATTTTTGGTTGTGTTGCCTATGCCAAAAATTTGGGTTATCTCAAGAAGCTTGACAGCCGAAGCAAGAAGTGCATTTTTGTAGGCTATGCACCAAACGGATACCGACTATGGGATGAAGAAAACAGGAATATATTCGTCTCTAGAGATGTGGTATTTGAGAGAAATATAATAAAATTAGATCAACATAATCCTAAAACTGAAATCTACCAGCCAAATGTTGAAGAAACAGATCATGAACCACAAGAAGAAGAAGAAGAAGATGTTGACTTAGTAAATTCAGATCACGAACAGAGAGAAGAAAGATGTCATGAACTTGGTTTACGACCAAGCAGAACATTAAAGAGACCTAATAAATATGATGACTATCAACTATATAGCGGAGAAGATGAAGAAGCAATGATGACATACAGGGAGTCGCAAACAAATGAAGACAAAGAAAAATGGAAAATAGCCGTTAAAGAAGAAAAAGACTCTTTGAAGAAAAATAAAACTTGGAAATTAGTAAGCCCTGAGGCAGCAAGAGGAAAAGAAGTTTTGTCAAGCCGGTGGGTGTTCAAAATTAAGGAAGACGGAAGATATAAAGCTAGACATGTAGTACGAGGATGTGAACAAAGGAGTGGAAATATAAATTATGACGAGATCTTCAGTCCAGTTGTAGACACAACTTCACTAAGAGTCCTTTTTGCTATCGCAGCACACTATAACCTGCACATTAAAACATTTGATGTCAAGACGGCCTTTTTGTATGGAACCCTAGATGAGGACATCTACATGAAAATACCAGAAGGTTACAAAGAAGAAAGGAAAATATGCAAACTGCAGAAAGCCTTATACGGACTGAAGCAAGCCCCCTGTAAGTGGAACAAAACTCTCACAGAGTTCCTGAAACAAGAAGGCATGACACAAACTAAGTCAAACCCCTGCATCTTCAAGAATTCTGAGAACAGTTTGTTTCTAGCAATTCATGTAGACGATGGCATTATCATGGGCAAAGACATTCAGAAAATGACGCTGCTACTCTCTAAACTTGAGAGAAATTTTGAAATGAAGACAACTCATGAACCCAAAACTCATTTGGGGATAGATATAAACAGAACAGAAGATGATATCTTGATTTCTCAAGAGAAATATGCTCATAATGTGCTGCAACGTTACAACATGCAAGAATGCAAAGAAGTTAAAACCCCAATAATCCAAAATGAAGAAACAGGTGCAGCAGAGGACAGCGTGAAGACAGATTACCCCTATAGACAAGCAGTTGGGAGTCTGTTATATTTGTCTTGTAAAACCAGACCAGACCTGGCTTATAGTGTGAATTATGAAAGCAGGTCTATGGAGAAACCAACAGATCAAGATATACAGAATGTTAAACGAACACTTCGATATCTGAAAGGAAGCACAAAAATGGGAATACACTATGCATCAAAAATGAAAGATGATCTGAAAATAATTGCATACAGTGATTCAGATTTTGCTGGTAATCATAAGAAAAGAAAGAGTACTACAGGCTATGCTATGTCATAATGCTGGCAGATGGACCGGTGGCGTGGCGGTCACGCAAACAGAAAATTGTGGCACTGTCATCCACAGCAGCCGAATACAATGCTGCAGCAGACTGCTGCAAGGAGTTAGAGTATCTGAAATACTTGATACATTGTGGTGTTTGAAGCCATATTTTCAGTGCTGCCTTAGTAAACAAGAGTTTAGTGCTTTTCAGTCGGTCAACACGAATGTACCCAAAAGAGATGGGTTATGCCCTAATCCTGAAATAAATTACATGAGATTAATAAATCACTAGGATGACCAGTTTCGATCGTCAAGCGATCATCATCAGATCCATTACACTTAGGCTATAAAATCTATGTTTGAAATACAGGTGAAAATATTTACAATATGCACAATTATTTAGTTGCAGTATTGGTACTGCAACTGTCAGTGTACATTTTTTGTTGAACCAAATTGACTTGTCTAAATTCATGAGTTTAAGCCTGAGTGATTTGAATTTCTTGGCTTCACGATTTGCCTGACTAGCCGTGAACATTGTGGTGTTTGAAGCCATATTTTTCTTCTGTGGTTGCAACAAGGAGGATTGTAGGTTTGTAAAAGTGTTATGTAGACCTTGTTATATTGGGTGTGTTTTTGTTAATTGCTGAGTTGGCATACTGATCAACTGTTCTGCGCACTAGTGGTGTTATTCCCTGAGGCTGATAACAATTTAAATTCATTGGGTAGTTGTTATTTTGGGTGAATAGCTGTCGTAAAATTTTTTATTAGTTGGAAATGTATTTTTGAAAATCTTTAATTGCTTCGTGCCTCTTGAAATGTAGCATCTGTCACTACGGTGAATTGTAATTCTGGGTAAGTTCTTGAGTTGATGTTGGTGGGAAAGTTTTAATGTGGTGTTGGTAATTGAAGGGTTTAAGGATGATAGATTGTGTTTGGGTCTCGTGCGTGTGATTGGGAATTTTGAGTGCTATTCTCGTAATTCATGCCTTGTGTGACACTTGCGTGTTGTTCCCTAGTCCGTAACTTTCATTGTGATACCAGCACCTTGGCATAAACGTAAGTATTATGCTTTTGTTAGAGGGTCAATCGTTGATTGGATTATGCTGAGTGAATGTGGTTATAGAGAGGAGTATCTTGTTGAATTTCTGATAAGTATATCGTGAATACAAATTGAGGGATTCTGGTACGTTGTATTCGTCATCGTTCTTTCTGCCTTCGGTTGGCCACGGTAGGCGGACAGGAGCAGTAGTTGGTTGTAATATGCAGAGTTACCTTTATCTAAAAGATATAACTGAAAGACAAGCACGCAAATGATTTAAGCTATGGTGAATCTTTAAAAGGTCATAAGAGTATGTTCAGTAAATAATTGATGGAATATGAATAAATTTAATCTATTGTATCGTACAATACGTTGGTGCTACTTCCAGATGGATTTGAAACTCTATGGTTGATAAATCATAGGGGGTATGCTGATGAGTTTGACTCTTCTTTTCCTTTATGATTCTCTTATGGGATGGTTTAAATATTTTTCCCCCTCTTACCTAACTCTTATTTTATTCTTATTTCTCTCTTTATTTGAGTTTCTATTTTAGGATGTTATTTCCTAGTTCCTTTTGGGTAATGTTTGTCCTCTTATATTTTTATTTTCTTTTACGGTTCCTGCTGCCTAATTGGATAACCTGTAATGAGACATAAAAGAGGATCAAAGTTCTATGAACTTTAAAAAAAACTTAAGTTGAGACTTCTTCTAGCTGAATATGACAGCAAAATCTATCTACTCATTTTGTTGCTTGGAAATGACAACCTTAAGATTTGGATCTGGTCTAGTACGACGTTAAGTACGACCAGATGTGGGGAAAAAAAGTCTATCTCGCACGAATAAAATATTGTTTCCAGTAAAGGGAACGTATTGTCTTGTCACCAAGGGTGGTGTGAAACGCCGATGTGTGCTGAGGGGCACTTTAGTTCATCCTACGATTGTAAGAAAGGTGTGACGGCTGATCAGATTTCACCGACTACGGTACATATTACTAGAAGGTGCTACCAATCTAGGCCTGGATTGGAAGTACCATTTCTCATCATCGATGGCATCTGTAATCTTGTGGAGGCGTCTTCGAGTTCTGCTGGCGGACCCGGAGGTTCTCTTCCCGATTGCCATGGTGGACAGCGAACAATCCTTCCTTATCATCAACCCATCGTCGTAGTTGAGGGGGAGAGATCTGTGACAGTTGGACTGTCACAATACATCTACTACCCCATAATTTGCGTCAATCACCAAAGCCCGGGACATGGAAAGCAGTGCAATCTCGGAGAAGATTGAAGATGTGTGATCTCCTTGGTTTTATTAGTGAACTGACATATAGAGACTCAAGTGTGATCTCTTTGTTTTTACTGGTATTTGATTACTTAAGTTCCTTCTTTTTAATTCTGTTGTTATAACAATTGGATGGTAACGCCATAACACTTGAGATAGACTGATCATGTTAGCACATGAGAACAAACTCCCCGTCTCGATTTTAATGTCATTATATATCCTACGGTTATCCAACTGAGGTGACGGATTTACCTTTAATTAAAAAAAAGGAAAGACATTATTTTACTTTCATTATTTAGTTTTTCCAATAATTTTATTGTCACCGTTTTCCTCTTTAGGGGTATTGTCTTAAGTGTAACAACGTGTGTTTTGGTGTTATATGTATTTTTTCCCTTTTCCAAATATAGTATGTTTTTTTCTCCATAATCTATCCTTGTATTGTATGGATTTTAAACCACCCTCTTCGTCCAGAGCCACTTCTACTCTAGATTTTAAACCACCCTTTTCGTCTAGGGCCCACTTCCACTCTCGGAGCAAGTTCTCCGTTATCCCTGTTGACCTCCTTTCTTTCTGATTCTCTTTATTCGGGGGCGGATAAGGTGGGGGGGGGGGGTACACAGCTCACCAGTGAACTCAGTACACATGCACGAAGCGGTACTATGACGTCACACACCTCAGTGCATTCTCGGTACATTTCGTGACGTCACCGTAACGTAACGATGAAGTCGAATAGATCATTTAAAATGATAAAAACACTGCTTATATGTACTTATATGTACGCGTCACCTTGAAACGTCATTTTCTCACGACCTTCAGTGTTCTTAGCCAGACACAATTAATTGTACCTTCAATACGTCGCAAAGAGGCCTCATCGCGCTGATATCTCGATTTTACATTTTGAGTGACAATCCCCCTTCTACCCGTTGACCCTTCAAATACTGGCAGGATGTTAAAGCTGGCAAACGAACAAGATCTACTCGTTATTAAAATGAGATTGGTTGTTAACACGTTGACCATAGAGGATCAATTCGGATGTAAAAAGAAATAAAAATAAAAAAATATATTGCATACAAAGTAAAGGAAAAATAGCGGTAACGATGTGTCACTTCTACCATTGTATCTGAAACGGTAACTTTCCCAACCCCATTTTTGGACCGGCCTGCATCAGGAATTAGAGTGGTCAAATATCCAAACCTAGTTACCATTGCAACACGTTCTAGCGTACTTAGTTCCCACTCGTTAAAGCGTGTTGTCTTATAATATGATGGTTGGTTGGTTCCTCAGTTTAGGGGCTGCGACAACGTGCTCATGTAGCCCCCTGTACTTGGGGTGCGTGTAGAATTTGTCTGATAACCGGTGTTAATTGTGATGGCTGCATTGGTCCAGACCATGCATCACATAATGGACGAATGCCCTCTGCGTGCTTATGGTGGAGACCAGAAAGACCTCGCTGATGTATCAGTATCCCCTGTTCAATGGATATATAATTTAGATATCCATGTGTAATTGTTCACTACTTAGTACCATGTGTTCTTTGCAGGTTTTTGTATAATATTGTATATACATGTCCATTATGTAAAATTCCATACGCTTAATAATAATCTGTGATTCAGGTAGAAGGACTGCAAACGATTTATTTTTTCAAGTAGTTCCTACTTTTGCCACCAAATACTACCATCCACGACACCTAGCTGCGGACGCGGCTACTAAATGCCGTCGCAGTCAGCAACCGGTGGCGAACGTTGGAACTAATAGACCGTTATCAAACTAACCTACAAATTTGTGCTTCCACAAGGTTCTTTTTCATGCCATAAATCTATGACACGGGACCCCCGGCTTTACTTCCCCTCCGAAGGAAGGTATACTGAGGGATTTTTAACGCTCGTAAAATATCCGACGACTTCAGCCGGGTTTGAACCCGCGATCTTGGGCATAGATGCTCAGCATGCTACCAACTTCGCCACCGAAGCCGCTCTTATAATATGAATACGCGAATGAAAATATAACCATAATTCCATGATTTGGGTGTCCAACACATCAACACCTGGAACTATTAATGACCCGTTAATAAAATTAACTCGCATCCAAACCGTTCCGCGGGTGGTTGTTGGCGCAATCCTGACCTTCACTGTACCTATAATTGTCTGACTAAACTTGTATCTCGGCTAACTTCCGCGAGGTTCTGTACTGTCGATGGCCTTCTCTAGTGGCAAATGTTTGTACCTCGACATGTTTGTACCTCGGCGAGTCTCTGTCCAGTAGATGGCTCGACCCAGTGGCAAATGTTGGAACATAATTTTGTAGTGTACGAAGCTTGCCGATCGGGTCCGTGGGTGCCCGAACGAACCGTTATTGTCTCCGTTTGTTGACGAAAACAAAAGTAAGTTGAAGGAATTCTTACAGGAAGAAGAGATGTGAGAACTAAATCTCTGGTGTAAAACGGGGATTATCTGGCCGTAGGCCAGATAAATCTCCTTTCCCCGATATTATTCCATCACTACGTGATGTACATTTACCGTCCGCCGTGGGGAAATTTATATCATCGGGTTAAATATGTCGACATGAAGAAAAACGTAATGTGACCTGAAAAGGTGAATTGGTCGTCGGTACGAGTATATTGTGTTGGTGTTATTCTTCATATTTTTATGTTGCAGTCTTGAGCTGTTGAATAATTATCTTAGCGCAGTTGGCATATATTTTGCTGTTGGTAAGTCTCTTGGCTTGGAGAACCGAGTTGGCCTAAGCATGAAGAGAAAGTTCCAATAACTTTTTTTTAAATCTGATGTAAGACATATATTTATATGTATTTTAGGGGCTGTGTTTAATCTTTTATTTCTGACGTGCCGAACTGTGTAGCGTTCAGATCTCATTTTGTGTTGAGCGAGGAATTTCCCTAACCTTAAAATATTTTCGTAATAATTATTTTTCTTTTCCTCGTCTCGTTTAGTATGGTCTCTTATAGACTCTGTATAATATATCACCTCTTATGATATGCATTTTATTCTTTCGTCCGTTGCCTGGAAACAAATTCGGGATTGTTAATTTTTCATGTTCCTCTTGGAAACAATGTGGGTAATTTTTCCAGTCGACTTGTGGTCAGTCATTTTGCAATTGCTGGCTGTACGCACGTATTTGAGTTTGGTCGTGAATAATTAATTGATTTAAAGATTCATTCAATTTATTTGAAGGGAATATTCTCTAAACGCTTTGACGTTGTCATTACTTCGAAGATTTTCGTGGATATTTATGCATTTTGTTGAGATCTAATTCTACTGATCTGGAGTATAATTTGTTCATCGGTTATTAAAAGGGTTGACTGAAAACGGGTAAATACTTACTTCTTCTTCCCACTTGTGGGTTCCTTGCTTCTTTATTTTAATTAATTTGTTTCTGTATGCTAACGTTTTATATTATGTTCATTTTTTTAAACATGTATGTAAAATTGTCCTTTCATTTAATTATATTTTATGTTATGAAACATGCTTCGTGTTTTCTTCAATCTTAGATTTAGTGCTCTTCTCTCAACTTAATTACAACTCGGGTATGGTAATTTGTCCAGCCGTTCCACACACATAACCCTAGTTACTCTTTGTCATTATTTATTTTAAATTTCTTGAAGGGTTATATATTTCTTATCTGTTGGTGTTTCTTAAGGTAGCTTGTGGGTACAATAAACATATCCAACATTTACTGGTATTTCATGAACTGTACTTACATGAGGAGAGGCTTCAGCTGCTGCGAGAATCTGTGGAAAGTCAGAGAGAAGAGCATTAGAATCTCTGCCAGTGAGGTGGGTTTTAATTTAAAAATGCCTTACCCTTCAGTTGATGTTGCATTTTCATTCTTATTGCAGTAGCAGGATCCATCCGTTATAGTAATCTATATTATTTCATTGTAAGCATTCTAGAATCTTGTTTAAGAGACATAACTAGGTTCGATCTTCTCCAATATGCAATAAGGCTTGTGTTTGAACCATATTATACAGGATTTCCGGGAAGAAGGTTCCAATATTTAGGGAAGGCTAAGTGTGCAACAAAAGAGGAAAAAAAGTTTCTATAAACTATAGTCGTAAAGTTTATATATTCTGAGTTATGGTCTTATATTCCCAAAACCTCTTCGTTTAAAGTTTAATAACTCGGATATACAACAAGTCAAATCCTTCACTTGCCTAGGTCAAAAGATTACAGAGGACGGAAGGTGCACCACTGAAGTAAAATGCCGCATTGCTCAGGCAAAACTAGCTTTTATACAGAAGAGGAGATTACTGTGTACCAGTAGGCTTAAGCTTTCCCTCCGAATGAGAATGCTGCGTGCTTTTGTATGGACAGTCGCGTTGTATGCCTGTGAAACGTGGACACTAAATAAAAATGAAAAGAACCGTCTTGAAGTCTTTGAGATGTGGTGCTAACGTAAGATGAAAAATGTGACGTGAAGAGACAAGATATCGAACACCAGGGTTCTCGACGCCGTGAACCAACGGAGATCAATCCTTCGCACAATCCGTAAACGTCGTCTCGCATGGAGGGTTCACACAATGCGCCACACCAAATTAATGAGAACTGTGGCAGAAGGGTTCATTGAGGGAAAACATCCACGAGGAAGACCTACAAATACCTTCCTTAAACAAATTCTAAACGACATCCAAGCACAGAATTATAATTCAATTAAGGAAGCGGCAAATGACACGACGATTTGCACATGTTTTATGGCAACTGATCAGGACTGCAAACCGATTATGATGATGATGATGATGATGATGATTGTACAAGGAGCGTACCTTGTACTCCGAGCACTTTGGCACGAAACAAATGAGAACACATTGCTTGAGGAACACATCTTGCACTCCGAGCACGTTGATACGAAACAAATGAGAACACATTGAAGAGGAGCACATCTTGCACTCCGAACACTTTGGCACGAAATAAATGATAACACATTGCACGAGGAACACATTTTGCACTCCGAGCACTTAGGAGCGAAAGAAATGAGAACACATTGCACGAGGAACACATCTTTCACTCCGAGCACTTTGGTAGGAAACAAATGAGAACACATTGCACGAAGAACACATCTTTCACTTCGAGCACTTTGGCACGAAACAAATGAGAACACATTGTACGAGGAACACATCTTGTATTCCGAGCACTTTGGCAGGAAACAAATGAGATCACATTGATCGATGAACACATCTTGCACTCCGAGCACTTTGGCAGGATACAAATGAGAACACATTGCACGAGGAAAACATCTTGCACTCCAAACACTTTGGCAGGATGCAAATGAGAACACATTACTCGTTGAACACATCTTGCACTCCAAGCACTTTGGCACGAAACAAATGAGTACACATTGTACGAGGAATACATCTTGCAGAGGGGCAGATGACCTTGTAGTTCTTCCCCTTAAAGCCTCAACAACTAACACATCTAGCACTCCGAGCACTTTGACACGAAACAAATGAGAACACATTGCACGAGGAACACATCTTGCACTCCAAGCACTTTGGCGTGAAACAAATGAGAACACATTGCACGAGGAGCACATCTTGCACTCCGAGCACTTTGCAGGAAACAAATGAGAACACATTGCACGAAGAACACATCTTGCACTCCGAGCACTTTGGCACGAAACAAATGAGAACCCATTGCACGAGGTACACATCTTGCACAATGTTTAGGAAATTAAATACAAAGGCCAATTACAGCAGGAAATGGAAGACACCCCTAGACTTTGGATATTCTTAATCGTCGGCGTCGGAAGAAAAGAGTTTGAGAGGAAAGATAACAGAGGAAGCAATGCCGGGCTCATCTGGAGTCCAGTGATCACCAACTTACTCACATCGCACTTGTTATGAGTCCCTGAGAACGGGGTGTTTGAAGGCCTTGTGAGGAGTTAATGCAGGGCCAACATCTAAAGGGTCTTTCATATAAAGTAAGAACGGCAAGTGGTGGTTCTATTATCCGCTGCTGCGGTGGCCTTCGCCGAGCTTGTGGAGCGCCATGACCCCCTGCTTTTTAAGCGTGTGTACAATCCTATATGAAATATTACCTTATAAAAGATGCTGGAAGTGTCGCCCTTCCTGGGTTATACAAGCATTGTATCTGGTAACCACATTCTGGCTGACGCGAATGAGTTCTGCCACTGTATTGTTTCTCATCTTTTATTTTATATCTTTTATTGAGCACTGAGCTAGTAGTGTCAAAATTATTTACGTGAATACATGCTAGTGAAGGTGGCACTTCATCAGGAAATTGCTGTACAAATGCATCATGTGCCCACCGAGCCGACTCGTACTTAAAATAAGTTTTACATACAACAAAAATACTATGTTGTAATGATAACTGTCTCACCATGTTAGCATCTGATGTTCAGACTGGCGACTGAACACCTGCACGCTTATTGCAAGGTCAAGTGTATACTGTACTATACGCGCGCTTTCAATACTACATCAGGGGTCCGTGGCGCGCCACAAGCTCGGCCAAGGCCACTGTAGCAGCGGATAACAAATCCACCTATCTCCGTTCTTACTTTATATGAAAGATCCTGTATGTGTACACGGCCAATCCAATACATTAGACTGCCCTCTTACTCAGTTTTCTCGCTGGCAGGCAGAGTGTGAGTTGGAGGGGAAACGGTGAGGAGTACGGTATAGCTATTGTCTTTCTGAATATGTAACTAGCACTACAGACAGCCTGGTATTACCCTTCATGAATTGATTGCCGGCGTTCGAGGTGGGAACTACTCTTTGTTTACTTGTGTCAATCCTCAGCCTGCATCGTTGACAGGTACAGTAGAGCGGGTAGGATATGACTCAGCTCCAGCAGCTTCAGTCATCGTTTAACTGTCCGTGGTAACATGAGCTCCTGTGACACTTATCTGACGCAATGCTGCTTGATTTATGTGCAGACTGCACTCTGTCATCACTGTGTCCTCCGCTTCGCCGTGCGGGGCTCATGCTCCAATAAACAACAAACGCTGGCGAAGCGTCGCTCAGCGGCAATCAAATTTTGAATGGTTAATATCAACTCACACCACCTTGCCTCCTGCTGTCAAACTCCATCACTTAACTGCTCTAATCCAGTGATCGGTAAATTTCTGGGAACTTTGCCATCGGGAATTATAATTATACCCCAAAATTCCGGGGCAGTCATAATTGTTAAGATTTAGTGCGAACATTTATAAATTAGTTGTTGCTGTTGTTGTGTTTGTTTGTTTGTTTGAGTCCTCGGTCTTTTGACTGGTTTGATACAGCTCGCCATGCTTCCCTGTCCTGAGCTAAACGTTTCATATTTACATAGCTTCCACACCTTACATCCGAGGCTATCTGTTTAACATATTGTATTGCCTGGGGGGTTGATAGCTCGAGTTAGGGTGGTGTTGCCTAAACTACAATGTAACTTGAGTGCAAGGCAATGACGTTAGTGTAGTGAGGTGAGTGGGGTAGAGAATGAATGGAACAGGCAAGCGGAAGGCGGGCCGTGCTTACTGAGCGAATGCTGACTCGTGTTTACAAGGTTAAATACCAGACAAGTGATACAGCCGGCGTGGCGCAGCTGAGTAGGGCTTGCTGGCTGAGGGCCAGAGTTCGAACAGAGGGTCCAAGAGATACAAGATGGCAGTTTAAGAGAGTGAGAAGGGTTTTAATTCATGACAGTGTGAAGTGTGCAAAGAATGAATGAGATGAATACAAGTATTAGGTTTGGAATAGAGAGGATTTACTAAGAACAACCTTTGAGTACACTTACCGACCTGCTGAGTGGTAGAACGGGCGTCAGACAGCAACTCGGTGGACGAAAGATGATCGGTTCCTAGTGTGGCTTCTATTTAAGTAAATTGCCCATGCTTGTGTAATTTAGTCAGCAGACATAGCAGGAAGCTAACTGTTTAGACTTATGTTGTTAGAGTTACCACATGTGTGTGTGGTTGGCCTGCCAGACCAAGTGTACTTGCGATAGCTAGATGTTTGCTGATGTTGGTTCTTCTTAGGGGTTGTGGCGTGAAATGGGGTGAAGGGTGACGAAAGGGGGCGATAGGGGGTGATCATACCCTGTGGGAACCCCAGGACATAACTATATTCTAACCTTGGTCTACCCCTACAGCTCTTGTCCTCAACCCTTCCTTCTATAACTATGTTTGCTATTCCAGGCTGTCTTAGTAAGTCTCTTACCAACCTATCTCTTCTCTTCATTAGCATCGCCATTAGCTGTGCCAACAGTCCAAGTTTCCAACAACCTACCGGAAATATTCCCACATAAATTTCTTCCCACTATTCCCGCAATTAGGGCAGGTACTCTTAATCGATTAATTTCAGTTATCGAATAATCGATTAAACAAGAAAAATCGATTAATTGCTACAAATAACTAATAAACTTTTAAGATTTTAATCGATAGGGCATTCAATCGATTAACCGAATAATTGATTAATTGTATTTTGCTCCTTTCACTACGATCTCTCAGAAGCAAAACATACACTTAATAAATTTAAATTAAAATAAAATGTAAAAACCTCTTCGTTTTCTTTTTTCGAACCCTTGCCAATTTGATTGATGTTTGTCCTCCCACTGTCACTGACCCTTATTTGGTTATTGTTGACATAAACAAGGAAGTACACTTTGTAGACTATAATTAGGCAAAAAGTAACTTTTATGGATATCTAAACACCATACGGAAATAAGCGTAACTCAACTTAAGCGATGACTTCTCATTTAAACTTCTCTTCTTATTTCGTGCCAAGTAATCAATTAGACTAATCGATTCTTCGGTTAACCGATTAATCTATTATATGGCTCCAATACTCAGACCAAGATCAACTTATGGCTCATTGATTAATCGATTGAACCATCAGTCGATTAATCGATGTTTTAGATTAATTTCAAATCATTCAATTAATCGATTATTCAAACGTCGCTTATCACTATAGATATATTAAGGCCAACGACAATACTCAGACTTTAATGCAGGTCTCGAAAGTGTGAAAATGGCGTATGCTGAAGCCCCGGCATATAGTTTGTTTACATCCGTTGCTGGGATACACTATTTAGCTTTGATTAGCTTCGTTTGATGAAAGTTGGGATAAACTGTCGCTCATCTGTAATTTTTAGTGTCTTCTGTATGTCTGCAAAGTCCAGTTCGCGTTAATGTACTGCAATCGTTTGTAAATAAGTGATAATACGCTTAATATGGACTGGTTCGTTTGTGTGATGATTGTCCAGTCAACCGATGGCATTGTGTCATTTACTTCGGATGTTGAAGTACCTAAGACTAAAGCTTAATAGAAGTGTCTCAAGAATATACACCGCAATGATTTGCTTCTTAGTGACAATATAATAATAGCTTAGTACACGTCAGTAGTGTCGAAATTAAGTACGTAAAGGGAAAACGCAATGAGCGTCTACGGCTAGACCAAACCGTTGACGTTATCTTGAATGCTCAGCAATATGTGCCTCCGTACATCATTACCAGTCCGGCAGATGTTCTGCACTTCCTTGTATTCACGCCAAATAATTCAGTGACCTTCTGTTTTATTGGTTAAGGAAAATGTTCCCCCTGTGCCAAACAGTGAACTCATTGTGTTCCGTCATTATTCATACTTTTGTGATTCTTACAGCTTGCAAGTTATTTTTTATTATGATGTGTGTAAAAAAGTGTTGTGAGTACCTTGCCAATTATGTACTTATATTGCGAGATGGTGTGCCGCGATAATTCCGTGAGAGGGAGATGGTGCTTTCCTACCTATAGTATTTTACTAAATCAACTATTTCCAGCGTACAACTATTCCAAACGGTAACAGCGAATGTTTAATAGGCTAGATGGTAACATATTATCGTGTCCCTTGTGCGTAGTATTCTCCATAATTATGTTCTGATATCCACACGACGACTTCTTTGCATATTTCAATCAACTAATTCGGTGTAATGTTTTACCCGAGATTTTAGGCAATTCCACGAGAGGTCTTAATTGAATTATATCTCTATGGCGTTGGTTCGATTATTTCAGGCAACTATTCTCATTCCGATTGTGTACACAAATACTCTGCATGTGCTGGGACCGCACTTCAGTAACCGGGTACTTTCTTCTCTCCTACTTCAGAATGTGTTTGATTTTTTGCTAATAATATTATTCTATAATTATTGAACTTAAATACAAATCGTGATAACTCGCCAAAAAAGCTTCTTATTCAACCACAGAAACAGTGAGACTATTGTAGCTGTCCCTTGGGTGAAGACGAAGAAACCTATAATTCGAGGCCAGCACTATATAGATAAATTAATTCAGGTAAGTCTAAATTATTGATGCATATTTCTTCGGAACCTAGTCTCGTCTTGTGATATATTTTAGGCTCTTAGGTGAGTAAAAATAATAATGTACACGAACTGTGACAATCCCGATGACATGATCTTAGCTATTGGTAGGGCAACCATCGCCGCCATGTTTTTTCTACATAAAGGTCTGAGGATTGTAGTTGGTCTTGCTCAGACCTTAATGCAGGTATCGAAAGTGTGAAAATGGCGTATGCCGAAACCCGACGTATTGTTTGTTTACATTCGTTGCTGGGAGACAATGTTAGCTTTGGTTAGCTTCGTTTGATGAAAGTTGGGATAAACTATCGCTCATCTGTAATTTAAGTGTCTTCAGTATGTCTGTAAAGTCCATTTCGCGTTAATGTACTGCAATCCGGTGTAAATATGTGATAATACGCTTATTATGGACTAGTTCGTTTGTGTGATGATTGTTCAGTCGACCGATGGTATTGTGTCATTTACTGCAGATGTTGAAGTACCTAAGACTTAAGCATTAATAGAAGTGTCTCAAGAATATACAGCACAATGATTTGCTAGATAGTGACAATATAATAATAGCTTAGTACCCTTCAGTAGTGTCGAACTTAAGTACCGTACGTAAAGGGAAAGCGCAATGAGCATCTATGGCTAGACCAAACCTTTGACGTTATCTTCAACGCTCAGCAACATGAGCCTCCGTAAATTCTTACCAGTCTGGTAGATGATCTACACTGCCTTGTATACACGCCAATACAGTTAACTTCTGTTGGCCTACGTGTAGTGTCCGTTGCCCGTTTCAAAAGTGCGTTATTTTTCTTAGTAGCGCACTGAAAATGGTTTGTACTTACTGTGCCACGTTATTAAAGCCAACTGCCATTAACAAACACCACGTTCACACTCTCAAAATAAGGAAATTGTCAACATTAACTTTCAAGTAATAAACTTATCAAAAAGCACGTCGCCATGTTTGCTGCCAACTTCACTTCCCCGGCGACTCTCTGGACGAAATTATTGGTGAAAATTACTGATTGTACTACTAGGCAAAACCATTGGCCTGGATAAAGATTATTGATGCGTAACTATCCCCACTGTGCGTGACAAAAACCGGGGATGTTTATTGGTCTAGGCGAAAACCATTGGTCTGAATGAAAATATTGGTCTCGAAACAATAATGTTGGCACTCTCAAAAAATGCAGTAACACCCTCTAGCGATAAAATATTCAACTCCTGTATATTAGTTGTTTTGTTGTTTGAGTCTTCAGTCTTTTGACTGGTTTGATGCAGCCCTCCATGCCTCCCTGTCCTGAACTAATAGTTTCATCTCTACATAGCTTCCACACCCTACATCCGAGGCGCAATCTGTTTAACATAATCTAACCTTGGTCTACCCCTACAGTTCTTGTCCTCGACCCCTCCTTCCATTACTAAACTTGCTATTCCTGGGTGTCTTAGTATGTGTCCTACCAACCTATCTCTTCTCTTCATTAACATTCGCCAGAAACATCTCTCCTCTCCCACTCGTCTTAATACCTCTTCGTTTGTCACCCTATCTACCCATCTGATCTTCATCATTCTCCTGCAACACCACATTTCGAACGCTTCAATTCTCCTCTTTTCTGCTGCACCAATAGTCCAAGTTTCACTTCCAACGAGTGCGACGCTCCAGACAAAGGTTTTCAAAAATGTCTTCCTAATACCTACATCTATATTCGATGTCAACAGATTCCTTTTCTGTAGAAATACTTTCCTTGCCTGAGCCAACCTACTTTTTATATCCTCTTTGCTTCGTCCATCACTGGTTATTTTGCTTCCTAAGTAAGAGAAGTCCCCTACTTCCTTTAATTCTCCCCTACCAATTTGATGTCCATAGAGGTTCCTGATTTATTGCGGCTGCATTCCAATAGTCTTGTTTTACATTTATTAATTTTCATCATGAATTCTTTCCTCAAGACGGAGTCCATACCTTTCAAAAACTAATTCAAATCCTGAGGCGTGTAGCCAAGATGACGATGTCATCGGCAAATCTCAGAGTTGAAATTATTTCTCCTTGAATCTTCACTTCCACTTTAAATTTCTCTCTAATTTCCTTCATTGCTTGTTCAATGTAAAGATACAAAAGAATGGGTGATAAGTTGCAGCCTTGCCTCACACCGTTCTGAATACCAGCTTCTCTCTCATGTCCATCTGCTCGAATGACTGCTGTCTGGATTCTGTACAGATTGTAGATCACCCTCCTATCCCTGTACTTTATTCCAATCATTTTCAAAATGTCGAACAATTTATTCCAATCAACGTTATCAAAAGCCTTTTCTAAGTCTACAAATGGCATGAACGTTCTCTTATATTTTCTTATTCTACCTTCCAAAATCAGCCTAAGACTTAGTACAGCTTCCCTTGTTCCTACATTTCTCCTGAAACCAAACTGGTCTTGACCCAACTCCGCTTTTACCTGGCTTTCCATCCTCTTGTAAATTATTCTAGACATGATCTTTGAAGCATGAGTAATCAAGCTGACTGTATGGTAATCCTCACATCTGTCAGTTCCTACTTTCTTCTGTATAGGGATGATAACATTCTTCTTGAAATCAGAGGGTACCTCACCCGTCTCATAAATCCTACAGACCAAGTGAAATAACCTGATCAGACCTTCATCTCCTATGCAGCGTAGCAACTCAATCGGTATATCATCTATACCTGGTGCTTTGTTCCTGCTTAAGTCTTCCAATGCTTGTCAAATTCGGATCTCAATATTAAATCTCCTTTTGCATCCTCATCAATTTCCTCCTCCCTTTCCATTACATGATTCTCAATCTCCTTTCCCTTATACAAACACTCTATGTAAGCTTTCCATCTCTCAACCTTTTCTTCCCTATCTGTTAGATGCTTTCCATTTGTGTCCTTAATATTACAGCACTTAGTCTTCTTTTCCCCATAAGTATTCTTAATCCTTCGATAAGCTGTGTCTACTTTTCCTAATTTCAAACAATTTTGATACGGTACCTGCACATTTCTCTTTCAACCATTCTTCTTTCGCTTCCTTGCACTTCTTGTTAACCTCATTTCTCAGACGTCTGTATTCTGCTTTCCCCTTTTCATCTCTTACGTTCTTGTGTTTCCGCCTTCCATCCATCAATTCTAGTATATCCTGAGTGATCCACGGTTTTCTGCCTATTCTTTCTTTCCTACCAATGTTTTCTTCTGCGGATTTTGTTATTTCATTCTTCAAAAGTGTCCATTCGTCTGCAATTGAAGTTTCTTTAGGGTTTTTCATTAGTCCTTCTTTTATACTCTTCTTGAATCCTTCGTTTACATCCTTCTCTTTCAGTCAGTCTATTGCCAACTTTTTGGCTTTTGACTTCTCTTCAGTAACATTGGCCGTTTCTATAGAAAAAAAAATCGGATTTTAATGGCGGCGGGCAACGGACACTACACGAGTTCCCTTCTGTTTTATTGGTTAAGGAAGATATCTCCCCTGTGCCAAACAGTGAACTCAATTGTGTTCCGTCATTATTTATACTTTTGTGATTCTTACAGCTTCCAAGTTATTTTTTATTATGATGTGTTTAATAAAGTGTTATGATTACCTTGCCACTTATGTACTTATATTGCGGGCTGCTGTGCGGCGATAATTCCGTAAGAGGGGGATGGTAGTTGCCTACCTGCTTTACTAAATCAACTATTACCAACGTTTAACTTTTCCAAACGGTTAAAGCGAATGTTTAATATGTTAAATGGTAACGTAGTATCGTGTTCTTTGTGTGAAGTAATCTCCGTATGTTCTAATGTCCTCACGACGACTTCTTAGCATGTTTCAATCAACTAATTCGGTGTGATGTTTTACGCGAAATTTTAGACAATTCCAAGAGAGGTTTTAGTTGATGTTAATCGTATCTCTACGGCGTTGGTTCAATTATTGCAGGCAACTATTCTCAGTCCGATTGTGTACACACTTACTCTGCATGTGCTGGGACAGCACTTCAGTAACCGGGGCACTTTTTTTCTCTCCTACCTCGGAATTTGTTTGATTTCGTGCCAATAATACTGAACTTAAATATTCAAATACTCGCCAAAAAGCTCCTTATTCAAACACAAAAAGGGCGAGATTATTGTAGCTGTCCCTGGGGTGAAGGCAAAGAACTTGCTGTATAATTCGAGGTGAGCAGTATATAGATACATTAATTCAGATAAGTCTAAATTATTGATAGACTACATATTTCTTCGGAACCTTGTGATATCTTTCATGCTCTTAGGTGAGTTAATTTACACGAGATGTGACAAGCCCGATGACATGATCTTAGCTATTGGATGGGCATTTATCGCCACCATGTTTTTTTCTACATTAAGGTCTGAGGATTGTAGTTATATACAGTGCACTCCCGATAATTCGCGTGCGGATAATTCGTTTTGCGGTTAATTCGCGGGTCTCCATGAGTATTTTTTAAATTGGGAATTCTCACAGCAACTAATCATCACGCTAAGTTAAGCAATCTCTCTGTCGTTTAAAAGAATGTTGATGCGACGCAATGCGTAAAGACGAAATCATTGAGACTAGGGAAGACTGAACTGCGTTTCTCTGCGATGCAACAGTAGGCCTAATTGCGCAATCTTCGAAACTTACGCGCATGTTGCCGCGAGTGGTATAGCACAGATTTCCTTGGTCTTTGAAGCCCAAACAATACAAGAGGAATGCACTTTCACTCGGAACCTACCCTCCCTTTCCCAACAGCCACGCTCGAAGGTCGCTGATCTGTGAGTTGTGAAGGGTGGATGCGCGGACAGCGTGTTGTAAACAGCGATTATTGCTTAATGGCGCAAACGCGCACGACATCGAGAGCGTGTTTGTTCGATGCTCTTCATGCAGTCAACTAGTCGGGGGGAAAGTACCGCTACTCCGCTCGTACAAAAGCAAGCGCTTGCCGACTTTTGTAACGACGATATTTCGAACGGGCAAGTTAGACGTCGATAAAGACGACTATGATTTACTACAGAAAAGCAAAGAAGAAATAGCACGGAATTTGACTGTTGGTGAGGAAAACGGAAATCCAGTAGATTTAGAGTGCGGGAGTGATGCAACGGAAATCCCGAAAGTTTCCCACAGTCAAGCTAGTGTCTCTAGTCACACTTATCTTTTATACAGAAGAACGAGATGAATTTTCGTTTTCATATAATATTTTCTTCGGAAATGTGCAATCGCAAAATAGAATAAACGATCTAAGAAACAAAAAGTAATGACGGCTTTTTTTTTAATATATTAATGTAGGCATAATCCACATAGGCCTACCAGTAGCCTAGCATGTCGTATAAGACACTGCAATCAGGAGTTAAAAATATTATTTCGCGTGTTCAAGCCTATTTCAATATTTTAACCAATAGTTTTGTTTTTCCTAGGCTTAGCAAAAATAACTGCGGATAATTCGCGGTTTTCGATAATTCGCGGAAGTTCGTGCATTAATTACCGCGAATTAACGAGAGTGCACTGTAGTTGGTCTTGGTTGTATTTTCCAATGAAGAAATCTGAAGTTTTGGCGCCACTGGGCAAAAACAGTTGACGACTAGATCACACGCAAGGCTTGTTGCCATGGAAACCATACAGCAATGCCAAGTTGAATGATGCTATTTGGCCACGTGCTTGTCGCCGACCAGCGGCTTGTTTGGTTGCCTCCAGTGTGCACACTGACCTTGCTGCGTTTCATAAGCGGTTGTTTTTAAATAGCTCAACCAGCAACCTAACATTAGACAACTCATGTTGTTTGTGACTCGGAGACCTCGTTATAACGCTGTAGTTTTTGTGATTTTCTGCCCATATAATATTTTGTGGCGAGGTTTTGAGGATATAACCAGAATAATACCTTTAACAACGTCAAGTAGAAACTAAGGAGACAAATGAATGTAACTTACCATTACGACAAGTATGCTGGCAACTAGGAAGTTCTTCATGTTGGCTGTCACTGGGTAGACACTGGTGAATTTCAGAATATGTTCTGCTGAATATATACCAAAAATGTGAGTCCACGTGATCCTCCGGTAGTTTCCCTTTGGTGATCCTGTTGAGTCACGGCCTTTGTGATATGATAACAAAATTCTTAGTCATTTAAAGTAAGGTCCTTAAACAATTCCATGCCAGTTAAAAGTGCATTTTTTCCTGGTTGATAAGATACCGGGAGGGAATTTCAAGCATCCTGGAGTTGGCCCGCACGTTACCAGGAATTCAATATAGCAGTAAGGTACTGCGTTGTTGCACAATGTTACCGGTATTTCGTCTGAAATACCATTTATTTTGTATTATTCTATTAAAAATAGTAAGAAATAATGTATACCGTAGTTGAATAGCCCACTGCTTGCTAAAAATCTTGGGAATTGACACCACTTGCAAACGGCAGCAGTAGCTACGTTCGCTAAGGCGAATTGCTAGGTCATGGGACCAAATTACAGTACATGCAGTCTCAGTTCACGAGTGGGTTCAAACCCCACCGATGTCCACCCTTGAAATGTTTCTTCGTGGGTTTCCCATTTTCAACTTCTGGCAAATGCTGGGATGGTAACTTCGAATAGGGCACGGCAGCTTCCTTCCATTTCCTTGTCACTTTCATTCATCTTCCTGCATTTCTCCCAATGACTCCCCTCATGACGTTGGGTCAGGGAGGCCATTTTGACTTAGAAACCATCCACTAAGTTACAAACTGTATAAATACATCGTATCTTATCCCCGACCCAGTAGAAACGGGACGAATAAGGGTTGTTGTTGTTAATGATTCTTTTACGGGCTTTGCGACCTCGTGGTCATGTAGTGTCGTGTATTTGAATGTGTACGGAATTTATCTGATAACCTGTATCATTGTGATGGCTGTAGTGGTGTGTAATTGAAATTGAGGCTAGGATTTGCAAGGAGGCGGCCGTGGCCTTAAGTTACGAGTCTTCCCAACATTTGAATGGATTTGATGTGAGAAACCGAGGAAAATCACTTCCAGTATGACAGAGGTGTGCATCGAACCCATCTCTCCTCAGGTTTTCCTCACGTAGCTGAGTGAACCCCGTTTCAACACACAAACCAGAATTAAATATATTTACAGAGCCGGGAATCGAACCTAAGACCTCTGAATTCGGAGTCTTAATACGTACTCCGAGATCACAAGAGGAGGTGGAATAATGATTGGGTGACTTGCATGTCAACGACACTGTTCCAGTACCTCAAATCATACTTAAATATCTTGGCAGAGCCAGGAATTGAACCAGGGCTTCCGCTATGACAGTCAACTACGCTAAACACTACACCACGAGATGAATAGCATATGTGAGGCACATGTTTATACGAGAACGATATTCAATTGGAATGCTTCTACTTAATCATCGCCGTCTATAATTCTCAAGCCGTGCTGTTGGTAGAATTGGCAACGTTTAGACGAGTCCGTAAATTCCATAAACACGTAAGACCACATGCTAAGTTTTATTCTTAAATATCGTTTATTTTGATATGACAGCATCTACAAGCAGTTCGTACTGACTATTCCAACACCCGTGAAATTCCTCGTGGTAAATCAGACCTGCTGAAAGTTGTAGAAGTGAATATTTCCCGTATTAAGTTGCATGTGTAACCAATACCTGGTTATGAATTTAACCAACAAATTCTTCCTTAATATTTCATTAAACTATTTCAGATGCCTAGAAAGTGCTGTGTGTCTGGATGTAAGTCAAATTATAGCAGCACAATTGAAACAACTGGTTATATCACTACAGTGAGATGGACTTTCAGAGCCTAGTAATTTAGTTTTGGTACCGTATATATCTTCATGTGGCCTCTATATTCCAGTACATTATGAACTGCACTCAGTTGGCAAGTGCCTTTAGGTAGATTCTATTAGAAAGCTACCTATTTCTAAATTAAGAGACCAGTGGAGCTTTATTGTTATACTGTCAACATTAAGCTTGG
The DNA here is from genome assembly GCA_946902985.2 of Meconema thalassinum. NCBI lineage: Eukaryota > Metazoa > Arthropoda > Insecta > Orthoptera > Tettigoniidae > Meconema > Meconema thalassinum. The sequence continues at coordinate 560,777,504 of OX336391.1, forward strand.
AGGCCTATTGTGACTACCATGAGTGCATCAGTAGATAATATAAGCCGAAGCTGGTGCAGGGGCTTTGTAAGATGGCCGCCACGCGCAACTACCCCATGTTATTCTTATGGAGGGACAGTCATAGCTGGGCCGGGGCTAATGCGCAAGATGGCCGCCACGAGCAACTGCACTCTTAAATGGCGGGCTTTTCAAATCCTGCATTATTTGTTATTAACTATATATTATTTATTAATAATTTATTTGTTTTAAATTAATGTATTATTTATATAATTTTAATTATTTAAAAAATATTAGATTTTACATTTTAGATTTTATATTTTGTGAAAAAGACCAAACTATAAGGTCACTGACCTAAGATTTTATGTTTTGTTTTATTTTTTTTAACAATATTGGGAAAGTAGGCTATATGTGTAAATTAAAAATCCTAAAAAGTCATATGCTAACTCTTACACTTACCTCTTTCCCACTCTCATTCGAAAAATAGTGTATTTCTCAAATTTTTCTAAAAAATATTTTCAAAATGGGTTATATTTTGGAAACTAACAATATTTGTTTGGCATAAATCAATGGTCCATACCCCCTCTACATGTGAACCAAGTGCCAGGTCTGTAGGACAAAAACCAAAAGAGTTCAATTTTGAAAGTAGGTAATATATCCTAAATTAGGAATTTTACAAAATTGTTTGTTTGGCATAAATCAATGGTCCTTACCCCCTCTACCTGCAGACCAAGTCCCAGGTCTGTAGGACAAAAACCAAAAAAGTTCAATTTTGAAAGTAGGCGGTATTTCCTAAATTACGAATTTTACAAAATTGTTTATTTGACATAAATTAATGGTCTTTACCCCCTATACCCCCTTACCAAATTACAAGTCTCTAAGACGAAAACTGTAGTGGTGGAGCAGTGGTGCTTCTGACCCATATTGTGCCCGTTTGGACCAGAGTCCAACGACCCTATTTTGCAAATTTCCTGGCCGCCATTTAACACCCTCTTTCCTCTGGACAACTTATTCCATCCCTAAAATAAAACCTACCCCTACTAGGGGGGTGGGTTGAAAAAGTATTTTCTTAGTAAATGTGTCTTTCCATATGGAACATATATACGGTTCAATACTAATAGGAAATTAAACATTGTCCCACACAGGAGACATGTGAACGATCGGTAGCTACTATGAATTACCATTTTTTCCCCTTTTTTTTCTTTTTACGCATACGCACTTGGGGTTTTTGTGAGGGCTTTTTGAATAATGATTTATAGATAAGGAGTGATGGGAGTCCTAAGACACTTGGCGTGGCTATGCCCAAAAAAAAAGATGGCTGCCAAGCGAATATTAAATAATTAATGACTCCCGAACCCGTGGTCGGAGATTCACAAATGATGTGTCGAACTCGAGCTGACGAGGGTTTTGCTATGGACCACTCATTTCAACCCTAAAATAAAACCTACCCCCTAGTAGGGGGGTATTTTCTTAGTAAAAGTCGCTTTCCATGTGCTACATATATACAGTTCAATGCTAATAGGAAATTAAACGTTGTTCCACACAGGAAAGATGGGAACGATGGACAGCCACTATGAATTAACTTTTTTTTTTATTGTTTTGTTTTCACGCATACGCACTTGGGGTTTTTGTAAGAGGGCGGGCCTTTTGAATAATGATTTATAGATAAGGAGTGATGGGAGTCCTAAGACACTTGGCGTGGTTGTGCCCAAACAACAAACATGGCGGCCAATAATTAATAGCTCGCGAACCCAAGTTTGTTGTTGTTGTTGTTACAAGATGGCGGGTAACCTAAATGGCGGCTAACCAAAATGGCTGTCATGGCTTAACTAACCTAGTCTAACCTAACCTCATCTACGAGGTGTGATTGAAAAGTTCCAAAATGTTAACCCATAATCTTCTTTCCTGGTGACTTCGCAACGAGGTGTGATCAAAAATTCCAAAATGTTGACTCATAGCCTACTTTCGTGGTAACGTTACAACGAGGGGTGATCAAAAATTTCCAAAATGTTAAGCCATAGGCTATCTCGCGAACCCATGGTCGGATTTCGATGAATGAGGTGTCGTTGAACTCGGGCTGACACCCCCTTTCCAATGGACAACCTATTCTCCTCCTCAAAATAAAACCTACCCCTACTAGGGGGTGAAATTTTTATTTTTTTAGAAAATCTGCTTTACAAGTGCGACATGTGAGAGTGTGAATGCTAGTATGAAATTAAACGATGTTCCACATAAACATAATGCCAACGAGTCGACGTCATAATGAATTAGCATTTTTGTTTTTGTTTTGTTTTTACGCATGCGCACTTGGTGATTTCGTAAGAGGGCGGGCTTTTTGAAAAAAAATATAAGAAGGGGTTTTAGTGGTGAGGAGAGAGCCAGATAGTCACCTACTTTCCTACGAACTTTGCCGATATCTCACGAACGCATGGTCGGATTTGGACGTGTGGCATGTCAAATCGCTTGTCCTGAAGCCCTTTTGAGGTTGTTAGTATGTTAAAGTGTTGAGAATGAAGATAACAACTTTTGGGGGGTGGGGGTAAAACCATGATTTTAGACTTTTTGCTATATTTCGCAAACCAATAAAGCTAGAGATCTGTACGAGGTGTCCAAAGAATTGAGGTAACGCACCCCTTTCGAATATCGTATGCATTTCCACTCAAAAATTTGACAAAGGGCCTAACGCCATACATGTTAAAAAAAGATTTTTTAGAAATGATATTAAATGTTCATGATGAGAGGTTGTAGATAGAGAGAGAGAGGATACCACTGGGCGTGTGTTTTAACAAGGATACTAGTGGTTATAATGACCGTGCTTAATAGAACAATCGATATTTCGACGGGTCGGTTTAGGACAGGCCGAGGATTCGTTTTCCAATATTTCAACGGGTCGGTTTATGACAGAGCTAGGGTTCGTTTTTCCGATATTTTACTCTCGAAGGGATCTTCAACTTGTAAACGATGATGGGTTAAATGATAATTCTATGATCAGATGATATTTCGACGGGTCGGTGTAGGACAGGCCGAGGGTTCGTTTACTGATATTTCGACGGGTTGGTTTATGACAGAGCGAGGGTTCGTTTTTCCGATATTTTACTCCCGAAGGGGATCTTTAACGTGTAAAAGATGATGGGTTACATGACAAACGATTTCAACAGGTCTGTTTAGGACAGGCCGAGGGTTTGTTTTCTGATATTTCGATGGGTCGGTGTATGACAGAGCGAGGGTTCGTTTTTCCGATATTTTACTTTCGAAGGAGATCTTTAACGTGTAAACGATGATGGGTTACATGACAAATGATAATTCTATGATCAGATGATATTTCGACGGGTCAGTTTAGGACAGGCTGAGGGTTCGTTTTCCGATATTTTGACGGGTCGGTTTATGACAGAGCGAGGGTTCGTTTTTCATATAGGTAAGAAACGGGTCATACTATACTTTCTGCTACCGAGTTTCAGCTACTTTTCAAGGTCACTCCCCCGAGCATTGCCAGAGACTGCAGAAGGTTAACGATTGGATTAGGAATGTGAGGTGGGTAACAAGCAACACAAGTGGTACTCATGCAATATGTTTCTATCCTCACACTCCTAATCCAAACATGGGTACCGCTTGTGTTGCTTGTTACCCGCCTCACACTCCTAATCCAATCGTTAACCTTCGGCAGTCTCCGGCAATGCTCGGGTGAGTGACCTTGAAAAGAAGCTGAAACTCGGTAGCAGAAAGTATAGTATGACCCGTTTCTTACCTATATGAATTACATGATTTGAAAGTTTGCAAAGAATATCCAATCAACCATTGTTCAACCCTGTTTATCATAGCATAATGCTTACCACTATGTTCGTAAGCAACAACAACAACACACTAAAATTCCAAAACTCCAAAGTACTCTAAGGTTAATCATTGACTCTCAACTCTTACTCTTACCTCTATTCCACGCCTAATCATATATAGACTCAAACCAATGGCTTGTATGTCCTTTATCGTTAGAACAAAACATGGAATTTTTGACATTTATATTTTCCAAAAACGTTCAATTAAAAAAGGGCTATTTTTTGGAAACTAAGAATTTAACAAAATTATTTGTTTGACATAAATTAATGGTCTTTACCCCCTCTACCCCATACCAAATTACAAGTCCCTGAGACAAAATCCAAAAAAGTTCAATTTTGAAAGTAGGCTATATTTTGAAAACCAAACATTCTAAAAAGCCATATATAGGCTTAAACAAAAGGTCTCTTGTCCTCAAACGTTAGAACAAAACTTGATATTTTTTACATTTTTTCCCCCAAAGAGTTGAATTTTTAAAGTAGGCTATATTTCAGAAATTAGGAATTTTACAAAGTAGTGTATTTAAAGTAAAATGAATGGTCCCTACCACTTTTACCCACAAACCAAGTTTCAGGTCCCTAGGACAAGAGGCAAAAAAAAGTTCAATTTTGAAAGTAGGCGATATTTTGAAAACTAATCATTCTAAAAAAGTCATATATAGCCGCAAACAAATGGTCTTTAAGTCCTTTAAGGTTAAAACAAAACTTTTTTTCATCTTTTCCAAAAAAGTTCAATTTTCAAAATCGCCTATATTTTGGAAACTAAGAATTTTACAGAAAAGTTTGTTTAACGTAAATGAAAGGTCTTTACCCCCTCTACCCCAAACCTGTTTACATGCAAGCAAGTATTGAAGCCGCTGGATTAGCTTACTGGGATTTTTCCAATAAACAAATTTAACAAATGATTTTTGGGGTATAAACAGAGCATTGCCACTATCATCATCATTATAATCATCATCATTGGCTTATGTGAATGAATTATGGTGGTGGTTTATGGTAATGGCTCATATTGATGGCTTATGGTGGCTTATTTTGATGGTTTACGGTGATGGCTCATGGTGATGGCTTATGGTGGCTTATGGTGATGGCTTATGGTGGCTTATGGTTGTGGCGTATGGTCGTGACTTATGTTGATGGCTTATGTGGATGCTTTATGGTAATGGTTTATTGGGATGGATTCTCAAAAGACCTTGACTCCAGCTTAGTTGCGGAGAATCTACAGCCGACAGCAAACAACTACGATGAATTTGTGAAACTAGTTATCAAAGCTGCTAAGTCAAACATTCCTAGGGGTTACAGAAAGCAATATGTGCCTGGCTGGAATGAAGAAAGTGAGGCTTTATACCAAGAATACCAAAGTTCTGGAAATCAAACAGTGGGTTCACAGCTACTCCACTCTTTAAACAAGAATAGACGAGAGAAATGGGAAGCAACACTCGAAGAAATGAACTTTGCAAAGTCAAGTAGGAAAGCCTGGCGAGTCTTGAATGGGCTAACTGGCAAGCAACACCCCAAAAAGCCGCATACTAAACTGAGTCCTGACATTATTGCCAACAGGATCGTAGACCTCTCAAGGGCAAAGAGAGACAAGAATCATACCAGAGTGGTAAAATGTAACCTCTCTAACCTCAAGCACAGTGCCCCAAGAAACGAACCGCTTTCCAATCCCTTCTCCACAGCGGAAGTAGAAAGTGCAATCAAACAACTGAAAATCGGCAAGGCTGCTGGTCCCGACAACATCTATAACGAGTTCATTAAGAACATGGGTCCGTATTGTATATGCTGGCTCACTTCTCTCTTCACTTACATTCTCAAAGAGAACAGACTGCCCAGACAATTCAAACTGTCAAATGTTATAGCCATTCTCAAACCTGGCAAACCTGAAGACAGCCCCGAAAGCTATCGTCCAATAGCACTGCTCAGTTGCATATTAAAACTTTTTGAACGAATCCTTCTAACCAGAATAGCACCGCTCATTGAGGCTGTTATCCCTCCTGAACAAGCTGGCTTCAGACACGGACGCAGCTGCACTGATCAAGTTCTTGCCCTAACTACACACATTGAAGCAGGTTTTCAAGGTAAACGGAAATCAACAGCTGTTTTCATCGACTTGACAGCTGCGTATGATACTGTTTGGCGACAAGGACTGATCTACAAACTATTGCAAGTTGTACCAAGCCGAGAAATTGTGGATCTAATATCTAACATGCTTAGTGAAAGGCAATTTGAAGTGTTCCTAGGAAACACTAAAAGCCGCAAACGAAAACTAAATAACGGCCTACCACAGGGATCTGTTTTAGCCCCACTGCTATTCAATTTGTACATCCATGATTTACCAACTACAACATCAAGTAAGTTCATTTATGCTGATGATATCGCGCTGGTAGCTCAGAGCAATAACTTTGAAGATGGCGAACAAATCATTACGGAGGACCTGGAGAAGATGTCAACTTTCTTTAAAACCTGGAGATTGATCCCAAGCACAACAAAAACTGAAGTCTCTTGTTTCCATCTAGCGAATCGTGTCGCAAACTACAAACCTAGAGTCCTGTTCAATGGACAAGAGCTGAGGTACAATCCTTTCCAAAAATATCTCGGAGTCACTTTAGACAGAACCCTGAGCTACAAAGAGCACATCACCAAGCTCTCTCACAAAGTCGCCGCAAGAAACAACATACTGCATAAGCTCAGTGGTACCTCCTGGGGAGCCTCTGCTGACTGTCTACGTTTAACTGGCATCAGTCTTGTTTACTCAGCTGCTGAGTACTGTGCGCCTGTCTGGTTGGAAAGCGTACATGTGAAGAAGATAGACACGAAACTGAACGATACAATGCGTTGCATTACTGGTACCATCAAATCAACTCCATGTCACTGGTTACCCGTGCTGAGCCACATCCCTCCACCTCACTTAAGGCGGAAGCAAGCTCTACTGAGGGAGGCTAAGAAAATCTTTGCATCACCCTCTTTGCCACTGCATCAGGAATTCTGCCATCCGTCACAACAACGATTGCAATCCAGAAGACCGGCAAGTGTCACTGCAAGGCAACTCATCGCGGATGGATTTGACATAAAGGAAAGCTGGAAGCATGAGTGGTCAACAAAAACATTGGGAACAAGTGTCCACCATCTTGATCCCACAAAGAAGTCAAATGGTTTTGACCTACCAAGGAACCTCTGGTGCCGTATCAACAGGTTGAGGACGGGACATGGGTGTTGTAATTATTTCAGGTACAAGTGGGGCTGGATCAGTTCACCAATGTGTGAATGTAACTTAGAAGAACAGACGATTGAACACCTGGTCCTACGCTGTCCTCTTCATTCATACCCTGGAATTCCTGACGACTTGTTTGATCTCACACCTAGTCTAACCGAATGGTTGAAAAGGAAGGACTTTAAAGTTTAATTTTGTCTTATTTGTATTCTGTATTGTATCACCATACGATTAAATAAATAAATGGTGATGTTGATGGCATGCAAGTACTGAAGCCGCTGGATTAGCTTACTGGGATTGTCCAGTAAACAAATTTGAGCCACCATAAGCCATCACCATAAGCCATCTAAGCCATTACCATAAGCCACAATAAGCCACCATAAGCCATCCACATAAGCTATCACCATAAGCCACAACCATAAACCCCCATAAGCCATCACCATAATCCACCATGAGCCATCACCATAAGCCATTACCATAAGCCACCATAAGCCATCACCATAAGCCATTAAAATAAGCCATCAACATAAGCCATCACCATAAACCACCACCACAAGCCATTCACATAAGCCAATGATGATGATGATTATAATAATGACAATGGTAATGCTCTGTTTACCACAAAAAATCATTTGTTAAATTTGTTGATTGGAAAAATCCCAGTAAGCTATTCCAGCGGCTTCAGTGCTTGCTTGCCTGTAAACAGGTTGGGGGTAGAGGGGGTAAAGACCTTTCATTTACGTTAAACAAACTTTTCTGTAAAATTCGTAGTTTCCAAAATACATGCAATTTTTAAAATTGAACTTTTTTGGAAAAACTGATTTTAAAAAATGTTTTAACGTTAAAGGACTTAAAGACCATTTGTATGAGGCTATATATGACTTTTTTTAGAATGATCAGTTTTCAAAATTGAACTTTTTTTGTTTTGCTTTTGTCCTAGGGATCTGAAACTTCGTTTGTGGGTAAAAGTGGTAGGGACCATTCATTTTATTTAAATACATTACATTGTAAAATTCAAAATTTCTGAAATAGAGCCTACTTTAAAAATTCAACTTTTTTGGGGGGGGGGGGAAATGTAAAAAATATAAAGTTTTGTTCTAACGTTAGAGGACATGTGACCTTTTGTTTAAGCCTATATATGGCTTTTTAGAATGTTCGGTTTTCAAAATATAGCCTACTTTCAAATTTGAACTTTTTTGGATTTTGTCTCAGAGACTTGTAATTTGGTATGGGGTAGAGGGGGTAAAGACCATTAATTTATGACTAACAAAAAATTTTGTAAAATTCCTCGTTTCCAAAATATAGCCTTTTTAATTGAACGTTTTTGGAAAATAAAAATGTGGTAATTTCCATGTTTTGTTCAAACGATAAAGGACATAAAAGCCATTGGATTGAGTCTATATATGACTAGGCGTGGAATAGAGGTAAGAGTAAGAGTTGAGAGTCAATGATTAACCTTAGAGTACTTTGCATCTTTTGAATTTTAGTGTGTTGTTGTTGTTGCTTACAAACAACCACAAAAGGGCTTCAAGACAAGCGATTTGACACGCCACACGCCCAAATCTGACCATGCGTTCGTGAGATATCGGCAAACTTTGTAAGAAAGTAGGTGACTATATAGCTCTCTCCTCACCACTAAAACCCCTTCTTATAAATCTTTCTTTTTCAAAAAGCCCGCCCACTTACAAAATCACCAAGTGCGCATGCGTAAAAACAAAACAAAAACAAATATGCTAATTCATTATGACGTCGACTCGTTGGCACGTTGTTTATGTGGAACAACGTTTAATTTCATACTAGCATTCACACTCTCACATGTCGCACTTGTAAAGCAGATTTTCTAAAAAATGACATTTTCACCCCCTAGTAGGGGTAGGTTTTATTTTGGGGAAGAAAATAGGTTGTCCATGGCGGTGTCAGCCCGAGTTCAACGACACCTCATTCATCGAAATCCGACCATGGGTTCGCGAGGTAGGCTATGGGTTAATATTTTGGAACTTTTTAATCACCCCTCGTTGTAACGTTACCAGGAAAGTAGGCTATGAGTCAACATTTTGGAATTTTTGATCACACCTCGTTGCGAAGTCACCAGGAAAGTAGGCTATGGGTTAACATTTTGGAACTTCTCGATCACACCTCGTAGATGAGGTTAGGTTAGACTAGGTTAGTTAAGCCATGGCAGCCATTTTGGTTAGCCGCCATCTTGTAACAACAACAACAAGCATGGGTTCGCGAGCTATTAATTATTTAACATTCGCTTGGCCGCCATGTTTGTTTTTTGGGCACAGCCACGCCAAGTGTCTTAGGACTCCCATCACTCCTTATCTATCAATCATTATTCAAAAAGCCCGCCCTCTTACACAAACCCCAAGCGCGTATGCGTAAAAACAAAAAACAAAAAAGTTAATTCATAGTGGCTATCCATCGTTCACATGTTTCCTGTGTGGAACAACGTTTAATTTCCTATTAGCATTGAACTGTATATATGTAGCACATGGAAGGCGACTTTTACTAAGAAAATACCCCCTACTAGGGGGTAGGTTTCATTTTAGGGTTGAAATGAGTGGTCCATAGCAAAGCCCTCGTCAGCTCGAGTTCAACGACACATCATTCATGGATCTCCGACCACGGGTTCGGGAGTTATTAATTATTTAACATTCGCTTGGCAGCCATCTTTGTTTTATTTGGCATAGCCACGCCAAGTGTCTTAGGACTCCCATCACTACTTATCTATAAATCATTATTCAAAAAGCCCGCCCTCTTACAAAAAACAAAATAGGGTTGTTGGACTCTGGTCCAAACGGGCACAATATGGGTCAGAAGCACCACTGCTCCACTACTACAGTTTTCGTCTTAGAGACGTGTAATTTGGTATGGGGGTATAAGGGGTAAAGACCATTAATTTATGTCAAATAATCAATTTTGTAAAATTCCTAATTTAGGAAATATCGCCTACTTTCAAAATTGAACTTTTTTGGTTTTTGTCCTACAGACCTGGCACTTGGTTTGCAGGTAGAGGGGGGTATGGACCATTGATTTATGCCAAACAAATATTTTTTGGTAAAATTGTTAGTTTCCAATATATAACCCATTTTGAAAATATTTTTTAGAAAATTTTGAGAAATACACTATTTTTCGAATGAGAGTGGGAAAGAGGTAAGTGTAAGAGTTAACATATGACATTTTAGGACTTTTAGTTTAAACATATAGCCTACTTTCCCAATGTTGTTAAAAAAATCTTAGGTCAGTGACCTTATAGTTTGGTCTTTTTCACAAACTATAAAATATAAAATGTAAAATCTAATAATTTTTTAATTATTAAAATAAATAAATAAATAATAAATTAATTAAAAAATAATAATGAATTAATAATAAATAATAAATAATGTATAGTTAATAACAAATAATGGATGATTTGAAAAGCCCGCCATTTAAGAGTGCAGTTGCGCGTGGCGGCCATCTTGCGCATTAGCCCCTGACCCAGCTATGACTGTCCCTCCATAAGAATGACATGGGGTAGTTGCGCGTGGCGGCCATCTTGCGCATTAGCCCCTGCACCAGCTTCGGCTTATTTTACCTATTTGCATCTGTGGACAAATAGTGAAGAATTTATTATCAATGGCAGTCTCTAGGTTCGTAAGAATAGTCTTATATAGTTTTTCTAAGCGCATCAATGACTGCAATGAGCAAAGCAGCAAGAAACGGACCATTGCGACATTGAGGTATAGTACAGCCTTTTTTTTTACCTTATAGGAAATTGACAGTACATAGTATGATAATATGTATCCTTTATTTGTGATATTTGTGTGTAGATTTAGGGGACGTTATGTTCTGTTGTATTTTCGGAAACATTTGGCGTCAAAATCTATATGTTTACACAGTGTTAGCAATTACCATGTGCTTGCGCTAGGCCTCACAGATGACAGATGGACGGTGTTGCCAAACCTTGTGACACGGCTTGAGAATTGTAGACGGCGATGATATAATTAATGGATATAACCTATAATCAAAATACATGAATCTTGAAACATTGTGCGTTAGGTCACCCTCCACGACTGCAAGAGGTTTCCTCTCCAATATCATTGTGGTGTTTGAAGCCATATTTTCAGTGTTGCCTTAGTAAACAAGAGTTTAGTGCTTTTCAGTCGGTCAACACGAATGTACCCAAAAGAGATGGGTTATGCCCTAATCCTGAAATAAATTACATGAGATTAATAAAACACTAGGATGACCAGTTTCGATCGTCAAGCGATCATCATCAGATCCAATACACTTAGGCTATAAAATCTATGTTTGAAATACAGGTGAAAATATTTACAATATGTACAATTATTTAGTTGCAGTATTGGTACTGCAACTGTCAGTGTATGCTAAATGCAGTATATATGTTAGGTGAAATGCTAAATGGTGATGGCTATCCGGAGATTGTACTTTAGAGAGATTATATGGTTGTAAACTATGGTTAAACTATAAAATTTTAGGCTAACTACTTATCTGATTGTCTTCCGTACTACAGCTATTCGCAGTTTCCGTGTTCACTTGAACTCGCTGTGCGGTCGACTGCGGTGGTTATCTTAACGACTGGTTTTTCCCTGCCTTCCCCCCCTGTCCCTACGTGCTGTGGGGAGTGATCGCGATGTGTTTATGTGATGTGTTGCCAACCTAGATAAGATGTATGTTATTGAATGAGGTGGATCTACAACTATTAAAGACCGTGGATTAGTCCTCGCCACGCGTGGAGCATAACCCATTCGAACTAAGCGTTGACGGTCTTATGAGGACGTCCCGGCACCTTTAATACTGCCTCTAATATGGGCCTTGGTTTATTGCAGAAGAAAAGTACATCGTACACCTGATCCTGATAACATTTACCTATTAAAAACCCCCTAATTTCCCCCCCTTTTTTATCTAGCTTGGCTGTGTCGCTAAATTGTGTTTTGTTTCCGACAGGGTGTGTTTTTTAGTAGCGTGAAGAGGGGTGAGCTCTCCATGAACGTGTGTTCATTTAGATAATAATAATACTAAATAATTGTACATATTGTAAATATTTTCACCTGTATTTCAAACATAGATTTTATAGCCTAAGTGTATTGGATCTGATGATGATCGCTTGACGATCGAAACTGGTCATCCTAGTGTTTTATTAATCTCATGTAATTTATTTCAGGATTAGGGCATAACCCATCTCTTTTGGGTACATTCGTGTTGACCGACTGAAAAGCACTAAACTCTTGCTCCAATATCAGTTTGGACCACGGTCAATGAAGCACATAAAAGGATGGTTGAGGTGGTCCCATGGAACTACCCCCAGCAGTCACGGATACGTTTGTGTTGGACCTTAAGTCAAAACATTATTCTGAAGATTACCATCGACCCTAGGTTTGCTAAGGTGAGGTTAGGTCAATGTTACGTTAGGTGAAGTTAGATTATGTTAGGTTAGGTGTGGTTAGGTTATGTTAGATTAGGTGAGGTAAGGTTAGGTGAGGCGAGGTTTCGTTAGGTGAGGTTACGTAAGGATATGTGAGGTGTGATGACGTTAGAGTACGTTAGTATTGACTGGGAGGAAAGCTTTTCATGTTATAATTTAAACGTTATATGAAATGGAGGAGATGTGGCAAAACAGCGGACCCTGCACTGCGGGATAAACGCTAGGGGGTAGAGAGAGAATGATATTATAAGTGTTATACCTAATATAAAAACTAATGATATACATTTAAGAGTTGTGTTTTTCAAGATTTGTTGAAGAATCCATTGAAGGAGGACCAAAAGATCTAAAACATGTTGTTATTTATCTTATTATTGATAATGTGATCATAACTAATACATGTATTTTTTTCCAGGAGAGTTATTTTTATTTATTTTTTATACCATACATATAGCACATACACTGTAGCCTACCCTGCTCAGTCTTTGGGCAAATTCGTGTTGACCGACTGAAGAGCTACAAATAACTGTTAGTTTTTCTTTGCTATATGACAGGTCGAATGGAACATCGGCTTCACCTCAAAAGATCTACACCAGATATCTGAGGTCATTAAATAATGAATTATCAGCATCATCCAAAATCAGAGGCATACATGGTTGCTATTGTTAATTCAATACAATGGCTTGGGACATCTTGTAATTTTGTTTGTGTTGAACTAGTCAGATAACCTGTGTTTCTATGATGATTGTATTACCGGTAGTGTATGTAGCACTAATGGTTGAATAATCAGGACCGACAGCTTTTATATGTGTCTGGGTATCAACTGAATTTCACCAAGTTCTACCATCATGAAACTTAGGTTACATAATATGGAAGAAGCCATGGCTCAAGTCTCTATTTTCGATAAACTTCCTCCTTGTGTGTTTAACCTTTGACTACACACACCTATTAATATGAAAATCCACAGCCTGCTTCCAGTCTCCGACCGGGTCAGGAATGGAATGAATGAAGCCCCCATCTAGCGGCGAGGATATGAAATGTGCCGGCTGCCGAGGCCTGACGCACTCCTCTGGGGCAATGATTAGATTAAGGACAGATGAAATGAAATGATAGTGGAGAGTGTTGCTGGAATGAAATTTTTGACAGGGAAAACCGGAGTACCCGGAGAAAAACCTGTCTGCCTCCGTTTTGTCCAGCACAGATCTCACATGGAGTGACCGGGATTTGAACCACGGATCCAGCGGTGAGAGGCCGGCGTGCTGCCGCCTAAGCCACGGAGGCTTACCTATTAATATACAGGGTATAATTGATATAGCCTAAATGACGTCCGTTACACTGGTGGTAGAAGGGACTATTCTAAACTTCCTAGGTAAAAAATATGTCGCCTGCGGTACCTATAAATTGAAAATTAAACATTAAAAAGTCAATGTTTGTAGGTTTTTCAGAAACTCTTCAAACAGAAGATGGTAAAGCAGTCTGGGGGAAACGAGGCGGGGCGAGGTGGACGACGCGCGGAGGAGAAGTTGTAACGTAATCGGAGCATTGACCTTACCGGTTGAGGGGTGGTATGAGGATAGCGGTACTCGTCTCGTAAGAAAATTTGTATTGCTGTTGTTCTTGTTGTTGAAATCGCATGGAATGGCTTGGGACGTTAGGACCGGTAGTATTGTGCAGCTTACATTGTAAGTGCGGAAGTCGTTGATTGATGTTCATGTAAAGGATAAATTAATTTCGACAATCAGCCCTGGTGTGTCATTGGCGTCCGGCACGTTAAAAGAAACACAGTGGGACAAAATTCCGACATCCCGTCGTCTGTTCAGAAATAGCATTTAAGACGGAAGTAAAATACTTGATGCTGTTTTGTTTGAGAGGCTTGGCGATTTTGGTCAATTAGCCCCGTGTAGTTGGGTGTGGGTAGAATTTGTCTGATAGCCTGTGTTTAAGTGATTTCTGTAGTATTGTGGGTATTTGTAATTCAGGTGAGGATTGGGAAGAAAGGCGGCCGTGGCCTTAAGTTAGGGACCATCCCGGCATTTGCCTGGGGTAGAAGCGGGAAACCATGCAAAACTAATTCCAAGATTTAATACTAGTACGTTACCACATGTAAATAATAATAACAATAAAGCATATATAGCGAGTTGGTCGGCCCTATCAAAAGGCAATGGCATTTAGAACGGGTAAAGACCATACCTATCATTGTCTCAAGTACGGGCGTGATCCCAAGTACCTTGTTCCAAGGCCTTAAAGAACTAGATCTGGATACTCAACTGTACAAACTAATGCAGAAGGCAGTAGTTCTCTCAACAACCCGAATAGTCTGGTAGTTCATGGGTAGCGATTTCGACTTTCTAGCTTAAGAGTGGCTGTTTCAGTAACTATGCTTTGGTTCCCTGAAGCCTGTATGGTTATGTTGTGATGCACCAGCAATGTGTTATACAGTATGCACTCTATAAGTTATAATAATATTAATTCAATGATAGCGAGAGTGTGTAGCTCAGATAGCAGAGTGCTATCCTTCTCGATGTTTCGATCTAAGCTCAGTCAAGGTAATAAATGAAGGCGAACAAATACGACAGCCTTATGCCGATGGATGTAATGGCACATGCATGAAATACTGTGAACACAACATTCCGGAAACTCGACATCCCCGAAAAAAAAGTGTGTCTAGAAACCTATTATTATTATTATTACTACTATTATTAAACAAATTATAAGAGACTAGCAGTAGTGCCCGGCTTCGCCCGGTGGATTTATTAGTTTTATGGATGACAATGAATAGCCTACTACTACAGAACTGGCACATGACACTTAAACTAACAGAAAAATATATTTTAAAAATATAACATTTTATGGTGGTCGTGGTTGTAGTGGGGGTGATAAGTAGTACAGTATAATGGACGTAACATTCAGGTCATTTTCCCGTAAAGATAATAATGATAATTATGAATAGGGGCTCTTTACCAACTACAGCACTGACATATGTAATTTACATACAAATTTATAAAAATGAATAGAAAGAGGTTAAGCCTCCGTGGCTTAGGCGGCAGCTCGCTGGCCTCTCACCGCTGGGTCCGTGGTTCAAATCCCGGTCACACCATGCGAGTTTTGTGCTGGACAAAGCGGAGGCAGACAGTTTTTTCTCCGGGTACTCCGGTTGTTCCTGTCACAATTTCATTCCAGCAGCGCTCTCCACTATCATTTCATTTCGTATGTCATTCATTTCATCATTGCCCCAGGGGAGTGCGACAGGCTTCGTCAGCCGGCACAGTTCATATCCTCGCCGCTGGATGGGGGCTTCATTCATTACATTTCCTGACCCGGTCGATCGACTGGAAGTAGGCTGTGGATTTTCATTTCATTAGAAAGAGAAGTAAGTGAAATAAAAGACACTGCCTAGGGACAATATCTATCAATATCTATCAACGATAAGGTTCGGAATAAATGAGGGTAAATTTGAAAGCACCAACGCTTATTGCAGCTGGCAACCTCAATGTACTGTACCAACACCATTGCACTTATACAGAGGCATAATTTTTTCATGGTAACTGTTTTAAGGGGCCTAAGAAATCTTCTTGCACTACTTATTCCCCGTGACTGCAATTTATAAACAGCGCAAGATGCAACTATTTTCGCAATTCTGCACCAGAACACTGGTAGGGGCGACGTGATGCAGCCCGAACTGCCCGTCAACAATAGAGTTATTAAAACACTCTTACAGTTACACTACTTCGGACATGAATGGTTCTAAGGCCTTAATACGTGGTTTTCGGGTTAATTTTGTCTGTTATTCTAAATGTAGTGAATGGAGAGCGTTGTCCAGAATATCAAGTGGACAGTATTACCAGCAGGCTTCTAAAGTGTATGTAAAATTTGGTGCAACTAGGAGAAACGTTATAGATTTGTGATAAGATACCTAAGTGCAGGGAATGGAGTGGTCTGTCCAAAATTTAAAGTGGACAGTGTCATCCGCAGGGTTCCAAATTTTGGTTCAGATCGGCGAAAATGTGTAGATTTGTGCCATAGGGCCTAAATGCAGGGAATGGATTGGTCTGTCATAAATTTGATGTAGACAGAGTTACTTGCAGGGTTCCAAAGGGTAAGTATACAAATTTCGGTTGAGATCGGTGAAACGGTGTACGTATCACTAACCATAACACCAGCGCATGCGGATAGAGCTGTTTGGGAGCACTTGTTCTACCGACTTACTGAACAAAAATCAATCTTTAAGGTTACCTGAGAGGTGTAGCCTAATGCTACATAGCCTAAACTATACTTCTTGAATCTGGCTATCATATAAAAAAAATATTTTTTCGAATCGGACTGGTAGTTCCAGAGATTAGCGCGTTTAAACACACAAACACACAAACTCTTCAGCTTTATTATATTGGTATAGATTAGCCTATATCTTTACTGAATGTTATTTATTTTTAAGTCGGGTTCCAATATTGTTTAGGACGTTAAGTAAATAAATAATTTTGGTAACAATGATGATGGAAGAGACTTGCAAGCTTGTTGTGACGGTTGTTGTTAATTCATTTTAGGGGCTTGGGACATTTGTTTATCAGCCCCGTGTATTTGGGTGAGTGTTGGATTTGTCTGATAAACTGTGTTTCTGTGGTGATATAGTAATATGTGTAGCTGTAGTTATTAGGGTCGTGAATGAGGTTGGTGCCCCGGGACTCCAAGTACGATACTATCCCGGCATGTGCTTGGAAAGTGCGTGGAAGTATCCGGAAAAATTCAAACTCAGGATAGCCACTGTCGGTGCTGAGTTCGGACCTCCAATCACCGGACTTGCTACGATCATGGTGCACGATTAAACGCTCATGCCTACACCGTGGGGGTAGGAAAGAAAGCAGCCGTGGTCTTGAGAAGGTATATCCCAACTTTGGCCTCGTGGGATCAGTGGCGGCCGGTAATAAGGCTGCAGTGGTGCACAACGACCAGATTAATTCATGAAAAACAATTAATACCGTAATAATAATGTTAGTACTAAAAGTTGTATGCTTCCTTTTATATGTACAGATTATAAGCCCCAAAATAAAGAACTGAAAGAAATTTTTTGTATGATAAAAACCCTTCAAAACAGATCTCATTTCAGTGGATCCCTTCTCATGTTGGAATAGCAGGTAATGAAGAGGCAGACAGATTAGCAAAAAAAGGTACCACACTACAACAACCGGTCAGACTGATTTTATGTGAGCAAAAAGGATCTTGAAAAATACTATCAAAAACAGGTATGAAGAAATGGCAAAGAAAACAGCAGAAACCAAATTATGGAAGGACATTGATGCTAAACGTAAAAACCCTTACAGTAGGCGATGTATTGAAGATAGAGATGTGCTCTCCCGGGCTTTTCTGTAGAACATTTCCTGCTGAACAATTCTTACACTCATAGTATATAGATATTTTTAACGGTTTGCCCAGAGCAAGCTTAAACAGCGCCACGGACGCCTGTTTTTTTTTTCGACCTTTTCACTGAAATCGTTAGTGCTTGACTTCCTTTGGTCATAAATAAACTATTTTCTACAGAAACCTTCCTCGAGATATCCTTTACAGAATGGTGAAAACCGCACCAAATCCATGCAGTGGTTCTCGAGATTACCCGTGACTTTGTTTTGTACTAAGTAGAGATTATACACTTAATAATTTATAAACTGTTCCGTCTTTTCAATACTAGTTGTATTCAAGATGTTAACACTGGTACATGTTTCGGACACTTATGTGTCCTTCTTCAGCCAGAAATACATATTAAAACACTTATAAGTAACAAAAAACACACTTTAGATACATTGTAATACACTGAGTAGTCATTCATTAGATATAAAACCAAGATGCCTCATAGTTCATGCACCTGGAGGAAGTTGTCCCATTTTTCAACTATTTAGGCAAGTCAACTCTGCTGGTTGACAGTAGTCATTTAGTTCTTGTTGGCTCCTCCTTGTGCCAATGCTTATTATGATAAAACTTTTAAAAACTTGATGAAAGTCTTGCCAGTTGTATGTTGATGAGGTTCTATTTTGCTAAAATATTAAAAAGTGGAAATGACGTATAGTTGCACTTTTTCCTTTAGTCTCTGGCATTTGGTTGTATTATGCACCGACCGTGTTTGTGGTAGTTTGAAACTTTAGGGTTCCTTATATGATACTAATGAAGACGGAAAAGTCATTATTATTGAGTGGATTCTTTTGAGGTCAAATATTTGATCTGAGGAGATCTTTGTTGCAATTCCCTGATGTATCTCTAAATCAGTATAATTTAGTAATTTAATAATTTAATATAATATAATCCCCCTTCAGTCCAATCTTAAATTGACTGTGAATTTTGCGGAACGAAAAGTTCACAGGCGAAATTAGATTTGCACTTTCAGGGAATGGCGAGGTGAATGTAACTCAAATCCCCCTTCCTTCCAATCTTAACTTGACTGTGTTTCCCAGGCGAAATGAAGAAAACCCGAGTTGCAGTTCCAGGGAAACTCCAAACACAACCACCCTTCTCAGAAGTCTTAACTCAACATGACTCAACGGTTTGCTGCTGGCTGTATCTGGGGCAATAGGTTCGCCCGCTATTTAGGCTGTAACAGGGATGATAGACTCGCCCTTAGCTAGCTCGTAAACTGTCGCCTCAGTAGTTGAATGGACATGGTTCGAAGAAATTAAAACGTAAAACCTCTTAGAGTGGGCGATGTATTGAAGATAGACATATGCTCTCACGAACTTTTTTGTAGATCTTTTCATGCTGAACAATTCTTACACTCATAGTATTTAGATATTTCTAACGGTTTGCCCAGCGTAAGCTTACAAAGCGCTCGGACGCAAGTTTTTTTATTTTTTATTTTCCACTGAAATCGTTACTGCTCGGCTTCCTTTGATCATAAACAAATTATTTTCTACAGAAATCATCCTCGAGATATCCTTTACAGAATGGTGAAACCCGTATCAAAATCCATCCAGTGGCTCTCGAGTTTACCCGTAACATCCAAGAATCGGGGAATTTGTTTTATACTAAGTAGAGATTTGTTACAGTCATCATTACTTGCATAATAGCTGGTAATAGTAAGCTGCATAAACACTAGCACTACATGTAGATAATAATCAGGGCTGGATAACTTAACATAATGGCCTTGAATAACGAATTGTTTGGCGTTACGGTATACATCGCGTAACGTATAACAGAAAGTTTGTTGTAACGTTATTCATACGAAGAACGAATAAACGGATACTGTATATATACCGTTATTTTAAATATTGTATTATCATACCGGATAGCATTTTAGTTATCGCAGGAGACACAAGTCGAATAACGTTATGGGCGTTGTAACACAATCAAATGTACCCCATTCACTCAGTTGTTTTAAATAACGTTATTGACAAGACCGGATAGCATTGTGTTATGCTGCATGCCACGCAGGTCGAATAACGTTATTCGTGCTCTAACACGTCGCGAACAACTACCACTCATTCCGAACTTCAAATAACGTTATTCACAAGACCGGATAGCATTGTGTTATGCTGCATGCCTCGCAGGTCGAATAACGTTATTAACGTCGTGTTCTGTTGTATGGGTCCCGGGTTGAATAACGTTTTTAGCCTCGTACTAGGATCCAAATTTCAATAACGGTATTCTCCTACTAGTGTAAGAATAGAAAGTTAACTATTGTTACGTGCCACCCCCCTAGTGGCACTTTTGTTAACTGGATTACGGTGGGGTACAAAGCACAACACCAATTACTGCTTAAAGAAATAATTAACTTTATTGTGGCCAGAAAATTACACTAGTCAGCAAATACAAGCAATTAAGAGCCTTATTCCAGTTTCCACAAGTCTCTTCCTTGAGTGCTCTTGGCCCTTCCACTTGTCAACAGACCACAGAAGTTAATCCGTCCTAATGAGTACGGTGGCCTTGACAGAAACTACCTGCCCCTCTCTCTTATGTTCACCGACCACAATTACTTACGATCACTTGCTGCAGGCTATTTCGCAGTCCACAAGCTGGAGAAACAATGTCACAGGATTTCGTAACTCGCACAGCACTTCGTCACCACACTTTGTCGCACTCGCTCAAAAACACACACCCACAGAAAAACTCGGTCTCCTCACTGTTGAAGCCGCTTATATAGCAGGCTGGTGACTCAATAAATTCTAGAATCGTCCAGGACACACGGCTTCTCGATATTTCCTTCGCTGGTGGTGTCACGAAGATTCTGGACCATCCCTTTCACTTCGCAGTCCGTTGCGTAACGCGCATGCAATACACTGAGGGAGAGCAGTCCAGCCCTGGGGCAGTTTTGACTCATGCGGCGAGCGATGAAACGAACTCACAGCCGTAACACCACCCCCTTCCTAAAAGGCTGATCGTCCCGATCAATCATTGGTCCGTCTGTGTGCCTCCGTAGGCTGCCAGGCGATCTCGATGCACGATCTTCATCTTCGCCCTCGGGCTCCGCTGGATCCTGTAGACGACATCGTTGATCCGTTTCACGACTCGGTACGGGCCCTCCCAGGACTTCTGCAGTTTGGGTGACAGGCCTTTCTTCCGTAATGGGTTGAAGAGCCAGACCAGGTCGTCCTCGTGGAATCCGCCGGCATCCGTCTGCTGGTCGTATCGGGTCTTCATTCTGTCGGTCTCGATCCGCAGTTTCCTCCTCGCGAACGCGTGCACGTCCTCCAGTTGGTCGACCAGTTCTTGACAATACTGGCTTACCGGGATCGGATCATTCCCAGGTCGGCCAAAGGCAAGATCGACAGGTAGACGGAGCTCCCTCCCAAACATGGCCCGGGCTGGTGTGCACCCGGTGGCTTCATGCACGGCGGCGCGGTAGGCCAGGAGAAATAGTGGAAGATGTTTGTCCCAATCCCTCTGGTGCTCGCTGACGACTATTCGAAGATGGTTCTCGATGGTGCGATTGAATCGCTCTACCATCCCGTCGGACTGAGGGTGTAGTGGCGTTGTCCTTGTCTTCCGGATTCCCAGCAGCTGGCATAGGTTCTGGAACACCTGCGACTCGAAGTTCCTCCCTTGATCGGAGTGCAGCTACAGGGGTACTCCGTACCGGCTGACGAATTCCTTCACCAGGGTCTCTGCAATCGTCGCGGCTTCTTGGTTAGGGAGCGCATACGCCTCCGGCCATTTGGTAAAGTAGTCGCTGACGACTAATATGTAGCGGTTCCCTGCCTCGCTTAACGGGAATGGCCCAGCAACATCGATGGCCACTCTCTCCATGGGGCCGCCCACGTTGTAGGTCTTCAGTGGACCCCGTCGTCTTCGTCCTGGGCCCTTGCTGGCTGCGCAATCGTGGCACCTCGCGCAGTGGTTCTCCACGTCTGTTCGGCATCCGATCCAGTAGAACCGCTCTCTCAGCTTCTCCAGGGTCTTCTTTATCCCTAGGTGTCCACCAGATGATCCTCCATGAACTTCCTTCAGGACTTCCTCCGTCATAGACTTTGGAACGACGACTTGTTCCCGAGATGTCTTCCCGTCGGTGCTCTCCCAGGAACGGCAGATGAGGCCATCCCTTACAATCAGCGAGTCCCACTGCGCCCAGTAGGACTTAAACTTTGGGCTGCAGTCACTCACAATGTTCCACCCGGGTCTGGGGACACAGGCCTCTTCCATTCGGCTATCAGTCCCAGGTCATCATCTTCTGCTTGCGCCCGCGTGAAAGATTCGTGGCTCCAGCTCCCTTGTAGTTCCACGGTAGTCCTTCGGCACTGTATCCCGGTGTTCTCCTCCCTTCGGGCACAGAAGGTGCAGTCTTCGGGGCACGGTCTTCGTGACAGGGCGTCGGCGTTAGAATGCAGTTGGCCTTTCCTGTGCTGAATCTCAAAGTTGTACTGTTGAAGCCTCTCTAACCACCGCGCGAGTTGACCCTCCGGCTGCTTGAAGTTCAGGAGCCACCGCAGGGATGCATGGTCGGTCCTGATGAGAAATTCATGCCCGTACAGATACTTGTGGAAGTGTTCAATGGTCTTCACGATGGCGAGCAGCTCCTTCCTGGTGACGCAGTAGTTCCTTTCTGGCTTTGACAAGGCCTTGCTGAAGTAGGCCACTACTCTCTCCTCGCCGTCCACTACTTGCGACAGGATTCCCCCTATGCCAAAGTCACTGGCATCGGTATCGACGATGAACCTTGTTCCCGGTCTGGGGTAGGCCAGAATAGGCGCGGTGCACAGAGCTTGCTTGAGTTGTTCGAAGGCACTGTGGCATTCTGCTGTCCACGTGAAGAGTTGGTCCTTCTCAGTCAGTCGATGTAAAGGTTTGGCGATGTCTGCGAATCCTCTCACGAAGCGACGGTAATAAGTGCAGAGTCCCAGGAAGCTTCGTAGTTGGGACTTGTCCTTCGGGACTGGCCACTCCCTCACAGCTGCGGTCTTCTCTGGGTCGGTGCGCACCCCTTCCTCGGAGACGATATGCCCAAGGTACTGGACCCGCTTCTGGAAGAGCTGACACTTCTTGGGGCTCAACTTCAGCTGGGCAGCCCGTAGCTTCAACAAGATCTCCTTCAGGTTGCTGTAGTGCTCCTCGAAGCTTCTCCCCAGAACGATGACGTCGTCTAGGTAGACCAGGCAAGTCTTCCAGTGTAGTCCCCTCAGAATGGACTCCATTAGCCTTTCGAAGGTCGCAGGGGCGTTGCACAGACCGAATGGCATGACGGTGAACTGCCAGAGCCCGCTGCCCACAGAGAACGCCGTTTTCTCGCGGTCCTTAGTGTGGACCTCCACCTGCCAGTAGCCACTCTTCAAATCCAAGGTGGAGAACCATCTTGATCCTGATATGGTGTCCAGCGTGTCGTCGATCCGGGGTAGAGGGTAGCTGTCCTTCTTCGTGACGTCGTTCACCCGCCTGTAATCCACGCAGAACCTGGTGGAACCGTCCTTCTTCTTCACTAGCACGACCGGAGAACTCCAAGGACTATGTGATGGCTCGATCACCCCTTGCTCCTTCATCTCTTCTACCATCCGGTCGACTTCGGCTTGCTTGGCGAGCGTGACACGTCGGAATGGGGCCCTAATCGGTGCGCTGTCCCCAACGTCGATTCTGTGCTGGACCAAGCTTGTCCTGCCGAAGTCTTTGCTCCCCACGGAGAAGACGTCCTGGAATTCGCTTAGCAGGTCCTGAAGTTGGCGTGATTGTTCCTCGTCTAAATGGTCCCGGGATCCTTGGTACAGCTTCTGTAGTTCTTCTGGCAGTGTGCGTCTTCTTCGGTTGTCCGTCTGCAGGTGTCCGTCCGTCGTATCTGTGATGCGGGCAATCCAGGTAACGGGCTCGCAGACTCCTAAGTTGGTGTCCCGGTGAACCGTAATGTCGTAGTCGTTCAGGTTGGACAGGCGGACGTACGGCCGAGACGTCGTGTTGATGAGGGTCTTGGCAACTAGCAATCCTTTTGTCTGGATGTCCTCATATTTTGGCTCGATGACAGCCGCCACACCATCAGCAGTTCCGTCGACAATTACGGCAGCGCTGACTTCCGTCCTGGCGGGAACGATGACGTCCTCTCTCAGCCTTACTCGTCGTGCGGCGACGGCCTCGTGTGCTGGTTGCAAAGCAAGTTCCTCACTTCCGAAGTGCAGAGTGTTGGTACTCAGATCCAAGATGATGTTGTTCTGGTCCAGGAAGTCCAGTCCGATGATCACTTCATTTGATACGTCAGCCACAAGTACTGGATGCTTTATCGCCCGTCGACCAATGACGAACTCCAGTGATGCTTCGCCATGTACCGGTGCGGTCTCTCCGGTCGCGGTTATTAGCCGGAGGTTCCTTTGTGTGGGTTGCACTCTCCACTTCGGGATCACGGTGGGGCTGACGATGGTCCTCGATGCTCCCGTGTCGATTAGCATGGGCCAGCTCACTCCGTTGATAACTCCGTCGACCATCAGGCTGCTATTGTCCCTCCGTAACTTCGTCACACGGACTTGGACTGCCGGGGCTTGACGACTGTCACAAGCCAACCTTTGCCCCCCAAGGCTGGCTAATACTCGTTTCCCTGGGCCGCGCGGTTTTCAGACGACTGACTTCCCGTCGGATACCCTCGGCGGCGGCGATCACCGCAGTCCTTGCTCAGGTGGCCTTTCTTACCGCAGGTCCAGCAGGTCGGTAGTCCTCTTCCGGGCCGCCTCTCCGGTTGTCTTCCGGCTGTGTCGTTGCTGGTAGTGCCGCGACTATCGAAGAAACGGCTTAGCGCCTCCATCAATTCGTCGGCCAGGGGCTTGGTCTCGTTGGTTTTTGCTGGTTCGTCGACGTTCACTTGACGCACCCGCGCGTGCATTCTAGATGCCTGTTTCGCCGTCTCAAACTCAAGTGCGTGGCTCAGCGCATCTGTCAGGGTCTTATTGCGCGCGAGTCGCAGCGCCTGTTGAGTGTCTGAGTCCCGTAGTCCGTCGGTGAAGGTTTGCGTCGCAATCTGCTCCAGAAAGTCGGCCGGCGCTGTTGGGTAGGCTAGCCTTACGAGGCGTGCGATGTCCATCTCGAACTCCTGCAGGGTTTCCGCGTTCTTTTGTACCCGGGTCCGGAGCTGCATCTGGTAGGCCTGCTGAAGATGGCTATCCCCATATCGGGACTCCATATGGGCGATCAGTGAAGCGTAGTCCTGGGATCCAGTCGGGATGGCCTGAAGGACGTTAAGGGCGTCCCCTCTCAGCGCTACAATGAGAGCTGTTGCCTTTTCCGTGCTGTTCCAGTTGTTTATGGAACAGGCTGCCTCGAACTGACGTAAATAGGTGCTCCACGGGACTTTTCCGTCGAAGGTTGGGGGCGTCACTCTGCTCTGTCCCGTTCCTGGTGTCCCCGGTGTACCTGTGGGCGGGCGTCGGCGCAGCTCGGCAACTTCCTCTTGAAGAGCGTTGGCTTTCTCTTCCACCCCCGTGAGTGGGCGTTGGCGCAGTTCGGCAACTTCCTCTTGTAGGGCTTTGACTCTCTCATCCACCCCGGTCGGCGGGCGTCGGCGCAGCTCGGCGACTTCCTCTTGTAGGGCTTTGAATCTATCTTCCATCCCTGTCGGCGGGTGTCGGCGCAGCTCAGCATATTCCTTTTGTAGAGCGTTAAATCGCTCTTCCACCCCCGTCAGCGGGCGTCGGCGTAGCTCAGCAACTTCTTCTTTTAAGGCGTCGAACTGCTTTTCCACTGCCGTGACTTCCTCACGCAGACCCAGTTCTAATTTCTTCAAGTCCTGTGCTAACTTATTCTGCCCGTCTTCCATCTTCTTCTGGCCGTCCTCTATCTTCTTGGTTAAATTCTTCTGGCCATCTTCTAATTTAGCAGTTAGCTCCTTGGTTAAATTCTTCTGGCCGTCTTCTATGCCATTTAACTTTTCTAGCAATGCTGCCAATTGCGCCTCCATTTTAGTTGTTTGCCTTGTAAAGGGCATGCATTCACAGGATTTTTTTTTTTAAAAAATGACCTGCTCGGGTTTTGAAACCAGGACCGTCAGGTGTTGTGCTTGAGTTCGTAATCCGGCTTCTGACACCAGTTGTTGCGTGCCACCCCCCTAGTGGCACTTTTGTTAACTGGATTACGGTGGGGTACAAAGCACAACACCAATTACTGCTTAAAGAAATAATTAACTTTATTGTGGCCAGAAAATTACACTAGTCAGCAAATACAAGCAATTAAGAGCCTTATTCCAGTTTCCACAAGTCTCTTCCTTGAGTGCTCTTGGCCCTTCCACTTGTCAACAGACCACAGAAGTTAATCCGTCCTAATGAGTACGGTGGCCTTGACAGAAACTACCTGCCCCTCTCTCTTATGTTCACCGACCACAATTACTTACGATCACTTGCTGCAGGCTATTTCGCAGTCCACAAGCTGGAGAAACAATGTCACAGGATTTCGTAACTCGCACAGCACTTCGTCACCACACTTTGTCGCACTCGCTCAAAAACACACACCCACAGAAAAACTCGGTCTCCTCACTGTTGAAGCCGCTTATATAGCAGGCTGGTGACTCAATAAATTCTAGAATCGTCCAGGACACACGGCTTCTCGATATTTCCTTCGCTGGTGGTGTCACGAAGATTCTGGACCATCCCTTTCACTTCGCAGTCCGTTGCGTAACGCGCATGCAATACACTGAGGGAGAGCAGTCCAGCCCTGGGGCAGTTTTGACTCATGCGGCGAGCGATGAAACGAACTCACAGCCGTAACACTATAAATGAATTCGAATTCGTAGTGCTGCCAGGTGACAAACAAGTAGCTCCGAGACCGACTAAAAAGCTTAATTTTCCATAAAATTTAAGATTCAAGCCAACGATTAAGTTAATCTATTTACGATGGGCCTATCGAGAATAATGACGAACTTAGGTTGGTAATAATAAACATTTCTATTTCGATTGAAATATATCTGAAGTAATGTATTCCAATACAGCTCTACAGTTGGCAGCCTTGGTGACTCTGAATATATTCTTAGTTCCATATCTTAAGGTAAAGAATGCTCATGCAAAATTTGGTAAAGTACAATGGATAGTATGGACGTTGCATGCTGTGAAATATTGGATGTATAAGTGCGAGTAAAATCATATTGGCAACAACGTCAAGAAGGCGTTTTCAGAATTAATCTGAATTATTCCTATATTTTATAGTGGCAATTTTGCATAAAATCCATTTCTTAGTATAGAAGTTACATGCATTTAAAAATTGGCCCTATAAACAGGCTTAGAATTATGTTGGCAGCACTGATGTGCATTAGTTGCTCCCAAATAATCTAAAATTTCAGGAACTATTCGTGCGAAAAATTTAGAGCTGTTGGCTTTCATACTTTCTGATATATTGGTATTATGATAAAGAGAGTGAGCATTTATTAACAAATAATAATAACGTTATTGGTTTTACGTCAATTTCAACTACACTGGCTTTTAGAGACTCCGGGGAGCCGTAATTTTGCCCAGAAGGGGATCTTCAACGAGCCAGTAAATCTACTGACACGGCTCTCTCGCATTTGCGCACTCTCAAATGCCATCTGACTGCGCCAGGATACGAACCTGCAACCTTGGGCCCAGCAAGCGAGAACGTTACCCCTGAGCCACGCAGCCAGCCGCATTTATTAACAGCTGGCAGCCCTAATAGCTCTCAAGTATAAGCATAGTCATATCTGTTATAGTACACAAAGCACGTACGAAATTTGGTTACAATCCAATTGATAGTATAGATGTTAGATGTACTTAAACATTGGACTTATCAGCAGACTTAGAATCATCTTGGCAACACTGTCATATATGGGCTCCCTAAAATGTATCTGGAATGTTATTATCCCTGTGTGTGATAATTTTGGAAAATTTCGCATGCATAACGTCTGAGATATCCAACGTAGAGCTTAAAAGTGAATTGTGATTTTTAGCAGTTGGTAACTCTGAAATCATTTTCAATTATGTCCCTGAGATATTCAGATATAGATATTTCCTTAAACCGAATTTGGCTTCGATAACTGCAGTCTTTTAGGGGTTTATAGGGGGAGACAAACAAAGACAGACAGACAGACATTTGCCTGGATCGATGTCATTAGTCTATCTCATCATCATTAAAAAAAAGTGAAAAGTTAGCTAAAAATACCACGTAGAATATACGATAGCTAATGTATAACATCCTACCTTAGGTGCTTCGATACTGTGCTGACCAGTACCCTCTGCTTATGGACATTTCACATGTGTTGTACCGCAATCATTGGCCATCAGCGTACAGATGTTACAGATCGTAACGTAAAAGCTTGTATACAAGCACAATTCCGGTATAGGCTTCAATAACGTTATTCGTACCTGCATTACGAGTTCTTATTGGCTCAGCTGCAAGAAATCAAAGATGGAGGAAACTTGTGGATTGAGATTAATAGTTGCAGTTCATTGGCATTATTAATGCAAATCAGTCATTTAGTTCCGTTACGTTGAATACAGGAAAAGGCACTGACTGAATAAACGCATTTCTGTCAGTATTTAAGATTTAACTGAAATCATTCGACATTTAGCCATATGGATGAAGCTGTGATTCTGCACAGTACGTGAAATGTCTACGAGTGTTAAGGCGTTAACTTGGTACCTAATGGGTCGTGGGTTCGAGACGCTCCAAGGCCAGAATTTTTATTCTTTTTGAATTATTTCGTTGTGTCAACACTACTGTGTGATGCAACTTCTCAACTTCGATTTACTCGCATGATCTAGGGGGACGATGTTAATAAAGGATATTGGTAGGGAAAAATCATTCTATTTTATCATTCGAATTTGTACTTTCCCAATCAAAACCATGAATATTTTTACTATTCGTGAAACTAATATAATTTTCACAGCACTGATTACTCCACAGTAAAATAATAATAATAATAATAATAGTAATATTAACAATAATATGAAGTTGTTCCCTGACGAACTAATGAACCTAATTTTCTTTATATTTATGATTCATGCCAATGATTAATCTACATAGAACTATCTAGAATAATGACGAGATTAAGTTGGTAATACTAACTTTTCTATTTAGAATGGAATATATCTGAAGTAATGTATTCCAATACAGCTCTACAGTTGGCAACCATGGTGACTCGGAATATATTCTTAGTTCCATATCTTAAGGTACATAATGCACATACAAAATTTGGTTGAAGTCCAATGGATAGTATGAACGTTGCATGCTGTGAAATATTGGATGTATCAGTGCGAGTAAAATCATATTGGCAACAACGTCAAGAAGGCGTGCTCAGAATTAATCTGAATTATTCCTATATTTTATAGTGCCAATTTTGGATAAAATCCATTTCTTAGTATACAAGTTACATGCATTTAAAAATTGGCCCTATAAACAGGCTTAGAATTATGTTGGCAGCACTGATGTGCATTAGTTGCTCCCAAATAATCTAAAATTTCCGGAACTATTCGTGCGCAAATCAGCTGTTGGCTTACATACTTTCTGATATATTGGTATTAGGATAAAGAGAGTGAGCATTTATTAACAAATAATAATAATGTTATTGGTTTTACGTCCCTTTTAACTACTCTGGCTTTTAGAGACTCCGTGGTGCCGGAATTTTGTCCAGAAGGGGATCTTCAACGTGCCAGTAAATCTACTGACACGGCTCTCTGGCATTTGCGCACCGTCAAATGCCAGCTGACTGCGCCAGGATACGAACGAGCAACCTTGGGCCCAGCAAGCGAGAACGTTACCCCTGAGCCACGCAGCCAGCAGCATTTATTAACAATTGGCAGCCCTAATGGCTCTCAAGCATAAGCATAGTCATATCTGTTATAGTACACAAAGCACGTACGAAATTTGGTTACAATCCAATTGATAGTATAGATGTTACATGTACTTAAACATTGGACTTATCAGCAGGCTTAGAATCATCTTGGCAACACTGTCATATATGGGCTCCTTAAAATGTATCTGGAATTTTATTATCCCTGTGTGTGCTAATTTTGGAAAATTTCGCATGCATAACGTCTGAGATATCCAACGTAGAGCTTAAAAGTGAATTGTGATTTTTAGCAGTTGGTAACTCTGAAATCATTTTCAATTATGTCCCTGAGATATTCAGATATAGATATTTCCTTAAACCGAATTTGGTTTCGATAACTGCAGTCTTTTAGGGGTTGATAGGGGGAGACAAACAAGGACAGACAGACAGACAGACATTTGCCTGGATCGATGCCATAGGTCTATCTCATCATCATTTAAAAAAAAGTGAAAAGTAAGCTAAAAATAGCACGTCGAATATACGATAGCTAATGTATAACATCCTACCTTAGGTGCTTCGATACTGTGCTGACTAGTACCCTCTGCTTATGGACATTTCACATGTGTTGTACCGCAATCATTGGCCATCAGCGTACAGATGTTACAGATCGTAACGTAAAAGCTTGTATACAAGCACAATTCCGGTATACGCTTCAATAACTTTATTCGTACCTGCATTACGAGTTCTTATTGGCTCAGCTGCAAGAAATCAAAGATGGAGGAAACTTGTGGATTGAGATTAATAGTTGCAGTTCATTGGCATTATTAATGCAAATCAGTCATTTAGTTCCGTTACGTTGAATACAGGGAAAGGCACTGACTGATTAAACGCATTTCTGTCAGTATTTAAGATTTAACTGAAATCATTCGACATTTAGCCATATGGATGAAGCTGTGAATCTTCACAGTACGTGAAATGTGTACGAGTGCTAAGGCGTTAACTTGGTATCTAATGGGTCCTGGGTTCGAGACGCTCCATGGCCAGAATTTTTATTCTTTTTGAATTATTTCGTTGTATCAACACTACTGTGCGATGCAACTTTTCAACTTCGATTTACTCGCATGATCTAGGGGGCGATGTTAATAATGGATATTGGCAGGGAAAAATCATTCTATATTATCATTCGAATTTGTACTTTCCCAATCAAAACCATGAATATTTGTACTATTCTTGAAACTAATATAAGTTTCACAGCACTGATTACTCCACAGTAAAATAATAATAATAATAATATTAACAATAATATGAAGTATTTCCGTGACGATCTAAAGAGCCTAATTTTATTTATATTTAAGACTCATGCCAATGATTAATCTACATAGACCTATCTAGAATAATGACGAGATTAAGTTGGTAATACTAACTTTTCTATTTAGATTGGAAAATATCTGAAGTAATGTATTCCAATACAGCTCTACAGTTGGCAACCATGGTGACTCGGAATATATTCTTAGTTCCATATCTTAAGGTACATAATGCACATACAAAATTTGGTTGAAGTCCAATGGATAGTATGAGCGTTGCATGCTGTGAAATATTGGATGTATCAGTGCGAGTAAAACCATATTGGCAACAACGTCAAGAAGGCGTGCTCAGAATTAATCTGAATTATTCCTATATTTTATAGTGCCAATTTTGGATACAATCCATTTCTTAGTATACAAGTTACATGAATTTAAAAATTGGCCCTATAAACAGGCTTAGAATTATGTTGGCAGCACTGATGTGCATTAGTTGCTCCCAAATAATCTAAAATTTCCGGAACTATTCGTGCGCAAAATTTAGAGCTGTGGCTTGCATACTTTATTATATATTGGTCTTTGGATAATGAGAGTGAGCATTTATTAACAAATAATAATAATGTTATTGGTTTTACGTCCCTTTTAACTACTCTGGCTTTTAGAGACTCCGGGGTGCCGTAATTTTGTCCAGAAGGGGATCTTCAACGTGCCAGTAAATCAACTGACACGGGTCTCTCGCATTTGCGCACACTCAAATGCCAGCTGACTGCGCCAGGATACGAACCTGCAACCTTGGCCCCAGCAAGCAAGAACGTTAACCCTGAGCCACGCAGCCAGCCGCATTTATTAACAGTTGGCAGCCCTAATGGCTCTCAAGTATAAGCATAGTCATATCTGTTATAGTACACAAAGCACGTACGAAATTTGGTTAAAATCCAATTGATAGTATAGATGTTAGATGTACTCAAACATTGGACTTATCAGCAGGCTAAGAATCATCTTGGCAACACTGTCATATATGGGCTCCTTAAAATGTATCTGGAATGTTATTATCCCTGTGTGTGCTAATTTTGGAAAATTTTCGCATGCATAACGTCTGAGATATCCAACGTAGAGCTTAAAAGTGAATTGTGATTTTTAGCAGTTGGTAATTCTGAAATCATTTTCAATTATGTCCCTGAGATATTCAGATATATATTTCCTTAAACCGAATTTGGTTTCGATAACTGCAATCTTTTAGGGGTTTATAGGGGGAGACACACAAAGACAGACAGACAGACATTTGCCTGGATCGATGCCATAAGCCTATCTCATCATCATTATTTTAAAAAAAAGTGAAAAGTAAGCTAAAAATAGCACGTAGAATATACGATAGCTAATGTATAACATCCTATCTTAGGTGCTTCGATACTGTGCTGACCAGTACCCTCTGCTTATGGACATTTCACATGTGTTGTACCGCAATCAATGGCCATCAGCGTTCAGATGTTACAGATCGTAACGTAAAAGCTTGTATACAAGCACAATTCCGGTATAGGCTTCAATAACGTTATTCGTACCTGCATTACGAGTTCTTATTGGCTCAGCTGCAAGAAATCAAAGATGGAGGAAACTTGTTGATTTAGATTAATAGTTGCAGTTCATTGGCATTAATAATGCAAATCAGTCATTTAGTTCCGTTACGTTGAATACAGGAAAAGGCACTGACTGATTAAACGCATTTCTGACAGTATTTATGATTTAACTGAAATCATTCGACATTTAGCCATATGGATGAAGCTGTGAACCTGCAAAGAGCGTGAAATGTGTACGAGTGCTAAGGCGTTAACTTGGTACCTAATGGGTCCTGGGTTCGAAACGCTCCATGGCCAGAATTTTTATTCTTTTTGAATTATTTCGTTGTGTCAACACTACTGTGTGATGCAACTTTTCAACTTCGATTTACTCGCATGATATAGGGGGGCGATGTTAATAATGGATATTGGTAGGGAAAAATCATTCTATTTTATCATTCGAATTTGTACTTTCCCAATCAAAACCATGAATATTTGTACTATTCTTGAAACTAATATAAGTTTCACAGCACTGATTACTCCACAGTAAAATAATAATAATAATAATAATATTAACAATAATATGAAGTAGTTCCGTGACGATCTAAAGAGCCTAATTTTATTTATATTTAAGACTCATGCCAATGATTAATCTACATAGACCTATCTAGAATAATGACGAGATTAAGTTGGTAATACTACCTTTTCTATTTAGATTGGAAAATATCTGAAGTAATGTATTCCAATACAGCTCTACAGTTGGCAACCATGGTGACTCGGAATATATCCTTAGTTCCATATCTTAAGGTACATAATGCACATACAAAATTTGGTTGAAGTCCAATGGATAGTATGAGCGTTGCATGTTGTGAAATATTGGATGTATCAGTGCGAGTAAAATCATATTGGCAACAACGTCAAGAAGGCGTGCTCAGAATTAATCTGAATTATTCCTATATTTTATAGTGCCAATTTTGGATAAAATCCATTTTTTAGTATAGAAGTTACATGCATTTAAAAATTGGCCCTATAAACAGGCTTAGAATTATGTAGGCAGCACTGATGTGCATTAGTTGCTCCCAAATAATCTAAAATTTCCGGAACTATTCGTGCGCAAAATTTAGAGCTGTTGGCTTACATACTTTCTGTTATATTGGTATTAGGATAAAGAGAGTGAGCATTTATTAACAAATAATAATAATGTTATTGGTTTTACGTCCCTTTTAACTACTCTGGCTTTTAGAGACTCCGGGGTGCCGGAATTTTGTCCAGAAGGGGATCTTCAACGTGCCAGTAAATCTACTGACACGGCTCTCTGGCATTTGCGCACCGTCAAATGCCAGCTGACTGCGCCAGGATACGAACGAGCAACCTTGGGCCCAGCAAGCGAGAACGTTACCCTGAGCCACGCAGCCAGCCGCATTTATTAACAATTGGCAGCCCTAATGGCTCTCAAGCATAAGCATAGTCATATCTGTTATAGTACACAAAGCACGTACGAAATTTGGTTACAATCCAATTGATAGTATAGATGTTACATGTACTTAAACATTGGACTTATCAGCAGGCTTAGAATCATCTTGGCAACACTGTCATATATGGGCTCCTTAAAATGTATCTGGAATTTTATTATCCCTGTGTGTGCTAATTTTGGAAAATTTCGCATGCATAACGTCTGAGATATCCAACGTAGAGCTTAAAAGTGAATTGTGATTTTTAGCAGTTGGTAACTCTGAAATCATTTTCAATTATGTCCCTGAGATATTCAGATATAGATATTTCCTTAAACCGAATTTGGTTTCGATAACTGCAGTCTTTTAGGGGTTGATAGGGGGAGACAAACAAAGATAGACAGACAGACAGACATTTGCCTGGATCGATGCCATAGGTCTATCTCATCATCATTAAAAAAAAAGTGAAAAGTAAGCTAAAAATAGCACGTCGAATATACGATAGCTAATGTATAACATCCTACCTTAGGTGCTTCGATACTGTGCTGACTACTACCCTCTGCTTATGGACATTTCACATGTGTTGTACCGCAATCATTGGCCATCAGCGTACAGATGTTACAGATCGTAACGTAAAAGCTTGTATACAAGCACAATTCCGGTATACGCTTCAATAACGTTATTCGTACCTGCATTACGAGTTCTTATTGGCTCAGCTGCAAGAAATCAAAGATGGAGGAAACTTGTGGATTGAGATTAATAGTTGCAGTTCATTGGCATTATTAATGCAAATCAGTCATTTAGTTCCGTTACGTTGAATACAGGGAAAGGCACTGACTGATTAAACGCATTTCTGCCAGTATTTAAGATTTAACTGAAATCATTCGACATTTAGCCATATGGATGAAGCTGTGATTCTGCACAGTACGTGAAATGTGTACGAGTGCTAAGGCGTTAACTTGATACCTAATGGGTCCTGGGTTCGAGACTCTCCATGGCCAGAATTTTTATTCTTTTTGAATTATTTCGTTGTATCAACACTACTGTGCGATGCAACTTTTCAACTTCGATTTACTCGCATGATCTAGGGGGCGATGTTAATAATGGATATTGGTAGGGGAAAATCATTCTATATTATCATTCGAATTTGTACTTTCCCAATCAAAACCATGAATATTTGTACTATTCGTGAAACTAATATAATTTTCACAGCACTGATTACTCCACAGTAAAATAATAATACTAATAGTAACATTAACAATAATATCAAGTTGTTCCGTGACGAACTAATGAACCTAATTTTCTTTATATTTATGATTCATACCAATGATTAATCTACATAGAACTATCTAGAATAATGACGAGATTAAGTTGGTAATACTATCTTCTCTATTTAGATTGGAATATATCTGAAGTAATGTATTCCAATACAGCTCTACAGTTGGCAACCATGGTGACTCGGAATATATTCTTAGTTCCATATCTTAAGGTACATAATGCACATACAAAATTTGGTTGAAGTCCAATGGATAGTATGAACGTTGCATGCTGTGAAATATTGGATGTATCAGTGCGAGTAAAATCATATTGGCAACAACGTCAAGAAGGCGTGCTCAGAATTAATCTGAATTATTCCTATATTTTATAGTGCCAATTTTGGATAAAATCCATTTTTTAATATAGAAGTTACATGCATTTAAAAATTGGCCCTATAAACAGGCTTAGAATTATGTTGGCAGCACTGATGTGCATTAGTTGCTCCCAAATAATCTAAAATTTCCGGAACTATTCGTGCGCAAAATTTAGAGCTGTGGCTTGCATACTTTCTTATATATTGGTATTAGGATAATGAGAGTGAGCATTTATTAACAAATAATAATAATGTTATTGGTTTTACGTCCCTTTTAACTACTCTGGCTTTTAGAGACTCCGGGGTGCCGTAATTTTGTCCAGAAGGGGATCTTCAACGTGCCAGTAAATCTACTGACACGGCTCTCTCGCATTTGCGCACCATCAAATGCCAGCTGACTGCGCCAGGATACGAATCTGCAACCTTGGGCCCAGCAAGCGAGAACGTTACCCCTGAGCCACGCAGCCAGCCGCATTAATTAACAGTTGGCAGCCCTAATGGCTCTCAAGTATAAGCATAGTCATATCTGTTATAGTACACAAAGCACGTACGAAATTTGGTTAAAATCCAATTGATAGTATAGATGTTAGATGTACTCAAACATTGGACTTATCAGCAGGCTAAGAATCATCTTGGCAACACTGTCATATATGGGCTCCTTAAAATGTATCTGGAATGTTATTATCCCTGTGTGTGCTAATTTTGGAAAATTTTCGCATGCATAACGTCTGAGATATCCAACGTAGAGCTTAAAAGTGAATTGTGATTTTTAGCAGTTGGTAACTCTGAAATCATTTTCAATTATGTCCCTGAGATATTCAGATATATATTTCCTTAAACCGAATTTGGTTTCGATAACTGCAATCTTTTAGGGGTTTATAGGGGGAGACACACAAAGACAGACAGACAGACATTTGCCTGGATCGATGCCATAAGTCTATCTCATCATCGTTATTTAAAAAAAGTGAAAAGTAAGCTAAAAATAGCACGTAGAATATACGATAGCTAATGTATAACATCCTACCTTAGGTGCTTCGATACTATGCTGACCAGTACCCTCTGCTTATGGACATTTCACATGTGTTGTACCGCAATCATTGGCCATCAGCGTTCAGATGTTACAGATCGTAACGTAAAAGCTTGTATACAAGCACAATTCCGGTATAGGCTTCAATAACGTTATTCGTACCTGCATTACGAGTTCTTATTGGCTCAGCTGCAAGAAATCAAAGATGGAGGAAACTTGTTGATTGAGATTAATAGTTGCATTTCATTGGCATTAATAATACAAATCAGTCATTTAGTTCCGTTACGTTGAATACAGGAAAAGGCACTGACTGATTAAACGCATTTCTGACAGTATTTAAGATTTAACTGAAATCATTCGACATTTAGCCATATGGATGAAGCTGTGAACATGCAAAGAGCGTGAAATGTGTACGAGTGCTAAGGCGTTAACTTGCTACCTAATGAGTCCTGGGTTCGAGACGCTCCATGGCCAGAATTTTTATTCTTTTTGAATTATTTCGTTGTGTCAACACTACTGTGAGATGCAACTTTTCAACTTCGATTTACTCGCATGATATAGGGGGGCGATGTTAATAATGGATATTGGTAGGGAAAAATCATTCTATTTTATCATTCGAATTTGTACTTTCCCAATCAAAACCATGAATATTTGTACTATTCTTGAAACTAATATAAGTTTCACAGCACTGATTACTCCACAGTAAAATAATAATAATAATAATATTAACAATAATATGAAGTATTTCCGTGACGATCTAAAGAGCCTAATTTTATTTATATTTAAGACTCATGCCAATGATTAATCTACATAGACCTATCTAGAATAATGACGAGATTAAGTTGGTAATACTAACTTTTCTATTTAGATTGGAAAATATCTGAAGTAATGTATTCCAATACAGCTCTACAGTTGGCAACCATGGTGACTCGGAATATATTCTTAGTTCCATATCTTAAGGTACATAATGCACATACAAAATTTGGTTGAAGTCCAATGGATAGTATGAGCGTTGCATGCTGTGAAATATTGGATGTATCAGTGCGAGTAAAACCATATTGGCAACAACGTCAAGAAGGCGTGCTCAGAATTAATCTGAATTATTCCTATATTTTATAGTGCCAATTTTGGATAAAATCCATTTCTTAGTATACAAGTTACATGCATTTAAAAATTGGCCCTATAAACAGGCTTAGAATTATGTTGGCAGCACTGATGTGCATTAGTTGCTCCCAAATAATCTAAAATTTCCGGAACTATTCGTGCGCAAAATTTAGAGCTGTGGCTTGCATACTTTATTATATATTGGTCTTTGGATAATGAGAGTGAGCATTTATTAACAAATAATAATAATGTTATTGGTTTTACGTCCCTTTTAACTACTCTGGCTTTTAGAGACTCCGGGGTGCCGGAATTTTGTCCAGAAGGGGATCTTCAACGTGCCAGTAAATCTACTGACACGGCTCTCTGGCATTTGCGCACCGTCAAATGCCAGCTGACTGCGCCAGGATACGAACGAGCAACCTTGGGCCCAGCAAGCGAGAACGTTACCCCTGAGCCACGCAGCCAGCCGCATTTATTAACAATTGGCAGCCCTAATGGCTCTCAAGCATAAGCATAGTCATATCTGTTATAGTACACAAAGCACGTACGAAATTTGCTTACAATCCAATTGATAGTATAGATGTTACATGTACTTAAACATTGGACTTATCAGCAGGCTTAGAATCATCTTGGCAACACTGTCATATATGGGCTCCTTAAAATGTATCTGGAATTTTATTATCCCTGTGTGTGCTAATTTTGGAAAATTTCGCATGCATAACGTCTGAGATATCCAACGTAGAGCTTAAAAGTGAATTGTGATTTTTAGCAGTTGGTAACTCTGAAATCATTTTCAATTATGTCCCTGAGATATTCAGATATAGATATTTCCTTAAACCGAATTTGGTTTCGATAACTGCAGTCTTTTAGGGGTTGATAGGGGGAGACAAACAAAGATAGACAGACAGACAGACATTTGCCTGGATCGATGCCATAGGTCTATCTCATCATCATTTAAAAAAATAGTGAAAAGTAAGCTGAAAATAGCACGTCGAATATACGATAGCTAATGTATAACATCCTACCTTAGGTGCTTCGATACTGTGCTGACTAGTACCCTCTGCTTATGGACATTTCACATGTGTTGTACCGCAATCATTGGCCATCAGCGTACAGATGTTACAGATCGTAACGTAAAAGCTTGTATACAAGCACAATTCCGGTATACGCTTCAATAACGTTATTCGTACCTGCATTACGAGTTCTTATTGGCTCAGCTGCAAGAAATCAAAGATGGAGGAAACTTGCGGATTGAGATTAATAGTTGCAGTTCATTGGCATTATTAATGCAAATCAGTCATTTAGTTCCGTTACGTTGAATACAGGGAAAGGCACTGACTGATTAAACGCATTTCTGTCAGTATTTAAGATTAAACTGAAATCATTCGACATTTAGGCATATGGATGAAGCTGTGAATCTTCACACTGCGTGAAATGTGTACGAGTGCTAAGGCGTTAACTTGGTACCTAATGGGTCCTGGGTTCGAGACGCTCCATGGCCAGAATTTTTATTCTTTTTGAATTATTTCGTTGTGTCAACACTACAGTGTGATGCAACTTTTCAACTTCGATTTACTCGCATGATCTAGGGGGACGATGTTAATAATGGATATTGGTAGGGAAAAATCATTCTATTTTATCATTCGAATTTGTACTTTCCCAATCAAAACCATGAATATTTGTACTATTCTTGAAACTAATATAAGTTTCACAGCACTGATTACTCCACAGTAAAATAATAATAATAATAATATTAACAATAATATGAAGTAGTTCCGTGATGATCTAAAGAGCCTAATTTTATTTATATTTATGACTCATGCCAATGATTAATCTACATAGACCTATCTAGAAAAATGACGAGATTAAGTTGGTAATACTAACTTTTCTATTTAGATTGGAAAATATCTGAAGTAATGTATTCCAATACAGCTCTACAGTTGGCAACCATGGTGACTCGGAATATATTCTTAGTTCCATATCTTAAGGTACATAATGCACATACAAAATTTGGTTGAAGCCCAATGGATAGTATGAGCGTTGCATGCTGTGAAATATTGGATGTATCAGTGCGAGTAAAATCATAATGGCAACAACGTCAAGAAGGCGTGCTCAGAATTAATCTGAATTATTCCTATATTTTATAGTGCCAATTTTGGATAAAATCCATTTTTTAGTATAGAAGTTACATGCATTTAAAAATTGGCCCTATAAACAGGCTTAGAATTATGTTGGCAGCACTGATGTGCATTAGTTGCTCCCAAATAATCTAAAATTTCCGGAACTATTCGTGCGCATAATTTAGAGCTGTGGCTTGCATACTTTCTTATTGAACCCTTGCAAAGAAGCATATGAGACTCAGATTCGGGGCGTAACGGGTCAATATTCGTAAGTTGCTGTCAGGGCGCTTCATTAACTTGCAGGGTAACATATAACAAAATGACATGCAGGAAAGAGTGAAGCCAGGGTTAAAAACAACTGAATTTAATAACAAATCACCATATTTACACATAAACAATTAACAACAAAATCTCCCAACTGACTCCCATTTAATAAAAATGCCAAAACTAGGCGGTATCTCTGGAGAGATTAATTACCTGGACCAAGTGTCCTTAAATAAAAAAGATACAAAAGTGACCATATAAGTGACCATATAAGTGACCATATAAGTGACCATATAAGTGCGTATGCAGTTCTACATGCATCACGATGTGTACTTTGAATGCGTGATTCGTTATCATCCGGAATGACCCTTCAAACACCGAATCCGCATTTCCTAGAGCTAGACCGACACGGGGGAACACAACTACACGACTTAAATTAAACCGACACTTCCTAAATCTACTATAAACAAACACAAAATTTCCGAGTGAAATTGGACTTAGATTGCCGTAGCAACATTTACTGCCTAAAAACTTAGGACTTCTCACACAAATCAACACAAGTACATTAACACGTGACCAATAGAAAAATACTCAAATGACCGCTGTCAAAATTTACAAATACTCTACCATTACACCACACGGGTGTGACACACAAAATTACATGAATCGAGTCATCAACAAAGCAATAGGCAAACAGCCAACATTTACGTTAATCACAAATATTTTATCCATACAAGGTACAACAATCCGTTACACACATGGCGAACTCCCCAATTAATTATGGCTTAAAAATTAACCATCACAATGAACAGGTTTGCTATGTGAAAGCTTACAGGGATCAGTCGGACAAAAAGGACTGCCTATCAAAATAAGTCACAGGCAAAACGGGCGGTTTGTGGAACTCTGCATGTCTGTCAACCCACGTGTCAAAATACCTCGACCTCCTAGAACATGGGGCCGGACCTCGAAGAAATGTGCCCCAAGCATAATAATACATGTGTGTGTCAGAATAACCATATGGACAAGAATCAGCAGTCTCCCAAGAGCACTCTGTCTTTCCATCTCAAAAAAAATACAATAGCAGCAAAAATATATAAGGGCGGTAGGACAACTACCCCCTCCTCACGTAGAATCAACACACACTAGACACATCAACACACACTGAATCACACGTATGGGTTTTGACAGACCCTGAAATAAAAGACACAAATAATATCCACATGCTGGCGCCATCGTTCATGCCGTGACTAGACACCTGAAAAGGACTCAAGAAAATCTATCAAAATTAGAACGAAGGTGTTCTACAATTACTTTTATGTTGGTGCACTCGGCTACCCTAACATGAATAATAACCTGTTCAGCAAAATGTTTTACACTCATTTCCTCCCATTCCTATATCAAATATTAACGTTAATAAAGCACCATTTATCGAATGTAACGGGTTCCGCAATTGCAAGGATAAAAATCACGCACGCACGCCGCGTACATTACACATTACTCAAGAAAGAAAAACAAAATATCAACAAACACTTTGGCCACGCGCCAACGGACATTTAAACATATAGTGTCGGTACAAGAAAAACTCTAAAACAAACAAGAAAGAAAAACATGACTATTTACAAAGTTCCCCGGCCAAATCTAACTACATAATTGAAATAATCCAATTTTTGTACATCACCGCTTCTGCATGTAGACCAAGGACATCCTCCTCAACCCATTGCCCTATGGACAATTTAGCTCTCCATAGTAGTCGTCTGTGCTGATTTCTTGAAGCTCATCCCAACTTCAAACCACGTGCTGTTCATCTTGGTCTCGACTCCTTGGCAGAAAAGTTCAATATTAAATATTTGCCTATCTATAATCGCTTGCAGGCTACTCAGTTCACCCACAATTGTCCTAATGCGATTAATAGCGAAGACTGGCCCTAATTATATCGGACACACGCACTATAAAAACATACATAAAATACACACAATTTATACACAAAATATACATCTCGAGTCCGCGCCACTGGCTCGTTAACAAGTTCACAACCCTGGCTGCACTAGCAGTCGCTATCTCGTCCGGTATTTCCGTCTGTACTATGGACTTCGGCTCTGGTAAGCGCTAATTAGGTGATACGATACATCCCTCTTAAAGTTGAACTCGTCGTCTTGAAATGAATGTTACTGTTTATCACGCGCTAGCGTAAAATATTTAGATCACACAACTAAGTTGATTTTATAATAAAATGTATTATTGCTTTTAAAGTTTGATACTGCGATCGCTGCGACTTTAGTTCCTCAAAGCTCACAAAATGAATTAGCTTCACTGATTTAGAGCGTCAAAATCATATTTCACACCAAATAATGACTTAGATAAATTCGAGCGTCAAAATCACAATCCAAACTGACGTGGAGTATGCCTCTCAGGGCTCCACAAGGTAAGACTTAAAATTTCACACTTCAAACTGACGTGGAGTATGCCTCTGAAGGCTCCACAAGAATAGACTTAGATTGGCGTCAGGCCAAGCTATTTATGCGAAACTGACAAGGGCGGAGGAGTGGGGCAAAGTCGGATAAAAACTTCCAGAGTTTTTGTCTCACAAAGATGTAGCTAGTGTCATTCTTCTCCAAATAAATCCAACGTCTCAAATTACTCGAGCGGAAATTAATCCGTTCGGCGGTTCCTTAGATACACACTTCCGCGGGCTTTTTACTACTGACGCCGTCCACCTCGTGGTCATGGCTTGGTCTCTTGCGATTGGCTGATTCAATCGTATGTTCGTTGAGAGGACCTCGTGATTCTTCCTTTATGTCTCCAATTTTGGTACAGTAGTTGCACAATTTAGCCTTGAACTCGACTAATTCTGGCCGTCCCCCAGGAATAGCTACCTGCTCAGCTTCTGTTGCAATCGTTACGAAATGCTGGCCTCCCTAATATCCAAGTCGACTTCCTTACGTGCTGCCTGGGCCGTAGTAATAATAATAATAAATATGAATACTTATTTA
The DNA here is from genome assembly GCA_946902985.2 of Meconema thalassinum. Lineage (NCBI taxonomy): Eukaryota > Metazoa > Arthropoda > Insecta > Orthoptera > Tettigoniidae > Meconema > Meconema thalassinum. The sequence goes on from OX336391.1 coordinate 560,820,553, forward strand.
TCGAAGATCAATAAGGGTTCATTATATATTGGTATTTGGATAATGAGAGTGAGCATTTATTAACAAATAATAATAATGTTATTGGTTTTACGTCCCTTTTAACTACTCTGGCTTTTAGAGACTCCGGGGTGCCGTAATTTTGTCCAGAAGGGGATCTTCAACGTGCCAGTAAATCTACTGACACGGCTCTCTCGCATTTGCGCACCCTCAAATGCCAGCTGACTGCGCCAGGATACGAACCTGCAACCTTGGGCCCAGCAAGCGAGAACGTTACCCCTGAAAAACGCAGCCAGCCGCATTAATTAACAGTTGGCAGCCCTAATGGCTCTCAAGTATAAGCATAGTCATATCTGTTATAGTACACAAAACACGTACGAAATTTGGTTACAATCCAATTGATAGTATAGATGTTAGATGTACTTAAACATTGGACTTATCAGCAGGCTTAGAATCATCTTGGCAACACTGTCATATATGGGCTCCTTAAAATGTATCTGGAATGTTATTATCCCTGTGTGTGCTAATTTTGGAAAATTTCGCATGCATAACGTCTGAGATATCCAACGTAGAGCTTAAAAGTGAATTGTGATTTTTAGCAGTTGGTAACTCTGAAATCATTTTCAATTATGTCCCTGAGATATTCAGATATATATTTCCCTAAACCGAATTTGGTTTCGATAACTGCAATGTTTTAGGGGTTTATAGGGGAGACAAACAAAGACAGACAGACAGACATTTGCCTGGATCGATGCCATAAGTCTATCTCATCATCATTTAAAAAAAACAGAAAGTGAAAAGTGTGCGAGTGCTATAGCTGTAACTTAGAGTCCAATGGATCTCGGGTTCGAGTCGCCCTAGGGCCATTTTTTTCTTTTTGAATTATTATGTTGCATTCACACTACTTTCCTTGTGAGTTTCCAACTACGATTTATTTGCATGATCTACGGAGATTATGTTAATAATGGATATTGGTAGGGGAAATTATTCTATTCTATCATTCAAACTTGTAGTTCCACATTCAAAACCATGAATATTTGTACTATTCGTGAAAGTATAATAATATTTTCATACCACAATAATAGTCTATGTTTACTCCACAACATAAACAAATAGGCTACATTTGTTATGTCGGTAGGCCGGGTACTGCTGCGTGTCCCCCCGCACTGCACTCCGAGTCCATGGACTTGAGAAGCTCAGCCCGTTCAGTGCCGTTCTCATCTAATGCGGCCGCATTCTGGCCCATAGCACAAAGCACTGGACGGGTGGGCCGATCAAGTAGACTAACCTTCTCCACGCGTGCACAACATGGTATCTAAACACTTCTATTCAGAATTTTTAGCAACACTGGTGTCACTGAGTTAATGGTATAGTTCAAACTGGCTAATCTCTATCTGAAATATATCGATAGTTGTTGTTGATTGGTTCAGGGGCTTTGCGACATCATGGTCATGTAGCCCCGTGTATTTGTGTGTGTGTGCGTGTGTGTAATTTGTCTGATAACCTGTGTTATCGTGATGGCTCTATTAGTGTGCGCTTTGTAATTCAGATGAGGATTGGAAGGAAGCGGCCGTGGCCTTATGTTAGGTACCATCCCGGCATTTGTCTGGAGTAGAAGTTAAATAACAAATCGGAAATTAAGTACTGTATCGAGTTTAACCGAGTTTTTACAAATATTACTGTCGTCAAACGAATTTATATAACTATTTGATGTTATTAGACATTGCACAAAACGAAGTTTTAACTTATACATTACGTCGTTCTAAATACTGGTTTTATCTTAAAGATGTGTCACTATTAGTAAATTGTGCCAATGGTAAGAACAATAATACTACTATTAATAACAAGTAGTTCCGTGACGAACTAAAGAGCCTAATTTTCTTTAAATTTAAGATTCATGCCAATCTATAGAGACCTATCTAAAATAATGACGACATCAAGTTTGTAATACCGTACTAACATTTCTAAGTATTGCATTTTGAAATACGGCTGAAACAGTGTATCCTAATAAAGTAACTTACTACAGTTCGCAGCCCTGGTGACTCTGAAAATATTCATAGTTCCATCTCTTAAGGTATAGAATGCACATACAAAATTTGGTTGAAGTCTAATGGATAATGGAAGTTACATGCTGTTTGATATTGGTTGATTAACGGCCACGTAAAACTAAAAGCTTAACTAAACACGTTAAACACCGAGTCCTTGCTTTATATGAGAAATGTGGCTAAAATTCGTCCATACATTTTTAGCCTACTTTTCACATTTTGCAATAATGAGGAAAAAGTAGACTTATGAGATTGATCCGGGCAAATGTGTGTCTGTCTGTCTTTCTTTCTGTCTGTCGGTCTGTCTGTCCATCTGTCTGTCTGCCTGGCTGTGTGTGTGTCCTCCCCGATCAACTCCTAAACGGCTGCAGCAATCGAAACAAATTTTGGTAGGAGCAAAGATATATACCTGAATAACTCAATGCTGTATTTGAAAATGATGTCAGTGCTACCAACTACTGAAAAATCGGAATTGAAATTTGGGTTGAATTCCAATTGATAGTGTAGAAATTATATGCATTTAAATATTGGACCTATTAGCCAGCGTAGATTCATTTTGGCAACACTGCCATGAATGGCCTCCTGGAAATTAAACTCAAATATCATTATCTATATGTGTGCCAATTTTGGAATAGCTCCCATGCATACCTTCCAAACATTTGAGCTCAAATTCAATTGCGGTTTTTCAACAGTTGGTAGTACTGACATGATTTTCAAATATGGGCTTGATATATTCAGGTATAGATCGTTACTCATACCAAATTGGAATTCGATTGCTGCAGCCGTTTAGGAGACACGTATAGACAGACAGACAGACAGACAGACCGACAGACATTTGCCCGGATCGATCTCATAAGTCTACTTTTAGCTAATTTTTCAAAACGTGAAAAGTAGGTTAACAAGAAGTTCCGTGACTATAATACTAATATCGTATGGCCCCGGGTGCCGGGTGCAAGCTTTGTAATTTGACACCCAGAGGGTAGCTTGCATGTCGAATTTCGTTGTTCCTTGAATCACTATGAAAGTCAAGGAGGTTAGACATCTAAGCTCCTTGAACACTATAGCGCTTTCTAGTAGAGAAATGAGGAACTTTGTGTTGGCGGAAACTCCCGAGATTAATTTTGCCATTATGAACACGGCCTACTGAATTCAAATGGGTTCTTTGACATGCCAACATCGTATGACATGCGTGTCGTATTTTTGCCACCTTTCAAAAATCACTTACCACGGCCAGGAGCGAACCTGCAATCTTGGGTTTAGTAGACCGACACGCTATCCACTCACCCACCGTTTCAAGCTAGTTCCGAGACGAACTTTTCCTTAAAACTTAAAATTCATGTCAATGATTAATCTATATGGATCTATCTAGAATAATGACGAAATTAAGTTGGTAATATAGAAATTTGAAATTAGTTCGAAATACTTTATTCCTGGCATAATGTAGCCTAATAGAGCACTACAGTTAGCAGCCCTGGTGACTGAATATATTCTTAGTTCCATCTCTTAAGGTACAGAGTATAAAATTTGGTTGAAGTCCAATGGATAGCACAGACGTACATGCAGTTAAATATTGAATCTAACAGCGCGCGTAAAATCATGTTGGCAACAATGTCATGCATGTATTGGTCAGAAATAATCTGAAATAATACGATCTATTGTTCTGCCAAGTTTGAATGAAATCCATTAGTTAGTATTTAAGTTACATGCATTTTAAAATTATACCTATCGGCAGGCTTAGAATCGTGTTGGCAGCACTGACGTAAATTAGTTACCCCAAATTAATCTAGAATGCCAGGTACTATACGTGTGCAATGCTTAGAGCTATTGGCTTGCATACTTTCCGATATATTGATATTAGGGTAACAAAAATAGAGACAGCATTTATTGACAGTTGCCAGCCCTGGTTGCTCTTAAGAATACGCATAGTCATATCTATTATGGTACACATAGCACATACGAAATTTGGTTGAAATCCAAATGATAGTATAGAAGTTACATGTATTTAAATTTGGACCTCTCAGCAGGCTTAGAGTAATGTTGGTAGCACTGCAAATACATATAGAATGTCAGGTACTACACATGTGTATAGTTTAAAGCTGTCGGCTTGCATACCTCCTGATATATTGGTATTTGAATAAAAGAAATTGGGAACATTTACGTGGACTGTTTTTTTTTAGTAAGGGCAGTTTTTTTTAAGCCGTAGTTAGTGCGCACGCCGCAACAACTGACATCCTTTGCGAACAAGCAGGCGTCAGTTGCAGCTGTGTAGCTAACCTGTACGCTGAACTGTGCATCTTTACAATGTTCAAGATTATTGATTCGCCCGCCGCGTGTGAGGTACGATCTGAGATACGTCTTTTGAGTGCAAGAAACATGTCGGGTGCAGACATTCATCGTCAGTTTTGTGAGGTGAATGGTGATAATGCAATGACGGATGGTAAAGTGCGTAAATGGGTACGCGAGTTCAAAAGTGGCCGTGAAAATGTCTATGACGATGGACGCTCAGGTGTGTGATCACAGATGACATGGTGATTGCAATTGTCACGAAACTTCACGAGGACCGAATATTCATGATAACCCCTCTATCAATGGATTTTCCTTAAGTGTGAATTCGTGGTTGTCAGAGCAGGCGGCAAACTTTTATGCAGAGGGATTTGAAAACTTAGTTTTAAGGTATGACAAGTGCCTAAATAAACAAGGCAACTATGTAGGAAAATAGAGGAAGGTATGTAAAACCTTACAAGATGTTCAGTAAAAAACATATAGCCTACTTTCTCCTAAATGCATGGGTATTGTTATAACTCTTTGTCCTTTTCAAGGAGTATAATTGAATGTTGGTTGTAGGAGCTTGTTGAAATACAACGTACAATACGGATATTAAACATGAATATGAGGTGCCCTTCGCTAGTGTTAACTCTGTAAAAAAAACATTCAATTCGGTTTCACCGTGTTTGAATTGATATGGGGAATCGATTTGCACACTTAAATGGCCACTATCTGCAAACTATAAGGCTGATAACCTTATAGTTCAGTCAAAAGATGCTTCCCACAAAAAGGTATGTTGTTGCAAAATTTGGTAGAGATCAAATGATTAGGTTGGTCGTAATTTGATTTAAGCTTTTAACATTTGGCTCGCTGCCATTCTGTTTCCGTCAATATGGCGGCGATATAGCACATGACAGTGAGGTGCTCTTTGCTAATGCTACCTCTGTACCAAATTTCGTTCAATTCGGTTTTACCGTGTTTGAATTGATAGGGGGAATCGATTTGCACACATACATGGCCGCCATATGCCAACTATTGGACTGATGACCTTTGTAGCTTGGTCAAAGAACGCTTCTCACATAAAGGTATATTGTTGCAAAATTTGGTAGAGATCAAATGATTAGGTTGGTCGTAATTTGATTTAAGTTTTAACTTTTGGGTTGCCACCATTACGTTTCCGTCAAGATGGCGGCGATTTAAAATATGATACTGAGGTGCTCTTTGCTTGTGCTATCTCTGTACCAAATTTCGTTTAATTCGGTTTCACCGTGTTTGAAAATTTATGGGGAATTGAATTGCACACATACATGGCCGATATCCGCAAATTATTGGGCTGATGGCCATGTAGTTTGCTCAAAAGATTCTTCATACTGAACCCTTCAGAAAAGCAGTGTTTAATGTAAGAAATCTTAATCAAGGGGTCGCGCTCAGTTCCTATGTGATGTTTACGTTCGCCAAACAACATGCTCTACTGAGGTAAGGGTCATAGGATGCAAACTATAAATTAGAAAGAAAGGTGACAAGATGTAAAATAATAACAAGGTTTAATGACGAATAGTGCATAAAAAGAAATAAACAACAATAAAATATAAAACAATCCTCCCTGAATTTCCCATGATAGGAATATATATCAAATCTGAGGAGTCAGACGGATCTCCCCTTTCATTTAAAATGTGGATCCTGGTTCCACTACCTTGCAATTTGGGTTTTATGTGCGCGTAATGACTAACTACGAGGAATGAGTACTTTGGATGACTGTTCGTTTACAACGGGTTAACAGCCACGATGCTTACGAACAATCATCTCGTAAATCAACGTTTACGGATATGGAACATGATATTAATAAAAACCCTTAAAAAGTAATGCTGACACACGCACTAAATCTATTATTTACATGTATCTCTCTCGGGACCCTCATTAGCGCGAAGACGCACTTGACTTTGAGCTGCCAGACTGGCCAGATTGCTCAACATAAACAAGGAAATACAGCATAGCATGTGACTCACGGGTCACTGAATGAAATATAAACATGGAATAAACCAACAACAACACAAGCCTGACTGGGTGACATTACTTTATATGAATAAAACTGCATGTTAAGCTAACGCTTCGGAGATTATCGTGATTCGTAGGCAACTCCCATTTATTAAAACAATATTTATCATTGATCAGTTCTTAATTCTGTATTTAAAGTTATTACTGAGCCACACAAGCACTCTCCCTAATGACCTGGCTGGCAACCTTCAGTCCGTCTTGTGAAACATCTCCCCTCTTCCTCAATCACCTGTCATTGTCCCACTCTAGTGTGTATAAATATAACTGACCAGCTGTGCTGTTATCTCAAGGGATCAACAGCAACAAACTCAACCACTATGGTCAGACATTAATCAAAATATCCAGAATTGCCCTCGCGAGGTCACAATATGGATTCGTTATCAAGCTGCCAGAAATCAGTCTACGCTGCAATTCCCGCTTGTAATAACACAAAATACACACACTCACACACACACATCTGGGAATGACAATACGTTTTTTCACACAGATCGGCTGAATGGATGCTTACCAACAATCAATTTAAAAAAAATATTACAACCTACGATAGAGCTGACTGCTCTTCGTCACAAATCACATTGCTCCAAAGGCAATAATCTCACTGAATCTGATCAATAATAAAATAAAAGAAATCAATTACCCTCCAATCTACTGTATAATTATATTACTTCAGTCCTACTTCTGAAACACAGCATATCTCCGAGAGACGTTTTAACCGCATTGCGTAGCATATGCAAACACGGCCGTCCACATAGCTACGTTAGTTAAAACAACAAACAAGAAAAGAACCTTCTACTAATAACATATATGCGAGCTGTTTCCATGCAAAAGGTGTGTCAGACCAAAACTAAATAGACTACGTTAATCACACAAGCAAATTATTTACAAAACAAAATATGTCCCATAAACCATAAGTTAATTTATCAGATAATAATAAATATTATTTAGTACTCAACCTCAGCCAGCCACCCGTCAAAGAACATCCGCAGCCATCTCCCAACCGGATTCTTCTTATCTCATCTCAACCATCTTGATGGAGTCTTGATATTTCCAGGCTTCCTCCATCGTCAATGATGTCATCTCTCGTGCTGATTCAAAAATTAAATTATTATACACTTGATGTCTGACTACTAAATTCGCCGTTCGGGTACTTCTTTCCCCAAAACAGTTTGTTGGCGAATTATCGAAGATACTGTCCCTACAAATATAGTACGGTGACTATCTAACACTGAATTTAACACTTTTAATAATAGTTTCTGTGTCCTTCATGACACGCAATGTATAAAAGCCTGTGTCCACTGACACACAAAATAACAAGCTGTGCCCTTGACACACACAATAATAATAAGCAATGTCTTGGCTCTTCACACCACTTATAAATGAACCAGCCCTAGGTGTAGATAGAGGGGGAAACTAGATAAAAATTTCACAAAATAATAGTGATACAGGAATGAAATAAATATCACTGAACTCAAAAAATAGCGCAGGTCAAGAATATGCCCATTAATCCTAGAATCGATCGTAGAGATTTTGTCTAGGCGATCTCCCGCGTGAATGCTAGCCGAGCGTGCCCACGCTAGACCTGCCGCGCTAAATAAGCATTCTTCTCTCATTGGTTCCCACCTTTTCTGTATCTTGGCGGTTTTTATTCAGACCTTGGCTAGTAGGAGTGTTTAGCATGTACATCAGCCACTCACGTTACTGCATCATATTTCTTCTAGGCGCGAATATTACAATGAACATACCAGAGCCGTGTCTCACTGCGCGTCGCTTCTATTTTGAGGCAGCCACCACCTGTCCTTCTGAATCATAGCTATGGTCATTCTTTTCACAATCCTAAGTATTTAGCCTTTTGTCAAACAGCTTCAGGTATGTCCCCACTGTCTCCAGCAACTGCTTGAAATTTCCTCATCTCCGTCTGGCTATTTTCATGATGCTTGTAGAAATATTTATTAATTGAAGAAATAAAACATAGAATCATTTATCCAACAGAGGATAAAGGGTTCAATACATAAAGATATAATGTTGAAAAGTTCCGTAGGGATCGGATGATTAGGTTGGGCGTAATTATTTAAACTTTTGACATTTGGGTGGCGGCCATTACATTTTCGTCAAGATTGCGGCGATATAAAACATGACAGTGAGATGTCCTTTACTAGTGCTAGCTCTGTACCAAATTTAGTTCAATTGGGTTTCACCGTATTCGAATTGATAGGGGGAATCGATTTTCACACATACATGGCTGCCATCCCTAAAATATTGGGTTAATGATCATGTAGTTTGGTCAAAATATGCGTCCTACATAAAGGTATGTTGTTGCAAAATTTGGTAGAGATCGAAAGATTAGGTTAGTCGTAATTTGATTTAAGCTTTGTAAATTTGGGTGGCCGCTATTATGTATCCGTCAAGATGGCGGCGATATAAAACATGACACTGAGGTGCCCTTTGCTAGTTCTACCTCTGTATCAAATTTCGTTGAAATCGGTTTCACCGTTTTCGAATTGATAGGGGGGGGGGGGGGGGTGTCAGACATTCAGAGAACACACACACACTCACACACACACACTCACACACACACACTCACACACACACACTCACACACACACACAGACATATAATTTTTGGCCCTGTGTAGATCTCATAAGTCTACTTTCATTTCTAGCAAAAATCGAAAGTAGGCTAAAAGTAAATCTCGTTTCAAAATTAAATATTCGGTTAATTTTACTAAAGAAACGGCCCTTACTAAAAAAAAAATACAGTCAAGCTGAAAGACTAGACTTTATATCATTTCAAATGTCGCATGCTACAAATGCCACACATGTTAGAAAGGCTAATGAGGGCTTCTCGCGCCCTCGCTTCGCTCGAAGCCCCAGGACTCTCTCAACAGTCTCCATTACCCATTAACTTAGGCTTCCCGCGCGGGCACCTCTTTAAAGGTCACCCTGTATTTGAATTGAATCTAACATACTGTACACCTCGTTAACTGTCACGCTGTATTTTGCTCTGACATCCTGCACACCCCTTTAGGAGACACCCTGTATTCTTATCTGGCATCTTGTACATATATTTAGAAGTCACCCTGTATTCTTGTGTGAAATCTTGTACTCCTCTTTAGGAGTCACCCTGTATTCTTGTCTGACATTTTGTACACCTCTTTAGGAGTCACCCTGTATTCTCGTCTGACATCTTGTGCACTTCTTTAGGAGTCACCCTGTATGCTTCCCTGCCATCTTGTACACCTCTTTATAAGTCACCCTGTATTCTTATCTGGCATCTTGTATATCTCTTTAGGAATCACCCTGTATTCTTATCTGGCATCTTGTACACCTCTTTAGGAGTCGCCCTGTATTCTTATATGACGTTTTGTATATCTCTTTAGGTGTCACCCGGTATTCTTGTGTGAAATCTTGTACTGCTCTTTAGGAGTCACCCTGTATTCTTGTCTGACATTTTGTACACCTCTTTAGGAGTCACCCTGTATTCTCGTCTGACATCTTGTGCACTTCTTTAGGAGTCACCCTGTATGCTTCCCTGCCATCTTGTACACCTCTTTATAAGTCACCCTGTATTCTTATCTGGCATGTTGTATATCTCTTTAGGAGTCACCCTCTATTCTTATCTGGCATCTTGTACACCTCTTTAGGAGTCACCCTGTATTCTTATATGACGTCTTGTATATCTCTTTGGGAGTCACCCTCTATTCTTATCTGGCATCTTGTACACCTCTTTAGGAGTCACCCTGTATTCTTATATGACGTCTTCTATATCTCTTTAGGAGTCACCCTGTATTCTTATCTGACGTCTTGTACACCTCTTTAGGAGTCACCCTGTATTCCTGTCTGACACCATGTACACCTCTTTAGGAGTCACTCTTTATTCTTATCTGGGATCTTGTACACCTCTTTAGGAGTCACTCAGGATTCGTATCTGGCATCTTGTACACCTCCTTAGGAGTCACCCTGTATTCTTATCTGGCATCTTGTATATCTCTTTAGGAGTCACCCTGTATTCTTGTGTGACATCTTGTACACCTCTTTAGGATTCACCCTGTATTCCTGTCTGACACCGTGTACACCTCTTTAGGAGTCACTCAGTATTCGTATCTGGCATCTTGTACACCTCCTTAGGAGTCACCCTGTATTCTTATCGGACATCTTGTATATCTCTTTAGGAGCCACCCTGTATTCTTGTCTGACATCTTGTACACCTCGTTAAGGGTCACTCTGTATTCTTATACGATATCGTGTACATCTGTTTAGGAGTCACTCTGTATTCCTGTCTGACATCTTGCACTCCTCTTTAGGAGTCACCCTGTTTTCCTGTCTGACGTCACGTACTCGCCGTCTCCCAGGAGTAAACTCAGACTCGGTGCATATGCACTGAACAACATGATGACTTCTTACACGCCGTAAACGTAACCGTAACGCATAACGTTACACCCAAGCATAACGACGAAATCGACAAGATCATTTGAATGATAACAAGTAGTTCCGTGAAGAACTATACAGCCTATTTTCATATATCCTGCTCATGTTAATTGCCTCTATCAACATACAAAATTTCAACTTAATTGCTGTAACAGATTCGTAGATATTGAGAACCGTCTAAATATTTCAGATGGTCGCCAGGTTGGATTTTTATTTTTTGTAATATTACATTAAGATTATTGTGTACGTGTGGTATTCAAACTTCAATCGCATGATTAGACAACAAGAAGTAAAAACGAGATTTTAAAATTACGCACAGCAGCCATCTTGTGATAATGCAAACCATTGAAATAAATTAGATGCCAGTGGATCAACATTTGTATAAGCATTTAACGTGCAACGTTTCACGGCACTCGGATAGTTAATTCGCGAGAAATGTCCATTTAAATATTTATACTTCGCGTCGCCGCCATGTTGGATTTGTGCTCACCAGGTTCCTGAAAGTCCTATAGGTGAACATATGTTCATAGTCTCTATGAACATAAAAAAATTCAGTTTAGTTGCTGTAAAAGATTCATAGATATTGAGAACCGTCTAAATATTTCGGGAGCTCACCATTTAGGAGTGTTATGTGTTTAGGCCATAGAGTTATGTACCATTCAAGAACAATTATTGCCTAGGTTCATTATTCAAACTTTCACTTCGATCGCATGATTACGACACAAGAAATTAAAACTTAATTTTAAAATTTCGCACAGCCGCCATCTTGAGGCTATGTAAGCAATTGAATTAAATTAGATGGCAGTGCATTACAATCTGCAAAATCAATTACTGTACCACATTTCACTGCGCTCAGAGAGTTAAATCACGAGAAAAGTCTATTAAAATATTTTAAATTCGCTTGGTCGCCATGTTCGTTTCGTACTTTACAGGTTTATGAAATATGCATTGGTATACCTGTATCAGTACCCTCTATCACCGTACAAAATTGCAGGGTGATATCTGTAATAGTTTCGGAGATATAGAATGTCAGTGAAATATTTCGCACAGACGCCATTTTGAGGTTATGTAAACAATTGAACTAAATTAGACTCCAGTGCATTACAATGTGTATAAACATTTGCTGTACCAAGTTTCATTACATTTAGATAGTTAAATCGCGAGAAAAGTCTATTTAAATGTCTCAACTTCGCTTGGCCGCCATGTTGGTTTTGTAGTCACCAGGTTTTTGAAAGTCTCATAGGTGAACTTCTAGTAGAGCCCTTTATCACCGTACACAATTTCAGGGCGATATCGGTAATAGTTTCGGAGATATTGAATGCTAGTGAAGTATTTCGCACAGCCGCCATGTTGGATTGGAGAGACGTAACAAAATTTGAAGGGCACGGTCGAGGTCGCCGGGAATAGTGATATGAACTTACCGAGTTTCAATGAAATCGCTCCAGCCGTTTCGATTTTATTAGGGGGGGGACACACACACGAATCACACACACACACACGCGCACACACACACGGACAAAAGGTGATGTCATAAGCCAATTTTTTCAAAATTGAAAATAGGCTAAAAACAGCCCTCTTAAGAATACGCTCAGTCATATCTGTTTATGTACACATAGCACCTACTAAATTTGGTTGAATTCCAATTGACAGTGTGGAAGTTATATGCATTAAAAAATTGGATATATCAGCAGGCTTATAATCATTTTGGCAACACTGCCATGTATGACCTCCTTGAAATTAAACTAAAATAGTATTATCTATACGTGTGCCAATTTTTAAATAGCTACTATTCATACTTTCCAAGATATCCAACATGGAGCTCAAATTTCAATTGCGATTTTCCAGCAGATGGTAGGACTGACATCATTTTCTAATACGGCACTGAGTTACTCAATTACAGATCAACCAATATCAAACAGCATGTAACTTCCATTATCCATTAGACTTCAACCAAATTTTGTATGTGCATTCTATACCTTAGGAGATGGAACTATGAATATTTTCAGAGTCACCAGGGCTGCGAACTGTAGTAAGTTACTTTATTAGGATACACTGTTTCAGCCGTATTTCAAAATGCAATACTTAGAAATGTTAGTACGGTATTACAAACTTGATGTCGTCATTATTTTAGATAGGTCTCTATAGATTGGCATGAATCTTACATTTAAAGAAAAGTAGGCTCTTTAGTTCATCACGGAACTACTTGTTATTAATAGTAGTATTATTGTTCTTACCATTGGCACAATTTACTAATAGTGACACACCTTTAAGATAAAACCAGTATTTAGAACGACGTAATGTATAAGTTAAAACTTCGTTTTTTGCAATGTCTAATAACTTCAAATAGTTATATAAATTCGTTTGACGACAGTAATATTTGTAAAAACTCGGTTAAACTCGATACAGTACTTAATTTCCGATTTGTTATTTAACTTCTACTCCAGGCAAATGCCGGGATGGAACCTAACATAAGGCCACGGCCGCTTCCTTCCAATCCTAATCTGAATTACAAAGCGCACACTAATAGAGCCATCACGATAACACAGGTTATCAGACAAATTACACACACGCACACACACACAAATACACGGGGCTACATGACCATGATGCCGCAAAGCCCCTAAACCAATCAACAACAACTATCGATATATTTCAGATAGAGATTAGCCAGTTTGAACTATACCATTAACTCAGTGACACCAGTATTGCTAAAAATTCTGAATAGAAGTGTAAAGAGAGCATTTGGTTGTGCACGCGTGGTAAAGGTTAGTCTGCCTGATCGGCCCACCCCGTCCAGTGCTTTGTGCTATGGGCCAGAACGCGGCCGCATTAGATGAGAACGGCTCTGAACGGGCTGAGCTTCTCAGGTCCATGGGCTCGGAGTGCAGTGCGGGGGGACACGCAGCAGTACCCGGCCTACCGACATAACAAATGTAGCCTATTTGTTTATGTAGTGGAGTAAACATAGACTATTATTGTGGTATGAAAATATTATTATACTTTCACGAATAGTACAATTATTCATGATTTTGAATGGGGAAGTACAAGTTTGAATGATAGAATAGAATAATTTTCCCTACCAATATCCATTATTAACATCAACTCCGTAGATCATGCGAATAAATCGTAGTTGGAAACTCACAAGAAAAGTAGTCTGAATGCAACAAAATAATTCAAAAAGAATAAAAAATTTGGCCCTAGAGCGTCTCGAGCCCGAGATCCCTTGGACACCAAGTTACAGCTATAGCACTCGTACACTTTTCACTTAGTAGCCTAGCTCATAGTTACGTAACTTCATACGTATAGCCAAATGTCGAATTATTTCAGTTAAATCGTAAATACTAACAGGAATGCGTTCAATCAGTCACTGCCCTTTATGCATTCAAACGCAACGCATCTTAATGACTGATTTGGATTAATAATGCCAATAAACTGCAAATATTACTCTAAATCCACAACTTTCCTCCATGTTTGATTTCTTGCAGCTGAGCCAATCGGGACACGGAATGCTGCTGCGAATAACGTTATTCGAGCCTATACCGGAATTGTGCCTGTATACAAGCTTTAACGTTACAATCTGTACCATTTGTACTCTGATGGCCAATGATTGCGGTACAACACATGTGATATGTCCATAAGCAGAAGGTACTGATCAGCACAGTATCGAAGCACCTAAGGTTGGATGTTATACAGTAGCCATCGTATATTCTACGTACTATTTTAGCCTACTTTAAACATTTTGTAAAAATTAGGAAAAAGTAGAATTATGACATCAATCCAGGCAAATGTCTGTCTGTCCCTCCTAGACGGCTGCAGTTATTGAAACCAAATTTGGTATAAGTAAAGATCTATATCTGAATATCTCACGGGCATATTTGAAAATTACTTCAGTGCTAGTAATTGCGCAGAAAAATCACAATTCACTTTTGAGCTCTATGTTGGATTTATCAGACGTTATGCATGCGAACTCTTCCAAAATTAGTGAACATAGAGATAATAACATTCCAAATATATATTTTAAGAAGCGCATATAAGACAGTGTTGCTAACATGATTTTATGTCTACGGATAAGTCCAATGTTTAAGTGTATCTAACTTCTATACTATCAATTGGATTTTAACCAAATTTCGTATGTGTTTTTGTGTACTATAACAGATATGACTATGCTTATACTTCAGAGCCAGCAGGGCTGCCAACTGCTAACGAATGCTCATTCTCTTTTTTTTAAATCCTAATACCAATATATCAGAAAGTATGCTGGCCAACAGCTCTGAATGTTGCACACGTATGGTACCTAAAATTTCAGATTAACTTCGAGTAACTAATGTACGTCAGTGCTGCCAACATAATTCTAAGCCTGCTGAAAATGCATGTAAAATCTATACCAACAAATGGATGTTATCCTAAATTGGCACTTTAAAATATAGTATTATTTCAGATTAAGTCGCCTCCGTAGCGTAGCGGTCAGCAGGGTTAGCTGCCATCCCGGAGGTCCTGGGTTCGATTCCCGGCTCTGCCACGAAATTTGAAAAGTGGTATGAGGAATGGAACGGGGTCTACTCAGCCTCGGGTGTTCCAAATGAGTAGAGGGGGTTCGATTCCCACCTCTGCCATCCTCGAAGTGGTTTTCCGCGGTTTCCCACTTTGTCTTCAGGCTAATGCCGGGATGGTACTTTCTTCAAGGCCACGGCCGCCTCCTTCCCTCGTCCTTGCCTATCCATCCTGACCATCCATTACCTTCCCTCATGAGGCCCCTGTTCGCTTTGCAGGTGAGGCCGCCTGGGCGATGAGCCAGTCACACCTCACCAGTTGTATCCACTCCGATTAGATGTTCCCAGCTCTAGGACACTGCCCGTAGAGGCGGTAGATGTGAGTTCCCTCGCTGAGTCCGTGGGTTCCACCAACCTGGAGGGTAAACGACTAAGAGAAGAGAAGAGATTATTTCAGATTAATTCTGATCACACGTGCATGACCTTGTTGCCAATATGATTTTATACGCACTGATAGATCCAATATTTCACAACATGCAACGTCCATACTATCCATTGGATTTCAACCAAATGTTGTATGTGCATTCTGTACCTTAGGAGATGGAACTAAGGATATATTCACAGTCACATAGGCTGCCAACTGTAGTGCTGTATTAGAATACTTCCGGTATATTCCAATATAATTAGAAATGCTATTATTAACAAATAAATTTCGTCATTATTCTAGATAGGTCTATATAGTTTAATCATTGGCATGAATCTTAAATATAAAGAAAAGTATGCTCTTTAGATCGTCACGAAACCATTTCTCCTTATTGTCAATATTATTATTTATTGTGGAGTAAACATAGACTATTATTGTGGTATGAAAATATTATTATACTTTCACGAATAGTACAAATATTCATGGTTTTGTATGGGGAAGTACAAATTTGAATGATAGAATAGAATAATTTTCCCTACCAATATCCATTATTAACATCGTCTCCGTAGGTCATGCGAATAAATCGTAGTTGGAAACTCACAAGAAAAGTAGTGTGGATGCAACAAAATAGTTAAAAAAGAATAAAAAAATTGGCCCTAGAGCGTCTCGAACCCGAGATCCCTTGGACACTAAGTTACAGCTATAGCACTCGTACACTTTTCACTTCGTAGCTTAGCTCATAGTTACGTAACTTCATGCGTATAGCTAAATGTCGAATTATTTCAGTTAAATCGTAAATACTGACAGGAATGCGTTCAATCAGTCAGTGCCTCTTTATGTATTCAACGCAACGCATCTTAATGACTGATTTGGATTAATAATGCCAATAAACTGCAGATATTACTCTAAATCCACAACTTTCCTCCATGTTTGATTTCTTGCAGCTGAGCCAATCGGGACACGGAATGCTGCTGCGAATAACGTTATTCGAGCCTATACCGGAATTGTGCCTGTATACAAGCTTTAACGTTACAATCTGTACCGTTTGTACTCTGATGGCCAATGATTGCGGTACAACACATGTGATATGTCCATAAGCAGCGGGTACTGATCAGCACAGTATCGAAGCACCTAAGGTTGGATGTTATACAGTAGCCATCGTATATTCTACGTACTATTTTAGCCTACTTTAAACATTTTGTAAAAATGAGGAAAAAGTAGAATTATGACATCGATCCAGGCAAATGTCTGTCTGTCCCTCCTAGACGGCTGCAGTTATTGAAACCAAATTTGGTATAAGTAAAGATCTATATCTGAATATCTCACGGGCATATTTGAAAATTACTTCAGTGCTAGTAATTGCGCAGAAAAATCACATTTTCACTTTTGAGCTCTATGTTGGATTTATCAGACGTTATGCATGCGAACTCTTCCAAAATTTGTGAACATGGAGATAATAACATTCCAAATATATATTTTAAGAAGCGCATATATGACAGTGTTGCTAACATGATTTTATGTCTACGGATAAGTCCAATGTTTAAGTGTATCTAACTTCTATACTATCAATTGGATTTTAACCAAATTTCGTATGTGTTTTTGTGTACTATAACAGATATGACTATGCTTATACTTCAGAGCCAGCAGGGCTGCCAACTGCTAACGAATGCTCATTATCTTTTTTTTTATCCTAATACCAATATATCAGAAAGTATGCTAGCCAACATCTCTGAATGTTACACACGTATGGTACCTAAAATTTCAGATTAATTTCGAGTAACTAATGTGCGTCAGTGCTGCCAACATAATTCTAAGCCTGCTGATAATGCATGTATCTTCTATACCAACAAATGGATGTTATCCAAAAATGGCACTATACATATATAGTATTATTTCAGATTAATTCTGAGCACACGTGCATGACCTTGTTGCCAATATGATTTTACATACAATGATAGATCCAATATTTCACAACATGCAACGTCCATACTATCCATTGGACTTCAAGGAAGGAAGAAAGGAAGCTTGTAGTTTAACGTGACCGTTAATCTGTAGATCATGAGCCACGGGACCTCCATTTTACGTGGAATCCTAAGCACAGGACTTGGTATTTCACATGCATTGACCGGGAATCGAACCCGGACCGCCTTGGTGAGAGGCATACAGCTAGACCGCTGAGCCACCACGCCCCCCCCCCCCCCCCCCTCCATTGGACTTCAACCGAATGTTATATGTGCATTATGTACCTTAAGAGTTGGAACTTAGGATTTATTCAGAGTCACCTAGGCTACCAACTGTAGTGCTGTATTAGAATATTTCAGGTATATTCCAATCTAATTAGAAATGTTAGTAGGCCTATTACCTACTAAATTTCGTAATGGGAAAAGGCACCTACTTTATTATTGCAATGTGCTGAAATATTTCATATAACCCTTCTTTGTATAATGTGACTAATCCCACACAACGTCGCTCTTTCTACATCACATTTAGTAACAATAACGTTATGGCCCTCTGTTCGAGCTGTTTCCTTAATAACGTTCTTGACGGAATATACACAATTTCTTGTCGTAAAGATTGGATTTGATTAATAATAAACAAGAAATTGGAATAACATTAATTTGTAGAACTCAATTTTGCCGTCTTTTTAACAACGTTATCGTCGGTAGCACTCACAATTTTGTTCCTTAAAGATTGGGTAGGACAAATAACGAAAACCGGCGAATAACGTTTTTATGAGGAACTTCCTTTACCCGCCTTTCGAATAACGTTATTGTCAGCAGTTCGTTCAATTTCGTTCTTCGACATCAGGTTGAACTAATAACGAAATGATGCCAATAACGTTATTCAGTTATTCACTATGTGAGCCACCCTCCCAATAACGTTATTGGTAGGGACCGGAATAATAGCGTTCTTCAATTCGGTTACTGAATTTAACGTTATTGTGATAGCATATGATAAATACGGTATTCTTGTCGAAACGAAGTAATTCGTTCTGTAACGCATTTACCTAAATGCACTCATGGAGTTTTCCGGTACATTCCCTAATTACGTTACGTTATGGTTACGGTTAAGTTATCTAGCCCTGATAATAATAATAAAAGCTCTGGTCGTAGTGTGCTATTCTTCTTGAATATTCGATCTAGATTCTGTCTGAAGTAAGTATAAATGAAGATGATGAAATACGACAGCCTTATGTCGATGCATTTAATGGCACGTATAAGAAAGTAATACTGTGAACTCAACATTCCGGCAACTCGACATCCTCGAAAAACATAAAAGTAGTGCGAGTGTTTTAAAAATTATTCTTGATACGGTATGGCATTCATTTCACCACGTAACTGGGACAACTCAACATAAATAGCATCGCCTTGGTTGTAAAACGGTAGGCCTATGACAACTTCATTTAGGGTGACACAATGAGAAACGAGCGAACTATTATTATTATTATAGTTGTTGCGCTGTGTTTGCACAAACGTAGACCATAACGGATGCTTTCAATAATTTAGCACATCTTTAGAATTTCTATTTCCTCCTCACCTTCAAACTCTCGTCTACAAGCCACAACGTTGGAGGGAAGACCGGAGGGGAGAAATCAGCTGTCTTGCTGAGGGGAACGAAGTGTATTCCCTTTTCCAAGGCATTGACCGACGATTTTTAGCCTATTTTCATTTTATGAAAAAATAGGCCTATGAGATCCCCTTTTGTCCAAGTGTGTGTGTGTGTGTGTGCGTATGTGTCCCCCCCTAATAACTTTTAAACGGCTGCGGCGATTTCAATAAAACTCGTTAAGGTCATGGCACCATTTTGGGCTGACCCCGACTGGGGCCTTCAAATGTTATTACTTCTCACCAATCCAACATGGCGGCTGTACGAAATATTTCACCATCATTCAGTATCTCCGAAACTATTACTGATATCACCCTGAAATTGTGTACGGTGATGCAGAGCACTACTACAAGTTTATATTTGTACGTTTTAAAACCCTTAGAGTACAAAACGAATATGGCGGCCAAGCGAAGTTGAAACATTTTAATTGACTTTTCTCGCGATTTACCAATTACTACAAAACCAACATGGCCGCCAGGCGAAGTTGAGGCTTTTAAACAGACTTTTCTCGTAATTTAACCATCCAATCGCAATGAAACTTGGTACAGCAAAGGTTTATACAGATTATAATGCACAGACATCTAATTTAGTTCAATTGAATGGGTGAGTTGAAAAAGGTACACATTCCAAAAACATCAACTTTCGGAAAACTAAAAAAAACTGTTTTGTGAGAAAACTAATTTTTCTACAAAAAAATTTACTATTGTGAACTTGTACCTTTACGTGTAGAGAATCTATTGCACATGGTACCTATATATAAATATTTTTTATATACCATATAATTGTGTAAATATGTTCAGGAATATGTTCCTTTTTCAACTCAATGTTTTTAATGCACAACACTTTATAACAATTTAGTGTATTATGTTAAACAGGTTTCAGAAATAGGTGAGTAAAACTATCCAATCTTTGTATAAAGGTAAACAAATGTATTTCAGGACTGTTACCTACACATATTTACAAAAGTAACAATTTTTTTCTGATAAAACATTTTTCATTGTTGGATTCTTCATAGTAGACAATCGTGGCATCTTGATGTAGTGGATCAGCAGCTGAAAAACAAAGCCCTGATTGAAAACATTATAAAAACACATTCTTTTTTTATTTTTTTACCATCATTAGTAATATTTTTATGTGCCTGAAACACACTGAGCTGCAAAAAATCCTGGGATAATCGTATTACAACGATTATTTTACTTTGCTATTGCAAATCTTTCTTTCTTTGTTACATACAATAGTGTCCAATGTCATAACATACTATAAAACTTGCCTGTAATAAAGATAGAAATACTTAGGTTAGGTTAGGTTATATTATATTATGAAGTGTTGTGTTATATTCAGACTATAGTTAGGATAGATAAGTTCAGGTTAAGTTACAATATTTTTAACTCATTTAAAACATTGTTACTAGGTTAAAAAGAAAAACTAATAAACTTCACTAAACTAATTTTAGCACACTTTCCGCTTTAAACATAACCAACATAACCTTAAACAACTCATCTGCTAATCACAAGTCATAACACATGACTGAGCACTAGCGCTGTGGTGGGTGCTGCCGGAACTAGCGTGGCTTTGAGTTGAAGAAGGGACATATTCCTGGAATATGTTCCTTCTTCAACTGAATCGTATCTAAATATCTTTGTCAAGCTCATTTAAAGTAGAGGATTATATACTTTTTTATGCTCAATGGATGTAGATACGTCCAAAGAAGAGAATGGCTATCTCAGTTTAGTTTGTGATATTTTAGGAATGTGTACCTTTTTCAACTCACCCATTCAATTGTTTATACAACCTCAAGATGGCGGCTGTGCAAAATATTTTACCGGCATTATCCCCGAAACTATTTCTGATATCATCCTGAAATTTTGTACGGTGATACAGAGCACTACTACAAGTTTATATTTCTACGTTTTGAAACCCTTATAGTACAAAACGAATATGGCGGCCAAGCGAAGTTGAAACATTTTAATAGACTTTTCTCGCGATTTACCAATTTGAGCGGAGTGAGATATGGTACATTAAATGTTTATACATATTGTAATGCCCTGGCATCTAATTTAATTAATTTGTTTACATAACCTCAAGATGGCGGCTGTGCGAAATTTTAAAATTAAGTTTTTATTTCTTGTGTCGTAATCATGCGATGGAAGTGAAAGTTTGAATAATGAACCCACGCAATAATTTTCCTTTAATGGTGCATAACTCTATGGCTTATACACAGTGGCGTACCAAGACTACTTGGCGCCCGGGGCCAACTAGATGGTAGTCGCCCCCTAACACTAATTGTTTCAAGGATCAATAAGTTTGATTTAAACACAGTTTAATGTTCATAAATATGTATTTTATTAAGTAGTATGTTACTTTAACAAATTATAAAGAAAAAAATATGAATAAAATAAAACTGTAAGTATTAAAAGGTTAGTCTTCTTCTTCCTTCCAAGTATTGGGCCAAATGTCCCGTTACGGTCTTGCACTTTCCCTCCATCTCTTCATCGGACGTCCTATCGATCTATTTCCCCGTGGCTGGTAGCGAAGGATCTCCTTTGGTAATCTTCCAGGTTCCATCCTTTGGACATGACGCTTCCAGTTCTCTTGGTACTCACAAATGTATGTAGTTATTGGTTTCACTTTTAGTTCCTTCAGCGCATCCTCGTTTCTCTTATGATCCCATTTAGTATAGCCTGCTGTTCGGCGCATAAAGGTCATTTCGCGTGCTGTGAGTCTGGAGATGTCCTGAGATCTTATTGTCCATGCCTCGCTGCCATAGCACAGGGTTGGTCTGGCTAATGTGTTATACAAACGCAAGCGTGTATGCCTTTGGACAAGAGATGGCTTCATGACGTGATTGATGATTCCTGTTGTTCTGGTATAATTAGTTATTTTTGCAGTTATGTCTCGTTCTTCTTGAAAAGATAAATTATATCCTAAATACTTGAATTCGTTAACTCTTTCTAAAATTTTACCATCCAGACAAATTTTACTGGGGATTGGGTCCTTACCTTTAAAGGCCATTACTTTAGTCTTTTCAATAGAAAACCCCACGGAACGAAGGCAAAGAGTGAAGTAGGTTAGTTTGTTTGAAAAATAATAAAAATAAAAATAAAGAGAAAAGAAGTAACAGAGTTATAACAAAAATTTAAAAATGTGCTTTCCAAGCCTTGATGGATGCAAAAATATTTATAATAGAGTTGAAGTCTATAGTAGCAGCCTCATCACGTTCAATTGGGTAAAATTGCTAAATTACTTATGGTAGACTTTCTTGCTTACTAAAATATCGTTGACAGGATGTCACAGACACTGGAATCGTAAAAAGTAGTTTGAAAGAGATGATCAAGTTACCGTATGCCTCTAACCCAAAACAAGACCTAAATATAACAAAATATATTTGGGTTTCAAGTCGATCTTTTCATTATTTTTCTTTGATCTTCGTAATAAAACTGTGCCATCTCTAATATCTTCAAAGAGTTCTTCTCCGTTCAAATCTTCAGGGTACTTCTCTGCAAGTTCGAAACATTTGCTCTTTAGAGTGTTCAAAACCTTTTTTCATTTGGGGTTTCGTTATGAATGTATCCATCAAAATTACAGAGGAAGCCAAAACGTTCGTCCAGTTCCTTGATATTGGCGAACCGTTTACTTAACTCACAAATAAGTTTATCTAAGATCTGTAGTGTGCTCCGCTTTATTTCATCTTTCCAGGAAAATCCAACATCATCAGTAGATTCCCCTGGCATTTTCCGCTTCACTCTTTGCCTTCGTTCCGTGGGTTCTCCCCATTCCTCACACTTCTCATTAGTAGCTTTTGATATAACTTCAACTGGAAGAGTTTCTCTCCACATATTAAGCTGAGCTTGTAGACAAGTTATTACATAAGTGAACGAAATGCCTTCGATTTGCAAAGTTTTCTGTGTTCGGTCAATTATTGGAAGTACCTCAGCCCGGAAAAATAGCAGAGTTACAAAGTCAAATCTTTCCATTGCATTAATTAACAGATCTGCACTCTGTCTGGTATCGATGGTTTCAGTTATAGTCTCTCAATTTTCCTAGAGCATGAAGCACTCCATCTGAGATGATGAGGCGTTCATGGCTTCTGCTTTAGAACTCCATTTTGTATCTGAGTGGCACTTGACCAATAAGCTGACATGTTCCTTGAGGACCCTCAACCTGCGAGTCGAACTAGAGAAAAATCCAACTTGTTGAACTATTCCAAAAAGTTGCACTTGATTCCAAGAGTTGGATTGAGAGATTTGAATCGTACCATAAAGATCATTGTATTTAGCCAATTTATTAACAACAGTAATATTTGATTCATTAATATCAAGGCTTAAGTTGATACCGTCAAATTCACATTCTTTCTGAGTGTCATTGTTTTCAGAGTTCAGTGATCCTTTTATAAAAGCTGTCATAAAAGATTTTGAACTCTCAAGTGCTTTGGTACGTTGCTGTTTCAGTTGTCTATATTGAGCCTCACTTGCTTTGTGTCGATTCATAATGGAAACTGAAATACAATGAAACAAATGACCTTTCACTATTATCAATTATGAATCTTGGTGTTGATCAATAATGATTCTAAGTTAAAATTACTTCAGCCAATAGCAAACGAAATAGAGAGGAAACACTGTAATTTCCTTTTCAGTTTTAAACTGTTTTACAGAATTTAACCTAATATTCTTTGCTAGTGCTAATTGCACTTACCTGTTTCCTAGATGTGCCTGAACAGCAATTACTCGTACTTTCCAACTAAACGTGTAAACACACTGTATACTCACAATTCATTGATACATAACGACTGCGAAATACACGCAACTCAACTCCACTAATGAATAAGTAAACTAAGGATTAAGGTTAAGGAATACAATTCAAGACTATCGTCAATTTTGTTTTGACTTGATACCCCCACCCTGCGCAGGCCGGCACCGTCATCAACCACGCATCCCCTCTCCATCGCCGCCCTGTTCGCCCGTACACCGAAAACTTTTCCTGTGTGCTCGGCACCCACGAACTTACTGCAGTATTTAACAAAGTAATAAAGAAAATTTGACCATGAAAACCGTACATTTTCCCTGAATAAAAAAATCTTAAACTAAAAAAAAAATATGCTTTTCGATTTTGGCGCCCCCCCGACCTTAACGGCGCCCGGGGCGGCCGCTCCGTTCGTACCCCCTTTAGTACGCCACTCTTATACATATAACAATCCAACATGGCGACCATCCGAAATATTTGGACGGTTCTCAATATCTACGAATCTTTTACAGCAATCGAACAGAAATTCCTTATGTTCATAGAGACTATGGACATAAGTTCACGTATAGGACTTTCAATAACCTGGTGAGCACTAATCCAACAGGGCAGCGACGCGTATTATAAATATTTAAATGGACGTTTCTCTCAATTTAATCATCTGAGTGCAGTGAAACTCGGTACGGTAAATGCTTAGGCTACGCAAAAGTTAATCCACTGGCATATAATTTATTTCCATTGTTTTTATAACCAGAAGATGGCAGCTGTGCGAAATTTTAAAAAACTCGTTTTTACTTCCTGTGTACTAATCATGCAATTGTAATTTGAATACTACACCTAAACAATAATCTTCATATAATAGTACATAACTCTAAGACCTACCTATATAAAAATCCAACATAGCGACCATCCGAAATATTACTCGGTTCTCAATATCTACGAATCTATTACAATCAAACTGAAATTTTGTATGTTGACAGAGGCAATTAACATAAGTAGGATATATGAAAATAGGCTTTAGTTCTTCATGGAACTACTTGTTGTGATTTTATTCCACCTACACTAATTAAGATACGACTAATTTTCATGAAGATATTTGCTTAGAATACATTTTCTATCGCTAGTGTAACAGACTTCACGTACATCAATTACACGCATGGTGAATATTGTTCACTAAATTAAGAGAATAATCTCACAAAATCACTCAGCCTAAATATTTTATTTTATATAATCAACTGTTCTACAAGCAGAATAGTTAAGGCTAACTATACTTTTTTCTGTATCGTGATCATTTTCCTCTATAAATTCTTCCTCGGAAGTATCTGCATCTCCTACTTCATCATCTGATTTTTCTTGCGCTATAGCGTCATAGGTTTCGTCTTCTGCAAGTCGCTACAGATTTTTACCTCATATACAAGTACAGAGCCGTACGAGACACAGAGATAGATTCTAATTCTTCTTCTACGCGAATGGGTCTCTTAGGACCACGCAGAATCAACACAGGCCAATAACTCTTCATGCTCAACAATTGAGCGAGTCTTCATTGCTACGACCAGACGTGTCTGGTAAGTCTTCTCTCGTCTCCCTCAAAACCCCGAGTATGAGTAATTTTCCCAATTTCCTCTCGATCCTTGAGATTGGGAAAACCTAATTCAGCCAAGTCCTTTTCCGCCTGTTTGTACCACTTGGACCTAGTTGCCTTTTTCTGCAAAAACGTATAGATTTTATGTGTTAACCTAGTTGGGTCCATTCTGTCCAAATGTCCCATGAATTGGATCCTTCTCATACAGATTCTGTCTGTAATTTTAGTAATTTTCAAATAGATGTCAGCATTAGGTTTTGGAAGGTGAATTCCATCTTTGATTCTTGGTCCCAAAATTTTTCACATGATTTTGCGTTCCTTAATCTCCAATTGATTTCTCAGTGTTTTATGTTGTAGATTAAGTGTCTCGGCTGCATAAAGGACAGCTGGTGAGACTACTGTTTTATAATGTTGAATTTTACAATTCCAAGAGAGGCATTTTTTGTTATAAACTTGTTTTGTCAAATGGAAAGCAGTTTCCATTTTCTGTAGTCTTGCTTCTATAGATTTTCTTTCGTTGCCAGTTTCATTGAATCATTCACCTAAATACTTGACATCTTTCACTCGGGAGCAGTGCTGGATTACCCATTAGACCGGACTACACTACTGTTCTAAAGTATTGCACGCCCTATAGAATTTTGAGAATTTTGGTACAGAACATCTAAAAACCCATTCGTCTTTGAAATTTCAAATATTTATTAAAGAAGGATAGTCTACAAGTGAGAAGGAACATTGTAATAAACGATAAGATTGTTTCTAATATTTTAATTCAAGGAAATGTGTCAACAGTACGTACATATGTACGATGACATGCCATGTCACTGATGATATCAAAGTTAAATAATGAATATTTTGATGAAATTTGTATTTAATTTGGTCATAGTGGAACATATTGTGAATCATTACTGCATTATTCAGTAGTCATACTTTAAATGATCTTAGTATTTTCTTGGACCACTCCTTGGCCCTTATAACAGCATTCACTCTGTCAGGCATGGAGTCGATAAATTTTCTAATGATACTGATGTCAATTTCAATTTCATGGATCCACACATTCACAATCACCTCCAACAGCTCTTGTTTTGTTGCAGGCCTCTTCTGAACCCATTTTACATCCAGTCGCCACAATTTCTCAATTGGATTAAGGTCCGGCGAGTTTCCCGGCCACGGAAGTTCTCTGATACCCAATTCAGTCATGACAGTAAAAGTCTGAAATGATAGATTTGGACGATACGTAACAGCAGTAACCTTGGAAATTGTATTTCAAAGATAAAATAACCAAAACTCACCTTTTGTATGTGTGACATGGAGCCAGATCCTGTTTTAAAATCCACTGCGCATCCGGGAAAGCACCACGTGCAGCGTTCATCAGAGGACGCCGAGTCACAACTTCGCAATGATCACTGTTCATTGTTCCCTGAACAAAGTACAGCCTTCCAACACCTTGGCATGTCATTGCTCCCCACACCATTTCCGATGGAGCATGTTTCATGGTTCGCACAAGGCAGTCAGTATCCATCCCTTCATTGGGATCATACCTGACGAGCTGTGGTCTACAACTCTTCATGGAAAATCGGCTTTCATCTGAAAAAAAAAAACCACAATTCCCCACTGCTCTTTTGTTGAGTTTACGTGCAGTGTGGCCCATGCCAGCCTCTTTTTCCTCATTGCAGCTGTTAGAAATGGCTTCTTATTGGCAACTCTAGCCTTCATTCCCATTACACAGAGACTTTTCCTAACAACTGATGAGCTGGAATCAACTCCCATGGACTTTTGCCATGCTTTTGCCAGTTCAACTGAAGTAGAACTCCTGTTTTTCCGGCTTAGTCGACGAAATATTCTGTCCTCCCGGGGCGAAAATATGCGTGGGCACGCGCTTCGCGGTAAATTCTCCATGTTTCCTTTGGCCATCAGCTTCTGCAGATTTCGACTCACGGCTGACCTTGAACAGTTTAATCTCTTCCCAATTTCAGTGTTGTTTAGGCCTTCGTTGTGTAATACCTCGATGCACTTTTTCTTTCTAGTTTCTTTTAATGTTTTCACCTTGACGGCAAATGCACACACGCACAGTAGGAAGAAAATTAAATATCCAGCAATACATTCAGACCAGAGCTAGCGAACGCGCCATACCTCAGTTAACACAGAACACTTTCTGAGGCAATAATCGGCAGTATGAGATCACATTGTTCCTAGGCATTGTCGCAAGGCACACCCCAAAGATAAATAAATACAAATACAGTACATAGGTGTAAGTAATATATGCATATCTGCGTGAAGACGTGTAACTAACGAAAGAATATCATTAAAATCAAGGGCGTGCAATACTTTAGAACAGTAGTGTAGGCCCAGGCCTAGGGCCCCCAAAACCTAAAAGCTGAAAAAAAAGAAAAAAAAGCATCTGAAATGTTTTCAAATAACGATGATCGTTTCAATTGAAATGTATGTATATATGATTTAATAAAAAGTTTATTATTCATCTTGAGAAACAAAACTCTTGTATATACTTTATTAAATGTACAGGTGCTAAAAAATAAAAATTATTTGAAAAAATGAAGGGGCCCCAAAAATCTGAGGGACTTGGGCCTCATTTTACCTTAATTCAGCACTGCTCGGGAGACCTTACAATTGCCAATGCGGAGTGAGTGTATTCGGAGCAGTTTTAATATCCGTCATAAATTTTGTTTCGTCAAAAGAAATCCATAAGCTGATTTTTGCTGCTTATTCTTGAAGTAATTCAAGTTGTTTCTAGGCATCAGAAATGTTTGGAGCAATTAACGCCATGTCATCCGCAAATGCCAAACAGTCGAGTGTTATCCCTGTCAGTTTTGGTCCTAGTCTATGGGTTGGTGCACCAGCTCGTCTCCATTCTCGGATGACTTTTTCGAGCGCACAATTAAACAACAATGGAGATAATCCATCTCCTTGATGCACTCCTGTATCAATCGAAAATTCTGCGCTCAGTCCTCCCATAAATTTAACCTTTGAACTTGTATTTAAGAAGGTATCTTTGACGATTGATGTCATCTTGCGATCTAATCCAAATTCTGAGAGTACAGCAACAAGGGATTCACGGTCAATGCTGTCATAAGCCTTTGCAAAGTCAATAAAAGTAATGACATAATTTTTGTTTTACATTTTACGGAAGGAAGATATTGAGTTTTTCAAATTGATAATTTGCTCTGTACACGATCGGCCTTTCCGGAACCCAACTTGGTATTCACCAATCTGCGGATCCAGTTGAAGATAGGCACGGTCCAAAGGGGCTTTGGACAAGATTTTGTAAGTTACCGAGAGTAACGAGATCCCTCCGTAATTCTTTGGATTCGTTTGCTACCTTTCTTGTATACTGGATGGATGATCGCCATCTTCCAATCTGGAGGAATTTTTTAAGTTTGTTTCTAATTCTATTAAAATATGACTAGCGGTCCCGTGCAAGAAATCTCGCATGTTCATAAACCACACTTTCCCCAATAGGTTTTTAATGAGACACTTAAGGAGAAAGGTTGTTATGTTTTTATTTCAACCAAATGATTATAGAACACTATTTACATTTCAGTTAGAATTCCAAGTTCTACATTCCCTAACTTCAGAAGGCAATCACTGAAAATTGGATCATCCTAACACTCACCGGTTATTTGATATTTATGAAATTATATGATTTGAGTAATCATTCCTTTGATTTACTGTTTTTTAAATCCATGCAAAACGATAAAGGAAAGACCTCAGAATGTTAAAATGACATGAAACAGGCGTCACAGTGGCCAAAATGTGAAGTGGACAGCAATTAAGGAGCATGTTTTCCTTCAACACCAGTATCTGCAAATCGCACACTTTGTACATTTTTTTAAAGTCACATTTTAAAGAAATTTTAGATATTTATGAAATTAGAGTGCAATTTGTCACTGCTAATGTCTATCCTCTTTCATTGAATGCTCATTTGTCATGATCGGTCGCTTGTGAGCACCGCAGGAGGGATCTCATCATCATCTTCATTTCCCGTTTCCAGCTTCCTGGGTCGGGTTGTGAATTAAGGACCTCCAACGTTTCCTGTCTCTCCACCACTCCTCTCCTGTTTTTAGTACTTCTTCAGGTTTTCCTCCTCTCTTCTCTACACACTCCCACACTGTATCTGCCCATCTCTTTCGGGGCCTTCCTCGTGGTCTCTTCCCTGTCATCTTTTCACAGAAAGTTTTCTTTGGTACTCTCTCCTCTCCCATTCTCATCATATGTCCATACCACTTTAACTTTGTTGTTTCTATCCTGTCCTGCAGCTTCAAGATTCCTGTCCTTTTTCTAATCTCTTCGTTTCTAACTCTATCTCTTCTGGTCTTGCCCTCTATACCTCTTAGGAATTTCATCTCCGCGGCTTGTATTCTCTCCTCTCTTTTTGTAGTAGTCCACGCTCCAGCTGCATATGTTAGTATGGGTCTGTAGTAGGTTGAATATAATACATTTTTACATTTCTTTGGGACATCTCGGTTCCACAGAATACCCCTTATGCTCTGGTAAAAACTGTTCTCTTGTTGTATTCTCTTTCCAATTTCCTCAGTTATCCTTCCATCTTCTGTGATCACACTTCCCAAGTACTTGAAACTTTTAACCACTTCTAGAATTTTCCCATTCAATTCTATCTTTCCTCTTCCTTCCTTCCTCTTGACATTACCATTGTCTTGCTCTTCTCTGTGCTTACTTTCATCCCATATTTCTCTATTTCTTGATTCCATACATCTAGTTGTTTTTGTACTTCCTTTTCATCCTCGCCCCATATCACTATATCATCTGCAAACAGCATGGCCTTTGTTGCCTCTTGTCCCAATCTCTGTTTAACATTCTTGTGAATTTCATCCATGACTATGATGAATAGTAAGGGGGACAATACACTTCCCTGTCGGAGACCTGTTTCCACTTTAAACCATTCTGTTTCTCCTATACTGGTCTTCACGCTACTCACACAATATTTGTACATAGCTTTTAACATTTGGACATCAGCTCCGTTAACTCTCCTTTTCCTTAATACATTCCAAACCACCTGTCGAGGCACACTGTCGTACGCTTTCTCAATATCAATAAATGTCATCACCATGTCTTTTCCAAATTCCCATCTTTTCTCCATCATTTGCCATAATGCAAAGATTAGGTCAAATGTTGATCTGTCTTTCCTAAAACCATACTGTTCTTCTTCCATCTCTCCTTCTATCTTCCTCCTCAGTCTGCCTTCCAGAACTCTCTCAAAGATCTTAGCTACACGAGCGATAAGAGTGATCCCTCTGTAGTTATTGCATTCCTTTTTGTCACCTTTCTTAAAAATCGGGATAATTAATCCCTTTCCCCATTCTTCTGGAATCTCTTTCTTCTTCCAAATTATTCTAAATAATCTATACAACCACTGTACACCTATTGGTCCCGCTGCTTTTATCATTTCCGCGGACACCTCATCCTCTCCTGCTGCTTTACCGCTCTTCATCTTCTGTAAGGCTTCCTCTATTTCTAGCATAGTGATCTCCTTTTCTTGGTCTTCTTCTTCTTCCATTGTTTCTTCTTGTTCTTTTTCATCTTCCAGTTCAATGTATTTAACATTTAGTAGCTTTGAAAAGTATTCTTCCCATCTTTTTAATATATCATCTCTTTGATACAATATCTGTCCTGCTTCAGTTTTTACAAATTTTGTGTTTTCCCTACCTTTTACACTGTTTTTCACCAATCCATATAGAACCTTTTTACTTCCTTGGATATCCTCCTTCAAAGTTTCCGTGAAACCTTCCCAACTTTTCCTTTTTTCTTCTTGTACAATTTTTTGGCATGCCTTCTTTGCTTCTCTATATTTTTGCCATTTCTCTGCATTCTTACTGCCTATCCACTTCCTCCATGCCATTTGTTTTTCTTTAACAGCTTCCTTTACCCTGTTGTTCCACCAAGGAGTCTCCCTTTCCTTTTTCTTCCCTGATAGTCTTCCACAAGTGTTTACTGCACACTTCGCAAAACAATTTCTAAAACATGTCCATTCCTGTTCGACACTTTTTGCTTCGTCTTTGGGAATTTCCTTTTTCAAGTCTTCTCGGAACTTTTCCATTGCCTCTCTCTCTCTTTTAGCTTCCACACCTTTATTTTTCTTTCCCTTTTCTCCGCAAGCTTTGTGATTTTCCCAAGCCTTAATTTGGCTATCACCACTTTATGGTCTCCTTCAAAATCTCCTCTTGGCATAGCTGTCACATCTACCAGTTGTCTACGTTTATCCTTTTCCACTAGGATAAGATCGATCATTGTTTTTGTCTTTCTGTCTCCCCATCCATACCTAGTTATTTTTTGGGAGTTCTTTTTCCTAAACCATGTATTTCCAACAATTAATCCATTCCTTCTACAGAAATCTATTAACATTTCTCCTTCATCCTGATTTCCATAGCTAAATGGGCCAATTATCTCTTCTTTTCCCTGCCTATCTGTTCCCACATGTGCATTCATATCACCCATTATTATAACCTCTTTGTCTTCTATACACTTTTCCAGTTCTTCTAAGAAATCCTCTAAACATTCATCTACCTTCCCTGTCTGGGGTGCGTAAATCTGCATAAAATCCTTTGTTCCACTCTCAAGTCCTAGTCTAATTTTCATCATTCTGTCATTAATTTGGTCTACTTTCTCAACATACTGCACTAAGTCTTCCCTCAATATTATTGCAACACCATTCATTGCCTCATTTCCTCCACTCCAATATATTCTATATCCCTTCCCTTTCTTGACTTCTTTCTCACCTTTTCCCTTCCATTTCGCTTCACTGACTCCCATCATTGCTATTTCCTTCTTTTCCATATAGTCCACCAATTCTTCCGTCTTGCCATTTAGGCTCATCACGTTTATGAAGGCGATGTTTGTGGTGTCTGGTAGCCTACTTCTCACAGTTCCCCCAGACCCCTGGGAACTGCGCGTCGCCTGCAGGGGACGCCCTAGCACTTTCCGAGGCCTCAATTCACACTCACTCATTTTATAGGCTATTAGTACGATGAGTTCGCCACACTCAAAGGCATTTTATGACCTACTGCCAGGTATTGTTCTAGGCCGATCCACTGGATAACAGACGCCTTTTGTAGCCGCTCCTCTGGAGTACAGATGCTACAGAATTCCCTCTTCCGCCATCGACGCCGTACCGAAGTCCATCCTCTCCGCCGCCGATACCGTTGGGGCTTCGCCCATAACCCTGGGCTTGGGCCCTCCATATTAATGACCCCTGGAGAGAGGGTGTCCCAGCATTTTAAAGCCCCCAGGAACTGGGCTGCCTGTTGGTCCGCGGGTTCATTTTCCGAGGTATTTGAACCAGCCCACATTTCTGTGAGCCCCCTATCCGCCACCTGGGGACGCGCCCTCTAGGGGTTAACAGGCTCTATGCTACTGAAATAATATATATGATTTAAAAAATAAGACTGAGTTAGATAACTGAATCAATATTTTACTTGGTTCACCAAACACAACAGCTGAATGTTTATTCCTGAGAATCAGCACAAACAAATCCGACAACAATGACACTGCTTGTGGTCATTTGTGAACATTTTAGGGATAGGTTAGATAGCGCCTAAGCGCCTGCAGAAACATTACAACCAAAAATTTACCATCTTAAGTATGGGTCGTGTACTTTGTACACCAGCGCGTGTACTTAAAGGTGAAAGCGAAGTGAAACACGATCTACCTGCAAGGATAAAATAAAGCCATGGTTATAAATTTCACAATTCATTTTCTTTATTATGCAGTAATTATATGACATAGGTTAAGTAAAAATCATGTAGTAAATATGACAACAGTCTTTCTTTTTACAAAAAGTGTATCACAGTGACCAAAATATAGTGAAAGTACTGTCTAACCCAAATATTAAAAGAGCAAACACATTAGATTTCGAAGTCACAAAAAGACAATCACAGTTCCTGTGCACTAATTTACAGTGCTACACAAATACATCGAACATCACAATACACTAATTGCATAGTTGTCTCTAAACTGAATGGCAAGTGATGGTGTTGCCATCCATACATCAGTAAAATATCAATTGAAACATTTAAATCAAGACATATCCCTAAAAACTATAACAATGCCTTTCAATTAATTCTCACAGTCTTTTATTATACGGGCTATACTAAATAACAATGCTGTTAAAAATATGGTTTCAACTGGCTATGCTACAAAAAGAGCTTGTTTAACAGTGGTAAGAGGTAACATAAACTCAAATAATGCATAAATAACCAATAAGTTACTTGGTGAATATCTATTAAATGTTTACATTTCTAACAAGGAAACTAATTGATAATAATTTATAAGCTAATATGACATTGTGATTAGACAGCACTGACATGCACAAAATGACAAACATGATTTTATGCCAGATTTCAAAAACTTACTTTTTGAGTATTTGTACTGAATACTTCGAATAAAATAAAAAATCATGAGCAACATTTTTCATTACAATCAACATTGTTGAATATTATGTAAAATTCCAAATTCATTCTGAAGAAAAATCAGTCGACTTATTTTACAACAAATAATTTTGTTGATTATAACAATGACTAAGTATAATACCTGGATTACCCATTGCTTATACATTTACCTACACTAGAGTATTAGTTGAAAAGCTAAAGAGAACAATAACGGTACAATAAACTCTCCGACTGAGCTTGCTTTGCGAGAAAGGGCATAGTGCTTTCTACCACACCAACAAACTAGTGTTTCAGTAACCTGCTTAAGTGCAGAAAACGTCCACGGCACTCAGATACGATGTCAGCCCATACAAGAAATTTGTTCGTCCAGCCACATGGGTAAGCGATTACCATGCTAGGCATTGATCCAAAGGCAATTTCAGATGTTTAATTCCCCTGGCTTATGGACTGGGTCTTTCATCCCTAAAACAATGTGCAGGTGTCAAAATTAGAGATTTGCACTAGGTTTCCCTTCGGGCCACACAAGTTTATCATCACATCTGATGGCCAGAAATCAAAATCTCCATCAAAGGTTGCCCAACAAGTTCTATTTCTTTGCTAGAAGACAGTTCAAATGGAAAATCGGAATTGTAGATTTCCTAAATGTCTACATTTCAAAAGATCTACACAGAGTATCTGAGGTCATACAATTGTTATTAATATCATCCAAGACCAGAAGCACTAAGGTTGGAAGAGTGTGGGTGTCACCCAAACTTCACCAAGCTCTACCAACTTCCAAACACAATCCCCATGCAGCTATGATCAGTGATGTGCCCAGCAAAACTAACCCTCTTGGAGGCCTATTCATTTTACCAGCCTTGGTTCAGAGGGGGATAGTAACTTCACATGTCCTGTCTTGTGCTCCATAATATTGTTGTTTCCTATGGCTAGCCCGGATTCCAATCCATCAGCTTTCTTGCGTTCCAATAGAGTTGTGTGAGGTTTCCAGAAGTTCTAGCAGTCACATCAAGTTTGTTGCAATGTAGCAGGTGCCCCTTATCCATTTTACTTCCAGGTTCGTGACAAAGTGTGCATTCTTCAGATCTCAGGATGTTGATGAGCTGCAAGGCAGTCATGGCCAGTGTTAAGTCTGAAGAAGGCTACAGCTTCTCTTCTTGGTGTTAATTTATATTGATCCCATTTAGCATCAATGTCCTTCCATAATTTGGTTTCTGCTGTTTTCTTTGCCATTTCTTCATACCTCTTTTTGGTAGTATTTTTTAAGATCCTTTTTGCTGACATAAAATCAGTCTGACAGGTTGTTGTAGTGTGGTACCTTTTTTTGCTAATCTGTCTGCCTCTTCATTACCTGCTATTCCAACATGAGAAGGGATCCACTGAAATGAGATCTGTTTTGAAGGGTTTTTATCATACAAAAAATTTCTTTCAGTTCTTTATTTTGGGGCTTATAATTTGACGAGATGGCTTGGATGGCTGCTTTTGAATCTGTAATGATAACACATTTTTGATAATCAATGTTTCTGCCTAATCACTGATGGAGTGCATGTGACATTGCTCTTATCTCAGCATCAAAATTTGTTTTGTTTTGGCCTACTGGGAAGTAGAGTGAGAAGAGAGATGAATGTATTCCTGCTCCAGTTCTATTTTCTTTGTCTTGTGAGCCATCTGTAAATATTTTTAGCCATTGATTAGATGGATATCTTTCTTCTAATGTACAGAGGGCCAGTTGTTTTAGATCTTATGGTGAAGAGTCTTTCTTGCAGACCTCTTCTAGCAAAGTTCTAGCAAAGGGGATGAAGTTAATCACGTCCGCAGCATACCTTAAGCTGTACGTGTCCCCTGGGTGGTGCTAAACGAGTAACAATTTTGACAAAAAACGTTCCAGAATATAGAAACATGAGCTCCATAATATATAATATTCATATCCACAGTCATTTAGAGAAGGCTTAAACACAAAACTTCATCTCTTTCCCTCTGTATTATTATTAAAATAATGCAGGAAACATTACAGTATCAGAACGATGACTTACATAAACCTACCTTACAAACTCTTGAGTCTCCCCTTTGTGTCAAATAAGCCCTTCAATGACAACTCTCGCAGTCAAGAGTTATCCCTATTGCCTCCCATTCAAACTTTGACAAGCAGAAACGGTTAAATGCCTAGCAATTTCAATTGGACAGTCTACTGTACCTGTTCGTTCCCTACATCCTGCAAGCACTCTTTGAGTTCTTTCTTGAACAAACATGATATCACCTTTGTGCAGAGAGTTGGGGTATAGCAAGGCCATAGGGGTGCAGCAGTTATTGGTAGCCGTAAATTCGGTAGTAGTGGAGGGTAGCAAACTGGACCTGTCACACACCACTATAGCTCTTACTAAACAAGGCCCCATTCCTATCTAGCCTCTTTGCGGTGAGATTTGAAACGAGGAGCAGGGCTACAACAACATTCAGTTCCTATTTATTTCTTCTGAAGATAATGGTGTTTGAACATTTATATACAAAAAGCACCAACAATAAGAATAGAACCAGGAATTTTAAGATACAAGAGTATAATATAGCTTAAATAAATCTCATTTCATTGTTTAATCTAGATATAATATTAGATGATAAACTCTTAAATATTATTAATATGCACAGTTCTCCTTGAATGGCTCGACCGATTTTAAAACCAAATGGCACCAAATTCAAAACAACATACCGTACTACAAATTACTTCCCCTGAAGTGTTACCCAATTTACAATACCATATGATAAAATCTATTTGTATTAATATGCATAATGATGGGTTCTGAGCAACAAGGCACATATTGAAGCTGGTAAGGGGAACACATAGTATCAGGTAATCTAGACAACAACAAAAACTTATACTAGGGCCATCCTTACTTCCGACTTGAAGTTTCAGTGCTACGTCACAGCTACACTCTAACCAGCCAATTATAGGCAGCCATTCAAATTGATATATCGAGATAAATAGAGTTTCGCTGACGATGTTTCCAGCTAACATCTTGCGTTCACACATGTTGTCAACTGTTTGTATTGTGCTCGGTTAGTTTCATTGGCGGTCTTTGTGTATTCTCGTATTTCTCGTATATATATTTATTTTTTATATTATTCCAGTCTGTTGTTATTTAATAGCTTAGTATTTGTTTGTCGTATGACATAGTGTAGTATAATTATGTGTAGTTGTAGCTTTTTAGGTCAGCAAGTGTTTGTTATTTCTGTCGTGCATGTGTGAAATAGTGTCATGCTGGGGTCTAGCACGAGGAAGCCAAGAAATAGTTTGAATAAATATTGCTGAACAACTTGCCTGAGAAGAGCACAATTGTTATGGACAATGCCCCGTTCCATAGTGTCATTCACGGCAAAGCTCCAACAATGGCAGCATGCAAGAATATGCTAATTGAGTGGCTGACGAGCCACAACATTTCTTTACGTGACGGCAATAGTGACTCCGAAATGAGTGGTGTTTTCCCTTTATAGGTTTTATAATACATTTTCACGAACTCTGAACATCTTCGACTCCGGACGCGAGGCGGTAATGGTGAGTAATTTACTTGTTACAATTTCTTTCTGCTTAATTCTCAGAAATATTCTATTAACTGCAGTATGTGTAATTTCTGCTACCATGTACTTATTCACGAGTATGTTGTTGTGTGTAAACATGTCTGTTCACATTACGAGTGTTTTGTTAACTTTACAGCTATAATCATGTACGTCGGCTGATTCGCGTTAGTGGACTGGCAACACCGTATCACCAGCCATTGAACTGTCAAGTCGGAAGTAACGATGGCGGCACTATACTTTTGTAATCGATGTCTGCTCAACAGACTCTCTGATAGCCTTTAGACCATTCAGTAACCCAGTCCAACAATAATTCCATATGCAACTATAATGTATTTACAGTGATTAATACCATTATAGTTTGCCTATTATCAAGCAGTGCATATGAATTTATTGTGCAAGTTACCACACAACAGTGCTATGACGCCAAATTCATTGCAAGCAACTTTCAAAATTGCAGGCGAGAGTTAATATTCTTGAGTTAACACTATCAAAAATTCCTGGTTAAATACTATAAAATGATTGAATAAAGAGGGAAAATCTTGGGTAAAACTTAAATTCTTCATTAAAATTATACTGCAATGTATTCCTAAATACTCTGTTCTTTCTCATAACAGATAATATAAAATGTATTTTTGTATTAAATTCAAGGAGAACAGTTTTCGTCACCTTAGCATTTGAATGAATGGCAAGCCCAAACCTCAAGACTGGCTTTCTTGAAGCACAGGACACTTTTGGGAAAAGGATAATCTCAAATTGGATAATGGCATCTAACTGCCCTAAGAGTACAACCCACTAATGAAGAAAGAAAGTGGAAGGAAGGGGGAAAAAATGGCTATATATTCATCACAAAACTGATGAAAAAAATTTGAGCATTGTTCTGAAATTCTTGTATCTCCTCCACAGACTTACCTAACAGATTTTTTATTCACAATGTAATAGTAATTAGGAAGAAACACACATCATTATTTGGACATTTAATCAGGACACTAGAAAGTACCATAGAATGGGTAGAATAGAAAAATTATGGAGCAGTAAGAGTACCGTAATATTAAATGGATAATTGAAATTAATGTAGATAAGAATTAAAAATTACTTTTGAGGATTTAATAAGAAAAACAGAAAAAATACAAACTCCCAAAATAAACAAAGCACACTACAAACTACTATCAACAAATGAACAACAGGAAGGGTGATTTCAGACAAAGAAAGAAGATTGTGATCCGAAGGAATGAACAAGTACTGGGCTGACAGAAATATCAAGAATCCTTTGTATAGAATTGACATAAGTGGTCCAATGAAGGCCATAAAATGTAAATAAATAAATTATAATAAAATGATGGGAAGAGGCAGATGGCCTCACTGTTCCATCCCTAAAAACAATATTAAAACTAAAATGATGGGAAACAGTTACAGAATGTCCTAAAAAATAATTTAGTGGGTATTAGATACTATTTTAATTTACTGTATTTTGCAGATTCACAAATTTTTACTATCTTACAGGTAGGTAGGGTTGGGTTAATGCAGTAGAGCACTCTTTCTTAATGACAATACTAGTAGTGCATGGAATGTGATCCATAACCCTTCCCTCAACCAGCAGATCATCAAAAGTAATATTTGATAACAATAGACAACATAAGAGGAAAAGAAGTATAGCAAGATGTGGGAAGCCCTATCATAAAGTGTGATGCTCGAACTATTCGACCATTAATAAATAATACAAGAGGACATATTAATTAAATTAAATTTTACATCTGCCAATTGCCTGAACCCATAAAGCTTCTTTCATGAAACCCAAGCAACCTATTGATAGATATGGAGAGAAAAAAAATAGAACATTACCCACACAAATAAATAAAACAGCACTAGGTCTGTACATCCTCTGAATTTCCAAGGTTTGTTAAGACTAAAGTTGAGTTCTGGTAATATCATAATTAGATCACTTCATTGGGAGAAAAAATGTAATAGCTAAGATTATTTAGAGATTCCATATAAGAAAGGGATTTGTAACTCCCCAAAGGTACTATTTACAGTCCATTATGAGAAAATGTACTAGAACACTCACCGGTATTTAACCCTGGGACCGTGCACCCATTTTAGCGACACTAACAGAGTTCTCCACATAAATAACACACATTTTATACAATCAGACTTAAAAATTTATTAAAAACATGAATGAAGACAATCCCCAAAAGAAATTATCTCAATATGTAAACACTTATTTGTAAATTAGAAAAGCAATGCAATAATTGAAATGAGTGAAATAGAATTTGAATTATATTAATCAACGGTATCAGGCATAATTTTTGTTAAACTATTAATTACTGGAGCACTGCACTTTCTAGAAGATCAACACTCAACATCTAGGGTACAACTGATAGATTAAAATCATTCCAAAAATTAACTGGCCATACTAATAAAGTAGACAATCATTACCATGCACTTGGGGCACTTAATGTCCAAAAACGAACATTTTGACATATGAGTGAGCAGATGAAAGAGCAAAGAGAAGTCATGGCAGCAGAAGGCTTGCTAAAAACCAACTGCTGTATCACAAAACACACAGTGCTCTGGTGTACGGTTCCAGGTTTAATAGTACAGAGATATAAAGAGGAGGAATAGTATCCTATCAAACGACTAAATTGAGTTTATCTCAGTTGTGTGTGGAATTCCAGTACACAAGCTATTGTATGCAAACACGGATTTCAAAAAGCAGGCTGCAGGCTACCCTTATAACCAACGGTACTAGGTTCCAAACAGCCCGTTGGCTGTATCCAGATGTACAGGAAAATAAACTTTCCTGGGAGGCACAAAATGATTGAATAACACAAAAACCTTCCTTTACACATCCCTCCATTCACGTCCGAGTTTCTGAAAATGTATGCTGTCAGCTACATGGGATACATCCCCAATCTTGGATTGATGATGATGATAATTGTTGTTTTAAGGGGCCTAACATCTAGGTTATCGGCCCCTAATGATCTGGGTGATAGCGAAAAAGATAATGAAATGGAAACTAGAACGAAAATTAAGTGAGACGGAAAATACTTAAAAGGAACACGGATTGAAACAACTCACAAAATGTTCTGACAAAAGAGAATTTAAAAAAGCACAAAAAGAATAGATTGAAAAATACCCACAAAATATAGGCTAGGTTCAAAATACGTACAAAATTCAATGTAGCGTCGAAATACTTACAAAATGCAACTGAAATTCAAAATACTTACAAAATGCAAATGAGATCGAAAATACGTACAAAATGCAATTGAGGTTCAAAATTCTTACAAAATGCAATTGAAATTGAAAATACACAATGCAATTCAGATTGAAATATCCCAATTCCCATCCAAATTATTCACAAAGTGCAATTGAAATTCAAAATACTTAAAAAATGCAATTGAAATTGAAAATGCTTACAAAATGTACGGTAGATTCAAACGACTCATGTGGATTGACAATACTTACAAAATGCAATTAAGATTGAAAATACTTGACAAAATGTAATTTAGAATCAAAATACCCACAAAATGCAATTGAGAATCAAAATATTTGCAAAATGCCCACCAAACAAAATGCAATTGAGATTTAAAATTCTTGCGAAATGCGGTTTTGGGTGAAAAGCCTTACAAAATGCAATTGAAATTCAAAAT
Source organism: Meconema thalassinum (assembly GCA_946902985.2). Classification (NCBI taxonomy): domain Eukaryota; kingdom Metazoa; phylum Arthropoda; class Insecta; order Orthoptera; family Tettigoniidae; genus Meconema; species Meconema thalassinum. The sequence goes on from OX336391.1 coordinate 560,861,806, forward strand.
ACTCACGATGGTCCCTCCACCATATTGAAAGACTTACTAAAAAGCAATTTAGATTGTCAATCTTTACAAAATGCAATTGAGGTTGAAAATAATCGCGAGATTTAATTTAGATCGAAAAAATGTACAAAAAGCAACGTAAATTAAAAATACCTACAAAAGAAATCGCTAAAAGGGAATTTAGATACATGGGGAACCAAGTAACAAAAACAATCTTAAAGAGAAAAGGAAATATAATGAAAAGAAGAGAGGAGAGGGGGGAGAGGAGAGGGTCCGCCCCAAAGGTAAGGGACAAGAGGGAAAAACGGACCCAGCTCAGGAATCCCTCGGGTCGCCAACTCCCGAACTCACCAGCCGTGAGCCCCTGAGGGTGTAGCATTATTTAGGGTGCACCAGAAGTGGTGGGGCTACATACACCCTGCCTCCTTAAGGGCCTTGAGCACAAGGCAGGAGGTAAAAGGAAAAGAAAAAGAAGGCTGACCCCTCACAGAAGGAGGGTATCAGAAAAGATAAGACAAGGGCCAATTAAGGCGGGAAAGGAAGAGACTCCCTAGGCCTCGGATACCCTAATACCGTCGGGGTCGGAAAAGAACAAGAGTTGACTAAGGGAGGTCGACAGGAAAGAATCGGAGAGGAGACCGGCACAAGTAAGTGGAAGCAAATCTTGGATTGAGATAGAGGAGTTGAAACCTGATGAATTGAAAGCACATATACAACCTAAGTAGGGATTATGTTCATTAATTACTGATTAATCAACTTCATAAATAGTTCACAAAATCAACCAGATACAGGGGGTTGTGTTACAAAAACGTATATACTGTGTATATTTTCTCGAGACTTGGATGTGTAGAGCGGACTTAATTACAAATACGTGTTTTCTTTAAAAAATGTAGTTTGCATAGTTCAAGGTTAGTAGCACTGATATTATCAAGTAGTTATGGTCCTTTTATATAAGTGATATATGAGTATTTTCAAGTTTTATATCATTCCATGAAGAATTCTGTTCTGGAGTAAGCTAAAAATAAAGAGTGCAATTTTCATTTGTCACATTTTGCACTTTTAAATTATATCAGAGTTGTCAAATGAAAATTGAAATTTCTTTAGCATACTTCAGAACAATTTTTTCTATCCCCAGACAAGCTATCTTACTTCTGATGATCTGCTATTCACTAATCACAAAGTACTCTAGATAATAGTAATCTCATTCCAGCATAAACTTCCCTTATTTTTTCGCCATCAGTAATTATGTTCAAAATAAAAAACAACAACCTCTGAGATAACAGAAGATTGGAAAGGAAATACAAAACATGAATAGTGTATGAAAATTACAGACTAGTGCATTCATTTTTTGATTAAAATGTTCTTGGTGTTCACAATGATTCAGCAATACTGAACCAAACTGGTTCTACTTCCTACTTATCATATTGCTCGATGTAATCTCTACATAAAATATCACTCATAATATGCATGTGTTCACTTACTCTAACTTGAATTTAACCAACAACAAATAACAATGATGAACTACAGTATATCCACTAAACAGAAGGTGGATAATTACCAATATCATACGAATATTATTAACGACATAAAACATTTGTTGCCTTCTTATCCTTAGAGAGAGGCAAAATATGACATTTCATACTTGCAGCCATACAAAATAAAATCATTATGTTTTCAAGGTGAATTTCAAGTCACACAACATTTCAGAAAAATGTTTTGTAAAAAGTTGTACATCTCTTCTATTTTGAATAGTTCTCTTCCTAACTGGGTTGACGATGTATCATCATTGGGAGTCATCACTTTATTAACAACTATAAGTAAATAAAGTACCAGGAAAGTCATGTTGTTACCTCCTCCATCCCAATCTGTCATTCCATATTGACAGAAATCTCTTCACAATTACAGCAACGTTCAATCCTATGTATTTATGCGGATCATAAAATATATCTGTTGTATTGCTAGTTATATCATGCTAACATTTAGAAAATTCTATACCCAAATTTAGGGTTTTGCAACATTTTATTCGTACCCTTGTAATGTATAAAAAGAATTTTCTTTTAATTAAAATAATACAGGATAAATGTTTAATGTTATAAAAATCATCACCCAGCCCATTTCTTTCTTCATATTGACTTGCTCCATGGCACAGTGGTAATGTTCTCACCTGCTGTGTCCAAGGCTGCAGTCAGTTGGCATATGTATTTAATGTCCCTTATAAACCACTAGTGGTTTTAAAGAGATGCCCGAGTGGTGAAATATTGCCCTGGAGAGGTACTTTGGGATGCCAGATAATCTACCACAGTTGATATCTTGCATTTAAGCATACTAAAATCACAACCAACTGTACCAGGATATGATCCAACAACATTATGCTAAGGACCTAATCCACTTATCTCCCAGCCTATTTCTTTCTTCATATTGACTGGCTGCATGGCACAGTAGTAACATTCTCACCTGTGTACTCCAAGATGCAGTTAATCGAATCCTGGTGCAGTCAGTTGGCATTTAACCCTTTGAAGGTCGTGGCATATCTTTGTTTCTGTATGTCTTTGGCCAATGATTGAAAAACTGATATCTCCTGACATCTGTTGACTATTTTCTGTAGTCGTTAGATAGATGTTATAACCATGGGGTGCGCTGGAATGTTACGGCGAAATATATTCAGTGTAGTGGTTAAATGCACTGTTGTTGCGGGGCAACATATTGCGTGTGGGAATTTAAAGTGTCATATCTTTATTTCTGTATGTCTTTAGACAACGAACGAAAAACGGATACCTCGTGACAACTGTTGGCTATTTTTTGAAAATATTATATTGTTGTTATCGCCACGGGGAGATCTAGAAATAAAATGTTTCCACGCAGATGTTTTCAGCCTTAGCGAGTCAATTGCCGATAGTTCACCATGGCTGCGTTCGGTCTAGCTGAACATTACTGAGAATGATTCCTCCTATTTTTTGTGTTTAAACTAGTTTGATGCTTTGGTAACATAATGTGTTAAATTCATTTGGTACATTGAAATATAATAATGTTTTTTGAAGGTTGTTTTACAAACAAGTGCAAAAACCTGAATTTTCGGTTGCGCATTGGACTAAGAAACCTGACTCTCAAAGGGTTAGGGGTGTGGAAATGCGAGGGAGCTGTCAGCCCCCCGGCATCTCTAAAAGCCTCAGTAGTTAAAAGGGACCTAAAATCAATAACATTATTACTGTCCTCACATTGTGCCTCTCTCTTCTTATGACCCAAGGCAGTTCTGAACTGTTACCAAAATTTTTACAAAATGGACTAAATATGGAGAACTTTAAAATTCATGCTTATGCTTATGCCAGTATAAAACAGTCCCCAAATGTAATAAAATCCCAAGTAAAAAATAATTTACAATATATACACAGTCTTGATATTTCATACATTTGGTTGCTGAGTCTGTGGGGGGGTTGGAGTGTCTGAACGACTCAAATCACTCCTCGCTGTTTCATCCACAGGACTGTCAAGAGCTAGGGTGTTACCTGACTCCTCGCTGATTGTTGAAAGCCCGATACCTGCTACTACTGGTTTCTTCTGTTCCAAAGGAGGAGCAGGGATGCCCACGCCTATGTCAGGATAGACAGGAAACTCCCCATACACGGGGTGAAGCGAACCAAAGTCGGAAACAAATGGCAAGCGAAGGATGGTTTCTCCACCAACACCACACTGAGCACCAGGCATAAACATACGATGATAATGGTGGTATCCCCGGATGGAGTTTGGAACATCACTCTCAGCATTCTACAAAGAGCATTAACACACATAAGAAAAAACAGATAGTAAAATTTATGACAAATTAGATAAAATAATAGTTATGTTGGAGAGAACTTCAAGGAATAGCTCTACTTAAAGTGATCATACATGAAGAGTTTTTGCCTGTCAATTTATCAGTCCGGGGACTAGTTGGATCCTAAAATGAGCACTGCCATTGAATATGAGATTAGGAAAAAACAAGATGTTCAGTAAAGAAAATGTAGCTTTTCTTGCAAAAATTCGACTTAATTACACAATTACATTCTCAGTTGTCGACTTTAATGTTCTAAGAGTTTGTGCAGCTACCAACTTGAATTGATGGGAGGACACGGACAATTAATCCTTGTAGATCTCTAAAATCTACTTACATTTTTTTACAAAATCAAAAGTAGGCTATAAAACTAGGCAGAGCATTATTGCTTTCCTCAGTGCAGTAGCACCTTTCACAGCATCGAAAGGCACTAGCTATGACACTAATGTCACTACTCTGCAGCACCCATATGTCCATGCTTCCATATTATTACAGCAACAAATGGACAGACACTGGTGAAATGTCACATTTCACTCCAGCCTATAAAGAGTGGGGCTTGAAAATGATGATGATGATAATTGTTGTTTTAAGGGGCCTAACATCTAGGTTATCAGCCCCTAATGATCTGGGTGATAGTGAAAATGAGAATGAAATGGAAACCAGAACGAAAATTATGTGAGACGGAAAATACGTACAAAGAGAAACTCAGATGGAAACAACTCACAATATGGTCTTACAAAAGGGTATTTAGAACGAAAAGATTCACAAAAAGAATAGATTGAAAAAAGACCCACAAAACGTAGGCTAGATTCAAAATACGTACAAAATGCAATGTAGCGTCGAAATACTTACAAAATGCAACTGAAATTCAAAATACTTACAAAATGCAAATGAGATCGAAATGACGTACAAAACGCAACTGAGGTTCAAAATACTTACAAAATGCAATTGAAATTGAAAATACACAATGCAATTCAGATTGAAATAGGCCCTATCCCAGTTCCAATCCAAATTATTCACAAAGTGCAATTGAAATTCAAAATACTTACAAAATGCAATTGAAATTGAAAATGCTTACAAAATGTACGGTAGATTCAAACGACTCATGTGGATTGACAATACTTACAAAATGCAATTTAGATTGAAAATACTTGACAAAATGTAATTTAGATTCAAAATACCTACAAAATGCAATTGAGAATCAAAATATGTGCAAAATGCCCACCAAACAAAATGCAATTTAGATTCAAAATTCGTGCGAAATGCGGTTTTGGTTGAAAATACTTACAAAATGCAATTGAAATTCAAAATACTCACTAAAAGGCCCATCTACCTGCGTTGAAAGACTTACTAAAAAGCAATTTAGATTGTCAATCTTTACAAAATGCAATTGAGGTTGAAAACCATCGCGAGATGTAATTTAGATCGAAAAAACGTACAAAATCCAACGAAGATCAAAAATGCCTTAAAAAAAAACGCTAAAAGGGAATTTAGATACACGGTGAACCAAGTAACAAAAACAGTGCGGGAATCTTAAAGAGAAAAGGAAATATAAGGAAAAGAGGAGAGGAGAGTGTCCGCCCCAAAGGTAAGGGACAAAAGTGGAAAACGGACCCAGCTCAGGAATCCTTCGGGTTCGCCATCTCCCGAACTCACCAGCCATGAGCCCCTGAGGGTGTAGCATTATCTAGGGTGCACCAGAAGTGGTGGGGCCTTGAGCACAAGGCAGGAGGTAAAAGGAAAAGAAAAAGAAGGCTGACCCCTCACAGAAGGAGGGTATCAGGAAAGATTGGGGCTTGAAAATCATTGTCATTGTCTACCCTACAGTCACCTAAAAAACACTTCAAATCAAATACTGTACATCCAACAATCCTCGCAAAAAGTCTCCTTATTAAAAATCAACACATTTGGTAAAGATTGGGCAATATCAGCTGATCAGATATAATTTGAAGTTATAAATTTACACTAGTATCATGTGTAATGTTCAATTATACAGCTATTTGATGAGCAATCCCACTTAATTGATATGCTGGTTTTGGGCAAAGTGCGACAATATTTAGAGGTTGCACCCAAGTGTAGCAGTGTGCACAACTGCTGGAGCACTGTCATGCCGATACACTGTTGACTGCAATGTGCTGCCTGCCACCTGCAGTTAGCCAGTTGCTTCTTACCCTCTAAGTCTCTATGTGATTTTTAGTCAGGCAATATAGCTAATGTACATAAAAATCTGGCATATTTGTATACAAGAGGGTCAAAATCCACTTAATAATTATACAGTATTACACATGATAAAAATATGGACAAGGAAATCAACATGCGGATATCGTCAGCATGGCAAAAATTCTGGAGCCTGTCCTTCATATTAAGACAAAAAGGTGAGTGATGGACTTGTGTGTACCTACTTCCCATTCTCCTCTATGGTCAATAACTAAGAGGCAAGCTTCGAAGTTAGAAGTGTGTCAAAGGAAAATGGAGAGAAAACTTCTACACATTACATTAAAGAACAGAATTAGAAACTAGGAAATCAGGAAGAGGACAGGGCTAGAGGATGTTATCACGAGAGCCAGGAAACTGAAGAGGACATGTCATATTAAGACAAAAAGGTGAGTGATGGACTTGTGTGTACTTCCCATTCTCCTCTATGGTCAATAACTAAGAGGCAAGCTTCGAAGCTTATGAGTAACTTATTGGACATATTGAAACAAAGTCAGTACTGAGAATGGATCAAGCGAGGTGGGCCTACTCAACTACAGTGTGGGAGCCCAGAGATAGAAGAAGAAACCCCGGCCCTCCGAAGACCAGATGGTCAGACGAGTTCCAGTCGACGATCGGGAAGCAATGGATGCGAGCGGCAGGTCAACAGAATTCGTGGAGGACTGTCGTAGAAACAGTTTGTTTGAAACATTCCTAGACTTATCGTCAGCTTAGATAAATCTTCAGGAAAATAACTAGGTCCATGTTTTACGAGTGAAAATGTTTAATATACTACAATCATTCGTGAGGAAGATGAATGGGAGTGTAAATAGTCAGTACTATTAGTTTTAAGTTACTATTAAGGTAAATGTTCATCAGCCTAGCTCATCTGATGAAATATCTCTTAGCTACTCTGCTAACAGGAGGTCTTTGCCCCTTATGGGATATACCAATGGCTAGTAATAATAATAATAATAACACATGATAAACAGGCATGGATGTTTATACATCTCACTCCTTAAGGAGAGGTTGTAAGCTGAATCTTTGCCATGTTAAATTTGTGATATACATGTTCCATTTCCTCAATGAGTAACTTATTGGACATATTGAAACAAAATTTTGCAACCATTTAGATCTGTACTCTGTCTTAAAATGATGTTTTTTTTTGAGAACAGTACGTTGGTAATTTTTTCCCCCCAAAAGTTAAATTCTTAACTCTTTTTTTTTCTTTCTTTCTTTCTTTCTTTCTTTCTTTCTTCAAAAAACATAAAATATTCCTTTTTATACTTATGGTAAACTCATAATCAAAATTTAATGTCAGTCAACCTGTAAGCTATTGCAATATAGTCTATTGTTCTGTACACCTAAACATTCAAATATACAGACTTTCTACGAATTTCATGCATTGACAAGTTTCAAATCTATCTTTACCTTATTATGATAAATGCCGATATAGACCATGCCTCCTGGTCCAACCCTTCAGAAGTGCACCGTTGCGTTGGGTTGATCAATTCATGAGCTCAGCCAGAGAGAAAAGTCAAGGATGGTCTATATTGGCATTTATCGTAAGGTAAAGATGGATATGAAACTTGTCAATGGCGCACAAACAGTAGGAAACTGCATGAGAATCACATGGCAGGTGAAAAATGGAAATTTGTGGTTACATTAGATGTGACTGCAACAAACCCCGTTCATTTTACTACCGGGAGAAGGGTGGAAAAGGTCAGACAAAATGGTATGCAGAATGCAAATACAGTAAACTTTCTCCAAGGGAATTAAGGTCATCGCTGGGTACTGCTATAATGGAAAGTTAAAAATCCGCCATGTTGCTAAAAAAAGCAAAAGTTAGCTCCCTATACTATCAAAATGAAATCCTGACCCCAAATTCACCAAACTAAGATCCCAGCTCCGTATGGTGACGACTCAGAGAAGGTGTGGGTGCATCAAGATAAAGTGTCTAGTCATACTACCGGTTCAACCCTTGTATTCTTTGAGAGAATGGAACAAGAAACATGAATAGGCTGTATTATGTAAAAGCCTTCTTCACTGGAAATTGGGGTCCAGAGCTATAAAGCTCATATAAAGGAACATCAAATAGAGCACGACCGATGGTGGAGACAAGGCCTTTATGAATTTTGTTTCCAGAGATCGAAAACAACCTGGGTACAGTTCAAAGAGAACAGTTTTTCTGCAATGCACTTTGTGAAACCCTGAATTGAACAGTTCAACACTTACCATATTGTTATATCTACTGGCCAATGCAACCTCTGATATATGTGTGTTTCCTTCAACAGGCTGCAGCATGTAGAGCAGTGTCCATATTGGGACCAGGAACTTGACTATGAGGAATATTGATATGGTAGTTGAGTAGAAGAGTTGAGTATGGACAAACATAGCACTGCAGCCAGCCTCCTCAGAACCCACTGAAATGAAAATTACAACATTCTTTTCAATTTGCGCCAGTTTTGTTTTATGGGTTGGATTGACAAGATTAATTTCCATTTCTGAAATTATAATAAAAGGTACTGTAGGCAACATTATCAAGCAGGAAAACAGAAAATAGGGAGAAAGAGAATTTTACCAGGGTAAGTACATGATATGCACACATATCATAGAACTAGATGCAGTCCTGAGGACACAAAAGTGCAATAAAAGACCTGGAGAAGATAACTTAAATTTGGAGTTATTTAAATATTCCTGTGGGTCTATCCAAGAAAGATTCCTCCAGCTCCTCAATAAAATTTGGGAAGGCGAAGAACCACTTGAGAACTGGAATAAAGCAAATAGTTGTACCCAATTTCAAGAAGGGCAACAAAAGGGACTGTCAAAATTACAGAGGCATATGTTTATTAAATTCTGGTTATAAAATATATGCCAACATCATTAAAAATAAACTATATAAACACTATGAAAATATTCTTGGAGAGAAACAATTCGGCTTCAGGAAGGGAAGATCTTGCTGTGATGGTTATTTCACAATGAAAATCCTTCTCGAAAAACACCGTGAATTTAATATAGAAACACACATTGCCTTAGTACTGTAAGATTTCAAAAAAGCTTTTGACAAATTAAACCGCAATACCTTACTTAATACCGTATTTTAATATCTGATCACACCCCACAACAGATGGTGCAAAACATAAGTAATCTTTACAAACATAACTTGATTTCTGTAAAGGTTAATAATAAATTATCCCAGTGGAAATCGATAAACACAGGAGTGAGAGTGCTCTTATACGAGAATTTAGAGAAACAAGACATGGCTCCATCCGCATTAACAGAAATCTACAGATGGACGCAATATTATTTGCAGACGACTTAGTGCTGGTTGCCACCTCAGAAGACGATTTACAGCGCTCAATGTATAACCTGAAACTAGTCTCAGAAAACTACTCAATAGAAATATCTCTAGAAAAAACTAAGATAATGGAATTTTGTGGCACGGAACCAGTAAAAAGTAAGATCTGCTTGGATAATAACATTTTGGAAAGAGTAAACGATTTTAAATACCTTGGTTACAAACTGTTTTTCCATGAAGAAATGGACATACCCGAGAAAATCTTCAAATTCAACAGATGTTTAGGAATCATCAATAAAGTTTTTAGACCATCATTAGTTCAGAAACACACCCGAACAAGAATTTACAAAACCTTAGCAAGACCAGTACTTTGTTATGGTAGCGAAGCGTGGACCCTGAGGAAATGAGAATAACTACCGCCGAAATGAAATATATGCGACGAACAGCTGGAGTCACTAAGTGGGATCACAAACGAAACACAGAAGTGCTGAATGGTCTTAACAGCAGACCTATATTGGAATACATCCATGAATACCAAAGAAATTGGCTAGGACACCTCAACAGGATGGACCGAAGCAGGATCCCTAAAGCAGTCGTCAACTACTGCCGAGGTGGGAAGAGATCTCTAGGTCACCCCAGGAAAAGATGGCGTGAAAATTCAAATCTTCTTCTAGGACCAACACATGAAAGGAGGACGTTTTCTTTTTTTTTTAGCATATGGCTTTTAGTGCCGGGAGTGTCCGAGGACATATTCAGCTAGCCAGTTTTGTAGCTGCTTCGAGACGGACACCCAATGGGTGAGCTACAAGTACCGTTGGGGAGGGAAGTTGGAATGTAAGGACGAGGAGTTGGAAGGTAGCGACTGTGGCCTATAGTTAGGGACCAACCCCGGCATTTGGCTGGAAGGAAGATGGGAAACCACAGAAGACCATCTTCAAGGTTGCCGGCGGGGGGATTCGAACCTCCTCCCCTCCCGGATGTGAGCGACTGCCAGCAGTCATGCCGTAACGACCACGGCTAACTCACCCGGTGAAAGGAGGATGATGATCATCATCATCATCATAGGTTATACAGTATACCGGTATATAATTCGTTGAGGCCATCTAGGACCATTTTAAGTTTCGCTACATTTGGCAATTTGCTTCGCTTTCCTCCGAGCCAAGAATTCCCTCATTCTCTGTGAGTGGGCCATCTTGCGCTCCGCTGTTCAGGTGGTACCTTGTCTTCTTTGCGGTTTGTCATCATGGGTTGGCCCATTGTTCAGTATTTTTGCGGAAGAGATCTCTATTGAAGGCGTCGTGAGGTTTTAGAAGCAGCATTTTGAGGTCGTCTCAGGTATTCATAAACCAAGCATTGTGGTTTTGGGTTTGGAGTAAAAAAAAAAGAGATATCTGTTTAGTCAGCCTGTTTCCATCCATTCGTTTGAGATGACTGTAATACCGTGCCTGCCTCTTACGGATCGTTTCTGTATTTTTCTCTATTTCACTGTAGACGTCTTTGTAGGATTTTTTTATAATGGATGCCATTCTTGTAATTTGATCCCATTATACCTCTTAACGATTTTGCACTCTCTTTTCTCCAGTTCTTCGAAGAGTCCTTTATTAGCATTTAGGGATAGGGTTTCGGCTGCATACATAACTACTGGCTTCAGAACAGTTTCATAATGACGTAGTTTAGTATTTTTGGACAGGTATTTTCTGTTGAAGATTGAGCGCGATGTTTGATAGGCTATTTTGAGTTTGCGTACTCGTTCCTTGAGTGCTCCTTTGTCCAGTCCACTTTTCATGATGATCTCTCCCAAGAACTTAAATTTTTCCACTCGGTTGATCTTCCCATATTTTGTCTGGAGTTTTGCTGGGGCATTATTATTATTAACCTTATTGGTCTAATATAACCTAATAGGAACAAGGAAGTTTTTAAATATGGTACCATTAAAAAAAATGCAAATTCAATTTCTGTTGAAAAACATCACAACTGCTACTTGATTCCAGTCATTTTAAAAATACAGATACCAATCAATATCTCAACTTACCAAATCTCATGATAACATCAAATGCAACTGTGACAACAGCTGACATTTCATAGACAATGATTACACTCCACAAGTCTCTTTTCTCAGTGCTCTTGAAGCATATTAGAGATGAGATTCCTTCTATACGATGAGAGATGTAAACTGCAGTCATAATAAATATTTGTACTATTGCAAAGTCAGCTGATGATAGCATCAGCCAGTAAGGACCTGGAAAGAAAATGACATTGATCAATAACAAACATTACTACAGTAAATAGCATTGGGGAAAGAAAAATGAAGGCAATGTTGTTTGCTGATGACCTTCTGGTATGGGGAGAGGATGAGGAAGAAGTACAAGAGCAATTGGATGAGTGGGAAAGGGTAGTGTTATCATATGGGATGAAGTTCTCAGCACAAAAGAGAGAAATGGTCATCACAATGAGGAGGAAGAACAGACTGGATATGGGCATAACACTTGGAGGACAGCAGTTGCAGAAAGTAAAATGCTTAAAGTAGGCCTACTTGGGATGCATAATTGAAGAAAAGGGAAGCAATAGGATGGAAATAAATGAAAGGGGAAGGTGCACAGATGGATTTTTCAAGAGTGTTAGGGGGATGATATGGAATAAAGATGTACCACAAAAAAGTAAAGGAATCATCTACAAGACCTACTTGTGCCAATTTTGACATATGGTTCAGAAACATGGGTGATGAAGGAAAGGACAAGAGTAAAATACGAGCAGTGGAGGTGAAGTTCCAGAGGATTCGGGTAGGAGTAACAAGAATGGACAGAGTAAGGAATGAAAGAGTCAGAGAGATGGTAAGAGAGGAACCACTGTAAAATAGAATAGAGCGGACTAGGCTACAATGGTATGGACATGTGAGGAGGATGCGAGAGGAGAGGATACCGAAGATGTTTGGAATGGAAATGAAGGGAAGGAGGCCAAGGGGAAGACCAAGGGACAGATGGACAAAAGGAGTTAAGAAGAGTGTGGAGGAAGAGGAGTGTGCTGGGACACAGTGAAAGACGAGAGGTGGTAGATGGACAGGAAACGATGGAGAGGCTTATGTTCCAAGCAGACCCGACCAGTGGACGGAAACTGCTCAAGATGATGATGATGATGATGACTACAGTAATAATCTGTAATTAAGAAATATTGCACACATTGTCTTCTCAAGAGGCTGCAATCCAGGATTACTATAATTATTGTGCACATTGCTCAAGGATTCTTGCTGATATTACACAATGTAAATAAGACTATGACATTGCATGAGAAAAAAGTAATTGGCCCCTACTTTTCCTTTATAAAATATCCTAGTAATCATGCCCAGCTTCAACCGGGTGAAAAATCCCTGGTAACAATGAGACATCATCGTACGATAAAATTCTCTTAAGTACTATAATAATAATAATATCGTATGGCCTCGGATGCCGGGTGCAAGTACTGAAATTAGCCTAACTACCTTTTCAAAGGCAGCTTTGGTGGCATAGTTGGTAAGATGCTAAGCTTCTATGCCCAAGATCGCGGGTTCAAACCCGCCCAAGTCATTGGATTTTTTAAGAGCGTTAAAAATCCCTTGGTATGCCTTCCTTCTGGGGAAAAAGTAAAGCCGGCGGGCCCATGTCATAGATTTATGGCAAGTAAAAGAACCTTCCACTAACTACAATTGTGTGAAGTTAAAATCTGTAGGTTAGCTTTGATTAACCCTCTATTAAGTTCCAACGTTCGCAGCCAGGTGCCAGTTGTGGTGGCATCTAGTAGCCAAGTTCGCGGCTAGGTGTCGTTGACGCTAGCATACTTTGGTAACAAAAGTAGGAACTACTTGAAATTGATCGTCTGCAGTCCTTACCTGAATTACAGATAACACACACTAATACAACCATCACAATTAACACCAGTTATCAGACAGATTCTACATACACCCAAAGTACACGGGGCTACATGACCGCATTGTCGAAGCCCCTAAAATGAGGAACCAACCATACCGCTTCTAATGATGAAAAATAAATCAGTAAATGATGTAGTAATAGATGTTTACTCCTCTGCTGTCCATAACCCACCCACCAGCCCCTTTTTGGATCACAACTTACATAGTACCGTAAAATTCCATCTGTGTCCGCCATTATGCACGTGAATTATGAAATACAATATTGCCAATCCCGTGCTTACGGTACTACTGTAACATTCATTGAATCCAGACCAATGGCTTTTCTCAGACCAATAATTGTTAGGTAGCAAGGCCCGAGCCATATACACACCCCTAGTTTTTGTCACGCACAGTGTGGTACTCGCGCATTATTAATCTTTAACCAGGCCAGACCTGTGTGGTGTATTTTGTATGCCACATGTTGGCAACAGGAGTGATGTCAATGTGTGTGCCTTGGTGTATGTGCCATGTTAACAGTTGAATAGACCTCATGCGCTGTCGAACTTGGCTGCCGTTGTTAAATGAGCAATAAATAAAAAGACATATTTACGTAATTTAACACATATTTCTGGTACAGTAGTGACCACGGTTAGTAATTTCAATTGGTAATGTCCCCCAGAAGATGAAACAAGGTATGAAACAATGACGTCTGATGTAACTGCAAAAGCCATGATGATGTCTCCTTCAGAATTGATGAAAAAAGTTGTTGGTCCATTCTCTTCCTTTATAAAATACACTAGCAATCATACCCAGCTTCATCCGGGTGATTTTATCCCCTACCCCTTTCTGAGTCCCTAACAAAGGAAATGCCTCTTCATTACACAATACCTTATGTAATAAAAAATACATAGAAAAATGGCAAGTGAAAGTAGGCCTACTCCCTCAAGGATGTGTTGTCATGATTGCAGCCAGACAAAGACATTTGTTTATACTCCTCCTCCTCATCTACGGTTTTCAGACCCTGGCTGGGTCTGCTTGGAACATAAGCCTCTCCATCATTTTCTATCTTCCCACTTCCTTAAGTCCAACCCCTCCTCCTCGCGGTGGGAGACAGGCATTGTCACCAAGTAGGGGATTGATTGCCTGTAGGGGTGAAGTACAGTGGAGACTTCGAGGGACCTGGTGCTGTCACGGTAGCTGTGAAGGCTCTACAGGAACCTTGAAAAGTGACGGCTGACGGGGCTCTGGTGAAGCTATGATAGACCCAGCAAGCCAGTAGTGGATGATTTACGGTATATGCTTTCAAATATGGAAGAAGCTTTGCAAAGGATGGATCAAATGGAAGACAACTAAGTTATACCTACTATACATTAACAAGAACAGTGTTGGGCTTGCTACTTCTTACATGAACTTGCTAATAAAGGACTCATGTTATTTCAAACCATGTACATTTCTATGCCTAAACAACAAAAGTTTGATTCTTTTCAGTTGGTCAACACGATTGTTCCCAAAAGAGACGGGTTATTCCCTAATCCCGAAAAAAATTACATACAATTAATAAATACACTGTATAACAAAAAAAACGTTGCACCAAGAAGGAATTGTCCGATGGCGATAAATATCGGTGGATGTGAGGAACAGACATAGAACAACAAACGATCAAAAGTGCAGAACAATCGAATGATTTATTGCAGAGTTAGAGCGTTACAAAGTGAGAACGTCAATAAGGTGTTGGTCCACCCCTGGCCTGGATGCAAGCTGTCACTCGACGTGGCATGGACTGATAAAAGTTTCCGGATGGTGTTCTGCGGAATTTCGTGCCAAATGGTCTCCAAATGATGGTCTACATCAGCAACATTCCGGGATGTTCGCAATCGCCTTCCCATGACGTCCCAAATGTGCTCTATGGGAGAGAGATCAGGCGACCGAACTGGCCAAGGAAGGATAGAGCAACCTTGAAGACAGTCCATAGCAACACGTGCCATGTGCGGCCGGGCATTATCCTGTTGGAAAGTAAGACCTGGATGACGCTGAAGGAACGGTAACACAACCGGCCATAGAATGTCATCAACATACAGCTGTGCTGTCAGTGTGCCAGCAATGACTACCAGAGGGGGCCAGCTATCAAAGGAGATGGCACCCCAGACCATCACCCGCTGTTGTGGGGCTGTGTGGCGAGCGATAGACAAGGCAGGATCCCCACGCTGGCCTGGACGTCTCCAAACACTTCTGCGGTTGTCGCCAGGGCACCGTTGGAAACGGGATTCGTCACTAAAGACTATACCTCCCCAGTCAGCGCTGTTCCACGTTGCTCGAGTGCGGCACCACTGTCATCTGACTTGACGGTGAACAGGCGTGACTGGTAAGCGGCGTAACATGTGGCGCGAGTGCAAATTTCTGTCGCTCAGGCGTCTGTTGATGGCCATGCTGGACACATGTATGCAAGTCACAAGCTGGATCGTTGATAACGATGACTCCGGTGCTGTGGCAGCTGTTCTGACAATCGCTCTGTCTTCCCATGCTGTTGTGGCCCTCGGTCGACCACTGCAGTCCTGACGCTGATGTCTGCCGTTGCTGACCCACGCTTGCCAGCATCGTCTGATCGCCGCATCACTTCGACCCAAATCTCCCGTGACAGCTCGATTCGACCAACAAGCTTCTTTCAATCCGATCGCACGACCTCTTCCAAACTCTGACATCTGCTCGTAATGAGCACGAATCCTTCGGCGTGGCATTCTTACCGCTGACGTTCAGATATCGCAGTCAAATGCAACAGCTACTTTGAGCATACTCTTCAGAATCGCACCTTATATACACCTGATGCATGCGCAGTTCGGTTGTGCGGGAGCTCCCGCTATTCATTCATTGGACACCAAGCTTTAATCAGTTGCATGTTCGGTCCAAATGTCTTTGCATACGTAATTTACTTACAATCGGACAACACCTTCACGGTGCATCGTATTTTTTGTTGTACAGTGTAGATGTAAATTTTTTCAGGATTAGGGAACAACACATCTCTTTTGGGAGCAATCGTGTTGACAGACTGAAAAGCATCAAACTTTTGTTTACTAAGGCAACACTGAAAATGGCTTCAAACACCATAACACACAAACAACTTAAATCATAGTGAATGCTTTGATATTACAGTTCCATATTGACACTGTAACTTCATTTCCAAATGGTGTTCACTACATGGACCAATACCATATTACAAAAAAAAAAAACAGATTGTTGTTACCCGAGTAGCTGGACTGTTAAAAAAAAAGTGAAACAGGACACTTATCAACGTATTTGAGCTATGGAGCTGGTGAAGGATTTTACAGAGCTTTACCTTCGATGACCAAGAAGACATACATGTGGGTAATTCAGATGATCAATCCAGATCTGTCCCTTAAAGCTTTTATTAGAAGATTACAGTTGTCATACAATGGGCATATCATGAAATGATCTGGTTCCTTGGAAAAAATGTATAATGTTTGGAAGACACAGCCAACAGACACCAAGATGAATGGACGTCATCAAAGAAACAACAAATAAGTCACTGGAAGGTCTGAATCTGAAAGGTTTTGTGGAAAACAGAAACATATGGAGGCACTCCACTCATGCAGTCGCCATTGACTTGATCACATCAGATGGTAGAATTACAAACACACAAATATAGGCCTTTTAACTGTTTACTGTATTTTGATATTTTGTGTTTGTGCTGCTGTACTATGTGTGAATCAACCATCTACTCACCCAGGTAAATCACTTTTCCTTCTTATTTTTCCCTTCCTGATAATATTGCCTGTTTTTAGCCTTTCTATTAGTAGCATGTACATAGGTCATCATCATCTTGAACAGTTTCCAGCCACTGGTCGGGTCTGTTTGGAACATAAGCCTCTCCATCGTCTTCTGTCTTCCTACCATCTCTCCATCACCACCTTGGTCCAGTCTTCTCCTTTCTTTCACACACAGACCTCCACACCCTTCAGCCACTTATCTCTTGGCCTTCCTCTTGGTCTCTTTCCCACTATTTACATCTCGTGTATGTTCCTGGGAATCCTCCTCCCACCCATTCACGTAACATGCCCATACAATTTAAGTCTTGATTCCTCTATCCTATCCTGTAATGCTCCCTCCTGGACTAATTCTCTGTTCTTCTCATTTCTTAGCCTGTCCACCTTTGTCACTCCAATACTGCTTCTCAAGAATTTCATCTCACTAGCCTGTATTCTGCTTCGCTCCCTTCCTTTCATAACCCAGGTCTCTGAGGTATACGTCAGGATTGGAACGTAGTATGTCCTATATATGACCCTTTTGCTGTTTTGAGAGACATCCTTACTCCATACCAGGCTCCTAACACTTTTCCTGAATAATTCTGCTTGCCTCCCCCGCTCATTTATTTCTCTGTCGTTTCTTCCATTTTCTTCTACCATGCTTCCCAGATAGGCCTACTTCCTCAATTCTTTCCCACGAATTGTTATTCCTGTTGCGACTCTCTCCTTCTTCCTGGTTGTGATAATCCACTCGCTTTTGCTTATGCTGAACTTTATCCCATATCCATGTACTATTTCTTCCCATACATCCAACTGCTCCTGTACTTCCTCCTCCTTGCTTTCCCAGATCATCAAATCATCTGCAAACACCATTACTTTCATCCTTCTTTCACCAATCACTTCAGCCACTCTGGTCATTATATCTGATGTGCTATTGAACCACTGTAGTGAATTTACAATACTGAAAATTAACCTTAACACAGTGATCAGGATCTGATGATGGCCACTTGAGGGTCAAAACGTGTAACCCTCAATTGGCCCATTTAAGTGTGACAACTAACTAATACATGTAATTATTTCCAGGAGTGTGTTGACTTATTTATAACTTGTACCCCACCCAATTCATTGGGCACAATTGTGTTGAACAACTGAAAAGCAGCAAATGACAATTTGTATAGGCAACACTGAAAAAAGAATGGCTTCAAATTCCCACATAGAATTTATATGATAACCTGTGTTTATGTGATGGCTGAATTAGTGTGTGTATTTGTAAATCAGGTGATTGGAAAGGAGACAGCAGTGGCCTTGAATTAGTAACCATCCCTGAATTTGCCTCGAGTTCAAGAGAGGAAACCATAGAAAACCACTTCCAAGATGGCTGAGGTGGGAATTGAACCCTCCTCTTCTCAGTTTTTCCTCACAAAGCTGAGTGTATCCTGATCCAGTCCTCATACCAGAATTATATTTCTTGGCAGAGCCAGGAATCGAACACAGACTTCCATGGCAACAGCCAAGAGTGCTAGCCGCTATATCATGAGGTGGTCTACTGGGGTCTAGAATTGGGATAGGTGCTCTAGGACTACATCCCCCAGGGTTTCACAACTTGTGGGACGTGGGTTGGCGACCACGGGACCCCAGCTGAGTCCGGCATTGCTTCCACTTACCTGTGCTGGGCTCCTCTCTGTCTTCTTTCCTGTCCACCTCTCTTGGTCAACTCTTGTTCTCTTCCGACCCCGACGGTATTAGGGTATCCGAGGCCTAGGGAGTCTTTCACTTTCCCGCCTTATTTGGCCCTTGTCTCATCTTTCCTGATCCCTCCTTCTTCGAGGGGTCAGCCTTCTTCTTCTTTACATGTTGTCTCCTGCCTTCTGCCCAAGGCCCTCAAGGAGGCAGGGTGTATGTAGCCCCACCACTTCTGGTGCACCCTGGATATTGCTACACCCTCAGGGGCTCACGGCTGGTGAGTTCGGGAGTTCACAATCCCAGGGAATTCCTGAGCTGGGTCCATTTATCCCCCTTTTTCCACTGGCTTAGGGGCGGGCCCACTCCTCTTTCCCTTTCCTATCTGCCTTTCATGGCTCCCCTTCCTTCCAAGTCCTCAAACCTCATCCTTCGGGGGTTGAGGGCATTTCTTTTCTTCCTGTCTTTTATTTGCCTTATCCTTTATTTGTTTCCCATTTCTTCTTCTAGTATATAAGTTCGTAGTTAGTATTAGTTAGAGAGCAAATTAAATCAGTTGTCAGTGACGAAGGGCAACAAGAGGAGTGTAGTGAACAATGGCGGTATGCTCCGTATTGTAGGGAATCAGCTGAAGCTATTGTTAGCGGCGACGGACGATCGGACATACGTATGATGGGCCCAAACAGGAGCAATGTGAGGAAAGTATTCTGGACTATGACGTGAGTAGTGATTATGATCAATTAGTCATAAACAGAGTAAATAATGGGGATGTAATAGAAGAGTCATGTGAGTGGGAACTATCATTTAATGAGGAGAAAGAAGCAAGGGAAATGTGTAGGCTAGTAGATGAGGACATGTGTGTAGTAAAAGAAGGAATAGGATTTAAACAAAACGACAGTGAGGATAGTAATAAAAACAGAAATAATGAGGTAATTCGAGATACTGGGAATTATGTGAACTGAGTGGAGGTAAACCTTGTTACAAATAATAATGAACCATTGTTAGTGAAAGCCAATATTGATGGTATAAAGGTATTAATGGAAATTGATACGGGCTCAGGATACAGTTTAATTCATGTAAAGCAGTTGCAAGAATTGTTTCCACAATTAAGTATTAGTTGATGTGATGCTAAACTTAAAACAGTAGATGGTAGCCCGATTAAAGTGGAAGGAACAGTAACAGTTAAGGTTAGTGACAATGTAGGAGATGAACATGACCTGAAGTTGGTAGTATGTGACACACCTCAGTTGTTTTTGCCTTTGATTGGTAGGGATTGGTTGGAAGAAATAGTAGTAAATTGGAGGGATGTAGGAGAAAGACTGGGAGAAGTCAAAAAGAAAATAAATGGGAGAGTTAAGGTGATCAAAGAATCAGAGTATTCTCCTGAAATTAAAGCATTAATTGCAAAGTATCCTGAAGTATTTTCAACTAATCGTACTAAGGCAATAAAAAGGTTTAAAGCTAAATTAATGCTCAAAGACGATGCTGTCCCAGTACGTTGTAAAGCCTATGATATACCTTATTATGCAAGACAAAAAGTGACAAATCAGTTGAGACAGATGTTTGATGATGGTAGAATGGTGCCTGTCAAATTTTCAGAATGGGCATCGCCATTATTTCCTGTGCTGAAGCCGGATGGTAGTTACCGACTATGTGTAGACTATAAGAGAACTGTCAATGTAAACATCAAAATTGATCATTATCCATTGCCAAACGCAGATAATTTATTTGCTAGTTTAGCAGGAAATAATATTTATTGTGTGTTAGATCTCAGTGAAGCATATTTGCAGCTAGAATTAGCTGTCGAGTCACAGGAATGTCTTACTGTAAGCAAACATTTAGGATTCTTGAGACCAACGCGCCTCATGTATGGTGTGGCTCCCGCACCTGCCGCCTTTCAGGAATTCATGGATGTGTTATTGTGTGACATGGAGGGAGTGACATGCTATATTGATGATGTTCTCATTGGGGCCGTAGATTTTAAGTCTTTACTCTGTAAACTGGAGAAAGTGTTAGGACGCTTTCAAGAACACAATGTTAGGGTAAACTGAAAGAAATGTTTGTTTATGAAAGAAAGAGTAGAATATATAGGACACGTTATTACGAGTCAAGGAATTGAAACTACTCCCAAGAGAGTAAAGCCAATCGTAGAAGCTAGAATTCCCACAAATGTACAAGAGCTGAGGTCATGGTTGGGCATGATAAATTTTTAAAGGAAATTTTTGCCAAATCTTAGCACCTTGCTGCAGCCCTTAAATTAATCACTAAAAAAGACAGTCAAGTGGTCTTGGTCTGATGAGTGTAATACGAATTCACCAATACAACATGGCCTTCAACGAACAGTAATTGGACTCGCCTGCACTTAGATTTCTTTTATTTTAATACTGAAGTGTATTTGATATTGCTTGACAGTCATAGTAAATGGCTGGAAATATGGGATGTTGGGGGTACCTCCTCCACAGCTGTAATTGACAGATTGAAAGCATGCTTTGCCACGTTCGGACTTCCTGCTCAAATAGTGACCGACAATGGTCCCCTCCCCCCCCCCCCCCCCCCCCTTGATTCCTTCAATTTCTTGTCATTTTGTACGGATAATGACATAATAGCTTCTAAAAGCCCACCTTGTCATCCTCAGGCGAATGGCCTTGCAGAAAGGGGAGTGCGATCAAGACTGGTCTTAAGAAAATGCGAATGTCTGAGTCAAAATTGTCAATTAAGCATAAAGTTTATAATTTCCTTTTCCAGTACCGAAATACACCAAGCACGGTAACTAATATCACTCCAGCAGAAATTATCTTTACCTTTCCGGTACGAACACCCCTCAGCAAGCTGAAACCAGCTGCTAAACAGTCTTATGTGCCAAATGTAATTACATTTCAGATAGGGGAACAAGTTCGTGTACGTAGGAGAAAGGAAGATATCCCTGAAGTGGGTACAGTGTTAAAAGCCCTTGGGCGAGGTACATACTTGGTAGATTTAAAAGGTAAACAATCCTTATGCCATATAAATCAAATGAATATGTATTATCCTAAGCCAAATACCCAAGTTGGGGAGCAAAGGTCTAATCAAGATGTTTCAAACACAGACAAACTAGTTGTGCCCCATAACCAGACAACCATGTCAGCGAAACAGGCAACTCCGCTAGCAATAAGCCTAGAAGCTGAAACTATACCTCAACCTAACCCTGAGGTAGCACCTGTATCAGAATCATCCAGTCAGGACATGACATCAACAATTATCGTTCCCCCTGCTGGAACCCAAGTGCGCAGATCTGAGCGCATCAGTAGACCTCCAGTTAGACTGAATTTAAAGATTTCTAACGAGTAGATATTGTCATTGAAGGGAGGAAAGAGTGTAATGTAATAGGTATTATGTGTGTATATATGATATGTGTAAATTGTAAGTGTTATGTATTAAGTATTATGTGTTTATATATGATATGTGTAAATTGTAATGTTGGTACTGCTTCTTATGTTATGTTGACACGTCTTAGAAATTAATCAGTTGAGTTACAAATGGACTAGAATGAAGGAGTCATTACAGAGTTCAAGAGGGGAAACCATAGAAAACCACTTCCAAGATGGCTGAGGTGGGAATTGAACCCTCCTCTTCTCAGTTTTTCCTCACAAAGCTGAGTGTATCCTGATCCAGTCCTCATACCAGAATTATATTTCTTGGCAGAGCCAGGAATCGAACACAGACTTCCATGGCAACAGCCTAGAGTGCTAGCCGCTATATCATGAGGTGGTCTACTGGGGTCTAGAATTGGGATAGGTGCTCTAGGACTACATCCCCCAGGGTCTCACAACTTGTGGGACGTGGGTTGGCGACCACGGGACCCCAACTGAGTCCGGCATTGCTTCCACTTACTTGTGCCGGGCTCCTCTCCGTCTTCTTTCCTGTCGACCTCTCTTGGTCAACTCTTGTTCTCTTCCGACCCCGACAGTATTAGGGTATCCGAGGCCTAGGGAGTCTTTCACTCTCCCGCCTTATTTGGCCCTTGTCTCATCTTTCCTGATCCCTCCTTCTTCGAGGGGTCAGCCTTCATCTTCTTTTCATGTTGTCTCCTGCCTTCTGTCCAAGGCCCTCAAGGAGGCAGGGTGTATGTAGCCCCACCACGTCTGGTGCACCCTGGATATTGCTACACCCTCAGGGGCTCACGGCTGGTGAATTCAGGAGTTGGTGCCCCGGAGGGATTCCTGAGCTGGGTTCGTTTATCACCCTTTTTCCACTGACTTAGGGGTGAGCCCTCTCCTCTTTCCCTTTCCTATCTGCCTTTCATGGCTCTCCTTCCTTCCAAGTCCCTCACTCCTCATTCTTCGGGGGTTGAGGGCATTTCTTTTCTTCCTGTCCTTTATTTGCCTTATCCTTTATTTGTTTACCATTTCTTCTTCTAGTATATAAGTCTGTAGTTAGTATTATTTATAATTTTCATTCTCATCTCATGTTTCAATTTCACCCAAACCATTAGGAGCCGATAACCTAGATGTTAGACCTCTTAAAACAACAATTATCATCATCATCATCATCATCTAGGACTACAAACATACTACTAAACCAGCATTTACATGGAGTAGGTGGGGTAAAACATGGGAAGGAGAATCACACTGAGGATGGCTGTGTTGGCGCCAGGGTTCAAACCTTCAATCTGACCTCCAGCTGTGAGGTCTCGCAAGTGAGGAGAGCAATAAGAAGGGACTTACGCATGCACTCGCTCCAGGTCCCCGTGACGTCGACCATGCCCATGAGAGCCACAGTGACGCAGTACAGGACGTAGAGGCACAACGCAGGATTGATGACATGCTGCACGATATCCTCACGGTGCAGGGAGCGGGCTGCTAGAGACCAGTGCAGATGGCAGATCAGAGTGAACTGGAACAGCTTCAGGAAACACGCTGCAAAGTCCACTTGAGGAAAGTGGTTTCCCAACATGAAACTTGTGCCACTGGAACAGACACACACAGAAAATAAATTCAACACACTCAAAAAAAAATGTCAATATACCAAACTTCAGTACAGATTTGCACGAGAGACAATTACCAGTAACCCGATGAACAATGTAAACTTTGTGATGGCTCATGCAAATGATAACTCATAATGACATGCAAATGCAGAGAGTTTCTTTGATGGAACTCTATGAAAGTGAGACTTTAAAACTCTGGTTGGTTCCTTAGTTTAGGGGCTGCGACAACGTGGTCATGTAGCCTCGTGTACTTTGGGTGTGTGCAGAATTTGTCTGATAACCGGTGTTAATTGTGATGGCTGTAATAGCGTGTGTTATCTGTGATTCAGGGTAGAAGGACTGCAGACGATTATTTTTTACAAGTAGTTCCTACTTTTGCCACCAAAATGCTACCATCCACGACACCTAGCTGCTGACGTGGCTACTAAATGCCATCGCAGTCAGCACCCGGTGGCGAACTTTGGAACTAATAGAGCCTTATCAAACTAACCTACGAATTTTTGCTTCCACAAGTGTAATTAGTGGAATGTTCTTTTTCATGCCATAAATCTATGACATGGGACCGTCGGCTTTTCTTCTCCTCCGAAGGAAGGCATACTGAGGGATTTTTAACGCTCTTTAAAAAATCCGACGACTTCGGCCGGGTTTGAACCCGCGATCTTGGGCATTGAAGCTTAGTATGCTACCAACTACGCCACCGGAGCCGCTGAGACTTAAACTCTGTATTTTACTTATGTACACTGTGCACAAATTAAATTCTATTTTATAATTAAAATAATTGGGAAGAAATTTCACCTTTTAATAAAACTGGCTTGACACAAAATGGATTATCAAGCCCCAACGTACTTCATTCTGCCATCCGTATATTAAAATAATTGTGAATACCGAATTCATTTCTTCAAGGTCTTTCATCTAGGCTAGTTAATAATGAAAGTTAGCGAAGCTCCACTTTCAACCGCCAGGTGGTACCTGGTGCATTCTTGGAATACACGGTACCTGAGATTATAATTTTCAATGTTTTTGCATGTTCTTTCCTTCCTCTTTGTCAGACACCAACAGTGATCTTCTGTTCTCTCTTAGGGGTTCAGGTCGCTTATATTTTGTATGAGTCTGTTCTAGATATATAACTTCTGTGACCCACCTAGCGTCACCTCGCAGCGAATCTCTGAAGCTCCTCAACTCTTCCTGGTGCTAGAGGACTTACTTATCCATTTGGCCACCAGATCCTGTCACCATCGCCAGCTATTTTCTCCTTGAGCAAGAGGACTACGTCTACTTCTTTACTCACCATGCTGCGCTAGTATCATCTGTTATCAACTCTTAGAAGATCAGCTCAGCAAGAGATTAATTTTTTGTATCAAAGTTGGCAATGTTTATATGTTCTCCTTTTGTCTCCTACCCCCCACTCTTTCCCCCTTTCTTGGTCCCTCCGTGCTCCGTTGAGCAGCTCTCACTTCTCAGTCTGCAGTTGACTCGGTCAGTCAAAGTTCCGCTCGAGCTAGCCTCCTCAAACCAAGAGGCTCACCCTCTTCTACGCCATGTTGGCTAAGTAGTCATCAACGGAAACTTCGACTTCAACATGAAATCAAGATAAGTACCATTTTAAAAGTTTTAACCTCATCTTCATGGTTTTAACTTCCACGTGCTTTTAATTATAATTTATAGACAGTGTGAAATTATTTACTTTGGGGCAAAAATCATTCTTCGTGGGATTTGCCATGTTGAGCTTTTGCTTGTATAAGCCAACCTTACTAAAAAAGAGCTTTTCTTAAGCTATTCAAATGAGAAATCCTCTCGCTACGTGGGATATTATCTAATACCCGCTGTCTATAATTATAAAGCTAGTTCCTCCGTTGGATTTTCTCAACCCCATTTTCTGCTAAGGTCGTTCTGGAACCTTCGAGATCTTGTACTCTATCTGCGAGTCTTGCCGTCAAGTATTGTTCACGCACTTGTGAAAATGCTAGTTAAAATGAGGAATCTTCCTTAAATTACTGCAATAGCGAACTTTCTTCCCCCCGTTGGAACATTCTATGGCGCATTTAATTGTAAATCACAACTTTTTCAAGAAATAGACTCTCACCTATATAGTGCAATCAGTTATTTCCATAATTGCAATAACTTTCTTTCTCATAAACTTCAGTGTTTCTATAGTGAACTTTGCATCCATCTTTATAGACTACAGTGATAACCAGTGCT
Organism: Meconema thalassinum; assembly: GCA_946902985.2. Classification (NCBI taxonomy): domain Eukaryota; kingdom Metazoa; phylum Arthropoda; class Insecta; order Orthoptera; family Tettigoniidae; genus Meconema; species Meconema thalassinum. The sequence goes on from OX336391.1 coordinate 560,887,579, forward strand.
TGCTCCACGTTTCTACCGCGTCGCGCTCGTCCGTTTACATTAAATACGGCCATGAACATTGATCCTATATCCCAATGATCTTTCCTCAACCTTCTACTAACAACCATTATTAATAAAATTGTAACTTTCTATAAGGCGTCACTCACGAAGTGCCCTTCCAACTTTGCTAGTTTAACATTAATTAAATTCTGCATAATTGCTTGTGTGATACAAGTTTCAAATCACATTGTTCCTTTCCTATAATTAGGGAAAACAATTCTTTCAACTCTTGAGTGAGTTATTTTTAGGTCTCACGAAATGTAAACTGCCCCATTTGACTCGTGATTTCTAATTAAACATAGGAAGTCTAGAACCTTCTTGTTGATTACCTCTTCAGGTTTCACAGTAAGTGACCTGCCCTCTTTTGTATAATTCTCATAAAGTAATTCTATTTAAATATAAGAAGTTGTAGTAACTTCTACTTTATGCTTTATGTTTTCCTTGTTGTTATTTTCGAATTTGTTATTCTCTCTAGAATGTTCTTTCAGAAATTTCTTATAGTACACTCCTTGTACTCAATTTAATGTTTAAACTTTAATCATTTCATTGCCTTTTTAAAATCTTATCAAGGTTTTAGTACTAGGTTTAAAACCTTAAGAATTGTTATTTGCCTGGAGCAATTTCTGAATGTTGTTGGAGGTCTGCGACCCCAAATTGTTAACAAGATTGCAAAATATTTAATTGTCAAAAATATTAACTTCTTTAAATTGTTAAATAAATTAAATATTTGTTTTTGGATTCATCATTTCTCTGATACTACAGTTAGGCAGGATCCTGGCTTTCCTAGCTCTTCCTAGGTTTATGCCCTCTTTCATACTCAATAAAGCTTTTACTATCTGTCTGGCCAGACCATCACCCTTCCCTATAGTACTTTTATTCGTGCTTGGGAGGAAATACACTAAAGCCTTTCTCTGGCAAACTGCCCAAGTCTTAGCTGCGGTTCCCGTTAGCCTCGACCAAGCTCGTTCCTATTTTAGGTATCAAAAAGTTAAATTTCAGTGGCAACTGCCTCTAAGTGTATTTAAAGTTAAATTTATAATTTTTGTGGAACTCTCATCCTATTTTTCTATCCTTTTTCTCCAGTCCGAAACCCACTTCCTTTTCTTAATCATCTTCCCTTGGTGGGTGGGTTATTCCTCAGCCTATAATCTACCCAGTACCCAGTGCCGCAGTGATATAATCACTGGCCAGTCAAATACAAATAAACCTAAGACTGCGGAAAAGTAATCTGTTGACATCGAATATAGATTTAGGTATTTGGAAGTCATTTTTGATGATGATGATGATGATGATAATTGTTGTTTTAAGGGGCCTAACATCGAGGTTATCGACCCCTGATTAAATGAAATGGCGTGAAATGAAAGGATGAAGATAAAAAACAGCTCACTGCTATGGATGAAACGAAAATGGTTTAGATAAAATAGACAGTGAGCCCCAACAACTATGCCTTATGTAGCAGGGATAATACTTATAAAAAGGAACTCAGATTGAAACTACTCACCAAATGGAGAGCGGTAATACGTACATAAGGGAATTTCGAACGAAAATACTCACAAAAGGAATAGATTGAAAGATACGCACAAAATGTAGGTTAAGTCCAAAATACGTACAAAATGCAACGTACAGTCGAAATACCTAAAAAATGCAAGTGAAATCAAAATACTTACAAAATGCAAATGAGATTGAAAATACGCACAAAATGTAATGGAGATTCAAAATACCCACAAAATTGCAATTGAGACTTAACTACTTGAACAAAGCGGGGTAGGTTGAAAATACAAAATGCAATTGAAATTGCTTACAAAATGTATGGTAGATTCAAACTTCTCATTAGGATGGACAATACTTACAAAATGCAATTTAGATTGAAAATAATTACAAAATGTAATTTAGATTCAAAATACCCACAAAATTGCAATTGAGACTTAACTACTTGAACAAAGCGGGGTAGGTTGAAAATACAAAATGCAATTGAAATTCAAAAAACTCACAAAAGCCCCGGCCCGGATATTGAAAGACTTACTAAAAAGCAATTTAGATTGTCAATCCTTACAAAATGCAATTGAGATTGAAAAAGCTCACAAAATGCAATCTAGATCCAAAAGACTTACAAAATGCAACGTAGTTTAAAAATACCTAAAAAAAACGCTAAAAGGGAATTTAGATACACGGGGAACCAAGTAACAAAAACAGTGCGGGAATCTGAAAGAGAAAAGGAAATATAAGGAAAAGAGGAGAGGATTGGAGAGAAGAGGGGAGGGGAGAGAGGAGATGGTCCGCCCCAAAGGGAAGGGACAAAAGGGGAAATCGGACCCAGCTCAGGAATCCCTCGGGGTCGCCAACTCCCGAACTCACCAGCCGTGAGCCCCTGAGGGTGTAGCATTATCTAGGGTGCACCAGAAGTGGTGGGGCTACATACACCCTGCCTCCTTAAGGGTCTTGAGCACAAGGCAGGAGGTAAAAGGAAAAGAAAAAGAAGGCTGACCCCTCACAGAAGGAGGGTGTCAGGAAAGATGAGACAAGGGTCAATTAAGGCGGGAAAGGAAGAGGCTCCCTAGGCCTCGGATACCCTAATACCGTCGGGGTCGGAAGAGAACAAGAGCTGACCAAGTGAGGTCGACAGGAAAGAAGACGGAGAGGAGCCCGGCACAAGTAAGTGGAAGCAATGCCGGACTCAGCTGGGGCCCCGTGGTCGCCAACCCACGCCCACTAGAAGTGAGCCCCTGTGGGGATCATTTTTGAAAGCCTTTGTCTGGAGTGTGGATCTCTATGGAAGTGAAACTTGGACTATTGGTGCAGCAGAAAAGAGGAGAATTGAAGTGTTTGAAATGTGGCATTACAGGAGAATGATGACGATCAGATGGGTAGATATGGTTACAAATGAAGAGGTATCAAGGGCGAGTGGGAGAGGAGAGACGTTTCTGGCGACTGCTAATGAAGAAAAGAGATAGGTTAGTAGGACACATCATAAGACACCCAGGAATAGCAAGCTTAGTTATGGAAGGAAGGGTCGAGGACAATAACTGTAGGGGTAGACCAAGGTTAGAATTTGTTGAACGGATTCCGTCGGATGTAGGGTGTGGTAACTATGTAGAGATGAAACGATTAGCTCAGGACAGGGAGGCATGGAAGGCTGCATCAAACCAGTCGAAAGACTGAAGACTCAAACAACAACATGAATGCATAATCTCAATAGCAGCTCAGTTATTACAGATTTCATACTGGTACGAAATTATCAAAGGCAAATGCTTGGCGACATTAGATACCGTATCAGAAGCTTATGCATGCAATGAAGACACAATACGTAGGAATGTCTTTACTGTATGATGGTTGTCTAGGGGGTAGCGCCCTTGACAAGTATTCATGTAACTAAGTTTAGGTGGTTCGAATCCCATGTCAGTACCCTTTTTTGCCTGACAATTTTTGTTTAATTTTCATGCTTGGTGTTTCATTACATTTTATTTAGTTATGATATACAAATACCTGTATGCATTTATATATTAGGAATCATGCAAGAAATCCATTTTTTAGAATGGATGTTACATGCAGTTAAACATTGAACCTATCTGCACATGTAGAATCATATTGGCAGCACTGTGATATATGGGCTCCTTAAAAATAAATCTGAAATGGTCAATATGTATACCAATTTTGGAACAGTTCCCATGAATACCTTCTGAGATATCCAACTTTAGAGTTCAAATTTCAATTGTAATTTATCAGCAGTTGGTAGCAATGATGTTATTGTCAAATATGGCCTCGAGATATTTTGGTATAGATCTTCATCCATATCAAATTTGATTTCGATAGCTGCAGCGGTTTAGGAGTTGATAGGGTAGGGCACACACACAAACAGAAGGACACACATTTGCCTGGATTGATCTCACAAGTCTAATTTTCATCATTTTGCAAACTGTGAAAAGTAGGCTAAAAATGAAAGCGACAGTACCGTACCTTTCTGTTCAGGTCACTAGGATAAAGACATGTGAACAGCAAATGTCATATGGAAAAAAATGCAATAGGATTGTTGAAACGAATGCTGCAGAGCAGCACAGGTTTCTAGTAGTACCGTAATATCATGACGAATAGAAGGACCTAGTGTGAGGACTCCGCCATTATAGCACGGTAGTTTGTGGTCCCGCTGCTACAAGCACTGCAAGCAATAATGTCCAACAACGTGTACCAGGGTTGTAGGCAATACAAGCACGCCATCAAGAAACAGCAGTTGAAAAACAAGCAACAACAGCAACAACTCCATAAACCCATCCCCTCACTTCTCTCCCTCTCACCAACACTTCCACCAAGCAATCCTAGCACTCTACATCAAATCCTACAGCTTTTAATCACGCCAGCAGCACAATAAATTTAATAAATCCAGGCTACAGAACAGACCAAAAAACTACACTTTAAGCGAAACCAAATTCACTTCTCAGCTCGACATAAGCCATAATACAGCTTAAAACCTATACAAAACATACTCTCCCTACTGTTTTACAACTATTAAGCGAACTATTCGCACTCAAAAACTAAAAACCCTGAAACGGGAGCTAATTTAAAAACTCAATAGCCTAGCCCGATTACGTCTCCGGCAGTGCAACCGCATACGCATTCATAACTTCACAATAACTTCCAAATTACGGCCAAGTGCAGGCGCGGATCTAGAGTTTGGCTTTGGGGGGGGGGGGGGGGTCAGAGAATCGAAATTGTTAAGAAAAATGGTATCACTAAAATCACAATCACAAAATATCCAAACGTACAAAACCAGACCAATTTTTTTTGCAAGCTACATGGATAGACATTTGATGCGTTTAGCGCACCAAAAATATTCGTACAAATTGCAACGGCGTGTTTTGCGACTTTTATATCGAGCTTCGAGAAAAGGATCAAGGTACGTTACAGTTTCGGCAAGTCGAGTTGGTACCGACAAAGGGAGAAAGTCGCAGCTTAAATTGCCAACCAAGCTTGCAGTTTGGACGTCGGCAACATTTTTTGGTGCAAAAAAAGCCCCAAATTCCTATCCGTGCATTGCTGCACATTCATCGTGACATCACTATAAACATCGATTCGGTAATCACAAGGTTTGCTAAACAAAATAGACGAGTTGATTTTGTTAAATAAATAATCATTTTTATATAACAGGTATGAAGTTGCAAATATGTAGAGTTGTAACAGAACATAAAAATTGCAATAAAGATATTTTCACTATTGAATAAAATGAAGAAAAAAACTGTTTGTCAGTTAAAATTCGTTGTTTGTCTGGTTATTGTGTTTTCGTTTTTTGAATTTGCAAAAAAATTTGGTCTCCGTTTGGAAGGGGGGGGCATGACCCCCATGACACCCCCCCTGGAATCCGCGCCTGGCCAAGTGACCTATCTGCCTGAGTAGTTACAGGTGTTACCGGCTTGCCTGGGACGATAGGTTACCAAACCGGAATTTAAACTCAATTATTAAGCTTTAATTAACCAAATTCAGAGGAAACAGATCAGACCAAAAAACTACACTTTAAGCTACACCAAATTCACTTCTCAGCTCGACATAAACTTTAATGCAACTTAAAACCTACACAAAACATACTCTCCTTACTGTTTTACAACTATTTAACGAACTATTCGAACTCAAAACCTAAAAACCCTGAAACGGGAGCTAATTTAAAAACGCAATAGCCTAGCCCGATTACGTCTCCGGCAGTGCTACCGCTAATGCATTCATAACTTCACAATAACTTCCAAATTACGGTTAAGTGACCTATCTGCCTGAGTAGTTACAGGTGTTACCGGCTTGCCTGGAACGATGGGTCACCAAACCGGTGTTTAAACTCAATTATTAAGCTTTAATTAACCAAATTCAGAGGAAACAGATGGTGCAAAATGATGAGTTTTAAAGCTATCTGGATTCAGTTTTTCAACCAATTTATTGTGATGTTTTATGTACGGTATGGTTAATGTCAAACGCAACTAATACCATTTTATCCATAATGCAGAATTTTGGGCTTATGCCATGTTTTATTTATTCAAACTCGACGCGTTTCGAAAGAAACCATGTCTTTCTTCATCAGGAATAAACGGAAATACGACTAAATTATTGCTAAGAGAAAGCAACAAAGAAACTAAAAAAGGTGCCCTAAGATGAACAATGAAGTGTATCTAACACGTCCTTCGAGAAGTGTATGTGGCATTCTTTTCCAGGCCGAGAAGTAATTACCGGAAAATTAAACTCAAAATCGATCTGGAGCGAAATATTTATGATTGTATCAATTCCAAAGAAACAATTTCAGTTGATCCTTCAAGAGCTGGCTGCTGTCTTCAGCGTGTCATGGATATTATCCCCAGACTTGTTTATTTTGGGTGCCGATTCTTCTTCAGAACGAAGGAAATCCGCCGAGATTTGCAATCTCGAACACCCGCCAAGTCTTCACGCAAGCTTTCGAAAGTCCAGTACCGTAGCCGACAAAATAAATTGTTAAGTAGAGTGTTACTTTAAATAGTTTATGTGTGCTTGTTTTAATATGCTGGGGATTTTTTTTATCTGTGTCTGTATACTCCAAGAATCTGTGCGTTCCGTAACATGTAATGAAGACCGTAGTTCTTATTTCTATGAATTATATTTTCCAGTGTGCCCTGCCATGTTATTTTAATTGGAACCACTAATTACTTTTTTAAAAAGTATCAGTTACAAAGTAATTCGTTTCCCTTAGCACCATCTCTAAGACCAGCTGACCCCGGCAGTGTGGAACGTACCCACTCGAGCGCTGCCCGGCGGGGCGCGCTTGAACTTCAGGAGTCTTCTCACTTTCTCCTTCTATTCGTCATGGTAATATTAAATTTAATCAGCTGTGAGGTATACTCAACTGGAAATATTTTGTTTTTAAAAACAGAAACAATTAGACTATGCCTAACTTATTTTGAGTTTGCATTTATTTTGAAACTTCTTAAGTTATATTTGAAATGATAAAGATCCTTTGGATGCATAGAGGTGTGTTAAAGTCTTCAAAATTGATAAAATTAAGACATGTATGAAAGCATTAGCATATTTAGATCCTCAGTTTGCATAATCGCTCTCTTTGAGTTTGACCCAGATACTTTAGTCTGTATTATGAAAGAAGAACGCTGACAGCTGTCAAAAGCCAGCATGTGGGGAAATACCCTGTTGCCACTCTTAGAGATTATCACAACCTCCTGTAACAGGACAACTACTGGCTGGATTGTTATCCAGTTTATTATTGTTACCCATAGGCAGAGGCGGATCTAGGGAAGGGCGAGGAGGGCGACCACCCAGGGCCTCGCGGTCCGGGGGGCCCCGTGCCATGGATTGTTTTAAATGTAATTAATTATTCTTCAAACTTTTCAAACTAATTTATAATTCATATACATTTTCAGTGCAGCTATGACCTCCCGTGACCATTTAGCAAGTTTAGATTTCAGTATAACTTAATAATAATAATAAATATATCGTATGGCCTCAGGTGCCGGGTGCAAGCTTTGTTATTTGACACCCAAAGGGTAGCTTGCATGTCGAATTTTGTTGTTCCTTGAAGCACTATGAAAGTCAAGGAGGTTAGATATCTAAGCTCCTTGAACACTATAGTGCTTTCTAGTAGAGAAATGAGGAACTTTGTATTCTCAGCTTTATTCGACTCCATAATGGAGTCCTCGAATTGTGGCAGAACTTTGTATTGGCGGAAACTCCAGAGATTAATTTTGCCATTATGAACACGGCCTACTGAATTCAAATGGGTTCTTTGACATGCCAACATCGTATGACATGGTGTCGTAAATTTTGCCGCCTTTCAAAAATCACTTGCCACGGCCAGGAGCGAACCTGCATGCTTAGGATTTGTAGACCGACACGTTGACCACTCACCCACCGTGGCAAGCTAGATTTCAGTGAAATGATGGAAGACTTCAGCCGGGAAAAAAGTCGCAAAGTAATATTTTAATATAATAATAGTTGACATAATCTTCTTCAAGGGGACTTAAAAGGTTTCTTTCATATTATTAAAGAAATGTACTGTCGTGTATTCAAAATATTGTAACTATTATTTATTTTATTATTATTACAAAACTATTTTCCAATTGATTTGATTTTTTTATTTATTTCCTATTGTTGTGGGCCCCACTTTATCATATAGCCCAGGGCCCCGCAAGGACTGGATCCGCCACTACCCATAGGCTCTTCTATCCTGTGAAGGAATAAGCAAATACACTTCATTACGTACACAGAATAATAGTGACAGTAAGTGACAAGGACACTGTTCTCCCCTATCTGTGAGTACACTGCAACATGGCTTATTGTTGCCATGGAAACAGTTACCCCACTCAGCTCCTCTACACACCTCACCTTCGGATTGGACAACAGCTGTCAGCGTTCTTCTTTCGTAATACAGACTATGAGTGAATGCCACAACAATAGTTTAGTTTAGCCAATATGGCCACAGCTGCCGACACCTGTCACTGTGTCAACAGTATGATAGTGGGCTACAATAACTGGCACAATGTCACCAAGGCAGCTTGATAAGACAGGAGTGATAACGTGGCTCCATACCAGTAGCCTGCAAGTTGCACGGCTACAACAGTCTTATCAGCACATATTACAAGTAGTCTACCTCACAGAATTACATGTAGCCTACGGTAATGAATACAGGGTCTTTCATCTAAAGTAAGAACGGCAAGCAGCGGTTTTATTATTCTCTGCTGCGGTGGCCTTGGCCGAGCTTGTGGCGCGCCACAGCTCCCTGCTTTAAGCGTGTGTACAATCCTGTATGAAATATTTCCTTATAAAAAATGCTGGAAGTGTCGTCCTTCCTGGGTTATACAGGCATTGTATCTGGTAACCAGATAACAATGGTAATTAACAATGGGTAACATTTATTTTTATTTTTGGCAAACCATGCATTTCTATGACAACAGTTGTTCCTTTTTTAAAATTTTACAATAGGCTATTTTAAAATCAAAACAATTTTTTTTTTTTTTTTTTTTTTTTACAATAGCCTAAAATGTAAAATTAAGTAAGTTACTTAACTGAGTAACTTGCTAAAGTGCAATTTTGGTTACAAGTAACTTTGGTCCTTTAATCACTATAAGTTTATTGGACTTTGGTTGTTGTGGCCATAAATGATTCAGAATATTTAGGAGGATTGAGTTTATATAGGCTATTTACTCTCTGTGTGTTCCTCGAAGTTCAAACAAAGGATGCTATCATAAATTAAATAACATGAGCATGTGTCATTTCAAATATTTTTCCATTCCTTACAATTTTAATAGGCTAGTTTGGGTCAGCTAGCCCCGAGTTTCCCAGTAGGCTTACTTGGCAGCATAATAAGAGTAAATATGGTAGGCTATCTCCATCAGTTGTAGGAGTGATACCATTTCTTTTGCAGTGTGATCTGCTCTAATAATAATAAATACCGCCCTTTAATCCCCTAAGGGCAATGGCCTCCTGCCTAGGCAGGGATTTTGCTCCATCACTCATTAGGTGAGCAGTTCTAAAGAGTAGTGAGGCACCTAGTGTTGCACTTTTCTGGCATGTTAGTCTCTGTTCTTGAATTGTTCTTATAGCTATTGATATATCTATTCCTAACATAGTTACAGTATTTTCTATGTTATGTATTCTTGTTCTTATATCTAATATTTGGAAAATTGTCAATGTTTCTAGCACGTTCACTTTATTTTTAGTAGAGTTTTAACTGTCCTCAATACATTATCACTATTGTATTTAATGGTTCACTATGTTGCACTAAGTTGCTCCTTTCCATTCCTCGCATATACCGTACTATGCTTTGAAAAGGAGCTTTTCTAGGGTCTTCCACTCTTGTCTGTCTCTTGCTCTTCTTGTCCATTGTGGTCCGGCAAATTTCTTGAATGTGTCAGCCAAGCGTGTCCTCTGTCTTCCTACGTTTCTCCTACCGGTTCTGGGGTCCCACATCGTTAGTCTTTGCGTCCACCTCCTATGCTCCATCCTCGCTACGTGGCCTCCCCATTTCCATTTTAGTCTGTCCGCTGTGTTGATGATGTCTTTAATACTGCTAACTTTCCGTAATTCCCATGTAGATTTGAAGTCGCAAGAATAGTGTCAGCGTTGCACAGCCCAGCTAGAAGGTGGTGGATTCACTGCAGTAATGGGTGTTTTGGAAAACATGACAAAATTGGCTGCAATGAACTCAAAGAGTCAGTACAGAAAAACTCCACTAAGTTATATAGGTCTATGGCAATGATATCTACATACTAGCACCATTAATGAAGCATGCACAACCCACTTCTAGTGGCCCTTTGATGCATCTGCATCTGTGTATAGAATTCCAGCATCTGAAAATCGATGAACCAAGTTATGCTCTGGAAATGCCTCTAATAGGCATCCATGTTCACCTAAATTGGACTTGCCACGGAGGCACTTCACTACGTGTCCGGACCATACAATAACCATATCGGTTGATGAATGCTTTCATATTGACTTACAAAGTGGGTCCACTTAGTCAATACATATCAATTGTGTATTACCGGGTGAGTTAGCCGTGGTCGTTACAGCATGACTGCTGGCAGTCCTCCTCTGGGAGGCGAGGAGGTTCAAATCCCCCCGCCAGCAACCTTGAAGATGGTCTTCTGTGGTTTCCCATCTTCCTTCCAGGCAAATGCCGGGGTTGCCTCGTCCTTACATTCAAACTTTCCTCCCCAGACAACACTCCACACACGACGGTACTTGTAGCTCACCCATTGGGTGTCCGCCTCGTAGCAGCTCCAAAAGTGGCGAGCCGAACATGTCCTCAGACACTCCCGGCACTAAAAGCCATACGCTAAAAAAAAATAAAAAATGTATTGTTATACACTCTGTTCAAATGAAGCCGTGACGTCACCTACGTAACTAAAAATTCCCCTCAACTTGTGTGCATCGCAATGTTTAATTGAACCTTGATTTTAACAAGCGAATTGTGCTTTCACATGGACTATGATTATTTAAAAAAACTCAAGCACACGAGTCTGAACATTAATAGTGAAGGAGACGAGAACCTGCCTTTGACACAATTTCATTAATAAGGATAGTAGGCCTACATATTATTTTCATAATCTAGGGGACAATACCAATTGAAATTACTGTGCATTATCACTAGTGCACGGGAAATATGTGTTTTGGTTTCTTGCTCACTGAATGATGGCAGGCAAATTTCTGGAGCACATGAGATCTCTTCAACTGTCACTTAGGTGAACACATTGATGTCACGTTAGTGTTGCCAACATGTAAGATATAAAATACACCACCACATGAAGTCGGTCATATGTGTGACTATTTCCACTGTGCGTGACAAAAATCAGGAGTAATTATTGGTCTAGGTAAAACCCATTGGTCTAGGGCAAGATTAAATGCCTGACTATTTCCACTGTGTGTGACAAAAACCAGGAGTACATGACTTATCTAGTACCGTACCATAAAAAAAATCCTATAGAATAAGTAGGTCTACCATATGCATGAGGTTGGCAATACTGTACGTGTGCATAATTCATGCACACACACAGATGGAATTTTACTATGCAAGTCGTGATCTAAATTGGGGAAAGCGGGTGGGTTATAGATAGCAGAGGAGTGAACTACATCATTTCCATATCTATTATGCTATACAGAAGACTTATTTAAACTTCTGGCTAATTTCAGTACTGGTCTAATTTCAGTACTGGTAAGTTAGTTTAGAAAATTTGATCATGGGTTCTCGTCTCTTTCACTGTTAAGTTACTGACTGAACATTCATACCAAAGGTTCTTGTGTTGTTATAGGCCTACTTTTAGTTTTCAGAAGGAAAATGTTTTTGTCTTTTGGTGCAACGGTGATTTAAATTGACAAAGGGCCTTGGAATAGTGGCCCGGAACATGTAGCATTCATGTGATCAGTAGCCTATATAACTTAATAATAACAATTTTATATGTATTTAGTATTAACTTATGGTGTTTGAAGCCATTTTGCAGTGTTGCCTTTATAAACAAAAGTTTGATGCTTATCCGTCTGTCAACACAATTGCACCCAAATGAGATGTAGAGATACGGGAAAATCGCAATTGCGATAAATGCGAATTTTACTTTTTTCTCCTTTTTTCAACTACCTGGTAACTAATATGACTATGTATACCCAAAATTTGCGAAACTGAAAGTGCGACAAAGTGCGATAACTAAGGGTTCTTGCGAATTATTCCCATAAATGCGATAAATACGAAAAGTGCCGAATTTACCGATTAATGTTGAATATTATGTTTTATTACATTTTCGCGCCGCAACTTTGAAATTTGCAATGAAAATATCGGCTATATAATCGATATTTACGAGTAATAATCGATATGTACGAACATCGATTATTGTCGTGAAAACAATCGATTACGGTAAAAATTAATTTGAAAATGGTGCTGTTATTATTGCCGCATAATATTCACTGTTTATCGCCAGTAAAACGATGATTTTGGAGAAATTATTTCGTAGTTTCAGTTGGTTGTGCTAATAAAAGGAATATTCCAATCGTTTGTGCCGATTCTTTTTAAAAATTAGAGCAATAAGGTTATGCTTATATAGGTTTATATCGCGCCGGCCCTCATTTCTTGTACGGTATTTGAAATGAAAATGAAAACTCTCAAGTACGTATCGTGATATGGATAGACAATTTTTGTTAGGCGTTCTCTTTGCTTTGGGAAATGTTGTATAATATGATGAAAGTATTCTCTACCCTGTGTGAGTTATAGGTTATGTTACATGTCGTCCAGCGATTTCTTCGTGAATTCGGAAACTGTTTTACAGATTGTCAGTCAAGAGTCGCAGTGTGGTCAGGAAATAATGAGGGAGTAAACATACATTTTATTACTTAGTTAATTATCCATTGTGTGATATTTACACAAAGTTAAGTAAATGTATGATTCACATTATTACTTCCTTTTCAATGAGGGGCATTGAATTTCTATTTGCCGGTGGTTTAATGGTCAAATGGCACTTCTTGAATCCTACCTCATAAGATAAGTTATTAAAAGAAATGAATGGAACTTGGCAAGGAGTTAGTAGGAAAACCACACAAAAGGATTTCATAGACATCCTCAGAATTTGAACCAATTCGTCTATCGAGTCCAGGACAGCCTGGTATTGTCGTCATTCCACCTGCCACACAGTAAACTTCGTAAGACAAGCATTGTTGCCTGACCACAGCTCGCTTTATTCTAACAACTGGCACCTTGGTACCAGTGAACTAATACAATTCTCCGCCGGCCCTCAATATTTGAGTTGCTGCACAACACCTGATATTGTTGATTGCATAATGAGAACATGACCTTTGGATCTTTTGAGCATAGCTTAGGTACCCTCGTCTCACGTCATACAACCAACAGACAGCACTTGAACTCAATCTTGCCAATTAGCCAGGCTGATGCCTTTATTTTCAGAGATCTCACATTTCTGAAAAACGTATGATGTCAAGTTTCTACATTTCTGTAATACTGATATTAGGATTTTAATACTTCTAACACTCCCTTAGTAAAAATAAAAACTCACACACAACAGGAGACTTATATTAAATGCTTATGCCGTTTATCAGAAACGCCCATATTTCCAATCCTGCACATGTTTGAATTAGTTTCCGTGCATATTATTTTGAACCTGTTTATTGTACCTGGTGATGAACTTTTAAATGCTACAAAATGCTAATTTTTAAATTTCAAAATGCTCCAAAATGCTATTTTTCAAAATGAAAGTGCTACAAAATCAATTTCAAAATGCTATTTTCTCATATCTTTAGAGATGGGTTATTCCTAATTCTGAAAAAATTACATGAGATTATGTATTTATTAATCTCGTGTAATATTTTCAGGATTAAGGAATAACCCATCTAATTTAGGTACAATCGTGTTGACCAACTGAAAAGCATCAAACTTTTGTATGACTAAGCGGACCCATGTCTAGTTAAATAACAAGCTATGTCAGATTCAAACTGGCTGTGTGGCTCCAGATCGATTGTTGTACTTCCAATGATTTTGGGTATGGTACCATAGATAGCTCGATAGCTTGGATGATGTGGTATTTCATGCATACTAGCTGTACAAGTCAGTAACATCTGCTGACAATCTCTAGCCTATCTCTATTTTGTCTAGCACACCTACAACATATTATTATTATTATTATTTATTTACCAAAAATTGTGTCTACAATTTATGGACGGCAGATAGAGAAAGGGCAAGCCCCACATACACATCAGTGTCTCCATCTCCGTTCATTAAATCTAAATAAATCTCAAATGTTACATTATACAATTTACACCTTTACATTTGCTATATACACATAATCTGCTGTACATGACGTCTATATCATACAATTCATAAATAAAAGGGATGACAGGCATGCACACACACATATACACGCTCACACACGCATACATACATATATACACGCACGCGCCCACTCCCAATCACTCACAAAGTTACATTATATACAGTATATAATTCAATTTACATGGGGTTTTAGTCCCTTTAGAGCCTTCACTTTGCGGCAAAATTGTCGTGGAGGAAGGTCTTTTATTTCACGAGGCAGGTCATTCCAAAGTCGAGCAGAGCGATTGTAGAATCCAGATTGATAATCTGTTGTCCTAGCGAATGGAGGAACAAGTGTGACACCCTGTGCTCTACGGACTGAACGATATGACAGCTGAAGGCGGTGAAATGGGTACAGTATAATGGTGCAAGCTAGAGATTTTCGGAGAAAGGTGAGATCTATTTGGCTACATATGTCATTGATGGATGTTAATGGTTTTGTCAAAACTTTGTTACCCTGATTGTAAATGAGTCGCTCTGCTCGACGTTGGACTGCACTTAACTTCCTCATGTTTTCCTCGGTAGTGGGATGCCAGGCAGGAAGTCCGTACAGAAGAATGGGCCGTATCGTGGAGAGATACACCGCTCGGAGTGCACGGTTTCTGAATCCCAGAAGATTACGTCTTGCAAATCCTAGAATTCTAAATGCCTTACACCTAGATTCCTCAACGTGTACATTCCACTTCAAATTGCTGGAAATGTGTATTCCCAGCATTCGCAGTGAATTGCACATGGGAAGAACTTTGCCGCTCAGTGAAAGGCTATGTGCAATAGGTTGCTGACCAATTTCATCACTTTTAGTGCAAATGTTCCTTTTTAAATTCATGTAGGGTGTCGATACTAAAACAACCATTGCTCAAGAGGGATTGGGTGTGAACTGCTTCTGTCCAAACAGCGAACAAGATATTGTAGCAGAAATTGTCGTAAGTGGTATAGTTGCCCCTCTTTCCTGGTTAACTAGTGGAGATATTGTAGCAGAAATTGTCAAAAGTAGTATCGTTGCCTCTCTTTCATAGTTAACTAGCAGAGATATTGTAGCAGAAATTGTCATAAGTGGTATAGTTGCCTCTCTTTCCTGGTTAACTAGCGGAGACTCAAATGTAAGGCAGTAGCACACGCCGACAATGACCATTGTTCGCTACTGACCAGAAGCTGACAGTTGTTCCTCTATCACTCCACGTGGACTCTAAAGTCCTATCCTGGCGGCTAGTTTGTGCCTCCCGCAGGTATCAGTGTCCAATGTTGCACATCTGCACGTAGTTCTGTCCAGTCTCGCTGCTTGCTCTCAGTGGCTATGGTGGAAAGTTGATAACGCTGTGCCTCGCGCTGGGAAAGGTTTGGGGAACTCATGTAGTATACGTTGCCCGCCGCCATTGAAATCCGAAAAATTTTCTATAGAAATGGCCAATGTTACTAATATACAGGAGTTGAATATTTTATCGCTAGAGGGTGTTAGTGAATTTTTTCAGAGTGCCAACATTATTGTTTCCAGACCAATGGTTTTCGCCTTGACCAATAAAGGTTAGGTAGCGCGGCCCAGGCTAATATAAACACCCCTGGTTTTTGTCACGCATCAATAATCTTTATCCAGTCCGATGATTTTGCCTAGTAGTACAATCAGTAAGTTGGCTGCAAACATGGCAGCATGCTTTCTGATAAGTTTATTACTGAAAGTTAATGTTGACTATGTCCTTATTTTGGAAGTGTTTACGCGGTGTTTGTTAATGGCAAATGACTTTAATAACGTGGCAGAGTAATTACAAACCATTTTCGGAGCGCTACTAAGTAAAATAACGCACTTTCAAAACGGGCAACGTATACTACACGAGAGCCAGGTTTGGCTCCAGGCGCCATGGAATGTAAACATATCCGCCCAGCTAGATTTCAAAGGTGAGCCGCACGTTAACCAGGAAAGTGAGGCAACTATAGGAAATGATAGTTTACTGTGTAGGGGTCAAAAATAGTCAACTGCCAATAGGCATCCATCTACAGTATTAGCAAGAGTAGGACACCAACCCTGTACCCAATAAATAATATAAAACCACAGCCTGCTTCCAGTCTCCGACCGGGTCAGGAATGGAATGAATGAAGCCCCCATCTAGCGGCGAGGATATGGACTGTGCCGGCTGCCGAGGCCTGACGCACTCCTCTGGGGCAATGATTAAGTGAATGATAGATGAAATGATAGTGGAGATCGTTGCTGGAATGAAATTTTGACAAGGGAAACCGGAATACCCGGAGAAAAGCCTGTCTGCTTCCGTTCTGTCCAGCACAGATCTCACATGGAGTGACCGAGATTTGAACCACAGACCCAGCAGTGAGAGGCCGGCGTGCTGCCACCTAAGCCACGGAGGCTTCGTACCCAATAAATAAGTTAAATACAATAGAATTGAAGATTGGTATGTCCTGTTTTTACGGCCCCATTGTCCTTTCTTTCATTACCCGGCCTTGTTGTTGTGACATAACATAAATGGGAGGTAACAAACTTCTCGTGGAGAACAAGGAACAATTACCCGAAAGGATAGAAAAATTGTTCCATATTCAGATGAAAAATAAGTTCATTAGTTACTCCACCTGTCGGCAATGTACCGGTAGGCTGCCGTAACTCACAAGATCAATTTAAGTTAATGTTATGGTATGAGTTTTACGTCCATTGTAAGTATTGTACTGCAGCTTTTTAGAAAAACCAGGGTGCCAGAATTTCTCGTCAGGTCCTTAGCATGCCAGAAGTCGACTGACACAGCTCTCTCATATTAAAGCACCCCAAATGCCAACTGACTTTGAAAATCCTGGGTGCTAGGTTACTCAAGAGAAATGTTGAAGGTCTGATGTCAATGTGTTGTGATGAAGATGAAATTCCCATAGCCAAAAGAATTAACAGTACGAAGTTAAAATCCCATGATCCACTGTGAATAGAACCCAGGAACCTTCAAACTGCATTTTGGTTTGCTCCTCAAACCTGTGTAAATTCAGTTGGTAGTGCTGCCGATTAGTAGGCCTAACCATTATAGTTTCCCTCACAACACTAGCTGTGTCTTCAGCAATAATCAAAACAATGATTGGGGTGCACTACACAACAGTGTGTCCTTGAAGTTAGTGTTTTTACTAGTAGTGGCTATAGCTTTTGTGTGTTTTTATAGTGTTAAGACTGTATAAATAATAAATTTGTTATCAAGTCAGATGAAAGAAACTTAAAGACCATGTCTGACAATTTGCAAAGCGATGAGATACGATATCTATTAGGTCGTGATGAACACGGTGTAGGCTACGAGTGTGTGGACTAGAACAAATTTGTGAATTTATTCCAATCTTTTATGATTTGTTGTAAATTTAGTTCATAATCAGTGAATGTTGATGATGTTCCCAATACTTTGTTTCGGAGTTTCTTTTCTTTTTCTTCAATTTTTACGAACAATCCTGAAAACTTAAAAAAAAAATGTTATGTTTTGAAAAAACTGTTATTAAGTTAACTTAAGTTATTGTTCCAATAATGAAATGTCAGATGCACAATATTACAATGTGTTCTACATATTTTTCAGATTATATTATAGCCTACTAATCTATATTACAAAGAAATATTAGCCTATGTAAAATGGTGAACAAAAGTTAAAGCTGAACAAGAGTTTAGTGCTTTGACACATTCGTGTTGACCGACTGAAAAGCACTAAACTCTTGTTTACTAAGGCAACACTGAAAAAATTGCTTCAAACGCCACAAAGTTAAAGATGAAGTTGGGGTGTGTCACACCCCAGTGCGTCTTTTATGTTATAAAAGATCGCTTGGACTATATTTCTGCACCATAAAGCTGGACCGCAAACAAAATAAGAGATGGAATAGAAAATCTAACCTCAATCTTACCTGGAAATGTCATAGTCTATTTTAAATAATGTAACCTAAGAGATTATGGACTGTTATGTTTAATCTGCTTATAACAATTGTTAATGTAAAGTAGCCTAAATTATTATAAACACTTACCAGACCAAGCATTCCAGTGCTGAGACATAGAATATGACATAATGATGCACTTGCCGATGCCGATAGACATGGTACCTAACTAGTTTTAAAATAACAAATATTAACGTAATAGCCGCAACAGCTGTTAAAAGACTTGCACGGAAACACGCCAAAGTGTCAAAGGAATCAAAACATCCCTTGTTTGCAACATCAATCGTGTCGTTACCGATCTTTCGGCCTCTTGTGTTAAACATTGTGGAATTAACGACGGAAAAAGACGACTAGAATAAAATATATTATCATGTGTTGTCACAACATGATATCAATTAACAACCCATTAACGTGCAGTGGCATTTCGGCACGTTTAATCTCATTTCACGACCACAAGCACCGCACACCAATTGTCAACAACACTTCTCAAGACTGTCCGTTCATGTCTTTTGAGATAAGGCAGGCTACTTCACAACATGGTCTACGTCTCTTGAAAAGATATTAAGTTCACACCTCCGCAGCGCTCCGCAGACTTATGCATTGCACCTCAGATAAGCAAATATGTAAACAAAACACAACCCTTGCAATGGAGCCATGATGAATTTTAATCACCGCGTCACATCCGTTGGCGAGCCTAGCCCACAGGCGCACAGTTTCTGGCCAGACGGTCCTGATGATGTTTTCTCAGCAATCTTTACTTGGTAAAATTATTTTTTACACATTCGCTCCAGGAAATATTCTATAATAAAATTCTGTAGACAGCGTACTTCACACGGATGAGTATAACAAGATCGTTAATTAATATTCAAATATTTATCTATTAAGAAAACTTTAAATCAACCTTCAGAGTTCATTGACCTTATGCGTCCACTGTAAATAAAATGAACCACTTCTTTCGCAAATCGAATGAGTTTATCAAATCGTGCGAAAACAAGTCAACAGCAGTCGCTCAGCTGATAAGTGGGGAGAAAACAAAATAAGCATTCGCTTTCTCACTATAGGCTTATCATTTCCCTCTCTACTGTCAGCAGCGGAAGGAGAAAGTGGAAAGCAAATTCATAAACCTATCGTTTAAAGAGCACTACTCGACTTAGAGATATTTATAATACCCGGTAGCACAAGTCTCGCACTTTAGTCATGTTATGTAGCCTTGATAAAAAATAGTATTTCTTTGTTCACAAACGGCTACCACGTACATTTGATAAATAAGCTAAAATAAACTACGTGACATCAGTTTTAATCCACCGAGCAGCGCTCGTTTAACGAAATGAAAGCACAGTATCGCGTGGCAACCACAACCACGTCTGGTCGGATACTGCCTCCGCTGCTTGTTGCGGCTTGCAGCTGTGTCTCCAAACCAACCCAGCGCACTCAAGTATTGATATCCGTCACATATGGAGTTTATGTCCACACGTCGACATAGCGCAGGACCAAACCGTGAACTTGGTTGTTCATTCATTTTAGGGGCTTGGGGAGAACTTGGACATCAGCCCCGTGCATGGGGCGTGCCCTCCCAGTTATTCCCTAGATTATTTGGGAATATGATATCAAGTAATTACAAAATACTGTAAAGTGACTTTCACAGTTCAGAATACCAGAAATTTTGTAATTTTTGGGGTTAGTCATAAATGTATTGAACATTCCTCACAAAACTCTGTTTTGATGGGTGTAACAGCGGAGATCCGAGTTCGAATCCTAGCTCAGTCAAGAGATGTAATTCTGGCCTGAGGGCTGGGATGAGGTTCACTCACGCTCGTTAGAAAAAAAATGAGAAGAGAAACTTAGAAGTGTAAGCTAGAGTAAGCCAGTTATAATTCAATTTCGTGTTCAAGAGAGTTGAGGTACTTGTAACACTGAGTTTAAAAACAATTTGCAACTGTTTTTAAAACGTGGTGGGAGGAGAATGCCCCCGTAATTGAATTATATAGAGACCACGGTGGCTATTTTGGAAATTATAGCGAAAGTTATGGCTGTCATAGTTATGACGTGGGTAGTCATGACGTAAGCACGGATGACGCAGACGATATGCCAGCAGGCTACTTGAGCTGAGATTCTCAGTGACGTCAGCATTTATTCGAGAAGGATCCGAGATGTACGACGCAGTCGCGAGAAACGTGGAATTCTGCTGAGGAAGAAATTATGCTATTGGAGGGGAGACTTAAACCAATGAACGATAGTCTAAAGGAAGACGGAGATTGCTGAAACTATGGTATTTTTATTACTTTTTGGAATGCAGAATTGTGGAAATCCATTTGCAGTAGAGGCATTGTTCTGGAATTTTGGTGAAATTTATTTTCAGTTTTTGAATTATGAAAATCCGTCATGTATTGACGAAGTTGGAACTTCTAGCGATGACGTAGTAACACGCGATGGAAGGGATAGATACGCCCCTCATGAAGTTCATAAAAGGCCTTGCGCAGAAGAGAGGAGCCTCAATCAACTTAATGTTGAAATCCAGAACGCTCTCCATGAACATCGGTGCAGCTCTTGGGGTAACCTCATATCAAAATTTGGTACCAACCCCACAGAAAATACACCATCAGTGTGGCCCCTCGCGAGACACTTCACCCGCGAAACCCATCAGGTGCCGACCCTAGAAACACCGACAGGACCGGCCTATTCGACACGAGACAAACTGGAGGCCCTAGCGAACTCCCTAGAGGAAGCATTCACTCCCAATGATACACCCTCTAACCCGGAGTTTACGCTCAGGATGGATGCAAAGGTAAATGACTTCATAACCAACGCACCCAAGCCGGAAGTCCGCAAAACCAATATACACGAAATTAAGTGGATCATCCGGCACCTCCCCAATCGAAAAGCCCCGGGCCCAGACAACCTACAGAATATAGTTCTGAAATGGCTGTCTGACAAGGCCCTGCAAATACTAACCTCCATCTTTAATGCAATGCTCACGCTACAGTACTATCCTGAGTGCTGGAAGCAAGCAAAAATATTAGTATTCGGCAAACCGGGCAAAAACAAGACAAATCCCGACAACTACCGCCCAATAAGCCTACTAGACTCACTAAGCAAAGTATTCGAGAAAATACTGCTAAAGAGAATAGTAGCACACGTTAAGGAACATGGACTGCTCAGGAACGAGCAGTTCGGGTTTCGCAACCACCACTCCTCAACGCAGCAGCTTATGAGGCTAGTCGAAAACGCCACGGTAGGGTTCAACCTAAAACGCGACACCGGAGCTGTCTTCTTAGACATCCAGAAAGCTTTTGACAAGGTGTGGCACACAGGCCTACTAGCCAAGCTAATAGACTGTAATTTCCACCCGGCCTACATACGACTTATCCAATCATATCTAGAAGGCCGCACATTCCAGGTTGATATTCTGAACGTGCTGTCCACTAAGCGACAGATCAGAGCAGGCGTCCCGCAGGGGAGTATTATAGCTCCCGTGCTGTTCAGCCTGTACATCAATGACATGCCAACACCAGCAGGAGCTTTAACTACGTTATACCTCTATGCTGATGACTCGGCAATGACAGCCCAACACTACCGCATAGCCAGCATTCGCAAACGGCTGCAGGAAGCGCTATGGGCCCTGGAACCCTATTTCAGAGACTGGCGGATAAAAGTCAACGTGGACAAAAGCCAGGCGGTTCTCTTCACCAAGAAAAACCGCATCACACGCCGACCCGAATCCATCAGGCCACTCACACTATTTGCGCGCGACATACCATGGACGAGCACAGTTAAGTATCTGGGAGTAACCCTAGATGCTAAACTAACCATGCTGCACCATGTCAAAACACTACAGCGCAAAGCCAACATGCGATTACTGCAGCTTTACCCATTCCTAAATAGGAAGAGTCGTCTCGACAAGACGCTGGGCGTAAACATGTATAAAGCCCTCATAAGGCCCATTATTATGTACGCCAGCCCTGTATGGGGTTACACAGCTAAGTCGAACCTCAAAAAGCTGCAGATGATCCAAAACAAATGCTTGCGGTTAGCACAAAAGCTCCCGCGGGATACACCCACGCGGGAGCTAGAACGTATAACAAACACGCCAAGCATCAAGGCCTTTGTGCGACAACTTGTACTAAGGTCGCTACGCTCCAGGCGCTATTCGGCAAACCCACTCGTAAGAGCCCTTGGCCGACACGAAATGGGCCGAAATAGCAAATACCCTACCCCTCGACACATTCTCTTCAGGTAAAGTCAGGTAAAGGTAGGTGCTATGAGTAGCGCAAAGCGGCACTAACCCCAGGGACATACAATACAAATGTCACCCCCAAAATACACATCCCATGGAATTCTCCCATGGATAACCTCAACTCCACATTCCCAAGGAAGTCCTTGGTCACGGCTCAGGCCAACCAAGGCGGCCGCACGCGCTCCCCTTGCTGCATACATGAAGTGTATATATTTATGTGTAGAAACTGTCTATGTCCATGTGCACGTCTGACTCTCTGTTTCAGTTTGTTCCATGTTCCAGCTTAAGTAAAAAAAAAAAAAAATTAGCTCTTAGAATTAGTTTTAAAAACCCTTCCCCTGGCTTGCCGAAAGGATAGCCAAGGGGAGGACTATTAATAATCATTAGCTTATAGTTTCAGGACGAGTGTATGCAGCGGCGGAGTGATTGATAACAACCATCAGCTATGTCCAGGACACGAGAGAAGAAGCCCCTGTTCGCAGGCGTGGCTCCCCTCTCCGGATCACGGAGACTTGGTACTAGGACGCTCTAGGCGGGCGGACTGTGTTCCGAACCTAACCCCGGAAGTGCAGTTCGTCCGCCATTGCGGACGCGCTAGTCCCAGCAGTGCCAAGCCAACTGATTCCCACAAATACTAATCTCGGCGAGGAAACGGATTTTGCAACTGTTGCATGATACACCTCCCGTACTAACAAAACCTATTCATTTCCATACCCACATTATCCTTGCATGTGGCAATAACCAAGCCGCCAGGTTTTACGTGTAGACAATCTTTCCTTCTGTCTATGCGGTTTTTCCCTGGCCCTACAATCTTACCGTTGTATATGTGTACATATTTATATGTGCACATATATAACACTATATACCAATGTTAACAACAATCCATTATGCCTGGTAGATCGCGACCGCGATGGGACAGGCGCAAAGCCTCAAAGGGCAATCCTTCCTTTCCAATCCCCTATGCTTTCTCTTCTACTATCGTAGACTAACTGCATGTCGGAGGCACCAGTAGTAAGGTCGGGTGCCACGCGGGGGGAGCGGGAAACCTTTCGGGGCCCCCCCGAAAAAAAAAAAAAAAAAAGAGGAGCCTCATTCGCTCATTCTCAATTGTGAGATTTCAAATAGTCATTTCAGTGAAACGTCGAGTGAGACTATTAGTGAAAAAGTCGTCTTTGTAACGCGTGGCGAAGCCACTAGTCGAACATACAAGCAGTGCAGGTTTACTGTGAAGTAAATCTAGGTGAAGTTGAAACGACACTTATAACGCTTCTACAAGATTAGCTGTGAACAGTTAGCGGTCGCCTATAAGCTAATTCTCTTGTGCATTGCTACAGTAAGGACTGTAGAAAAGCTGAACAATTTCGAGGAAGTATTTTGGAAGTTATTGACAATATTAGACGACTGACAAAAGTGATTTTCTCGCCACAGGAGAAACACTTTTTGTATAGCCAGACTCTACGCTACGGCTGACAGGGCTAGTGAAATAGGGAGACTTCAGATTGCTTTTGTGACACAACACTGCAGTATAATGGAGCAATTTAATAAGGCAGTTTGTTCTTCTAATACTATTACCGAAGAGAAAATGGAAGGCTAAAGGACTTAATGCAATTGGGACATATTTCAACGGAGTAAAATAGCAACATGGAACTTCGCTAATTGCTATTCCATACAAGCGAACATGTGGTAAATAACCATCTATACCCATGTTTCGTGAGTAAAGGCTGAATACTATCAAACAGCAATAGAAATGATTTCATACTTTTTGAATATGAATATTTCTTCGGAAATTTATACAAAAACTTCATGGCGATTGTCAACTGGAACTTCAGGGATTTTTCAAGAGAGGTCAGGGTTGTCCCGACTCACAAAGAAGATTATTGCCGGAAGGATGTCGTTCGTCTTCGTGAAGCAGTTCGATTCTTCAATGGTGCTGTTTCTGGTTTCGAGGATGGAGCTCAGCTTTAACTTGGTGAAATGGATCCATCAACAGTCTTCTTTGGGGAATTTTCCTCTGGAACGTCAATCGGCAGATAAGGTAGTCGTGAACGTTTATTGTATTTGAGTTTCTTAGCAATGTTTGAGCAACCATTTTTCCTATATTTTTGTCCTCATGTATTTTGCCCGATATTCTTGTTTGAGATTCCTATTCTCAGTACACCTTGATGAGTTATGCCTTTTTCGACGTTTTATTAAGACATTGTGATGTCATGGGCACAGTTAAATGATTTTGAATCAGTTGAGACTGATATTTAGATTTTTCAGTAATTTGCTTATTTTTGTAGTCTCGATTTGACTGTAAGTTAATGATTTTTATGGCAGATTTAAATTCAGACAGCGTGTCACTTTATTAAAGTAATTCTACCCCAGTTTAATTACTTTGAACAATTTTCTGTCATCATCAAGAAGGAAGAACATTTAAATGATTTTAGAGCGTTAAAATCCAGTACGTTGTCGACGATCTTGGAAATACTAGTCGTTATTTGAATTGATTGCAACACAGACATTTATCGTCAGTCATGAACGACCATTGCATCTTAGGCAATTTTGTGAAAGATGAACATTAATTATGAATTATTGAATGCATTAAATTCGTGAAACTTGTGTTAGGTTTTTTTTCTCATATAGAGATTTATATAATGATGTTTGCATTCCCCAGTCTAATTGGATTCTATTCGACTATTTGCAGTTAGTCGCACTTTGTTTGATGATAGTATTTTTATACTACAATTCTTTTAAGATGTTAATCTTAAATTTTGATAGACCAGACAGGCGTATATAAGCGTATTCACTATTAAATTTGTTTGTGATTGGCAAATTTTTATTTCATTTCGATTCATGAATGAAATCCACGAAGTTTAAATGACAACAGTTTTGAAACAATTATTGATATAAGAATTTTTAAGTGGAACTATGAATGTATAATCGATAGTGCAGCGGACATGTTGAAAGTCGCTGACGTATAATGCCCTTAAATAAATGAAGGAGATTCCCACAGTAATTAATGATGATAAAGATTGTATTAGGGGAGTTTTTTGTAAATGCTGTGGATGATTTTAATGCCATATAGATTAATATATGATGAATTTTGGGCTATTTTGAATGCAGTTTGTGCATTATTTTGTAAGCGAAGTATTTTCCGCTAGAGTGTATGGTCATAGTTCGTTGAAAATTAATCAAGTGAATATACTGTTATAATTAACAAGAGTTTGAAAGAATTTGAGATAAGATTTTGAATGAAGATTACAGTCACAAATAATTAAAATTATTACAACCTTTATTAAACCAGATTGTGACATTTACATGTATAACTAACCTTCATTGGTCGATTATATTAAACACGATTTTGAATTTACCAACCAGATAAAACATGTGGTTCAATGTATTTCTTAAATTATTAATTTAAATAATTTAAATGTTGATAGTGTTAATAATAAATGTAAATATCTTTGACAATAATGTGGAACGAAAGTAATGTTAAAGGCGTGTTTAAAATTTTTGTAATTATTTTCGACAATATTATAAACAATTTCTAATTGTTATAAATAATTTATGTGATTTTGTTATAAACATTTAAGAGTGTGTTTGATACTCTAAACTATGCTTTTTAAACATTTGGATGATAACTTAACAAGTTTAAGTAATGTTAAAATAATCCAGTGGGATGGAAGTTAAGCATTTGAAAGATTTGCGTCAATATGTATGAGTTGTCTTGTAGACATTTAAAGCTTTAAAAGGAGCTGAATTCTTACGCAAGTGTGGGGAGAGGAGTGCGCCCCATTTGACAGGTGTGAGCCAGGTTAAAGAGTAGACCAGCCGGCCAGACATCTGGTTACAAGCGGGTGAGGTCGATACTCCGGCCTTGTGCCTATTAATAAAGGTGTTATGTTTATTGAAAGAAACCAAATGCTCTATATATGTCGTACCCTGTCTTCCTCATCCAATCCAAATGTGTTATAAAATGTTACGTTATTTTGAGCTCATGGGAGCTAACATACTGTTAGATAAATTTGCAAGTCCTTTAGGAGGACGTAGTCAGATTGACATAGGCTACTGATAGCCACGTTTATTTTGTTGAGTTGTGAAAATCATACTCTTTATTTGAAAATAAAGCTTTTGTACAGTTCAAAGTTCTCGTCTTCGGTCTGGTTCATTTTTAAATGTCATGGTGAAGGTTATTGTGAGAGCATACTTTAAGGATCCTGTTGTCAACCCAATCCCCGAGATATTTATAAGAGGTAAGTAAAAGTAAGTATGTAACCCCGTCTATTTTGGTGTGTTCCACAATAATTTTTCTTGGTAACTTCTGTGTTCTAACCTCGGTAGTATCTGTCAGTGCCATTTTCATTGATGTAGCTGAGCTGGTGCGATTGATTGTTGGCAATCCGATTGAGGGGGCGGATATCTGACAGCCTACTATCCGGGTAAACGGGGACAGAAGGATTGGCGCACCTAAAACGTTGGGGCTCGATTCAACATAACTGGATCACCAGGTTGAACGCCATTAGAATTGGCAAACCTAAAACGTGTGGTTCGATTAGACTCAAATAAAGAGGTTGATTCTTTGTTAGATGTCTTTGCCAATTGTAGAATTTAAGAGTGTGATTATATAGGAATTAAATGTTGCATTGTATTAGGAAAATTACACTCAGAAAAGATCAGATCTTATACGACTTGAGAAAGGTTAAATAGGCTGGAAACTTAGAAAAATCGCCTATGATCTAGAATCGTATTTTATTTGACCGGCTTATGACATTTTAGTCATATTAAAGATAAAATTAAATTATTTGGATTGTAAATGTAAAATTATTTGTGTTAGGATATTTTAAAATGGGCCAGTGAAATTTGAACATGTGCTTGAGTTTGTTTCAACATAAAGTGTCTTCGAAAGTTAATTATAAGGTAGTTATAAGTTAGATTTAAGACAGAAAATTGATCAAATTTATATATACTGTGAAAAGTGTTGCTCAAATGTTGTTATTTTGCTCTTTTGATGTATGTCCCTACAGCAGTCTAATTTTTGAATAATATTGTAATGGCAGATGAAAGTTTGAAGATGATGTTAGCGGAGATGTCTGCTAACTTGAAAACAAGCATGGATAGTAGTATGAAGCAGATGATGGAGGAGAATGCTAGTAATTTGAAAGCTAGCATGAGTGAGAGCATAAAGGAAATGGAAGCTAGGAATACTAGTCGAATGGAGGAGAATGCTAGTAGTTTGTCTGCTAATTTGAAAGCTCTCCAGACCAGTTCTATTAACTTAGAGGATAATATGTCGCGTCTACAGATTAATACCCAAGGAATTGAGAATACTGTAACTGACATGCGCTCAGACGTGTCCAATGTTAAAATAGATGTTGCTAATGTGCATAAAGATCTTACAATGTTGAATTTAGATGTTGCTAATGTCCGTAGTGATATTTCTTGTGCTAGGGCTGAGGTAGTTGTTGTCAAAAATGATGTTGCGACTGTCCAAGACAAGGTTGAGGAAGTCCAAAGAGGAATCCAAAATGTAAGAACTGATGTGTCCAATGTTCAGGTTGATATTAATAACATTCATTCGGATGTAAACGAAATGCAAAGTGACATAAATAAAATTCAAGTAGAGGTCAACACAGTTTTCGTAGACGTTGCTAAAGTCCAAACTGATGTAAATAAAGTCAGGGAAGAGATAGAGAATTCGAAAACTCTTTGTACGCGTAATATAAGTGCATTAACGACTAGGCTAGTTGATGAGTCAGTTAGAACGACAGCGTCTTTAGAAGGTTTAAAGTTTGATGTAGAGGTCATGAGAACCCAAGTATTAGACCATAATAAAGTATTGAAAGAGGATATTGAATTAGACATAGCAGAAATGTTAACGGTAAATGTAGAAATTTGGAAAGAAGAGTGGATTAGGTCAAGTGGGGAACATGTAACCCAAATTCAGGATCGTATTGAAAGGAAACTTGCCAGTACTCAAATTGATATTAACAATGAAGTAGTACAGATTAGGAAAGATTTAAGCGTCAGGATGGATTCGCTATCCGAAAGACAAGTTGAAGATAGGACAAAATTAGATCAGGAGGTGCAAACATTAAAATCTGCATTAGAGGAACAAATTCATAAAGTTGTCTCTGATGTGAATGAAACGACGAGTAAACTACAGAATTTGAAGTTAGGAGAGGCTAATTTAATGGAGACCTACAAAGAAGAGTTAATCAAGAAAGTCTTAACGGAAATCACTGACAAGGATACAGTAGGCTTGGCTTGCGAAACCAGTAGGAATTATGCCAGAAGATATAACCTAGATCCAGAAGAGAGAGACGTGACTCCTGAAGAACGTATATCCAGATTCAGGGAGGAAGATGACGAGAGGAATATGGAACCTGAGTGGAACTATCGTGATAGTGGGAAAAACTACCCGGATTCATATCCGAGGAACGTAACGGTCATCAGAAATTTTGAAGATAAACCGCAAAAATTCAGTAACACTGATAGTTTGACACCTATCGAATATGTAAGGAACCTCAAAGATTATGTCATCGAAGCTCACATTCCCAGAGAGAGAGAGATGAAGATAGTGGAGAGATATTTGATTGGAGGACCCCTCGAATGGTTTCGCGCATTTAGATACACATTCAGTAACTTTGACGAGTTTGCAGAGGCATTAATCAAACGATTTTGGTCCATAGAAGCGCAGAATTCGTTAAGAGCGGAGGTGTATTCAAGAAAATACTCCGGTACTCTTCCAACGCGGTACGCTGATTTCTTTACGAGTCAATTATCCCGCTTGAGATTTTTACAACCCCCATTATCCACGGAGCAACTTATTGATGCGATTTCTCGTATGCTGCCAGTTGAGGTGAGAAGACTAATAATTTCGTCCAACATCAGGGATTTAACCAGCATGGATGAATTACTGAGGAGGTTAGACTACACAAGTCCAATGCCTAACGTGGTGCAGAAAGGTCAAAGGCTGGAGTATAAAGAAATAAATACTGTATATATGGACCAAGTCCAACAAACTGACAAGCCAGATGAGGAGAAAACTGACAATGTAGGTCCTCACAGGAATAATCAGTTCCGAAATAACAGATCACAAGGTTACCGACCGTATCAACAGAGAAGAGGCTGGAACTATAACCGAGGAAATTATAATGGAAGAGGCAGATATTATAACAATAATGGTTATAACCGAAATTATAACAGGAATAACCAGAACCAAAACAGAAATCAGAATACTCAAGGTCAGGTTATGACACCCGATCAGTATCAGGAAAGAGAGAAGGAAAGCCAGCAATACCTGAAAGAATTACGGGAAAAAGAAGCAGACAACCAAAAGAAAAGGCAGGATGTTGTAATCGATCCTGGGCCTTCTACGAGCCAACAAAATTTTGAGGTCGGTAACACAAAAAAAAAAAAAAAACGCCGATTTCTCAACGTCAGTGAGAACCTGTAAATACATTGCCACACCACACCTAATTACGATTAATGCGATATATGAAGTGACTGATGAAGATTTGCTAGAGGAGAGGGCTATAGTTAAAGAGGAAAGACCATGTGCCTTACCCATTATTTCTGTACGGATAGATGGACAACAGTATAAAGCCCTGATGGATACTGGTGCAATTATCTCCATCATTTCAGAGGAATGTTATCAAAGTCTGCTAAGAGGAGAGAACATGACAGTTCTACCTGTTTCTACCGTCAAAGTGAGAGGGATATTCCAAGATAAGGCAGTGAAGTGCAAGATTCAAGTGTTATTGAACTTTGAGATCAATGGAAGGAATTATGAACAGATCTTCATTGTAGTGAGCAAGATCAACTTTGATATGGTGCTTGGAATCGATTTTATATCGAAGGTCGGAGCTATTATTGACATGAAGAACAGAAGTATTAGCTTTAATGATGGGTACATAATCACAGAAGAGATAGAAAAACAGGACGTGAAAAACAGTCTGGAAATAGACCTTAGGGAAGAAATTTTGAATACTATAGTTAATGAAGTGGAAAATTTAGCAGAAATACCCAGTAGAAAAACTGAAGGATTTGAAGAAATTCAGGGGGAATTTGAGGATCTGATAAAGGAATTCCAAGATATTTTCGATGAAAAGCCTGGATTGATTAAGGATTATAAATACAAGATAAGGCTGACAGATGAAACCCCTTACCAGAAGAGAATATACCCCATTCCTGAGAAATACTATCAAGAAGTACGAGGGTTAATCAGAAAAATGGAGGTAGACGGTATTATTAAAAAACAGGCGTCGTCTTATATAAACCCCATCACAGTAGTGAAGAAAAGTAATGGTCAGATACGTCTTTGTCTCGATGCCAGGACCATTAACTTGAAGATTCTTCCAGAAAACGACCGACCACCCAAGATTAGAGATCTGCTTCGAAAATTCAAAGGGAGAGCATGTTTCAGCGTTCTTGACTTGACGTCTTCATTTTATCAAGTTCAGCTAGAAGAAGATAGTATGCAGTACACTGGATTCCTATTTGACCAGACGTCATGGGTCTTTGTCCGAATGCCTTTTGGTATGGTTAACAGTGGACCAGCACTTATTCGAGCACTTGATAGTAAGCTCACTGACGAAGTGAAAGAAAATGTAATCTGCTAAATCGACGATTTAATCGTATCTTCACCCAGCGCCGCAGAACATTTAGTGCACTTGAGAAAGTTGTTCGAGAATTTACGGGAGGCCAATATCAAGGTGAATTTTGGAAAATGTCAATTCTTGAAGCAAGAAATAAATTACTTGGGGCATACTATTGATAAAGATGGATATCATCCGAACATGAAAAAGGTCGATGCGATCACGAGATTTCCAAAACCAACTAAGGTGAAACAAGTCAGAGAATTTGTAGGAGCATGCCAATTTATTAGCAGCCACTGTCCAAGATACTCGGAAATTATGGCTCCTCTGTGTGACTTACTCAAGAAGAATAACAGATGGAAATGGAGTACCGCTGCAGACGAGGCTTTTGAGAAAGCAAAAGAGATGCTCAGAAATAATGTGAAACTGGAGTACCCAGACTTTGAGAAGGTGTTCTATATTGAGTCTGATGCATCAAGAGTAGGCATTAGTGCAGTCTTATACCAGAAAGACGAGGCAGGCAACAAGCACTACATTGCGTTCACTAGTCGGAAGTTGAAGAAACACGAGGAAAATTACTTCACGACGGAGCTTGAAGCGTTAGCTTTTGTAACAGCATTGCAAGCCTGGAAGAAAATACTGCTGGGACATAAGGTCATCATTATTACTGACCATAAAGCACTACAGTTTATGCTGCAAACTGACATGTCGAGTGATAGATTGACACGTTGGGCTTTGTTCACCCAACAGTTTAACGCCACTATCGTCCACCAGCCTGGGAAAGATAACTTACTGGCTGATGCTCTATCACGTAACCCAATTAAAAATGTGCAGATACACCATGTACAATTGGAGCAAGAAGATCAAGAAACCGTTAGGAGGTTAGCCCGAATCGGTGTGTCACAGAAGAGACACGCTCCAATAAGGAAAATGTACAGGTTCCTCAAGGGTTACATGGACAATACTGATGTTGACTATGCAGTTACATGGAGAAATTCACGACACTTTGTCTTGAGTGGAGACATCGTATGCAAGTATGCTGACTCTGCGCATACAAAACTCCGAATAGTCGTGCCACCTAAACTTGTTGTCAATTTAGTGTGGGTAGCTCATCACGCAACTGGACATGCCGGTTTAGATAAGACTCTTAATACTCTTCAAGAGAGATTTATCTGGACTAACATGCGTTCCAGCATTGCCAAGGTCATTAGATCATGTGACAAATGTCAAAGAGCAAAGTATGCTTCTGCTTTATTAAAAGGAAAACCGAAGGCTATGATTCCTTCTAAGCCAAACGAACTTATGGCGACGGATATATTTGGCCCCTGTCCGAAGGGATATCAGGGTAACCAGTACCTGTTGGTTACCGTGGATGTTTTCTCAAAATTTGTTACAATGAGTCCCATGCAGAAAGCGAACACAAGGAACGTAGTAAGCAGACTGGAAAATGCTGTATTTCCTAAAGCTGGTATACCAGAATATCTACTGTCTGATCATGGAACGCAATTTACGTCCGTGGAATTTGCAGCAGACATGGAAAGGCTTGGCATTAAGCACTTATTTTCAAGCGTGCGTTACCCAGAATCGAATTCCTCAGAAAGATATATGGCTGAATTTTCGAAATTCTGTCGAATTTTCTGTCCTAATGATCATTCTGGTTGGGTGAGATTTGTACCCCTTATAGAGGAATGTCTGAACTCTACAGTGCAGGAGAGCACAGGAGAAGTGCCAATGCGACTTCATCTTGGAAGAAATCCAGAAAGGCCGTGGGATAATCTTTTCAGCCACATTCCTAGAGATCCCGACCTAGGAAGGCAGCAGAGGATTGACAAGGCGAAGGAACAACTCCAGAAAGCAGCAGAGAAACGATTGAAAAGAGTAGCTGGAAAACGTTTTGGTGCACCCTTACAAGTTGGAAATCTTGTATTATTACGCAGACCTGTCAAGGCTGATATGAGCAAGAAAATATACCCCAAATTTGGAAATGTATTCATGGGGCCGTTTAGGATTACGAACGCCTATGGAAACAACTGCTATGAACTCTACGATGATGAGAATAATGTCATTTACGGCAAGTTCAATGCTGGAAATTTAAAAAGATACTATCCTAGAGTAAGCCAGTTATAATTCAATTTCGTGTTCAAGAGAGTTGAGGTACTTGTAACACTGAGTTTAAAAACAATTTGCAACTGTTTTTAAAACGTGGTGGGAGGAGAATGCCCCCGTAATTGAATTATATAGAGACCACGGTGGCTATTTTGGAAATTATAGCGAAAGTTATGGCTGTCATAGTTATGACGTGGGTAGTCATGACGTAAGCACGGATGACGCAGACGATATGCCAGCAGGCTACTTGAGCTGAGATTCTCAGTGACGTCAGCATTTATTCGAGAAGGATCCGAGATGTACGACGCAGTCGCGAGAAACGTGGAATTCTGCTGAGGAAGAAATTATGCTATTGGAGGGGAGACTTAAACCAATGAACGATAGTCTAAAGGAAGACGGAGATTGCTGAAACTATGGTATTTTTATTACTTTTTGGAATGCAGAATTGTGGAAATCCATTTGCAGTAGAGGCATTGTTCTGGAATTTTGGTGAAATTTATTTTCAGTTTTTGAATTATGAAAATCCGTCATGTATTGACGAAGTTGGAACTTCTAGCGATGACGTAGTAACACGCGATGGAAGGGATAGATACGCCCCTCATGAAGTTCATAAAAGGCCTTGCGCAGAAGAGAGGAGCCTCATTCGCTCATTCTCAATTGTGAGATTTCAAATAGTCATTTCAGTGAAACGTCGAGTGAGACTATTAGTGAAAAAGTCGTCTTTGTAACGCGTGGCGAAGCCACTAGTCGAACATACAAGCAGTGCAGGTTTACTGTGAAGTAAATCTAGGTGAAGTTGAAACGACACTTATAACGCTTCTACAAGAATAGCTGTGAACAGTTAGCGGTCGCCTATAAGCTAATTCTCTTGTGCATTGCTACAGTAAGGACTGTAGAAAAGCTGAACAATTTCGAGGAAGTATTTTGGAAGTTATTGACAATATTAGACGACTGACAAAAGTGATTTTCTCGCCACAGGAGAAACACTTTTTGTATAGCCAGACTCTACGCTACGGCTGACAGGGCTAGTGAAATAGGGAGGCTTCAGATTGCTTTTGTGACACAACACTGCAGTATAATGGAGCAATTTAATAAGGCAGTTTGTTCTTCTAATACTATTACCGAAGAGAAAATGGAAGGCTAAAGGACTTAATGCAATTGGGTCATATTTCAACGGAGTAAAATAGCAACATGGAACTTCGCTAATTGCTATTCCATACAAGCGAACATGTGGTAAATAACCATCTATACCCATGTTTCGTGAGTAAAGGCTGAATACTATCAAACAGCAATAGAAATGATTTCATACTTTTTGAATATGAATATTTCTTCGGAAATTTATACAAAAACTTCATGGCGATTGTCAACTGGAACTTCAGGGATTTTTCAAGAGAGGTCAGGGTTGTCCCGACTCACAAAGAAGATTATTGCCGGAAGGATGTCGTTCGTCTTCGTGAAGCAGTTCGATTCTTCAATGGTGCTGTTTCTGGTTTCGAGGATGGAGCTCAGCTTTAACTTGGTGAAATGGATCCATCAACAGTCTTCTTTGGGGAATTTTCCTCTGGAACGTCAATCGGCAGATAAGGTAGTCGTGAACGTTTATTGTATTTGAGTTTCTTAGCAATGTTTGAGCAACCATTTTTCCTATATTTTTGTCCTCATGTATTTTGCCCGATATTCTTGTTTGAGATTCCTATTCTCAGTACACCTTGATGAGTTATGCCTTTTTCGACGTTTTATTAAGACATTGTGATGTCATGGGCACAGTTAAATGATTTTGAATCAGTTGAGACTGATATTTAGATTTTTCAGTAATTTGCTTATTTTTGTAGTCTCGATTTGACTGTAAGTTAATGATTTTTATGGCAGATTTAAATTCAGACAGCGTGTCACTTTATTAAAGTAATTCTACCCCAGTTTAATTACTTTGAACAATTTTCTGTCATCATCAAGAAGGAAGAACATTTAAATGATTTTAGAGCGTTAAAATCCAGTACGTTGTCGACGATCTTGGAAATACTAGTCGTTATTTGAATTGATTGCAACACAGACATTTATCGTCAGTCATGAACGACCATTGCATCTTAGGCAATTTTGTGAAAGATGAACATTAATTATGAATTATTGAATGCATTAAATTCGTGAAACTTGTGTTAGGTTTTTTTTCTCATATAGAGATTTATATAATGATGTTTGCATTCCCCAGTCTAATTGGATTCTATTCGACTATTTGCAGTTAGTCGCACTTTGTTTGATGATAGTATTTTTATACTACAATTCTTTTAAGATGTTAATCTTAAATTTTGATAGACCAGACAGGCGTATATAAGCGTATTCACTATTAAATTTGTTTGTGATTGGCAAATTTTTATTTCATTTCGATTCATGAATGAAATCCACGAAGTTTAAATGACAACAGTTTTGAAACAATTATTGATATAAGAATTTTTAAGTGGAACTATGAATGTATAATCGATAGTGCAGCGGACATGTTGAAAGTCGCTGACGTATAATGCCCTTAAATAAATGAAGGAGATTCCCACAGTAATTAATGATGATAAAGATTGTATTAGGGGAGTTTTTTGTAAATGCTGTGGATGATTTTAATGCCATATAGATTAATATATGATGAATTTTGGGCTATTTTGAATGCAGTTTGTGCATTATTTTGTAAGCGAAGTATTTTCCGCTAGAGTGTATGGTCATAGTTCGTTGAAAATTAATCAAGTGAATATACTGTTATAATTAACAAGAGTTTGAAAGAATTTGAGATAAGATTTTGAATGAAGATTACAGTCACAAATAATTAAAATTATTACAACCTTTATTAAACCAGATTGTGACATTTACATGTATAACTAACCTTCATTGGTCGATTATATTAAACACGATTTTGAATTTACCAACCAGATAAAACATGTGGTTCAATGTATTTCTTAAATTATTAATTTAAATAATTTAAATGTTGATAGTGTTAATAATAAATGTAAATATCTTTGACAATAATGTGGAACGAAAGTAATGTTAAAGGCGTGTTTAAAATTTTTGTAATTATTTTCGACAATATTATAAACAATTTCTAATTGTTATAAATAATTTATGTGATTTTGTTATAAACATTTAAGAGTGTGTTTGATACTCTAAACTATGCTTTTTAAACATTTGGATGATAACTTAACAAGTTTAAGTAATGTTAAAATAATCCAGTGGGATGGAAGTTAAGCATTTGAAAGATTTGCGTCAATATGTATGAGTTGTCTTGTAGACATTTAAAGCTTTAAAAGGAGCTGAATTCTTACGCAAGTGTGGGGAGAGGAGTGCGCCCCATTTGACAGGTGTGAGCCAGGTTAAAGAGTAGACCAGCCGGCCAGACATCTGGTTACAAGCGGGTGAGGTCGATACTCCGGCCTTGTGCCTATTAATAAAGGTGTTATGTTTATTGAAAGAAACCAAATGCTCTATATATGTCGTACCCTGTCTTCCTCATCCAATCCAAATGTGTTATAAAATGTTACGTTATTTTGAGCTCATGGGAGCTAACATACTGTTAGATAAATTTGCAAGTCCTTTAGGAGGACGTAGTCAGATTGACATAGGCTACTGATAGCCACGTTTATTTTGTTGAGTTGTGAAAATCATACTCTTTATTTGAAAATAAAGCTTTTGTACAGTTCAAAGTTCTCGTCTTCGGTCTGGTTCATTTTTAAATGTCATGGTGAAGGTTATTGTGAGAGCATACTTTAAGGATCCTGTTGTCAACCCAATCCCCGAGATATTTATAAGAGGTAAGTAAAAGTAAGTATGTAACCCCGTCTATTTTGGTGTGTTCCACAATAATTTTTCTTGGTAACTTCTGTGTTCTAACCTCGGTAGTATCTGTCAGTGCCATTTTCATTGATGTAGCTGAGCTGGTGCGATTGATTGTTGGCAATCCGATTGAGGGGGCGGATATCTGACAGCCTACTATCCGGGTAAACGGGGACAGTACCTTCTTGAAGGCCACGGCCGCCTCCTTCCCTCTTCCTTTCCTATCCATCCTGACCATCCATTACCTTCCCTCATGAGGCCCCTGTTCGCTTTGCAGGTGAGGCCGCCTGGGCGAGGTGCCAATCACACCTCACCAGTTGTATCCACTCCGATTAGATATTCCCAGCTCTAGGACACTGCCCGTAGACGCGGTAGTGGTGAGTTCCCTCGCTGAGTCCGTGGGTTCCACCAACCTGGAGGGTAAACGACTAAGAAAGAAAATAAGTTGCATTTACAAGTGGGCCTATGTAATTTTTTGATGTGTAACATCTTTCCGCTCGGTTGCTGGATAGTTTTGTGGGAGTGATTTTGAAAATTGGGGACGGAAGTGGATCGGAACGATCGAGCTGGCAGTGGTGGATCGAACGGAAGTATGCACTGCCCGATCGATCGATCCAGCGGGCAGTGGTACGTGAAACAATTAGCGCGCGGTGTCGGAAATTGATACCATGACGTACTCTCGCCCATGTGGAATGTATATGACATACTGAACGGAAAACGCTCATGCGAACTCTGGTGTCAAGTGATTGAAACAAATGACATAGTACATGTTTGAAGTCTTCGTATCAGTACTTAAATGGTAAAATGCCTTAATATCAAATATTGTAAGTAGTCGGCATTGCCGGTATTATGTTTCTGCACAATGGCTATTCAAATATTAACCCACATAACGGTAATGCAGTCATCAATATAATATAATCGTTGTGGTTATACGAGAATTGAGCAAGCCTTCACGAACTATTACTGAATACATTCTCTTTACTCACAAGAGGGCCAATTCATAAGGCATTTTAAACTCAATTTCAGGCAGGAACATTATCGAAACAAGCAAAATATAAATGAAACTTTATTCCATAATGCAGTATTATTGGAATTTGGAAATAAGTCACCATCTTGTGCACAATATTTTCGTCGTCGAAATAGCCGTGGGGTTAGTGCTTATGACTGTGAATCTAGAGATCTTGGGTTTGAATCCCGGACGGGGTAGATATTTTTGCCAGCAGATTATCATTTTAAACGATATTTATTATATCAATATGACTCATTTTAACAGGATCCATATGAAATTACGTGTTGGTCTGTGAATGAAGAGGACCTGTTTATAAGGAATTTAAGGTTATGAGCGGTGTCGCGTCTATTAATCTAGTTGATCCATATCGTATTCTTTATTTAGGCTAGTGCTGGTGGAAGCTACAAATCATCTAATAAAATGAGTTCCGTATTATAAACTACAATATCTGTAAAACACTCCCTTTTACAATAGATTAATATTTGTGCCAATAACGGTATAAAATACCGGTGTATCAACAATTTCACGTGAGGTTTCTTCTATCTCAGATGTTACACATCATATGCGACTACTGTAAGGCTCGTAATTTTTTTCAAGTTATATTTTTGCATATCTCATTAATTGGAAATATTTTGTTTTAACCGACTGTAAAGTTAGAATATCATTGCGTATCGAAGCTAAAAGCTTTGGCATAATTTGATTCATCTTGAAATCATATTTAAGCTTCTGACGAAAACATTAGATTTACACAAATTCTTTCATACGGTAATTAAATACGCTATACCAAAATGTAAATTTTACAATAGTCTAATATTTCGAAAATTTGTGTTCGAAAAAACATTACAAATTTTTACAACTCTCTAAAAAATTGTTTTAAATCATACGTAGTCTATCAAAGGCTATTACAGTAAATTATGGGTCTTCCAAAAGTAAAATATTTTAGAATACCGGTACCGTACAATAAATATCTGACTTAAAATGGCTAATATTACGGATTTTCTTTTTCAAATTCACAACACAGTTTCAAAAAGATTTTATCTTTTCTTTATTTTAAATTGTCAACATTTATTTCAGGGGGAGTACTCCCGGACCCCCTTCTAAGCTGGGAGTCTTCTGGCGGGTCCCCCATAATCTTGGCTTAAATCCTGCCCCGGGGAAGGCAAGATGCTTTTAACTTCGTCTACGTGTTTGGCGTGTCAGAAGGCAGTCTAATAAGAGGCGAGGCTAGGATATGGACTTCACATCCGCTGTACGGCTGACTGTTCAGTTGTGTTTACAAATATTAACGGACTAAAATTGCAAAATTGTAATGAATTTACTGTTTGGGGTATAATGTGCGATCAATATCATCTAATATTCTCATTTATGTAAATAATAATAATAAATTATAATAATAATTGTACCATCCGGCCAAAGCTTTGTATGCAGCGGAATGTCTCGCCATGAATAGTAAAGGCATAATGGAGAAACTGGAGACCAAGGAAAGGAAGATTTTGAGGAAAATCCTTGGTCCAGTCAAAGAGCACGGCGAGTTCCGATGACGCCACAACCAAGAGTTGTACACACAATTAGAGAAAATAACTTACGTGATGAGGAAAAGGAGGTTTTCTTTCTATGGATATATAACCCGTTAGAAATCAACACGGCTATCCAGCCGAAATGTTGTTTTTCTCCATGAGAAAAAGGCAAAGGGGGCCTGGTTCAGTAAAGTAGAGAAAGATCTGTTGGAGATTGGGATAACATGTGAAGATATCCAGGAGCGTGGCCCTCTAAGGGAAAAACTTCAAAACATCGAAGTTTTCAACCTAAGCCGAAACTAAAAACCGGGAAGGCGTGGACGACGGTGAGAAAAGTGCAACATCGATTGCGAATGAAAGAGTACTGGGCCAACATTAAAATGCAGACGAAACAGTTGACATGACGTGGTACTTAGTTGGGCGTAACGAAGCAAGAAGAAGACTTGTATAACTTACAGCTTTTAGTCGACAAAACGTTTCTAATTGGATTTTTTTTTGTCCTTTTAGTTTTGAATTACCTAATTTCCAACGCATCTGATTTTTAGCATTCAATAGTCCTGCACCCCACCCTCCAAGATCATATTTGCAGAAGAGAGGGTCTGCAAGAATCACTCGACACAACTGACCCATTCCTAGGAACTGTACATCTTCACTCAAGAAGCAGTGGTAGGTAGTTCTTTTATCTCCGAAATTGTGTTAATGAATACCACTCGAGGTTGTCAGTTCTGGTAAATCATCGATCACGAAGTCGTCTTGCTGCACCTGTTCAAACTTATTACATAATAGCACCTCGCGGGTGGCCTCACGCGTTGTGACGACAACGAACCTTGCGGTGACAAGAGAATCTAGCCTATCATTCCATTATTTGCATCGATTTGAAACGGGTATGGAAAACCATTTGACAGATAGCCGAACCCTTCTGCTTCCCAGGTTCATGGATAATTTCCCCTATGCCCATTCACAAAGCGTGTTGGAACTTGTTAGTTGGCTTGATGACTTTTGTCTACTTCTTCTCCCAAAATCTCTTCGTGAACTCACTGTGTTGCTTCTTGCGTTCTTCTGCCCATCTTGTACCAACTAGTCCTGCTACTAGATTTCACCCTAAACGTGTGCTTATTTACAGAGGTTCTGAATGTTTCTCGGTTTTTCGTTATGTTCTCTCCGATATTTATCTCATTGAGGTTCCCCGTTGTTTCCTCCCGCCAATTTATCCTCGATTTTTTTGTATTATATTGAATAATTTCTTTGTTACGGTAGTCCATTGTTGTCCATCCTAAATATGTGCCTAAAAATTTCAGTCGTCTCCTAAGTAGGCCTACAGTGTTTGTGAAACTGTCTGTGAGATTATAGAGATCTTCAGTTCGTCTTTTGATCCAATCTATCTATCTAATATATAAAAGCGAAAGTCTGTATGTATGTATGTATGTATGTATGTATGTATGTATGTGGGTTGGTTCCGTATACAAATCTACACCGTTCCACCAATCTCAACCATATTTTGCATACACATAGTTTAGGACCCAGAAGGAACCGCTGGCTACATGAATTTTCGATTGTCTTTCTCATTCTTCTGATTTCGGTCCTTTTGTACATAAGCAAAGGCTAATATCAAGTCATAAAATATACTCATGAAGGAATGGCAAGGCAGATCATTTCCATGGCAACATAGCTCAAGTCGAGACACGGCCGACTGGATACGAGTTGCGCTCTGCACTACCGGAATAGAAAATGAGGATCATTACTTGAAATCCCGTTAGTTACTCAACTGCTCACACAGCACTGTCAACCGAGTATAGCATAACAAAGACTTGACACTATATTTATATATATAATTCTTCGACACGTGTGTATGTGACTGAACTCCTTCTAAACGACTGAACAGATTTTGATGGAATTTGGTATGTATATTAGGGTGGGTCCATGTATGGTTTAGATTCACAATCTGACCCGGTAGGTGGAATGAACACAATTTTAGAACCACAATTTACACACAATTTTAGAACCACAATATACAGTCAAAAACAGTCGTCATGGAAACCACTAGCCTTGGCCTTCGTGAAAGCTGATGTCTTTGGACGGTTTGTCTCTGCACGTTAGAGCCACCTGGTCACAACCTGTGCAACTACCGCCATAACATACACTCCGCCCGTGGCGAAAAGTTGTGTTTTATACCTAAGGTGGCAGTGATGTCGAATTCTACTGTTTGTCTCTGCACGTTAGAGCGTTTCAAAGTCCCGTATGCGTTCATATACCATTCATCCGATTGCCATGAAACTTGGGTGATATGTTGAGTGAGCTCCAGGGAAGGTGTTTGGCTTAGTAAATCCATTTCACAATAGATAGCGCACGAATAGATTCAAAAAATGAGCGACGACGCGCGAAGCGTTTCAAAAAGTCCCGTATGCGTTCAAATACCATTCGTCCGATAGCGATGAAACTTGGGTGAGATGTTGTGTACACTCCAGGGAAGGCTTCTGGCTAAGTAAATCAATTTCACATTAGGTAGCGCACGACTACATTCAACAAATGAGTGACGACGCGCGTAGCGTTTCAACAAAATCCCGTATAAGTTTATATTCCATTCATAGATTGAGATGAAACTTTGATGAGTTGTTGTGTACACTTAAGTGAAGGCTTCTAACTTAGTAATCCATTTCACAGGAGGTTGCGCACGAGTAGATTCAACAAATGAGTGGCGACGTGCGAAGCGTTTCAGCAAAGTCCCGTATGCGTTCAAATACCGTTCGTCCGATAGCGGTGAAACTTGGGTGAGATGTTGTGTACACTTACGTGAGGGTTTCTAAGTAAATACATTTCAGAGGAGGTTTCGCACGAGTAGATTCAACAAATGAGCGACGACACACGAAGCGTTTCAATAAGGCCCCGTATGCGTTCAAATACCATTCGTCCGATTACGATGAAACTTGGGTGAGATGTTGTGTACACCCTACGGAAGGTTTCTGGCTTAATAAATCCATTTTACAATAGGTAGCGCTCGAGTAGATTCAACAAATGAGTGACTGCACGCGAATCATTGCAACAAATTACCGTATGCGGCCATATACCATTTATCAGATTGCGATGAAACTTTGGTGAATTGTTGTGTACACTCCAGGAAATGTTTCTGTCTTAGTAAATCCAGTTTTTAATAAGTAGCGCCCGAGGAGATTCAACAAATGAGCGACGGCGCGCGAATCGTTTCCACAATGTCCCGTATGCGGTCATATATCATTCATTCGATTGCGATCAAACCTTGGTGAATCATTGAGTACACGCCAGAGAAGGTTTCAGGCTTAGTAAATCTATTTACAATAGGTAGCGCATGAGTAGATTCAACAAATGAGTGACGGCACGCGAATCGTTTAAAGAAACTCACTTATGCGTTCATATGTCATTCATCCGATTCCGATGAAACTTTGATGTGTTGTTGTGTACTCGCCAGGGAAGGTGTTCAACTTGGTAAATCCATTTTACAATATTGGTAGCGCACGAGTTGATGTAACAAATGAGTGACGATGCGCGAAGCGTTCCAACAAAATCCTGTATGCGTTCATATACTATTCATCGATTGCGATGAAACTTTGATAAGTTGTTGTGTACACTTACGTGAAGCTTTCTAGCTTAGTAAATCCATTTCACAGTTGGTAGAGCACGAGTAGATTCAACAAATGAGTGACAGCGCACGAATCATTTAAACCAAATCCCGTATGCGTTAAATGCCATTTATCCGTTTGCGATGAAACTTTGGAGAGTTGTTGTGCACGCTCCAACGAATGTTTCTAAATTAGTTAATTCAATTTACGATAGTTTCGAGGCAGTTAACAGAAATTGAAAAAAATATTGTGTATCCAAAAGCACTTCAAGAAACAAAGTTACAACACTTTCTTTGATTGGCAGGACAACGTCTGCCGGGTCAGCTTGTCTACTATATATTTGTCAAATACCACTCACTCACTCACTCATTCATTCATCACGAAATCTCAGAAACCACCGAACGGAATGGAATGTAATTTGGTATGCAGCTTCCACAAGGGCCGCAAACGCCCACTAAGAAAGGATGTTTGGATATGCAGGTTCTAAAAGGGTGTTAAGGGGCTAGACCTGCATTTCATTGAATAGCAATATCTCCCGATTGGTTTCATTGGGAATGTGATACTCGGCATATAAACTCATCATTAAAAATAAGAAGACACGTGTCTGAGGGTTTTTCGATGTGGTGTATATTATGAGGAGAAAGGGGTGAAAAGTGGGGGTTGAAAGATTCCTAACGGAGCGTGTATCTCTTAAACGACATAGGCGAGGAGTTTGAAACTCAGCGGAAAAAACAGCATAAAAATAAGTAAATAGGTGTTTGACCGTTTCTTCATAAATCCAATTTAAGGGGCCCATGGGGAGGGGTGAAATTCTGGGGGGAAAAACAGGAAAGAAAGTGTCCTAACTGATTGACTGACTGACTCACTCATCAAACTCAGGAGGAAAAAACTGCTTTAAAGTAAGTAAATAGCTGTTCGACAGTTTTTTCATAAATCAAATTTAAGGGGTTCATGGGGAGAGGTGAAATTTTGAAAAAAGAAGATTGAAAGAAAATGTCTTGA
Organism: Meconema thalassinum; assembly: GCA_946902985.2. Lineage (NCBI taxonomy): Eukaryota > Metazoa > Arthropoda > Insecta > Orthoptera > Tettigoniidae > Meconema > Meconema thalassinum. The sequence goes on from OX336391.1 coordinate 560,931,667, forward strand.
CTCGCTCACTCATCCACTCATCATCGCCCAGCCAAAATTATTGAAGTTAGAAACATGACAGTTTGGGGAAATGTTCGTTGTATGTCAAAAACGTACACTAAGGGAGGATTTTTGGATATTCGGGTTCTAAAGGGGTCTTAAGGGGGTTAAACCTGCATTTCATTGAATAACAATATCTCACGAGTGGTTTCATTTGTGGATGTGATACTCGGCATATTAACTAATCATTAGACATAAGCAGACATGTGCCTAAGGGTTTTTCGATGTGGTGGATTATTATGAGGTGAAAGGGGTGAAAAGTGGGGGGTTGAAGGATTCCAAACGGAGCGTGTAGGCAGTGGCGGCTCGTGAATTTCACTGAGGGTGGACTCAACCGTTTAAGATGTAAACCGCTTTTTGTGATGCTTTTCCAGTAATTGACCGAGATGATTTCATACATGAATTGTGTTTTTTCTTCTCACATATTTTTGAAGCTCGATTTCCTTATTTCTTTTGGACTAAGCACTATTGTTTTTAAGAAGTAACAAAGGTATTAAAAATATTTTCTCCCAGTCACTGGAAAAGGAAGAATACCGGACCCTGCTGAGGAGTCTATCAGGGTCGCAAATTCCCAACCTCACTAGCCACGAGCCCTTGAGGGTGTATCCCCACCCCAAGGGTTCACAACTAGTCCTAGTGAGACTAGGAGGGTTGGAGACAATTGTACCCCAGCAGAGGCGGTTATTATTTCCACTTGTGCTGAGCTCTTCTTTGTCATCTACCTGTCGACCTCCATTAGTCGGCTATTGTTCTCTTCCAACCCGGATAGCATTAGAGCATCCAAAGTCTAGGGAGCCATTCATTTTCCTGCCGTAACTTAGCCTCATATCATCTATCCTGATACCCTCATTCTTCGAGGGGTCAGCCCTCTTCTTTTAGTTTCGTAACATTTAATGCCTTCTACAAAAGGCCTTAAAGGAGGCAGGGTTCTTGAAGCTCCACCACACGAGGTGCACCCTGGATAGGGCTACACCTTCAAGAGCTCAGCTTTTGAGCTCGGGAGTTTGCGACCGTGATGTGTTCCAGAGCGAGATCCATTTTCCCCTTTTTGCATTGACTTTGGGGAGGACCCTCTCCTCTCTCCCTTTTCTACCTGCCTTTAATGGCTCTAGTAGTTTCCAAGTACCTCAATACTCATTATTCGAAAATTGATTCTTGTTATAAGGGGATGAACAGCAAGGTTATCTGCCCTTCGAAGATGGAGGGCATTTCTTTTCCGTCATTTATTTCCCTTATTCGTTTCTTTCTTTCATTATTGTCGTTTTCTTCTTCTAGTACATGAGTTAGTTGTAAGTCAGTAATTAGTTAAGCCTAGCTGTAGATTTCATTTCATCATAATTTCTCACCATCACCTACTGTCGACCAAAGTATTATGTGCATTCGAGTTTGAAGGTTGTTTGTGAAGTAACCAATAGACCTACATAAAATCCAATAACATCATCATTTTCGTCGTACTATTTTACGTTAGTTCAGGTAGGTTTGGAATTTTTAATTTATATTTTAATATTTTTATCGCAGTTGGAACACAAAAAGTGCACGTTTTTAAGCGTGTTTCAACCATGCGTCACATTTAAGAATTATTATCTCAAAAACCCGTCATCAGATCGAATCCAAATTTTAACACAATATACATTGGAATGTTGTATAACTGATTTATTAATTTCAAAATTTTGTGTGTCCAAGAAACAAAGTTGTTATAATTTTTGTAAGGTAACTTTTTCTCGGCTCGGGGTGGTTGGAAAATGTAGTTCTTGGTTGCGTTGTAATCGTTATACATCAAAAAGTTATGCTGTATGACTGTGAAATACGTAAATTAATTCACTTATTTTATATCGGTTTGTATTTGTGCGAGGAAATAACACATGGTCAACCAGCTAGCCGCTCCGGGAAAAGCTGTACAGCGTTGCCGAAATGGTGCCCACACGCATCATGGCGCGTCTCGCTCGGAAGTGATGGGCTCCATCTCAGCCACGCTGTACTGCTTTTCCCGGGGCGGCTAGCTGGTGAACCATGTGTTATTTCCTCGTACAAATACAAACCGATATAAAATAAGTGAGTTAATTTACGTATTTCACAGTCATACAGCATAACCTTTTGATGTATAACGATTACAACGCAACCAGGAACTACATTTTCCAACCACCCCGAGCCGAGAAAAAGTTACCTTACAACAATGATAACAACTTTGTTTCTTGGTCATACACATTTTTTAAATTAATAAACCAGTTATACAACATTCCAAAGTATATTGTGTTAAAATTTGGATTCGATCTGATGACGGGCTTTTGAGATAATAATTCTTAAATGTGATGCATGGTTGAAACACGCTTAAAAATGTGCACTTTTTGTGTTCCAACTGCGATAAAAAAATCTAAACCTACATGAAATAACGTAAAATAGAACGACGAAAATGTTGATGGTATTGGATTTTATGTAGGTCTATTGGTTACTTAACAAACAACCTTCAAACTCGAGTACACATAATATTTTGGTCGACAGTAAACCACTAAGGGTAGATGACCTAGATATTTCACCCCTTTAAACAACAATTATCTCCATCATTGAGGGTGTATCGATATCTAAGGTGGGGGCGTGGTGGCGCAGTGGTCAAGCTGTATGCCTCTCACCAAGGCGGACCGGGTTCGATTCCCGGTCACTGCATGTGAGATTTTCGATGTGAAATGCCATGTCCTGTGGTTCGGATTCCACGTAAAACGGAGGTCCCGTGGCTTATGATTGCGAGATTAACGGTCACGTTAAACTACAAGCTTCCTTCGATATCTAAGGTGCACCGTGCCTGGTGGGACAACACACACCCTACCTCCTTTATGGCCTCTTGAGAAGGCAGAAAAAAGGGCAAAATGAGGCCTGATCCTGTAAAAATTAGGGCATCAGGAAATAAAAAGACAAGAGCCAATTAAGGCAGGGAAATGAAAAACATCCCAGGCCTCCGATACCCTATTAACGTTGGGGTAAGAGTTGACATGAAAGATATAAGAGAGGAGTTCAGCTCAAGGAAACTCAGCTGTGATCCCATAGTCGCCAACCCACATCCCACTAGTTGTAACCAATTTGATAATAATTTATGTGATCTGAAGTTCTCAGGAAGAAAATGAAGACTACAAGCAACTGAGCGATCAGAAGGTAACAATTTGCTTCCTCTCTTGTCACCTTCTCTGGAAATGCCACGTAACCACTTCTCACGCAATGAATTCTCCGATTGTATCTCATGAAATTCCCCGGTATTCTAACTTGCCCAGTTGTGATTTACAAAAGGGCACGCAGCAGTACTACATTATAAAATCATTCAGAATACATTCCAACTTCGCCATTAACATCAATACAAAACTTATGTCTGCCACAGTGACTTGGTGCTGCTTTCTAGCGCCAATATTTGGAAACGAGGTTGTACGCAGACGGCCGTGGTACGCATATCCCCAATGCCGTAATCGATGAATGGGCAGGCAGTGGCTGCATCAGACTCAAGATGACTGAGTCCACACACTTCGTGACGTAGCGCGTGAGAGGATGGACAGGGGATAACTGAAGGTATTCGTTGCCATGGCAACGAAAATAACAAAGCGGGCGATTTTTGATGAGTCCTCACGAGCATCCGGTGCGCTCTACCGACAAGGAGAGGAACTACACACATTCTGTCACGATGGCAAAACATTAGTTGCGAGGAGAGAGAACATCATGGCTGATGAGGAGGGAGGAGGGTGGGAGGGCGGCGTCCTTGAGTCCAATATCACCGGCCGCCCCTGCGTGTAGGCCTATCTCTTAAACGACATAGGCGAGAAATTTGAAACTCAGCGAAAAAAAAAAGCTTAAGAAATAAGTAAATCGGTGTTCAACCGTTTTTCCATATATTAATTTAAGGGGCCAATGGGGTGTGGTGAAATTTTTGGGGAATAAAGGAGAGAAAGTGTCCTAACTGACTGACTAACTCACTCACTCATCAAACTCAGGGGAAAAAGACAGCTTAAAAAATAAGTTAATTGGTGTTCGAGCGTTTTTTCATCAATCCATTTTAAGGGGACCATGGGGAGGGGTGAAATTCTGGTAAAAATAATTGAAAGAAAATGTTCTGTCTGCCTCACTCACTCATCACGCCCAGCGAAAATTATTAAAGTTGGAAACATGAAATTTTGGGAATAAGTTCGCTGTGTGTCGAAAACGTCAACTAAGGATTGATTTTTGTTTATTCGGGTTTTAAAGAGGTGTTAAGGGGCTAAACGTGCATTTCATTGAATAACGATATCTCATGAGTAGGGATAGGAAAAATTCGCGATTGCGAATTTCGCGAATTTTTAAATGAAGTAATACACAAGTGGTAATATGTTTTAATAACCCTAAAATTGGTAAAAAGAATGGTTTTTCAACTCGCGAATTTTCGCGAATTCGCATGAAAACGCGAATTTTAGCCGATTTTTCGTTTTCTTCTTTGTTTGAAAATCCTCCCTTTTAGGGACAGGAAAGGGAAGTAACAGTTGATGAATTTTTCGAAATGTCTTCAAACGAAGTGCGTGTGTTTATTACAACTATTAAAGTCGACTGAAATCGATCTTAAAAATTCGATTATATAGAGTTTCCTCTCGACGCTTCGTGATCGATCTTTAAGTTGCAAGTTCCATGACAAGGAACAGCTGGTCAGTGTGTAAAAAATGCATGACGATCGCGATATCGATTGATCACACTCCTTACGGAAAGATCGGAAACTTAACGGTAGATAGCGGGCCGCGCATTCTGCATACAGCGATTTCTATCTATCTGGGCGGTTATCCTAGTTACTACTCAACGCGTGGCGTCATAAAGCGCACCTTTTATTAGACGTGAATATAGCTACAACTTGGCGTTGTTTCTTTGTGGGTTTAAGTGAGTTTAAGTTTGGAATTTTATCGGGCATTAAAATGCCAAATAGTAAAATTAGTGCGGCCAACCGGGCTTTCCAGTACCGTCATCAAGGATTTTATTCCAGTGATAAAAGTACGGTTATGTGCAAGTTCTGCAATTGTCAGGTGGCTTGGGAAAGAAAGGATTCAGTACAAAAGCATCTAAATTCGGCAAAACATATATCAGCTGCAACGTCCCGACGCAAGGATGGCGAGAAACAACAAACTTCAATTTCTTCTTGCTTCAGTAGTGTTGCCAAGAAGAAGATCACTGCTGAGTATTTTGGCAAACGCATAACAGAAACATATCTGAAAGCCAACATACCTCTGCATAAATTGGAAAATGAGCACATGAAGTCACTCTTTGGTGAATTTATCGAGGGTAAGTTTATTTAAATTCTAAAATGCTGTGAATAAATTTTAACAATTGTTTAGGCCATGTAACAGCATAGGCCTAAGTTTTAAATACATTGCTTTGCCACTGTAAGTAATTATCCAAACTCCACTTATAATTTTAACTCAAAAATAACAATGTTGCTAAAAACTCTTCAATGCTTAAGTCCCCATTTACAAATATGTAAATATGCTGATTGTTCCAGGTGCTGGTGATATTCCATGTACTCGAGTGCTGAGGGATAAATATGTTCCTATAATGAGAATGGAGAGGGAAGCCAAACTGAAGAGCCAGCTTAAGGATAAGCCCGTTGCTTTGTTCTGTGATGAAACTACAGATAAAAGAGGAACATGTGTTTTCGTCATATTATTTAAAATTTTGGAAGCCAGTGACTCCTGTAACATCATTGTCGGTGATGTGCATACTTTGGAGACAGCAGATGCAAAATCATGCTCAAGAGCTATATTGGACACTTTGAGGAAATATGACATTGCTCTCGGTAATGTAATGTCCCTGGTATCAGACTCTGCTCGCTACATGGTTAACTGTTTTGATACTATGTGTAATTTGCTGGAAGATGATGTCTTGGTCATTCAGTGCTGGGCTCATAAACTGAATTTAATAATGAACACTCTTGGGAAACATCTGCCACAGCTGCAGAAAGCGGTGTCAAAAGTAAAGATGGCATTCCTCAACACAAGGAAGAGGAAGCATCTGTTCAGGAAGTATCTGGATGGCAAGTATCCAGATCAAAATGTGTCACTGTTTCCTGAACCAGTCTTAACCAGGTGGTCTTCTTGGTTTCACTCTGTAGTGTACCTCTCAGAGTACTTGAAAGACATCGTACAATTTATGAATGAAGTAGTAGGGACTGATAACTCTGGTGTTGATTTTCTCAACAATGTTTCACATGATGAAATACTTGAGATTCACGTACAGGCCATGTTCATTAAAGAATTTGGCACCAACATCACTCAACTCATCACTTCATTAGAAGGTCAGTCTTATCCAACTGTTCACCTTCTAGATGGACATCTACGAAGAATTCAGCAAGCCCTTGAACTTGCTGGTTCTGGAAATTACGGTACCAACATTAAGGAGTTGTTGGAGGGTTGTGGAAATCTCTCAAAAAGAGGGAAAATGCATTCAGCTTTAGTAAACGCTGGGTCACATGCTCTCACAAAATTAATCAGCTTGAGATCTGTAGACCCTGGGAACAAGTTTTATAAAAATGTGTGTGTGTTTGATCCAGCTGAAATAGTGCCAATGAACGTTAATGAGGATCTTTCAAAGAAGATTAAGAAGTTGCCATTCTGTGGAACATTAGAAGAAAGTGAGGTGGTAAGAGGATACAAAGAACTGCAAACTTTGATCAAGAAGCAGATGCACGACAGGACCAGGACCAAGATAGACATCGTTGGAGTTTTGCAAGGAATGACAATTGCATTTCCAAAGTTCGCAGAATCTGTGTTAAAGACCATTTGGATGCCCTGTTCAAACGCTGATTGTGAACGGTTTTTTTCAGCTTACACTAGCACGTTAAGTGATATGCGTCACCGTTTGACACAAGTAAATTTGGATCTTTTCACTGAAGTGTACTTTGAAGGATGAACTGTGAAATGTGTCGTTAGTGTACAGTATCTGAAGTGTACTTTGAAGGATGAACTGTGAATTGTGTAGTTAGTGTATATAGTATTTTGTATAGTTAGTGTATATAGTATTTTAATATTCAATGCTTACTATCCATGAATTAAAAATATGCCGCCTAAAGCATGTCATTTTGAAAGTACCGAAAAGTGCAATTGAAAACACCAAATTTTCCACTTTAAAATACCGCTTTCTTCACTTTGAAATCACCGAAAAATTCCTATCCCTACTCATGAGTTGTTTCTTTGGGGATGTGATATTCGGTATATAAACTAATCATTAAAAATAATCAGACATGTCTAAGGGTTTATCGATGTGGTGTATATTATGAGGTGAAAGGGGTGAAAATTGGGGGTTGAGGGATTCGTAACGGAGCGTGTATCTCTTAAACGACACAGGCGAGAAGTTTGAAATTCGGCGAAAAAAAAACAGCTTAAAATATAAGTAAATAGGTGTTCGACCGTTTTTTCATAAATCCAATTTAAGGGACCCTTGGAGAGGGGTGAAATTCTGGGGGGAAAACAGGAAAGGAAGTGTCCTAACTCACTCACTCATCAAACTCAGGGGGGAAGAACAGCTCAAAAATAAGTAAATAGGTGTTCGACCGTTCTTTCTTCATAAATCCAATTTAAGGGGTTCATGAGAGGGGTGAAATTGTGAAAAAGAAATGAATATCCTGACTTACTCACTCACTCATCATCGCCCAGCCAAAATGATTGAAGTTAGAAACATGACATTTTGGGGCTATGTTCCTTGTATGTCGAAAACGTCCACTAAGGAAGGGTTTTTGGATATTCAGATTCTAAAGGGGTATTAAGGGGGTAGACTTGCATTTAATTGAATAACAATATCTCACGATTGGTTTCCTTGGGGATGAGATACTCGGCATATAAACTCATCATTAAGAATAAGCAGACATATGTCTAAGAGTTTATCGATATGGTGTACATTTTGAGGTGAAAGGGGTGAAAATTAGGGTTTGAAAGATTCCTAACGGAGCGTGTATCTCTTAAACGACATAGGCGAGGAGTTTGAAACTCGGAGGAAATCAATCCGCTTAAAAATGAATACATAAATAAATAATTAAAATAAATAGGTGTCCGACCGTTTTTTAATGAATCCAATTTTAGAGGCCTATGGGGAGGGGTGAAATTCTGGAAGAAAAACGTCCACTAAGGAAGGATTTTTGGATGTTCACTCTCATCGACCAACCAAAACTATTAAAGTTAGAAGAATGATATTTTGGGGATATGTTTGTTGTATGTCGAAAACATCTACTAAGGAGGGATTTTTGGATATTCAGGTTCTAAAGGGGTGTTCATGGGGTTAAACATGCATTTGATTGAATAACAATATGACACGACTATGACGCGAGCGAAGCGAGACTAAAAATGAGATGGTGTGTGTCTGTGTATTACTCAATCACGCAAGTACCACTGGTCCGATTTACATGAATTTTACATGGAAGTAACTGATTTACCTAGTTAACATATAGGCTACTTTTGATTTCAATACTTTTCACTATTTAAAGATGGCGACCATTTTAGTGATGTCACTACACCCTTTGGTTTCAAACTTTCATGTTTCCATTTCAAATAAAAAGAGAACGCTAAGAAATAGCAAACATTTGATGGCATATACGAGGTTTAAAATTACATTCTCTATCCGAAAGGTATCTCCAACGGTTAGCGAGTAAAACCTAAATTTGTGCTATAAAACACGGTCAACGCCGAGCGGTGTAGTTGGACAAAATGTTGCATCCTTAATCTCCCTCTGCGCATCACCTCGCCTATCCCCTGTTTTAACTGTCACCTTCACATTTTAATTTATTTATGACGCGTAGAGAAGCACGGGTACTTCAGCTAGTTATTAATATTAGTATTAATATTATTTATTATACATTTTCATTTCTGGACGCTGAAAGACAAATCAGTCTCAATTTTTTTCGTGTGGCCTCCTGAGAGGCCCAGTGCAGGTCTTCCCAGTTGACGCCCGTAGGCGACCTGCGCGCCGAGTTGAGAGATGGAATTGATGAAGATGAATAACATTGGGCAAGGATGTGGAAGGAAGCGACCGTCCCAGCATTTGCCTGGTGTTGAAAGTGGGGAAACCACAGTAAACCATTTCAAGGACGGCCGAAGGGTGGGGCTCGAACCCACGCTTCTACCGAATCAGCAGAGAGCTTGGCCTCATGACCTAACCCTGAGCTTTAGCGAGCGTAGCCACCGCTGTCGGTAGTCTCAAATGAAAATGTATTATTATTCGACTGGCTGTGTGGCTCAGCGGTAACGTTCTCGCATGCTGTGCCCAAGGTTGCAGGACGTTAAAGATCCCCTTCGGAGCAAAATTCCCCGATGTCTCTAATAGCCGCAGTAGTTAAAAGGGACGTAAAACCAATAAGTCATTTTTGAAGGCCTTTGTCTGGAGCGTGGCACTCTATGGAAGTGAAACTTGGACTATTGGTGCAGCAGAAAAGAGGAGAATTGAAGCGTTTGAAATGTGGTGTTACAGGAGAATGATGAAGATCAGATGGGTAGATAGGGTTACAAACGAAGAGGTATTAAGACTAGTGGGAGAGGAGAGATGTTTCTGGCGACTGCTAATGAAGAGAAGAGATAGGTTGGTAGGACACATACTAAGACACCCAGGAATATCAAGCTTAGTTATGGAAGGAAGGGTCGAGGACAAGAACTGTAGCGGTAGACCAAGGTTAGAATATGTTAAACAGATTTCCTCGGATGTAGGGTGTGGTAGCGATGTAGAGATTAAAAGATTAGCTCAGGACAGGGAGACATGGATAGCTGCATCAAACCAGTCAAAAAGACTGAAGACTAATCGGATAATCTAAATCTAAAACAATGTGCTTTAGTCGATTCGTTAGTTAGTTAGTTAGTTATTGTTGTTTTAAGGGGCGGAACTACGAGGTCATCCGCCCCTCTTTAGTCGATTAATCGAACCGGTTAAGATAGTAGTGGGGTGTAGGAAAAGTAATTGTTTTGCGTAGCACAAGACCTGTCTAGTGTATTATTATTTGCCATTTGGTGTGCTAGCATCAGCTGTTGTAAGATTTACAGGTCATTAAAGTTAGCTAATGCTCTTGCTTTCGCTTCAGAAAGATAAAAGCAATAATATCTCCTTAATTGCTTTCTTCTAATCTGAGGAATTTGCCACCGCTTTTACAAACAATACTAAAGGAAATACCGGACAGGCTATTATTGTCGTATTACTAAAGTTTACAAGTCGTTGGTGAAATTAGATGACTTCGCAGACCTTGTGCAGGGTCATTATCTATGTGCGCCTCGATAAACACGGCAAGCTAAGCCGGCTGTGACTGGCGCAGATCGCGGGCGCACGTACGTGGTTTAGCGGGTGGTTGAAGCGAGCTCCGCTGACTCATATAGTTAGTTCACACGTGTTTTGTCATTCATATGGACGTGTATCTGCAAAGCTTGACGTTAGTGTTGCACGTTTAGTGAGTATTGTGATTACTGTGATTGTTGTCATGCCGAGACACCAATTCACACTGCGCGAACGTGTGTATATCCATAATTCGTATATGAAACGCAGGAAATCTTGTTCTGAAAAGAGACGAAAATTTCGAATTAAGTTTCCAGGAAGACCTGTGCCTAATGCCAGTACAATAGGGATGTAGCCTAGCCGGAGAAAGTTCGCGCCAGATAGTGCTCGTGTAGTACTGGGTAAGCGCTAGGCGATCGTCTTATGTTTCTCCCAGTCAGTTGCGAGGATTGTATAAATTGTGACCGAGTTTTTTAAGCTAAAGTAAATTATATCTTCTCTAATTGTACTCCAAGACTATATTAATTAATTCTATAGGTATATTTCCTAATATATTATGGACGATTTTCAGCGTTTAAGCGTTAAACAGTTGCAAAATGACCTACGGACCAAAGGCGCTAAAACTACCGGGAGGATGGAAGAATTAATACAGCGGTAATAACAAAATTCTAACACGCTTTATTATTATTCAAATAATGAATATGAGTCACCATGCTTTTTCCCAAAGATTACAATTACTTGAGTATTGTTGGCCTATATTGATAAATATATCTCCATAAGACTTAAATCATAAATAGAGATTTAAATATTCACTTGGTCCCCTTGCTTATAGACTTCGATTCATGTCTTTTTTTTCTTTAGGTTGATAGCTCACATGAAACTGTCATGTTTTAAGGTAAACATAATCAAAGAAAGTTGATACCGGTATTGTACCGGACCGGTATACCTCGAAAATGCTCGCAACGTTTGGTTCTTATGTAATTTTGTCAATTTCTCAATAAGAATCGTTCCCATACCCCTGTGAAAGGACTTGGGAGTACAATTTTTTAAAGTTTGATAATCCCTCCTTTAGGGCCACGAACTGTTTCCATTCATTTGACTATGTCTCAAGGATGTATAAGTCAGTCGCTACCACATTCTCCGTCGGGCAGATGGAAGTTGACGATTAATTCTGATTTCAAGAAACCAACCATAATACGTTTGTGACTGTTAATGTTGCGACATATATTCTTGAAGTATTTGTCTGAGTATTGATGTCTTTGAAAATGGGAGTCAGAAATGTTTTCTTGTGTATGGCCTCTTCCTTATTTTTGTTGTGTTCGTGGTCCACGGAAAAAGCGATGGAACAGCGCCCTGCTTTAATCTTGCTCTCTCACCTTCAAATACAAACGCATACATTCAGTGGTTGTTATAGAAATGTCTAATAAGTTTATGGGTACAAAATATGAATTATTTCCCTTTGTAAATCACACTTATCCAACACAGTTTTCGTGAGGTCATCGGGTTGTAAATGATGGGAACACACTTTAATATATTCGGTCAGATTTTTTTCACCGAAATTTTTCCTTCCAATAGCATGTAACCATTTCTTCCTCATTTCTTTCTTTTATGGAAATGGGTGAAACGAAAACGGGCTTCCCTGATTTTTGCTAAGAGGAACACAGCAATAGCTCGGCACAGTCACGAAAATAACAATTTAAACAACCTATCGGTGCTAGTTCTATACATCCCTATTAGGAGGCTCGCTAAACGATTCAAGGAAACAGAGTTGACAGACATGCTTTCATCAGAAGATGCCAGGTGTATGTTACAAGAGAGGGAGGATATTTTCAGCATCGCCCATGAGCACTGTAAGTACACATTATTGACCATGTTTGGTAAAAGTGTGAAAGTGCGCGCCAACTATCGGCTGAACCGGGTACGCGTGCCCGCGATCTGCGCCAGTCACAGCCGGCTTAGCTTGCCGTGTTTATCGGGGCGCACATAGATAATGGCCCTGTACAATGGTGGAAAATGCATTTAGTCCAACTTCCACATCTCGCACGCATAGCGAAAAAATTGCCATTCCAGCTACTTGAGTCCTGTTAATATTGAAAGATATTCGACCCTGACTATTATCTGTCAGAAAACTGTACTATAATGAGGCTCATTATAACACAATTTTTCATTATGAAACAGTTTCTCCCACCAATCAGAGCTCAGGAAACAGTTGTTTGACCAATTAGGTAATTGGATGCGCTGAGTTCCACGGCCTTCTAATGTAAATCACACTGCCTGGCCTAGTGTCATAGTAGAGTAATCGAGGTGGCCATGGTCAAATACAAGGCATTCCCTGCGTCTCATGCGCTCTGTTCAGTACATAAAAATGGCAAAATCTCGACAGATATTTATGAATATTTTTGTTCGAACATAAAATAGTTATAATTATCGTCGAACATAAACAGTCGTATGCAACTCGCCTATAATGGAAATTAAAAGACACTCGTATGGAAATTATAAAACTCGCATACGCTCGTTTTATAAACATACTTGTGTCTAAATTTTTGCCATTATCGGCTCGTTGCATAATGAACTATTATATTCGATGATGTCGAAATGTAAATATTATATGTCAGAAAACTGTACCATAATGACTAATGAGGCTCATTATAGTACAAGTTTTCAGTTTCTCCCACCAATCAGAGCTCAAGAAACAGTTGTTTGACCAATTAGGTAAGGATAGCATCGCACCTGCGCTGAGTTCCAAGGCCTTCTAATTTAAATTTCACTGCGTGGCCTAGTGTCATAGTGGAGTAATCGAGGAGGCCATGGTCAAATACAAGGTATTCTGTGCGTCCCATGCGCTCTGTTCAGTACATAAAACTGGCGAAATCTCGACAGATATTTATGAATATTTATGTTCGAACATAAAATAGTTATAATAATTATCGTCGAACCTAAACAGTCGTACTATTAAATTATAGTCAATTATTAACTTAAATGCTTTTGAATGTATTTCTTTTACTTGTACGCCACCGATAGAATTAAAAATTAAAATTATATCTTCCTCATAGCAAATGGAAATGTAAACATTTTGAAATATATTATTCAAAGGATTTTTCTTCTCGACCTGATACTGTGTGAAACCGACTAAAATTCGATTAATCGACCGATTAACCGATTAAAGACATTCGGCTAACCAATCAATATTATTTAATTGATCGACAGCTCTAATTATTTTCGTTCTTTTTTTTTCGTAGTAAGTTTACCCTCCAGGTAGGATTCTCCCACGGCCTCAGCGAGGGATCCCACCTTGACCGCCTCTACGGGCAGTGTCCTGGAGCTTGACATCCAGTTGGGGGATACAACTGGGGAGGCAGGATCAGCGCCTTGCCCAGGCGGCCTCACCTGCAAAGCGAACAGGGGGCCTCATGAGGGATGGGAAGAATGGGAGGGATAGACAAGGTAGAGGGAAGGAGGCGGCCGTGGCCTTTGCCCGAAGACGAAGTGGGAAACCACGAAAAACCACTTCGGGGATGGCTGAGGTGGGAATCGAACCACCTCTACTCATTTGGACCACCCGAGGCTGATTAGACCCCGTTCCAGTCCTCATACCACTTTTCAAATTTCGTAGCAGAGCCGGGAATCGAACCTCGGACCTCCGGGGTGGCAGCTAAGCACGCTGACCTCATCACCACGGAGGCGTCTCTTATTATTATTATTATTATTATTATTATTATTATTAAAGTATGTTTAGGGAATAGCCGTTTCTGTGCTGTAGGGATAACACGCTTGTCTCTTACCTAGGAGGTCTCAGTTTCGAACCTTGGCTCCGCCAGAAATTTAAAATGGGCTGAATCGCTGAATCGGGTGTTCCATCTCTTTGTTACAAACGCCATCTTGCTCCTAGCATCTGCTGCATCATACGAGCAGTACCGTACCCAATACTAGGGCTGTTACTTTTAATCGATTAATTTCAGATTTCGATTAATCATGAATCGAAACCGAATAATCGATTAATTATCGTAAATAACGATTAATCGATTAATCGGTGTTCAGAAAAATCTATTAATCGGTTATTCGAATAATCGATTAATCGGTTTTTGATTTGTTTTGCCGATTAATCAATGTATTTCGCATTTTTAACTACGCTCTCACAGAATCAACCAACTAGGCCTATGACACAACTTGGTTTCTTAATGCAATCACTCGACATGGTTAGCCGGGGCAGTCCCATGATGGATGATGTTTTTGATTCTTTTAGGGACTTTGCAACATCGTGGTCACGTATCCCCGTGTACTAAGGTGTGTTTAAGACTTGTCTGATAACATGTGTCACTGCGATGTCTGTACCCGTGTGTGTATTTGTAGTTCAGATAGAATATGGGTAGGAACTGACCGTGGCCTTGAATTAGGTACCATCCCGACATTTGCCTGGAGTAGAAATCAGAAACCATGGGAAATCATTTCCAGGATGACTGAGGTAAGAATCAAACCCTCCTTTTATCAGTTTTGCCTCACGAGGCTGAGTGTACACGTTCCAGCCCCCACACCAGAATTAAATTTCTTGGCAGAGCCGGGAATCGAACCCAAACCTCTATGGAGACAGCTAAGAATGCTAGCCACTGCTCAACGCCTGCTTTGAGGTTTCATTTAACTTCACTCCAAGGATTACCGTGTTGGAAGCCCTTTTTCAGGCTTGCCTTAGAAATCAAAATTTGTTCGCTAATCATGAAACAATACTACATGATGTTAATAAATACACTTGGATAACTAGTTTCGATCGTCAAGTGATCATCATCAGATCATTTACACGTAGGCTATTAAATCTACTGTATAAGGAGAAGTATGGAATGCTAATTAAAATATATACACTTATTTATTTGCAGTAGCAATTGAACTACCAAACTAAAGATATGTGCTTTTTGTTGAGATACTGATAGTTATTAAATGGTGCACTTCGCAGTTTGAGCGATGTGTGGTCCGTTTTTGTGCACAGCGTGAGTTCGATTATGCTGACACAATAAGCTGACCATTTAATAACAATCACATAATGGCACTAAGCAAGCAAACTTGAAGATCAATCACAACTATCAGTATCTCAACAAAAAATAACATATATTTACTATTTGTGCTAGATTAATTACTACTGCAACTAAAAATGTATGTATTGTAAATATCATAACCCATACTTGTCGACACAGATTAATAGCCGAAGTGTAAAGATCTGATGATCGCTTGACGATCGAAACTGGTCATCTAATTGTATTTATTAATCTCATGTAAAAAGTCTTTGACCGTCCGAAAAACATTAAATTTCGACTCCAAAGATACAAATGTGACGTCTTTCGAACGAAGGTATGTCTAAAGTCAACACTGAGGCATGTTCGATAAAAACTCAACGATCTCATGGTAGGGCAGTTATAAAAAGCGCGGTAAAAATAGGAAATCTTGTAGATGTAGCGTAAATATTGCAATCAATGCAAAAGACGAGCTGGACGACTATCTTGGGAATTCACCGCCTGACTTGCATACTCGCCCTTTTTCACAGGTGGAAAATGAATAAACAATATATCAAAGGCCCGCTAAACTAGCGACAAAATACTTGATATTCCCCGCTGGAAACATTGTGACTGCAAAGCGGAGCTGCCTCGTCCCAGAATATGCGTACTTGCTAGTATTTTTGCACCAAAACAGACCGTCTAATGAAATATATTGTCACATTTATTAGCGCTTTCTTTCCCCTAGCTAGCTCGTCAACTGTCGCCTCAGTAATTGAATGGAGATTGTTGGAAGAAATGAATACGTAAAAACACTTATATTGGGCGATGTATTGAAGATATAGATATGATCTCGCGGACGTTTCTGTAGAACTTTTAATACTGAACAATTCTTAAACTCATAGTATATAGATATTTTTAACGATTTGTCCAGCGTAAGCTTAAAAAGTGCACGGACGCCAGGATTGTTTTCGACTTTTTCACTGAAATCGTTACGGCTTGGCTTCCTTTGATCATATATAAATTATTTTCTACAGAAACCTTCCTCGAGATATCCTTTACTGAATGGTGAAAACCGCATCAAAATCCATCCTGTGGTTCCCGAGATTTCCCGTGACATCCAAGAATCGGGAACTTTGTTTTATACTAAGTAGAGATTACTGACTAGACGCCTTCAACTACTGAGCCAAGAGAAAGTGCCGTACTATGAATATGCCCCAGAAAGTGTGCTGGAAAATGACAACGTTACCTTGTACTGGGATCGTACTGTATTGACAGACCAGTCAACCGTGCATAACAGACCTGATCTGGTGCTTGTTGACAAATAAGTGACGCCCGCCACCTTCATAGATGTGGCAATCACAAACAGTGGCAACAAGCTAACAAAGCATGTTGAAAAGCTGTCAAAATACAGAGAGCTTTCAGAACTGATCAGGAAGCTTTTGGTTCGTTTCCATTATTTTTCTTTTTATGGGATTTGTGACATCGTGGTCATTTAGCCCCGTGTATGTGTGGAATTTGTCTGATAACCTGTGACATTATGGTGTCTGTAATAGTGCATGTATTAGTAATTGATGTAAGATTGGGGTAGGAAGAGGTGGCCTTAAGTTAGGTACCATCTTGGCATTTGGCTGGAGTGGAAGTGGGAAACCATGGAGAATCACCTCCAGGATGGCTGAGGTAAGAATCGAACCCGCCTCTTATCAGTTTTGCCGCACGAGGCTGAGTGCACCCCCAGACCAGAATTAAATATTTTGGCAGAGCCGGGAATAGAATCCGGGCCTCCACGGTGACAGCCAAGAATGTTAGCGCCACGAGGTGGCGTTGATCAGGAAGCACATGGCACAAGTCAGGACACTCCGCATGTACACTCCGCATCAAGCGTTATTGACACAATGAGATTGCGTAGGCCCTACTGTTTTGCTCCTGGTGCTAATATTAAATTGATTCTACTGCACTAACATACAGTGAGATTCTTTTGCTTGAGCGGGACTGGCGGCCGACTGCCGGGCGCGCACGCCTTCCACCAGCCAACCAAGTTGTGGCCTCACGGTTGCGCGAGGCGGAGGCGAGTTAACCAGGGTCATTAAAGTCATTATGTCGCTAAACGTTCATCAACGAGGGTGTGTAGTGTCAGCACACAGATAAGAAGGTAGCGTAAACAACAGCTGCAAGATTTAATTAAAGAAGCACAGATGTTTTTTTTTATTTCTTGGGAATCTGGATGACCTCAAGTCACCAGTATCATTTCACAGAAGATACTAAAAATGTTCTCCTTCTGCTGACAGACAGTAACTTTGGAAGTTACATAGTTACATTATTTAGCTACTCCTGCATCCTCCTGCGTGTCTACTGTAATTAATCGAAGCACGGACCTAATCCCGTTTGATGTTCAATTGTGGGTTAATTTAAAATACAAAGTGTACATATCAATTACCCGTATCCTAGTGGAGATGGAGAACAATATACGGCAGCAGATATCCCTCACAACAGAAGGGAATCACAACGTGTAAACGCTAATGTATTTACACGGTACAATCCGCCAGTCTGTCAGCTGAAGGAGAACACTCTCAGCTTCTCCTGTGGATAGGTGAGTTTTTTAATCATGATTTGCTGGTAAATTAACCATTAATTAATATACTTTGTTACGGTTTCCACCAGCGCGCAATCCGCGGTACGAGCTTGGTTGGCTGGCGGAAGGCGCGCGCGCCCGGCAGCCGGCTGCCGTCCCCGCTCCAGCAAAAGAATCACCTACTACTGTAAATGCCTCAAAACTATGCCTATAACACAAATTTGAATACCCAACTGTCCAACCGTAAAGCTTGCAGCACGGTGATTCACATCCTCTCGCCTTTCAAAATCTTGGTGTTCCATGAGAATTTGTTGTGTCATAATTGTGGAAGCCAAAGAAACTCTATCCATCCTGATAACAATGTCCACATCAGAATCTCACAGTGACATTTTTATGTGCCGCTTCCCTTTAACTCTACCCAACCTGATAAGCTGATAACATTGTCCACATCAGAGTCCCCACAGTGAACGTGGTTTTCCGTGGTTTTGCATTTCTATTCCAGGCAAATGTCGAGATTGTTCCTAACTGAATTACAAATACACACACTAATACAGCCATCACAGTAAGTCAGGTTATCAAACAAATCTTACACACACCCAAGTACACGGGGCTAAATGACCACGATGTTGTCATTTCATTGTTTTATTTAAAACAACAACTTGGTTGCAAGGTAAGGGAACAGAGGATCTTACAGTTTCATGTGATGAAGGTAGTTTCAACATCCGTAACTGAACAAGTCGCTCACTTTGCACACAAAATACGGATTGTGTTAGTACAGTATTTATTGTTGCTTTAAGGGGTGGAGCAGCGAGGTCATCGAACTGATATATTAGCACTGATTTGTTTTCAGCTACTACACCTGTGTCCATTTTATCACAATAAGCACCCCTTCCCCTTCCAGTAGGTTTCTAGCTGACAATCAACGTGAGGTAGAACCGTATGTAGTCTTACTCCTATTTTATCCATACAATACTAACATACGTAAAATTTACATGTATGAATAATTTAACTGCTTAGAATTTCCGCTATATCTGTCTCCACCCTACCATCTTCCAGCAGTGCTTCTACTGGTCTATGGTGTGATGTCAATGTTTTTGTTATTAATGAAAAATTAGTTCTAGAGGTAGAGAATTGCCTGGAAACTATCCTTGAATTTAACAACATATTGGTTTCTCCACGGAAATAACAAAGAGGTGGGGAATTTGATGTAGATATGTCACATCACTTGAGAGGGATTATAAAAAAAAACTCATAACATCCACAGACAGTATAAGAGGCTCGAGAGATTACGTTCTGCTATTTACGTGAAAGTGAACGACTTCTGTATTTGTTGTATTTAAGATGGAACTTCGCGTATTAAACTTCAAAGACAACAGAGGATTCAGTGTATATAAATAGTCTTACATACGAAATATATATTCATTTCAACCATTTAACTAATTGGTGCCTTAGCACAAAGTTCGTAATGTACGTAAATTTAACTTATTATTAATATTAAGCATCAATTGAATAATGTTGAATAAAGTATTCTAGGGTTAAATGGTGAATTGTTCTGAGTCAGTTATACTCTAGGAAGTAGAGCTGGTTGGTTACATATTAATAGATATATCAGAGGCTCAAGAGGTCAAGTTCGGTTATCATTGTTATTCTCGTGCACAATCAAACTGACCTCTGCATGTTCTAAATACGACTGATCGTCTTCATACTGTAACAATATTTATTGATGTGTAACATCTTTCCACTCAGTTGCTGGGTATTTTAGTGGGAGTTATTTTGAAAAATGGGAAGGAAGTGGATCGGACGGAAGTGTGTAAGACGCACTGCCAGCTGGATCGCAACCCTCCTGGCTGCTTTTTCATATTACAGTATTCTTTGTTTCTGAAATTGGACGGGACGCCAGAGCACAAGTTCAAGCCTGACCAATATGTGAAAATTGAAGGAAAGAAACGTCGCAGTGCTGATGAAATCAACACTGTATGAATTGGAATACTTCAAAATGTTGCTCTCCAGGATTAGAAGTAGTCTGGGAATTTATAAATGAATGACTTGATATGACTAGAATTCAAATGGAATATTTCCCGAAAAAAATACTGATTTTGTTAGATATTACTTGGTTTGTCCTACTTATTGATCAACATTAAATTCAATGATATGGTAACGTAATTATCATGTTTGAAGCCATTCTTCAGTGTTGCCTTAGTAAACACAATGCAAATGATTTCAGTCGGTCAACACGATTATACCCAAATTATAACGGATTGTTGTTTGAATCTCCAGTCTTTTGACTGGTTTGATGCAGCCCTCCATACCTCCCTGTCCTGAGCTAATCGTTTCATCTCTACATAGCTACCACACTCTACGTCCGAGGCAATCTGTTTAACATATCTAACCTTTGTCTGCCCCTACAGTTCTTGTCCTCGACCCTTCCTCCCATAACTAAGCTTGCTATTCCTGGGTGTCTTAGTATGTGTCCTACCAACCTATCACTTCTCTTCATTAGTAGTCGCCAGAAATATCTCTCCTCTCCCACTAGTCTTAATACCTCTTCGTTTGTAACCCTATCTACCCATCTGATCTTCTTCATTCTCCTGTAACACCACATTTCAAACGCTTCAATTCTCCCCTTTTCTGCTGCACCAATAGTCCAAGTTTCACTTCCATACAGTGCCACCGCTGCAGACAAAGGCCTTCAAAAATGACTTCCTAACACCTAAATCTATATTCGATGTCAACAGATTCCTTTTCTGTAGAAATAAATAAATAAATAAATAAATGCTTTCCTTGCCTGAGCTAACCTACTTTTTATATCCTCTTTGCTTCGTCCATCACTGGTTATTTTGCTTCCTAAGTAACTGAAGTCTCCTACTTCCTTTAGTTTTTCACCTGCCAATTTGATGTCCATAGATGATTCTGATTTCTGCATTCCAATATTTTTGTTGTACATTTATTAATTTTCATCATGAATTCCTTCCTCAAGACGGAGTCCATACCATTCAAATCATCAGGCGTGTCGGCCAAGATGACTATATCTTCGGCAAATCTCAGAGTTGAAATTATTTTTCCTTGAATCTTAATCTTAAAGATTAATTTATTCATTTGAATGTCTAGTTTTCGATTGCCAAGCGACGATCATCATCGGATACACTCAGGCTATTAATGGATGTCTACAAATATGTGGGTGAAGATACACTATATTTACACTCAATTATTTACCAGTTACATCTAAATGATACAACAAACATGGGAATTTGTATGTACAAACAAAGTACGCATCATCAAAACATGATTCATGAAGTTCAATGCAGTTCCAGTGTTGGTTACCATTACTGATAATAATAATTGTTTCCAACCTCAGAGTTATCCTTAAAGAACTCGCAAAGGACTGACCCTATTTTGATGATAATTTACAGTAGAAGCACATGGTACGCACCACAAATATACAATTTACCCAGTTTCTGGTTGTTCAGGGTGGAATGTTGGGGATGTTGGTGAGATGTGGATGTAACGGGTAATCTCAAGAACCACTGGATGAATTTTGATGCGGTTTTCACCATTCTGTAAAGGATTTCTCGAGGAAGGTCTCTGTAGAAAATACATTCATTAATGACCAAAGGAAGCCGAGCAGTAACGATTTCAGTGAATCAAGTCGAAGAAAAACCTGCCATCCGTGCGCCTTTTAAGCCTACGCTATCTATATACTATGAGTGTAAGAATTGTTCAGCATGACAAGTTCTACAAAAAAAAGTCCGGGATAGCATATCTCTATCTTTAATACATCACCCACTGTAAGTGTTTTTACTTTTTCATTTCTTCCAATAATCTCCATTAAGTGGAAAAATAAATCATTAGCTTCGGAATGAGTTTACGAGCTATCAAGCGAGCCTATGACCCCTGCTTCGGCCAGTATGAAACTGTGAAGTCGTATCGAGTTAAGACTTCAGAAAAGAGTATGTTTGGAGTTTCGCTGTTCACCTCGGATTTTCTAAATAGCGTCTGGAACCAGCCGTCCGTGCGCCTTTTAAGCTAACGCTGGGTGAACTGTTAAAGATACCGGGCGAAGCCCGGGCGGGTTGCTAGTTAATTATAAGTTGAGCCCTGCGCGGATTTTAAAAAAATGTTATCTGCATCCACTCCGCATCCGCACGGCTGTTATCCGCATCCGCACGGCTGTTATCCGCATCCACACGTTTGTTATCCGAATCTACTGGCACTACAATAATATTTTCAATCAGATAAAATATTAAAGCAACACATTTAGTTTTGAGGAGAAGTCGTTTCCTTAGGCTTTGTATGTCAAGTTCTGTGTTTAAAACGAATGTTATACAGCCAGAATTGCAACCCTTTTCAGTTCAGAGTGGCATAATTTCAATGGGATTAGCGTAAATCATCAACTAACATTTGCCATGAAAAAGAAAACATAACGGAAGAATATGATATGTCAGAAACATCCGGGTCCTAGTAATGACATTCAACAAGTTCGGATTGCATTCTAAAATCTATCCGCAAATTTACCCCAAATATTATCCGCAGCTTATCCGCTATCCGCACAGCCATGCAAAATACACTCACCGGCAAAAAGAAAAAAACACAACACTTGTATTTTTTAATTATTCTCATAATTTAATGCATTAGAATTATTCTTATGTACAAATTATTCATAATTAATAGTTTATAAACATTTGAAAACCACTTAACATACAAAAAATGCTTCAAATAAAAAATCTCTTCCATTTTCTAGAATAAGAAAAAAAATGAAAATGTCTTAAATTTTGAGTAAAATACAAAGTCGTTTCAAAATGTTAATCAGAGTTCCAAAATGTATCATTGCTGAATTAATTCATTTCTTTGGGTACTGACACAAGAACTGAACACTTAAAAACGGGTATTTCCACCCCTAGCACGAATCACCTCGCGTAACCTCTCTGCCATACTTGCGATGATTTGTGAAATGCTTTCCTGTGGGATGCGTTCCCACTCCTTACGCAGAATCACCCGAAGTTGCTGGAGAGTCTCAGGAGCACGTTGCCGAACATTTCTGTCCAACATATCCCAAACATGTTCAATTGGATTGAGGTCAGGGCTCCTAGCTGGCCAGTCCAGTGTATATGCGCATGAAGAATTTTTTTGTGGATATCCGCGGGTTTATCCGCATCCGCGCAGGCTTTAATTATAAGCCTGTAGCTGTAATAGTAGGTTCATTTTATTCTCATTTTTTCACTTTCACCAATATCATTAGGGGCCGATAACCTAGATGTTAGGCCCCTTAAAAGAACAATTATCATCATCTAACTCCTGACCGGTCAATTATTTATAGCAGTCCCACAATGTAGTTTATTGAAGGTTATTATTAATTTACAGCAACACATGAGACGGGAAATACCGAGGTCAGGCTATCAGCCTCAACACGGAATTGGTTAACTATATTGAGTAAACTCTCATTATTTCGAAGTTAAAACGTAATTCGCAATAATGTAGGCTGCCGTTTTTTATAGCGTAGTAAAACACCACAATGCAACAGTGCAAGCCTGCTTTTTTTTATAGCGCAGAACACAGCACAATACCACGCTTTCAACGCAGTACCCAGTGTTATGTAAGGAGAAATGAGTCAGCGAATAGCAGGTGTTTGTGAGAAGTGGTACAGTCGCATTCATAATGTCACACTTTGATGACAAATACGTACATACATATCGTGGCTAACACAGCGGGAGCTCCCCGCCCCAAAATAAAATTAATTACAACGGTTGGGTAAGTTACTTAGAAATATTCTCAGCTCAGTACAAGCTTTCGTCACAGTGTTCCGTTTTTCAACCAGAACTCCGGTCCTTAAAGACAGCACCTCAGTGGTGTAGAGACAACAAGAAAAATGCACAAAGTCAATAACTCAGCATGGTTTCCATACCTGTCTGTCCTGGGAATAAAATAGCAAATGAACTAGCTAAAGAGCAATGGAAGTACCATACGTATGACAGAACTCCAATATGCCCCTGAAAAGAGAGAGCAAAGACTACATAGGTTGATTGGTTGGTTCCTCCGTTTAGGGGCTGTGACAACGCGGACATGTAGCCCCGTGTACTTTGGGTGTGTGTAAAATCTGTCTGATAACCTGTGTTAATTGTGATGGCTGTATTAGTGTGTGTTATCTGTTTTCAATTCAAGTAAGGACTGCAGACATTCAATTTTCAAGTAAGTTAGTTCCTACGTTTAGTAACAAACGACACCGTCGACGACAACTAGTTGTGAAGTTGGTTACTAGATGCCACCGCAGTTGGCGTCTGGTGACGAACGTTGGAACCTAAGAGTGTTAGTCAAATCTAACCTAAAATTTAGCTTCACACAAGTGTAATTAGTGGAAGGTTCTTTTACATGCCATAAATCTATGACATGGGACCGCCGGTTTTACTTCCCCTCCGAAGGAAGGCGTACTGAAAAACTACATAACTCCCCAGTGGAATAACATTTGGACCTCAACTTCGAAAGGATCTGTTCCGAGAGAAATATATTTTCCTGATATTCAGCATCGAGTTCAAAGTAAAATACTTGTTCCAAACTTTGTGCTTACTCAATTTTTATCTGGACATGGGCAATTCTCGACATACGTCAAGCGATTTCGCATCACTATTCTAAATGACTATACATACTTTAGTGGATCCTCCCTCTCAAACTGTAAATCACCTGCTCTTCGACTGCCCTGCTTTTGAAAGAAAAAAGACGTATTATAAAATGTCATCTGAGTTACTGCAATATTGAACTGACAAAACCTCTGTATCCTACATTTCAAAAGAAGATGTTCAGTAAAGAACATAGGGTAGAGTCAAGTTACTCCGTGATATCAAGGAACACCGTGATAAAGCGTATTTCCTATATCACGACGTAGGTTCAATTCCGAAAGTTCTAATATTTTACCAACAGATGGCAGTAGAAACCAGGAATCCAGGGAGCTGACATCATACATTTCAACAAGTGATGCATCTCCAGTGAAATCAGTGGTGAATATTTTAATTTCTTATAAACAGCTGTTTGATTGGATAAGTTTCATTTTAACACCAGTCAGAGATAAGATACAGCCATTCGCATTTGAAACTTACATTCATGTAGTGTTACTCATGCAAGGTGCGTGAGCTTAGCAATAAGTTCGTTTCTCTTAGGTTGGACGCTGAGATGCTGCCAAAATGGAATAAAGTGGCTCGATCCTACACAGCTGGAACACTTAAATAAGCATTGCGGTTGGTGAAGGAAGAAGGGTGGACAGCTATAAAGTTAGTAGACGTTTTAGTATCCCGTGGAGTACACTAAAGGATTATTGCACAAAATATTTAGCCGATCCAGGAAGTGCAACCCTTGCGAAAATTGGAAAGCCATTCGTTATGCCACCTGAACTTGAAGAGAAGTTAGTGTTGGCGGCTTCGGTGGCGTAGTTGGTAGCATGCTGAGCTTCTATGCCCAAGATAGCGGGTTCAAACCCGGCCGAAGCCGTCGGATTTTTTAAGGGCGTTAAAAATCCCTCAGTATGCCTTCCTTCGGAGGGGAAGTAAAGCCGGCGGTCCCATGTCATAGATTTATGGCATGTTAAAGATCTTTCCACTAATTACACCTGTGTGAAACTAAATTGGATAGGTTAAGACTGTAAACAACGCTCTTAGGTTGCTACGTTCGTTGCCAAGAGCCGACTGCGGTGGCGTCTAGTAGTCTAGTTCTGAACTAGGCCTAGTAGTCGTTGATGGTGGCGTTTGGCGGCAAAAGTAGGAACTATTTGAAAATTCAAAGTTGCAGTCCCTACTTGAATTAAAAAAAAAACAGATACACACACTAATACAGTCATCACAATTAACACCGGTTATCAGACAGATTCTACACACACCCAAAGTACACGGGGCTACATGACCGCGTTGTCGCAGCCCCTAAACTAAGACACCAACCACCACCAACCAGAAGTTAGTGTGTCAAGATAGACACAATAGGTCGGTCCAGCCCAAATTCCAGACCCCAGAACAATGACGATGATGGTTGTGGTGCGTGCAGTGGTTCCCCTTGCGGGTGACGCCAAGAGGAAGAATGGAGCCGAATGGATTGAGTGCCAGTTTTGTAATGTCTGGTACCTACAATGTCTATTTTATGTGTGATAGTTGCGAGGAATCAGATAGTGACTAAGAAGAGCCAAGTAGGCTTTATATATGTTTAATGGAATGTTTTTCCTATTTTCTTTTTAAATATTTCGTGTAGTGGAATGTTTCAATATGGGGTAATAATACTTATACATACGACTTGAACACATTAAACATTAGTTTTTACGCGTAAAAAGTACACTGAATGGTGAACACCATGCTATCACGGAGTAACTTGAACACTATCACGGAGTAACATGAATATCACGGCGTTACCTACTTCTACTACCGAAATTTGTTAGTTAATACCATTTAATAACTTATGGATATTTGTAAGATACATGCCAGAAATGTTCCGTAGGGTATCCCTCTTTAACATGAAACGAATGGAAAAAACTGAAACCTAAAATTTCTGAAATGGTAACAAAAAAAGCTTAGTATCACGGAGTTACTTAACATTACCCTATAACCTACTTTCTCCTAAATGCATGGGTATAGTTATTACTACCTGTATTTGTCCTTTTCAAGGAGTATAATACGTTGATTGAATCCTCACCTGAATTATATATACAGCCAACACAATAACACAGGTTATCAGACAAAATTCAACACTCACCCAAGTATACGGGGCTAAATGAAATTGATGTCCATGCATTTCAAATGAAACTACAACAGCAACAGCTTCCTACCCAAATCCTTCACATCACAGCGACACAGGTTATCAGACAACCTTGACACACACCCAAGTACACGGGGCTACAAGACCATGATGCCGCAAAGCCGCTAAAGAATCAACTACAGAAACAACAACAACAACAATAGACTTTACCGCGGATCAAGGACAACGAATTTTAATCGCTGTAGTCGAGTGTTGAAATATGTGTGTTATAAGTTAGGTACAGTATAATATTTTCGATAGCAAATACACACTTCTGGAATGCTAGCGAATGTAGTTTCTGGATGCTATCCCGCTGCTGCAAGGTAGCAGGTGACTCGTCGAAGTCAGCGCTGTGTGAGATCTCGCAAATCATATATTTATACATTCGAAAGAAGCATCGATCTAGGTGAGCAGTTCCTTTCTTCGCGCTTTGAGCACGCTCACCAGTAAGGATGGGTGTTAGCTGGATTACCTGCAAGAAACCCACAGATAAGTTATGTTTTACGCACTTTTTTTTAGACTACCATTACTGGAGTTGGTTTGCTCCAGACTAATCCTATTTCAAGAATTGTTGTTTCCCGCACAAACGACTCACAGCCCTACAAGAGCTCATAACTTCCCCCCTTATTTATTGTTATGTATCTCCCACACTAATTGCCCTTCTGTTGCAAAAATTTGTGAGAGCACATATTTTGGCATCCTAAGCATGACTAAAGAAAAAAAAATATACAATTCTTTTCTGCCCCAAACAGAAGGTTTGCTTATAAGCCGGAAGAATTTTTCAAAATGTTATTCTTAAATATGATAGACCTTTTCAAAACACGCATTTTGACACCTTTCCGGGTCTTCTAGCTTTTCAACGATTGGCACAAAATTGTCAAAATAGCTTTACTTTACGTTTTTGTTAAACTGCACCTTGAGTGCCATTTAAAATATGTTTTCAACATGGAAAACATGTTCTTGTTCTAATTTTCTTACATTCATTCATATATTCCAAAAGATAATATAAGTTGTAAATTGTCTATAATTGCCCAACTACAGGGGATGTCTCATAAGTAAAGCCCGGAAGTTCAGGCATTTATTTTGTTGCAAAAAGGCACTTAAAATACTGAAAATAGGCAGTAATATAATTAAAATAGACATTTGTTTGTGTCCGAACCGAATTGGCGAACATAGCCATGTAATTTACCACTCAACGATGAACAGTTTGACATGATAAATAAGTCTGCGCGAACACTCAAGTTGCCATTAACAAGTTCAAGAGCAGAACAGCTTTTATATTTTACCTGTTAGACAGAAGCGATTTTCTTCCTTTTTCAGCATTAGCTTTATCTTTTCAAAATTGGGAATACCAGGCAATTACGCATTGTCACAGCAATGGAAAGGGAAGAGACGTACTTCCCTCATCCTCTCTCTTTCCTGGTATTCATTATGCCCATGCATTCCTTTCACTATAGAAGGTTCTGCTATTAAAAGTTGAGGAAATAAGGTTTTGAATGCTTGAAAACAAATAAACGATTTACAGGGAACAAGATTATACAGTATAAAATGAAGCTTTTAGTTTTACGTGACCGTTAATTATGCGATCATGAGCCACGGGACCTCCTTTTTACGTGGAATCCGAACCACAGGACTTGGCATTTCACTTTGAAAATCTCACATGCATTTACCGGGAATGGAACCTGGTCCACCTTGGTGAGTGGCCAACAGCAAGACCGATGCGCCACCACGCCCCCTAAATTATACAATATAAATGTATATACTGTATTAATTTGTGACGTCAATATGAAATTTAACACGGCCAACGAGAATTACTGTACCTGGTGCGCTTTCGTGACGTCAGCAATGTAGTTCTGTTGCACCGCTCCCTGTAGGGTTATGTATGACGGGAACATGAGCCGTATTGTCTACACGATGCTGAAAATCACAAAATTAGAACATCATACTTAACCCATAGTAGATTAGAAACCACGCTGTAAGAAATATTGACCCAACATACCCATGGCTTCTGGCAAACATACATGGTAATTAAAACTCAAGTCTTACACTGACCAATCTAATGAAGCCCAATACTGCGCCACAATTTCCTTATTTATTCATTGCTCTAAGCCTCCGTGGCTTAGGCGGCAGCACGCCGGCCTCTCACCGCTGGGTCCGTGGTTCAAATCCCGGTCACTCCATGTGAGATCTGTGCTGGACAAAACGGAGGCAGGCAGGGTTTTCTCCGGGTACTCCGGTTTTCCCTGTCAAAATGTCATTCCAGCAACACTCTCCACTATCATTTCATTTCATCTGTCATTCATTTAATCATTGCCCCAGAGGAGTGCGTCAGGCCTCGGCAGCCGGCACAGTCCATATCCTCGCCGCTAGATGGGGGCTTCATTCATTCCATTCCTGACCCGGTCGGAGACTGGAAGCAGGCTGTGGATTTTCATTCATTCATTACTCTATGTACAACCAGTAGATTATGTATCTGTCATTATAGTTGATCACAAGATAATACTTTTATGTTCGATACATAACGAATGTTATCTTTGCCTGTGGAATCACTTGACGGTTCAGGAAGGTTATGAAAAGCTATGAATGACACGGGACAATGTATGCATCCAAGATTATTGAACGATATAATGTATCAAACATTTTGATAGTGGAAAGATATTCACGAACCACTGCCAGCTGGATCGCATCCCTCCTGGCTGCTTTAGACTGCCTGCCCATTCAACGATTACAGCATTGGTTTATGGGTACATCCTCGTTTCCAAATATAGACGCTAAGATCAGCACCAACCCACTGTGATCGCCACTTTTTCAAGTCACTGTTGCAGACATTTGTTTTGTGTTGATGTTAATGGCGTCAATAATAATAGCCTTTATTCGGTGTTAACTGTATTGCAGAAGCATAATTTTTCTGGGATTTCTTGGGTACATTGAGGGTAGAACTGTCGGTATGGTTAGGTACGGTCTGACTTCCTTGGTAAGAAGCCATTGCTTTGAGTGTGAAAGGCTTTGCAGCCTCGCTGAATTACGATGTTTGTTGTTTGTTTTCCGCGAAGTTGTGGTTTGGTTTTTAGAATGCCGTACTGCAGCGTGCTCTTTTGTAAATCAGAAATGAAAACTGCAATTAATATATATCTTGCACACCTCCAAGTGTTGAATGGGCAGGTGGTTTAAAGCAGCCAGGAGGGACGCGATGAAGCTGGCAGTGAAAAAGCCGCGGTGATCACAGTGGGTTGGTGCTGCAACCTATCTTGTACGCCTCTGAGCGTTGAATGGGCAGGTAGTCTAAAGCAGCCAGGAGGGATGCGATCCAGCTGGCAGTGTCACGAACACAACATTCTACGGTCTTCGTTTTACTGCCGGAAGGGAGGTGTGGTAGTCATCCTGTCAACCGCATTGAACCTGTATGAACGTTGGTATGCATTTCACTTGTCTTCATAGAAGGTATTGATATGAGCCGTTTGTTGGTGGTGAGAGTATTCCGCAGATCTCTTCTATAAACGTATTAATTTCGGTTCCGCCCCTTAAAACAACAATAACTAAGTAATACTTTCACTGCAATATTTTTTGATCTAGTTATACTCATGTTACTGCTCATGTGCACATGCTACTCACAACGATGGTCACAGGCTCTACAACTCAACTTACTGCACTCGTTGCAGCTATTAAAGACACAACAAACCCTAGAATCCTAGTTCGCGTGCATTTTTGTAACGAGTAACGTGAACATGTAAATGGGCTATCAATAGCTGGCGTAGTTTTGTAAATCAATACAATATAATTTATCGTGCTTGAAAACACACGGAACTTTTAAAATGCGACCATTTCAAGATTATTGATATAAAATATCGCATTTTTGCTGCTCATGATGCACTCGACTTAAACGTACAAACAACGTAGAAGCACTACATTGCCTACATCACAGAAGGATTAGGTTTACGCGTCATGGCCTGTCTTTCTCGTTGGCCGTGGTAATTTAATTTGTGTAACCTTTTTTGTCTTCGGTATGGAAATTCATTATGTGCTTTCTAGAAATTGCAAATATATAAATTGCAAAAAAATGCATAATGATCGAAAACTGGCAAAAAAAATGGCTTTAAAAAGGAAAATAGGCAACGGAAGCCAAATAGGCAAAAAAGGCAAAATAAAAACTGGCTCTACTGTCTTCAAATGCACGGAAACGTATTTATCTCTATCTGATTCTTTAGAACATCCAGCCAGATAGAAAATGCATTTTGCCTAACTTCCGAGCTCTACTCGCACATAATGTCGTGTATTAAAGAAAATTCTCTTTGGAAAGTTTTCTGACAAAAAAATCGACTATACTTCAAAGTAGAGACCAATAGATTCTATGGTCTTGAGCCATCTTTCAGCAAGGTTTCTTATCTCGCGACGGTACCAGTTTCTGGGTTTTGATGTGAATAATTCGGCGAGATCCACTTCCACAGCTTCAATGCTTTCGAAATTATTTCCACACAAGAAATGGGCCATGGATCGAAAAAATGGTAATCTGAAGGCACAAGATCAGGGCTGTATGCTGGATATGGAAGCAGTTCAACTCCCAATTCCTGAAATGATTCCTGGCTCTGCCAAGAAATGTAATTCTTGTCCGAGGGTTGGAATGGGGTACACTCGGACTTGTTAGGCAAAACTGAGAAGGGGTGGGTTCGATTCTCACCTCCTCCATATTGGAAATGGTTTTCCGTGGTTTTCCACTACTACTCCTGACGAATTCGGGGCCACGGCCATCTCCTTCCCAATTCTCGCCTGAATTGCAAATACACGCACTAATAAGCCATCATAATAACACAGGTTATAAGACAAATTCTGTACACACACTCACACTCAAACCCAAACCCAAGTACATGGGGGTACATGACCACCATATCACAAAGCCCCTCGATTATTCAACAACTACAACAACATTTAACCCCGTGTACTTGGGTTTGTGTGTGGGGTGATTTTGTCTGATAATCTGTGTTATTGTGATGGCTATATTGGTGTGTGTATTTATAATTCAGGTGAAGATTGAGAAGGAAGCGGCCCGTGGCCTTAAGTTAGGGATCATCCCGGCATTTCCTTGGGGTTGAAGTTGGAAACCACGGAAAACAACTTATAGACTTACTAACTTACTTTTTTTTTACTACCTCCCCGAGGATCGTGGCGGTGCAGTGGTCAAGATGCTTGCCTCTCACCAAGATGGACTGGGTTCGGTTCCTGACATGTGAGATTTCCGAAACAAATATCACGTCCTGTTATTCTGATTCCACGTAAAAATGGAGGTCCCGTGGCTAGCGAGCTGTAGTCCTATCGTCATAGCGAAATACACATTTAAAGAAATAAGTTAGTACGCTCAATTGACTTCAAATTGATTCAGCGGCAGAATGACGACTTTCCTTTATCCACGTGGCTGCATACATTAGTTATTTTTTGTTATTCACAGCCGACCCGGAAGAGTGTTGTTCTCATCAATACAAGGAAGTATGTGAGAATCTCTTTATGTCATGTAATTAGGGCCAACAGCAATATTGGAAATCGAAACCACACAGCAGAGGCTAATCGACTGCTAGCATGAACTCGCGCGCGGTAGTCAAAGTGGCTTTCTCTCAAGAATGCCAATACAATATTATAATTTACTAGTAACCCACCTCGGCTTCCCCCGGTATCATTAAATGTTTAGAACACACAGCGTAAGCTTAAAGGCGTATTTTTTTCGATTTCAATGAACTACCACCTATATCCATTTTCCGTCTCGGCATGATGGGTTAAAATCACTGACTGGACTATTGATTATATTATCAAGGAGATAGCATGTGCAATGAATTCTTGTCAGACGTAATTTAACTTGACTGTGTATTCTGCGGAACGAAACGTTCACAGGCGAAATTAAGAAAAGCCGAGGTGCACTTCCAGGAAAACTCCAAACACATCCACTCTTCTCTGAAGTCTTAATTCGACACCTTTGCTCGACACCAAAAAATATTACATATGCTCGACACGACTCGACAGATTGCTGCGAGTTTGCTACTGGCTGTAACTGAGGAGATAGGCTCACTCGCTAGCTAGCTCGTAAACTGCCGCAGAGCTAGTAATGAATGGAGATTGTTGGAAGAAATGAAAACGTAAAAACACTTACAGTGGCCGATGTATTGAAGATAGAGATATGCTGTCACGGACTTTTTTTTGTAGAGCTTTTCATGCTGAACAATTCTTACACTCATAGTATATAGATATTTGTAACGGTTTACACAGCGTAAGCTTAAAAGGTGCACAGATGGTAGGTTTTATTTTCGACTTTTTCACTGAAATCGTTACTGCTCGGCTTCCTTCGGTCATAGGCAAATTATTTTCTACAGAAGCCTTCCTCGAGAAATTCTTTACAGAATGGAGAAAACCGCATCAAAATCCATCCAGTGGTTCTCGAGACAGCCCGGACCATCCATTGGGGACTTGTTAGTTAGTTAGTTAGTTATTGTTGTTTTAAGGGACGGAACTACCAGATCATTTGCCCCTATATCAGGGACTTGGTTTTATACTAAGTAGAGATGACGTTGAACACAAATGAATTGATGATTGCAGAAGGGACCGGAGTCACATTTTTGACGATGTTGAGATATGAGGAGATAAAATATTGCATCTTTGTGCATAGACATTACCCTAATCCAGAGCCGTGCAGATACTGGTCTCTGGTAATGGCACAGTCTCTGGATAGGGGAGTAGGGAGGGGGGGGGGGAGGGAGGAGGGGGGGGAGGGGGGGGGGGACAAAAATTGCCATAAAACAAGAAATGAAACGAGAGTTTAGATTGGTACGATTTTCTGGAAACATTTTGAAAAATTGAAAACTAATGTCACAGTGAATTCAACATTTTTAAATTTCAATTATGTACAGGGTATCGGAGGAAAATGTTACCGACAGTGGTGGCTACGTTCGCTAAAGCGCAGCGTTAAGTTATGGGGCCAAGCTCTCTGATGACTCGGAAGACGTGTGGGTTCCAGCCCCACCGTCGGCCGTCCTTGAAATGATTTTCCGTGGTTTCCCCATTTTCAACTCCAGGCAAATGCTGGGACGGTAGACTATCTGACAGGCCACGGCCGCTTCCTTAAACTTCCTCGCCCAGTTTCATTCTCCCCATTCATTTCACTTCTCATTAACTCCTTTCATGAGGTTGGCGTCAGGAAGGGCATCGGGCCGTGAAAACCCTCCGCCACTAAGACTTCCATCGCATCTCATCCCCGACCCCGTTGGAGAACGGAAATAATAAGGGGTAGACATACAAACATACATCCGGGGAAAAGGTTCCAATATGTACGGAAGAGTTAGTACGCAGCAAGAGAAAAAAAGTTCGTAAAACATAGGTCGTAAGCTGAATATCTTCTGAGTTATGGTCTCATTTTGTACGAGGAGCACTTTGACATCGAACAATTGAGAAAAAATTGTATAAAAGAGCTATTCTTCCACTCGAATCCTTTTGGTACAAAACACGCTAGAAAATAAATTGTGGCATGGATTTTCACGACCACATTGAAGCAAATTAAGACTTAAGATTTTCTATAGTGTGCCCATGTGGGATTGGCACAAGAATTGATCCCCTGATCCTTTATGGAGAAATACTCGAAGACTTTAGAAAGATTACAGAGAATACAAGAGCAGGCAAAATAGTAGGCGACCGTAAGACGGCTCAAATGGAGACAGAGGGTCAAGTCAGACACATAAATATCATTAAAGGTGACAGTTTAAAAGCAAAGAAACATTAAGAAAACTATTAAAATTTTAGCGAGGGTCAAAGTCGAGAGGCAATAAATACCACTCGAAATTCCAATGTGGCAGCAATTTCACTAGAATTATGACTTCTCAAGTGGACATCTGAAGGGAACTTTTTCTCAAGTGACTCTTTAAAACTTAAACCAGGAATGTGTTAAATCAGCAGTTTTTCTTAAATATACAGAAGGGGGAGTTACCTCGTTAAACTTAACAAAATAAATCCACCAGAAGTGTTAAATCTAAAGGAAGACGATGAACAGGAACGAGAGAAATCAGTACGTTGGTCGACCTGAAAATACCACTCCAAAACTGCAAGCTAAGAGAAAATGTCATCATAAATCAAGCGGAATACTATTTGTGGACGAAAGGAGTCGATAGGCTGGCCCCGCAAAGGGGATAATAACTAATTAATTAAATTAAAAATAAACCAGCCGAAGGATTTTCATTCCGCCAGCCGCAAATCAAAATATATTTAAAAAACACACTTTAGATTAAATTATGAACAGGATCAGACCAGAGAATCAGAAATTCATCTCCCGGTTTTGTAGAGAACTATTTTCTAGACAGAAACGAATAAATAGGCCTAAGGCTCGAGCAGAAGTATGAAGTCCGTCAGTTGGACGAGGGCCTTGATAGGGGCACGTCGCATGAAGTCCGTCAGTTGAACGAGGGCCTTGATGGGGGCACTTCAGTACATGAAGTTCATCAGTCTTTGGGAGGCCCTTGCTAGAGGCACGTCATAAGTAGTACCGTCAGACAGTCATCAGTCAGTTGAAGTCCGTCTTCATATCAGTCAGTAGAACGAGAAGCGATGCCGGAGGGCATGTTGTAATTATCAGTCGAGAGAGAGACTTTGCTAGAGGCAGATTATACGAGAATTGTCGAAGACCAGAGTTCGAGCGCGCTACGCAGATAGCCAATTCTTAACATCCTCTGTATAGACATGTTATTTAAGATTTAATCAGTACGATCAAGTTAGGTCTAGCCTCGGGAACGGAGTGCGCAAGTCCGCATAAAAATTATAAACACTGCAATCAGAAACGCTAGAGTTCGAGTCTCGTAAGAGATAAGACCAGTATAAAGTGCGATAGACTGCGAAATAGTATTGGTTCGAAACCAAACAGTGCATTAACGTAGGAAAGGCAGAAGATGCGGAAGTATCTTAAGAACTTTTACGAACGATGTGCGGAAAGATAAAGACAATAGAGGGTCAGGAATTCTGAATACTGACAGTCAAAGAGAAACGATAACGTGCAGAAAAAGACAGTTAAAGTAAAGAACAATTATCCGAGTAAAACGTCAGAGAACGTAGGCTCAACAGTTAGAACTTGTAACACGATCTTCAGGGAAGATCACGATAGAAGGAAACAGAACTATTAAAATTGCGACAGGCAATTATGAAGCAAACGTAAAGAGCGATAGCAGCAGGATAAATGGGACAGTAATAAGTAAGGAGAAAGCTATCATAGGAGGAAGTCCGAAGAAAGACAAGTACGAGATTGGGAATACTAGGAAGAGACTTACCGAGGGGAAAGAAGATAGGATCACACGTTCAAAGCAGTACAGGGAGAAGTTATTCATGCTGTTTTCCAACAGATTGTACGCTGATAATTGGTCCGGGTTCGACTGTAAATATTAATTAAGTGAATTTTTATTGTGTTTTTATAAGTGTTAAAGGTAAAACTTGAAAAATGTATCAAGATATTGTCGTGTGTAAAAATAACGACCAAGTGTTTAAAAAGGTCGATTATAATTTAAAAATGAAGTACTGAAGAATTCATGTGGGTGAAATCTAGAAACACGTCATGAGCGGAAACATGGGTGAGTAAAAATGTTTATAAATATCAAAGTGATCGTATCATATGCTATCTCAATAAATGTATGTATGAAATGTATGCACGATGAGTAATCAAATAGTAATAATGTGTCAGAAGGCAACCGCCAAGACGGTTTGCAGGAATGTTAAAAATAATGATAAAAGTGCAGAAATGATAAGAATAATGATCATGTTGAAAGCCCGTGAAAAGGGTTAAATAACAATTAATTAATGATCTAAAAAGGAGGAATCGAATGTAATAAAGTAAATGGCAAACAAAATGCATGCCAAAGAAATGAAGTAACGTAAATAAAACAAGCACCGTTAAAGTAATAATAATAATAAATATTGAGTTTTACACTCCAAAATAAGAAATGTTCAGTTTTGTACTCCGAAATGTTAATGGTAAAATGAATAAATTGCATTCCGCAAAGTAATAATGAATTAATGAAAGTCGATAAAAATAATAATAATAATAATAAACTCGAGTTGAATGAAGTAGATAAATAAAATAATTAAAGTAATTGAAAGGATCATTGAGATACCTTAATATGATGATAAAATAACGCTATCCAGCAAATAATAAGAAAATGCGCTAAGATCGGTGTTATCGAACACCAGAAAGTGAATTGTGAAGTTACGATATATTGAGTTACGGTAAAGTAAAATGCCATAAAGAGCCCATAAAGAATAAAGAAGTTAAATGCTTGCAAGTGAAATGAATATATCCTGTGACGTGCGTAGGTTTGGAGGTAAAAGGTATATCATTGTCGGAAAGTCGTCGATTTCGTTGTGCGAGGGTATGACCCCTTGATTGAACAGGGATTCAAATCAAGAGCATTATAGTGGAGATGTGTGGTATTGTTGAGTGAGGGCTTGACCCACTTAACCGGACAAGGGTTTGAGTTAAGGGTATTGTTTGTTGCAATCAAAGTCCCGCTGCGCAATTGCTAAATATATTATGGAAATAGGAGAGATGCTACGATATGTGTTTCGACTGGAGGTCCGCAAAGGCGTACCTGAGCCTAGATTCACATTGCCTGTACTGTTCCAACGACGTTATGTAAGCCGACCAAACAAAGTATGTGAAGGGAAAAGGTAATGAGTTTTAATCTCAAACTATGGCACGTGTCACAAGGAAAGTGGAATGAAAATGAATAAATAAGTGATAGTTAACGAAGTGAGGTGATAGCTTGGATCCTCATAAGCTTTTGTTTTAAAGGGAACGAAACAGTTGAAAGTTAAAATCTATAATGAGGCGCGAAGGAGGTCATAAATCACGAGGGGTTCAGGCAGTGGCCGACCGCTCCTACAACGAGAAGGGAGAGAATACAATGAAGCTTTGTATACGAAGGTTAGGGTGTTTGAATGGATACCAGACGTTATCGCGGAACATGCAAATTTTTAGATTATGAGGTGCTATGTAATTGTGAATGAAATAATTAATTTAGTGGGTATTTGAAATTTATTCCCATGTGAGGATTGCAAAAATCAGATAATATTTGGCCATAGTAGTCAAAGATATATTGATCATTAGATATTCGATTTCTACCTTAAGATACATGTAAAATATAAAACGGGTAAACGCAAATTTGAGTTTATAAGGTAACTGAAAAGTATGAAAAAAATAGCATATGATACATCACTAAATAAACCACCCTACTGCATGTAAATGAATTGTGATGGGACGAGAATTCAAGGATGGGCATGTATTTTAATTTTCAAAATGTTAAATTGTTGTGAAAAATAAGACTTATTGATTAAAGATACAATACTTAAATGAATGATTATAAAGAGATATAAAGTAAATAAAGTGTGAATAAAGCCCAGAAGGGATAATACAATAAATTATCTGAAAAGCCTTATATAAAGATTATATAAAGTGATAGGCATGCTCTATGTCTCAATAAATAAATTGTTGTGGAGGGAAATATAAGTGAATACTCAATGATAAAGAAATACCTAAGCAAGATAACGCGGTAATATAAATTTTATATGAATTTATTATGTCTTTGATATTTGATTATTGGAATTTTCCAAAAATGTAAGTGTTTTGTAAAATAATTGTTATTCCTGGGAGTTTTTCATAAAATAAACTCATGTCTTTTGAAACATGTTTGTTTTCAATGTAGTCTTGCAGATCCTAAAACAAGTGCTATCATATCCGATGTGAAATCACGTTGTGGGTGGACGTAACATGCCCCGAACCGCAACCGCTAGCCAGCACGTGATTGAGCATTTCCATCCGAGATGGGTACAGGGGAAGTATGTTTAATACTATGATATGAGCACTGGATCTCAAGATAAGTCGGCCAATATTAACAGTAGAAGTAATGTTCAGGTGTGGGTAAAGTGGCCGCAGCCCGCGATAACTCACAAATATAAATGTATTTAAATATAACCCCTGGATATCTTTAAAATGGCGCCAAGTTACGTGAGGTGGGTTTTCTTAAAGAAAACCCTGATAAAATTCGGGTTTTGCAAGGTTTTTTTTGAAAAATTTCGAAAATTTTGACTTTTATGAAACAAAATATCTTGCTTAGAGTTTTGAGGGAGGGAAGTGCAAACAGGTTAAGGTTCAAACCTACCCATTCGCAGCTTCAAATGTTAAAGAAATTTTAAATCACAACACTTAAAATATGCCACTTGAATGTCACGTCGTTCCATGTGCATGAATGATTTCTAGGATGTGAGTAGCCCATCTATTCTCAAATTTTATTTGATAACAGAATGGCTATGAGTGTGGAGATGCAGAATCTCCTGGAACTGTTGAGGAAAGATACGAAGAAAAACGCTCTGCAATTAAAAGAGGGCATTAATGAAGCGTTAGATATGACGCTTCAAAAGAAGCTTCAGGAAAGTAGAGAGGAAAATCAGAGACAATTAGACTGTGTCCAAGAAGTTGTGAAAGAAAGCATTCATAAGGGTAATCTAGAATGCCAACAGAACTTTGAAACCCTAAATAACGAAATGAGTAAAATAAATACTAAAATGGACACTAAGCTAGAAGAGATTCAAGCTCAAATCGACCCTATGAAATTAAGTATCAGTGTAATTGGAATTAATGTACACCAAATCTCAGACGCACAAGTGAAGGTGAACACACGTTTAGATGGGATAGAGGGTAAAACTGCAAAAATCATAGATGAAAAGTTTGAAAAAATAAACGAGTCTCTTACAAAAGCCGTAAGCGAACAGACCGGAAAAATCGAAGAGTTAAGAATACACGTTGATTCACAATTAGAGGAGAGTAGGAAACAATGCGATGGATCTAGACGAGAATTAGAAGCGAAAATAGATACGTTATCATCCACAATGCATGGATTTGAAAGTCAGAGGAAAAGAGATATAGATGTCCTAGGAAAACGAATGGATAACATGACCGCAGACGTAGAGCAAAGGCTAGTCGATCAGGACGCTACAAACGAAAAACGATTTGAGGAACGTATTAGGCCAATTGTGGGAGAAATCAAAACACAGGTTACACTAATTTCCAAACATGAAACACAAATTGAAGAAAATATATCTCAATTAAATACCCTTAAGGAAGGATTAGCTCCAATGAAGGTTAGCATAGGAGAAGCCCATAAAAAATTAGAACAAAATCAGGGAGATTTAGCTCGCATGCTGAAAACACAAGAGAAGACCCAAAAGAACATGGAAAGCCTAGACAAAGAAGTAAAAGGGATAAAGAATAGCCTACAGAAAGAGTTCGAAAACCTTAAGGAAGAGGTAGATACAGATATAAAGATGAAAATCGAGGGCAAAGAAAAACAAATCCTCGAAACTAAGAAAGAAGTTACAGATGAGCAGAATAAATTCCAGGAAATTTGGAAACAGCAGCAGACAGAGATAGGCAAACGAACTGAGGATAACGAAGACAGAATAGAGAAAATTGAACAAGAATCGTTAGCAAGAATAGAAAGAATGGAGGGTCGAATGAACCAGAGCGAGACCCGCATGATTGCTATAGAGGGAGCAAATATGAGAAGTAATCAAAGGGATAGAGGCAGCATGGAGGAGTTGAGAAACAACTGGGGAGAATCTGGAACCCAGCACATGTTCAACAAGGTCCAAGAGGAGGAAAGCCCATATAAACTACCAGGGCCACCTTTACTCACATCAACTCCATTCAACAACAAAAATGCGTTGCAGAACCAAATAATCACGATTATTAAGCCCAAATCCGATAGACCCAAGAAATTTTCGGGGAACATTTCGTCAATGACCCCAAAATATTGGCTTAAATAAGTTTTTGAGTATCTCAGAGATACTAGAGTCGCACCCAAATGACAGTTGAGATCCATCGAGAAGCTCATGGAAGGGGATTGCCTTCGATGGTTCAGAAGCTTCCGATATACTTTTGATACCGTAGAGGAATTTAGGGAAGCCTTTCTTAAGAGATATTGGGCAGCTGACGTACAGCAGAATTTAAGATCAGATCTCTATTCAAAGAAATATAATACGAATGCACCAACCCCTTATTCGGAGTATTTAACGGCTCAACTCTGTAAATTTCGAGAGCTAGATTGCGCACCGTCAGAGAATGACCTGTGACTAGCGTTCATCAAGCAGTTGCCATTTGAGATTCAGAGATTTCTGATCTCATCCAACGCTAAAACTGCGATAGAAAATGAAAGCATTCTACGTCAGTTGGACAACACAACACAGCACATATCGCCGAGACACTACAGAAACGTGGAACAAGCCCATGTTACAAAGGCACAGTCGGAAATCGTTAAATAACCAAGCAAGGATAAAGCGACGAGTACTGAGATCAGGGGAACTGAGCAAAATGATCCGAGAAACGGAACCCGAGATTGGAATCCACCATATCGAGGGAATAACGGAGGAAACTATCGTGGAAATAATTATAAAGGAAATAGTGGAAGGTATCAAAGTCAAGGTCGTGGTTATCAGGGAGGTAACACACAAAGGTCAGGGAAACAAAGGGGGTCAAACAACAGAGGATCACCCAGTGGAAGACCACATCAGGGTAACAATTGGAAACAGAATTACCCAAGGAATAATCAGCCACCATATGAAAGTATAGATTACCAGGCTGAAATAGAAGAACGTCGTGTAATCACACAACAGTTCTATGATGAACGAGGGGAGGAATATGAGAAGCAACCAAAAGTCAAATGGAAGGATGCCATCCATGAACGAACGTCTGCAGACATCCATAACTCAGAAGGTGCCCAAAGCTTGGAACTGCAGGAGCACAATAGAAGAGAATAAGATAAAAAAATCGCCAAAATTTGAAGGGCTAAGGAAAGAAGAGATCGGAGGATGGAACACAATACAAGTAGTAAACTGGATTGCGAAACCAGAGGAATTAATAGATGAGATCACAGAAGGACCGCTCGTAGTAAAAAGAGAATTGCCAATTATTTTAACCAGAATAGAAGGAACGTTAGTTAGAAGTCTATTAGACACAGGGTCGACAGTTTGTCTAGTAACCCAAGCACTGGTTAACGAATTAGAAAGAAAAGGATGAGCTTTGAAGATCCCAATATCCGCAGTTAAGATAAAAGGAATCATTCCAGAGAAGAGTTTGACCTGTAAATACCAGGTATTTTTGGAATTAGAAATTGGAGAACAAATGTTATCTCAAAGCTTTTTACTGGTGAGTAAACTGCCTTATAACATTATACTGGGAATAGGGAACATAAAGTTGTTATAGATCTATCCCAAAATTGCATCAAATTTAGAAATGAAGGCCATGGTTCGGAAATAGATATTTCGTCACAAACAATAGAGCACATAGAAGGCGAGCAAATATGGCACATGAGAGAAGAAACTTGTCACAGTGTGACAGAAGAAGAAGTCTACATGTTAGAAAAAGAATTAAGCACACTTGCTGCAGACTTAGAAAAAGAAGCAGAAGTCGAATTTTAAGAATGCCAAGAAGAAAAGCTTGAAGAGGCCAAAATATCGTTGGAAGATAAAGAAATGTTGAAAGAAATAGTTCTAGAGCAAAGAAATGTATTTGATTCCAAACCAGGAAGAATCAAAAAAATTAATATGCCTTCTAGGTGAATGATTGGACACCGTTCCGTTAGAAACCATATCCAGTTGCGGAAAAGCATTATAAACAGACAAAGGAAGCATTAGAGAAAATGATGAAAGATGGAGTGATCGAAAAAGTTGCTACACCATACGTTAGTCCGTTAGTAGTAGTCAACAAACCGGACGGATCAGTGCGAGTATGTTTAGATGCCAGAGATCTAAATCAAAGGATTATTCCTGAAAACGACTCGGCACCTCCAATCAAAGAAATCCTAAGGACATTCGAAGGAAAGAAGATATTCACGAACATCGATCTTACTAGTTCATACCATCATTTAGAATTAGAAGAAAGGACCAGTCTTATGACAGGATTCCAATTTGATCAACAAACAATGTGTTTCAGAAGATTACAATTTGGACTAAAGGTCGCAGGATCAGCGCTCATAAGGGCTTTAGACAGGAACCTTTCGGAAGAAGTGAAAGCCTGTACTATTAGATATGTGAACGATATTTTATTAACGTCAGAAATAGTAACAGAACACTTAGAGAAACTGAAGAAATTACTCAAAGATTTGGAGCAAGCAAACTTCAAGATAAATCTGAAAAAATCAAATTTTTGCCAAAGGCAAGTGACAATTTTAGGTCACGTCATAGACCAACATGGAGTTCAACCAAACCCATGCAAATTGGAATCTATTAAAAACTTTCCAAGACCTTTGAAAGTCAAAAATGTCAGACAATTTTTAGGACTTATAGGGTTTTTCAGCAGTCATTGTCCTGCTTATACGAAAACAGTATCACCACTACAAGATCTACTCAAGAAGGGGGGAAAATGGAAGTGGACAGAAGAATACGAGGATGCATTCATAAAAGCAAAGCACATGTTGCTAAACTTTGTAAAATTAGGATACCCCGACTTTAATGAAAAGTTCATTATTCAAACAGATGCTTCACAGATAGGTGTAGGAGCCACGTTGTATCAAGAAAACAGAGAGAATCCGAGCGAAAGAAATTATTCGCATTTGCATCGA
Organism: Meconema thalassinum; assembly: GCA_946902985.2. Lineage (NCBI taxonomy): Eukaryota > Metazoa > Arthropoda > Insecta > Orthoptera > Tettigoniidae > Meconema > Meconema thalassinum. The sequence goes on from OX336391.1 coordinate 560,974,866, forward strand.
GAAGATTAAAGCCGCATGAACGAAATTACACAGTCAGTGAAATCGAACTTTTAGCAATATTGTACGCGTTACAATATTGGCGCAAGATAGTTTACGGATTTCCTATCATTTTAAGAACAGATCACAAGGCGTTGACTTTCTTAATGAAAACTGACTTGTCCAGTCAGCGACTAATGCGTTGGGCATTGTACATCCAGCAGTACGATGTAGAAATAGAATACTGCCCTGGAAAGGAAAACATTATACCGGACTTTCTGAGTCGAAATCCGGGAACCGAAGAGGAAACACTTGCGATCCAAATTGATGACAAAGATCAAGGAACCATTGAGGAATTAAGAAGAGTTGGACAAAAACAAAAGCAAGACCCATGGATGAGGATGTTGATAGATTTATTCGAGGGAAAGCTTGACAGAGCATCACCCGCATTTATCGAAGCGGAGAAAATAGCAACGGCTTACAGTTATTTCAATGGACTGTTACATAAATTTGCAGATAACGATCATACCAAATTGAGGATTATCATTCCAGCAGAGATGCAAAGGAAGTTAGTATGGTTACTACACAGAACTTTTGGACATATGGGGGTAGACAAAACAGTTAGCAATTTGCAAGAAGCTTTTATATGGCCCAGGTTAAGAGATACGTTACGATATACCATAAAAACCTGTGATACAGGCCAAAGAATCAAACCAAATTCTTTTCTGATGAAACAAAAACCCATACCACTTTTACCAGAAAGACCTTGCCAGATCTTATCGATAGATAATTTTGGACCTTGACCAAAAGTTAGAAGAGGTGATAGACACATAATAGTATCAATGGATGTGTTTACCAAAATGGTAGTGTTATGTCTAGGGCTGTTACTTTTAATCGATTAATTTCAGATTTCGATTAATCGAAACCGAAAAGTCGATTAATTATCGTAAATAACGATTAATCGATTAATCAATTAGTCGATTAATCAATTAATCGGTTTGCAGAAAAATCGATTAATCGGTTATTCGATTAATCGATTAATCGGTTTTGATTTGTTTTGTCGATTAATCAATGTATTTCGCATTTTTTTGCCTATTTTCAATTTTGAAGAAATAGGCTTATGAGATCACCTTTTGTCCGTGTGTGCGTGCGTGTGTGTGCGTGTGTGTGTGTGAGGTGTGTGTGTGCCCCCCCCCCCCGTAATAAATTCGAAACGGCTGGAGCGGTTTCAATGAAACTCGGTAAGTTCATAGCACTATGCCGGGCGACCCCGACCGTGCCCTTCAAATTTTGTTACGTCTCACCAATTCAACATGGCGGCTGTGCGAAATATTTCACCAGCATTCAATATCTCCGAAACTATTGCCGATATCACCCTGGAATTTTTTGCGGTGATAAAGGGAACTACTAGAAGTTCACCTATGTGACTTTTATAAAACTGGTAACTACAAAACCAATATGGTGGCCACGCGAATGTGGGACTTTTAAATAGACGTTTCTCGCTATTTAACCAACCAAACGCAATAAAACGTGGTACAGTATATGTTTATACACATTGCAATGCACCGACATCTAACTTCGTTCAATTGTTTACATAACCACAAGATGGCGGATGTGTGAAATATTTCACCGGCATTCTATATCTCTGAAACTATTAGCGGTATCACTCTGAAATTTTGTACGGAGATAAAGGCCACTTTTGGAAGTTCATCTATACGGCTTTCAAAAACCGGTTAACTACAAAACGAACATGGCGGCCAAGCGAATTTGAAAATTTTAAATAGGCCTTTCTCGCGATTTATTGTTCCAAACGCAATGAAATCTGGTACAGGAAATGTTTATACACATTGTAATGCACTGGTATCTAGTTTAGTTCAATTGTTTACATAACCCCAAGATGGCGGCTGTGCGAATTTTAAATTTGAGTTTTTATTTCTTGTGTCGTAATCATGCGATCGAGTGAAAGTTTGAAAAATGAACCTACGCAATAATTTTCCTTTAATGGTACATGACTCTATGGCCTATACATTTAACAATCCAAAATGGCGACCATCCGAAATATTAAGACGGTTCTGAATATCTACGAAACTATTATAGCAATCAAACTGCTTTTCTTTACATTCATAGGGGCTATGAACTTAAGTTCACCTATAGGACTTTAAATAACCTGGTGATCACAAATCCAACATGTCGGCGACGCGAAGTATAAATATTCACATAGACGTTTTTCGCAATTTAACCATCCGAGTGCAGTGAAACTTGGTTTAGTAAATCCTGATACGAATGTTAATCCACTGGCATCTAATTTATTTCAATTGTTTCCATAACCACAAGATGGCAGCTGTGCGAAATTTTAAAATCTCGTTTTTACTTCTTGTGTCCTAATCATGCGATTGAAGCTTGAATGCTACACGTACACAATAATCTTCATGTAACAGTACATATCTCTAGGTTATACATACATAAAATCCAACATGGCGACCATCCGAAATATTTAGTCGGTTCTCAATATCTACGAATCTATTACAGCAATCAAACTGAAATTTTTTATGTTGATAGTGGCAGTTAACATTAGTAGGATATATGAAAATAGGCTGTATAGTTCTTCACGGAACTACTTGTTAACTACGCTCTCACAGAATCAACCAACTATGACACAACTTGGTTTCTTAATGCAATCACTCGACATGGTTAGCCGGGGAAGTCCCATGATGGATGATGTCTTTGATTCTTTTAGGGGCTTTGCAACATCGTGGTCTCGTATCCCCGCGTACTGGGGTGTGTTTAAGACTTGTCTGATAGCATGTGTCACTGCGATGTCTGTACCAGTGTGTGTATTTGTAATTCAGGTAGAATATGGGTAGGAACCGACCGTGGCCTTGAATTACGGACCATCCCGGCATTTGCCTGGAGTAGAAATGAGAAACCATGGAAAATCATTTCCAGGATGACTGAGGTAAGAATCAAACCCTCCTGTTATCAGTTTTGCCTCACGAGACTGAGTGTACACGTTCCAGCCCTAACACCAGAATTAAATTTCTTGGCAGAGGCGGGAATCGAAACCAAAACTCTGTGGTGGCAGCTAAGAATGCTAGCCACTGCTCAATGCCCGCTTTGAGGTTTCATTTAACTTCATTCCAAGGATTACCGTGTTGGAAGCCCTTTTTCAGGCTTCCCTTAGAAATCAAAATTTGTTCGCTAATCCTGAAAAAATACAACATGATGTTAATAAATACACTTGGATGACTAGTTTCGATCGTCAAGTGATCATCATCAGATCATTTACACGTAGGCTATTAAGGGGAGATTATACTGAAATTTCATGAATTTCGAGGAAAATATCGAATTTGGGTTTATAGCACTAAAAAAATACCCGGATATGTCCTCTAACAACAACAAAATTATTTTTTTAAATACCGCCATTTTAAAAGTCTTCTGCACCATTTTTAAATAGTGCTGCGGTGGCATTTAATTGCTCCATGCGCTACTCGACACGCCCCGTCCAGTTGCTGCTAAGAAATTATGTGTTTATGAAGTCTTTCTTACTGGGATTTCAAATGCTATTGAAGAATGGACTTGCAAAGGTGATATTTTGCAACTCAATGCTCAGTTGTTATACTACTTGATCCATTATTAGTGAAGTAAATACTAATAACCATGGTTTCACTCCTTGCGCTGAAATTTATTTCATAATATTACTTCAATTTTCATTATAGTGCTACTGGTAGTAATAGCTTAGTATTGTTTGTGCTGTGAGTGAGCTCATCATGGGGTGTGTTAGAACACTTGAAGTCTTACAGTCCATCAGAGCGAAGCCAGCACCAACCGTTGCTGTGAAAATCAGTACCCAGCGAGACCAAAAGCGCATAAAACAAAGTAGGAAAAGGTGCTCAGGTGACAGCAAGGGGCTAAGAAAAAAAGGAAGTTGGTGAAAATATCACTGGAGGAGAAAAGAAAGCAGTCTGAAGGGCATACCTGTAGTGCTGGGCAGTTCTTAAGTGTGTGAAGTTGCATAGATTTTTATTTTGCATTTTATGACTTAACAAAATTTTAATGTTTTCTTTCATTAAAAAAAGTCCCTTGACATGCAGTTTCTGCCTGATACAAGTACAATTTTACACAGCAGTAGCTAGATAGTCGGTGCACAAATATTAGTATGCAATTTGTTGTGAAAATACAATTCAAAATTATTTTTGAGCTACCAAATTCTGTTTGCAATCATATTTTAAAAAAATCAACATTACATTTTTAAAAACTTCTACTTGCTAATATGTTTGTCAAACAACAAACTGTGACACTAACATTTGTTAGCATAGGTATTAAGAAGGTTTGTGGAAAATTTTGGTACCAATTGGAAAAATATTGTGATGCAAGGGACTTTTTTTAAGATGGAGGTAAAATGGCATTTAAAAAACTCCTACTCAGAAATTTTTATAGGTACAATATTCAAACTTGGTAACATTACTTTACATGAAAAGGGCCATCACAGAAAAAAATTGGTAAAAATTCAATGAAAAATATAGAAGTTAGAAATTTCAGTATAATGTCCCCTTAAATCTAATGTATATGGAGAAGTATGGAATGCTAATTACAATATATACACTTATTTATTTGCAGTAGCAATTAAATTACCAAACTAAAGATTTGAGCTTTTTGTTGAGATACTGATAGTTATTAAATGGTGCACTTCGCAGTTTGAGCGATGTGTGGTCCGTTTTTGTGCACAGCGTGAGGACGATTATGCTGACACAATAACCTGACCATTTAATAACAATCACATAATGGCACTAAGCAAGCAAACTTGAAGATCAATCACAACTATCAGTATCTCAACAAAAATAACATATCTTTACTATTTGTGCTAGATTAATTGCTACTGCAACTAAAAAGTGTATGTATTATAAATATCATAACCCATACTTGTCGACACAGATTAATAGCCGAAGTGTAAAGATCTGATGATCGCTCGACGATCGAAACTGGTCATCTAATTGTATTTATTAATCTCATGTAAAAAGTCTTTGACCGTCCGAAAAACATTAAATTTCGACTCCAAAGATACAAATGTGACGTCTTACGAACGAAGGTATGTCTAAAGTCAACACTTAGGCAAGTTCGATAAAAACTCAATGATCTCATGGTAGGGCAGTTATAAAAAGCACGGTAAAAATAGGAAATCTTGTAGATGTAGCGTAAATATTGCAATCATTGCAAAAGACGAGCTGGACGTCTATCTTGGGAATTTACCGCCTGACTTGCATACTCACCCTTTTTCACAGGTGGAAAATGAATAAACAATATATCATAAGGCCCGCTAAACTAGCGACAAAATACTTGATATTCCCCGCTGGAAACATTGTGACTGCAAAGCGGAGCTGCTTCGTCCCAGAAAATGAGTACTGGCTAGTATTTTTGCACCATAACAGACCGTCTATTGAAATATATTGTCACATTTATTTTTAAATAATGCATCTTTTTTGTGAACCGTTGAAGTCATTGTTTCAGTGTTGCCTATACAGAAACTGTCATTTGTAACTCTTCAGTCGGTCAACATGAATTTGTCCATTTACTGTGCGGGGTGCAATGTATATAAAATATGAGTAATAAGTAAATGAACTCCTTGAAAAATTACACGTATTAGTTATGATCACAATGATCCCGGCGGGAGTAGGCAGGCTAAAGCGTAACAACTGTACGACCAAGGGTCCCCGGAGATATGTAAACTTATGCATAATAGAATTCAAGTGCATGCTCTAATTTTATTTTATTTATTATATTGTGTTATTCTTATTTGTATGCACGATCATAATACTCATAAATAATTCACAAACCCTTATTAAACAAACTAAACTTAAACAATGGTCAAAAAAGGTCTTGCATATTGTGATTCAGTAACTTGTTTATTTTGTTATGTGTATGTTATCATATTATACACAATATAGGGTACATACTAAGAATAACCACACACAATCTGCTTTGCAAAAGAGACAGAAACCCACGACGAATAACAAAAGTGATAATGTGGGACTGAGCATACAACCGTCCTTTTCATGTTGGGGCATATCAATACCATGTATGGTCACCACGAGCTCTAATCCATGCTTGCAGATGACGAGGCATACTGAGCACCAACGAATACAACGTGGTTTGGGGCAGATTCCCCCACTTTTGGAAAGCAGCTTCAATCAGTTGCTCTTTGTTTGTTGGAGGATTGGGACGGTGCGAAATTGCCCTCTTGGGCTCTTTCCAGGCATGTTCATTACAGTTCATGTCCGCAGAATAGGTAGGCCACTCCATTCTCTGTATGACATGCATCTGAAGGAACTGATTGACCACCCTAGCTCGATGGGCACGAGCATTATAGTCCACTAGTGTAAAGCCCTCACCCATTGTGGTAGCAAATCCTGTAACGATGTTGTCTGTATACACCAGACCAGTCATGTTACCGTGGATAGGAATTAGAGGCGTACGTCAACCGAACATGATTCCACCCCGAAACATGACTGACCTCATTGCTGTTGGTGGCTTTCCTGGTTGAAGGGCTCGTGAAATCTCTTACCCACTCGGAGCATTCGAGTTTGGCGACGTAATGGTGACAGTGATTGTAATAGCGATCATAACTAACACATGTAATGTTCCTAGGAGTGTTATTTACTTATAATTCATATAGTTTATACATTGGACTCCGCCCAGTCTTTGGGCAAATTCAAGTTGACCGCCTGAAGAGTTACATCCTACAGGTCTTTGTGGAAATTAGGCTAAACCAGAATAAAACAAAAATATTCCTGTCCTAAATTATAAACAGCCTTTCCAACAAAAATTGAACAAAATTCAAAAGCATTGCCGATAACTCCTCGTTTTCTTTTCCTGAAACCCTTCCCAATATGATTGATGTTTGTCCTTCCACGGTCACTGACTGTTATTTGGTTATTGTTAACATAAACAAGGAAGGACACGTCTCTTTACGCAAAATTTAACTTTTATAGATGTCTATACATCATTCCGAAAATAAGCGTAACTCAACTTAAGCGATGACTTCTCATTTAAACCATTTTCAAAACTTATTTTCTTATCTCGTGTCTACTATCAGTTAATCGATTTTTCGGTTAATCGATTATTCGATTAATCGATTTTTCGGTTAATCGGTTAATCGATTAATCGGTTTTAAGGAGCTTCGATTAATCGATTAATCGTTTCCGATTAATTTCAAATTAGTTGATTAATCGATTAATTGAAAATCGATTATTACCAGCTCTAGTTATGTCCTATCATCCAGAAGACATCAACCAAACAGGTCATCAAGAGACTAAATGAAAGAGTAATTCCAGTTCTGGGAAAGCCAGAAAATTTACTTTCTGATCACGGAAGTTGTTTCACAAGCGCCGCATTCCGAAGAGAACTAGAAAATTTAGGGATAATACAAATGTTATCCAGTATTAGGCATCCTCAAGCAAATTCTGTTGAAAGAGTAATGAGAGAAGGGCAAAAATACTGTAAAATCTACTGTTCTGAAGAAAATTGGAAGTGGATTGACATTATGCCTACGATTGAATTTTGCATTAACAACACTATTCATGAAGCAACAGGCGAGATACCTGTTAGGCTACAATTAGACATGCAACCAGAAAGGCCATGGGATCAAATATTACCCACTGTAAATGATGCACAAATAGGTAGAGAATTGAGGATTAGGAGAACATATGAGCATTTCTCAAGCGGAGAAAAGGCAAAAGAGAAATCGTCATAAACGATACCATAGACCACTATTGAAAGGAGAATTAGTGCTCGTAAAACGACCAGTGATCTCAGTTCCAGAGAATCGCATTTACAAAAAGTTCCGAAAGAATTATCATGGTCCATATAGGATAATTAAAGATCTCAAAAACAATGCATATAAAGTTCAGCATATAGTAACGGATCACAAGATGATCAGGAACGCAGCAAATTTGAAACTTTATCATCCTCCAGAAGAATATGAAAGACAGATTCAAACCTTAGTAGCCCAGGCGGAAAATGAAGAAGAAACAGAGATGGAGAATGAAGAGAAATAGGAAGAGTTAGATTGCGAATGTAGTTTAAAGAGAGACTATGATGAATTAAAGGAATTAGCACGACAAATTGAGGAGGAAAACGATGAAATAAGAGAGGAGAATGAAAGGCTTAAAAATTGGAAAGAACTAACAAACTTTGAGTAAAAACGGGTAGGAGCAAGCCTAACCCATATGATAGATTACTATCTTAAGTACGAATAGAGGTATTATGATGAGAAAAACTGAACAGCAACTAAAACTTTGAGACGAGCAAGGACAGGGCGAACCCTTGCAGATGAACTGAGTAAGACTGAAATAAAGTAATTTAAGACACAGAGGAAGTACATTTTTGGGATAAATAAATTTTCTTAAAATTTCGACAATATATTAATTTTTGAAGAAGGGAATTGTGCCCATGTGGGATTGGCACAAGAATTGATCCCCTGATCCTTTATGGAGAAATATTCGAAGACTTTAGAAAGATTACAGAGAATACAAGAGCAGGCAAAATAGTAGGCGACCGTAAGACGGCTCAAATGGAGACAGAGGGTCAAGTCAGACACATAAATACCATTAAAGGTGACAGTTTAAAAGCAAAGAAACATTAAGAAAACTATTAAAATTTTAGCGAGGGTCAAAGTCGAGAGGCAATAAATACCACTCGAAATTCCAATGTGGCAGCAATTTCACTAGAATTATGACTTCTCAAGTGGACATCTGAAGGGAACTTTTTCTCAAGTGACTCTTTAAAACTTAAACCAGGAATGTGTTAAATCAGCAGTTTTTCTTAAATATACAGAAGGGGGAGTTACCTCGTTAAACTTAACAAAATAAATCCACCAGAAGTGTTAAATCTAAAGGAAGACGATGAACAGGAACGAGAGAAATCAGTAAGTTGGTCGACCTGAAAATACCACTCCAAAACTGCAAGCTAAGAGAAAATGTCATCATAAATCAAGCGGAATACTATTTGTGGACGAAAGGAGTCGATAGGCTGGCCCCGCAAAGGGGATAATAACTAATTAATTAAATTAAAAATAAACCAGCCGAAGGATTTTCATTCCGCCAGCCGGAAATCAAAATATATTTATAAAACACACTGTAGATTAAATTATGAAGAGGATCAGACCAGGGAATCCGAAATTCATCTCCCGGTTTTGTAGAGAACTATTTTCTAGACAGAAACGAATAAATAAAGACTCGAGCAGAAGTATGAAGTCCGTCAGTTGAACGAGGGCCTTGATAGGGACACGTCGTATGAAGTCCGTCAGTTGAACGAGGGCCTTGATAGGGGCACGTCAGTACATGAAGTTCATCAGTCTGTGGGAGGGCCTTGCTAGAGGCACGTCATAAGAAGTACCGTCAGACAGTCATCAGTCAGTTGAAGTCCGTCTACATATCAGTCAGTAGAACGAGAAGCGATGCCGGAGGGCATGTTGTAATTATCAGTTGAGAGAGAGAGACTTTGCTAGAGGCAGATTATACGAGAATTGTCGAAGACCAGAGTTCGAGTGCGCTACGCAGATAGCCAGTTCTTATCATCCTCTGTATATGCATGTTATTTAAGATTTAATCATTACGAACAAGTTAGGTCTAGCCTCGGGAACGGAGTGCGCAAGTCCGCAAGAAAATTATAAACACTGCAATCAGAAACGCTAGAGTTCGAGTCTCGTAAGAGATAAGGCCAGTATAAAGTGCGATAGACTGCGAAATAGTCTTGGTTCGAAACCAAACAGTGCATTAACGTAGGAAAGGCAGAAGATGCGGAAGCATCTTAAGAACTTTTACGAACGAAGTGCGGAGAAGTAAAGACAATATAGGGTCAGGAATTCTGAACACTGACAGTCAAAGAGAAACGATAACGTGCAGAAAAGACAGTTAAAGTAAAGAACAATTATCCGAGTAAAACGTCAGAGAACGTAGGCTCAACAGTTAGAACTTTTAACACGATCTTCAGGGAAGATCACGATAGAAGGAATCAGAACTATAAGAATTACGACAGGCAATTATGAAGCAAACGTAAAGAGCGATAGCAGCAGGATAAATGGGACAGTAATAAGTAAGGAGAAAGCTATCATAGGAGGAAGTCCGAAGAAAGACAAGTACGAGATTGGGAATACTAGGTAGAGACTTACCGAGGGGAAAGAAGATATGATCACACGTTCAAAGCAGTACAGGGAGAAGCTATTCATGCTGTTTTATAACAGATTGTACGCTGATAATTGGTCCGTGTTCGACTGTAAATATTAATTAAGTGATTTTTATTGTTTTTTATAAGTGTTAAAGGTAAAACTTGAAAAATGTATCAAGATATTGTCGTGTGTAAAAATAACGACCAAGTCGATTATAATTTAAAAATGAAGTACTGAAGAATTCATGTGGGTGAAATCATCTAGAAATCTCGTCATTAGCGGAAACATGGGTGAGTCAAAATGTTTATAAATATCAAAGTGATCGTATCATATGCTATCTCAATAAATGTATGTATGAAATGTATGCACGATGAGTAATCAAATAGTAATAATGTGTCAGGAGGCAACCGCCAAGACGGTTTGCAGGAATGTTAAAAATAATGATAAAAGTGCAGAAATGATAAGAATAATGATCATGTTGAAAGCCCGTAAAAAGGGTTAAATAACAATTAATTGAATGAAAAATGAAAATCCACAGCCTGCTTCCAGTCTCCGACCGGGTCATGAATGGAATGAATGAAGCCCCCATCTAGCGGCGAGGATATGAACTGTGCCGGCTGCCGAGGCCTGATGCACTCCTCTGGGTCAATGATTAACAATTAATTAATGATCTAAAAAGGAGGAATCGAATGTAATAAAGTAAATGGCAAATAAAATGCATGCCAAAGAAATGAAGTAACGTAAATAAAACAAGCACCGTTAAAGTAATAATAATAATAATATATATTGAGTTTCAAATATCTGTGAGAAATTATTCAGCCCTCTGGTTTAAACCGTGAAGCAAATAAAGAGAGAATTTCCAAATTACAGAAAGCTTACAGAATCACTTGGAATAGGTATAACAGAAAATCAATATCTCGGAAAGCAAAACTTAGACATTATAACACAGTAATCAAACCGGAGGCGTTATATGCATCAGAAACCTTAATCATTGGTGGCAAATCTTTAACCAAAGAGATTGAAAAACAAGAAAGGAAAATTTTACGAAAAATTTTTGGCCCATTTTTTATAGAGGGAATCTGGAGGAAAAAGTCATCCCAGGAAATATATCGCCAATGTGAAAAAATGTCTCATACTTTTCGGAAAAGACGATTGAAATTTTACGGGCACATTGTCAGAATGAACAATGGCAGATTGACTAAAAGAATTCTCAACTTGGCCCTCTCACTAAAAACCAAGAACAGCTGGCTACGTGAAATTGAAACAGATCTCCAGGAAATCAACATTTCAGACAATATTATACAGGACAGATGCAAATTCAGAACCCTAATCGACAATCACCAATTTGAAGACAAACCCAACACCAGGGCCACCATAACTTGGACAGAAGACCGAAGAAAGGCGCTCAGCGAGAAGATGACGAGATTTTGGAAGGAAAAGAAGGCCAACACATCAGCTAAACAGGTTCAACCGTGCTCCTGAGTCGGGCATAACGATGCAAGAAGAAATATTGAGTTTTTACACTCCAAAATAAGAAATGTTCAGTTTTGTACTCCGAAATGTTAATGGTAAAATGAATAAATTGCCATCCGCAAAGTAATAATGAATTAATGCATGTCGATAAAAATAATAATAATAATAATAAACTCGAGTTAAATGAAGTAGATAAATAAAATAATTAAAATAATTGAAAGGATCATTGAGATACCTTAATATGATGATAAAATAACGCTATCCAGCAAATAATAAGAAAATGCGCTAAGATAATCGGTGTTATCGAACACCAGAAAGTGAATTGTGAAGTTACGATATATTGAGTTACGGTAAAGTAAAATGCTAATGTGAGCAAAGTTATGAAAGACGCTATGATGATCCAAGGTATTTAAAAGTTGCATTGCCATAAAGGGCCTAAAAAGAATAAATAAGTTAAATGCTAGCAAGTGAAATGAATATATCCTGTGACGTGCGTAGGTTTGGAGGTAAAAGGTATATAACTGTCGGAAAGTCGTCGATTTTGTTGTGCGAGGGTACGACCCCTTGATTGAACAGGGATTCAAATCAAGAGCATTATAGTGGAGATGTGTGGTATTGTTGAGTGAGGGCTCGACCCACTTAACCGGACAAGGGTTTGAGTTAAGGGTATTGTTTGTTGCAATCTAAGTCCCGTCGGGCAATTGCTAAATATATTATGGAAGTACGAGAGCTGCTACGATATGTGTTTCGACTGGAGGTCCGCATAGTTGTACCTGAGCCTAGATTCACATTGCCTGTACTGTTCCAACGACGTTATGTAAGCCGACCAAACAAAGTATGTGAAGGGAAAAGGTAATGAGTTATAATCTCAAACTACGGCACGTGTCACAAGGAAAGTGAAATGAAAATGAATAAATAAGTGATAGTTAATGAAGTGAGGTGATAGCTTGGATCCTCATAAGCTTTTGTTTTAAAGGGAACGAAATAGTTGAAAGTTAAAATCTATAATGAGGCGCGAAGGAGGTCATAAATCACGAGGGGTTCAGGCAGTGGCCGACCGCTCCTACAACGAGAAGGGAGAGAATACAATGAAGCTTTGTATACGAAGGTTAGGGTGTTTTAATGGATACTAGACGTTATCGCGGAACATGCAAATTTTTAGATTATGAGGTGCTATGTAATTGTGAATGAAATAATTAAACTAGTGGGTATTTGAAATTTATTCCCATATGAGGATTGCAAAAATCGGATAATATTTGGCCATAGTAGTCAAAGATATATTGATCATTAGATATTCGATTCCTACCTTAAGATACATGTAAAATATAAAACGGGTAAACGCAAATTTGCGTTTATAAGGTAACTGAAAAGTATGAAAAAATAGCATATGATACATCACTAAATAAACCACCCTACTGCATGTAAATGAATTGTGACGGGACGTGAATTCAAGGACGGGCATGTATTTTAATTTTCAAAGTGTTAAATTGTTGTGAAAAATAAGGCTTATTGATTAAAGATACAATACTTAAATGAATGATTATAAAGAGATGTAAAGTAAATAAAGTGTGAATAAAGCCCAGAAGGGATAATACAATAAATTATCTGAAAAGCCTTATATAAAGATGATATAAAGTGATAGGCATGCTCTATGTCTCAATAAATAAAATGTTGTGGAGAGAAATATAAATGAATACTCAATGATAAAGACATACCTAAGCAAGGTAACGCGGTAATATAAATTTTATATGAATTTATTATGTCTTTGATATTTGATTATTGGAATTTTCCAAAAATGTAAGTGTTTTGTAAAATAATTGTAATTCCTGGGAGTTTTTCATAAAATAAACTCATGTCTTTTGAAACATGTTTGTTTTCAATGTAGTCTTGCAGATCCTAAAACAAGTGCTATCATATCCAATGTTAAATCACGTTGTGGGTGGACGTAACATGCCCCGATCCGCAACCGCTAGCCAGCACGTGATTGAGCATTTCCATATGAAATGGGTACAATACTGAAAGCCTTCCCTAAAGAACGGAGGGTTTGCTTGACTTTGAGAACGGTGGAGAGTGATAAGTCACCGCCACTTGAGAAGCACTTAGCGTTAACACACGCATCTTGCAAGATACCTTAGTTGAGAGAGTGAAGACTTGTGGTGAAGTACTTCGACTGTCGCGTATCCCGAGCTGGCTCTACGCAACATCTTTCGTCACAGAATAATAAGCCGAGGTCTATGACCTACCCGGTCCCCCCGTTTTTCTATGTGTGATTTTTAACCTATTTCCATTTTATAAAAAAAATAGTCTTATGAGATCACCTTTAGTCCGTGTGTGTGCGCGTGTGTGTGAGTGGGGTGTGTGTGTGGATCCCCGTAATAACTTCTAAACGGCTGGAGCGATTACAATGGAACTCTGTAAGATCATAGCACTATTCTGGACGACCCCGACCTTCAAATTTTAGTGTGTCTCACCAATCCAACATGGCAGCTGTGCGAACTATTTCACCAGCATTCAGTATCTCCGAAACTATTACCGATATCGCCCTGAAATTGTGTACGGTAATAACGGGCACTACCATAATTTCATCTATGAGACTTTCAAAAACCTGTTGACTACAAAACCAACATGGCGGTCAAGCGAATTTGAGACAATTAAATAGATTTTTCTCGCGATTTAAGTATCCAAACGTAGTGAAACATGGTACAGCAAATGTTTATACACATTGTAATGCACCGGAGTCTAATTTAGTTCAATTGTTTACATAACCTCAAAATGACGGCTGTGCGAAATATTTCACTGACATTCTATATCTCCGAAACTACAACAGATATCACCCCGACATTTTGTACGGTGATAAAGGGTACTGATACAAGTTTATCTATGTAACTTTCATAAACCTGTAGAGTACAAAACGAACATGGCGGCCAAGCGAAGTTGAAACATTTTAATAGACTTTTCTCGTGATTTAACTCTCTGAGCGCAGTGAAATGTGGACAGTAAATGAGTTTACATATTGTAATGCACTGGCATCTAATTTAGTTCAATTGTTTACGTAACCTCAAGAAGGCGGCTGGGCGAAATTTTAAAATTAAGTTTTTATTTCTTGTGTCGTAATCATGCGATCGAAGTGAAAGTTTGAATAATGAACCTAGGCAATAATTGTCCTTGAATGGTACATAACTCTATGGCCTATACATTTAACAATCCAAAATGGCGAGCATCCGAAATATTTTGACGGTTCTCAATATCTATGAATCTTTTACAGCAATCAAACTGATTTTTTTAATGTTCATAGAGGCTATGAACATATGTTCACCAATAGGACTTTCAGTAACCTGGTGAGCACAAATCCAACAAAGCGGCGACGCGAAATATAAATATTTAAATGGACGTTTTTCGTGAATTAACTATCCGAGAGCAGTGAAAGGTTGCACGTTAAATGCTTATACAAATGTTAATCCACTGGCATCTAATTTATTTCAATTGTTTGCATAATCACAAGATAGCAGCTGTGCGAAATTTTAAAATCTTGTTTTTACTTCTTGTGTTCTAATCATGCGATTGAAGTTTGAATACCACACGTACACAATAATCTTAATGTAATAGTACAAAAATAAAAATCTAACCTGGCGACCATCTGAAATATTTGGACGGTTCTCAATATCTACGAATCTATCACAACCTTCAAACGGAAATTTTGTATGTTGATAGAGGCAATTAACATTAGTAGTATATATGAAAATAGGCTGTATAGTTCTTCACGGAACTACTTGTTACTTGTGGGGGAACCTCAAACAAAAGGTATACCGAAACAGTCCGCATGCTCTGGAGGCTCTCGAGAAGGAAATATCTGTGAGGATGAATTACAGCTAGAGTACCAAAACTTCCTACGTCGGTGTAACGTGTATCTAGAAAAAGAAGGACAGCATTTCCGGCAACTACTGTGAAATTCATGTAAGTAAATATGATTATTGCCGGCTCCGTGGTGTTGGGGTAGCGCGCCTGCCTCTCACCCGGAGGCCCCGGGTTCGATTCCTGGCTCCGTCAGGGGTTTGGAAAACTGACGTGAGGGCTGAGACGGGTTGCCTCGTGTGGACTACTGAGTAGCTGTTTGACGGTCAGGCAGCGCCTCGGTCACGAAAACCAAGATTAACAGCCGAGGGGATCCGATGCTCTGACCAAGCATCACCCCAATATCTGCAGGCCAAATGGTTTGGCAGCGGTCGCTTGGTAGGCCTAGGCCCTTCACGGGCTGTAGTTGCACGGGGTTTGTATACATATGATTACAGTCTTCCCTGACGAACGGAGGGTCATTCCTCTACCGTCGCAAGGACGATGTCTGGCAGTTGAACCCACATTGTAAGCAGATACAACTGGGGATGGTGACAGGTGACCGCTAATTTAATTAATTAAGGAAGGACCGGGAATGAATTTTGAAAGGAACCATCCCGACATTTGCCTGGTGGTGAAAATGAGAAACCTCGAAAATGATTTTCAGGTCGGCCGAGGTGGGATTCGAACCCGCACGCTCCAGATGCCAGTTGGTGCTCTCAGTCATCGTGGCCGGTAATTCTGTTCAGAACTCTGGTAAGTTAAAATTTGTCTTATAGTTGTTTGACTCCGTGACTACAGTGACTCTTCTGTAAGTGCGTAGCGCGATAATTGAGTTAAAACCAATAAGCCTGCTGTAGGAGTTTTCCACCGCTAGTTCATTCACACGACACCGCGGTTGATGTCAGAGAAGATCCGGAGGGACGAGCGTGAGATCCAGTGGTGGCCACTGATAACAGTTACAGCGCTGCGCACCAACCCGATGATTGGGGCAGATGACCTCGTAGTTCAGCCCCTTAAAACAACAATAACTAACTAACCCGATGATTTTCAGAGGAAAAAGTAGATCTTTCAAAAGTCCTCGAGGTATTAGAAACCATTTTACAGTATAATCTATTAACAGATTTCCTTTGAATTATTTATAAACTAATTAGCGGAACAGTAAAGTGGGAGAGGTTATTTAAATTGGATTACAAGTTTCGATCGTCAAGTGATCATCATCAGATATTGTTCACTTATGTTCGACGAATATGTATAACACTTTTGTACAACAATATTCACAATTTATTGTTGTTGTTTTAGTCTTCAGTCTTTTGATTGGTTTGATGCAGCGCTCCATGCCTCCCTGTCCTGAAATAATCGTTTCATCACTACATAGCTACCACACTCTACATCCGAGGCAATCTGTTTAACATATTCTAACCTTGGTCTACCCCCACAGTTCTTGTCCTCAACCCTTCCTTCCATAATTAAGCTTGCTATTCCTGGGTGTCTTAGTATGTGTCCTACTAACCTATCTCTTCTCTTCATTAGCACTGGCCAGAAACATCTCCCACTCGTATTAATACCTCTTCGTTTGTAACCCTATCTACCCATCTGATCTTCATCATTCTCCTTTAACACCATATTTCAAATGCTTCATTTTCTCCTCTTTTCTGCTGCACCAATAGTCCAAGTTTCACTTCCATAGATCATCACGTTCCAGACAAAGGCTTTCAGAAATGACTTCCTAATACCTAAATCTATATTCGATGTCAACAGATTCCTTTTCTGTAGAAATGCTTATCTTGCCTGAGCCAACCTACTTTTTATATCCTCTTTGCTTCGTTCATCACTGGTGATTTTGCTTCCTAAGTAACAGAAGTCTCCTACTTCCTTTAGCTCCTCACCTGCCAATTTGATGTCCATAGAGGTTTCTGATTTCTTTCGGCTGCATTCCAATATTTTTGTTTTACATTTATTGATTTTCATCATGAATTCTTTCCTCAAGACGGAGTCCATACCATTCAAAAGCTAATTCAAATCCTCTGGCGTGTCAACCAAGATGACGATGTCATTATTACATTTCAATTTTTTTTTCCAAGAGATAATTTCTCACTAGCTCTAAGTCACCGGTTCCCAACCAATGGTCCGCGAGAGCCTCAAGAGTAACCCTCGGGACAAGAGGGTCCGGCAGTACATAATACATAAGCTGCCAATGAATGTGGATTTGAAAGCGATGTGCGTTGAACGAGAATGGTCTGAAATCATCTGTGCCGATGACTATCAGCTGTTGAATTAAAATATCATTAAAATTTTCATTCCAGCATCACTCTCCACTGTCATTTCATTTCATTTCATCGTTCATTCATATAATCATTGCCCCAGGGGAGTGTGACAGGCTACGGCAGCCGGCACAGTTCATATCCTCGCCGCTAGATCGGGGCTTCATTCATTCCATTCCCTGACCCGGTCGGTCGACTGGAAGCAGTCTGTTGATTTTTCAGAATACTAGTAGTCTAACCCGCCCCGGCTTGGCGCGGTATCATTAACGGTTAACCCAGCGTAAGCTTAAAAGGCGCACGGACGGCGAGGTGAACAGCGAAACTCCAAAGTCTGAAGTATTAACTCGACGCGACTCGACAGTTTGAAGCTGGGGTGATAGGTTCACTCGCTAGCTCGTAAACTCTCTCCGAAGCTAGTAATTTAAATTTCCACTGAATGGAGATTGTTGGAAGAAATTAAAATTTAAGTGGCCGATGTATTAAAGATAGAGATATGCTGTCCCGGACTGTTTTGTTGAACTTTTCATGCTGAACAATTCTTTCACTCCTAGTACAGTAGGCTATATAGATATTTCTAACGGTTTACCCAGCGTAAGCTTAAAAGGCGCACGGACGGCAGGTTTTTCTTCGATTCGATTCACTGAAATCGTTACTGCTCGGCTTCCTTTGGTCGTAAATGCATGTTTTTGTACATAAACCTTCTTCGAGAAATCCTTTACAGAATGGTGAAACCAGCATCAAAACCCATCCAGTGGTTCTCGAGATTACCCGTTACATCCAAGAATCGGGGACTTTGTTTTATATTATGTAGAGAAAACACAAAATAATATTCGGGAATGGGGACTGGCGATCTTCTCCATAAAAATAGCGCGATAGTACCTAAATGAAGGCCAGGACCGCCTCTTATCCAAATCCTAGGTCCCCAATACAAATAAACACATTAATACAACCATCACAATAACACAGATCATCAGACAGATTTCACAACCAAGTATACGGGGATACTAGTGCATGATTTCACAAAGCCCCTAAATGAAACAACAACAAACATATTGGTCTACCGCTACTGTTCTTGTCCTTGAACCATCCTTCCATAACTAAGTTTGCTATTCCTGGGTGGCTTAGTAAGTGCCCCACTAACCTATCTCCTCTCTCCTCTTCCACTCGTCTTAATGCCTCTTCATTTGTTGCTCTATCTAGCTATTTAATCATCACCGTTCTCCTGGAACACCTCATTTCAAATGCTTTTATTTTCCTATTATTATTATTATTATTATTATTATTATTATTATTATTATTATACGGAAGCCTCCGTGGCTTAGGTGGCAGCACGCCGGCCTCTCACCTCTGGGTCCATGGTTCAAATCCCGGTCACTCCATGTGAGATCTGTGCTGGACAATACGGAGGCAGACAGGTTTTCTCCGGGTACTCCGGTTTTCCCTGTCAAAATTTCATTCCAGCAACACTCTCCACTATCATTTCATTTCATCTGTCATTCATTTAATCATTGCCCCAGAGGAGAGCGTCAGGCCTCGGCTGCTGGCACAGTTCTTATCCTCGCCGCTAGATGGGGGCTTCATTCATTCCATTCCTGACCCGGTCAGAGACTGGAATCAGGCTGTGGATTTTCAATAATAATAATAAATTTACATGAGTTAGCATTAAAGACAGGACTCCAAATATCGTATGAGAAGACGCATTTCATAGTAAATGGACACCAGAACATCCAAGATCCCCACTACAGACGAACTATGGAATAATTAGACACGTACCTTCCTTCATATAATTAGGTGAAATTATTGTACCATCTGGATTGGACAGAAAAGCTAAGTTAGAAAGAGCTACCAAACTCCAGAAAGCATACCGAATAACATGGAATCACTGTAATAAAAGAGTGATGTCACGAAATGCGAAACTACGGCGCTACCAGACAGTTGTTCTTCCGGAAGCATTGTACGCCTCCGAAACTATATCTCTAGGAGGCCACTCTCCAATCGGTGAAATCGAAAACCAGGAATGTAAAATTCTCTGGAAAATATATGGCCCCGTTTATTTTAATGGTGTATGGATTAAAAGGAAAACCACAGACTTGTACACAGTAATCAATAAGTTCACTGATACCGTGCGTAAGAGACGATTGAAATTTTATGGTCACATCTGCGGAATGGACAACACCAGATATGCAAAAAAAAATAATCTGCTTGATATAATTAATTCAATGAAGGTCAAAATCAGTTGGTTAGAAGAAATCAAACAGGACTTAAAAGAAATAAGCATTGCAGAAGATATCGTCATGAATCGCAAGACTTTTGGAACTCTAGTTACAAATCACTCTTTTGCCGAAAAAGCTAAAAAGACCACTGAAAAAAATGGACGGAGGAACGTAAGAAGGGGCATAGTGAGTTCATGAGGAGATTATGGGAAGAGAAGAAGAGGAAAACACCATCAACCTGAGTCAACAAGTTCAAACGCGCTCCCTAAGTGGGCAAAACGAAGAAGGAAGAAGAATAATGCATCTCTCGCAAGGAGGCGTGGTGGCGCAGCGGTCAAGCTGTTGGCCTTTGACCAAGGTGGACCGGGTTCGATTCCCGGTTAATGCATGTGAGATTTTCGAAGTGAAATGCCATGTCCTGTGGTTCGGATTCCACGTAAATAGGAGGTCTCGTGGGTCATGATCCCATGATTAACGGTCACGTAAAACTAAAAGCTTCCTTCCTCTTTAATCTCTCGCAATTCGTTGCGAAGTTCACAATTAATAACCTAATCTGCCCAATCCTGTCTGGACGGCAAAAATCCACAGGCGAGAACCCAGGGTCTATCAAAAAGAATGAGATGGCGTTTTTGCTCTAATAGTTTTGAATGTTTCAGCTCGTCAATATTTGTGAAAGTTAGATGACTTGAAAACTGTCGGCAAGTGGGAGGTTTCGTGCAGAGACATCAAGTCAGGAGTCTGCTGAATAATACAGTATACACCAGACGTCATTCGCCTTCATAAGTGAAGCGTGCGTCTAAGTGGTTGGTGAAAGAGTTGGAATTATTTGTTCTCGTGACAACGCTAACGCTTCAAAGTTAATGGTCAGTGCCACCAGGGTTGACACGACCAAATTTTGCACCCAAGCAAAACATATTTTTGGCGCTACGCCGGAACTCGAAAAGAACCGGAATGGGCCGGTTCGTGCAATTTTGGAACCTTTCGGTTTCGTCTCGCAAGAAATGGCTGTGGTCCATTCCGGTTCTTGAGATGTTGGAACCTTTCCGTTCCATCTCGTAAGAAATGACTGTGGTCCATTACGGTTCTTGAAATTTTGGAACCTTTCCGTTCTATCTCGTAATAAATGAATGTGGTTCATTCCAGTTCTTGATATTTTGGAACCTTTCCGTTCCATTTCGTAAGAAATGACTTTGGTCCATTACGGTTCTTGAAATTTTGGAACCTTTCCGTTCTATCTCGTAATAAATGGGTGTGGTTCATTCCAGTTCTTGATATTTTGGAACCTTTCCGTTCCATTTCGTAAGAAATGACTGTGGTCCATTACGGTTCTTGAAGTTTTGGAACCTTTACGTTCCATCTCGTAAGAAATGGCTATGGTCCATTCCGGTTCTTGAGATGTTGGAACCTTTCCGTTTCTTTTCTTAAGAAATGGCTGTGGACCATTACGGTTCTTGAGATGTTGAAACCTTTCCGTTCCATCTCGTAAGAAATGACTGTGGTCCATTGCGGTTATTGAAGTTTTGGAACCTTTACGTTCCATTTCGTAAGAAATGACTGTGGTCCATTACGGTTCTTGAAGTTTTGGAACCTTTACGTTCCATCTCGTAAGAAATGGCTATGGTCCATTCCGGTTCTTGAGATGTTGGAACCTTTCCGTTTCTTTTCTTAAGAAATGGCTGTGGACCATAATGGTTCTTGAGATGTTGGAACCTTTCCGTTCCATCTCGTAAGAAATGACTGTGGTCCATTACGGTTCTTGAAAATTTGGAACCTTTCCGTTCTATCTCGTAATAAATGGGTGTGGTTCATTCCAGTTCTTGATATTTTGGAACCTTTCCGTTCCATCTCGTAAGAAATGACTGTGGTCCATTACGGTTATTGAAGTTTTGGAACCTATAAGTTCCATCTCGTAAGAAATGACTGTGGTCCATTACGGATCTTGAAGTTTGGGAACCTTTCCGTTCCATCTCGTAAGAAGTGGCTGTGGTCCATTACGGTTCTCTAAGTTTTGGAACCTTTCCGTTCCATCTCGTAAGAAATGGCTGTGGTCCATTACGGTTCCTGAAGTTCTGGAACCTTTCCGTTCCATCTCGTAAGAAATTGCTGTGGTCCATTACGGTTCTTGAGTTGTTGGAACCTTTCCGTTCCATATTGTAAGAAATGAGTGTGGTCCATTGCGGTTCTTGAGTTGTTGGAAACTTTCCTTACCATATAGTAAGAAATGGCTGTGGTCCATTACGGTTCTTGATTATTTGGAACCTTTACGTTCCATCTCGTAAGGAATGACTGTGGTTCATTACGGTTCTTGATATTTTGGAACCTTTACGTTCCATATCGTAAGAAATGACTGTGGTCCATTTCGGTTCTTGAAATTTTAGAACCTTTCCGTTTCATCTCAAAATAAATGGGTGTGGTCCATTCCGGTTCTTAATGTATTGGAATCTCTCCGTTCTATCTCGTAAGAAATGACTGTGGTCCATTCCGGTTCTTGATATTTTGGAACCTTTCCGTTCCATATCGAAAGAAATGGATGTGGTCAATTCGGGTTCTCAATATTTTGGAACCTTTCCGTTCCATCTCGTAAGGAACGGGTGTGGTCTATTCCGGTTTGTTTTGATTTGTCGCTATCAGATCCAGTCAACAAAAGCTGATGAACCGCGAGTACAAAGTCTTCGAAGAAGTAAATGGTTTGGCAACTCATTCCTTGTTCTGGAGTCACTGCCACCGAGGAGAATTAATAACATATATTTTAAAAATATTCCAAAATTTTCAAATGCAGGACGTTTGCAAATACCAATTGTAAACGGTAAACGTTGCTTTTGAGGCAACCCAAGCATTTCGGAAATACAGGGTAAAATAAAAATCTTATGTCTTAGAAATGATATTAAATTTCTAAATGCTGAGCTTCTATGCCCAAGGTCGCGGGTTCAAACCCGACCGAAGTCGTCGGATTTTTAAGAGCGTTAGAAATCCCTCAGTATGCCTTCCTTCGGAGGGGAATAAAGCCGGCGGTCCCATGTCATAGATTCATGGCATGTAAAAGAACCTTCCACTAATTACACTTGAGTGAAGCTAAATTATAGATCAGATTTGACTAACGCTCTTAGGTTTCAACGTTCGTCGCTAGGAGCTGACTGCGGTGGCATCTACAGTAGTAACCAAGTTCAGAGCTAGTTGTCGTTGACGGTGGCGTTTGGTAGCAAAAATAGGAACTACTTGAAAATTGAATGTCTACAGTCCTTACTTTAATTTAAAACAGATAACACACACTAATACAGCCATCACAACCAACACCTGTTATCAGACAGATTCTACACACGCCCAAAGTACACGGGGCTACATGACCGCGTTGTCGCGAGGAACCAACCAACCATCAATTTCTGACCTCGTCGTGGTGTAATGGCTAACAATCTTGGCTGTCACTCATGAGGTCCGGTACCGATTCCCGGCCCTGCCAGCAAATTTAATTCTGGTCTGAGAGGGCTGGAATAGGATACTCAGCTTCGGGAGACAGAACTAAGAAGAGGTTGGTTCGATTACCACCTCAGCCATCCTGGAGAGGGTTTACGGTGATTGCCCCACCTCTAATTCAGGCAACTCGTGGGATGGTGCTTAACTTAAGGCCTCAACCACCTCGTTCCAAATCCTAGTATCAAAATACAGTTCCGCGCACACCACTACTTACACCATGATAACACTGGTTGTCGGAGAAAGCCTACACGCACATCCAAGTACGCGGGGTTAAATGACCACGGTGCCATATGCCCTTAAATTAATCAACAACAACAAATCAACATATTTTATCATTTCAAATGATCTTGTCGACTTCGACGTTATGCTTGGATCTAACGTTATGCGTTACGGTTACAGCATGTATGACGTCATCATGCTGTTCAGTGCATATGCACCGAGTCTTGTTTTACTCCTGGGAGACGGCGCGTGCGTGACGTCAGACAGGAAAACAGGGAGACTCCTAAAGAGGTGTACACGATGTCAGATAAGAATACAGGGTGACCCTTAACGAGGTGTACAAGATGTCAGACAGGAATACAGGGTGACACCTAAAGAGATATACAAGACGTCAGATAAGATTACAGGGTGACTCCTAAAGAGATGTACACGATGTCAGATAAGAATACAGGGTGACCCTTAACGAGGTGTACAAGATGTCAGACAGGAATACAGGGTGACACCTAAAGAGATATACAAGACGTCAGATAAGATTACAGGGTGACTCCTAAAGAGATGTACACGATGTCAGATAAGAATACAGGGTGACCCTTAACGAGGTGTACAAGATGTCAGACAAGAATACAGGGTGACACCTAAAGAGATATACAAGACGTCAGATAAGATTACAGGGTGACTCCTAAAGAGGTGTACACGATGTCAGACAGGAATACAGGGTGACTCCTAAAGAGGTGTACAAGATGTCACACAAGAATACAGGGTGACTGCTAAGGAGATATACAAGACGTCAGATAAGAATACAGGGTGACTCCTAAAGAGGTGTACAAGATGCCAGATAAGAATACCGGGTGACTCCTAAAGAGATATACAAGACGTCAGATAAAAATACAGGGTGACTCCTAAAGAGGTGTACAAGATGCCAGATAAGAATACAGGGTGACTCCTAAAAAATAAACAAGATGCCAGATAAGAATACAAGGTGACTCTTAAAGAGGTGTACAAGATGGCAGAGAAGAATACAGGGTGACTGCTAAAGGGGTGCACAAGATGTCAGACAAGAATACAGGGTGACTCATCAAGAGGTGTACAAGATGTCACACAAGAATACAGGGTGACTCCTAAAGAGATACACAAGACGTCAGATAAGAATACAGGGTGACTCCTAAAGAGGTGCACAAGATGTCAGACAAGAATACAGGGTGACTCCTAAAGAGGTGTACAAGGTGTCAAACAGGAATACAGGGTGACTCCTAAAGAGGTGTACAAGGTGTCAAACAAGAATACAGGGTGACTCCTAAAGAGATATACAAGACGTCAGATAAGAATACAGGGTGACTCCTAAAGAGGTGCACAAGATGTCAGACAAGAATACAGGGTCACTCCTAAAGAGGTGTACAAGATGTCACACAAGAATACAGGGTGACTCCTAAAGAGATATACAAGACGTCATATAAGAATACAGGGTGACTCCTAAAGAAGTGTACAAGATGCCAGATAAGAATACAGGGTGACACCTAAAGAGATATACAAGATGCCAGATAAGAATACAAGGTGGCTCATAAAGAGGTGTACAAGATGGCAGAGAAGAATACAGGGTGACTCCTAAAGAGGTGCACAAGATGTCAGACGAGAATACAGGGTGACTCCTAAAGAGGTGTAAAAATGTCAGACAAGAATACAGGGTGACTCCTAAAGAGGTGTACAAGATATCACACAAGAATACAGGGTGACTTCTAAAGAGTTATACAAGATGCCAGATAAGAATACAGGGTGTTTCCTAAAGAGGTGTGCAGGATGTCAGAGAGAAATACAGGGTGACACTTAACGAGGTGTACAGTATGTTAGAATCAATTCAAATACAAGGTGACCCTTAAAGAGGTTTGCAAGATATCAGATTCAAATAATGGGTGACCCTTAAAGAGTTGTAAAATATGTCGGACTCAAATACAGGGTGACCCTTAAAGAGGTGCCCGCGCGGGAAGCCTAAGTTAACGGGTAATGGAGACTGTTGAAAGAGTCCTGGGGCAGCCCTCTTGTGCCTTTCTAACATGAGTAGCATTTATAGCATGCGTCATTTGAAATGTTATGTAGTCTAGTCTCTCAGACTGAATGTATTTTTTTAATTAAGTGTGAATACATTTGTTTGAAAATAATGAAAATAGTGCAATACTCAGAACAATTATCCGCCAGCCGCCATTGAATGTGTCACCAATTCTTTGTGTTGCCATACGTTGATTTGAGTGATATTTTTAAAATAATGTTACGAGAGCGGGGTTGCTTCATTCCCTCTCGCGTGACTCACAGCCGCCTGAGGCTACCTCTGGTCTCTCTCGGCCGGCTACTTGCGCAGCGGGAACAAAAACATGGTCTGGAATGTTCCCGGCGTACCTGGTGATGGAACTCTCGGGAGGAGCCGTGAACTCTCCTACTCTGGAAACGTCCATTGAGTGACCCCCCTCCCTATATAAAGCGGCCTCACCAGCGAGGGAGGGACTATGTATTTGAGCTAGTGCGTATGTTTACCTGTGCGACAGTAGTGTGGCGACGTGACGTGCGAAGTTACGAAACCCAAGTGAGACTGATTCTCCAGACAGCGAGGCAGTGTGAATCATACGGAGGGACTGAGTTTTGAGGCTAGTAGTGTCTTATGAAGTGAGATTCAGTGCTTATTGTGTGGTGTATTTTCCTGACTTGCAATAAAGCTAATATTTCGTTAAAGGAACAATTGTGTTGTGCTTTCACCCACCGTAATCCAGTTAACGAACTTGCCACTAGGGGCAACACTTAACAATAATATTAAGATATACGAATTTAAAGAACCATGAAATGAGGATGCATTTGGAAGCATGTTATTACGCAGTGATTACAGGCCTGCTGCTCAGCTGAAAGTTGCAGAGTATGCCTGTTTTTGAATTTGAGTTTCGATCGGACCTATGGTATTTAAGGGTGTTTGAATGAGACAGATTTGTGTCGTTTACTGGCACGTTAAAGAATTCCACCAGACACTATTCCGGCAACCCTGCGTCTTATTATTTTTTTAAGGAGTTTTTTTTGTTTTGTCGTTTACCCTCCAGGTTGGTGGAACCCACGGACTCAGCGAGGGTACTCACCACTACCGCCTCTACGGGCAGTGTCCTAGAGCTGGGAACATCGAATCGGAAGGGATACAACTGGTGAGGTGGGATTGGCACCTCGTCCAGGCGGCCTCACCTGCAAAGCGAACAGGGGCCTCATGAGGGAAGGTAAGGGATGGTGAGGATGGATAGGCGAGGAAGAGGGAAGGAGGCGGCCGTGGCCTTGAAGAAGGTACCATCCCGGCATTTGCCCGAAGACGAAGTGGGAAACCACGGAAAACCACTTCGAGGATGGCTGAGGGGGAATCGAACCCCCTCTACTCATTTGGGCCACCCGAGGCTGAGTAGACCCCGTTCCAGTCCTCGTACCTCTTTTCAAATTTCGTGGCAGAGCCGGGAATCGAACCCAGGACCTCCGGGGCGGCAGCTAACCATGCTGACCGCGTAGCGGAGGCGACTAAGGAAAGTTATACCCAAGTTATTATTCTGGCCGAAAGCGCTAACGTGCTACCTCGTGTCTCGCTGTCATCGGGAGAGCGTGGGTTCGAATCCCACCTCGGCCGTCCAAAAAATGGTTTTCGTGGTTTCCCATTTTCACTACCAGGCAAATGCCGGGACGGTTCCTTCAATAGGTCCACGGCCGATTTCCTTTCATAATCCCTTCCCTGACCCGTCCTGAAAAGAAAATACATGGCCATTGGCTGCATTAATAAAATTATTATTATTCTGATTTTTGTTATTATTACTAATGATACCGGCCGCGGTGGCCGAGAACACTAACGCGCTACCTTGTGCCTCGCTGAAATCGGGAGAGCGTAGGTTCGAATCCCACCTCGGCCGTCCTGAAAATGGTTTTCGTGGTTTACCATTTTCCCCACCAGCCAAATACCGGGACGGTCCCTTTCAACAGATCAACGGCCGACTTCTATCCGAAATCCCTTCCTTGAACCTTCCTTCAAGAATTTGTTCCTTATGATGTACATAATATCTGGGATTGTAAATGCTTTCTTTCCAGCAAATATGCTAAGAATATGCAAGCGCGTGCGGAAAATGATGAATAATAATTGTCTGTCGTAATTGTGCGTGACTTGCTACAGGGAATCTGATGTCTAGTTCCTGCTTGATGGGGATAATTGTCTGCTTTGTCCTAAACGGAAATAAGTAGCAGACATTTATTAAAGCCCATCAAGGAAGCTGAGCAACTCCTCTCTATTAACGCTAATGATATGCTGCGCACGAACCGGTCACGGGGAGTTTAATCGGCACAGCTCCAGGCCCAATGGCTAGTGGCAAGTCTCGTTGCGCTCAGGAGGAAGGATGTCGGTGTCTCTGGCCAGTGGCCACCAAAATGCCGAGTTAACAGGGCGTCAGCAAATGCGTCGTTAATTTTAACATCGGAATTAAGCTCGTTGGCGTTTCACAAGCACATCCAAGGATTAGCATTAGGTTGATGATGATAAAGTGTTGTTTTAAGGGGCCTAACATCTAGGTTATCGGCCCCTAATGGTTACGGCGATCATGAAAAATGAAAATGAAAATGAACCTATAAGTAAATCTAACTACAAACTTACAACTAAGACTAACTACGGCTTTCACACTAGAAGAAGGGAAACATAAACAAAAGACGAGTAAGGGAAATAAAAGAAAGGGGGAATAAAATAATGCCGTCAACCCTCGAAGAATGAGAATTGAGGGACTTAGGAAGAAGTAGAGCCATGAAAGGCAGATAGGGAAGGTAAAGAGGAAAGGGCCCGCCCCAAAGGCAATGGAAAAAGGGGAAAAAAGCCGACCCAGCTCAGAAATCTCTCGGAGTCGCCAATTCCCGAATTCACCAGCTGTGAGCGCTTGCGGGTGTACCACTATCCAGGGTGTACCATAAGTGGTGGGGCTACACACACCCTGCCTCCTTGAGGGCCTTGAGCAATCGCCAGGGGATATCTGTAAGAAAAACGAGAGGTCTGACCCCTCGTAGAATGAGGGATCAGTAAAGATGAGAGAAGTGCGAGATCAGGCGGCAAAGGAAAAGACGTCCTTGGCCTCGGTTACCCTAATACCGTCGGCGTCAGAAGAGAACAAGAGTTGACCAATGATGGTCGATAGGAAAGATAACGGAGAGGAACCCGGCACAAGTAAATGGAAGCAAAGCTGGACTCAGCTTGGGGTCCCGTGGTCACCGACACATGTTCCACTAGTTGTGAGCTACTGGGGGGTATTATTGTGGTCATTGCTGCTTCAATAAGGCGCGTATAGAACATCATTGGTCATCGGGCAAAACACCACAATACACAGATTCGATACATACTCAAGTACGCACGAGACTGATGAACACTGAAATATAAATTATGAAACACCATTTCATGAATATATTTTAAGGACTTTTCAGTATAAAATATTAAGATGGTAGGCTATATTGGCTTTCACGGCCAGTGAATTTGGTGAGTTATAAAATATTAAATTGAAATTAAATTGACCCAAATATTAATTACAATATATTCGAATAGGGGCAGTCAACATCTTAACCCTGACGGTCAAGACTGAGGAGCTAGTGGACTTCATGATGGAGAAGGATATAGCCATCCTCGGTCTCAGTGAAACGAAATGGAAAGGAAAAGGGGAAAGGAAACTAAAGTAAGGATACAGGCTGTTTGACAGTGGAGGACAGGAGGCAAGAAATGGAGTAGGAATGATTATAAGATAGGATGTCCTAGAGCCTGTGGAGGTGGTGAAGAAGATAAGTGACAGGATGATCATAGGAAGGATACCGTTCCAGACAGGGACAAAAGATCTGTTCCAAGTATATGCTCCACAAACGGGGAATAAAGAAGAGAACTTAGAAGAATTCCTAGAAGATGTGGAAAAAATATATAGTGGATAAGGAAATAATGGTAATGGTAGATTTGGTGAGTTATAAAATATTAAATTGAAATGTAATTTACCCAAATATTAATTACAATATATTCGAATAGGGACAGTCAACATCTTGACCCTGACGGACAAGAGACAGACAAGGAAGAGAGGAGATTTTGGGACCATATGGTTATGGCAGCAAGAATCCAGAAGGGGATTTATTAATGGACTTATGTCAGCGGAACCAATTAATTATAGGGAATACGTGATTCAGAAAGAAAAATAGTCAGAAGATAACGAAGTATGGATGGGGAGATAGAAGAACGAAAACTCTGATAGACTATGTATTAGTCGAAAAAGGACATCGGAAAGAGCTAATGGATGTCACAGCCATGCCAGAGGAAGCCTTTGGAGGAGACTATAGGGCAGTGGTAGCAAAACTAAAAGTAAGAAAGGTCATGAGATTACCCGAAAAGAGGGAAAGAAAGAAAGAAAGAAAGAAAGAAAGAAAGACTAAAGGAGGTCGCAGAAGAGTTTAAGAAAGAATTGCTAGAACAGATACCTAGGACGGATATTACCCATGTGGAACAAGAATGGGAAAAGTTTAAGAGTGCATTTGTAAACAGTGCAGAGAAAACATGTGGTAGAACATCAGGAAAGGGTACGGGAAAAGGCGACAAAATGGTGGAATGATAGAGTGAAAGAAAAGGTAAGAGAAAAGAAGAAACTTTGGAAGGAATGAAAAGAAAAAGGACTGAAGAAAGTAGAGCAAAATATATAGAAGCAAACAGAGATTGCAAGAAAGTAATTGCAGAGGAAAAGAAGAAAAGCTGGGAAAAATTCACCCAGGAAATAAGGGAGGATTTAGATTGAAAAAGAATTGCTTTTTGGAATTATAAAAAGTAGA
Source organism: Meconema thalassinum (assembly GCA_946902985.2). Taxonomy (NCBI): domain Eukaryota; kingdom Metazoa; phylum Arthropoda; class Insecta; order Orthoptera; family Tettigoniidae; genus Meconema; species Meconema thalassinum. The sequence continues at coordinate 561,005,303 of OX336391.1, forward strand.
AGGAATGAAAAGGTGAACACTGGTTAGGTGAAAAACAAAGAAGGTGAAATATTGACAAAACCTGAAGAGATAACGGATAGATGGAAAGAATATTTCAGCGAGCTGTTGAAGGTGAGACGTCAGGCATGCGGAGAAGTTACGCAAACAGCCAAAACCGTGGAGGAAAAAATAGAAGAACCAGACATTACTGTTACGGCTGTGAGTTTGTGTCATCGCTCGCCGCTTGAGTCACAACTGCCCCAGGGGCTGGGCTGTGGCTTGCCTCCTGTATTGCGCGCGCCTTATGCAACAGGGCTACTACAGACAAAGGGATAGTCCAGAAGATTCGTGACTGGACCAGCGGTGGAAACCTCGAGAAGCCGTGGACTCTGGATGGATCTAGAACCATTTATTGAGTCACCGGCCTGCTATATAAGAGTGACCCGTGAAGTAGAGGTTGTTGTGTTTTACGAGCTAGTGTGAGCGTTTATTCTGAGCGACAGAAGTGTGGTGACTTGCGAAACCCCTAGTGTAGCGGCGAAGTGAGGAACACACAGGGGACTGCCGTGTTCTGAGTAAGTGTGCTTTCACGGAGTGTCAGATATTGTGGTGTCGAAATTAAGTGACATTGTTTCTCCCAGCTGGTGAACAGCGCGCAGCAAGTGCTCGTAAGTACTGTAGTAGGCGCACATTAGAAAGAAGTTGCATGTAGTTCTGTCAAGGCCACTAGGCTCATTAGCGGCAGGATTAACTTCTGTGGATTGTTGACAAGTGGAAGGGCCAAGAGCACTCAAGGAAGAGACTTGACGAAACTGGAGTAAGGCTCCTAATTGCTTGTATTTGCTGATTTGTGTAATTTTCTGGCCACAATAAAGTTAATTATTTCTTTAAGCAGTAATTGGTGTTGTGCTTTGTACCCCACCGTAATCCAGTTAACAAAAGTGCCACTAGGGGGGTGGCACGTAACAACTGGTGTCAGAAGCCGGATTACGAACTCAAGCACAACACCTGACGGTCCTGGTTTCAAAACCCGAGCAGGTCAATTTTTTTTAAATTTTCCTGTGAGTGCATGCCCTTTACAAGGCAAACAACTAAAATGGAGGCGCAATTGGCAGCATTGCTAGAAAAGTTAAATGGCATAGAAGACGGCCAGAAGAATTTAACCAAGGAGCTAACTTGCAAATTAGAAGACGGCCAGAAGAAGATGGAAGACGGTCAAAATAAGTTAGCCGAGGACCTAACTGCTAAATTAGAAGATGGCCAGAAGAATTTAACCAAGAAGATAGAGGACGGCCAGAAGAAGATGGAAGACGGGCAGAATAAGTTAGCACAGGACTTGAAGAAATTAGAACTGGGTCTGCGTGAGGAAGTCACGGCAGTGGAAAAGAAGTTCGACGCCTTAAAAGAAGAAGTTGCTGAGCTACGCCAACGCCCGCTGACGGGGGTGGAAGAGAGATTTAACGCTCTATAAAAGGAATTTGCTGAGCTGCGCCGACACCCGCCGACAGGGATGGAAGATAGATTCAAAGCCCTACAAGAGGAAGTCGCCGAGCTGCGCCGACGCCCGCCGACCGGGGTGGATGAGAGAGTCAAAGCCCTACAAGAGGAAGTAGCCGAACTGCGCCAACGCCCACTCACGGGGGTGGAAGAGAAAGTCAACGCGCTTCAAGAGGAAGTTGCCGAGCTGCGCCGACGCCCGCCCACAGGTACACCGGGGACACCAGGAACGGGACAGAGCAGAGTGACGCCCCCAACCTTCGACGGAAAGGTCCCGTGGAGCACCTATTTACGTCAGTTCGAGGCAGCCTGTTCCATAAACAACTGGAACAGCACGGAAAAGGCTACAGCTCTCATTGTAGCGCTGAGAGGGGACGCCCTTAACGTCCTTCAGGCCATCCCGACCGGATCCCAGGACTACGCTTCACTGATCGCACATATGGAGTCCAGATATGGGGATAGCCATCTTCAGCAGGCCTACCAGATGCAGCTCCGGACCCGGGTACAAAAGAACGCGGAAACCCTGCAGGAGTTCGAGATGGACATCGCACGCCTCGTAAGGCTAGCCTACCCAACAGCGCCGGCCGACTTTCTGGAGCAGATTGCGACGCAAACCTTCACCGACGGACTACGGGACTCGGACACTCAACAGGCGCTGCGACTCGCGCGCAATAAGACCCTGGCAGATGCGCTGAGCCACACACTTGAGTTTGAGACGGCGAAACAGGCATCTAGAATGCACGCGCGGGTGCGTCAAGTGGACGTTGACGAACCAGCAAAACCCAACGAGACCAAGCCCCTGGCCGACGAATTGATGGAGGCGCTAAGCCGTTTCTTCGATAGTCGCGGCACTACCAGCAACGACACAGCCGGAAGACAACCGGAGAGGCGGCCCGGAAGAGGACTACCGACCTGCTGGACCTGCGGTAAGAAAGGCCACCTGAGCAAGGACTGCGGTGATCGCCGCCGCCGAGGGTATCCGACGGGAAGTCAGTCGTCTGAAAACCGCGCGGCCCAGGGAAACGAGTATTAGCCAGCCTTGGGGGGCAAAGGTTGGCTTGTGACAGTCGTCAAGCCCCGGCAGTCCAAGTCCGTGTGACGAAGTTACGGAGGGACAATAGCAGCCTGATGGTCGACGGAGTTATCAACGGAGTGAGCTGGCCCATGCTAATCGACACGGTAGCATCGAGGACCATCGTCAGCCCCACCGTGATCCCGAAGTGGAGAGTGCAACCCACACAAAGGAACTTCCAGCTAATAACCGCGACCGGAGAGACCGCACCGGTACATGGCGAAGCATCACTGGAGTTCGTCATTGGTCGACGGGCGATAAAGCATCCAGTACTTGTGGCTGACGTATCAAATGAAGTGATCATCGGACTGGACTTCCTGGACCAGAACAACATCATCTTGGATCTGAGTACCAACACTCTGCACTTCGGAAGTGAGGAACTTGCTTTGCAACCAGCACACGAGGCCGTCGCCGCACGACGAGTAAGGCTGAGAGAGGACGTCATCGTTCCCGCCAGGACGGAAGTCAGCGCTGCCGTAATTGTCGACGGAACTGCTGAGGGTGTGGCGGCTGTCATCGAGCCAAAATTTGAGGACATCCAGACAAAAGGATTGCTAGTTGCCAAGACTCTCATCAACACGACGTCTCGGCCGTACGTCCGCCTGTCCAACCTGAACGACTACGACATTACGGTTCACCGGGACACCAACCTAGGAGTCTGCGAGCCCGTTACCTGGATTGCCCGCATCACAGATACGACAGACGGACACCTGCAGACGGACAACCGAAGAAGACGCGCCCTGCCAGAAGAACTACAGAAGCTGTACCAAGGATCCCAGGACCATCTAGACGAAGAGCAATCACGCCAACTTCAGGACCTGCTACGCGAATTCCAGGATGTCTTCTCCGTGGGGAGCAAAGACTTCGGCAGGACAAGCTTGGTCCAGCACAGAATCGACGTTGGGGACAGCGCACCGATTAGGGCCCCATTCCGACGTGTCCCGCTCGCCAAGCAAGCCGAAGTCGACCGGATGGTAGAAGAGATGAAGGAGCAAGGGGTGATCGAGCCATCACATAGTCCTTGGAGTTCTCCGGTCGTGCTAGTGAAGAAGAAGGACGGTTCCACCAGGTTCTGCGTGGACTACAGGCGGGTGAACGACGTCACGAAAAAGGACAGCTACCCTCTACCCCGGATCGACGACACGCTGGACACCATATCAGGATCAAGATGGTTCTCCACCTTGGATTTGAAGAGTGGCTACTGGCAGGTGGAGGTCCACCCTAAGGACCGCGAGAAAACGGCGTTCTCTGTGGGCAGCGGGCTCTGGCAGTTCACCGTCATGCCATTCGGTCTGTGCAACGCCCCTGCAACCTTCGAAAGGCTAATGGAGTCCATTATGAGGGGACTACACTGGAAGACCTGCCTGGTATACCTAGACGACGTCATCGTTCTGGGGAGGAGCTTCGAGGAGCACTACAGCAACCTGAAGGAGATCTTGTTGAAGCTACGGGCTGCCCAGCTGAAGTTGAGCCCCAAGAAGTGTCAGCTCTTCCAGAAGCGGGTCCAGTACCTTGGGCATATCGTCTCCGAGGAAGGGGTGCGCACCGACCCAGAGAAGACCGCAGCTGTGAGGGAGTGGCCAGTTCCGAAGGACAAGTCGCAACTACGAAGCTTCCTGGGACTCTGCACTTATTATCGTCGCTTCGTGAGAGGATTCGCCGACATCGCCAAACCTTTACATCGACTGACTGAGAAGGACCAACTCTTCTCGTGGACAGCAGAATGCCACAGTGCCTTCGAACAACTCAAGCAGGCTCTGTGCACCGCGCCTATTCTGGCCTACCCCAGACCTGGAACAAGGTTCATCGTCGATACCGATGCCAGCGACTTTGGCATAGGGGGGATCCTGTCGCAAGTAGTGGACGGCGAGGAGAGAGTAGTGGCCTACTTCAGCAAGGCCTTGTCAAAGCCAGAAAGGAACTACTGCGTCACCAGGAAGGAGCTGCTCGCCATCGTGAAGACCATTGAACACTTCCACAAGTACCTGTACGGGCAAGAATTTCTCATCAGGACCGACCATGCATCCCTGCGGTGGCTCCTGAACTTCAAGCAGCCCGAGGGTCAACTCGCGCGGTGGTTAGAGAGACTTCAACAGTACAACTTTGAGATTCAGCACAGGAAAGGCCAACTGCATTCTAACGCCGACGCCCTGTCACGAAGACCGTGCCCCGAAGACTGCACCTTCTGTGCCCGAAGGGAGGAGAACACCGGGATACTGTGCCGACGGACTACTGTGGAACTTCAAGGGAACTGGAGCCGCGAATCTTTCACGCGGGCACAAGCAGAGGATGATGACCTGGGACTGATAGCCGAATGGAAGAGGGCCTGTGTCCCCAGACCCGGGTGGAACATTGTGAGTGACTGCAGCCCAAAGTTTAAGTCCTACTGGGCACAGTGGGACTCGCTGATTGTAAGGGATGGCCTCATCTGCCGTACCTGGGAGAGCACCGACGGGAAGACATCTCGGGAACAAGTCGTCGTTCCAAAGGCTATGACGGAGGAAGTCCTGAAGGAAGTTCATGGAGGATCATCTGGTGGACACCTAGGGATAAAGAAGACCCTGGAGAAGCTGAGAGAGCGGTTCTACTGGATCGGATGCCGAACAGACGTGGAGAACCACTGCGCGAGGTGCCACGATTGCGCAGCCTGCAAGGGCCCAGGACGAAGACGACGGGGTCCACTGAAGACCTACAACGTGGGCGGCCCCATGGAGAGAGTGGCCATCGATGTTGCTGGGCCATTCCCGTTAAGCGAGGCAGGGAACCGCTACATATTAGTCGTCAGCGACTACTTTACCAAATGGCCGGAGGCGTATGCGCTCCCTAACCAAGAAGCCGCGACGATTGCAGAGACCCTGGTGAAGGAATTCGTCAGCCGGTACGGAGTACCCCTGGAGCTGCACTCCGACCAAGGGAGGAACTTCGAGTCGCAGGTGTTCCAGAACCTATGCCAGCTGCTGGGAATCCGGAAGACAAGGACAACGCCACTACACCCTCAGTCCGACGGGATGGTAGAGCGATTCAATCGCACCATCGAGAACCATCTTCGAATAGTCGTCAGCGAGCACCAGAGGGATTGGGACAAACATCTTCCACTATTTCTCCTGGCCTACCGCGCCGCCGTGCATGAAGCCACCGGGTGCACACCAGCCCGGGCCATGTTTGGGAGGGAGCTCCGTCTACCTGTCGATCTTGCCTTTGGCCGACCTGGGAATGATCCGATCCCGGTAAGCCAGTATTGTCAAGAACTGGTCGACCAACTGGAGGACGTGCACGCGTTCGCGAGGAGGAAACTGCGGATCGAGACCGACAGAATGAAGACCCGATACGACCAGCAGACGGATGCCGGCGGATTCCACGAGGACGACCTGGTCTGGCTCTTCAACCCATTACGGAAGAAAGGCCTGTCACCCAAACTGCAGAAGTCCTGGGAGGGCCCGTACCGAGTCGTGAAACGGATCAACGATGTCGTCTACAGGATCCAGCGGAGCCCGAGGGCGAAGATGAAGATCGTGCATCGAGATCGCCTGGCAGCCTACGGAGGGACACAGACGGACCAATGATTGATCGGGACGATCAGTCTTTTTAGGAAGGGGGTGGTGTTACGGCTGTGAGTTTGTGTCATCGCTCGCCGCTTGAGTCACAACTGCCCCAGGGGCTGGGCTGTGGCTTGCCTCCTGTATTGCGCGCGCCTTATGCAACAGGGCTACTACAGACAAAGGGATAGTCCAGAAGATTCGTGACTGGACCAGCGGTGGAAACCTCGAGAAGCCGTGGACTCTGGATGGATCTAGAACCATTTATTGAGTCAACGGGCTTCTATATAAGAGTGACCCGTGAAGCAGAGGTTGTTGTGTTTTACGAGCTAGTGTGAGCGTTTATTCTGAGCGACAGAAGTGTGGTGACTTGCGAAACCCCTAGTGTAGCGGCGAAGTGAGGAACATACAGGGGACTGCCGTGTTCTGAGTAAGTGTGCTTTCACGGAGTGTCAGATATTGTGGTGTCGAAATTAAGTGACATTGTTTCTCCCAGCTGGTGAACAGCGCGCAGCAAGTGCTCGTAAGTACTGTAGTAGGCGCACATTAGAAAGAAGTTGCATGTAGTTCTGTCAAGGCCACTAGGCTCATTAGCGGCAGGATTAACTTCTGTGGTTTGTTGACAAGTGGAAGGGCCAAGAGCGCTCAAGGAAGAGACTTGACGAAACTGGAGTAAGGCTCCTAATTGCTTGTATTTGCTGATTTGTGTAATTTTCTGGCCACAATAAAGTTAATTATTTCTTTAAGCAGTAATTGGTGTTGTGCTTTGTACCCCACCGTAATCCAGTTAACAAAAGTGCCACTAGGGGGGTGGCACGTAACATTACTATGGCAGAAGTGGAATAGGCAGTTAGGAAGATGAAGGTGGGGAAACCTGTGGGAATCGAGGAAGTGGCAATAGAAATGATCAAGGCGGCAGGACCAGTGGGACTGCAGTGGACATACAGACTTCTCAGGAGTGTGTGGAGAGAGAAGAAAGTTCCTGAAGACTGGAAAAAGGGAATAATATTGCCAATATTCAAGAAAGAAGACAGGAAGGCGTGTGGTAACTACCGAGAAATCACCATCATCTCTCATGTTGCCAAAGTATGGAAAGAATCCTAGAAAAAAGAATTATAGTAAAGGTAGAAAGCCAAACAGAGGTGGAACAGTTTGGATTTACAGGGGGCATGTCAACAGTGGAACCCATTTTCATTCTGAGACAGAACATTGAAAAGAGTTGGGAATATGGGAAGGATATGGTAATGACTTTTATTGATCTAGAAAAGGCCTATGATAGCATCCCTAGAACAAAAGTTTGGGAAAGCTTAACAAATAGGGGAATAGGCAAGGAACTGAGAGATATGATAAATGCAATGGATTGCTACATTAGTGTGAAGACTAGAGTCGGGACATCGGAATGGTTTAAAATTGACACTGGACTAAAGCACGGAAGTGCGTTGTCACCCTTATTGTTCTTAATGGTGATGGATGACATCATGAAGGCAGCAATTAAAGACTATAGTAGGGCAGATATGAAGGTAATGTTGTTTACAGACGATGTTGTGATCTGGGGCGAGGATGAAATGGAGGTACAAGAACAGTGATACGTAATAAATGAAAAGATTGAGCAATGGGCATTGAAGATATGTGGAGAAGAGTAAAACAGTGGTGATGAGAGGTAAGAAAGAAGGAAAAGGAGTAATCAAAGTCGGAGATACGGAATTTGAAGTGGTGAAACAATTCAAATACTTGGGAAGTGAACTGACTGAAGATGGAAGACTAGATTTGGAAATTAGCAGAATAATACAACTCGGGAGTGCTTTCTACCAACAGGTACTGTGCCCAACTCTAGGAATGGGTATTCCAAGTTTCAGACACCTAGATATCAAGGGAAAGGCTGTAGCCGCTTTTGAAAGTTCAGATATTTGAATATCGCGCTACATTGCTTCGAGAAGCATTTCGAAGGATTTTACCGATAGTTGGATGTCAAGTGACGTAGCGAGTAATAGCAGAGGTAGAGGCTATTTATTGATTAAATAGTTAACTATGGAGTAGAGACTTGAGACTGGGATCAGATTACTGGCACGGCCAAATGAAAGAGAATGCAATTTGTATCAAGTAAATCGGACCAGGGATTCAAGAGATATGAGGATTTCTAGATATCAGGTGATGACGCGTGACCCTGACCGTTTTGAATAAAAGCCAGCTGGAGCAGGCATGGTCAGCTCACTTCAACACAAGCACTTGGCAAGCAAGTTGCGTCTACGCTGAGCCAAGGCACATGGTTGCCGAATCTACGCAGAAGTTCTTTTCAAATCGTGATAGTCACGAGAAGTGCTGCGCAAACGAGTTGGAACTTAGTAAGTTTCTGGTGAGGAGAATCACTGAGGTGATTGTTTTTCTACAGACATTGGTGGAAATATTTATATTTCCAAAAGGACATATGCTAGACTTTGTCTAGAAAATAGTATTTTGTCACAGTCCAGTAGTAACTTAATACTTGGATGTTTAAATCCATTTCAAGTCAGTTTTCATTTTTTGTAACTAGTTAACCACTTCGATCTGTCAGTACACTGAAGACTAGTCTATAACGGTGGCGTTCATTAGTCTACGCAAGGGAAACTGCAGGTTGCTTAGCGCATGGCAGATGGTGATATTAATAAACCATGCCCAGGGAACGATCTTCAGAACAGCCGTTAACTGCTTAGACTGTCAATGTTTTTCTTGTACTGATGAGATTACAGTGAGTTATGTTACAACTGACATATCTAAGAAGAGATCACTTAGATCTGACCCTATTTAAACAAACTGTTATGGCTTTGATAGAAGCCCATATTAAAATGGAACCACAGTTTATTCAAACGTCGAAAGATACTACCACTATGTCTGACTAGACGAATTGTGGGTCTACAATGGCGGCCGATACAAGGATTATACATGCTTGTCCGATAGGGCATGTCTACGGATAAATCTGGTACAGACCAGGTTTACTACGCTTCAAGACCATCAAGAAATGTAAGCCACATTTGAATTATATTATGCCTAGCTAATTGGAACAAACTATTTTTCTGCAGATGACCAACACATTTTTTTTCGTCGTATTTAAAGCTTGCGATGATTTACGCAAGACTTGTTAGAGTTATTCTGAGCATTTTCAGCACTCAGAACAGTTTAGGATCGATGACCGAGCATTTCGAAGATTTATTTGAATTTTTCATATTTTAAGGAAACCACGGAAAACCCCCGATGTAACTGTAAAAGTTAAATTTATTTCTGTTGAGGAATGGATATTTTTTCCATATTCGAAGGTTCGAACATGTGGATTCTCACATAATGAGATGATAATTAAACACATTTAAAATGATATAATAAATAATAATAATAATAATAATAATAATCCACTAATAATAATAATAATAATTTTCATAATTTTTCTAAATAATTCTTGGATATTATATTTTCTAATAATCATATGTATTGAGAAAGAGCCTATGAAGTAGTTTAATCATTTCTAGTTTGGAACAGGAGATTTTCCGAAGGAGAGTGGTTAGCGCAAGCCCGCATTCAACCAACATTTCAGTTCTGGTTGAACAGTTAATATTTGCAATGAGCAAAGTATACGTTTCGGATAACACGGAGAGGCATGAAACGGGAAGCAATTGATATTTGTATCAAATAGGATATTTTTGTATTTATATAAAATCATGACGTAAATACACTCGAAAGTGAAATATAGATTTTCATAAGTATGGTAAATTCACGGGTTGAACTGAATGGTAAAATAAAATAAACTTGTCAATTTATTAATCTTCCAGTGTTGATAACAAGCAGAGGCTTGATTTATTGTATAAATTTTGGGAAGATAATTTATGTGTGTGGAGTAGTTGAAATGCCATTCCCAGGTGCGCATGTTAAGTCGCAGGAATGAAGGTTTTTTCGAGCATCAATCAAATAGCAGGTTCGATGGCTCAGGTTTATAGTAGGAGTATTGGAGCCACACATTTCGTCGTATGAATAACCCGAAGGTTATTTCTTTGAAACCATCAGTTCTTATTTCAACCTTGTTTACGAATTCCATTTAGACTTTGATTTTGCTAGAACCCGGATTTGTCATGATAGTAGTTTATTCTTCTTCAGGGGAAGACCTTTGTCGTTGTTGTTGTTGTTGTTGTAATATTGTGTTCTTACACAAATAATAGAATGGGCCACTGCCAATTAAAAATAATTCTTTAACCACGAATAATTTGAAGGATATTTTCAATCCTAGTGCCATGAACTAAATGAATTCATTATAAAACTACAATTCTAATTTCCGCATTCTGTCGAAGAATTGCAAGTTGTGAAAGTTGCTAAAAATGGCCATGAATATAAATATTTTTATAATAATGATTCCAAGTGGAAAATCTAATAGTTGAATGGTTCAACCATTTATTGATCAAGTTGATGATTCAGAAATCATATATTTTGTTTGGAACTTGAAGTTCATAATCGAGTCACTTCTCGATTGTTTAATGTCAGAAGAACAATTAATTGTTGTTGTGCTTCGCACAGTCCTTCGATGCTATGCTCAAGGTCAAATACTTTTCAGATGTTATTAATATGTGTTAATAATTTGTATTGCTACGATGATGATAATATTTTCGACGATATATTTTTGAAACTGGAAAAAACAAGTGAAAGTTTAAGAAATTCTATAAACATTTATTCTACGAGTGTTAATATCATGTAAATAGTCAAACAGTGATCTACGTTATTTCCAGTATAGACAATTGATTTTGAACTGGAATTAAATATTAATAATTTTGGAACACAGTCCACAGGACTATTAATCGGACTTGTGTTTTCAAAAAGATTGTCAAATGTGTTTGGGAAATTTCTGTATATTGTGTAAATAGGAGTGTGGATCGCCACACGTGGATGATGCTGCTTTGAGCATTCTTGCAGTCAGTTTTTAACTTCAAAATAAACTGAGATAATTTTACCAGATGTGTTACTCCCAATTAAATCTCCTTCTATCCTTATTGTTGCATTGAGCCAAAAATCAGCAAAGCATTTTTTTAATTTGATGTCGTTTTTGCGATTTGCTTTAACCCATCTGGCGCTCCGGGATATTTTGACTCTCGTGCTGACTGATTATTGGTAAAATGCATATGTGGTCGTGCGGACTCCGGTCTAAACGGGCACAGTTCGGGGACTAATATGGAATAAGGATTTACCAATTAAGGCTAAAAAAGTTATGTACAAAGCATATTATGTTCCTATATAGACATATGCAGCAGAAACTTGGGCAATGACTAAGAGGGATGAGAGCAGAGTACAAACAGCTGAGATGAGATTTCTGAGAAGTATGGTCCAGAAAACGAGGAGAGATGGAGTGAGAAATGAAGATATACGGAACGAACTGGGAGTACAGAAACTAAATGACAAACTGGAGCAAAACAGATTGAGATGGTTTGGACATGTCAAACGGATGAATGAAGTAAGGCTACCAAGACGAGCACTGGAACGACGGATGACAGGGAAGAGAGGACGAGGAAGACCAAGAATGCGTTGGATGGACTCGGTGAAGTATAGCATTAGAAAACGGAACCTGGATTGTAACACCGTGTCGGAAGATAAATGGTGGAACGACAGACTAAAGTGTAGAGGAACCATATTTACCCCACCCAGTGTCAGCTGGAAAAAGGGGAAATGAAGATGATTCATTACAAACACAAATCAAACACGAACATCTCTCTAGTCAGTGTCCGAGTTATTTCCAGGCTCACATTGTAAACAGATTACAGTTGTCTTGCTATGTTTGCCACAAACATGTTTCAAACACTTTAAGGGGGCTCATATGGTACAGCTTAAGGACCCGAAACAATAATGACATTAATTTTACAACCGTGCCTGTTATAGGTCTTGTACAACAATTATAAAAAATCCACAGCCTGCTTCCAGTCTCCGACCGGGTCAGGAATGGAATGAATGAAGCCCCCATCTAGCGGCGAGGATATGGACTGTGCCGGCTGCCGAGGCCTGACGCACTCCTCTGGGGCAATGATTAAATGAATGACAGATGAAATGATAGTGGAGAGTGTTGCTGGAATGACATTTTGACAGGGAAAACCGGAGTACCCGGAGAAAAACCTGTCTGCCTCCGTTTTGTCCAGCACAGATCTCACATGGAGTGACCGGGATTTGAACCACGGACCCAGCGGTGAGAGGCTGGCGTGCTGCCGCCTAAGCCACGGAGGTTTCCTTGTACAACAATTATATACATTTAAAATCAAACACACACATCTTGCTATTAGACGCAAAGTATAAAATTTTCTAAATTGATATCGAAACTATTTTTATCCATTTTTCAAATTTTTGTTCTTGCTTTTAGCTGATCTTTACCATTTTCCTCATATCTCCCATGCTTATAGATTTTTTTTATTACTTTAAAGGTGCATGTTAAACCTTCATCTACAAAATGAAACTCACTTAAACCTTTGTGGCTTTAATTAGTCTTTCTTTAAAACGTTAAAAATGTATTTTTGAGTTTGCTCAAAATAAAAATGAAATAATAGTACTTAGTTAATTAATAATGTGGAAATGTATGAGATTCAATTTATAGCTGAAGGCTTAACATCTACTCTAAAAATAAGTTCAAAAATTCCTATACAGCAAGTATGGGAGATGTGAGGGAAACGGTGAAGATCAGCTAAAAGTTAGTTATTGTTGTTTTAAGGGGCGGAACTACGAGGTCATCTGCTCCAATCAGCTAAAAACAAGGACCAAATTTAAAAAATGGATGAAAATGCTTATGATTTGAATTCCAAAATTTTAGAACTTTTCTTCTAATAGCAAAATGTGTGTGTTTCCTTGGAAATGAATGTAATTGTTGTACACGATTTAAGACAGATATGGTTATAATATTAAAATCGGTATTGTTTTGGTACCTTAAGCTGTTGTGCCCCCTTAAACAAACAACCTTGGTCTTCCCTAATTTATCACGTGACGTGAACATCCATAGCATTTATAAGTAGACAAATTGGTCCTCACTTGCACCAAGGCCCATAGCAGGTTTGATTACCTTTCTAAGATAAGAAAAATGCTTTAAAGCACGGTAATTAAGTTCATTATGATAGTTAACTTATGACTCAAATAACAATATCATTTATTCTCAACAATTTAAAACAACATACTGTATCCCATTACAAAATCCAATGTATTCTGACTGTGCGCCTCGAGGCCCAGTGGCGGCGCTAGCCCTGTGCGGTACGAGATTTGCGAGGCCCTTACTTCCGTTCAAAGCAGGGGGGGGGGGGGGGAAGAGGGGAGTTGGGGTATCAATGCCATCTTGGGAAAAAAATAAGTGAAATAAATTGAGTGAATTGTAATATTGTAATTTTAAATTACAGTACAATATTACTATTTCGAAAACATACAGTGACAAATAATGCTAAAAAAATGAACTCTTCTGCTCTTTTTCTGGCCGAAGTCGTTTATTAAATCTTTACAGTCCAAACTAGATGCCAATTCATTTCCCATGGACAGGATTGCGAGTGCTGAGAGTCTATCTTGGGTCATGGTGTTTCTGAGATAGGTTTAAATTCATTTTAATTTTGAGAAACTTCTCTCGGCAGCCGCAACTGTGACGGGAATAGCAGTAACTATTCTAAGTGCAATACTTGTATTTGAATACATTTCACTCAGATTGTTCTCCACGATGTACTTCAAAGCCGTTACAATTCCACTTTTTTCATTTATTTCTTCTACCTCGATCATTACATGTGAGAATATTTCTAATTCTTTAACAGATCCATTCCTTCTATGTCATATTGGTCTCCTACGGAAAAAAGCAACTTCAAGATCTTTGTAGCCTAGTAGTACAGGACAGCTGCACAGAAAAAAAAAACATTTTGTTCCAAAAACTGTGCTATGGTTGGCTTTTTGTAAATCGTTAGAAAAGCACAAAAAAAGCTCAACTCAGAATTTTAGAATAATTTGCACGATCATTTTGTCGGAAAACTAAAAAAAAACATTGAAAAGCGTTTTTCTGTTTTAAAGAAAAGTTTTTTAAACAAAATATGTAGCGGACATTGTCACCTACAATTCGTCTCATTGAGGTCATGTCATACGTTTTGAAATGCAGAAGCTAGGTGGCGCCAAAGTTTCCAAAAAAGTGTTTTTTCACTTTTTGTCCTAGAAAAAAGTTCCAAAGTTATAGTCTGCCGAAGTGTGAGTTTTCCGACAAAATGATTGTGCAAATTATGATTGATACGTGGCGATTGAAATAGATATGATTGTTTGAGCTTATTAACAAACACAGCCCGCGTCCTGTTTGACCGAGCCTTAGGCTGCTGTCCGACACCGGTCCCTGTCTAAATTATGCCCACCGCTCTCTCCGCAGTAACAATAGTAGCCTTGACTACGAAGTGTTGCATTTGCTGCGCTATAACGTTGGAACGGTAAGTCGGAGGAAACAAACGTTCAAATAAATGTTGCAGACAATTTTGAGAGGAACAAATTTCTGATTCACTCTTTTGTGAAAAAACTATTTTCTTCTGGGACAAAAAGTGAAAAAAACACTTTTGGAAATTATGGCGCCACCTAGCTTCTGCATTTCGAAACGTATGACATGACCTCAATGAGACGAATTGTAGGTGACAATGTCCTCTACATTGTTTGTTTAAAAAACTTTTCTTTAAAATGCGTCGATTCAGTGAAAAATGCTTTTCAATGTTTCTTTGAGTTTTCCGACAAAATAATCGTGCAAATTATTCTAAAATTTTGAGTTAAGCTTTTTTTGTGCTTTTCTAACGATTTACAAAAAGCCAACCATGGCACAGTTTTTGGAACAAAACCATTCCAGCTGTACTGTACTATAGGAACCGTCTCGCAGCTCTGGCCTTCGTCTTACCGTGCCTCCGTACCAGGGCCGGCGCGAGGCGCATGTGACACATGCGGCCGCATAGGGTGCTGGCACGACTGGTGCGCCGCGCCGCGTCGGTGGGGCCGGCGTCTTTTTTTCATTTTTCGTTCTGAAATCATATTTTGATTTTGCGGCGCTATAAAACTGAAATATAAACGTTGGCGTCCCTGAATATGTAAAAAATATTAAGCATTAAATCTCGATATTTTATTGAGATATTAGATCTCAATATCATTTGGAATATTGGCATGGCAACATTGGCAATTGAATGCCAAATTTTAAACACTATTGATACTGATTCAATTTTGAAAGACTTTGCCAAGCTCAAGGCGAGAAAAGTATGTTTTTAAAAGTTTGTTCATATTTTATAATAGAGTATTTGTTACTCTACTTGGTCAATTTTTCATTTACTGTAAATACAAAACACAATTACTTATTTTAATTTGATGGAACTTGGAAGAAGAGGAAAATCGAGGAGCTCTACAAGTGTTCTGAAAAGATCACGGACACAAGGCTGAAATTCTATGGACATCTGGTAGGATTGGACGAGAACCGAGTAACCAAAAAGATCTTCAAATACATCATGGGATTAAAGGCCCCCTTTAAGTGGGTAGAAGAGGTCAAGAGGGATGCAGCAGAAGTTGGAATTACTCCAGAGTTGGTCCACAATAGAAGTGAGTTTAGAAGAAAGGTCGACAGTTTAAAATCATTTGAAGAGAAACCAATTACAAAGAGACCCGTGCGGATCATTTCCGAGGAGGAGAGAAAGATAAGGAGCGAAAGAATGAAGAGGTTCTGGGAAGGAAAGAGAAGGAAGGCCAAGAAGCCTTAAGTTCTATGCGGTCCATAGTTGACCAAATTCGAAAGAAGAAGAGAAAGAAGAAGAAACAATAAAATTATTACAGTAAATCCCATTAATTAAAAGACGAATAAGTTTTTAAGAGAGGGGCGCCAAACTCTGATCTCGCATGTGCCAAAAAAAAAAAATATATATATATCCTCTCGGCACGCCGGAAGGCGGAGGTAGATTTCACCGGACAAACTTGGGGATAGGCGAAAATAGGCAGAATATGCAGGTTTTCGTAGAAGGATCAGACCTCATTTATTTCGAGAAAGTATTTTACAATGTAATTGGAGCTCAATTCACTTTTCTTTTGTCTTACTATGCATAATTTTAACATTTTATTGTGTTAGGGGGACGGTAACCTTCTTGTCATTTGGGGTCCATTCTTATATTTTGTGGTCACACCGTCCTTATGCAAGGTTTGGAACTGATGTGTAACTATCTAACAGTCTGTTACTTCTTCACGTCAAATTTTATCTCCCGTAGAGATGTTGGTTGGTTCCTCAGTTTAGGGGCTGTGACAACGCGGTCATGTAACCCCGTGTACTTTGGGTGTGTGTAGAATCTGTCTGATAAACGGTGTTAATTGTGATGGCTGTATTAATCTGTAATTAAGGTAAGGACTGCAGACGGTCAATTTCAAGTAGTAGTTCCTAATGTAGGTACCAAATATACCGTCAACGACACCTAGCTGTGAACTTGGCTACTAGATGCCACCGCAACCAGTTACTTGCAACGAACGTTGGACTTCCCCTCTGAAGGAAAGCATACTGAGGGATTTTCAGCGCTCTTTGAAAATTCGACGACTTCGGCCGGCTTTGAACCCGCGACCTTGGGCATAGAAGTTCAGCATGCTACCAGTTACGTCACCGAAGCCGCTTCACACGTAGTCAGATGGAAATCTGAATCTGATCTCGTACAAGTGCGTTGTCATGGCAACGTCTGATTGCTCATCCCTCATCAATTTAGCAGTGTTGCCATGGCAACCTCTGATAGCTCTTGGCATTTTCTTATAATTCCGAAATCATTTTTCTCATCCCTTGGCGTAATGGTGGGTCATATCAAAAATTGTTTCAGACAAACGTTTTAGGTAATTATTAGGGGAATATTGTCCATTTTGTACGGTTTTGATATTGTGCCTATTAAGAGAGATACGATTAATGTTTCCCGAAAAAACCACTTTTTCCCACCCTATTGGCCAATGGTTGGTGCTATCAAAAAATTTTTAAACATAAATTTTTGGCACTTATCCGACACATAATATGAACTTTGAAGGGATTCGATATTTCACATATTAAGAGAGTTATAGTGATATTTCACTTTTTAGAAAAAAAAAAGCCCCCCATTTTTACCCCCCTTCAACCGATTTTGCCCATTAACGAACTCGACCGAGATTTTATAGGGAAACATATTATGTAAAAAATTCAAAGTGATTGGTAAAAAATTACGGCAGTTATCGTGTTCACAAGAAACTGATATATATACACAGATAGATAGATACATATATACATATATACATAAATTATATATAAACTTTTGAACTGACGGTGGTTTTGGGGTCTGGGGGATGTGAAACGCGAAGATATGTCAAAATTTTCCGGAAGTCGAAACATGGTACCCATTGCAATAGTTAGCTTTCTAATGAAATCTACCTAAGAACTAGAGCTGGTAATAATCGATTTTCAATTAATCGATTAATAATCAATTAATAGATTAATTTGAAATTGATCGGAAACAATTAATCGATTAATCGAACATTCTTATAACCGAATAATCTATTAACCGAATAATCAATTAATCGATTGACCGAATAATCGATTAACCGAATAATCGATTAATCGATAAATCTATTAACTGATTAGTAGACACGAGATGAGAAAATAAGTTTTGAAAATGGTTTAAATGAGAAGTCATCGCTTAAGTTGAGTTAAGCTTATTTTCGGAATGATGTATAGAAATCTATAAAAGTTACATTTTGCGTAAAGATACGTGTCCTTCCTTGTTTTCGTTAACAATAACCAAATAACAGTCAGTGACCGTGGAAGGACCAACATCAATCAAATTGGGAAGGGTTTCAGGAAAAGAAAACGAGGAGATTTCAGCAATGCTTTTGAATCTTGCTCAATTTTCGTTGTGAAAGCTGTTTAAAATTTAGGGCAAGAACATTTTTGTTTTATTCGGGTTTAGCCTAATTTCCACAAAGACCTGTAGGTTGTAACTCTTCAGGCGGTCAACTTGAATTTGCCCAAAGACAGGGCGGAGTCCAATGCATAAAATATATGAATTATACGTAAATATCATACCTGGGAACATTACATGTGTTAGTTATGATCACTATTACGACGCCACACTCGAATGCTCCGAGTGGGTAAGAGATTTCACGAGCCCTTCATCCAGGAAAGCCACCAACAGAAAAGAGGTTCAGTCATGTTTTGGGGTGGAACCATGTTCGGTCGAAGTACGCCTCTAATTCCTTCCACGGTAACATGACTGGTCTGGTGTATAGAGGGAACATTCTTGAACCTGTCGTTACAGGATTTGCTGCCACAACGGGTGAGGGCTTTACACTAGTGGACGATAATGCTCGTGCCCATCGAGCTAGGGTGGTCAATCAGTTCCTTCAGATGCATGTCATACAGAGAATGGAGTGGCCTGCCTATTCTGCCGACATGAACTGTAATGAACATGCATGGAAAGAGCCCAAGAGGGCAATTTCGCACCGTCCCAATCCTCCAACAAACAAAGAGCAACTGATTGTAGCTGTTGTCCATGAGTGGGGGAATCTGCCCCAAACCACGTTGGGTTCGTTGGTGGTCAGCATGCCTCGTCGTCTGCAAGCCTGGATTAGAGCTCGTGGTGGCCATACATGGTATTGATATGCCCCAACATGAAAAGGGCGGTTGTGTGCTCAGTCCCACATTATCACTGTTGTTATTCGTTGTGTGTTTCTGTCACTTTTGCGAAGCAGATTGTGTGTTGTTTTTCTTAGTATGTACCCTATATTGTGTATAATATGATAACATACACATAGCAAAATAAACAAGTTACTAAATCACAATATGCGAAACCTTTTTTGAGCATTGTATAAGTTTAGTTTGTTTAATAAGGGTTTGTGAATTACTAATGAGTATTATGATCGTGTATACAAATAAGAATAACACAATATAATAAATAAAATAAAATTAGAGCATGCATTTGAATTCTGTTATGCATAAGGATACATATCTCAGCGGAGCCTTGGTCGTACAGTTGTTACGCTTTAGCCTGCCTGCTCCCGCCGGGATCATTGTGATCATAACTAATACGTGTAATTCTTCAAGGAGTTTATTTACTTATTACTCATATTATTTATACATTGCACCTGGGCAGTACCATTTTTGTGAGCTTTACCTGCGAGCAGGATGTGGATAAGAGAATTGGCGCAGCCCATACAGCATATGGACGATTAGCGCATCGGGTCTTCATGAATAAAGATCTGTCCATGAGTACAAAGCTTATGGTGAACAAAGCAGTAGTCATTTCTACATTGTTGTGTGGCTGTGAAACGTGGACCCTTTACCGACGTGATCTTAGGAACCTTGGGCGCTTCCACCTACAAAAACTTCGATCAATCCTGAGGATTAAATGGGAAGACCGCATTACCAATATTGCTGTTCTGGAATAGGCTCAAATCAACAGCATAGAATTATCCATAATAGGTCACCAATTTAGAAAGATTGGTCATGTCCATTGGATGGATGATGTGAGATTACCTCGTCAAATGCTATATGGTGAGTTATGCTGTGGCACCAGACCTCATGGTGGTCCTAAGAGGCGCTACAAGGACCAATTTAAGCAGACCCTGAAATTGACAGGTTTTGATTCACAAACCTGGGACATGCTGGCTGAAGACCGCTCAACTTGGCGCCGTACCATCTCGTATACTGTAAAAACGTTTGAAAGGGATCGACGCTCACATGAAGGGGCCAAGCGTCAAGCTAGGAAACTTCGAGCATCCCAACCACGTCCTCCTCCAGCAATGCTATGTGACTTGTGTAGACGCTTGTTCCATGCCATGATTGGACTCTTTAGTCACCGTAAACACATCCACAAACTGGACTGAAGGAAGAAGATTTATACTCGGATTCGAGTTAAAGCCGATGATGATGACATTGCACCCCGCACAGTCATTGGACAAATTCATGTTGACCGACTGAAGAGTTACAACTGACAGTTTTTGTATAGGCAACACTGAAAGAATGGCTTCAACAGTTCACAAACAAGATGCATTATTTAAAAATATATGTGACAATATATTTCAATAGAAGGTCTGTTTTGGTGCAAAAATACTAGCAAGTACTCATTTTCAGGGGCGAGGCAGCTCCGCTTTGCAGTCACAATTTTTCCAGCAATTGAAAATACTCCTTCAGCGCTGCAGGTGGTCGCGGGGAATATAAAGTATTTTGTCGCTAGTTTAGCGGGACTTAGATGTATTGTTTATTCATTTTCCACCTGTGAAAAAGGGTGAGTATGCAAGTGAGGCGGTGAATTCCCAAGATAGACGTCCAGCTCGTATTTTGCAATGATTGCAATATTTACGCTACATCTACGAGATTTCCTATTTTTACCGCGCATTTTATAACTGCCCTACCATGAGATCATTGAGTTTTTATCGAACATTCCTAAGTGTTGACTTTAGACATACCTTCGTTCGTAAGACGTCATATTTGTATCTTTGGAGTCGAAATTTAATGTTTTACGGACGATCAATACCCAATTGTCTAATTGGTGATTCCCTAATCCTGAAAAGACGTTATACATGAGATTAATAAATACAATTGGATGACCAGTTTCGATCGTCAAGTGATCATCAGATCTTTATACTTCGGCTATTAATCTGTGTCTACAAGTATGGGTTATGATATTTACAATAGGTTATATACACTTATTTAGTTGCAGTAGTAATTAATCTAGCACAAATAGCCAAGATATATATATATATTTTTGTTGAGATAGGCCTACTGATAGTTGTGATTGATCTTCAAGTTTGCTTGCTTAGTGCCATTATGTAATTGTTATTAAATGGTCAGGTTATTGTGTCTGCAAAATCGTCCACACGTTGTGCAAAAGCACGGACCACACATCGATCAAACTGCTAAGTGCACCATTTAATAACTATCAGTATCTCAACAAAAATCAAATATCTTGACTAGTTTGCTAGTTTAATTGCTACTGCAAATAAATAAGTTTATATATTGCAATTATCATTCCATACTTCTCCACATACAGTAGATTTAATAGCCTACGTGTAAATGATCTGATGATGATCACTTGACGATCGAAACTAGTCATCCAAGTGAATTTATTAACATCATGTAGTATTTTTTCAGGATAAGCGAACAAATTTCGATTTCTAAGGCAAGCCTGAAAAAGGGCTTCCAACACGGTAATCCTTGGAGAGAAGTTAAATGAAACCTCAAAGCGGGCGTTGAGCAGTGGCTAGCATTCTTAGTTGTCACCGCAGAGGTTTGGGTTGGATTCCCGGCTCTGTCAAGAAATTTAATTCTGGTGTGGGGACTGGAACGTGGTACACTCAGCCTCGTGAGGCAAAACTGATAAGAGGCGGGTTTGATTCATACCTCAGTCATCCTGGAAGTGATTTTCCATGGTTTCTCATTTCTACTCAAGCAAATACCGGGATGGTAACTAATTTAAGGCCACGGTCGGTTCCTACACATATTCTACCTGAATTACAAACACACACACTGGTACAGTCATCGCAGTGACACATGTTATCAGACAAGTCTTAAACACACCCCAGTACACGGGGATACGTGACCACGATGCAAAGCCCCTAAAAGAATCAAAAACATCATTCATCATGGGACTGCCCCGGCTAACCATGTCGAGTGATTGCATTAAGAAACCAAGTTGTGTCATAGTTGGTTGATTCTGTGAGAGCGTAGTTAAAAATGCGAAATATATTGATTAATCGACAAAACAAATAAAAACCGATTAATCCGGTATTCGAATAACCGATTAATCGATTAATCGATTTTTCTGAAAACCGATTAATCAATTAATCGACTAATTGATTAAGCGATTAATCGTTATTTACGATAATTAATCGATTATTCGGTTTCGATTAATCGATTAATCGAAATATGAAATTAATCGATTAAAAGTAACAGCCCTACTAATAACCCTGCTCCATGCAGGGCTCTGGGAGGCGTGGGGTCCTGTGCAGCCGCACACCTCACACACCCCTGGTGCCGCCACTGCCGAGGTTCCCCTTTATCCTTGTTGAGTTAATCAAACAACTCTAGTAGGAGTGGCGATCAAAGGACATCAATAATCGTTCTCTTTCAGAACTTTCCTCGTTATGGAAATACTCTTTCGAATTGATTTATTATGAAGGATATAGAATCGACATTTGCTTAGCTTATCGATCTTATGTTCATTACCACTACAGTAATTTTGTTCCAGGAACCTCAGGCCATTAGCGGGAGGAATGTGACATGTGTAGAACAGTCAGTGACTAATGTTGGCTCCAGGAGATAACAAGTGATAGCGCTGCACCAAACCTATCCAAATAAAACAAAACTCTGGCGCCTGCCTTGAAGACAGGAAACCAGAACTGATATATGATGATCACGATTCCAAAGTTACTAAATGATGTTGATTCACTTAGGGGCTTTACGAAATCGTGGTCATGTAGCTCCGTGCACTTGGGTGTGTGTAGATATCTGATAACCAGGGCTCGGATGTTTAAGTCCTAAATATAGTCCGAATATGTAAGGAAATATTACCTTTAAAATGACGAAATATGACTCATAAATGACAACATATGAACTGAAAATGACAGATTTAAACATGGCCGGTTTTTAAATTTGGAATCCAAGCGACAATCCCTTCGAGATTAAATTATTAACTAAATTCTTTGTTCCTATTTTCATATTAATTTTCTGCTTGCCACGGTGGGTGAGTGGTTAACGTGTCGGTCTACTAACCTCAAGCTTGCAGGTTCGCTCCTGGCCGTGGTAGGGGATTTTTTTTGAAACGCGGCAAAAATTACGACACCATGTCATACGATGTTGACATGTCAAAGAACTCATTTGAATTGAGTAGGCCGTGTTCATAATGGCAAAATTAATCTCGGGAGTTTCCGCCAACACAAAGTTCCTCATTTCTCTACTAGAAAGCGCTATAGTGTTCAAGGAGCTTAGATATCTAACCTCCTTGACTTTCATAGTGCTTCAAGGAACAACGAAATTCGACATGCAAGCTACCCTTTGGGTGTCAAATTACAAAGCTTGCACCCGGCACCCGAGGTCATACGATATTATTAATATTATTATTATTATGTGCGTATGGACCCTATTGGATCACGCATTACATTTATGATTCGCCTTTCTAACAGACCATATTGCTTTCATTCTTTCACTGTGCGCTTGTTTCCTTTCTTCTGACCACTTAGTCCCCGATCTTCTGGGGACTTCATTCTCTGGCTGTACCACCCATTTATTTATCTTCTGACGGTAGACATTTCTGTCTAGTAACTTATTTCTGACGTTTCTATCCGGGCCTTTTCCAGGTCATTTTTAACATCTTGTATCCAAGATACGTTCTTCAGTTTTCCAGAGTATGTCAAAATCTTGTGAGTTAACCTTGAAGATGAGAGTCTGTGAACGTGTCCATAGAATTTCAGTCTTCGTTTCCTGATGTCTGCGGCGAGGTTGGATAGTTTTTCCGTGGCTTTGCGTGATTTGAGTCTATACCCTTCTTCACTTTTCTCTGGGCCCAGAATTTTCCTCAAGATCTTTCTTTCCTCCTTCAAGATATTTTCCAGATCACCTTTCTTATTAAGTACCAAGGTTTCACTTGCATACAGCACTTCAGGTTTAATCACCGTATTATAGTGTTTGATTTTTGTATGTATGGACATGCACTTCTTGTTATAAATGTCACGGGTTCTCCAATACGCTCTTTTGAGTTTTTGTAATCGAACTTTCAGAACTTCCTTTTCCAATCCTGTTGGTTCTAGGATCTCACCGAGACATTTAAAGTGTGGAACCCGTTTGATGTGCCCGTATTTTGTTTGTAGTTCCTGGATGTCGAACCTAGTGCAAATAAACTTGGTCTTCTCGAATGAGATTTGCAACCCAGTTTTCTCAGCGCATTCCTTGAGGACTTCAATCTGTTTGATCGCTAAAATATCGCTGTCTGCTAGTATCGCTAGGTCGTCTGCGAAAGCTAAACAACTGACCTTGATGTCATCATTCTTTCGTCTAAGTTGAATGGGTTTCCAGAACTTCTGGGCATTCAAGTCCTTCTCCCATTCTCGAATGACTTTATCTAGAACAAGGTTAAAGAGCAGTGGTGACAATCCGTCACCCTGTCGCACGCAGGTCTTAATCGCAAAGGGCTCTGATAATTCACCCAGAAATTTTACTTTTGACTTCGTGTCCGTGAGTGTTTTCTTGATGAGTCTTAATGTCTTTGGATCAAGTCCTAGTTCTTCTAAGATGTTAAAGAGAGTCTGTCGATCGACCGAATCGTACGCCTTCTTAAAGTCGACGAAACTACAAATGATCGGAGAGCTTCGGGTCGCTCTATATTTCAATATCGTCTTCAAGTTAAAAATTTGTTCAACACAAGAACGCTCAGGTCGGAAACCAGCTTGATATTCACCAATTTTGTGTTCAAGCTGTTCTTGTACTCTTTGAAGAAGACACGCGGAGAGAATCTTGTAGGTGACTTGAAGGAGAGAAATCCCTCTGTAGTTATTCACATCCGTTCTGTCACCTTTCTTGTATAACGGATGGATGAGTGCACATTTCCATTCTTCAGGTAGCTTTTCTGTTTTCCAGATATCCATGATGATTAGTGTGAGCTCCTCATGTGTATTTGGGCCTATGTTCTTTAATAGTTCTGCAACTATGCCATCTTCTCCAGACGCCCTGTTACTTTTGAGTCTGAAAATGTGTCTCTGGATTTCTTCTTTAGTAGGTGGTGGAGATTCAGGGTTTACATGTACGGGAGTCTCTTTGGGCCATCGTGATGTTGGCTCCTCGCAATTGAGTAACTCAGAAAAATACCGAGCCAGTTCACTACAATTATCCCGGTTGGACAACGCGAGATTTCCGTCTTGTTTTCGGAAACACAAGTTCTGTGGGGTGTATCCTCGGATTCTTCCTGCGAACGTCCTGTAGAAATCTCGCGATTTGTGATCTCGGAAGTCTTGATCTATAGATTCCAATTGGTCCTTCATGTGTTTCCTCTTAGTTTGTCTGATTACTTTTGACACTTCCTTCCTGGTCTGAAGATAGTGTTGTTGAGTCTCGAGTGACTTCTTACTGTTGTATTTCTGAAAAGCTCTCTTTCTCATTTCCAGTGCTTCTTCACAAGCAGAATCCCACCACGGGTGTTTCGTATTCTTCTTCAATGGAATAGTCTCTTTAGCTCTCGTAATGATCTTGTCATGGAACTGCTTCCAGGTGCTTGCCTTTTCCTTTTCCCATTCCTCTGTTATGTTACTTTCCTTTATCTTTTTCGTGTCAAATTTCTGAAGATGAGATTTCTTGGGGTGGATTCTTTTCGGGGTAAATTTCACTTTGATTCGCACTGGATAATGGTCGGAGTCAATATTGGCTCCTCTTCGAACTTGCACATCATGAATTTCTTTCTGTAAAGGATGTGTGATGGCCACATGGTCGATCTGATATTCTCCAAGAGACTGCACAGGTGATCGCCAAGTCTTCTGTTTCCGAGGGTGCTTCCTCAGAGAGGTGGACATTATCTTCAAGTTGTTCTGTTGGCACAGTTCAATGAGTCTCATGCCATTCTTGTTGGTGAATTTATGAGCTGGGTATTTGCCTACAGTCTTTTGGTATTCTTTTTCTTTGCCAATCTGTGCATTGAAATCACCTAGTGATATCCTTGTGTCTTCTCTAGGGACCGTTGCCACGATCTTTTCGAGTTTAGACCAGAACTGTTCTACCTTCTGCAAGTCCCTTTTATTTTCAATGTTCGTGGGGGCATGTGCGTTAATTAATGTGTATTTTTTGTTCGCACATTGTATGCGCATAGTCATTACTCTATTACTTATGGGAGTGACTTCGTTTATCGAATCAACTATGCTCTTGTGAACTACAAATGCCATACCCAAGAGGGGGGTGCCACCTCTTCCTATTCGTTTGTCCGTTTTACTTTTGAAAATACGGTAGTTACCATAGTTTAGTGTGCTCTCATCTGTAAAGCGTGTTTCCTGAAGAGCTAGTATCTGTATCTTTTGTCGATCTAATTCTGATGTTAAGGTGTGTAGTTTGCCTGGTTTTAGTAATGTGTTGATGTTGAAGGTCCCGATGTATGTGGGTGTCTTTGATGGTAGTTTGCCGGAGAACTCCGACTTTCTCTGTGATCGTGGTTGCCCAGGTCTCCCAGAGTCCGAAAACCTGGTTGCCTTCCATGGACGGGTGGATTGGTTACCACCTGGGGTAATTCTGTAGTTACTCGCACGAACCATAACTGCTTGTAATCAAGGATTAATCCAGTGTTTCCACTGGGAGTTTAGGACCAGGGATTGCTAGTTCCTGGAACATAAGCTATGCAGCCGTACCTACTAGGTAAGCAGACGCTGACCACTTTGCCGCTCGATCCAAGTCAGACGCGAAGTGGATTTCAATTTTGGTTCTTCCGCCCTCGCTGCCATTGAGACATAGGTCCTCCTCTGCCATCGAAGCCGTTGGCCATTGTTTTATTCACCTCAGTTGATCCGCGGGTGCTTATTTGACTAGGTCTTATTCGCACCTTTCCTGTATATCTACAGGAAAATCCCCATCAGCCATCGGGATGCGCCGTGTCGGGGTTGAGGGCCCCCTTCCCAGTGTCTCACGCAGGGTTATGCTTAGCTCGTACTCAGTTCGGAACTAAATCCCCACGTGAGCTGACTAGGTAATAATGTAGTATGCTGTCTAGTACAAAAGCGTCACATTGCCGGTCGTTAAGATGGCTGAAAATAGTGGCCGGTTGTGTGACCTAGGTAACACCGAGACTATACAGAATAGTGCGTATCCTATTCATGGCCTCCATGGGATCAATGACAAATGAAAACAAAATGGAGACAGTTAGGTCAAAGGTGTTAGTCAGATATACGGAGTGACCTCTAAATAGTGTTATCTATGGAATAATATTGTCGCAATTACCAAGATGGCGGACATTTATAGCACAAAATTTATATAAAATATTACTTTAAAACACTATTACACAGGAACACATACACTAGATAACACTAACACACATTCAGCACTAAAAGTAAAGCCACTATTATTCCCTGGAAGCCACAAACGAAGCACAGTTCCTCCGTATTGGCCGATATAAGACGCAGCATCATTACCCATGATCTCACCCACTGGGCACGGACGATATTATTAATATTATTATTAATAATAATTTTCTGAATATTCATGTTTAAGTGATTATTTACAGTCTATTTCTGTAAACACTAGTTCCCGTTCGGTAAGTTGAGGATTGCACACCTACAATTGCCGTCAAACTACCGAAATATGACGTTCTTAACAAAAAAAATGCTCAAAATATGACCTAATGGTAAAAAATGTTCGAAATATACATTTATATGACAAACAAAAACCACTGTATTGTGACGATAATCACTTGATTTGCATCAGAAACCAATCGGACATGAAAATGGGGGCAAAGGAAACAAGCAGTTCCGTGAAGAACTATACAGCCTATTTTCATATATCCTACTCATGTTCATAGCCTCTATGAACATTAAAAATTTCAGTTTGATTGCTGTAAAAGATTCGTAGATATTGAGAACCGTCAAAATATTTCGGATGATCGCCATGTTGGATTGTTATATGTATAGGCCATAGAGTTATGTACCATTAAAGGAAAATTATTGCGTAGCTTCATTACTCAAAATTTCACTTTCATCGCATGATTACGACACTGTAACGTGTTTTTCGAGGTTTTTTTTTTATGCCACTGGCATAAGTCAGTAGGAAGCCATTCTATATTTATTTACGCGGCAAATTGTTCAGCCAAGAGAATTTTTCATGTTTATTTATTATTATTATTATTAATTTATTATAATTATTATTATTAAGGTATTTTTCGGAGCATTTTATAAAAATTATAAGCATACAGATAGGTTTTCTATGTCTTAGAAAACACTATCAAGCCAATAATTACGAACGACAATATCATAGAAAATTATGTGATTACGGAATTTTACGGAGTTTCGTCAGTTAGGATATTATGAGAGACATGACTCACTGGAACTTCAGATACAGGCTGATTCTTGTCAAGAAGTATTACGCAAGCTTCGGTCGCAGCGTCAAGAAAAGGCGGATAGTTGGAACGGAAATCGACTTCATCATCCGCGCGCCGTGTGTAATGAGCCAGAGAAGGGGAAGTAGCGCGTGGGAAGCAGCCAATCAGTGGAGGCCACTTAAGCTGGAAGTCGGTACCGAGGTGGGGAGCCGACGGGTGCATATATCGTTCGGCGCGCCGAGGAGCGGGGACAATCTGTGTAGAACTTGCCGAGTATGGTTGCACGCGGGAGTCGCTCCGATGTTCCGTTCAGTGGAGGACTATCTTTGTGAAACTTAACCGTTGTGGTTGTACGTGTTGGTTCCGAGGTTCGGACCATAAATCTTCAAATCTACCTATATATCATCAAATATCGACGGAGATGACGACGTCCAGGAGACTGTGGGAAGCTCACAGCATCATCCAGTACGAGGGAAATGCTTTGGCAATTTCCAGTGGTAAGCGCGAATGACACAGAAGTACGCAATCTCTCGTTTCTCTTTGATTTAAATTCAGTATTTCAGTAACTTCATAGCTTGGAAATAAGAGTAAAATCAATAATTTATCAGACTCCGTTTTCACGTAATTTTCTATCGGTAATATTAAAATCGCAACGCTCCAATTTAAATTTTATACTTATTATTATTATTAATTTTGCAATACTTGTTTTATATAATAAATTCATTTCTTTTACAATGCAATCTTTGCTTTCAGTAGGTAGCATTAGATATAGACCAATTCCTTCTCCTGATACAATTGTTTGTTGGGTTAATGATCAAATCATACCACGATCTGAGTGAATAGATTCTTGAAGGTGTTCTACCAGAGCTAGACGTTGTTAAATACAAATTAAGATTTCAACATTGCGTTGAGGTCTTGGCGCCCATTAAAACAACATAGCTTAGGCAAAGGTAAACAGTTACATTTATCACCCAACAGTTAGGGGCAGTCAAACCGTTACACTTGTCGTTCAACGTGAGGGCTAGCGAAACTGCTACATTTGGCGCCCAACGTGGGGCTGAAAACCTAATAACATTTGTGGAAGGAGAAGGATATATATTTCTGTGCCTGTGTTTTGGGGGTTATTTGTCTGTATCAGTGTATATCATTATGGAGGATGAGATAGAAAAACAGATGAGGTTACGTAGTGGTCATCAACTGGAGAGTGATGATACGAGCAGTATGTCGAGTGATGGTAGTACCGGGGTAGCGGAGGTAAATCCCGATACTGAAACGGGGAGTGTAGGCGGCCAACCAGAATTAAAAACTTTACTTCTCGAGTTCATGTATCAGAACAAAGTTAGTAGTGATGCCTTAAATGCAAAATTATAACAAAACAGTAGGGAAAATAAAGAAAGTACAGACGCTTTAAATGCAAAACTAGAACAAAACAACGCTAAACTAGAAAAAAACAGTAGGGAAAATAGAGAGAGTACTGAAAATTTAAATGCTAAATTAGAACAAAACAGTAAGGAAATTAGTGTGAAAATGGAGCAGATTAGAGGAGAAATATGAGGAGTAATGGAAGAGAAGGTTAAAGAGATCATTGCAGATGTAGACAAGAAATTAGGAAAAGTACAGGAGGAGTTGGATAGTAGATCAGCTAACAGGCTGAAAATTTAAAGGAATTAGTTAAATTAGAAACACTGCAGGTTAAAAAGAAATTGGGGGGAGAAATTGACAAGATTCAAGTATCTACTAAAGAGGTTAAGGAACAGCTGGGGGGGTAGAATTGAGAAAGTCCACTCGCAAATAGTTGCAGAAGTAAATGATTTAAGAGAGAATAATAGAGAGAGCATTAGCAAGATTGAGGAGAAACAAGCAAAGCTATATGATAAAGTAGAAGAATCAGAAGGAAACGTTAAATTAACAGTAAACAGTATTGAGAGGAAGGCTGAGGAGAAAATCGCAGAGTTAGAATTGGAATTAAAAGCTAGGATCAGGCAAGAAAATAGTCAGAATAGGCCAGTTTTTTGTGAATAGCACACACAGGGAGGTAGAACTGGGTAAGTTCAGAAATCGACAGGGGTGCCCAATGGAGTTCGTGAACACTATAGAAAATAAATTCGGGGAGAGGTTGGAAAATGGTAGTATTGAGTGGTGCCAGGTAGTTGAAATTTTAGAACAAGCGTTTGTGGGGGAAACGAGGAATTGGTTTGCTGTCTACAGAGACAAGTTTACTGATATTAATAATTTTAAAATGAAATTCTGTGAAAAGTTCTGGAATGAGGTTATTCAGTCGCAGCATCGTGAGGGAGTAGTGTTTGGTAAATATAACCCTAAAGGAAGCTCCACCATGACCGAATACTTTTTAGGGCAGGTATTAGTGTGTAAATATCTGGATGGCTTGAAGGAGAAAAGTGATGTGGTAAGGTTGCTACTTAGGCACTTTCCCTATAGGATCAAGGAGGCTGCTTGTATCCAGAATGTAAAGACAATATCACAAGTAGAAAATTTGTTAAGCACATTTGATGCACTAGGGAAAGGGGGTTATGAGGACAATTTCAATAGGAACCAGGGTAATAATAATAATAGGCCTAATGAAGCCAGGCATCAGGGAGTTCAAGGGAACGGTGGCGAAGGGGCCAACGCTCAAAATAGAAATAATAATAATCAACTAAATCAGAACAGAGGAAATGGCTATGGTAATCAGTATCAAGGGAGGAACAATGATTTCAGGGGAAATCAAGGGAGGAACAATAATTACAGGGGAAATCAAGGGAGAAACAATGATTTCAGGGGAAATCAAGGGAGAAATTATAATGACAATAATTACAACCAGAATAGGGGTCAAGGAAGAGGACAGCCTAGTGGTAGTAATATACAGCCAAACAATGACAACACAGCCCAGAACAACCAGACCAGTTCAGTAGTTAGTAGTACTACGGCCAGCTGTAGCGGTTCTTTAAACGCGAACCAGGCTGCGAAGTAAGGTCAGAATCTCAGTCTGTAGCATGCCCTGTCCATACAATTATACAGGAACCCTATGACCTAAATGTAAGAAATGAATTATTACATGAACTAAATGAGGAAGGTATTATTCAGGAAGTGGTTAGTAAGAGCCCCATAGTTAAATTTAACGTGTCCGAGGCGTGCACAGATGTTTTAATTGATAGTGGTTGCATGAAGAGTTGCATAAGTAGTGCATTTTATGATAAAATGAAAGGAACTGGAGTAAATTTTGAGGAGATGCCAATTAAAAGCACTTTTGTTATCACAGCTGTTGGGAAGAGGTCTAAAGTAATTTCTAAGCAAGTTTTAGTAGACATTAAAATTAATTATCATGTAGAGAAGCAGATTTGCCTTGTAATTCCAAATTTAGTATTCAGTGTTATCTTGGGTTCAGAGTGGCTAAGTAGAGTGTCTGGTAACTTATGTTATGATGTAGGGAGTTTGAAATTTAAATGGGGAGATTCTGAAGTAGAAGTAGCGTTCAATGACCAAATTCAGAAAAGTAGTATTGTAGGTGTGATTTGTACTTTAAGTGAGATACCGCCAGCCGTAGAGCGGGGTTCTCCATGTTTAGTGGGCAGTGTGATTACGAACGGAAGTCTAAAGTACTCGTTACGTGATGCTGCATTTCAGGGAAATATAGAGGATGAACAGTGTGTTTGGCTCTATGATGTGTTATTGTGTAATAGGAAAGTTTTTGAGGATCGCAATGGTATGGCCAATTGCTACACACGTTTATTGAACGTTATTGATAGGTCAGTATTCACAGGACATAGATATCCTGTACCTTTCGCTTATCAGAGTGCAGTTGAGGCACAAATTAACCAGATGCTTGAAGATGGGATTATTGAGCACTCTAACAGTCCGTATGTTAATTCTTTGATCACGGTACCCAAAACCGACGGCACAGTTCGTATTTGTTTAGACGCTCGTTTGGTTAACAGTAGAATTAGTTCAGATCAGTTGAAATCTATGTCAATAGAGGAATTAATGCAAACATTTGAGGGGAAGAAGTATTTCACTTGTGTAGATTTGAGTTCCAGTTTTTGGCAAGTGCCACTTATGTACGAAGATAGACCATTTACAGCTTTTAGTCATAAATATAATCTTTATCAATTTTGTAGAACACCTTATGGGTTAAAGAGTAGTTCAGCAGCTTTAATTAGGGCTTTATACATCGCATTAGGGGATGACACAGGAGAGTTTGTAACCATTTACATAGATGATATGGTAATTAGTTCACGCAGTTTTGAGGAGCATCTACGTCATTTAAATATAGTTTTTCAGAAGTTAGATCAGGCAGGGTTCACTTTGAAGCTGTCTTAGTCGTCATTCTGTCAGTCAGAAGTGACAATTTTAGGTCATAGAGTGTCGAGTAGAGGTGTGACACCAGAGGAAAGTAGGGTTAGCATGTGTGGACAGTAGCAACAGGGCATCGTTACAGACACTGAGAAATATGCTAGTGGAGCAACGTGATGACATTAAGGAGGTGTCATAAAGTAAGTGTGTTTAGCTGGCGAGCCAGCCTATCAAATGAGTAAGTGTGGTATTTGGTGCGTGGGAGGAGATGGTCTTCCAGGCAGGCGTATCAGAAGTCACACAGGGGGGTAGTATGTAAGTAAATGAGAGTTTTAAGGTACAGGGAAATATGACGGGATTGTAGGATGCTCTTGAGCACTAAAATGTCTCGATACACCAAGGCCAGGGTTTGGTAGCGCTGGTGAATTCCCATTTGTCCCCAAGAGATGGGTGAGCGCTTGGACAGGGTATTTTTGCTTATGGCGTCCACGGGACAAAAGATGGGCCATCAGAAGGCGAGACAGTCCTTCATGAAACTCATACATAACGGCACACGTGATTTCTGTTTACGGCCTCGCCATGTAAGATTTGTAAGTGTGTAATTTAAGGTAATTTGTTAATGGTATTATTTGTGTGAGGAGAACGGGTCTGAGTTGAGAACTAGTATTAAGTAGAATATGGTCTACGGGAACTTAAGAAGACAGGGCGATTACGGCACAGAAATATTTGGTGTTATATGTAATGCGCATTTACTGTTTTTTTTTTCAGAAGTCAATATTAATTTAATCTACTTTAAAGAGAGATTAAGTATTATGGTCACGAGGCGCTGCCACAATAGTGGGATCGTGTGCTCAGTGATAAGTGGGATTAAATTTCACAATAAGGAAGGAACCTCCAGTGAAATTAGGAAGTTCTAGGGAGATATACATATATCAGAACACCTTGATGCGTGTGATGTGACATCTCATATACAGAGTGCTCACACAGTAATTATGTCTATTTTTCCAACATAGAGAAATTTGAGAGGCGGAAATATCCGTGGAACACTATTCTATAAGAAAAACATTGGACTGGTTGCAAAGTGCAATCCATAGTGACAACAAACTTTGACGCAAAGTGCGTGAAGAAAAATTATGAGTGTATATATCTGTAATTTAGGGTGATTTCATTTATGTAATATGTATTTTGGATGGGGATTATTAACGTGTCTGGGATAATCGGATAATGGACCGTCGTCACGGTAAATCATCCGAAGACCCGAGGCGAATATGTAACGTGTTTTTCGAGGGATTTTTATGCCACTGGCATAAGTCAGTAGGAAGCCATTCTATATTTATTTACGCGGCAAATTGTTCAGCCAAGAGAATTTTTCATGTTTATTTATTATTATTATTAATTTATTATAATTATTATTAAGGTATTTTTCGGAGCATTTTATAAAAATTATAAGCATACAGATAGGTTTTCTATGTCTTAGAAAACACTATCAAGCCAATAATTACGAACGACAATATCATAGAAAATTATGTGATTACGGAATTTTACGGAGTTTCGTCAGTTAGGATATTATGAGAGACATGACTCACTGGAACTTCAGATACAGGCTGATTCTTGTCAAGAAATATTACGCAAGCTTGGGTCGCAGCGTCAAGAAAAGGCGGATAGTTGGAACGGAAATCGACTTCATCATCCGCGCGCCGTGTGTAATGAGCCAGAGAAGGGGAAGTAGCGCGTGGGAAGCAGCCAATCAGTGGAGGCCACTTAAGCTGGAAGTCGGTACCGAGGTGGGGAGCCGACGGGTGCATATATCGTTCGGCGCGCCGAGGAGCGGGGACAATCTGTGTAGAACTTGCCGAGTATGGTTGCACGCGGGAGTCGCTCCGATGTTCCGTTCAGTGGAGGACTATCTTTGTGAAACTTAACCGTTGTGGTTGTACGTGTTGATTCCGAGGTTCGGACCATAAATCTTCAAATCTACCTATATATCATCAAATATCGACGGAGATGACGACGTCCAGGAGACTGTGGGAAGCTCACAGCATCATCCAGTACGAGGGAAATGCTTTGGCAATTTCCAGTGGTAAGCGCGAATGACACAGAAGTACGCAATCTCTCGTTTCTCTTTGATTTAAATTCAGTATTTCAGTAACTTCATAGCTTGGAAATAAGAGTAAAATCAATAATTTATCAGACTCCGTTTTCACGTAATTTTCTATCGGTAATATTAAAATCGCAACGCTCCAATTTAAATTTTATACTAATTATTATTATTATTATTAATTTTGCAATACTTGTTTTATATAATAAATTCATTTCTTTTACAATGCAATCTTTGCTTTCAGTAGGTAGCATTAGATATAGACCAATTCCTTCTCCTGATACAATTGTTTGTTGGGTTAATGATCAAATCATACCACGATCTGAGTGAATAGATTCTTGAAGGTGTTCTACCAGAGCTAGACGTTGTTAAATAGAAATTTAGATTTCAACATTGCGTTGAGGTCTTGGCGCCCATTAAAACAACATAGCTTAGGCAAAGGTAAACAGTTACATTTATCACCCAACAGTTAGGGGCAGTCAAACCGTTACACTTGTCGTTCAACGTGAGGGCTAGCGAAACTGCTACAACACAAGAAATAAAAACTTAATTTTATAATTTCGCACAGCCGCCATCTTGAGGTTATGTGAACAATTGAACTAAATTAGATGCCAGTGCATTCCAATATGTATAATCAATTACTGTAATACATTTCACTGCGCTCAGAGAGTTAAATCACGAGAAAGGTCCATTAAAATGTTTCAAATTCGCTGGGCTGCCATGTTCTTTTTGTACATTAAAGGTTTATGAAAGTTACATTGACAAACTTGTACCAGTGCCCTTTATCACCGTATAAAATTTCAGGGTGATATCTGTTATTGTTTCGGAGATATAGAATGCCATTGAAATATTTCGCACAGCCGCCATTTTGAAATTTTGTAAACAACTGAACTAAATTAGATGCCAGTGCATTAAAATTTATATAAACATTTGCTGTACCAAGTTTCATTACGTTTGGATGGTTAAATCGCGAGAAAAGTCTATTTAAAAGTCTCAACTTCGCTTGGCCGCCATGTTGGTTTTATAGTTGTCAGGTTTTTGAAACTCTCATAGGTGAACTTCTGGTAGTGCCCTTTATCACCGTACACAATTTCAGGGTGATATCAGTAATAGTTTCGGAGATACTGAATGCTGGTGAAATATTTCGCACAGCCGCCATGTTGGATTGGTGAGACACAATAAAATTTGAAGGGCACGGTCGGGGTCGGCCAGAATGGTGCTATGGTCTTACCGAGTTTTATTGAAATCGCTCCAGCCGGTTAGATGTTATTAGGTGGGGGGGACACACACACGAATCACACACGCACACACAGACAGTTGCAGTCACTTTGCAGTACTTAAATTAAAAAAACAGATAACACACACTAATACAGTCATCACAAATTACACCGGTTATGAGACAGATTCTACACACACCCAAAGTACACGGGGCTGCATGACCGCGTTGTCGCAGCCCTTAAACTTAAGAACCAACCAACCAGACACACGGACAAAAGACGATCTCATAAGCCTATTTTTTCTTAAAATGAAAATAGGCTAAAAATATGATTTTTCATAACGTATGGTACTGAGATGTCTGTAGTAGTGTCAAGTGTATGTATTTGTAATTCAGGTAGGATTGGGAAGGAGGCAGCTATGGCCTTAAGTTAGGTACCATCCCGGCATTTACCTCTGGAGTAGAAGTGGGAAACCACGGAAAATCACTTTCAGGTTGGCTGAGTTAGGAATCGAACACGCATCTTCTCAGTTTTTCCTTTCAAGGCTGAGTGTATCCCGTTCCAGCCCTCGGACCAGAATTAAATTTCTTAGCAGAACCGTTAATCAAACCCGTGCCTCCGCGGTGACGGCCAAGAATGCCAGTCACTATAAATGAAACAACAACTCTAGTTAGGAGTGGCGATCAAATATCATCGTTGTGTGTCTCCTCCGCTCTTTTTCCCAGGTTGTAACGATCTTGGTTCAGACTTAACATTCGCGATTTTCGTCTGACACTCAGTTCGGTCTTCGAAATTTTCTATGCTGATTATTATTATTATTATTATTATTATTAATGCTCTTCTTGGGCAAAAGGAGGAGCACCAGTCACCTTCTCTTGTTCGGTCATCATTAGAGAGAGTCAACTTGAATGAAAGGGGCTAAAATTCTCGGTTAATGGGTAAACATTCTAGACTGAATTTGAAAAATTCTTGAGTTAAGGTGAATTTTTCACACTGCCTTATTGAGTTATTATGACAGTAATAATTAGTTAGAGAGTTGTATGTAGACAACAGTTCCAAGTTTGTCATTGAAAGGTTCGCTCTTCTATACGAGAACTGTGAAGAAAAAATAAAAAGGAACGATAGTCTTATTCCTCTCATATAGCGTCTGCCACCTATCAACTCGTCTGCGAACCATTTCAACTTATACCAACTAGCAGAGGCGTAGCGCTATAATACGCCGATACGCCGGGCGTTCCCTGATTTAAAAATTAGAATGTGTATTCATCAAAGAGTAAAATATAACATCGTTTTTAATTTATATAAATGCGGCGATAGCATATTACATGGCGCTTAGTTATTTTATTTCCGCACCCACCATATAACTAGTCTTAGCCCAGCCGCGGTCCACTGCTGTGCTTTGCTTTTCTTGTACGCCAGAACTTCTTGGCGTCAAGAGCTATGTACCACCCCGGCCAGGCCACGGATCAGCGCATGCGCGAGTTCATTCTTGCTTCTCGGAAGGAAAGTGCTTCCGTACGCCGGCGTTTGGCTGGCGTAAACCACAGATTACGTACTACACCGATGGTGCCAAATAAATCCTATCTGGTTGACACCCACTGGCGTAAACTTTGTATGATCAGATGATCACTGTTCTGTTAACTCAATGGCCCAATCGCTGCGCTAGTGCTAGTTCGAACTGTAAAGTGTAGTTAATTTTAATTGTGCGTGAGTGTGTTTAATGCTGCCAATATGACTGAAGTAAGTTCACAGGACTCGAATATTATTAATTTTCTAAAGGCAACTCCTTTGAGCACTTTATCATATGAACAGCGATGTGAATTAAAAACAAAAAGACCAAAGCCAAATTTATCAATTAAAGAAGCTGGTAAAAATCGCACACGGAGTTTTCAGTTTTCTTGGTATGACAGGTTTTCCTGGCTAACTGGGCCGAAAGATACTGAATGGTGCAACAGAAGGAATTTCGGACCTGAATAATTCAATTAACAGAGCTGTAAAACACCAGTCTTCAAAATACCATTTGTTACATTGTGAAGCATACCATCTGCTAGGTAAAACTCGCATTGAGCATGCATTTTCTGAAGTTGCTCGACTACAAGCAGTAAAACATAATGAGATCGTGTCTTCAAACAGGCAGTATGCGCGACGACTTATTCAATCTGTAGTATTTCTCAGTACACAAGAACTAGCCTTCCGAGGGCATAGAGAAGATGAAAGTTTTATTAACAAGGGTAATTATTTGCAATTGTTGAATCTGCTCGCTCATAATGAATCGATAGTTAGAGACCATTTACAGTCATCATCATTATTAAAAGGAACATCTCCAGACATTCAAAATGACTTGATAGAAGTTAAAACAATTGCATTAAATGAAAAAATCAAATCAGAAATAAATGAATCCCCCCTTTCTATCCATACAAGCGGATGAGACATTAGACGTGTCATGTAAGAGCCAGATGAGCATAATATTTAGATATTGTGTGGATGATAGAATAGAGGAGAGATTCGTCGGCTTTTATGACGTTTCCAAGAATAAAACAGCTGCGGGATTGTCAGAAATCGTGCACAAAGTTTTACTTGACTGGGAAGTAAATGGAGAAAAAGGCGTAAGCCAGACATACGATGGCGCAGCTGTAATGGCAGGCAGATAAGGAGGAGTTCAAAAGCTAATGAAACAGTTTTGCCCATATGCTCTTTTCGTCCATTGTTACGCCCACCAATTAAATTTGGTACTCCTGTACGGCTCAAAAACAATAAATCAGGTTCGTTTGTTTGTCTGTACCTTGACTGCTTTTCACAGTTTTTTCAGCAAATCTTCTAAAAGGACAGTTTTGTTGACCAAAAGAGGATTTAAGCTTCCACGAGCAAGCAATACGAGATGGAATTTTCATTCGAGGGCAGTTTTCACCATTATTAAACATTTCCAAGAATTGTAATGTATTTTGATGAAATTATTTATGATGAAAATAGTGAATGGGATGACGATTCTGTGAACTGTGCCATTGGTCTCAAATAACATATGGATGACCCAATCTTTGTATATTACCTATGTGTATTCGAAGCTTGTTTCTTTTACACTGATCATATTTTCAAATTGTTACAATCATCGACAGTGAGTATTGTAACTTGCCATAATGAGAAAGCGGCTGTCGTCAAAAGCATAGAAAACTTAAGAAATGAAGATCTCACTGACATACGCGTTCAAAAAAAGCATCCAGATGAATGAAAACGTAATGTATGATGGCAATCAAAAGAACACTTTGAGAGTGCTGTCTTTTGGAATAGTAGATTCACTAACAGCTCAAATGAAAAGTAGATTTGAAGATCGCACTCATCTAAATTTCATAGAGTTAGTACAAGAAAATGAAGTTTAAAAATACCCCGAAACATTCCCTCAGAGCAAATTAGATTTTTTGGTAAAACAGTATCCATTATTTAATGTTAACCAATTACTATAAATGAACTTCACATTGTTTATCCAGATCAGACAAAGCATTTAGCTCTAAAAGATCTTTTAAAATATTTTGTTACGAACGATCTTGACTCCATCTATCAGGAAGTAACTAAACTACTACGCTTTGTACTGACTATTCCAACTACTACAGCTATCGGTGGCGTAGTTGGTGGCATGCTGAGCTTCTATGCCCAAGATAGCGGGTTCAAACCCGGCCGAAGCCGTCGGATTTTTTAAGAGCGTTAAAAATCCCTCAGTATGCCTTCGTTCGGAAGGGAAGTAAAGCCGGCGGTCGCATGTCATAGATTTATGGCATGTTAAAGAACCTTCCACTAATTACACCTGTGTGAAGCTAAATTGGATAGGTTAAGAATGTAAACAACGCTCTTAGGTTTCTACGTTCGTTGCCAAGAGCCGACTGCGGTGGCGTCTAGTAGCTAAGTTCTGAACTTGGCCTAGTAGTCGTTGACGGTGGCGCTTGGCGACCAAAGTAGGAACTATTTGAAAAATTCTAAGTTGCAGTCTGTACTTAAATAAAAAACAGATAACTCACACTAATACAGTCATCACAATTAACACCGGTTATCAGACAGATTCTACACACACCCAAAGTACACGGGGCTACATGATCGCGTTGTCGCAGCCCCTAAACTTAAGAACCAACCAACAAACTACTACAGCTAGTAGTAAACGCAGCATGAGCACGCTGAAAAGAATTAAAACCTACCTTAGAAATTCTATGAGCAATAGTCGCTTGTCGTGTATAATTCATTGGCTATTGAAAAAAAAAAAAAAAAAAAAAAAAAGTGAGCTTTCATCAGAGCCCGCATTTCTTGAACACATCATAGACGTTTTCGCAGAAAATAAGAAAAGACGAATGGAGCTTAAGTACAAGACTGTGTGAGGTATGTGACAGTATCTTTCATATTAGCTTTTTGATTTGTTCCTTAGTTTAACTGTCGTTTAAAACTTTGGCGTCCCCAGCTCAAAAGTTCACGCTACGCCACTGCCAACTAGCAACAACATTCCAAACCTTGTGGATTTTTTCAGACATGACAAGGCAGAAAACAATTCTGTTTTGGAACTTGGTCAATAAATATGAGAACACATTCTAAACGTTTCAAATTGATAAATCTATTAATTAATTGCCGCTTGCCACGGTGGGTGAGTGGTTATCGTGTCGGTCTACCAATCCCAAGCTTGCAGGTTCGCTCCTGGCCATGGTAAGTGATCTTTGAAAGGCGAAAAAAATCACGGCACGCATGTCATACGTTATTGGCATGTTAAAGATCCCATTTGAATTCAGTAGGTCGTGTTCATAATGGCAAAATGAATCTCAGGATTTTTCGCCAACACAAAAAAGTTCCTCCTTTCTCTACTAGAAAGCGCTATAGTGTCAAGGAGCTCAGATATCTAACCTCCTTGACATTCACAGCGCACCAAGGAACAACAAAATTCGACGTTCAAGCTGTCCTCTGGGTGTCAATTAACAAAGCTTGCACACGGCACCCGAGGCCATACGATATTATTATTATAATTGCCGAAATATTCTGTTTTTATTTTCACGAATAACGACAAAAAAAATGCTAAATTCGTGAGTCATAGATTTTTTGCGCTTTTTCGCGAGTGTTCTGCGAGTTGAAACGTGTAAATATATGATATATTGTATGTAAAACTTGTTCTAAACCAATGTTTACTAGTTGTTTTTTTTTTTCGTGATTTCGCGAGTCGTGAATGTTGACTGTCTCTAGTCATCATTAAGGATGTCCGTAACAGCTTGAGACTCTAGTCCAGCGCCCCCAGCATGTCGAACGAAGCCAAGAGACTATGTCAAAGGACACTGCCCACTACCCTCGCCTACACCAAGCTTTATACAGTATTATCACCACTCGCCTGCAACGGCCAAGCTCAAAGTTGAGCCAAGGATCTCCGCCTGTTGAGCGCTACCACTAATCCCCCACTGTCAAATTAAATAAACTGTTACTTCTGATGGCTGCTCACTTGAATGCTAGGCAGAGGAATATAGTCGTCGAGAACGCGAAGCTTCATTGTCTGGTGGAGGATTAGCGGTTACTGCCTTCCCAACAACAATACTCCATAGCTCTTCCACAAAGAAACTTCTCTGGAAGTAACAAAACAAACAATCAAAGGAAAAAGAGAAAACATAAAACACTAAATACAAATAGAACCTCACACAAAACACAAAACACTAAATACAAATAAAAACCCACACAAAACATAAAACACTAAATACAAATAAAACCATACACAAAACGCAAAACACTAAATACAAATAAAACCCCACACAAAACGTAAAACACTAAGTACATATAAAACCCTACACAAAACATAAAACACTAAATACAAATGAAACCCCACACAAAACATAAAACACTAAATACAATAAAATACCCCACACAAAACACAATACACTAAATACAAATAAAACCCCACACAAAATATAAAACACTGGTTGGTTGGTTGGTTGGTGCTTAAGTTTAGAGGCTGCGACAACGCGGTCATGTAGCCCCGTGTACTTTGGGTGTGTGTAGAATCTGTCTGATAACCGGTGTTAATTGTGATGACTGTATTAGTGTGTGTTATCTGTTATTTTAATTTAAGTACTGCAACTTAGAATTTTTCAAATAGTTCCTACTTTTGCCGCCAAGTGCCACGGTCAACGACTACTAGGCTAAGTTCACAACTTAGCTGCCTTAAATACAGTTAAAAACCCCACACAAAACAAAAATTGTTCTTTGTAAGCTAAATAGAAGATGATCAACGTGCAATAAAATGCCGTTGGTGATGGTTTTCTGCCGATTGGCATAATAAGTATATAATATTAATAATAGCTTGCCACGGTGGGTGAGTGGTTATAGTGTCGGACTACCAACCCCAAGATTGCAGGTTCGCCCCTGGTCATGGTAAGTGATTTTTGAAGGCGACAAAAATCACGACACTCATGTCATACGTTGTTGGCATGTTAAAGAACCCATTTGAATTCAGTAGGCCGTGTTCAATGGCAAAATTAATCGGGATTTTCCGCCAACACAAAGTTCCTCCATTCTCTACTTGAAAGCGCTATAGTGTCAAGGAGTTTAGATATCTAACCTCCTTGACTTTCATAGCGTTCAAAGGAACGACGAAATTCGACATGCAAGCTACCCTCTGGGTGTCAATTAACAAAGCTTGCACCAGGCACCCGAGGCCATACGATAGTATTATTATTATTAATATTAATAATATTAATAATAATAATAATAATAGTCTAATAATCCTGGAAAACACTTTTGGGCCAATTTGTACTCAGGGAATTTTGATGAAAAGGAAATCCCAGGAGCTTTATCAGCATTCGGAGAAAATCTCAGATTCATTCCCGAAAAGACGTTTAAAATTTTATGGGCATTTTCTCAGAATGAGTGAATTCAGACTGACTGTAAGAATTTAAAACCATACCCTCTCAATAAAAGCTAAGGACAACTGGTTGCTTGAAGTTGAAATAGACCTTCAGGAAATAGACATCTTAAGTGATACCGCAGTCGATAGTACTAAATTCAGGGAACTAGTTGAAAATCATCAATTTTGAGACTACCCAAACATTACATCCAACAGAATGTGGACGGAGGAGCGCAAAAAGTGACAAAGCGAGAAGATGAAGAGATTTGGCGGGGGAGGGACAAAAAAGCAAGATCC
The DNA here is from genome assembly GCA_946902985.2 of Meconema thalassinum. Classification (NCBI taxonomy): domain Eukaryota; kingdom Metazoa; phylum Arthropoda; class Insecta; order Orthoptera; family Tettigoniidae; genus Meconema; species Meconema thalassinum. The sequence continues at coordinate 561,048,146 of OX336391.1, forward strand.
CTTCGATGGGTACAATCCTGAGTGCCATACTACCGACTAAAACTCCCCTATTACTTCTGAACACTAGCCTGGAACAGTTTATCACATTACTTCAGGCTAGAGTCAATTTATCTTTGCCCGTCGGGCACTCTTCCATAGTGAATTATCTTCAGTGGCGATCCAGATCTGTCTTCTTTGTTCAGAGGATATGTTCAACAAAACTTGCTACCAGCTTCCAATTTTCTTCATTTTGTAGCATCACCACAAATATATTGTCAGGAGATATATCCACCTCAATGTGCTCAATGTCTATTTTGGACCCACCTGCCACAAGAGAAGAATGCGTGATTAGCATTATCGAGCTCATTAACACAGTAGATACAATCTGGTGAATCCACTTTCCCCATCTTCTAGATAAGAACAGAAGAACCCATGCACAGTCAAGAACTGAATGAGATAATAACCAACCTCACCATGTTTCTTCTCTGTCCAAACCTGCACCTGAGGGATCATTCTCTTAGTCCACTGGCTTCGGTTTCCTTCCTACCATTTCATCTGCCAATTATGAAAGGTTTGTACTCGTACTGTTCGTCTTGCATGTTTGTAAACCTACCTCAGATTTCCTTCAGTAAATGTCCTTGCGTTCTTTCGCAAGAAAAAAATGGAATTATCCCAGAAATAACAAGAACTGCTTCTTCAGAGACCGTGTGATATGCAGATGCTACGCGCAAACACCCTGACTCTGCACTTGCGCTAGTGAAATCCTATAAATGTCCTTATCCTGGGCATCCGCCCATATTTCCGCTCCATACAGCAGAACTGAATGGATGGCTGTCATCAGTAGTCTCCTCTTACTAGCTTTTGGCCCACCAACATTGGCCATACACCGACTGAGAGACGTTACACCTCTAGCCGCCTTGACTGCAGTCCGTCTAATTTCTTCTACAAAATTAATTTTATTGTCGATCATGATGCACAGATATTTTGCTGCTGGCCGCGTCTCTACTTTATCTCCTACCTGTATTGAGAGTATTGTCTGAATTCTCTTCTTTGTTAGGATTACAATTTCTGTCTATCTAAGTGCTAAAGACAGACCATGTTCCTCCATCCATCTATTGATTGTGCGCATTACCATATTGAGTCGCAACTGTGCCTGCTTGACACTTCTTCCTGCTACAAGAGCAACAACATCATCTGCATAACCTACTAGGATACATTCATCAGGGACTTCAGATCTCAGCAAGCTATCATATGTGATGTTCCACAGATCTGGTCCTAAAATTGAACCCTGTGCAGCTTCGGCCGAGACCCGTTCCCTGCGTTGTCCTGTCGTGTTATAAAGCAACGAACGATCTTTCAAGTAGAAATTTATCATCCGTAAGGGATAATTTGGAACATGAAATGTATTCTCCAACGCATTCAGCATGTCACTCCACTTGACAGAGTTGAATGCATTTCTTACGTCAAGAGTAACAAAGAGAGAACCACACGACGAGAGTGGTGATTGTAATTCTCCGCCTTCTGGACAGCTGAAACAATTTCTTGTATCGCATCCAGTGTCGATCTCCCTGTTCGAAATCCATGTTCCCTTGGTGTCAAGTCGCCCGCTGCCATGATCGCTTGGCGCAACCCGACTTTCAAAGAGCTTGCCTGTTGTATCGAGCATACACAGAGGGTGCGATATGATGATGGTAAATCCGGGTAATCCTTTCGCTTATTAGTGAGCGCCAGGCGACAGACCAACCAGCAGATGCCGAACACTCCTGCTTTTAGACACTCGTTGAACATTCATAATATAAGTTGTGGATGTAACTCGATTAAATAATCTTAATAATAATATAAAGTAATAACACATGAAATTATGTGAGTTTCATGTCCTTTTGAAAATGTGTTGAGTGAAAGCCATCAGGATGCCGGAATGTTGTTCTGAAGGAGACCATTAGCGTGCCAGTAAATCTACTAAGCACCCTCAAATGTCAACTGATTGCACCAGGATTCGATCCCGCAACTTAAACATAGCCTATGGGAGGATGCAATGAGCACAAGAAATTGAGATTGTCTCTTATTTAAAAGCTTACTCCTAACAACACTTGTGGTTTGGAAAGAGAACTTTCTGATTGCGTTTAGACTACTCTTCAGTAACAAGAGGACATATTTTGACTGCCCAACGTCATTCAGAAAGTGGGTGTTATTGATTGCAAAATTATGTTCGGTAAAGGAGTGCATGTAATAAATCAAACAAAGTTAATTCTCATTCATCATTTTATTGTCATTTCATGTAGGGTACAGTATTTCACAGGTTTATTTAGTTATTTGGGTCAAAACTCTTCTTATTTTGAATATGTATTGAACAGGCTTCCCACTTTTAAGAAGAGTGCAACCAAGTAATTCCTCTTTGAACAATTTGTAAGAAATGTGTCGTCAGCTAATATGGTCAGACAAGTGCTGTGTATATTTTTTTTCCCGGATGATCACAGCCTTCACCGAAGCTCTCAACTGCGAGGAAGCTTTTCTTACTCACGACATAAACTTCGAAAATATCACATCGCGATTGTGTCATAATTAAATAGTCTACTAACATATGTACTAAACTAATATATACTAATAAAATCATTTGTGTTTCATAATTAAAAGACTTGCGTAGCAAACTGAGCAAATGCGAAGAAATCACCACTTTTGGGGAGATCTATGTTCTAAAACCATATCTTTGTTTCAAAAATCTAAGTCAGGTTCAGACGTTGACGCACAAGTGGCTCTGTCGGTGTGTATAGGAGATCAAAGGTATGTCCCAGTCATTCCAGAAGCCGCCGTAACAGCGCTTCTGCATCTAATCAGACTTGAACATTTGCCGCTATTGGAGCGTATCCGCATTGGTGGCTAAATGTACCTGCCTAGACAGCAAGAGATTCGGGTTCGATTCCCGACTGTGTTCACATATTCAAGTGTTACTCAACATATATATGCATCCCTCAGTGATTTTTTGTAGGGGGAAAGAATTCGTTCAATATTTCGTATTTGATCAAAAGTTCTTCATGTTGTCTACCCTGTACTCCGAAAGAAAGAACTTGAAAGATATGGCGGGAGCTGTGTTGCCAAGTTATTATTGTTGTAAATCAGCTGATTTGAATAATACACAGGGCTACACTTCGGTGAAAAACTAAAGGAAGTAGGAGACTTCTGTTACTTAGGAAGCCAAATAACCAGTGATGGACGAAGCAAAGAGGATATAAAAAGTAGGTTAGCTCGGGGAAGGAAAGCATTTCTACAGAAAAGGAATCTGTTGACCTCGAATATTGATTTAGGTATCAGAAAGTCATTTTTGAAGGCTTTGTCAGGAGCGTGGCACTCTATGGAAGTGAAACTTGGACTATTGGTGCAGCAGAAAAGAGGAGGATTGAAGCATTTGAAATGTGGTGTTACAGGAGAAAGATGAAGATCAGATGGGTAGATAGGGTTACAAACGAAGAGGTATTAAGACTAGTGAGAGAGGAGAGATGTTTCTGGCGACTGCTAATGAAGAGAAGAGATAGGTTGGTAGGACACATACTAAGACACACAGGAATAGCATGCTTAGTTATGGAAGGAAGTGTCAAGGGCAAGAACTGTAGGGGTAGATCAAGGTTAGAATATGTTAGATTGCCTCAGATGTAGGGTGTGGTAGCTGTGTAGAGATGAACCGATTAGCTCAGGACAGGGAGGCATGGAGGGCTGCATCAAACCAGTCAAAAGACTGAAGACTCAAACAACAACAACAACACTTCGGTCATTATTTCAGTACTATTATGCGTAATATAGACCTATTTTAAAAGTTGATCTTGAACCAACGCCGAGTACATTGAGGTAAAGAAATACCGTACATAAATTAATTAATTAATTAATCAAAATGAAACAAAAGTCTGAGGGAGGTCGTTCACAGCATAGTTGGCACAAATAGGCTACAACATATCATGTTAAGGAAACCTAAAAGATTGGAAGAAAGTGAAGGCTACCTTTCTCAAGCGAGTAATTGGGGTGTCCAAATACACCCCATCAAGATATGTATACATCTTGACGAGGGAGTCCTTTTTGTTGAAAGATCTGCATTATGTGTTGCTACTTCCAGAAACAGTGGCGTATAGGGAGCTGATGTCGGAAAATATGATGAAGAGACTCAAGAGAGGAGAAATTGAAGAAGATTTCTATGCAACAGCTGCTATGTTACACAGGAGCTGGACAGGACCGAATAAAAGCATGAGGAATGTTGTAACGCGAGTGGCAGTACATGGTTTTCACGATAAAGTGTGTGCCAGGGCGAATGAAATTTACCCAGGTGTGTGCCATAAGTAGTTTTCATATAGTGACGAATACGTGTCTGTGTACATTTTGTAAACTACAATGTGATAAATAGCATGTGTTACATTGCAAGAAATGCCCAAAAACAGTGACTGAATTCAGTGTTGATAACTAAATTATGTATTTTAAATTATCCCCCTGCTATGTATGGGTACTTGACTGCAATTATTAAATTAATTAAGGGAACCTGATAGTATAGAATAGATTAGCCAACAATGCAACAGTTTAATGAAAGTTCTATTGTTAGGTAACCATGACAACTAGAAACTTCGAATTTTCACACTTTATCAATAACTAGCTGTTACCCGCGGCTTCGCCCGCAATCACATTTGGAATCCCGTTATAACGTTAGTTATATAGATAGATAAGCATGGGTCCTAGTGGAAAATAATTGTATCACCTGAAACCAAAAATGCATGTGACGAAAAAAACATTAAAATATCATGTTGGTTTTGGACCCTAAAAGACGTGAAAAATATAATAAAAGTATAAAAAAAGCTATTTTTTGAAATTTCATTCGAATCAATTTTGATGTCATTCCTGGGACTTAGAAAATTCCGGCCAAAGAGTACAAAATCATTAATAACTCCCTAAGTATTCGTCGTATGATGAAATAGCAAGAGATAAAAATGATGTAATGTGTTATTGTCTACAACATAGGCCATGTACAATTTTACATATTACCTGTTCCCCCCCCCCCCTTATTTCATCCCTCCCCATGGGCCCCTTAAATTGGATTTATGAAAAAACGGTCAAACACCTATTTACTTATTTTTATGCTGATTTTTTTCCGCTGAGTTCCAAACTCCTCGCCTATGTCGTTTAAGAGATACACGCTCCGTTAGGAATCCTTCAACCCCCACTTTTCAATCGAAACAAAATTTGGTAGGAGTAAAGATCTATACCTGAATATCTCACCTCCATATTTGAAAATGATCTCAGTGCTACCAACTGATGAAAAATCGCAATTGAAATTTGAGCTCCATGTTGGATATCTTGGAAGGTATGAATTGGAGCTATTTCAAAATTGTCACACATATAGATAATAATATTGCAGTTTAATTTCCAGGAGGCCATACATGTCAGTGTTGCCAAAATGATTATAGGCCTGCTGATAGGTCCAAATTTTAAATGCGTATAACTTCTACACTATCAATTGGATTTCAACCAAATTTCGTATGTGCTATGTGTACATAAACGTATATTACTGAGCGTATTCTTAAGAGCCGCCAGGGCTGCCAACTGTTTATAAATGCTCTCAATTTTTTAAATCCAAATATCCATATATCAGAAAGTATGCAAGCCGACAGCTTTAAACTATGCACACGTATAGTACCTGACATTCTATATTAATTTTGAGTAAGTTATATACGTCAGTGCTACCAACATGATTCTAAGCCTACTGAGAGGTCCAACTTAAAATACATGTAACTTCTATAATATCATTTGGATTTCAACCAAATTTTGTGTGTGCTATGTGTACCATGACAGATATGACTATGCCGATTCTTAAGAGTAAACAGGGCTGCCAACTGTTAATAAATACTTTCTCTATTTTTGTTACCCTAATATCAAGATATCAGAAAGTATGCAAGCCAATAGCTCTAAACTTTGCACACGTATAGTACCTGGTATTCTAGATTAATTTGGATTAACTAATATAGGCCTACGCCAGTGCTGCCAACATGATTCTAAACCTGCTGATAGGTCCAATTTTAAAATGCATGTAACTTCTATACTAACTAATGGATTTCATTCAAAATTGACACAACAATAGATCATATTATTTCAGATTATTTCTAACCAATACATGTATGTCATTGTTGCCAACATGATTTTACGCACGCTGTTAGATCCAATGTTTAACTGCATGTAACCTCCATGCTATCCATTGGACTTCAACCACATTTTGTATTCTGTACCTTAAGAGATGGAACTAAGAATATATTCAGTCACCAGGGCTGCCAACTGTAGTTCTCTATTAGGCAACGTTATGCCAGGTATACAGTATTTCGAACTAATTAGAAATTTCGTTATTACCAACTTAATGTTGTCATTATTCAAGATAGATCCATAATATAGATTAATCATTGGCATGATTCTTAAATTTTAAGAAAAGTAGGCTCTTTAGTTCGTCACGGAACTTCTTGTTAATGATGAATTTATATGCCGAGTATCACATCCCCCAATGAAACCAATCGGGAGATATTGCTATTCAATGAAATGCAGCTCTACCCCCTTAACACCCCTTTAGAACCTGAATATCCAAAAATCATTTCTTAGTGGGCGTTTGCTGCCCTTGAGAAAGCTGCATACCAAATTTCATTCCAATCCGTTCAGTGGTTTCTGAGATTTCGTGATGAATGAATGAGTCAGTCAGTCAGTGAGTGAGTGGTATTTGAGCTTTATATAGTAGATAGATGAGCATCGGTCCTAGTGGAAAATAATTCTATCACCTGAAACCAAAAATGCATGGGACGAAAAAAAAACATCAAAATATCAAATTAGTTTCGGACCCTAAAAGACTTGAAAAATATAATATAAGTATTAAAAAAGACTATTTTTTGAAATGTAATTCGAATCAATTTTGATGTCATTCCTGGGACTTAGAAAATTCCGGCCAAAGAGTACAAAATCATTAATAACTCCCTAAGTATTATAACAGCTTAGGCTTTCACGGCCGGCGTTCATAATTAAATACAAGTTTTTCGGGCTTGTAGGCCGTGGTCCAGACAGGATATCTCCCGACGTTTCACCGGAAACTGCGTCCGGCATTATCAAGGGTTCCGCTTCTTTCCTTGGTCAGCAGTGGAATGAGGAAGAGGTTTGAAATAATGGGTAACGGTTTGTAGAGGGGTATTGTTGTTTGAATATGACTGTTGGTTGGGTGGATCTTGGCGATGAACTAACGGCTGGAAGGTAGTTTTGATCTTCAAATTAGCATGGTGAGCCGAGCGTTCTCTTCGCATTCCGGCTGGACCGTCTGATCTCACGTACATGTTGCGGGGTGCGGTGCGTGCTCCGGCTTTGGCGACCGAGCTTGTGAGGGTCAGGTGTTCCCTGCGCGACTGCCGGGCTGTAGCGGGAGTTGCCATGGGTAGCCCACTAAGCCCTGTGATTGCAAACTTCTACATGGAGAAGTTCGAGCAGTTGGCGATCGAGACTGCACCCCTCAAACCGAAAGTATGGCTACGTTATGTTGACGATACCTTCGTAGTCTGGAGCCACGGGGAGGAAGAGCTGGAACGTTTCCTGGACCACCTTAACAGCCTCAACACCAGCATAAAATTTACTATGGAGAAGGAGAAAGACAACTGCCTGGCCTTTCTTGACGTGCTGATCACCAGGACTAATGACCTGCGCTTGGGGTACACCGTATACCGGAAACCCACACACACCGACCGGTATCTACACAAGACATCCAATCACCACCCCCGACAGAAACACGGAGTTATTAAAACATTGGTAGACCTTGCTAGGAGAATCTGTGAGCCATCCAACCTCAACCAAGAGCTGAAACATTTAAAGAGGGCCCTATGCGCCAACGGATACAGCAATAAGGAGATTGAGCGAGCCTCTCATCCCAGGTGCCGGAGCACGAGGAAAGATTCTGAGGAAACTCCGGTGGCCACCGCATTCCTGCCGTACGTGAAGAAGGTGACGGACAGGATAGGCAAATTACTGAAGACCTATGGGGTGAAGACAGTTTATAAACCCACCGCCAAAATCCGGGACTTGCTGCGATCCGCTAAAGACAAGCGCCACCCACACTCCACTGCAGGTGTCTACAGAATCCCGTGTTCCTGTGGGAAGGTGTACATAGGAACGACGAAGAGGAGCGTGACTACCAGACTCAAGGAACATAACAGACACAGCCGCCTGGGTCAAACTGAGAAATCGTCAGTCGCTGAGCATTCTCTCTTGCCCGGTCACGATGTACAGTACGGGGACACGGAGATACTCTCCACGACCACTCACTACCACGCCAGGCTGCAACGGGAAGCCATAGAAATCTTCAAACACCCCGACAATTTCAATCGGAAGGAAGAAATTGAACGTGTGCGTAATACTTGGATCCCGGCTCTTAGGAACACCAAGGCCAAGAAATCACTCACACGTCAACCTGAAGAACCTTCCCGCTACAGCCCGGCAGTCGCGCAGGGAACACCTGACCCTCACAAGCTCGGTCGCCAAAGCCGGAGCACGCACCGCACCCCGCAACATGTACGTGAGATCAGACGGTCCAGCCGGAATGCGAAGAGAACGCTCGGCTCACCATGCTAATTTGAAGATCAAAACTACCTTCCAGCCGTTAGTTCATCGCCAAGATCCACCCAACCAACAGTCATATTCAAACAACAATACCCCTCTACAAACCGTTACCCATTATTTCAAACCTCTTCCTCATTCCACTGCTGACCAAGGAAAGAAGCGGAACCCTTGATAATGCCGGACGCAGTTTCCGGTGAAACGTCGGGAGATATCCTGTCTGGACCACGGCCTACAAGCCCGAAAAACTTGTATTTAATCCCTAAGTATTCTTCGTATGATGAAATAACAAGAGACAAAGAAGATGTAATGTATTATTGTCTACAACATAGGCCGTGTATAATTTTACACTCAGACATATTACGTCTCCCCCCCCCCCCCCCATAATTTCACCTCTTCCCATGGGCCCCTTAAATTGGATCTATGAAAAAACGGCCAAACACTAATTTACTTATTTTTTATGCTGATTTTTTTCCGCTGAGTTCCAAACTCCTCGCCTATGTCGTTTAAGAGATACACGCTCCGTTAGGATTCCTTCAACCCCCACTTTTCACACCTTTCACCTCATAATATACAGCACATCGAAAAACCCTCAGACACGTGTCTTCTTATTAGCCTACTTTCGATATTTGCAAAAAATGAAAGTAGACTTATGAGATCAACACAGGGCGAAAAAAGTGTGTCTGTCTGTGTGTGTGTATGTGTGTGTGTGAGTCTGTGTGTGTGTGTCTGTGTGTGTGTGTGTGTGAGTGTGTGTACTCTGAATGTCTGTCCCCCCCTATCAATTCGAACACGGTGAATGCGAATTGAACGAAATTTGGTACAAAGGTAGCACTAGCAAAGGACACCTCAGTGTCATGTTTTATATCGCCGCCATCTTTACTAAAACTGAATGGCGGCCACTCAAACGTTCAAAACGTAAAATCAAATAACGACTAACCAAATCATCCGATCTCTACCAAATTTGGTAACAACATACCTTCGTACAGGATGCGTCTTGTGACCAAACTACAAGGTCGTCCGCCATACCATTTCAGGATGGCGGCCGTGCGAATTATGCAAACTTTATAATCCATATCATGGGACCCACCAGTTCCGATTATCGAGCCGAGAATCGTTTTAACTGTTCTAAAGGAAGAGGCACGTTCGAAATTAAAAGTTTATTTTGTAATACTATAGTGCAGACGTGATTTTAAAAAGCTGAGCCGATTCAGTAATAAGACAAGATGGCAGCGGATATCTTGTGCCTGACTTATATTTCACTAATTTGAGTATTGGATGCAATATAGCGTACTGATACAAAATAAATAAACTTTGTATGAAATGCTTTATATATAAATAATATACTCCAGTGATGAAATCGTTTAGTATAAATCATTATTTGCTAACAAGTTCTATGTAAGTCATTTTATATAAAACGATATTCGTTGACACAATTAGCTCAGTGGTAGAGCGTTAGCCTATCGCTCAAATGCCTATGGTTCAAACCCGATCAGAGCTAGGTTTTTTGCTTGAAATGTTATATGTTTATTGTTTTGTAATGACTCAGATGTTTTAAAATTAAGCGTTATATTGTGCATATTATGGTGTAAAATATATATTTAATTAAAACATAATTCGCCAGCAGATTTACTCGAGACATCTAGCTGCCAAAAAGGTAACTGCACGCCGACCTACTTATTAACTTCCAGATTTTATTGAAAAGTTTCTTCTTCTGGCCGCTAGAATGCACTCGCTCTGTTAGGATTATATTGTTCGATATTTCACCACTAGATGTCACGACTAGTCTACGTGGGGCTCCATTGATTACTATACCATTGGCATTCTATGCGCATCGAATTTGAAGAATGACAAGATGATACTACGATACATTTTTACTTTTTATTTTAAAGGGTTTGTAACAGCCTATTTTGCGTTACTTGAAAATGTTATTTGAAGTAAAGAACAAAACGATTTCACATAGTAACTGAATTCAAGCCGTTGGTGTTAGTTCAGGTTATTAATTACTACTTTTATTTCAGGCAAATAGCAACCGAAAATATCCACCTAGTTTGTATACACACGTCTCTGTAGGGTCATGGAAAGATTTGTTAATTCAATTAGGGTTGTGAAAGCCATGCACAACCAGACGTGTAAAGACATGCCTCAACTCAAAGTTGGATGTTGCCCACGGCAGGTCGTATATGTAATAATAATAATAATAATAATAATAATAGTAATGTTATTGGTTTTACATCCCTTTTAACTACTGCTGCTTTTAGAGACACCGGGGTGCCGGAATTTTGGCCCGAAGGGGATCTTTAACGTGCCAGTAAATGTACTGACACGGCTCCCTCGCATTTGTGCACCCTCAAATGCCAGCTGACTGCGCCAGGATACGGAAAAGGAAGGAAGGAAGCTTGTAGTTTAACGTGACCGTTAATCTGTAGATCATGAGCCACGGGACCTCCTTTTTACGTGGAATCCGAACCACAGGACATGGCATTTCACATCGAAAATCTCACATGCATTGACCGGGAATCGAACCCGGACCGCCTTGGTGAGAGGCATATAGCTAGACCGCGAGAACGTTACCGCTGAGCCACGCAGCCAGTCCGGTCGATTATGTCTGCAGATCCATAACATTCTTGATATACTTCTTATCTTTCTTTCTTCAATGATGGTAGCAGTTTTTATCTAGGTTGTGGCGTTTGGTAGAGGTAAATCGTTTCTAAGGTCTTCAACAAAGAATAGTTCTATTATACTCTTTGATAATAACAACGAGTTATAACTATACTCATACATTTAGGAGAAAGTAGGCTATATGTTCTTTACTGAACATCTTGTTTTTAATGATGAGTTTATATGCCGAGTATCACATCCTACAATGGAACCAACGGGAGATATTGCTATTCAATGAAATGCAGGTCTACCCCCTTAGCACCCCTTTAGAATCTGAATATCCAACAATCCTTTCTTAGTGGGCGTGTGCGGCCCTTGAGGAAGCTGCATACCAAATTTCATTCCAATCCGTTCGGTGGTTTCTGAGATTTCGTGATGAATGAATGAGTCAGTCAGTCAGTGAGTGAGTGAGTGGTATTTGGCAAATATATAGTAGATATTCTTGGCTGCGTGTTTTTAGGTAGATTTCATTAGAAAGCTAACTATTGCAATGGGTACCATGTTTCGACTTCCAAAAAATTTCGACATATCTTCGCGTTTTACATACCCCCGACCCCAAAACCACCGTCCGTTCAAAAGTTTATATATAATTTATGTATATAGATACATATATCACTTTCTTGTGGACACGATAACTACCCCAATTTTGTACCAATCACTTTGAATTTTTTCCATAATATGTATCCCTATAAAATCTCGGTCGAGTTCGTTAATGGGCACAATCGGTCGAAGGGGGTGAAAAAGGGGGCTTTTTTCGAAAAAGTGAAATATCGCTATAACTCTCTTAATATTTGAAATATCGAATCCATTTAAATATCATACTATGTGTCGGATAAGGCCCAAAAATTTATGTTTGAAAAGTTTTTTGACAGCACCAACCATTGACCAAAGGGGTGAGATAAAGTGGGTTTTTCGGAAAACATTAATCATATCTCTCTTAATAGGCACAATATCAAAACCGTACAAAATGGACAATATTCCTTTAATAATTACCTAAAACTTTTGTCTGAAAGAATTTTTGATATGACCCACCATTACGCCAAGGGATGAGCAAATTGATTTCAGAATTAGAAGAAATTGCCAAGTGCCATCAGACGTTGCCATGACAACACTACTGAATTGATGAGGGATGAGCCATGGACGTTGCCATGACAACTCCATTGCACGAGATCACATTCATTTTTCCACCTGACTCTGTGGGAAGCGGCTTCGGTGAGGTAACTGGTAGCATGCTGAACTATGCCCAAGGTCGTGGGTTCAAAGCCGGCCGAAGTCGTCGTATTTTCTAAGAACGCTAATAATCCCTCAGTATGCCTTCCTTTGGAGGGGAAGTTCCAACGTTCGTTACAAGTAGCGGGTTGCGGTGGCATCTAGTAGCCAAGTTCACAACTAGGTGTCGTTGACGGTAGTATTTGGTAGCAAAATTAGGAACTACTACTTGAAATTGACCGTCCGCAGTCCTTACCAGAATTACAGACTAATACAGCCATCACAATTAACACCGTTTATCAGACAGATTCTACACACAACCAAAGTACACGGAGCTACATGACTGCGTTGTCGCAACCCTTGAACTGAGGAACCAACCAACATCTCTGCGGGAGATAAAATTTTGCGTGAAGAAGTAACAGACTGCTAGATAGTTACACATCGGTGTCGAAACCTTGCATAAGGACAGTGTGACCACAGGTATGAAAATGGACCCTAAATGACGAGAAGGGTACCGTCCCCATAAGACAATAAAATGTTAAAAATATGCATAAAAAACGAAAAGCTAAGTTAATTAAGCGCCAATTGTAAATACTTTCTCGCAATAAATGAGGTCTGATCCTTCTACGAAAACCTGCATTTTCTGCCTATTTTCACCTATCCTCTAGTTTTCCCAGTGAAATCTACCTCCGCCTTCCGGCGTGCCGAGAGGAATTTTTTAATATTAAATATAGATATGTATGTCACATTTCAATAGTTATGGATATTTGAAGAAAGTACAGATATTCAGAACATTTTGAAATGTTGTCCCAGTTAGGTACTTTTTTCTCGGGTGTTAGTAATTGGATGAAAGCTATAAATTGTAGTCTTACGGCAATGGTAAAGCTTGAAAACTAGTTAGTTACTTACAGTAGTTATTGTTGTTTTAAGGGGTGGAACTACAAGATCATCTGCCCCTAAGCTTGTAAACTTAACTTATTGTTGATGTACTTACCGAATTTCATTGAAATCGCTTCGGCCGTTTAGATCGTGACGTCTCAAAACTCACGAGTCTCAAAATTCACGAATTTCAATATGAGGGTTAGTAAAAGTAGGTTATAACCGGTTTCTGTACCTGAGCCAGTCTCAAAACTCACGAACCAAGCCATAGCCACCTATAAAGTTATAAGTAGCCATGGCCAAGCCAGTTCATTGCGAAAAGGTCCATTGTTAGAGCCAGCCAGAACTGCTTACCCTCTTGTAATTGGCACCTCTCTCATCAAGATGTTGTTGTTGATTCTTTTAGGGACTATGCGACATCGTGTCGTGTACTTGGGTGGGCATAGAATTTGTCTGATAACCTGCGTTACTGTGACGTCTGTACATTACAAACGAAATCCCATTCTAAAAATGGGTGGACAAACATGGGTTGAAGGGCAGTGTGCTCTCCGGAGTCGTGAGTTTTGAGACTAATATTATAATGTTCATTCAGCTACTAGTTTATTGCGGTGAGTTTTGATACTATTTGTTACTATTTTTAGCTATTTTAGCTATTTAATTATTTGAGACTCGTGAGTTTTGAGACGTAACCGTTTAGATATTATTAGGGGGATACACACACACACGGACAAAAGGTGATCTTATAAGCCTTTTTTTTTTCCATAAATGAAAATAGGCTAAAACTCCCTGCCAAATGAAAAGAGACAACGAAAGGAACTCCGACACATGGTTAACAAGCGACTGAATGAATGAACTCGCGCTGGCAACCTGTAGTTGTAGCTGCCAAACTCCAGCCAATAGGAGCCCGCGGCGGCCATTTTATATTGTTCCCGTTAAAAGCTTCATGTTCTTTCTTCCGAAATAAAGGATGTAACTCAATTAAGGGTGAGGGGCAACTTTGATGGTAGTAATTTAGCAAATGTAATTATTAACGTCTAGGGTTGGGCTACGTGCCCCATAACTTGAGATAAGGACGTATTTTCCTGGCATTTTCATTCAGCGAGTATGAAATAAACAAAATATACATTCAGGGTGGCTTCTTTTAGTGGCCGGGATTCCAGGACAGCTTGAAGACATGAGAAATAAACACTAAAGGCGCGGATTCAAGAGGGGGGGGGGGGTTACGGGGGTCATGACCCCCCCCCCCCAAACGGAGACCAAATTTTTTTGCAAACTCAAACACAATAACCAGACAAATAAAAATTAACGAATTTTAACTGAAAAACAGTTTTTTTTATTTCATTCAATACTGAAAATATCTTTATTGCAATATGTTCTGTTACAACTGTACATATTTACAACTTCATACCTGTTATATAAAAATGATTCTTTATATAACAAAATCAACTCGTCTATTTTGTTTATCAAACCTTGTGATTAACGAATCGATGTTTATAGTGATTTCACGATGAATGTGCAGCAACGCACGGATAGGAATTTGAGGCTTTTTTCGCACCAAACATTTTTGCCGACGTCCAAACTGCAAGCTTGGTTGGCAATTTAAGCTGTGACTTTCTCCCTTTGTCGGTACCAACTCGACTTGCTGAAACTGTAACGTACCTTGAGACTTTTCTCGAAGCTCGATGTAAAAGTCGCAAAACACGCCGTTGCAATTTGTACGAATATTTTTGGTGCGCTAAACGCATCAAATTTCTATCAATGTATCTTGCAAAAAAATTGGTCTGGTTTTGTACGTTTGTTTATTTTGTGATTGCGTTTTTTAGTAATACCGTTTTTCTTAACAATTTCGATTCTCTGACCCCTTCCCCAAAGCCAAACTCTAGATCCACGCCTGAAACACTAACCATTCCTAGACGGTTTATGGGACAATGTAGCTTGACATATGGCTATTTAAGACATTGAGGAGTGGATTCCTGGCGCCGCATACTCCGGTGAAGTCATCCATATCAATAGACCACACCATAGCACCACCGTAGCCTCTCTGCTTGATAAAGTTCATCTTGGTTGTCAAACTGGTGAGGTCGTCATATCCCACCCACTGGTTTCCTGGAAATAATTACAACATCATGTCATTTCATTTCATCTTACAGCAGCATAATAAATAACACCGGGAAGATTAGCGACCGTCCGTGTGGTTATTCTACTGTATACGGGGTGTCCGGGAAAAGGTTCCAATATGTACAGAAGAGTTAGTATGAAACAAAAGAAGAACATAGTTCCTATAAACATTGGTCGTGAACTTAATATATTTTTTGAGGTATGGTCTTATTTTGTACCAGAAAAGTTAAAAAAAAGTGGAATGGATTTTCACTACCACGGTTAGGTTGGTTATTGTTGTTTTAAGGGGCGGAACAGCGAGGTCATCTGCCCCTAAATTTCACGACTACAATGATACAAATGAAGTTTTTCTATTATTAGATCATGTAATGCGCAAATACTGTAGATGGAAGTTAGAGAATTACAATGTCTGAGCCCTGCAGGACTCCAACCCGTGACCTTCGGCTTTGTACGCCGGTTGTCTGACCAGTAGACGGAACGTGATAAACTAGTTTTGTGAGTTTTGCTTGCGTGACTCATGCAGGCAAGATCATTTAAGTGAGGAAAGTCGAGTCGAATCAGCATCTTCCGCGTTAGTCATAAAGCAGGGATGTCTAGTTGTGATTACTGATGATTAAGGATACTATTTTACAAGATAATATTTTTCACTGTCAAATCTTGTCGTGAAAACCCTAGACTATTATTCTGGTTCGTGCAACAGAATTTGAATTAAAGAATGAATCTCAGGGGAGGTTGTGCTCGCGAGCACTCTTTTGCTCGTATGACGAGAGCACCAAATGTCATTTAAAGAGCACCGTGGAGCTCGCGAGCACCAGGTTGAGAACGTCTGGCCTAGAGCTTCGCGTTAGTGCATGTAGCTACCGCTGTTGGTGATGACCGATGACACACATACAGGGTCTTTCGTATAAAATAAGAACGGCAAGCGGCAGTTTTGTTATTCACTGGTGCGGTGGCCTTGGCCGAGCTTGTGGCGCGCCACGGCTCCCTGCTTTAAGCGTGTGTACAATCCTGTATGAAATCTTACCTTATAAAAGATGCTGGAGGTGTCGTCCTTCCAGGGTTATACAGGCATTGTATCTGGTAACCACATTCTGGCTGACGCGAGTGAGTTCTGCCACTGTAATGTTTCTGATTTTTAATTGTATGCTTTTTATTGAGCACTGAGTTAGTAGGCCTAGTGTCAAACTTATTTACAATTACGTGAATCTGTGCTAGTGAAGGTGGCACTTCATCAGGAAATAGCGGAACAAATGCATCACGTACCCGTCGAGCCGACTCGTATTTAAAATAAGTTTTATATACAAAAATACGATGTCGTAATGGTAACTGTCTCATTTTGACATCTGAGGTCCAGACTGGCGACTGAACACCTGCACGTTTATTGCAAGGTCGAGTATAGTATATACTATGCGCGTGCTTACACTACTACAGCAGGGGGCCGTGGCACGCCACAAGCTCGGCCAAGGTCACTGCAGCAGCGGATAACAAAGCCGCCACTCACCGTTCTTATTTAATATGAAAGACCCTGTACATAATTACTATTATTGCCATCACATGCAAACTCTCCTTCACTTGTCTCCCACAATGAATATTAGCCGATATGAATACAGCCTTTAAGCCACAGCTACAGTAAATTTGAGGAAGTTCTAAATAATATAGTGCAGCCTCAAGCCACGCCACACTGCAGGTTGTTCAACTTTTCTTGCGCGATAGCGTATACTAGCTTGCTAACGCCCCCCATCCCCCCATCCCCCTTCAGACAAAGAAGTGAAGCTGTTGCCAATTTTAACCCAGCAGAAATCCCTCAACAAATATTTTACAGTATACTATGCAATTGAAGTATTCTAATGTATGTATTCATTTATTTAGGCTATTTATTTACTTAACAATATTAAGGTACTAAGACTTAAGCCCAATTATGTTTCTCCTTTACATATCAAGTTCAAAAATACAAATTGCATCAATGAAGGAAGGAAGGAGAGAGAAAAGAATGCACAACTGAAGAACAAAAAGAGGAAACTACAAAAGAAATGAAAGGATGCTTTACAGATTGGAAAAAAAATTCTGTACAAATAAAAATAAAAAATAAATAAAAATACAAACTTCTAAAAAAAAAAAAAAAAAAAAAAAACAGAGAGCGTAAAGACTACTCTGTATTCCACGATTAGATTTAGGTTGTTATGTGAAAATTAATTTCGAAAACCATAATAAACAAGCATTAATTTATTTCTTGGAATAGAACAATTAAAAGAATGAATGTACGTCTTCATTGCGTCAGTCATTTCATGAAGTGCCGAATCAACAAACACCGGATCTTCATGAAGTGCTTCGGCTGATAATGTAAAATCGTTTCTTACACTATCTGCCTAAATCAGTGCGTCACTTCATGAAGAAACACGTCAGATGGTGTAACTATCCCTTTTTACATCAAATGCAGGCTTTTCATGAAGTGCCTCGGAGTTTCATGAAATGACGGATTTCACTATCTGACTACGACATAGGCTATAAATCTCCACGAGTTGCACCTGGTTTTAAGTCCCGTGTGAGAAGGAAGCCCGACCTTGTATATGCGTGCGCAGCAAACAGGTGCTCTGAATCTGTGCAGTGGGGCCATGGCCCGCTGCGCTGGACAGATGTTGCTAGCTGGACCAGCGCCTGACGTGTTACCGAGTGATCCACCTGTCCAGGCAGCTGCAGTCTAACTTCAGCCATAGGAGATATTCAGTGGCGTACGCAAGTTTTCCTTCTGTGGGGGGGGGGGGGGGAGTTCCTTACTATAGAAGGGTAATTCTGTAGGGCCTACACTATTAAAGGGGCAGATGACCTTGCTGTTCCGCCCCTAAAACGACAGTCATCTTCATCATCATACATTATTAACATATTTCGATAAATATTCATGAAAAACAATAATTCTCTTTGGATGAAAGCTATTTTGGACCTCATTATACAGTGAGATTCTTTTGCTATAGCGGGACCGGCGACCGGCTACCGGGCCCGCGCGCCTTCCGCCAGCCAACCGAGCTGGGACCGCACGGTTGCGCGAGGCAGAGGCGAAATAACCAGGGTCATTAAAGTCATTATGTCACTAAACTTTCGTCAACTAGGGTGTGTAGTGTCAGCGCACAGATAAGAAGGTAATATAAACAACAGCTTAAATATTTAATTAAAGAAGCACAGATTTTTTTTATTTCTTGGGAATCTGGATCACCTCAAGTCACCAGTAACTTTTCACAGAAGATACAGTAGACTCTCGAAAATCCGGACCAATGTGGCGGACGGCCGATCCGGATTCCGAAAAATCCGGATTTCCCGGAGACAGAGTGACGTCGGTCGCGGCAGTGGTTTGCGTGCCGCGATCGCCGCCACTCCGTGCCGATATGTGTACTTTATTGTTACTCGCATAAAACAGTTCTGAACTGCAATTAACTGAACACAGGGGTAGAAAAAATAGATGGTTAATAGTATTGAACAACTTTAATAAGACTTAAGAATTTACATTACAGTACTACAGTATGCAAAATAAATGAAAATAAATCATCAGAAACAGTGTGTAAAAACAAACTTACACATGCTTGAAAAAGTCTTGAATATTTTTCTGCTTCACAGTTTCAGCACGTTTTCTTGCCGCAATGTCTCTTAACTTCATTAAACAAATGATGTCAGCTGAAGATATTCCATCCTGCTGAGTAATGTACTCTAGGGCTCGGTCCAACATTTTAAATCCTTCTGAATGTGGAATCAGGTTTATGTTGCTCTCAGGTAGTTCCTCTTCTTCCAAACAATCTTCATTTGTCACCATTCTGACTATATCATCGTCTGTTATTTCATTTTCGTCGTCATTGTTCATCCATTCATGGACATCATTATCACTCACTTCCTCACATCCGGGTATTTTTTCCAACAGTGTAACGACGTTTTCCCTTTCAAACTGATTTTCATCAACGTTTTCGACGGCTATTTCTTCAAACTTGTTTCCCTGATGGTCCAAGAGAACTTTCCATGACGAAACTATTGATGAAGGAGAAATTTCCTCCCACCCTTCGGCTACCCACCTAATTACATCCAAAACGTCAATCTTCTTCAATGCACCGATGTAATCCTCGTCATTCTCAATCGCCGAAATCAAATAACTGAGAAGTCTACGACGGTACTTTAATTTTAGAGCTTGAAGTACCCCTTGGTCCATAGGCTGACACACAGCTGTCACATTTGGCGGCAAGAACACTGCTTTGATTTCACCGTCTGTTAATTCGTCAGCGATCGGATGTGTTGGAGCGTTGTCTAACAACAGAATTGCTTTTCTTGGTAAATTATTTTCAGTCAGATGTGTCTCTACTGACGGGACAAACTCCTTGGTAAACCATGTCTTGAAAATTGCAGAATTCATCCACGCTTTTTGTTGGTTTGTATACCAAAGTGGCAACTCATCATCTTTCTTTATTTTCTTAAAAGCTCGTGGTTTTTTTGATTTTCCAATCAATGTTAACCTAAGCTTATGACTGCCGGTCACATTACTACACGCCAACACCGTAACTCGTTCCTTGCTCTTTTTGTAGCCCGGGGCTGAAACTTCTTTTTTTGACGCAAGAGTTTTTGTGGGCAACATCTTATAATTTAAACCAGTCTCGTCGCAGTTGTAGAGCTGTTCTCCGGAAATTTCTTCTTTGTCCAAGATACTAAAAAGTAGTTTCTTGAATTCAGGAACAGCATCTTTGTTGGCTGATAATGCCTCCCCACTTATTGACAGTTTACGAACACCAAATCGTTTCTTCCAACGATCAAGCCAACCTTCACTTGCTGTAAACTCACCATCTTCACCTTCAATTTCTTTTTTGAAATGCAACGCCTTTTCTTGAAGCATAGGCCCCGTAATAGGAACCCCTTTACCTCTTAAATGTTCATGCCACAAGAACAATGCTTCTTCAACTTCTACATGTTTGCCTTTATGCATGCTTTTTCTAATTTTAATCGCACTTCCACTGGATTGAGAGGAACACCATTTTTCTATCTGTCCGCGATTCTTCTTCCAATCTGAAACTGTACTTGTTCCTACTCCTAACTCTAGAGCGATTTTTTTTCGCCGATTCTCCAGCATCAATCCTCTTTATAGCACGGAGTTTTTCTTCCACTGACACACACACTTGCTTTCGTTTGTTACTCATCTTACAGTACTTAAAAACAAGACGCGAGAAACACAGAGCACCGACACAACACGAGGTAGCCACCGAAAATAACGTCTGCACAGAGAGAGTGAGCGCGGTCAACTAAGTACTGTATGAGTAAACAAAGAGCTGTTGGGGAGGGGGCGAGTCAATGACCTCCCGCCGTGCCGCACAGCCAGTAGAATAGAAAAGACGTCATTCTTGTAATGCGGAATGGTCGCGGAGAAATTGAAGGCGCTTAAGCATCACGTTACCTACATTTTACTGATTTTGTATTACAAAAAATGCGGTCCGGATTTGCCGGAGTCCGGATTTTTGAGGTCCGGATTTGTGAGAGGCTACTGTACTAAAAATATTTTCCTTCAGCTGACAGACAGTAACTTTGGAAGTTACATCGTTACATTATTTAGCTACTCGTGCACCCCCTGCGTATCTAATTTAATTAATCGAAGCACGGGCCTAAGCCCGTGGGTTAATTTAAAATATAAAGTGTACAGATCAATTACCCGTACTCTAGTGGAGCTGGAGAACAATATACGGCAGCAGATATCCCTCACAACAGAAGGGAATTACAACGTGTGAACGCTAATTTATTTACACGGTACAACCCGCCTGTCTGTCAGCTGAAGGAGAACACTCTCAGCTTCTCCTGTGGATAGGTAAGTTCTTTAATCATGATTTGCTGGCGAATTTACCATTAATTAATGTACTTTGTTACGGTTTCCACCAGCGCGCAACCCTGCGGACCGAGCTCGGTTGGCTGGTGGAAGGCGCGCGCTCCCGGTAGCCGGTCGCCGGCCCCGCTCCAGCAAAATAATCGCCCTATATTTTCAGCACAATAAAAGAATGACCAAAAAAATGTTTTTAAATATGAAAAACAGTAACTAAATAAAACAACTGAAATGATGCAGTGGTATCATCATGTCCATACGTGATTGCTTATAATATTGATATTATGTGAGGGAAAAATAATGTTTTGCTCTCCATGTTCTTACTGACATTACTATTGGCTATCAAAATCTGCCTTTCCTAATGGCTTTATCTGCATCATGATGGGAATAAATTGCAGAAACTCCTCATGTACCGAATTATCTTTAACGAAATGGACACATACAATTAAAGCGATATGATAAAAGTTACCGATTGCACACTTCAACAGAAAAACTGATCCATGGTTAACTTGAACGCTGAAGGAGGAGTCACGCTGCGAATAGAGTTCAGGACATGTACCAAGTGACGAACGTGAAATATACTGGAATAAAGAAGGTGACAATGTAAAGCAGATGATAGATGGGACAATATATGGATTCAAGTAAACAAATGTCTCTGGGAAGGGGGTTAAAGCCTAAAAAACCTCCGTCGGTAGCCACTGGAGATATTGAGAGATATTGAGTATATAAAAATTATACTTTATGTTCGACCCTGGCGAAATGTAAATAAGTACAAGTTTTCATTATGATACAGTTTCTCCCACCAATCAGAGCTCAAGAAACAGTTGTGTGACCAATTAGGTGAGGATAGCATTGCACTTGCGCTCACTTCCATGGCCCCCTATTTTAAATTTCACAGCGTGGCGAGTGTCATAGTGAGGTATTCCAGGAGGCCATGGTCAAATACAAGGCATTCTCTGTGTCCCATGCGATCTGTTCAGTCGTAAAACTGGTGAAATCTCGACAGATATTTATGAATATTTATGTTCGAACATAAAATAGTTATAATTATCATCGAACATAAACAGTCGTATACAACTCGCCTATAATGGTAATTAAGATACTCGTGTCTTAATTATTGCCATTATAGGCTCGTTGCATTTTGTACTATTAAATCACCATATTTGTAGTGATGGGGGACAAGTGGTAAGGTTAGAATGTTAGTAACCTATTTAAGGTGATGCGGACTAAATAAAAAATGAAATGGTCACGTGTCTGACAGAAGGAGGAGAAGTAGAAGAAGAATATTCTACACTATATTGAATCTCAAGGACTTGAAAGAGAATTGATAAAGCTAGATAGTTCATGTAACACCTCAATCTACAATGCCGAGCGCCATATTTTCCCCTCGTTACCTAGTGGTTAGCATTCTTGGCTGTCACAACGGAGGCCCGGATTTGATTCCCGGCTCTGTCAAGAAATTGTCTGATGGCTGGAACGGGGCCCACTCAACCTCATAAGGTCAAACAGAAAAGAGGCGGGTTCGATTCCTACCTCAGACATCTTGAATTGTGTTTTCCGTAGTTTCCCCAAATCTACTCCAGGAAAATGGCGGGGTGATACCTAACTAAGGGGGCACATACAGCTTAAGGAGCCACAACAATAACTATTTTAATATTATAACTGTGCCTGTCATAAATCTTGTACAACAATGATATACATTTCCAAGGAAACACACCCACGTTGCTATTAGAAGCAAAGTTAAACATTTTCAAAATTCAAATGGTAATCATTTTTATCAAATTTTTCAAAATTTGGTTCTTGTTTTGTGCTGACCTTCACCGTTTCCCTGATATCCCCGGTGTTTATAGGCATTTTTGGAGTTTTCTTTTCTTAATGTGGGTGTTAAACCTTCTGCTACAAAATGAATTTCGCATATTTTCACATGATTAATTAATTAATTAATTAAGCGTCATTATTTCCATTTTTATTCTGAGCAAACTAAAAAGAAATGTTAACGTTTCATAGAATGACTAATTAAGGTCACAACGGTTTTGAGTGAGATTCATTTTGTAGCAGAAGGTTTAATACCCACATTAAAAAAAAGAAAACTCCCAAAATTCCTATAAACACGGGAGATATCCGGGTGACAGTGAAGGTCAGCACAAAACAGGAACCAATTTTGGAAAAATTGATAAAAATAATTACCATTTGAATTTTGAAAATTTTTAATTTTATTTCTAATAGCAAGGTGTGTGTGTTTCCTTGGAAATTTATATCATTGTTATACAAGATTTATGACAGGCACAGTTATAATATTAAAATACATGTAGTTATTGTTGTGGCTCCTTAAGCAGTATGTGCCCCCTGGCCACGATCGCTTCCTACCCAAATCCTACCTCGATTGCAAGTACATACACTGCTATAGACATCACAGAAACGCAGGTTATCAGACAACTTCTATTCACACCCAAGTACGCAGAGCTACATGAACAAGATGTCGCAAAGGACCTAAAGCAGCACCGTCCAAGGTCGAGCCGCACTGTGCAGGTGTGCAAGGGAGTGGTCTGATCACGAATTGACAGGCTGCGTGGCTCAGCGGTAACGTTCTCGCTTGCTGGGCCCATATTCACCGGTTCCGAGGTAGACTACAGTACTTCACAGCAAGTCATAATTGTCACAAATGAGGTATCTTGCCAGCTGCGTATGTAATACATGCAATGACAGCATCCAGGGCTTCAAGGCGCGCTGTTGTAATCGGAAAATACAAGGAGATTCTTTTGCTGGAGTGGCGCCGGTGACCGGCTGTCGAGCGTGCGCACCTTCCGCCAGCCAACCGAGCTCGGGTCGCGGATAGCGCGCAGGTGGGAACCGTAACAAAGTACATTAATTAATGGTAAATTCACCAGAAAATCATGTTTAAGGAACTTCCCTTTTCACAGAACATGCTGAAATTGTTCTCCAGCTAACAGACAGGCTTTGTACCGTGTAAATAAATTAGCGTTTACACGTAATAATTCCATTCTGTTTTTAGGAATATTTGCTGCCGTATATTGTTCTCCTACTCCACTAGAGTACGGATAATTGATCTGTACACTTTGTATTTTAAATTACCCCACAATTAAACATAAAGCGGGTGGAGTAGCTACATAATGTAACGATGTATCTTCCAAAGTTACTTTCTGTCAGCTGAAGGAGAACATTTTCATTATCTTCTGTGAAAAGGTAAGTTCTAACCTTTAACTGGTGACGTGAGGTCATCCAGATTCCCAAGAAATAAAAAAAAAAGCATGTGTGCTTCTTTAATTAAATCTTGCAAGAAGCAGTTGTTTATGTTACGTTCTTATCTGCGCGCTGACGCTTCTCACCCTCGTTGATGAATGTTTAGTGACTTAATGACTTTAATAACCCTGGTTATCTCACCTGCGTGCTATCCGCGGACCGAGCTCGGTTGGCTGGCGGAATGCGCGTGAGCCTGACAGCTGGCCGCCGGCCCCGCTCCAACAAAAGAATCTCACTCTCTTATAAATATGACGGTGAGTCATTGCGACCTGTCCATGGCACGGCCTTTGGAAAGCTCCGTTCTATAGGGAGGGCCCTCACTGTATATTTATTTGTATTTAAGGAGAGAAGGTTGTTTATCGCCATTAATTTGCAGCCTATTTTGGGCAAAATTAATACTAATACAGCTGGGATCTATTCATAAATGGTTGATGAAATTTTCGCCTTATACAGGGAGTTTAGTTTGTATGTAACGGAGACCCTCGCTTGCCCGCTCGCCCGCGTTGTGTGCCTGTCTCCCGCCAGGTACTTTGCCGTCATGCGGCGCTCGCGCGGCACTGAGTCATTGAGTATAGGAATTTGTACTTAAACTTCAATGTGATGCTTGAACAATCTTTTGACGAACTGACTTACGGAGAGTGATTGTCAAATTACTTTCAACAAGATTCTGCCACTGCTCACACTGCCGAAGCATCTATGACAGAATTGCGTCGCTTTTCGGTACGAGGATTATAAGTCGGAATGTGTGGCCCCCGCGAAGCCCAGACTTATCACCATGTGACTTTTATTTGTGGGGGACGTTTAAAAATAGAGTGTATGCGAGAAACCCTCACACTATAAATGAGCTTAAAGACTATATTACAGCTGAAATACAGTCAATCGGTGCTGAGGAACTTCAGAGAGTAAATGCCAGTTTCATAAAAAGGTGCCAG
Organism: Meconema thalassinum; assembly: GCA_946902985.2. Taxonomy (NCBI): domain Eukaryota; kingdom Metazoa; phylum Arthropoda; class Insecta; order Orthoptera; family Tettigoniidae; genus Meconema; species Meconema thalassinum. The sequence continues at coordinate 561,073,619 of OX336391.1, forward strand.
CGATGTGTAGCAGTGAATGGCGAACATTTTCAGCACCAGCTGTGAACTAGGTAAGTACAAATGACTCAATGACTCAGTGCCGCGCAGGCGCCGCAGAACGGCAAAGTGCGTGGCGGGTGACAGGCTCGCGCCACAGGCGAGCGGGCAAGCGAGGGTCTCCGTTACATATAAACTAAACTCTCTGTACTTGTGGAGTGTTGCTGACTGTGATAGTAGCGGCTTCGGTGGCGTAGTTGGTAGCATGCTGAGCTTTTATGCCCAAGATTGCGGGTTCAAACCCGGCCGAAGTCCTTGGATTTCTTAAGAGCGTTAAAAATCCCTCAGTATACCTCCTTTCGCAGGGGAAGTAAAGTCGGTGGTCCCATGTCATAGATTTATGGCATGATAAAAACCTTCCACTAATTGCAATTGTGTGAAGCTAAATTGTAGGTTAGATATAATTAACGCACTTAGGTTCCAACGTCCGTCGCCAGGGGCCGACTGCGGTGGCATCTAGTAACAAAGTTCAGAACTTGTTGTCGTTGACGATGGCGCTTGGTAGAAAAAGCAGGAACTACTTGAAAATTGAATGTCTGATAACACACACTAATACAACCATCACAATTAAGGTGAGAAACACCTGGCTTGGGGCGAAAAAAAAACGAAATTTAGTTTTTCATTGTTTTTGAATAATTACTACTGTATCTGGATAACTCAAATACGGTGAAAAAATTTAAAAAGTCTTGAAAAATGTGCATGTTATGACACTTGGTGTAATCATGTTACTCTTTGAAACGACATGCCCACTTTTATCTGGGCTCATTCGTTTGCGGATAATTTCTGAACTACTGGAAATAAATTTTTGAATGTACTACCAATCCGCTTGGTAATAATCAATTTTCAATTTGGTAGCCGTGAAACAGCATTGTAAATAAAAATATTCACAGTGTTGTATTCCGGCTCAATTTTTAACATTTTTCCCAGCAGCTTTCCCCTGTCCTATACATCTCATGGCATAAACGTACCTGATATTTACTTCATAACCAGTAAACTTCGATGTAATCAAGTTCATCGAAGAAACTAGCACACTTGCGCTCGGATGGTTAATTTGCGAGAAATGTCCATTTAAATATTTAATATTAAAATTTCGCGTCGCCGACATGTTGGATTTGTGCAGACCAGGCTCTAGAATTAGTGGTTGAAGACTTGGCTAATGGGAAGTAGAATAAAGAGGAATCTTAAAAGGGCTAAGGAGGATGAAAATAATCCATATTATGGGGCAGGAAAGTTCTGAGAACCTTCACAGGTAAGAAATTACACTGAAAATCTTTAGCTTCAATTTTCTCAGTTGTATATTTTTTTGTACTTTGGTACCATTTTTGAGAAAAGTTCTTATGCTAGGCCAGTAAACCTTTTTCTGTGGTTTAATAAGTCCTCTGCGAATGGTAATAGGAAGGGATTTTTCAGTATATTACCTAAGAATAAAGTTATTTTTTTTTAAAGAAACTTTTAAAAAATATGTATTTTTAGAAACTTCATTCTGAAAAGACTATCCACTTTCCGTAAATAATACTTCCTATTATTACTGTACCAATTTTGCAAATCGGTACATGTTCATCTTATCTTCGAGACGCAGCTGGAGCTCCAGGTCTGGGCAGATTCTCATGAGAAAATACACCAGCCCCCTTCTGAGAATTCCATTCACCAAATTGGCACCTGGCTACTGCTGAAATGGGATCGCCTGGCCCTTCCTGCCAGGATTTGTGCCTTTGTGTGTGCTGTCACTTATTGGCTTATCGTGATAGACACTCGTCAAGAGAGAAAATCGAGCTTTGTGTCTGCAAACTTTGGAAAAGCGAACATTTACTGTCAGCTGCATTCGCCAAGCTCTTATTCTGAGAAAGATCTTACAAAGGACATTGTGTAACACCTCGACTCCTAGAAGGTTTCTACGCAGTAACCTGTATGGGCTGCTATTCTATAGTACCCACTCAAGACTTTGAACCCTGGCTTTGTTTTGGCCGGTTGTGCAACTAGTCGCAGTTGGTACTACTGGAGGTTTGTGGTGGGGGATACGCTGATATACTAGGGGTGGAATCGGTGAGTCGAGGAACAGTGTGTGAGGAAGTTTGCTGACAGAAAGACTCTTGAGCACTTGCCTCCGGGGAAAACGTGTGTGCAGTTTTCCCCGGAGGGTTCGAAGATACCAGGTGGTACTATCATGATTTAATTACTAAGGGGCATAACCAAGGACGATCTATACAAACTTTGACTGCTAAATTTTGTAACTTCATTTTAAGGCCGCGTGTCGGCGGTCCGTAAGCTTAACTAGATAAAGTCTATTTTAACACTTTAGTATGTAATCTTTTGGAGGGTCTAGTAATACTTTGGTGGTACCTTTATATGTAATTACTGCAGGGTGAGTTATTATTATCCTATTTCCGGTTAGCTGGATGGAACCCTCGTGGTTTTAACTTTGGTCAGAAAGGCTGCTGAAGACGTTAAATCAAAAGCAGGCTTTCGGACCGCCTTAGTCGTATTAAACGGCTCTTAAATTACTTATGTAACCTTGTTTTGGAAGTGGCACAGAGTCTAACTTCATGTTATTATTCCATTAGTTTTGACGTCAGGGGAATCATTCCTGATAAATTCGTTTCTATCACAAATGTAGATGTGTCAAACCTTGCCAAACGGGCAAGTGTCTGGTTTGTTTAAATTAAGTCATTCATTTGTGTTTAATTAGATCATATTTGTCAGTTAGTTAATTAAGTGGTGGAAGGCCGTCTCTTGTAATTGTTTTATTTTACTGCTCAATACATGTTAGCTTATTTCGATTTGTCATATTATTTATTGCATGAAGTCACTAGGAAGATTATTCCCCTTTTCATTCTTCATCTTTGGCAGGGTCAATTTAATACGGCCTGCTGAGGTACGCATTCAGCGTTCCACCCAACAAGCTGGTCTTGACATTGGTTTCGTCCCGCCTGTTCTCTCTTTTCTAAATCGATGAGGGTGTTCTTGAAAACCAAGCAAATCGGAACATTTCGCTCCTAGGTTTTTTGCTGTGAACTCAGCTGGCCTAGCGAGTAATTAAATTAGGCCTTTCATGTGTTTTTTTTATTATTAATTCTGGGTGTGGTAATGTCATGTGATCATTTATTTTGATATGCTAATATTATTATTATTATTATCATTTTGGCTAATAAACAGGGTAAGGGGGGATGAGGCTAACCGTTACAATGGTAGCAATGAGCATGGTTTTGCTTTGTGATCTTGCCATTAGTAAACAATCCTTCCTATTGACTGATTGCAGTAATTAATTAAAATTAAATTCAGTAACTTAATTAATGTAGATTGGGCCCTCCATACTACTAATCTTTTCTCCAATAGGTAGGCTAGTAATTAGAGCAGAACCTAATACATGTTGTGATTTGATTTCATGTAAAATAACTTGCTGTGTACACCATGGACCATATGAGCAATTCATATCGTCAGCTGTCAGGCGAGAAGTGGCAGTCACATGCGCTGAACGAAATTCAGGACTGCTGAGATAAAAATGGCGTTGCTGCGTTGCCAGATTGACGAGTCGACCGGCTGAAAGAATTTCACACGTGGTGAGTTTTGATATGCTGTTTGTATGTTTTGGGGTGGTTGTAAATTCATTCTGTTCTTGTAGGAACTAGTCCAGCTCAATTTTACTGCACCTGTGTTAAATCTACACCTCGGGAAGTGTTGTTTTGACTAAATTGTGTCACGTGTTTGAAATAATAAAATGTTTGTCTGGTTGGAAGTAGTGTTGGTAAAATTTAAATTATTGACGTTTTAAATTCTCTTGAAAATAGGCTGAAATTGATAAACTTGTATTTCCAGTAAGAATAACTTAGTGTCTGTTTTGATGTGTGTTTAGTACACGCCTGTTGAATCACGTAGTGATTTTGAACCATCATGGCCGACGTCTGTGACAAGTTATTATTTTATACAACTGATGTCGGTGAAAATGTGAATTGCGTGTGTGGATTTATCATCAGCAGGTTCCTTGGGGGTAAATCAGTAATTATTCTTAATAATTGTTAGTGATGTAAGGCTGAAATTCTGCGATTCGCTGTGCATAATACGTGTGAGGTATAATTGGTAGTGATCAGCTGTTCATTAGGCCAAACATTTCAAGTTTTGTTGTCATTTCTTTAGCTGGGGGTTAATTATTTCGCTGTTGGTAGTTCTGTCAAATTAAATTGGACCGTGAGAGTATTAAAATTTGGTATTGTCAACTTATTCTGCGTTAAATTAATTCTGGAAAATGGTCGAATTGCTGTCTATATGTACGTTCGGTAATTGTATTTTGAATGATGTTAAATGTCGAATTGCGTGTGTGCTAATTCAGTATAAATGAATCAGGTGAGTGTTTATGTATGTATGATTTAGGTTTAAGTTGCTTAGTAATTGGGGGGAGAGTAAATTGTCTTGTTGTGACATGGGGATTTTAAGGTTAGATTGTCATCTAAATTGGTCAAGTATTAAATGGCTTTAATATTCAGTATATTAGTGTGTGTTCGTTGAGCGACTTACTAAGTGGGATGTTTCTGGGAGGCAGTCACCTTCACGTCGCATCTCATTTAGGGTGTAAATAAATATTTTCCCCCGATTCGTGTCTTTCGTTTTAGGACGTTTTCCTACGATGTAAGGAGAACTGTGATTTCAGGGCTACAACTTTGGGTTGTTTTATCAGGTCCTTACGTGAGTTGATACTCCGTTGGCGTTATAGTGTCTTGACGATCCGAATACTAACATACTGTTGTAAATGGGGAATTTTAGGATTGTTCAGGGAAGGGAGCACTTATGTCTGGTGGAGGTATGAATGTATTTCTGTGGTTCACTGTGTTCAGGATGAAAGAGTGTGTGTGATGCGATTTTTATTGCTGCCCTGAGTAGGAATCGAACTGGTGTTCTTTGGTGGTCAAAATTGTATTTATTTTCTTTGGTAATCCTTCAGTTTTTTTTAATCCTGCTGATTGAATGAAAGTCATGTGTGAATGAATTGATGTAGGTTTGCAATTTGAATTTGGGTGGGAGTAATTGAGGCCTAATTGCCAGTAACGTAAGATGGATTATTATTAATTTTATATTAGTTGTATTAGTTGCATTTTGAAAATGGACCTATTATGCAGATGTGCTTCGTATGGGGATCTACTGTCAGGAGTCCATTTAATTTGGGGTGTGAGTACCATCTTGATTGGGCCCGGGCAGGGTGTATATAGCATTTGCCCGACTCTAGTGACTGAAAGGTATGGGACTTCGTTATCTCGGTGAAAGGCTAATTTTTGGGGGGGTATTTAGAAGCCACTCGTCCAGTTTGTATGGAGAGTCGGGCCACAATTGGTGAGCTGCCGGTAAGTGTTTCTATACCATAGGGTATTTTGTGTTCATGATATTTGTACGATTGCTAATTTGCATAATTGAATGTAATGGGTTATTGTCGTGGGTGGTAAAATCTTATAATGATATGTTTGAGAAGGATGTGTGATGGATGATGGATGAATGTTAGGAACTGGAGTCCTGTGTTCGAGTTCCAGTGATGAAGTTGGTAACTCTGGGAATACTTGTTGATTGTTGGTATATATAAAAAAAAATTATTTGGTAGTTCGGTTGGTGAAAGTTTTCCTTTAGGGAGATATCCTGCGGTGGCATGCTGAGTTGTCGTTGTATGTCAGCTGCTGTGTTCACTAGTCTGATTTTGAGATTTTTGGAAGGTTGCAATGCTTCGTTTGCGATGGCATTGAAATGGGCTGGTTCGTTAGTTATTCATAACTTGCAGTTTCTTGCTGTTAGGCGGCTAGGTTATTTCTATTGTGGTCGCATTTCTGAAGGGTTGTAGGTTCGTGAGATTTCATGTAGACTCCCGTTAGCTTGGGTGTGTTCACTTCACAATCAGCTGTTGTAGGCGTTCAAGCATATTTTGATATTTTGATTCTGGAGTTTTCACTTGAGGGTGCTTCAGTGCATTAGTTGGTTAGTTATTTATAACTTGCAGCCTTGATCTGTTAGACCGCTAGGGTATCTGTTGTAGTCTCAACTCTGAAAAGTTCTGGGTTCGTTTAAATTTCAAATAGCCCCGTCATCTTGGGTGTGTGTGAGTTCGGCTGTTGCTACCGGATGTTCTGATTGATTGTGAGCCTTCGTGACAGTTAGTGTCCTGGGTAGTTACTGGAGTAATCATCTTTGGTGGTAAAAATAATTTAAATTCTCTGAGTAATAGAGTGTTGGTAGTTTGGCAGTTTTTTTAGTGCAAGGTTCCAATATGGTTAGGTGCGAGCTGGATTTATGGATTTATTTTGAAGATTTTAATTGCTTCGTGCCTTTTGAGATGTAACATCTGTCACTTCTGTGATTTGTAATTCTGAATAAATTAGTTTTGATATTCTGGGAGGAATTTTATTGGCGTTAGAATTTGGGGAGATACAGACACGTGTTGTTAGTCAAGGAGGTTGTGAATTTTGAGTTTTTAAGTAGCTTCGTGAAGTTAATGTTTTAAGAACGTTTTGATGACAGTGGTGAGTTGAAGCATCATGGGTTCGATTTGAGTGTGGTCATAAAGTGTCACCCGGTATTTGGATGGTGAATATTAATGGTAGGTGACACACGTTGTTAGTTGGAGACGTCTGTAGTCTGTGGTAACGCCACGTAGAGAAATTTTCGGGGTTGTGATTGTCTGTGTTGTGTGATTGGAAGGTGAACCACGTGCACTTGGGTGTGTGTGACGCTTAGTGGGTGCCCTACCTTGTGTCGAATGTGTATTTATGTTTTGGTAATGTGTTGTACTGTCATCTTCTGAGGCGGCCATGCCTTTGTAGGGGAAGATGTTAATTACCCTCTGTGGGGTCGTGTGTTGACCGGAGGGGGAGCTCAGGTACCGAGCTGATTTTGTCGTGATGGCCAGGGTTTGGTGGCGCAAGAGTGATGTTCCTCCCGGTGTCATAAGGGAGAGGACCTGTCATGTGAAGGACAGGGCGGTGTTGGTTTGTGTAGTGTGTGAATGACAGTGCATACTGTTTTAATAATTCACGTCAGATTGTGAACTGCAGTCCTCGTGATGTTTTCCTAGTTCGCAAGTTGTCCTATGGAATTTAGGGTTATTTATGTTTTGTGTTGTCGCCGGGAACAGAGCCCGTAGGCAGTTATGGAGTAGGAGACGTTGTGTGTCACCGGGAACAGTGCCCGTTGGCAGATATGGAGTGGGAGAAATATCGGGGTGACAGCCCGATGGAATTAAGGGCATTCTTATTATTAAAGTGTGAATGTGTGTGTGTGAATTATGTGGGTGACGTGGTTTTTCCTTATTTTGTTTGTCTTGCTGCTAGTGTGCTTGCGTGATAGGATGTTGTGGTCTCTGTTCCTCCTGTCCTTGGAGGCCACTGAGGGCAGTGTGGGTCAGGAACATGTAAAATTGAGCAAGACATGTAATTTGTGTTTGTGTGCATATCAAAACGAGCTCTGTGTGATGCCTTCGGTGCGGTAGGAAATTTTGTAATGTATTAACTTGAGCGGTGCCACGGGCGGTATAGTAAATGTAGTTCTGATGGAATGCCCCGTGCGGCATGTTAATGTAATTGTCATTGTGAATTTTGAAAATAGTTGCGTGCTGTCCTGATTTCGTGAAGTCGCAGAAAAATGGTCCTTCGGTTTTGTTAAAGTAAATTCATTTTGAAACATTGTTTAAAATTTTTGGTGGGCAAGTTTGTAGGTGCCTTTGATTTGCATATTCTAAAGAAAAATTCTGGGTTCTGTACACCTTAGTTAAATTTTAGTTATTCTTGCTAAGTATTGTAGTGAACTTTCAATTAAGCTTGTTAACGTCAGTCATATCGTATAGTTGGTTGCCCCTTTCGTGTGTTTTGGGTACTTCGGTGGACCTTTAGTTATGCCCTGGACACTATCTCTTTGCGCAGAACTTTGTTTGAAGCATCAAGTATCCCTTGTGATTTGAAAGACTCTTAAATGAACTTCGATGGCACACTAATGCTTCGTGTGATGTTTTTTTTTATCCTTCCTGGGATAACTTCAGCTGTTATGGGCTGGTTGGCTGGCCTGGAACGATTGTTCCCTCTAAGGGAACTGTATTTGGACCATACGCTGCTGTTCTGATGTGTGTTTCAGTGGTCACTATGTGGGACGTGTACTACCAATCTGGGCCCAGTTTGGAGGTATCATCTAGGTCCCATGGCATCATTCTACCCGGAGGAGATCTACTTCAAGGTCCGCTGGCGGAGATTGGAGTGGCCTCTTCAGCTGCCAAGTGACCAGCTGGACACCATCACCCTGTTCATCATCTCCCCATCGTCTTCCTTTGGAGGAGGAGGATGTACCAATTTTGCAAATCGGTACATGTTCATCTTATCTTCGAGACGCAGCTGGAGCTCCAGGTCTGGGCAGATTCTCATGAGAAAATACACCAGCCCCCTTCTGAGAATTCCATTCACCAAATTGGCACCTGGCTACTGCTGAAATGGGATCGCCTGGCCCTTCCTGCCAGGATTTGTGCCTTTGTGTGTGCTGTCACTTATTGGCTTATCGTGATAGACACTCGTCAAGAGAGAAAATCGAGCTTTGTGTCTGCAAACTTTGGAAAAGCGAACATTTACTGTCAGCTGCATTCGCCAAGCTCTTATTCTGAGAAAGATCTTACAAAGGACATTGTGTAACACCTCGACTCCTAGAAGGTTTCTACGCAGTAACCTGTATGGGCTGCTATTCTATAGTACCCACTCAAGACTTTGAACCCTGGCTTTGTTTTGGCCGGTTGTGCAACTAGTCGCAGTTGGTACTACTGGAGGTTTGTGGTGGGGGATACGCTGATATACTAGGGGTGGAATCGGTGAGTCGAGGAACAGTGTGTGAGGAAGTTTGCTGACAGAAAGACTCTTGAGCACTTGCCTCCGGGGAAAACGTGTGTGCAGTTTTCCCCGGAGGGTTCGAAGATACCAGGTGGTACTATCATGATTTAATTACTAAGGGGCATAACCAAGGACGATCTATACAAACTTTGACTGCTAAATTTTGTAACTTCATTTTAAGGCCACGTGTCGGCGGTCCGTAAGCTTAACTAGATAAAGTCTATTTTAACACTTTAGTATGTAATCTTTTGGAGGGTCTAGTAATACTTTGGTGGTACCTTTATATGTAATTACTGCAGGGTGAGTTATTATTATCCTATTTCCGGTTAGCTGGATGGAACCCTCGTGGTTTTAACTTTGGTCAGAAAGGCTGCTGAAGACGTTAAATCAAAAGCAGGCTTTCGGACCGCCTTAGTCGTATTAAACGGCTCTTAAATTACTTATGTAACCTTGTTTTGGAAGTGGCACAGAGTCTAACTTCATGTTATTATTCCATTAGTTTTGACGTCAGGGGAATCATTCCTGATAAATTCGTTTCTATCACAAATGTAGATGTGTCAAACCTTGCCAAACGGGCAAGTGTCTGGTTTGTTTAAATTAAGTCATTCATTTGTGTTTAATTAGATCATATTTGTCAGTTAGTTAATTAAGTGGTGGAAGGCCGTCTCTTGTAATTGTTTTATTTTACTGCTCAATACATGTTAGCTTATTTCGATTTGTCATATTATTTATTGCATGAAGTCACTAGGAAGATTATTCCCCTTTTCATTCTTCATCTTTGGCAGGGTCAATTTAATACGGCCTGCTGAGGTACGCATTCAGCGTTCCACCCAACAAGCTGGTCTTGACATTGGTTTCGTCCCGCCTGTTCTCTCTTTTCTAAATCGATGAGGGTGTTCTTGAAAACCAAGCAAATCGGAACATTTCGCTCCTAGGTTTTTTGCTGTGAACTCAGCTGGCCTAGCGAGTAATTAAATTAGGCCTTTCATGTGTTTTTTTATTATTAATTCTGGGTGTGGTAATGTCATGTGATCATTTATTTTGATATGCTAATATTATTATTATTATTATCATTTTGGCTAATAAACAGGGTAAGGGGGGATGAGGCTACCTGTTACAATTACAGAGAAAGATGCATATAACAATGTCTGAAAATTTCATTGTAATAACCCAAATAAGTTTTGAGTAATCTGCATCAAAAAATTGAAAATTTAACAAGGGCAAGTTAGGAAGGTGGTTCTCACTTTAATACCGGTGATCAGACAGATTCTACACACACCCAAAGTACACGGGGCTACATGACTGCGTTGTTGCAGCCGCTAAACTGAGGAACCAACCAACCGTGACTGTCATAGTACATTTTAAAATCCTAATGCAATTAGTTCACCTACAATACATATTTTTCGAAAAGCCAAAAAAATAATTTTGTTCCATACCCCTCATCTTTAGGTACACTTTTCTCAAGAACAGTTTGAGAATCCTGAGATTTTCTATGGTATCTCTTGGGACCACCTTCAGAATGGTGAATTAAATTTTATATCAATTAAAATGAACATATTTCAGTTACCAAATTAATATGAATAACATTTTATTGCAGAATAAATTATTTATTTTGATGAATTATTTTGCTAAATAGTAGGTGATTTTAAAAATAATATTTAATTCAGAAGATAACATTTCTTACGTTATATCCTCTCTACAAGTTTAGTGCATGTAAATTTGCAACTTTATGAGTAAAGTGTACCAAAAGATGGGCATGCATGGAACAAAATATTTTTTTTGACTTTTCGAAAAATATAGGTGAACTAATTGCATTAGGATTTCTAAAATGTACTATCACACTCAGCAACACTACAACTATATGGCAAAAATTGCATCAACCTTTTATGAATAGGTGTCCAGCTGTATTAGTTTGTATTTTGCCCAAAATAGGCTGCAAATTAATAGCGATAACCAACCCTTCTGTCCTTAAACAAATAAACAAGACGATAACCCCTGGCAGAACTGTGTCGAGTCCAGCCCGCATAACAGGAAAGCCGTGCGGGTGGTTTATGCACATGGGAAATTTCTTCCTCAGGCTTTCTAGTATAATTAACTTGCATTTGAAGAATCTCCTTTACTTGTTATGTTACATTGACCGATACAAGTAATGAATAATTTTCCAAAACAGATAATATTTCCAGGAAATGATGTTCTTACCTTTGTATGCATAAGGAACCTTCCCTTCAACATCTTGTCGTAAGGTCCAACCCTCTTTCTGTATATTGCGGCAAATCTGTTGAATAGAACAACAACGTTTAATTATTAATATCTTCACCCATTACCTTAAGCTCTAGAGAGAAACAAAGATTTGTCTATTTTCAAAGAGGATAGTCTTAACCGTGTAATAATAATAATACTAATAATATTATTAATAATAATAAATAATGGACGAAGGGAATTTCGGATAAGGAGGCTTTCAGGTTAGGGAGAGGTAAAGCAAGTATAAGAACGGATTTTTTGGCATTCGCTGACGATGTTGTGATACTCACTACCGGTGTTGAAACAGCGATAAAAAGGACTGAAGAACTCCAGATGATAGCCAAGAAGACTGGCATACAAGTTTCTTTTGAGAAGACTGTGTTTGTGTTCATGACCAACATCAAAGACGCTCCTCTCCACTTGGAGTTGAGAGAAGCCAAGATAAAGCGAGTTAAGTGTTTTAAGTACTAGGGAGAAAAATTGCAGGACAATGGGTCGGAAAAAAATGTCATCAAAGAGCGGACGAGAAGAATGGAAAAGGCTTATCAACTAACGAAGGAAACATACAACAAAAAGATATGATTGGGAAGGGTGGCCTCGAAGACATCCGAAAGAGAGAAAGGAAAATGGTTCGAAAAATCCTAGGCCCAAATATCAAGGATGGAGAGAGGAGACTTATACCTAACAAAGAACTATACCTGAAGACAGAAGGAGTCGTAGCCCTAATGTGAAAAGGATAATACAGTTTTATGGACACTTGGTGAGGATGAACAATGCCAGATTGACGAAGAGGATTTTTGAATTCTTCAGAAAGAGGAAGACGGAGCCGAAATGGTTTCGGGAAGTGAGATTGGACTTGGATCGGATGGGGGTGAAAGAAGGAGACATAATGGACAGAGAGTGATTTAGACGGCTGGTTAAGGAGTTTGCAGTTTTCCAGGAGACAGGGGAGTTGTCAGTGAGGAAAGGGAGATATTACACTCAGGAACGGAAGAAGGAAAAGGGAGAGAGGATGAAGCGATATTGGCAGAGAGTGAAGACAACACATAATGTAAAAAGCTCTTAAACGTGGTCCATAGTTGGCCGCAACGAATAAATATATATAAATAATAATACAGGAGACGGCACAACCACGAGCTCTACGCACGTGTGGAAAAAATAACTGATGTGATGAGGTAAAGAAGAATTTCATTTTATGGCCACATGACACGAATGAGCTCTGTGAGATTGACAAACAGAATCTTTACTTACTTTCTAGAGAACAAAACTAAGGGGGCTTGGTTCACTGAGGTAGGCAGAGATTTACAAGAAATCGGGATTTCACGTGACGATGTGCAGGAGCGTGTGCCACTTAAGATGAAACTGACAACTCACCTAGAAAAACCAAAGCTTAAAACAGGCATGAAGTGGACGGAAGAAAGGAAGCAACGACATGAGGAACTCATGTGACAGTACTGGGCGAATATTAAAGCTCGATGCAGAAACCAGTTGAAATAATGTGGTCCTTAGTTGGCCGAAACGCAACAAGAAGAAGAAATAATACACCTCAGAAACCATATATCTCTGTGGTCACTCTAAAATTATAGAAACTGAAAAGCAAGAACAGAAAATTGTCCGGAAAATGTATGGTTCTACGAAAGAAAATGAAATGTGGATTTAGAGGAGGACAGCGGACCCCTACTCCTTATCTGAAGGTTCACTGATGCCGTTCGTAAGAAACGCTTGGAATTATATGGCCATATCTATAGAATGTACAGCGACAGATTAACCGAAAGGTTATTTAAAGTAATCAACTCGAAGAAGGTCAAAATAAACTGACTAGAAGAAACTAAGGCGGACCTCCAAGAAATAAATATCACAGACGACATCATAGAAAATTGTGGAGCCTTTAGAACAATACTAGGCGAGCACAAATTCATGGAAAAACCTTAAAAGAAACCTGGTAGGAAGTGGTCCACAGAACGCAAGATGCAACACAGTGCATTCATTTTGGGAGGATAAGAAGGCGAAAACCATCGTGCCAACTAACAAGTTCAAACGCGCTCTTTGAATGGGCATAACGAATGAAGTTCTATGGCCACATTCTTCTCATGACTGATGACAGACTGACGAAAAGGATTCTCCACCTTGCTCTCTCAATGAAAGTCAAGACCAACTGGCTTAAGGAAATAGAGGAAGATCTTCGTGGATGAAATCATACAAGACAGATCCAAATTCAGAACAGTTGTCAACAACTAAAATTTTGTGGAGAAATCATGGACTGAAGAACGGAAGAAACTCTTCAGTGCTCAAATGAAAAGATTTTGGGAGAAGAAAAGATCAACATAATTTGCTAAATAAGTTCGCTCCTTGGACAGAGGAACTCAAGTAGTCTCATTCCCAAAGGAAGAGGGAATTCTGGGCGCAAAAGAAAGCCTAATGTGACAAGACTTAACGTGGTCCTAGATGGCCCCAGTGAATTAAATAATAATTATGAACTACAATGTTTCATCACCATAGAGTGCAGACTGAAGCCTACTGCTGGCGCTGTCTCCGTGAAAACAGATTGTGTCACACCTCTCGACCGCCGGCAAGGATTCTTCAGACGGGCAATACAAGCCATATTTCAAAACAAGTCCTGGTGTTTCCTTAATGCTTTCTTTGGTGCTAACGGAATGTTATGAGGAAGGAAAACTCTGCTCTTGACGTGCACATAGTGGGTAACTTTTAATATTGAACATCAATTCTTTAGGAGCCAAACCAATGGCGTAACAAGGGTTTGCTTCTGGAGGCGGATGAGCGGAGTCAAATATGAACTAATTGCGTTTTTAATTTTGTGTTTGCTGTTTTCTGCTTAATTTCAGTTAGTTTGTGTTTTTGGTTTTGTGTTTGTTTTCAGCTTTTGCTTTTTGCTCTCTGTTTTTTGTTTTGTGTTTGTTTTCTGCTTTTGCTTTAGGATTCGAATTTTTCCTTTTGTTTTCTAATTTATTTGTTTTGGTTTTGTGTTTGTTTTCTGTTTTTGATTTAGTTTTCGAATTTTGCTTTTTACTTTCTGTTTTTTGGTGTTTGTGTTAAGTTATTTGTTTTCTGCTTTTGCTTTTGTATTTGAATTTTGCTTTTACTTTTTGTTTTCTGCTTTTGTTTTTGAATTTTGCTTTTATTTTTGTTTTTGTTTGCTGCTTTTGCTTTTGTTTTTGAATTTTGCTTTTATTTTTGGTTTTGTTTTCTGCTTTTGCTTTTGAATTTTGCTTTTATTTTTGGTTTTGTTTCATGCTTTTGCTTTCTTTTGCTTCCTGTTTTGGTCGTTTGTTTTTGTTTTTTGCTTTGTGTTGGTGACAAAATAAGGCAATCAATGAAATCAAACCTACCAGATAGCATTGGATACGTTTTATTTGCACCCCTCAATGTGGGAAAATGAACACTGAATATTTTACACAAGTAAAGATAAATGTTCATGGGCAGATTACTTCACTGTTCCACGCCTTAAAACAATAATAATGTTTTCAAGTTATAAGTGTATAATCCAGTCGTTTGTCAACAATCGGAAAATTGTTATTTTAATAAAAAATTCATCAAATTATGTTTTTTAAAATTATTTGGCTCTGGATTGATCCCTCCAAATCACTCCACGTAGTTACGCCACTGGGCCAGACTATTTTTCTTAAAACTTTTATTTCATTTGTATTTTTTAAAATTTTCATATCAACTCTAATTTTGGTTCCTTTTCTTCTTTTGAAATAACCCATTAGGAGGGTACGATGAATCAACTTTGGCTATTGTCCATTGTATTCAATTTCTTTCATCCTTCTAAAGTGTCGATCTTTCTCCTCTTGAGCCTACTTTCTGCGAGTTGTTTGTTTCTTTCTTGCTTCCTTCCTTCCTTGAAATTCTGCATTTTGAATAGCTTCTGCTATGGTGTCTGTCTGAATTTTGACCTTTGTCAAATCTTTGTCAATTTCAATGAACCATGTGGGTTTGGATGTGTAATTATTTAGTAAGTTGAAGATGTGTTTAGTTAGTCTAATTTTTATTATATTTAATATGATTTTAATTTTGATTTTAATTATTTTAATTTTAATTATAAAGGCCCGGATTTTGATGATCTAAAAATGTTTCAAAATTGCCAGTAAAATTACTGAAAAATCCAATACATTGACCCGAAAATTACCTATTAATCTCCAATCTCCTGCCACTTTCAGTTCACAAATTTTACAGAAAAGATTTCTCCATCGGAAAAAAAAGAATTTGTTGAAGCTATTCGAACAACTACAACGAGAATTAGACAGCAAATAAGGCTTTGACTTTGGCAGATGTCGAAGGTAGTAATCTCAATTTCCTGTATCAATGTCTACAATTTCACCACCATCCTTTGCAACTCCAATGACACAGTTTAGATACAACATCTAAGGGTTTATAAAAAGAATGGTATTTAAGTATTTGGATCTTTTATTGTAAACAAAATATTGCAAGGATATCCATTTTGATTTAGTAATGTTAAACGCTGAAGATGATATCATCGGATATTGAAACATGTATGTTTAAATAATAATAGTTTTGGAAATTGAGAAGTAACGAAGAAATATATCGGAACATTGAAAACATAACGGAAACAACAAAGAAGAGGCGATTGTTATTTTTCGGTCATTTATATAGAATGAATGATATCAGGTTAACCAAACAGATTGTTAAATATCTTTGGAAAAAGAAATCGACAACAGCCTGGTTTCAAGAAGTAAAGAAAGATTTAGAAAGAAACAATGCAAAAGAAGAAGATGCACTAGAGAGAGAAATTTTCAAAAAAAAAAGGTATTGGGAATGGAAGGACTCCAAGAAAGGCAATATAAGAAAACAAGCTCATATTGGTCGGAAGAGAGAAAGAAGACACACAGCGAAAAGATGAAGGGGCACTGGAGGAAGAAGATAGAACAACAAAGGACTAAACATTGAAATTGGTTCGTGATCCCAGAAGACCCTAATGGAGAAGGAAGAAGAAAAATCATATATAGGCCTATAGTATTGACAAGACTGATTAAATAATACAAATAATTACCAATAGTCAATGTCCGGATAGAACAACTATCCCACAACGCGTGTTCCTAATGTAATACAGAATGCATTTAAAACAATAAACTTAAAAGTACAAGTGAGTAGGAGTTTTACTAACTGCCTCTGGAGATAGGCAATAATAACTTACCTCATAATAGGCTTGAATTCCTGGGGCCTTTGTGATGGCTGTTGCAGCACCCTTGCCGTTGATGGGAGCTGTCAGTCCATTTTGGTTGGGATCCCGTAGAGTGAAGCTGTGGCCGTAGAAGGGTACGCCCACCACCAGCCTATCTTTAGGACATCCCTTATCCTTCCACCCTTGTAGTGCGTCGTTCTGGAAATACAGGACAGTAAAATCATAGCAAACTTAGAATTCACTCCTTCAGTGTTACCTTTTAGAATCTACTGTATGCAAAATATGAGGTTCGTTTTCTTCCCTTATTCGAGCTATTTCGCCGATTAATCAGGGTGGTAAAGCGAACTGGTCACTCCCCAGTGAATGGTTATCTTTTAGAGCAGCGTTTCCCAAACTGTGGTACGCATACCACTGGTGGTACGCTCGTGATGTTAAGAAAAATATAAAAAAAATTATGTACGTTACGAAAAATATAGAAATATAAAATTTAAAGATATAAAAATATTGGATATTTCCAATCTTTTGAAATGTTAAGAGATCAGCAAATTGACTTTAATAGGGTTGGCACCATTGTTACAACTGCGCGAAGGTCTACTTTAAATGAGATCTGACTACCTGACTACAGTAGTCTGTGTTGTTGTGAACCAACTGCACGCGCCACCGCAGTGCTTCGAAAGTTTTCAAAACTAGTGAAGGAGACGTGAAAACTGTTGAAAGTGAGGACGTGTGTACTCGGGCCGGCACGCCTACTGAATCAAGTGCTACTATTAACGTTCAGCTTTCCAGTGCTAGTTCTACTAAAAAGTGGCAAAACGCAAGTATGATCCTAGTTACTTGGCTTTTGGATTCACGTATACTGGAGATGTAAATGAGCCTATTCCACAATGCGTTATTTGTATAGAAATATTATCCAAACACAGTATGAAACCTTCGCTTCTAAAGAGGCATTTCAACACGAAACATGGTAATTTGAAGGGGAAACCTGTGGCCTATTTTAAAAATAAAGAAAATGAAGTCAAAGTAAGCAAAACCACGATTATCTCATTTTCATCTCTAAACATAAGAGCAGTTGAAGTCTCTTATAAGGCTAGTTTAAGAATAGCTCAAGGAGCTAAGACACATAACTTACACCGGCAGCCAAAGTATGGTGTCTTCCATTTTAGGAGAAAGGGGCGCCAAGCAGCTTGATGTTGTTTCATTATCAAACAACACTGTGTCACGGAGAATTGTAGACATGGCTTCGGATGTAAAGCACACTTTAATTGAAAATATAACAGCGAGTCCATATTTTTCACTATAGATTGACGAGTCGACTGATGTTACCAATACCGTATTGTACCCGTTCGTCCTGGGGATGCGATGACCCATCTGCTATTACATCGCATTCCTGGATTTCCAGGACAGAGCGGAGTTAAATGAACATCTAGTCAAATAAGGAATGTGTCGGAAATTCAGTTGAAATATCACAAAAGCAGAGGGTAACACGAGATAAAGTATCTCCAGGGTCGTTACGGGTTTAAATTTAATTTAAAAAATACAAATATAAATGGGCGCCATCAACTGAATCCCTAGCACACCACATCCTTCCTGGTTAAGCCTTAATTAAGACAAGGAAAGAAAATAGGAAAATCACATCACCATCAGATCACAACTAAGATAAAAACAAATTTATTCAACTTTGATAGTCAGACAGACATATAAACACACATCCTACCTGAGAGCATGGTCGAATGCCAACGTTAAATTATGTTTGTCCAGAAAATCGAACCATCTCTATTCTACACAAAGTGTACTTAATCCACATAAAATAGGAAAAATTTCTAAAGTTCTCTTGGGTTCTCAGGATCACCGTAGCACTATGTCTTTGCGTCACTGATATTCGTGATAACTGAGACCTAACTTCTCTTTAAATTAACATCATGAATGTGGATATAAAAATATTATTAATCTGTCTAAACACACATATTATAATCACATATTTTAAATATCACATAATTTATGGCTTGCATGGCATTATTCAAATACTGAATATGTTAGTAAAATGCTCCTAAACATTGAATAATTCATTTACACTATTTACACTGTCATTAATAATTACTTGTTTGTGAATCACAGAAAATCCACTACTCATTGGTTATAATCATCATCATCATCAAAATTAAATATTTCTCACATTAGTTCTCATCTCAAAATTCACTATATTCAAGTCAGAATAATTAATTCATTATCATCAAATCATTTAAATGAATATTATAATCATCAATTCTTTACACTCTCTAATTATTCACAAACTCTCCTTTCATCATCTCCTTCAGATTAAATCATCTTAAATCATCAATATAAATTGTCTAATTCATCAACTCAAATTGCAATTCTTCAAATCATATCTCAATAAAATTTATTTAAATCCATTTAAATTTATTAATCATCAGCTTCTTTAATTAATTATCATCTTCTAATTCAGTTATTCATCATCTATTTAATCATCTATTAATTTATTTAAATCAGCTTATTTATTCAATCTTTAATTCATCCATTTATTTAATTCATTGATTTATTCCAAAATTTAATTTATCAACTTATTTAAATTTAATTCATCTGGTTATTTAGATTTTTATTATTTCATCTAGTCATTCTGATTTTTATTTCATTAGGTCAGATCATTAATATGCTTAAATTTCAGATTATTATTTCATTAATTATTATTATCAGAAAATCTTGTATCATCAACTTTATTTATTTGTTTAATTTCCTAACAAATTGTTTAATAGGGGTTATAGAACGTTGTCTTACAGTTTTATCACTTCCAAGTTATATCTCGTATTTAATTATCATGCCAAAAAATATTATTGCCTTCACAAATTCACGTTGGATCTCACTATCCACAACTACATTATATATTCTCACTTTATCAAATATCACATTTGAATACCACAATTATTCCACAAAACTCCATAAATATTCAGCGCACAGCATGAATCTCAAAATTATGCTAGACTGGGTTCGACAACCTCATGTCTGCTTCAAAATACATTAGCAATATTGCAACTTCCACTTGGCAACTTCCACATAATGCCTATCACAAACTTCACTTAATCACGTTGCATGATCTACAAAAATACATAACTGGCTTCAAATTATCAACGCACACAATCTCCAATAACTGTAATTAATCTGATCACATCTAGACAACTTCTTAAACAATTAGAAAAAATATTACCTTAGTAATCGTAATCAAATTCAAGATCTGCTTTCAAATAACATAATTCTCTTAAAATTCTCATAATTCACTTCACAGAAAACACCAATGTGTTATAATCTCTCACATCAAAATATGCAATACTGATCTGCCTTAAAATAAATCTGACCATTAATGATTCATCTTACAAGATTCAATTACTTTAAATCCTTCTCAAAGGTATTAAATTCAACCATAAAAATCATCAAAAGCATCAGCTGTATCAGCTGTTAAATGAAAGTACTCTCAAATGAGTATAGCAACAAAATATTGGATTGGCAAACAAGAATTACAAATGTAACCCTGATGACATTTATTTTAATTTATTTAACAAAATTCGACTAATATGTGACTAGTAGTTTCTTGTTTGATCCTCTTACAATCTCAAGTACACTCGGATGATAAAAATGAGTTCCTCAATGGCAAGTAAGATGAGTATCCACCACACAATCGTATAAATACGAAAGGCCTTGCCCCGTAGTCTAACATGATAATGCCCTGAACGATGGGTAAAGATGTGTACCACCACGCAATCGTATAAATACGAAAGGCCCCATCTCGTCGTCTAATGAGTGAATGTACCAGATTGGAATCAACAAGTCTCTAGTTGTCATATAAAAGCGATATTCAATCACTTGAGTGAATAACATCTTAATATCTCCAAACAATCCAATGGAAAAAATCCCTACTGATGAATAATACACACTCGCTAGTATGCAATGAACTGACGAAGTAATTTAAATAATCCAATTGCAGATCACGAGTTCGAAATACTCGCCACAAAAAAATAACTATCCAAGAAAACTATCCTTACTGGAAAAATGTCTAAAAGACCAAACATCTGCTTAATAAAGCCAACCAATGGTGAGAATTTCGTATAATGGTGCCTGCCATATCATATGGTAACGCCATATTCTAGCAAATTGGACAAATAATGTCTAAGCCATGTCTAAATAATCGTATAACTCCTACTAGAAAAATATATACATGTATGCCCAGTGTTCATGAAAATATTCATATCAGAAAGTCATAACTCTTACAGTACCTTCTCATATCAGCTGTTAATATATTTCAAAGATCGTCGATTATCCTCGTGTGTAATAAATTTCTCGAAAGATCGACGTGAATATCGTATCACCCACGCAATAACGATCGCCTTCATATCCCAAGTGAATCAGCTGTTAGACCTCCTCTTCCTCAGGAATCGAATCCATCGCTCCGTGGTGCCATCGCGTCTCTGTCTTCGTTTACTCCGACATGATGAACTGCATGTTATCCATAGCGGATACTGTCCAAATCCTGACGTAAAAGTTCATGAAAGCAGCGTACCCCATATTCTTCTCTTATGTTACGCCACTGTCCCATATAATGTTCGGTTCGCTTGTTAAAAGTTCAATCTCCACAGCGGTTAAGTCTCACTTGCAGAAAATAAATTTTATTTATGAGAGTGTATAAGTTTTTGAAACACCCTGTAGCTGTGTTCGTACTCGATATTTTATAATAATTCATGAAACAGAATTCTAGTAATGCACATGCCAATGTTCATAAGTGCATATAATTGTAACATTTCGGTTGCTTAAAAGCGTTAATGTTGTTTGGACCCCATGGTCGCTCTACATGTTCCGTTATGAAATGCATAGTCGCAACGTCATTTGAATGTCTAAGTTCATAATTGCAGCATATTATGACTATCTGCCTGCACAATTCTATTACTGAATACAAGTCCCAACTCAATGTTGTAACTGAATGTTGAAATGAAGTTCAGCTTCTTTAATGTTGCCTGCGTATAAAAGTCGGAAACAGCCCGCTCTGATCTACTGCACTGTTCCAGAATGATCTACGCTTAAAGCCGGCCTCGCCATGCCGCTTTGCTGTACTGCTCTGCGTTACAAAATGCAGCTCGAAATAAAGTTCTCAAACTCGTATTAAAATGCTGTTCTGACCCCGGCCTTCTCCTGCTTCCACGGCCCGCACAGCTTGCCTCCTAACCGGTCCTCGCCGTCTACCGTGCGTTGCTCGCCTTGGCTCACTGACCTACTTCCTGCTCTCTGCCTGGTGAAGCAATACTGTCGCCTTCACTTTACGTAACAAGTGCTGTGCACCGCTCAGCTTTGCCGTACGCTCTGCGCATGTGTTCTACTCAGCCCTGACGACTGAACTCGACTGATGTCTCTAGACTGCATTGAGGAGCTCCTACCTGGCGCTGTCACGTGATGCTCCCCCACCTACTACGGTCGTGCGTCACAAGTATAATCTCGACCACCTTCATCTCGGCTATTAAGTTATACAATAACTTAAGGGATTATCTGTCTTTCTTCAAGTTATTATCATATATATTGCTTGGCATTTCCTCTCTTCTGAGATGATATAATATACTGTTCCATAAAGATCTTAATAAAACTTTAATATTCCTCCCATAATTCCATCTGCTTGACTGGCAGTGCCTTCTTGATCCTTGGCGTTCTACGTCATTCCCTAACATTCCTCTCGACTCGATTTGAGCGCTATCTTTACAACTCTTCCCATAAATCTCAACTACGGCTTAATGTCAGCTGGCGTAGCCGATAGCCTCAACTAGGTATCGGGTACAGTATGCCAAATTTACTGTGCTACGTTAGGTATGAGGACAGCAATGAAATAAAAGAGGTGTTCAGGCTCAAACAAAAATGAATAAGCATGAACTAGATTGGAAAAAATGTGTAGGACTTAGTACGGATGGAGCGGCCGCAATTGTGGGGCGTCATTCTGGCGTAGTCGACGTAGTAGTCAAAGTAAAACAAGTAGCTCCTCAAACAAAGATTACTCACTGCTGTTTGCATAGAGACGCTTTGGTGAGCAAAATATGTCCCGACAGCTTAAGTGAGGTATTGAGCCAAGCCGTTAAAACGGTAAATTTTATCAAGGCACGTGCCTTGAACTCTCGCTTGTTTTCAATACTGCGTGATGAAATGGGTGGTTTTCTCAGACAACTGTTGCTACATATGGAAGCTAGATGGCTTTGAAGGGGAAAAGTAATCACACGTTTATTTGAGCTCCTTCATGAAGTTTTTTTTTGTCCGATACTAACTCTGAATTCCAAAACTGTTTCACCGATGAACTGTGGATCTACAAGTTGGCATATTTGTCAGATATATTTTCAAAGTTCAATGACCTCAACCAAAGTTTACATGGAGATTACAACACTCCTGTGCTATGAAGAAAAATCTTAATCAAGCAGCAAAAGAAGCACATGAGAAAAAAGTGTCCTTGTTTTCAACACTCGAGAATTCTGTAGAAGAAAATAATCTTCAGCTGAATCCAGTACTTCTGAAATACGTTTAAACCCACTGCTTTGGTTTGATTCAAACTTAGCAATCATATTTTCCTGAAGACTTCAGCGAATACAGTATACGTGGATCCAAAACCCGATTGCTGACATTGGTAGTCTATGTTGCCAGAGGACTTAAGGCCAAAGGTAAGGATCAGTTTATGAATTGAATTGTGATTCAGAACGAAGGCAAACTTTTTCAAAAATGACTCTTGTGAACTTTTGGGTTGAGAGGCGTGCACACTATGCAGACGTAGCTGACAAAGCAGTTAGATTTTTACTGCCTTTCGCTACTTTGTACTTGTGTGAGACTGCATTTTCTTCACTTGTTTATCTCAAGAATAAATACCGGCTCCTTACAGTGGAAAACAATCTTCCTTTGAGACTCAGCAATCTTATACCAGACATTCCTAAGTTGGCTTCTAATCTTCAAGCTTAACCTTCACATTGAAGTTGTTAGTTGAACTTTGATTTTATGTTTAATTATTAAGAGTTTTTTATTAATATTATTTGTACAGTGTCATCTCTGAATGTTTGAATCGAGTACTTACTGTAATAAATAATAAAACACACTTCTTATTATTTAAACTTGAACTCTTAACAGTCTAACTCGAACAATCCCTGGCGCAGTCAGCTGGCATTTGAGGGTGCGCAAATGCGAGGGAGCCGTGTCAGTAGATTTACTGGCACGTTAAAGATCCCCTTCGGGGCAAAATTCCGGCACCCCGGTGTCTCTAAAATCCAGTGTAGTTAAAAGGGACGTAAAACCAATAACATTATTATTATTATTATCTAACAATCCATCTTTTGGTCTGCTACGTAGTGGTGTGGTTTTCCCAACCATTAGGTGGTACGCGAGACATTCTCATCTCTTAAAGTGGTACACACACAAATAAGTTTGGGAAACACTGTTTTAGAGAGCCTTTTACTGCTTCTATCACATTTGCTCCTTGGTCACACTCGTGATATATCACACTTTCCTTTTAGTATTTTCACTCTTTTAGTGGGCGGCTGCGGTGGCGTAGTTGGTAGCATGCTGAGCTTCTATGTCCAAGGTTGCGGGTTCAAACCCAGCCGAAGTCGTCGGATTTTTAAGAGCGTTAAAAATCCCTCAGTATGACTTGCTTCGGAGGGGAAGTAAAGCCGGCGGTCCCATGTCACAAATTTATGGCATAAAAAGAACCTTCCACTAACTACACTTGTGTGAAGCCAAAATTTGTAGGTTAGAATACATAACGCTCTATTAGTTCCAACGTTCACCGCCAGGTGCTGACTGCAATACCACCTAGTAGGCAAGCCCGCAAGCTAGGTGTCGTGGACGGTAGCATTTGGTAGGAAAAGTAGGAACTACTTGAAATTACTGTCTGCAGTCCTTACTTGAATTAAAACAGATAACACACACTAATACAGTCATCACAATTAACACCGGTTATCAGACAGATTCTACACACACCCAAAGTACACGGGGCTACATGACCGCGTTGTCGCAGCCCCTAAACTAAGGAACCAACCAACCAACTCTCTTTTAATGATGGCACAATTATACCGTCAAATTTATTTTTCTCCCGCAAAACCTCCGAATGGTGATAATTGCAATACTATTCAAATACTCAAACAAACTATGTATTAAGTGTATCATTGCACATTTGTAAGACAATACCTTAAGCTTTTTCTAGTTGTCTGGTCTCCTCCTGGCACAATTTCAAACTGACCTGCATCATGATCACTGCAGTTTGGCTTTGTCGAGTCAACCGTGGCTCCTCGAGCGACCAATCGCCATCCTCCATTCTGGCACGAGATCTTGGAGCTCTCGAATCTTCCTTGGCACTATTTGAGGAGTTGCTAGCTACTACTCTTCAGATCACTGCACTTCTCACTACTCTGCACGCATCACAGCACCAATCGCTGCCACTCTACTCAGCTCTACATCGCTAGCCACTACGCTACCACTCGGCTACACCATGAGTTTTTCACTCTGACGCATCGCTCAAAATGGCAAAAATAATATTGTCGATTATCATAATCAGTAAGCCGCATCTCAGACTGTGTCTATCTTCATTCATCCTTCGAGGCAGCAGCAGTCTTCCCGACTGCTAGCTAAGTTCAAACTTCTTCTAAATCGCCCCCTGGACACTACAGGTGTCATATCCTCAAGAAAGAAGAAAGAGGATTTGGGCTTCCTACCTATGGAATACATCTCCTGAGGCCACGGACACCTCCTTCCGAGGGAACTGTCAAGACATCACAACACCAATCATCGCTAGCTGGAAATTTTAAGGAGCTGCCTCTTCAAGAACTTCTCTTCAACTATCTTCTAAAAGATAAGTTCATTTTATGAAAATTCAAGTTTTACCATTGGCATACATCTTTTCATCCAGTTTCATGACTATTTTATTCAAGTGTATTTTATATTTAGAATTCAATTTCTCTCCAGTCAGAAGCAAGCATTTCATTGGTCTCTCTTTAATCAGGGCTTCTGTAATCAGACCCTTACAATTTGATACATTTACAATCTAGTCATTTCTGCTTTAAGCACTTATGTGCATTCCCTTGTTTGCTATACCAATTTATAATTACTTTTATGATTGCTTCCATTCAGCAAAAAATATTGCTAACCCAAACACTGACAAACACTGGTTTTCATGGTTACCATGGCGATAGGAAATCAATGACGCTAATTACAGCTCAAAATAAAAATATAAAATGTCTGAGAAAAGATGGGCAATGGCGAATAATACCTAACAATATTGTCTATAACAACCTAAAACCCATTACTGATACCATGCGAAAGGAAAGACTAGGATGCTTTGGGTACGTAATGAGAATGCCAGATTCACGAAATCTAAAACAACTAGTAGGGTACAGTACAATCTTGCTTCAAAAGAACACAACAACTGGATGCCGATGGTTAAAAGAAATCAGAGAGGACTTAAAAGAAATTGGCCTAACAACTGAAGATGCTATAAGAAAAGTTTAACTACAGGACTTGAAAATATGACTTTTCATTTTCCACTCATAAAAAAGAAAATTCCAACACAAGAATATTTTCCACCCAAGAAAGGGCAAGAAGTTCAATACGAATGTGAGGACCGCAAGGCTCATACAGTTCCTACAAGTCGATGAACTAATGGTTGGTTCAAGTGATCCTTTGTGGTCTCAAAAGGCGAAGAAGAAGAAGAAGAAGAAGAAGAAGAAGAAAAGAATGAAATTTTTTCATGTGTTTATGTAGAACTCCATTATCAAAACTCTGTCACGTATTTTAAAATGTTTGAAGACGTTAAAGGAAAGATCAGCCTGGTGTTGGATGTTATTGTTGTCACCTGCCGCTCAAAGCACTGTCTTACAACTTTCTTAACAGTGCTTGTTAACTCATGAAAACGAACTTAAAATAAACCAGAACAAGACAAAAGTAATGAAGTTTCGGAAAGGCGGACGAATATCCTCGAAGGATGTCTTCACATGTGGGGATCACACTTTAGGCATAGCGAAGGCGTACAAATATTTAGGGGTAACTCTGCAGGTCACCGGATTCACCTTCACAAGACATGTTGAGGAAAGATCAATCTCCGCAATAAAAGCCACAATGGAAATCAAAAGACTTCATAGCCTCTCACTAGAAACATCAATTTCACTGTTCAACCTGAAAATAGCCCCAATGGCATCATACGCAATTGAAATAATTTGGCCATACTTGAACTACAAAAACATCAAAGACCTGGATAGAGTTAAAGCCAGATACCTCAAGAAAACACTGTGCGTATCGAAGTACGCCCCAACCAGATTAGTTTATCAACTGGTGGGAACAAACACTTTTATAGAAGACCTAATATTAAAACACAACCTGATTCAAACACAAGCATGCATCAAGTTCCTGGAAGAAAGAGACCAGAAATCAACAGAAATAGACCCCGAATTCTACCGCACCCCAGCCATGAAGGAGAAAGAATGGAGATCAGCCGGCTATGAACTACGACACCTCTACACCCGAGGAGCAATACACGGCTTCCACCATAAAATCTGCAACAGGAAAGTTTACCACAACGCCGACAGTCAATGCAGCTGTGAACTCTGCAACCAATGCTGCACACAGTATCACCTATTTGAATGTACAAAAAGAACAATGCCAATCTCGTACTATGCAAAGGACGAGTGTCAATGATATCTGTTATGTAATAATTCTGTACACATTGTGTTTAATTCCAATAATAATTAACTCATGAAAGATACTGTACATAATATTGTAATGTAAAGTTGTTATACGATAGAGTCAATAGGAAACAAATGTGGAAATACATGCAGCGGAATGGAATACCAGAAAAACTTATCACTATGGCAAAACTGTGCACAGAAGGGTCCAAATGCAAAATTAGAATCAATAATGAATATACCGAAGAATTTAATGTCAACACTGGAGTAAGACAGGGAGATGGACTGTCGCCTTTATTATTCAATTTAGCTTTAGAAGAAACATTGAAACGAGTAAACCAGCTCCACCCAGGCCTTGAAGTGGGAAACAAGATAAACATATTAGCTTATGCTGATGACATAACACTCATGGCAGAAAGCGAATACGATCTAAAAATACTCACAGAAACCCTTATTGAAGAAGCCAAGGAGGTAGGTCTAATGATAAATGAACAAAAAACAAAATATCTAGTTGTAGGAAGGAATGCAGCAGAAGTACAAAACCCCTTAACAGTTGCTTCATACGCTTTTCACAGATGTACTGAGTTCAGATATCTGGGAATTAGCATAGACCAGAATAATATGGAAGAAACAGAAATAAAATCAAGAATTCTCAGTGGCAACAAAAGCTACTGGTCTCTGCAAAATCTCTTAAAGAGTAAAATTATATCTAGAAAAACTAAAGTGAGAATGTATAAAAGCATTATACTTCCTGTTGTCACGTATGGCTCAGAAACCTGGGTATTGTCCAAGCAAACTGAAAGGAAATTAGTAACTTTTGAAAATAGAATACTACGACGCATTTTCGGACGGATAGTAGAAAATGGCCAGTGGAGAATTAGAACAAATAAGGAATTGCGGGATCTCTACAAAGAACCAGATATCGTCGCCCGTGCCAAAAGCCAAAGACTGCGCTGGGCCGGTCATGTACATAGAAGAAGTAGAGAATTGAATTTAAGGGCAGTTTTGGAAGGTGTACCCAGAGGAAGGCGACCATTGGGACGACCGAGACTTCGCTGGTGGGACCAAGTTCAAAAAGATATGAGAAAAATCGGAGTCACGGAGGACATAATGGATGATCGAGAAAGATGGCGCCGTGCTGTTGGAGAGGCCGAAAACCTGTTTAGGTTTGAGTGGCCATCTAGGTAAGGTAAGGTAAAGTTGTTATGAAAGATGATTCTGCGTTATGTTATTAATTATTACTTACTACATTGTCCTTGGTATAACCTTTAGCTGCATCGAAGGATCGCCTGTACAACGGAGAATGACTGTCAGCATAGCCCACCCACGTGTCCCTCATGTCGTACGACATCACGTGAATTGCATCCATTTGCCTGAAAACACATTAAGTTACATTGAATGTAGATATTTCCACAAGCAAGAGATTCTCCTTCAAAACTTGCCTTCGTTACTCCATGTTCAGAATGAACGACTCCCACCGAGATAGGTCAGAAATTTAAGGTAGCCTTAACTCATACTATCCTCAATAGCCAAGTGCAAATCTTCGAAATTGGATCGATCAATGGTACGGTAACAAATAATAATAATAATAATAATAATAATAATAATAATAATAATAATAAACTTCTTCAAAGCTCCGTCCCCTATTGGAAATACACACCATCTGCAGTACTCGAAAATGCCACACACAAGCTCTATTGGGACAGAGGAGTTGCGACAGATGTCGCAGTCAGTAACAACCGACCAGATATCATTGTCATCAATAAAGTACACAAAGAGGCATTACTGATAGATGTCGCATGTCCCAACAATCAAAACATCCAAACAACAGCTGCTACTAAAATATCTAAGTACACTGAGCTGGCAATTGAGATAAAGCAGATGTGGAAACTTGATTCGGTGACTACCATCCCAATAATTGTATCGTGTACTGGTGTTATACCGAAAACTCTCCATAGTAGTCTATCAATATTGAATCTGCACCCGCAGATATATATTGAACTTCAGAAGGCAGTTCTGTTAAACATATGCCATATTGTTAGGAAGTTCCTTGGTGACAATGCCCTGGCCGAATACTCAGCAAAGCTCGATGATCCAGATGGGAATTTAGCTCATCCTACAAATGAAGGAGACTCGTGAAGAATGCGGGCACGACATGGATGTGAGGTCTCTGAACAGTTTAATCGTAATTATCTCAGTACAGATGGTTCCTTGCTAAGGCCGAACCAGGCTGTAAAAGAAAATGTAGCCGGTATTTGCCGTGATAATGTTGTCAAACAATAAACTATAATAATAATAATAATAATAATAATAATAATAATAATAATAAACAGTGAAGCATTGAAATAATAGAATAATGATAATTTAATAATATGATAATAGTAATAATGAAAGGAGGAACAGAAAGAATGATACTGGGCATTAAGGATAGAACAACACACAGAGAAATGATTGATTCAATGTACCCCAAAGAAGGTGAAAAGACAGGAGGGCTTTTAGGAAAATACATGTATTAGGTTCAAATAAAGAGAATGGTGATTTTATAAGACGGCATAACCAGAATTTATATATATAGCCTAAGTGGAGAAATTTACTGACGCGATGCGGAAAAAAAGGATTACATTTTATGGGCACGTGGCCCGAATGACGTCAACATGATTAACCTATCACATTTTCATTTTTCTCCAAGAGAAGAAGACAAGGGGAGCTACGGGACCTCCTTTTCACGTGGAATCCGAACCACAGGCCATGGCATTTCATTTCGAAAGTCTCACATGCATTGACCGGGAATCGAACCCGGTCCACCTTGGTGAGAAACCAACAGCTTGACTGCTGCGCCACCGCACCCCCGGAAAAGAAAGAGGGAGCCTGGTTCAGTGAGATACAAAAAGATCTGCACAAGATTGGGATCTAATGTGAAGATATCTAGATGAAGAGAAAACTCTTCGAACATTATAGTTTCCAACCTAAGCCAACGCTGAAAACTGGAAAGGCGTGGACAAAAGAAGAGAGAAAGGAACAATACCGTGTACGAATGAAGGAATATTGGACGTTAACGTGCGTCTCGCCTTTGAAATCTAGTTGGGCGGATATGTTAACATTCCATGGCTGCCTGGAGCCAAGGCTTTCTCAGCGCGAGGCACAGTGTTGTCAACTCTCCACCGTAACCACTGAGAGCAACCAGCGAGACTGGACAGAACTACGAGCAGATGTGCAACACTGGACATTTAATGAATGTATTAAAGCACAAAATATGCAGTATGAAATTACAACTAGTTTGCACAGAACTAACCTCCTCTGCCCACACCACATCACGTGGTATCGATCACATCTTCTACCACATAGGGCACATACACAATTTAAGCCTGGCTGATGAAATCTTCTGGTAATACACACTTTGAAGTGGAAACCATATGCCGAGAATCTCATTACTAGGTGCCTCAGCTCGTAGGAGCTCTCTGTCCAGTCCTGTGATGTCATCGCATCAGTCGCGTAAAATTCTTGCCAGATGCTATCTTTCTCAGACTTCATTTCCTAAACTAGTGTCTCATAACCATGTGTTGTCCGGCTCTGTGGCTAAATGGTTAGCGCGCTAGGCTTTGGCCCAAAGCGCCCCGAGTTCGATTCCTAGCCTAGCCATCAGGGATTTTAATCTCCTGAGGTTAATTCCCGTGGCTCGGGGACTGGGTGTATGTGCTGTCTTCATTATCACTTCATCCTCATTACGACGCGCAGGTCGCCCACGGGCGTCAAATAGAAAGACCTGCACTAGGCCTCTCCGGGGGCCACACGATAGAAGAAGAAGACCATGTGTTGTTGGCAAAAGCATCTGCAGTCTCAGTTCTTCAACAAAGGGAAGCTCACTTCAGAGTTCATAAACCAGACGAGAAAGAGTAAATAGGGAGAGGCATACGACTTTCTTTAGGTAGACGGCCTTGACCTTCTCTTTCTCCACTAGATGCTTATACTTTAGGTGGACATTTGATACCTACGTTACATACGAGCTGGCCGCCAGGGTGGGACTTTGGAGTCCACGTGGAGTGATAACTTAGAGGAAGCATTCTATTGGTCAACAACCGTCAGCTATTGGTCAGTAGCGAACAATGGTTATTGTCAGCGCGTGCTACTGCCTTACGTTTGAGTCGCCGCTGGTTAACCAGGAAAGCGAGGGAACTATTCAAACACAGACACTAATCAGGCCATCACAATAACACAGGTTATCATACAAAATTCCACACTCACTCAAGTACATGAGGCTAAATGAGCACGATGTCCAAGCCCGTCAAATGAAACAACAAAAACAAGAGATATTGGGAAGGAAAGAGGAAACATTGTGCTAAATAAGTTCTAACGCGGTCCTTACGTGGGCATAATAATACTAATATTATTATTATTATTATTATTAATAATAATAATAATAATAATAAATATAGCCTCTGAAACCCCCTTAGGGCAGAGACTTCTCTCAACTATTCTGTACTCTAAACGTGAGCAGTCTTAATGAATAACAGGCTATTGTTGTTGTTGAATCATTTACGGGTCTAGCTGCGGCTTTGTTGGCGTAGTCGGTAGCATGCTAAACTGCTGTGCCCAAGATTGCGGGTTCAAACCCGGCCGAAGTCGTCGGATTTTTTAAGAGCGTTGCAATCCTTCAATATGCCTTCCTTCAGCGGGGAATTAAAGCCGGCGGTGAGCCCATGTCATTGATTTATGGCATGAAAAAGAACCTACCGCTACAATTGGTAGTGTGTAGCCAAATTTGTAGGTTATATTTCGTTTGAAACGCTCTATCAAGTTCCAACGTTCGCCACTAGGTGACAGTGACATTTAGTAGTCAAAGTTGTAACTACTTGGAATTGAACTGTACTTGTAGTTCACCCCATGGGTGTCCTCGTACAAGTAGCTACAAACTCTAGCGAGCCGAATATGTCATCGGACACTCCCAGCACTAAAAGCCATACGTTAAATAAATAAATACGGGTTTTACAACATCGTGGTTATGTAGCTCCGTGTACTTGGGTGTGTGGAATCTGATAACCTGTGTCATTGTGATGGTTACATTAGCGTGTGTTCGGGTCTACAGTAGGATATGGGTAGGAGTCGGCCGTGGGCTTTATTTAGGTACCATCCCGACATTGCCCTGGAGTAGAAGTGGGAAACCACGGCAAACCCCTCGTACGATGATTGAGGTAGGAATCAAACCCACCTCTTCTCAGTTCTGCCTCACGAGGCTGAGTTTGCCCTGTTTCAGCCTTCAGTCCAGAATTGAATGTCTTGAGAGAGCCAGGAATCGATCCCGGACCCCAGGGGTGACAGTCAATGGAATGAAGTGATTGTGGCCTATTACAAAGTATCGTCCCGGCATTCGCCTTGAGTAGGACATGAAAACCATTTCAAGGACGCTGACTGTGGGTTCGAACCCACTCATTTTCTGAGTCTGGAGATAGCCTTGCCCCTTGTCTCTGCGTCTTAGTGCTCATAGTTACCCTGTTCTTTCATTTTATGGCTTATACTAGCTTGCCACGGTGGGTGAGTGGCTAACGTGTCGGTCTACTAACCCCCAAGCTTGCAGGTTCGCTCCTGGCCGTGGTAAGTGATTTTTGAAAGGCAGGAAAAATTACGACACCATGTCATACGATATTGGCATGTCAAGGAACCCATTTGAATTCAGTAGGCCGTGTTCATAATGGCAAAATTAATCTCTGGAGTTTCCGCCAACACAAAGTTCCTCTTTTTTTCTACTAGAAAATGCTATAGTGTTCAAGGAGCTTAGATATCTAACCTCCTTGACTTTCATAGTGCTTCAAGGAACAACGAAATTAGACAAGCAAACTACCCTTTGGGTGTCAAATAACAAAGCCTGCTCCCGGCACCCGAGGCCATACGATATTATTATTATTATTATTATTATAAGGCATATACTTACTCGCAGAGTTGTCGCACGGCGAAGCCATCATCTACGGCCCTGCTGGCGGTAGGGGTGGCCATGGTGATCTCCCAGTATCGGGGTTGCGCGTTGAAAGCCCGGCGCAACTCAATCACAAAGGTCAAGAAGTTCGCCTTGTCAGCAGGAACGCCATCGCGACTTGCGTCCCCAGGCGTCTCCCAGTCCAAGTCAAAGCCATCGAAGCCATATTGCTTCATAAATCCTGCCGGACATTGAATGGTATCATCAAAAATACTAACATCAGTAATGCCAACTGAAACGGCAAGCAGGATCTAGTGGTCTACTGTCGGGGAAAAAGGGATGGATACTCGAGTTTAGACGTCAATTAAAACGTTACCAGTAGTCATACTTAAAAGCGAGCTTCACCAAACTTTTCTTTATTTTATTCTGCGTTTGGCTATGTAGAGTTAACATTTGTATTGCAACCTGTTAAAATTTTATGGCAGATTGAACAAAAAAAAGTGCTTTTTTACCAAGTCTAACGGAGCGCTCACTTAGAAAGTCCATTAAAAGTAGTAATCAGATCGTAATGAAACTTTAGTTCGTCTTGAAGGAACTTATTATTAACGTGTGTACGGAGTTTTAATCTGATCTGACGGTTCTGAAAATAGTTGTTGTTATTTTTGTAAACCAACTTTTTCTCGGGCCTGGGTGGTCGTAGTAGTATGAAATATGGCTTGTTGTGAGGCTCATAGCTAGGGCTCGGATTTTAAGGTAAATAAATATTTTTTTTATGTAAATACATATTTTAAGCATTCTTTCTATAAATACATAAATTCCTGCTTTTCAGTTATTAGCACATAAAAATACATAATGTATACATTTTTTAAAATTAGTATGCTAGATCTTTCAGTTTATTGCATTTTTGTTATGTGTTACTTCAACGGGGAAGAACCTGTGAGCTATCTAATCTTCATACAGAGCTTATGTCAGCTAGAAACTGTGTTATTCTTTACTTGTCGCCCCGTGCCACTCGTCAGGTATTTCCTTGTCCATAGGCGTATTGCACCACGTGCTAGACCTTCCCTCCTCCCCCAGCTACCTGGAACCAATGTCACTCACATGTAGTTCATTCCTGGCACTGTGAAGTGTAAGGCAGTTCTACGATGCCTAAAGTAAAAACAACTACAAGTTATCGTCTGTTGCAGAATTTAAAGATAATTTTACTTCTTGTGGGGCGTTCTGTTCTGCCAACCATGTGGGAAAGCAATCAAGGCTGAACAGCGATCTCAAGTTACACAACACCTCAGGCCAGAAGCATATTGCCACGGTTTCACGCCTTCAGAAGAAGTGTTTCACGATAATCGTTGGTCATTTGTGACGGACAACCTGAAGATGTATCTCGTGGTGTATTGTAATGCTTCAGCAGTCAGTGAGACATAGCATAAATTGCATTCGTGAGTACTGCATATTGTTTATATTCACATCAATAAACTAAATTATAATAAAATATTTTGACTTTTTTGTCACATATTTCAGGATTTTTTATTATTATTATTATTATTATTATTATTATTATTATTAATCTTGATTGGTCACATTGGACCACTTGAGTCGTTCCACAATCACTTCTTCTTTGAAGGTAGTACTACTTGGTTCTTGCGCTCTTTCCAGTACTTTTTCATTCTTTCAGATCGGGATTTTCTCAACTCATCTGAAATCTCCATAGGCTTTCTATGTGTCATTTCTGCAGAAAATTTGTGAGTTTTAAGAATGGTGTTAATTTTATTTTTCTCCTCAGCATCTGTTATCTTGAGTCCAACTGCTTAGAGATCTTGTTGGATTTCTTGGATCCATTTTCCTCCAGTTTTCTTTCCTAGAATTCTCATCACCAGTTGACGAACAATTCTGTTTTCTGGAAGTCGTAAGATGTAAAAAAAAAAAAAATGAAATTCTTTTCTTCTTCAGTGTGCTGGTGATTGGATCAATCTCACGATAGACAGTTTCATTTGGGAGAATCCTCCAGACTCCCTCAACCTGATACTTTTTATTTATGCACGTTCTAATGATTGTAATACAAAAAAATAAATCTTTTCCCGAATTTTAGCACCAAAAATCCGAGCCCTACTCATAGCAATACAAGGCTATGTAGAGCAGCACCGTCCAAGGTCGAACCCCACTGTGTACACAGCGTGCGTCTCGGAAATCGAAATAGCAGGTGTGTAAGGGAGTGGTCTGATCACGAATTATAATAAAAGACACGAGTAGCATTGCAGGATACGTCGCTCCCAAAATGCGCGCGCACCGTTGTCAGCCGTGACCGACGAGGCACCACGCCTACCACGACTCTGCACTGTGCATTCACAGGTGTGCAGCTGTGTGACTTTGCACAGTGTGAGGCACTCTGGACGCTGCTGGTCTAGAGGGCGATGCTCACGTTTTCCTAAGGCGTGCGATTTTGTTTGTTTATACATGTTCTACTTATTCTTCTTTCTTTGAGTGTTTGGTCTATTTCTCCAGTGTTAGACGTTTTGAAAATTTTGTTGCTGTTGAAAGATTGTTTTGTTATATCACCAGAAATAAGTCAATGTTCACAAACTATCACCGTCTATTGTTCCACGAATTAGTCACGTGAATTCCTCTCCGTGAAGAAAACGGGATACAGTTCTAGTCCCCCACTTCTCCCTTTTATCCAATCCCCACCAGTGTTTGGCAGTCCCAAAATACAAAGTAAATTAGTCAAAATAAAAATTAAAAAAAAAAAAAAATATCAAACGTAGTCAAAATCTATACCCTCCTTCAAAAAAAAAGCAATCATAATCAGACAAGATTTATCAAAAAGAAAGCTCGAAGTGTAACAAAAATAACAACAAAAAAACTAAATACTTAACCCTTCCGGTGTCATTGAGATATGTTGTACTTTTCTTTGAGTGATCATCTTTTCAAGGAAAATTTTTAAGACATGCTTATTTGTTTTTACTTCTTTTGTATTGTTAAGAAATACATTTTAAAAGAGGAAAACTATTATAAAATATGAATTAGATCTGTGAACCATGGAATTTACATCATGGAAAGCAGGCAGACCTTGAAACACTACACTAACTTGTATCTGAATTGACACTGCTCTCACAATCTGTTTCATTGTCACTTAATTAACCCTAAATCTCTGAATCTTTCAAATCTTTCTGTCTTAAAATCCACTGTAATCTCTGTCCGATTCGTCCAATTATCGTGCAGCCTCCCCCATTTCACTTTTTTTTTACTGTACATCAGCTGATACTTTCAAACTCAAGTATTCATCTAACCAATCCTGAAATACTGAAATATGTAGATGAAACTATTTACGTAGTATTTTCCGGTTCCAGGTGAGTTCATTAGGGTTGTCAAAAGCTTCCTGCCATCTACCGTAATTAAATATAAACTTATGGTAGCCTGCGTAATATTCCGAATGTGACCCACAAGAGCGGGAATTACGTCG
The DNA here is from genome assembly GCA_946902985.2 of Meconema thalassinum. Lineage (NCBI taxonomy): Eukaryota > Metazoa > Arthropoda > Insecta > Orthoptera > Tettigoniidae > Meconema > Meconema thalassinum. The sequence continues at coordinate 561,109,944 of OX336391.1, forward strand.
CGAAATATTCCGTAAAAGACACAGTAAGGGTTAAAATCTAAAAAAAAAAAAAAAAAAAGACATCAAAAATTAAAATTAGTCAAAATCCAAAAAATACAGCACAATAAAAATTAGTCAAAAAAACTCAAAAAGTTAAATAACCACAAAAATCAAAATTAGACAAAATCCGAAAAGAAAACAATCAAAATTTGTGAAAACCAGCTCAATAATTCAAAAACATTTTTTTAAATAGTAAATAATCATACAAAATTATTCAGAAAGTATTTATTATAAGTTTCTAGAATCGTAGTCATCGCCGATGCGAAGTGCTGCCGATAACAACATTGCAATTAACGCTACCGTTCTAGGGTTAAAACACCCATCTCAACAGTGGCCGCATGCTCAAGCTCAGTCGAACCCAGGGCTAACATCACACATACTGGATGAACCATGAACTTAAGGCTGAAGATGCATCTCAAATCGGTTTAATCGGCGAACATAGGATAATTGCAAACCACGAACAAGAAACAGCCCTTGATTCAAACAAAAAATATGTTTATACGTGTTGTGCAAATTATTAGAATCAAAATAAAGAATTTAAATTGGTCAGAATTTTTATTCAAAATAATTTATTGATCAACTGCTGGCATATTTTATTACCCTACTTAATAATGTTTTCTCCCCCGTGGACTTACACCTTTTCCCACAAGTCATTGCGTCTGGAATCTTTCAGAATTGGAGATTCTGAGTGATACCTGAGCTGGGTCCGTTTTCTATTTTTTCAATGAATTTGGAATCTACCCTCTAAAAGTCAGGTGATTGCGATCCATAGTTCATGAATCTTTGAATAGTTCAAGTGCTGATCATTAGCAAAAGACTCAAACTCCCTGTGCACTAAATTCACACGAGAAATGCCGTGAAGTAATCAAAACAGAACGTGTGGCATTTTGCATTAGTAAGGTTCCTCTGTTAATGGAAATTCTAAAACATATCATTTTACTTTGAGTTTCTGAAAAGAAAATATAATCAATACTCTTGGTTAAACATTTCCAAGTAATTTCAGCGCCTTCCAAACATATTTTGTACATTAAGCCGTGAAAAGTATAAATGCAATTTTGGGAAACTGACGTCGAGTCTGATAATTTGCACACCCCTGTACACAAAGTACTCTCATAGGAGAAGTGTAAGCCTATAGTGAATTATGTATTACTCTCTATGATGGCACTGATCCTAGCATGCGAATTAGTATAGCCAATCTGAACAATTCCCGCAGACTAGCCATTGTTACCAATTGTCTCAACTCCGAGATATTAGACTACCAGAAGATCTAGAGAGCAGCATAGCATATTCGAAGATGTAGCCTACATAAATCAATTCATGCTGCTACTGTTTCCACGGTCAGACTACAAGGGTTCAAAGTTGGTTGGTTGGTTGGTTCTTAAGTTTAGGGGCTGCGACAACGCGGTCATGTAGCCCCGTGTACTTTGGGTGTGTGTAGAATCTGTCTGATAACTGGTGTTAATTGTGATGACTGTATTAGTGTGTGTATCTGTTTTAATTCAAGTAAGGACTGCAGACAATCAATTTTCAAGTAGTTCCTACTTTTGCCACCAAACACCACCGTCAACGACTACTAGTTCAGAACTTAGCTACCAGACGTCACCGCAGTCGGCTCTTGGCAACGAACGTAGGAACCTCAGAGCGTTGTTTACCTTCTTAACCTATACAATTTAGCTTCACACAGGTGTAATTAGTGGAAGGTTCTTTAACATGCCATAAATCTGTGACATGGGACCGCCGGCTTTGCTTCTCCTCCGAAGGAAGGCGTGGATTGGGTGTGTTTTGGTTTTCAAACTCCGCGGAGCATAGTAACTTTGAAGCCGGCGGCTTCGGTGGCGTAGTTGGTAGCATGCTGAGCATCTATACCCAAGGTCACGGGTTCAAACCCGGCCGAAGTCGTCGGATTTTTAAGAGCGTTAAAAATCCCTCAGTATGCATTCCTTCGGAGGGGAAGTACAGCCAGCAGTCCCATGTTATAGATTTATGCCATGAAAAAGAACCTTCCACTAACTACACTTGTGTGAAGCCAAAATTTGTAGGTTAGAATTGATAACGCTCTATTAGTTACAACGTTCGCTGCCAGGTGCTGACTGCGATGCCATCTAGTAGCCAAGTCCGCTAGCTAGGTGTCGTGGACGGTAGTATTTGATAGCATAAGTAGGAACTACTGGAAATTATTGTCTGCAGTCCTTACTTGAAATAAAACAGATGACGCACACTAATACAGCCATCACAATTAACACCGGTTATCAGACAGATTCTACACACACCGTAAGTACACGGGACTACATGACCACGTTGTTGCAGCCCCTAAACTAAAGAACCAACTAACCGTCTCGCAACCGTTACAACAACAAGTGCATTTCGTAGAATGCCAAGATCTGTCATTACAAAACTGCTGTCAGGCCACAGTTTTTGTATGCCACAGAGGCCCTCCTGATGTACAGGGCCATGCATGATCTGGAGAAGGTCTAAGACGTATCCTCAGGAAAATGAATGGGCTGAGATTGCTCCCAGATTGAACCTACCGACTGAAAGCAAACTACGAACTGTATCACCGGTTGGAAATGGTCAATACCAGCATGCGACGTAGGTGGCTGAAATTCTACGGAGACCTTCGACGAATGGAGGACAACATACTTGCCAAGAGGATCTTCTCCTTGGTTAAAAGCTACAAGACTGGAAGCCTGTGGCTCAATGAAGTCCAAAAAGACTTGGACTCTGCTGGGATTTCTGACTTTGATGACAACATTACTCCAAATTTGGTGATTTGCTTTACTCTTGGTCCCGACCACCCAAAGTGCCGAATTGTCGGAAACCCCTCTTTCAGGAGAGAAATGATATAGGCCTACTATCAGCCGGGCTCAAGAGATATTATATATTGGGAACGAAAGAGAGCATCGAATAAGAACTAGTCATAAGTTCTCCTTAGTGGGCTTAAATCGATAGTAATAACTAGGGCTCGGATTTTTAGGTGCTAACAATCGGGGAAATATTAGTTTTTATGTATTAAAAATACCTGAAATATGCGACAAAAAGTAAAAATATTTAATTATAATTTAGTTTATTAATGTGAATATAAACAATATGCAGTACTCACGAATGCAATTTATTCTGTCTCACTGACTGCTGAAGCATTACAATACACAACGAGATACATCTTTAGGTTGTCCATCATAAATGACCGACGATTATCGCGAAACACTTATTCTGAAGGCGCGAAACTGCGGCAATATGCTTCTCACCCTTGAGGTGTTGTGTAACTTGAGATTGCCATTCAGCCTTGATTGCATTCCCACATGGTTGGCCGCACAGAACGCCCCCATCAGAAGTAAAATTATCTTTAAATTGTGCAACAGACGATAACTTGTAGTTGTTTTTACTTTAGGCATCCTTGAACTGCCTTACACTTTACGGTGTCAGAAATGAACTGCATATGAATTAAACTGGCTCAAAGTAGCTGGAGGAGGGGAGGTCTAGCACGTGGTGCAATATGGCTATGGAGAAGGAAATCCCCGGCTTCCACAGTGAATGGCACGGGGCGACAAGTTAAGAATATCACAGTGGCAAGCTGACATATGCTCTGCATGAAGATTAGATAGCTCAAAGGTTCTTCCCCGTTGAAGTAACACAGAAAAAAATGCAATAAACGGAAAGATCTAGCATACTGATTTAAAAAATATGTAAATATTATGTCTTTTTATGTGCTAATAAGTGAAAAGCAAGAATTTAGGTTTTTATAAAAAAAATGCTTAAAATAAGTATTTACATGAAAAATATTTATTTACCTAAAAATCCGAGCCCTAGTAATAACATTGTTGTTTTTTTTAGCGTATGGCTTTTAGTGCCGGGAGTGTCCGAGGACATGTTCGGCTCGCCAGTTTTGTAGCTGCTTCGAGACGGACACCCAATGGGTGAGCTACAAGTACCGTTGGGGAGGAATGTTGGATGGGAGGGTCGAGGAGTTGGAGGGTAGCGGCTGTGGCCTATAGTTAGGGACCAACCCCGGCATTTGCCTGGAAGGAAGATGGGAAACCACAGAAGACCATCTTCAAGGTTGCCGGCGGGGGGATTCGAACCTCCTCGCCTCCCGGATGTGAGCGACTGCCAACAGTCATGCCGCAACGACCTCGGCTAACTCACCCGGTATAACATTGATAATACGTAACAATAGTGTCAATGCGATCCGGCATGCATGGAAGCTCTCAAGCGATCAATACTCACCGACGATACTGCGGATCATGCTTGCTCTTCTATTTGCATTGCTGACCATATCTGAGAAGGACTTTCCTCCTTCTGTCCAGCCTCCAATAGCAATTTGTGTCCTTATATTTGGGTATTTATTCTTTATAGCGACAAATTGATTGAACTTGGCAGGACTCTGTAACAAGAAATACTAATTGGAAATGTCTTCAGTAATTTAATTCTCATGAGCATAATATTCCAAAAGATATGAGCGTTTTCATACTAACCGGAAATTCAAGAGGAATAAATAAACTCTCGATTATCCGGACTAATGATCAGGGTGAATGGCACGGATAATCGGAAAACACGTTTAATCGAAAAGCATGTCTTTAAGGGATCAGGTACAACTTATAACCTTCAATTTTTTTTTTCACAATATTTTTTATTTAATGCTCCTATCCTTTAGGAACATTTTGGTGCAAGATATATGTCATTATGCGCCAAGGTTTTTGAGTTATAATTTGAAAGGCAAAGCCCTGCACCCAATGTTCGTCCTGGTTAATGGTGTGTAAGATTTATGCACAAATTGTTTATCGCTCATTTTCTCAGAGTTGTGTTTTTGACACCCGTTTCAATGATAACTCAAAAACTAATTGACATACACGAATGAAATGTTTTGTGTGTATTTGTGCTTACTTTATCTACAAAATGATGTATTGGTTCCTCCTCAGTTTAGGGCTGCGACAACGCGGCCATGTAGCAAAATTATGTAAATTCATGTCTTTCCCTCCGATAGTTTCCTTTTAAAATAATAAAATGTAGCAAACATATTGTAAAATTTTTACATTTTCTTTTCAATACAAAAGTAAAAATACATTTTGTTGAGATATGTTGCTGAAAGTACGTGCATTTCTAGAGGAATATCTTTGCAATTAAATAAAATTAACTGAACCTAATAGTGTTGAAAATTACAGGAGTTATCACTAAAACGTTGCAGCCTTGTATGATGATTAACCACCATTTTGAATTTTGAAAAATGCCCAAATTATTTTTTGACTTAAATGTAATACTGTTTTTCATATGAAATAATGCCAGTGTTTCATGTGCACAAAATTTAATTGCTGTAACTGTTGTGGTTTTGAAGGGGGGGAAAGGATAATTGTTAAAATTTTACCATGGTAACGTGTAGGCTACTTGACCCCTTAATGCAAGAAAAAAGCCTTTTATTATTTTTTAAAGAATGCAGTTCCGTATAAAGTAGGCTATAACACATTTATAAAGATAACTCACTCACATTAGTGTGCCGTCTGTAATGGATCTCTGTTTCCTTACCACGAGACGTAACCGTTGGCTAATTTGCTTGCAGAGACTCCATCTAATATTTCTAAATGATATTAAAATTTTGTTCGATTGTTAGCACTACTCGTTTATGTCATACACCAGACACGGTGGGCGAGTGGTTAACGTGTCGGACTACCAACCCGAAGCTTGCAGGTTAGCCCCTGGCCGTGGTAAGTGATTTTTGAAAGGTGACAAAAATCACGACATGGATGTCATACGTTGTTGGCATGTTAAAGAACCCATTTGAATTCAGTAGGCCGAGTTCAATGGCAAAATTAATCTCGGGATTTTTCGCCAACACAAAGTTCCTCCATTCTCTACTAGAAAGCGCTGTAGTGTCAAGGAGCTTAGATATCTAACCTCCTTGACTTTCATAGCGTTCAAAGGAACGACGAAATTTGACATGCAAGCTGCCCTCTGGGTGTCAATTTAACAAAGCTTGCACCTGGCACCCGAGGCCATACGATATTGTTATTATTATACCAGACATTGTTCACACCACAACATACCGTATCTTACTGTATTTGTTAACAGCGGATCCCTGAATGGAATGCAGACAGCACTTGACTTCCAGCAACCTTGAAATAAGCCTACCCCCACCTTCTTAGGGAACTTACACTTCACTATTACAAAACAAAAAGTCGACGACCTGTCACAAAGTACTGCATTAAGAAAAAACATTCCCCCACCGGGACTACACTGCAAAAATATGTACGAAAAATACTGTTCAATTACAGTATCAATTATAGAGACATTTTTGTATTGGTTGGATACTGTATTCACAATTAGTTTTAATTAGGTGGTTAGGTGTTACATTCATTATTTCTTTGGCTGATTCTTTCTAAAAATAATTGGATGTGCCAAATTTTGGTAATTCTTTTGTATTTAAATTTTAATTAGTCAAATAGTTTAATAATGAATACCCCGTCATACCCGTTACGTGTGTTTAAATTGTAATGGTCTTTTCATAATGGCGCGTTATCTGCCACAACCCTAAATTAGAATATTATGCCGGACACATAAAGTGAAATGGGTAGTGAAGGCCCTAATCTAGGATTACATAAACAACAAGAACACTAGTCTATAATCAGCAGCACCCAATATGAATTTGCAAATATTTATTTATTTATTTATTTATTTATTTATTGTATGGCTTTTAGTGTCGGGAGTGTCCGAGGACATGTTCGGCTCGCCAGAGGCTGTAGCTGCTTCAAGCGGACACCCATGGGGTGAGCTACAAGTTCCGTTCAATTACAAGTAGTTCCAACTTTCACTACGAGATGTCACTGTCACCTAGTGGTGAACGTTGGAACTTTGATAGAGGGATCCAACGAAACCAAACCTAGAAATTTAGCTTCACACAAGTTTAGTTAGTGGAAGGATCTTTTACATGCCATAAATCTATGACATGGGACCGCTGGTTTAACTTCCCCTCTTAAAAAATCTGACGACTTCTGCCGGGTTTGAACCCGCGATCTTGGGCACAGCTGTTCAGCATGCCACCAACTACGCCACCGAAGCCGCTAATTTTCGAATAAATTATGCTTATCATCTTGGCTTACAGGATGGAGCCCCGACGTGTATCGGTGATTATTTCTCAGCGTTTCGGCTGTCATTGCAGCAGCCTTAATTATGGGTACGAGTTTTCTTTCTCATGTTTAACTTACATGACCCGGACGCGAGATTGCAATTTCTAGCTCACTTTTAGCATTGGAGAGCTATACGGCTTCCTGATTGGCTATGCTGATGGAACATGACTGCAGCAAAGGATGTGATTAGTCAGCGTAGATATAGCGAGGAATCTATCAAGGGAATCATTCCATTAAGTTAAGGTTTATATGCTAGTCAAATGTATGGATTCATAACGAAAAGAAACCTCATACTTCAATAAATGCAATAGCAAACACTTAGGAAGTGATGACTAGGGACATCCATGCTAATGCCAAATTGCGTATTCTTTTGTTGAATTGTTCAATTCTCAATTTTATTAAAATCTGGTCTATTTGTAAGATATTCATGTATACAATGATACATTTTTCATAGAACTGTGTTGTTAGAATAATAAACTCTATACAGCCATAGGGCCATAAAGTGTCCCTTATATGTAGAATCACCCAAATGGTAGGCTACAAGGGGGTGTTAATGGAAGAAAAACATTCTGGTGATGATTCTTCTTGATTTAAAAAGATATGGAAACACTTTTGGCTTAGGAACAATGATCATGCAACTATTTCAAGGCGCATTACAATGTATACAGGTACCAAGAAATTACTAAGTTAAAACAGCGGGAGTTCCACATTTTTTTTTTTTTTTTTCAAATCTTGAATTACATCGCTGATAGGTTCCACACTATAACTACGGGGCTAATCACATACTTTGCTGCAGACGTGTTTCGTCAGAATAGCCAATCAGGAAGCTGTGTCCTTCTCCAATGCTGAAAGTGAACTAGAAATTGCAATCTCGCGACCCGGACAGTACAGGAATTTAGTTCATGTTTTCAAAAGCTTACTCACATCTCCTGGAAGTATTTTCACCCCCCAACTGTTCGTGTCGATTCCGATGAAGGTGTAGACAACATGAGTACACAAGTTTCCTGGGATGTTATCAATCTTGTACCCAAAGCCATTAGGTCTGTATTCTGCTCCGGGATTGTAGTAGCACACCACTCGCCCTCTTTGTCCTGAGGCGCTTTCTGAAAAATACATAAACTCATGAGAAAAGAAACTCTATTCAAATTGCTAAATTATACTTAAATTAAAATACCGTATAGTATTCATAATTAATGACGCGTTTAAAGTTTGGTGTTTTGACGATGATGATGATAATTGCTGTTTTAAGGGGCCTAACATCTAGATTATCGGCCCCTATTTGTTCGGGTGATGGTGAGAGATGAGAATGTAGCCTAATGTAAACTAAAACCACACTTACAACTAAAACTAAATACACACTTACATACTAGAAGAAGAAATGGAAAACAAAAGGAGAACAAGGCAAAAAATGGACAGGAGGAAAAAAATGCCCTCAACCGTCGAAGAATGAGGATTGAGGGACTTGGGAGGAAGGAGAGCCATGAAAGGCAGATAGGAAAGAGAAAGAGGAGAGGGTCCGCCCCAGAGGCAATGGAAAAGGGGGGGGGGGGACCGGACCCAGCTCAGGAATCCCTCTGGGTCACCAACTACTGAACTCACCAGCCGTGAGCCCTTGAGAGTGTAGCACTATCCAGGGTGCACCAGGAGTGGTGGGGCTACACGCACCCTGCCTCCTTAAGGGCCTTGAGCAGAAGGCAGGAGATATTAAGAGAACAGAAAAGGCCTGACCCCTGAAGAATGCAGGATCAGGAAAGATGAGACAAGGGCCCATTAAGGCGGGAAAGTGAAAGACTCCCTAGGCCTCGGATACCCTTATACCGTCGGGGTCGGAAAGGAAAAAGAGTTGACCAAGGGAGGTCGATAGGAAAGATAACAGAGAGGAGCCCGGCACAAATAAGTGGAAGCAATGCCAAACTCAGCTGGGGTCCCGTGGTCGCCTACCCACGTCCTACTAGATGTGAGCCCCTGGGGGAGTTTGGTGTTTTATAAGATAGAATTAGTTTTCTTTGGTTCGCAATGCTATTTACAAGAGGCCATGACTAGAAATGCGTAGACTAACTGCATATTGCAAGAATGTATCAGTCGTCAGTTGTTGATACACAATCACAAATGGAACTTACAAAGTTGGAGGTTAGGGTCTTTCTAAAACACTACTGGAAAAAAAAGTTGCAAAGCTGCTCCCGCGACTCGAAGAATGGTTGGTTGGTTGGTTGATTCCTCAGTTTTGGATCGGTGACAACGCGGTCATGTAGCCCCGTGTACTTTGGGTGTGTGTAGAATTTGTCTGATAACCGGTGTTAATTGTGATGGCTGTATTAGTGTGTGTATCTGTTTTAATTCAAGTAAGGACTGCAGATATTGAAATTTTTCAAGTAGTTCCTACTTTTGCCGCCAAACGCCACCGTCAACGACCAACTAGTTCAGAACTTAGTTCCCAGATGCCACCGCAGTCGGCTCTTGACGACGAACGTAGGAACCTAAGAACGTTAGTCAAACGTTTAACCTATATATAATTTAGCATCACACAGGTGTAATTAGTGGAAGGTTCTTTAACATGTCATAGATCTATGACATGGGACCGCCAGCTTTACTTCCCCTCCGAAGGAAGGCATACTGAGGGATTTTTAACGTTCTTAAAAAATCCGACGACCTCGGTCGGGGTTGAACCCGCGATCTTGGGCATAGAAGCTCAGCATGCTAACAGCTACGCCACCGAAGCCGCTGCCAATGCTATTTACAAGAGGCCATGACTAAAATTGCGTAGACCAACTGCATATTTCAAGAATGTATCAACCGTCAGTTGTTGATACACATTCACAAACTTATTGGAACTTACAATGTTGGAGGTTAGGGTCCTTCTAAAGCACTACTGGAAACGAAATTACAGAGCTGCTCCCGCGACTCGAAGAATATGTGAACTGGAATGAGAAGGTGTCGTTAGTGAGCGTGTGGCACAACGATGGTTCCAACGTTTTGTTACCGTTTCGTTACCAACCTTGCACGTAAATATGCATATATATGAATCTCCACAGTTGGGGGTCAAATGTAACTGTTTTGCTCCAGGTTGGTCTGAGGAAATTACACGGCAACTCTCCCTCTAGACTGATGAATGACATTTGAATTGATAATTTTGAAATAATAATTGATTGTAAGATATTGATTGAGGTATTAAAGATGGATAAATTAATTACTCGGTGGGCGCCATGGTCATGTAACATATGACCAAACATATAGTCACTTACACAATTTGTAGAGCAGCTGAGTTCTCTTCCTCTCAAGGACGTGGTAAGACTCCGTCTTTAACCGAGATAGTATTTGTTTTGGGAATAAGGGATGACTTAAAGCTATTTCTAACTACTAAGGAAGAAAAGACCTGCATCAAATAATATAGAAGATTTAATAAAGTTAAAAACAAGAAAATGACGATAAAAATAAATGATAAATGATAAAAATTAAATGACTCTACTGAATTTACTAAGGCTCGGCGAAAATAGCAACTGGAGGTGGTCTATAAGTTAAAGTTAAAAAAACAAAAGCTGGAATTTACGTGCCGATGAATTTACTGCAAATAGAGACTTTGCGTAATTCGCGTCATTTGGCTTACCGATGTAGATCGTCTCTCGTCCTCGTGGTTCATGGCAGTGATGTGATGTTGGGCTGGTTCGTTGTCGTCCCTCCTCTGCTCATCATGATGCGCTGAATTATGTTTATTGCATTTATCAGTGATTTGATATCTGCTCTGATGTATGGTTAGTGACGGGATATAATCCCTAAAATCACTATTATGGTGATAGCCCAGACACGACTATCCCCATTGGTGCATATAGGCATGAATTCGCCTACCACACTCGACCGATATACTGTCTTACTTCCGAGCTCATAGAGAACTCTGTCGGTTGTGTCCACTAGTCAGAGAAGCTGGTCTTGTAATGTCCAGCCGCCTGCCTTCCCCCTTGTTCTCGGTATTTCAAACTGCCCCACACCTTCCACCAGCGAGTTCACCCTCTCTCGTGTCTTCGTTACACCCAATCTCCAGACAAAAGCACTCACGTCAGTGCCTTGTATCCATGTCCCAACGAGCAGCGATAGACCTGGGACAAAAGGCCTGCCTCCCCGGCGAGTTTCCAGGAACGTGCACTGCCCTCATCGAAGCTATGGTTGGGACAACTCATGCTGTGAATTGTCGTCTCAGTAATCCTCTTAGAGCCAGCCTTTCAACTCTAAAATCTTGAAAACTACCACACTTCCCATCGCTATATTCCTCCAGCCAAATGAAATGAATTCTTATGCATTGAAATGACGGCTAAATGTCTTGAAAAAAAAAACCAATAATCAAAATGATAATAATATAAGTAATAATAATAATAATAAGTGAATCAAAGTATGTCACCTGACATGTGATCCAATATATGAAAGCACTACTACTACTAATAATAATTCAACGAGACTCATTGATAATAATAATACGCTAGTTCAACATATTACATTCGCCCTGGGAGATCGCGTGACATATAGAATCCCTATATTCCCGCGATATCCCAAGAACACGCATAAAAGAAACAGAAAACCCTAAAATATATACATATAAAACAATACTAACATTCCATTATACCCTTAGATCTGTACAATTTCATCATCTTCGACGCCTCACGTCATTGTCTTTCTCTGTCTACCAGCGTGGGTTGCTCGTAAATTGTTCTTAGTTACATCATTTCATTACGATATATTCGCTTTTCATTGTCTTTATTTCCTATGTGTTAGGAGAGAGATACATTTATGTGTCACACTATGTATGCATTCATTATTTCACTTCACCTAGCTTCATTTAGTGACCTTATTGTTCCGTCACGTAACTTCCATGCCACTGCATGACATTTATCACACTCGGTCGCTATCGGTGTCGACCTGGTTGGCCGAACTCAAAACACACGCCATGTTGGTGTATGATACTCCACCCATTCATGACACACTTCATACGCTCACAGATCACACGTCGGAGAAGGTGCCTCCTGACTGAGTTACTCAAAATCTCTGTAAGTTTTACATTTTTGATCCTACAAAATAATACACAAATATAGAAATATCCTTAAAGTCAAGATATGTCTGTACAATTGTCGTCACAATTAAGTTCCTTTAGAGCCTGATCACATAACAGACCTAAGCGAGCTCCACTTCCCGCTATGCTTATCTTATCTGACCATCTGTAGACAGCACCACTCACCCTTCTCTCTCTGTCTCGTTCCTTTAAATACCTTAAATGGCAATCTTCTAGACCAGTCGACCTTCGTGACAATGACCTGCCTAGTATTCCTTTAAATACATAACACACAACGTCACGCTATGTCACTCACCAGTCGGTCTGTTGACTTCCTCACCACGTAAATGGGTACGCAACTGACCACGTGCTAAGGTGCGTATACTCTCCATGTATGATAATCGTTAAGAACAGTCTTAACTCCAAAAGACATGGTTTTGACCTCTCATTGCCTGCCTTACTTTACGAAATATATTTTCGCAAGCTTTGTATATTGTATGTTCCATAAAGTTTCTCTCCTAGCTCATTCTCCAGAACATACGCTGTGTTACCAATCCTCCTGGACACTATATATGGTCCAGAAAACAATAAAAAGAACTTCCTCGTGACTTTATCGGAGGCATTCGACTGTTTTGGGACTCTCAATAATACTTGATCTCCCTGATTGAAAAGGTCGAATTTGGTCTGTTTTTGTTGGCGAATTCTCTTAGCTGCTGATTTCCTTAAATTTTGTTTCGCCAACTGGACAAAATAGTCCATCCCCGGTTGTTTTCCCGCAGATAAACCCAGTACTCTCGCTAGCTCATTTTGGGGTCTCCTTCCAAAATGAATTTCATGGGGCGTCAACTTCGTGCTATCATGCTGGACAGAGTTTAGCCAGGTCTCAACTTTGGGAAGTTGTGCGACCCATGCCGTATGCTTATCGTACACGAGAGCTCGGAATAGACGGCCCACCTCTCGCATCGGTCGTTCCGAAGGATTACCTTGTGGAAATCTTACCGATGAGTGAACGTGTGAAATGCCGGCTTTCTGCATATTGGTTTTCCATTTCTTTGCAGTGAACTGCGGCCCACTATCAGATAAAATTCTGAGTGGAGTGCCAAACTCAGGAATGTACTTTTCAATAATCAGTCGGCTACATGCGAGTCCCGTGGTTTTCCTTAGCGCATAAAGTTTGATGTATTTACTGAATGCATCAATCACAACAAAGATGTATTCGTAGCCGTACTGACCCTTAACTACAGGTCCAAATAGGTCCACACACAGTAGTTCCCCGGGACTACTGGTGAGGATCGCCTGCATTTCCCCTTTTAAATACTTAACAGGATATTTACTCTTCTGACAGAGGTCACACCTAGCGAGTGTTTTTCTAACATCCCTTCCCATTTTTTCCCATATAAAATCACGTGAAAGTTCATAGAACACTTTGGCCGCACCAAAATGTCCTAGCTCCTTGTGTATGAACCATATAAGTTCTTCCCTTAGGGTGGCCGGCACGCATATTGCCCAGCGGTCATTCTTACACTTTCGTGCAAGAAGCCCGTCCTGCATTCTATATGCAAACCGCCCGACCTTCACAACCTGTGACTCACCCGCCTCCAACCTGGCCAGTGCCTCACCCAAGGTTGCGTCATCCCGCTGCTCAACCAACATTTTTCTCAAGGTTTCCAGCGATCTCCTGTTGCTCGGATCCACACACGCGCAGAGCAAAATTCCCTCTTCTGCTTTTACAAGTGAATTGTCCTTATTTAAATTCGAATCCCTAGATAGCATATCCGCTAAGACATTTTCTTTACCCTTGATGTGCTTTACCTCAAAATTGTATTCTTGGAGAGCAAGAATCAATCTGCTTACACGGTTTGAGCTTAGCTTACATGTTTGCATAAAAAGTAGAGCGTGGTGGTCTGTGTAGATTTGAAATTTACTCCCTAGCACATACATTCGAAATTTACTTAGGCTGAAAACTATTCCGAGCAGTTCCAATTCTGTTATCGTATACTTCTTCTCGGCGGCTGAAAGTCCACGCGAGGCTAGAGATACAATACCTAAATTTCCCTCCGTGTCCCTCTGACACAATACACCCGCAACCCCAATATGTGACGCATCCGTCATCAATACATACTCTTGGTCTCTAAGCGGATACTTCAATACTACTGCTTGCTCGAATCCACGTTTCAGAGCACGGAACGCTTTGTCATGACTTTCATCCCACCTCCATCTGCTTCCTGATTTAAGGAGCTCCCTAAATGGTTCAACCAGTCCTGAATACCTTAACACGAAACGACGAAAAAAATTACAGACACCCAGATAACTTTTAAGCTCCTTAACGTTTTTTGGTACACTTGCATCGAGAATTTTGTCCACTCTGCTTGCTTCCGGCGTAACTCCTAATCGGGACACCCTATGACCCAGGAACGTGACTTCTGTTCTGCAGAAATATGACTTCGATAATTTTAAAGTAAAGCGTGCTCTGTCTAACTTCTGGAAAACTATGTTTAAGTGATCTAAGTGTTCTGAAAATGTTTTAGAACTGATCACTAGATCGTCTACGTAGATAGTGACGTAATCACCTGTGTCATCCACTAGCGCTATGTTTAGTGTACGGATAAGTGTGGCTGAGCTACTTTTGAGACCATATGGAACTCTCTGAAATTGGAAAAGGTTGTACTGGTGGCTAAATGCCGTAAATGGACGGTCTTCTTCCCTTAGAGGAACCTGCCAGAAGCTAGAACTTAAGTCCACGCACGTAAAATACTTTTTCCCTTTAAAACTCTGCATGAGCTCTTCAATGGACATGGATTTTAATTGGTCAAAAGAGATGTGTGCATTTACCAGGCGTGCGTCCAGACAAATTCTGACTTTTCCATCGGATTTCGGGACAGTAATTAAAGAATTTACGTAGGGACTACTGGAATACTCTATTATGCCATCTTCGAGCATTTGTTTAATCTGTGCTTCAACTGCCTGTTGGTATTTAAATGGTATGGGATACCTGTGGCCAGTAAAGACTGAGTAATCATGGACGTTTAAAGAGTGCACATAGCAATTGGCCTTGCCAATCCTGTTTTCAAAAACTCTCTGATTCTTCAACAAAACTTCGTAAAGGAGATTACACTCATCTTCTTCTATATTCCCCTGATCCGCAGCCTGACGTAACGAATCCTCAAGATCTCTGTTGGTCAGCACACTGCCCACAAAATTTAAAGACTCAGGCTCTATGTTCTCAGACACTTCGTTTATCGTACATAAACAACTAGAAAAATAACTCCCCTTATTCTGATTTACGAATTCCATGATTACTTCCTCTTCACCCCACTTGAGTCTAATGCACCCTTCGTCATAACATATTTTACCCTGAACTTTGGTTAACCAGTCACACCCAAGTATCATTGCATAAATTAAATTTGGAATAACTAGGCACACCTGGTTCTCTATATGACCGTTAATATTGATTTCTACTATAACCTGCTTGCTAATTAACTGCGACTTCTTTCCAACTGCAGTTATAACGTACGTAGTCTTAATTGGCATTTCTTCAAGCTCCACCCCTGCTTCTCTTATTTGATTATAAAATTTCTGGCTAACGCAAGACGCTCCACACCCAGTATCGATTAAAACTGCGTGTCGCGCCCGCAACACGCATAATTCTACGACAGGGCTCACATCTAATGTTTTAGCTACAGTTTCCTCCTCAATAAATTCTCTTAACAAATCATCTCTGACATTCAGGTCATAGGGTTCCTGTACTAGGGTTATAACAGGGATCAGCGCAGACTGTGATTTTGACCTCACATCGCAGCCTGGCGCTCGTTTAAATTACGGCTTCTGTCGTTCTCCCCCCCCCCCATTGTTCACGCCACTGGTCTGGTTATTGTCATTTGGTTCCCTCTCCTCTCTCTGGTTACCGCTATTGCCTCCAGGGTTTCCCCTTCCAAAACCTCGGTTGTTCTGGTTGTAGTTGGAGTTCTGGTAGCCACCGGTCCTTTGACCCCCTTGTGGACCATTACCTTGACCCTGATTACTCCTTTGATTGTAATTGGGACCCTGAGTGTTATTGTTTCTACTGTACTGTGGATTCATCATGTTCCCACGGTTTTGGAAACTAGGATTTCCACCACCCCTATTCTGGAAATTCTGGCCGCCGCCACTGCCTCTGCCTTGTGAGCCTTGGCTCCTGACGTCCTGGTTTCTGGCATAATTTGCATTTTGCTCTTCGCCATTCCCCCTACCCAAAGTATCAAACGTCCCTAATAATTTCTCGAGTTCCTGTATACTTCCGACTTTTTGAATACAGGCCGCCTCCTTTACCCTATAAGGAAAGTGTCGCAACAACAACCTGACCACGTCTCCTTCCCTCGATAACCCGTCCAAATGCTTACATACCAACACCTGGCTCAGAAAGTATTCGGTCATATTTTGGCTCCCCCTCGCATTGTATCTCCCGCACGCCACTGCCTCTCTGTGTTGTGACTGAATAGCTTCATTCCAAAACTTTTCGTGAAATTTAGCTTTGAAGTCGTCTAAGCTTTCTAGAGTGTTTTTGTAAACCGCATACCAGCTTTTTGTTTCTCCTACAAAAGCTTGCTCTAAAATTTCTAACACCTGTCCCCATTCGATACTGCCCTCATCCAATCTTTCTTTAAATTTGTTCTCCACAGCTCCCAGAAATTCCATCGGGCAACCTTGCCGATTACTGAACTTGGCCAGCTCTATTTCCTTGTAATTACAGCTGCCGGAAAAACCTGTTCTCTCCCTCCCCGTCTCTTGTCTCATTTTGACCCTTATTCTGGCTTCCGCCTCAGCTACCTTCTCAGCTATGTTCCTGTCTGTTTTTCTTTCTATATCCTCAAATCTCTCTTTCATATTTCCATCTCTCTCTTTTCCCATCTCCGTCAGCACACCCTGCTTCTCCCTAATCTCTTGAATGCTCTCATGATTCTTCTGATTGCAATCCTCTACCCTCTTACTTAAATCTTTCTGAACTTTACTAATTTCTCCCTCCAGCTGTTCCTTCACCTGTCTTGTCTCCACCTGCACTAATTCCTTGAGAATTTCCATCTGAGTACCACTCCTCTCCTGACTTTCCTCTTTTTCCTTTCCCAATTTCTGATCTACAATTTCTATAATTTTCCTAGCCTCTTCTTCCACCACCCCTTTAATTTCTCCCCTAATTTGTTGTTCTACCCCCTTAATGCTTTCCTGCAGTGTTCCATACTTCCTGTTCAACTCCTCATTCACTTTGACCACGCTGTCCAACCTATCCTTCATCTCCCTCCTATTTCTATCCAATTTTTCCGTCATCTCCTGATTGTTTGCATCTATCTTGTTATTTGTGGCTTCAATTTTGCTATTTGTGGCCTCCATTTTGCCGCTTAAGTCCTGCATGAGTTTCAACATTAGGGTTTGAAAACCTTCCTGACTTTCTCCCTTCTTGTCAGTATCAAGGTCTACCTCCGCTAACCCTGTACTATTCTCACTCCCCCCTGCCAACTGATCATGCTCATCTACGCTCTCCTCCTCCATACAACCGCCAAACTGTTGCCCGCTTCTCAACAGCATATCGCTGTCATCATCCATGCTGATATAGTATCACTCACTGTAAAAACCCCCAAAAAAAACCACTTGCACAGAAATATCACTTCATCCCTCCACAAATACCATCCGGTTTTCGGCCTTACGTTGTGGTGCCAAATGTTACCGTTTCGTTACCAACCTTGCACGTAAATATGCATATATATGAATCTCCACAGTTGGGGGTCAAATGTAACTGTTTTGCTCCAGGTTGGTCTGAGGAAATCACACTGCAACTCTCCCTCTAGACTGATGAATGACATTTGAATTGATAATTTTGAAATAATAATTGATTGTAAGATATTGATTGAGGTATTAAAGATGGATAAATTAATTACTCGGTGGGCGCCATGGTCATGTAACATATGACCAAACATATAGTCACTTACACAATTTGTAGAGCAGCTGAGTTCTCTTCCTCTCAAGGACGTGGTAAGACTCCGTCTTTAACCGAGATAGTATTTGTTTTGGGAATAAGGGATGACTTAAAGCTATTTCTAACTACTAAGGAAGAAAAGACCTGCATCAAATAATATAGAAGATTTAATAAAGTTAAAAACAAGAAAATGACGATAAAAATAAATGATAAATGATAAAAATTAAATGACTCTACTGAATTTACTAAGGCTCGGCGAAAATAGCAACTGGAGGTGGTCTATAAGTTAAAGTTAAAAAAACAAAAGCTGGAATTTACGTGCCGATGAATTTACTGCAAATAGAGACTTTGCGTAATTCGCGTCATTTGGCTTACCGATGTAGATCGTCTCTCGTCCTCGTGGTTCATGGCAGTGATGTGATGTTGGGCTGGTTCGTTGTCGTCCCTCCTCTGCTCATCATGATGCGCTGAATTATGTTTATTGCATTTATCAGTGATTTGATATCTGCTCTGATGTATGGTTAGTGACGGGATATAATCCCTAAAATCACTATTATGGTGATAGCCCAGACACGACTATCCCCATTGGTGCATATAGGCATGAATTCGCCTACCACACTCGACCGATATACTGTCTTACTTCCGAGCTCATAGAGAACCCTGTCGGTTGTGTCCACTAGTCAGAGAAGCTGGTCTTGTAATGTCCAGCCGCCTGCCTTCCCCCTTGTTCTCGGTATTTCAAACTGCCCCACACCTTCCACCAGCGAGTTCACCCTCTCTCGTGTCTTCGTTACACCCAATCTCCAGACAAAAGCACTCACGTCAGTGCCTTGTATCCATGTCCCAACGAGCAGCGATAGACCTGGGACAAAAGGCCTGCCTCCCCGGCGAGTTTCCAGGAACGTGCACTGCCCTCATCGAAGCTATGGTTGGGACAACTCATGCTGTGAATTGTCGTCTCAGTAATCCTCTTGGAGCCAGCCTTTCAACTCTAAAATCTTGAAAACTACCACACTTCCCATCGCTATATTCCTCCAGCCAAATGAAATGAATTCTTATGCATTGAAATGACGGCTAAATGTCTTGAAAAAAAAAACCAATAATCAAAATGATAATAATATAAGTAATAATAATAATAATAAGTGAATCAAAGTATGTCACCTGACATGTGATCCAATATATGAAAGCACTACTACTACTACTAATAATTCAACGAGACTCATTGATAATAATAATACGCTAGTTCAACATATTACAGTTTCAACACTGGATAAGAAAACACTACAGATGTACCTAAACTATGTGATATTGGGAATACACGCAGCGATTTGAAAGAAAATACACAAAGAAGTACTCCTAGGCTGTCAGAAGAACTTGGTGCATCAAAAGATACCACACATCGCCAGATGTATCGAATCAAAATCAAACAGAAACTGTAGATCTGTACCTCATGAATTGACCCCTGAATAGGCTCAGCCCAGGGTGGATATCTGTCGTCAGTTTATCGGTAACCCCACGAATGTTAGATTTATCCGGAGAATTGTCACATGTGATGAAGAATGGGTCTATTATCTCAACGCTGACGCCTCGAAACAGTGGCTCAATCCCCACCCACCTGCCAAAATCATCGCTGAAAGAGGAACGATTTGGCCCCAATGTGATGTTGTGTGTCTGGGGGAATTTTGAATGAGTGATTCACAGGGAGTTTGTTCCAAATGGGCCGTGTTGTCAATGCGGATCTTTATTCTCAACAACTGGAACGAGTTCATGAACTTTTCAGACGGAGACACCCAGCATTAGTTAACCGAAATAGAGTTCTCTAGTAGCAGGACAATGCGAGACCTCATACTGCACGAACAACCATAGCAAAAAATCAGGAATTGGGAGGAGTCGAACTGCTACCAGAACCAGCCTACAGTCCTGATCTTGTGCCTTCAGATTACTGTCTTATTCGATCCATGGCCCATTTCTTGCGTGGAAGAAATTTCGAAAATATTGGAGCTGTGGAAGTGGATCTCGCCGAATTCTTCGCATCAATACCCAGAGACTGGTATCGTCGCGGGATAAGAAACCTCGCTCAAAGATGGCTCAAGACCATTGAATCTGATGATCTCTAATTTCTTGTCAGAAAACTTTCCAAATAAAATGTTCTTAAAAAAAGGCATTGCTTATGATATGAGACATCTCTTGTATTATACCAAATGAGGTGAAGGTGATTAATACTTCAATGGGTCTAACATCTGGCTCAGGGCCATCCAGTCATTGCGCTCCGGGAGCGCGGCCGCGCTCGGGGTGCACTGGGCAGTCAGACTAGCGCTCCTTCCCCTACCACCAATACACTGTGGCAGCGAGGAGACGGACGATGTTCGGACCACGCTGACTAGATACGTACGTACATGCGTGCGGCCGACGGCTCTTCTGGGATTGTTGACATATTAATAGGGCTGTTTTTCCATAACAAATATACCGCATATACAAATCGAATGGTACTCCGCTGTATGGAATGTGCAGGGAACGAACACAAGTGTTAAGTAAAGAATATTGTGATTTATTCCAAACTGAAATGTGAACATATTAGAGTGGAAAAATCAAAAACAAATTGTTTTCTTTTTAATACATTACATCTCTGTTGCACACTAAACATTTGGCACACCCTTTATAAGCTGTACATAAACATGAAATTTCCCATTCTGCTTTAAAGACTGCTGCTTCACCACTCCTTTTCTTTGTATGCTGTTCAGCCATGACCACTGCGAAACTGATTTACTTACACGCTGTCAACAAAGTGCATTGGACTAGACTAGCGACTGATGGATCGGCTGCACACTTCAGCGCGCTCAGCCAGCAAAGCTCCTCCCACCACTTCTGAAACTATCCTCCAACAAATCGCTCGGAGCACTGCCTTAGTGCGCGGCCGGAGTGCTGTCTGGATGGCCCTGCGTATCTACCTAATGATAAGGATGGTAATTAAATACTACTACAGTCGAACTTGACTCATTCGAAAGTAAAGGGATCGACATAAATAACATTCAATTATTCAAGATTTCAAAATTGCCAAATTCCACAGTGTATGTATGATTGTTTAGTCTTTTGACTGGTTTGATGCAGCTCTCCACGCCTCCCTGTCCTGGGCTAAATCATCTCTACATAGCTACCACACCTCACATTCGAGGCAATCTGTTTAACATATTCTAACCTTGGTCTATCCCTACAGTTCTTGTCCTCGACTCTTCCTTCCGTAACTAAGTTTGATAATCCTGGGTGTCTTAGTATGTGTCCTACCAATCTATCTCAATAGCCCAAGTTTCACTTCCATAGAGCCCAATTTAATTGGGCGGGAAACAACGCATTTTATCCACAAAATGCGTTACTTGATTTCATAAAATCGTGTTATTTTGTAATAATCACGTTCCTTTCAGGTTAGGGTATGTAGGCCTAATTACTTGTTTTCCGCCTAGTATAATTGGGCGCAATTTGTGTTGACCGACTGAAAAGCTTCCTTTAACAGAATTAGGAAGTACTGAAAAATGACCTCTATCACTTCAACTTCCATAGAGCGTTCGCTCCAGACAAAGGCTTTAAATATGACTTTCAAATATTTGCTGTCAACAGAATTATTTTCTGTAAAAATGCCTTTCTTGCCTGAGCCAACCTACTTTTTATATCCTCTTCGCTTCATCCATCACTGGTTAATTTCTACAGTACTATTAATTAAACGTTAGGAAAATAAATAATAATTAAAAAACACTCAAGTCAGAGGTGAGAAGTGGATTCTGAGGAACAGAGACACGAGACTGGAATTAAAAGCCTTTGAACGAAGAGAAATACTAAGTCTCATGAAGAAAGGGTAGCCAAGTCAGAAACGGTGAAAATATTTTGGCCTTAGTAGATGGAGTTGAAAGCCAAATCTCGAGTTAATGTTCCGAAGATTTAAATACGTATGGATTGATATAATGGAGTCTGGTAGTGTATATTAGCCAACAATGCAACTATAACTGCTTAATTAAAGTTCTATTGTTAGGTAATCATGACAACTAGAAACTTCAAAATGTTCACAGTCTATGAATCATAGATATGCAAGAAATATTTCAATAGTTATGGACATTTGAAGAAAGTAAAGATGTTCAGAACAATTTGAAAAGTTTTCTAGTTAGATACGTTTCTCTATGATGTTACTGTAAATAACTGGATGAAAGCTATAATTGTTTATCTAATTACAATGGTAAAGCTTGTAAACTAAACTTATTGTTGATATGCATTCAGTTTAGATTTTATGAATATTTGAATTTGTCAAATTATTATTTCAGGTACTTCATTTGCCGGCCCCGTGGTGATGGGGTAACGCATCTGCCTCTCACCCGGAGGCCCCGGTTTCGATTCCCGGCTCCGTCAGGGATTATAGAAATTGACGTGAGGGCTGGAACGGGGTGCACTCAGCCTAGTGAGGACAATTGAGTAGCTGTCTGACAGTGAGGCAGCGCCCGATCACAAAAATTAAGTTTAACGGCCGAGGGGTCCCGATGCGCTGATCACGCGTCACCCCAATATCTGCAGGCCAAATGGCTGGACGGCGGTCGCTTGGTAGGCCTAGGCCCTTCGCGGGCTGTAGTGCCAGGGGTTATTATTATTATACTTCATTTATTTTTAGTTATATTTACTCTGAATACTTTCATTATGGTTCACAGCTTTTAACCCATAACAGCCTACATATTTCCAAAATATCAACCTGATTGGGAACATAGTTCCTGAGTAAAAGATATATAACTTAGAAAATTTAACGCTTTGAGAAATCTTTTATCAAATCACTATAATTATTGAAATAAGTCGTAAGGTTTTATATAAATAACAAGCTGTACCCGGCATGCGTTGCAATGCCAATCAAAGAAAGTGTTGGCGTTGAAATTCTGTTTCTTGAAGTGCTTTTGGATACACAACATGTTAACTGCCTCTAAGCTATCGTAAAATGGATTTTCTAATTTAGAACCATTCGTGGGAGCGTGCACAACAACTTTCAAAAGTTTCATCGCTGTCACTCATTTGTTGAATCTACTCGTACGCTACCTATTGTGAAATGGATTTACTAAGTCGAAACCCTTCCCTGGCGTGTACACAATAACCCATCAATGATTCATCGCAATCGGATGAATGGTATATGCACGTATAGGGGTTTTTGTTTAAACGATTCGTGCGCTGTCACTCATTTGTTGAATCTACTCGTGCGCTACCTATTGAGAAATGTATTACTAAGTTGAAGCCCTTCCCTGGCGTGTACACAATAACTCATCAAGGTTTCATCGCAATCGAAGAATGTTATATGAACGCAATAGGGGATTTTGTTGAAACGCTTCGCGCGTCGTCACCCATTTGTTGCATCTACTCTTGCGCTACTTATTGTGAAATGGCTTTACTAAGTCCCCTTCCCTGGCGGGTACACAATAACTGATCAATGTTTCATCGCAATCGGATGAATAGTATACGAACGCATACCTGATTTTGTTTAAACGATTCGCGCTCAGTCACTCATTTGTTGAATCTACTCGTGCGCTACCTACTGTAAAATGTATTTACTAAGTTAGAAACCGTCTTGTAAGTGTCCACAACATCTCACCCAAGTTTCATCGCTATCGGACTAATGGGATATGAAGACATAGGGGACTGTATTGAAAAGCTCCGCGTGTCGTCGTTCATTTGTCGAATCTACTCGTGTGCTACCTACTGTGAAATGTATTTACTAAGCCAGAAACCTTCCTTGGAGTGTCCACCATATTCACCGCTAACGGCAGAATGGTATATGACCTTATACGGGACTTTGTTGAAACGCTTCGCGCGTCGTCCCTCATTTGTTGAATCAACTTGTGCGCTGCATATTGTATAGGGGATTTACTAATCCAGAAATTTTCCATGACGTGTACACAACATCTCACCCAAGTTTCATAGCTACGGACGAATGGTACATGTATGCAGACGGGACTTGGTTGAAACGCTTCGCGTGTCGTCGCTCATTTGTTGATTCTACTCTTGCGCTACATATTGTAATATGGATGTACTAAGCCAGAAACCTTCCCTGGAGTGTACACAACATCTCACCCAAGTTTCATCGATATCGGATGAATGGTATATGAAATTATATGGGACTTTGTTGAAACGCTTCGCGCGTCGTCGCTCATTTGTTGTTTCTACTCGTGCTCTACCTATTTTTAAAGGGATTTACTAAGCTAGAAACCTTCCCTGGAGTGCACAAAAAATCTCAG
This sequence comes from Meconema thalassinum, assembly GCA_946902985.2. Lineage (NCBI taxonomy): Eukaryota > Metazoa > Arthropoda > Insecta > Orthoptera > Tettigoniidae > Meconema > Meconema thalassinum. Next base: position 561,134,331 of record OX336391.1, read on the forward strand.
CCTAGTTTCATCGCTATCGGACGAATGGTATATGAACGCAAACGTGACTTTGTTGAAATGCTTCGCGCGTCGTAGCTCATTTGTTGAATCTACTCGCGCGCTGCCTATTGTAAAGTGGATGTACTAAGCCAGAAAATTTCCCTGCAGTGTACACAACATTTTACGCAAGTTTCATAGCTATCGGACGAATGGTATATGAATGCATACGGGACTTCGTTGAAACGCTTTGCGTGTCATCGCTCATTTGTTGAATCTACTCGTGCGCTATCTACTGTGAAATGTATTCACTAATTTTGAAACCTTCACGTAAGTGTACACAACATCTCACCCAAGTTTCATCGCTATCGGACGAATTGTATATGAACACATACGGGACTTTGTTGAAATGCTTCGCGCATCGTCACTCATTTGTTGAATCTACGCGTTCGCTACCTATTGTAAAATGGATTTACTAAGTCAGGAACCTTCCTTGGAGTGTACTCAACATCTCACCCAAGTTCCATCGCAATCGGACGAATGGTATATGAACGCATAGGAGACATACCCACAGACATACCCACAGACAAACTATCACGTTACATTGATTTATATATATATAGACAAGCTGCACCCGGCATGCGTTGCAATGCCAATCAAAGAAAGTGTTGGCGTTGAAATTCTGTTTCTTGAAGTGCTTTTGGATACACAACATGTTAACTGCCTCTAAGCTATCGTAAAATGGATTTTCTAATTTAGAACCATTCGTGGAAGCGTGCACAACAACTTTCAAAAGTTTCATCGCTGTCACTCATTTGTTGAATCTACTCGTACGCTACCTGTTGCGAAATGGATTTACTAAGTCGAAACCCTTCCCTGGCGTGTGCACAATAACTCATCAAGGTTTCATTGCAATCGAAGAATGTTATATGAACGCAATAGGGGATTTTGTTGAAACGCTTCGCGCGTCGTCACCCAGTTGTTGCATCTACTCTTGCGCTGCTTATTGTGAAATGGATTTACTAAGTCCCCTTCTCTGGCGGGTACACAATAACTGATCAATGTTTCATCGCAATCGGATGAATAGTATATGAACGCATACCTGATTTTGTTTAAACGATTCGCGCTCCGTTACTCATTTGTTGAATCTACTCGTGCGCTACCTACTGTAAAATGTATTTACTAAGTTAGAAACCGTCACGTAAATGTCCACAACATTTCACCCAAGTTTCATCGCTATCGGACAAATGGGATATGAAGACATAGGGGACTGTATTGAAACGCTCCGCATGTCGTCGTTCATTTGTCGAATCTACTCGTGTGCTACCTACTGTGAAATGTATTTACTAAGCCAGAAACCTTCTTGGAGTGTCCACCATATTTCACCCAAGTTTCACCGCTAACGGCAGAATGGTACATGAATGCATACGGGACTTGGTTGAAACGCTTCGCGTGTCGTCGCTCATTTGTTGATTCTACTCTTGCGCTACATATTGTAATATGGATGTACTCAGCAAAAAACCTTCCCTGGAGTGTACACAACATCTCACCCAAGTTTCATCGCAATCGGATGAATGGTATGTGAACGTATACGGGACGTTGTCGAAACGCTGCGCGCGTAGTCACTCATTTGTTGAATATAAACGTGCGCTTCGTATTGTAAAATGGATTTACTTAGCCAGAAACCTTTCCTGGAGTGTACACAACAATTCACCAAACATTTATCACTATCAGACGACTGGTATATGACTTTATACGGGACTTTGTTGAAACGCTTCACGTGTCATCGCTCATTTGTTGAATCTACTGGTGCGATACCTATTGTAAAAAGTATATACTAAGCCAGAAACCTTCCCTGGAGTGTACACAACATCTCACCCAAGTTTCATCGCTATCGGATGAATGGTATATGAAATTATATGGGACTTTGTTGAAACGCTTCGCGCGCCGTTGCTCATTTGTTGATTCTACTCGCGCTCTACCTATTTCTAAAGGGATTTACTAAGCTAGAAACCTTCCCTGGAGTGCACACAAAATCTCAGCCTAGTTTCATCGCTATCGGACGAATGGTATATGAACGCAAACGTGACTTTGTTGAAATGCTTCGCGCGTCGTAGCTCATTTGTTGAATCTACTCGTGCGCTGCCTATTGTAAAGTGGATGTACTAAGCCAGAAAATTTCCCTGCAGTGTAGGCCTACACAACATTTTACGCAAGTTTCATAGCTATCGGACGAATGGTATATGAATGCATACGGGACTTTGTTGAAACGCATTGCGTGTCGTCGCTCATTTGTTGAATCTACTTCTGTGCTATCTACTGGGAAATGTATTCACTAATTTTGAAACCTTCACGTAAGTGTACACAACATCTCACCCAAGTTTCATCGCTATCGGACGAATGGTATATGAACACATACGGGACTTTGTTGAAATGCTTCGCGCATCGTCGCTCATTTGTTGAATCTACGCGTGCGCTAAATATTGTAAAATGGATTTACTAAGTCAGAAACCTTCCTTGGAGTGTACTCGCAATCGGACGAATGGTATATGAACGCATAGGAGACATACCCACAGACCCACATACAGACAAACTATCACGTAACATTGATTTTTATATATATAGATTACGTAGCACGCTGCCGTGAATGTTATTGTTAAACTGCGTTTATAGGTGTCGTTAGTACCTAATAATGGAGCTTTAATTAAGCAGCTGCATTGTTAGCTAATCTACTTTACCAGGCTCCCGTAGGTGCTCCAATGTGGGCGTAAAATATGATCAATAAAAAGAATGCAAGATATCAAGTAGTGATCTGTCCTTTATAAATGAGGCTATAAAGAAAGGAAAGACAAGTGCCAATTAATATGGCTTCCAACACGATAACGTCAGATAAAATACCCCCCAGGGGCTCACATCTAGTGGGACGTGAGTTGACGACCACGGGACCCCAGCTGAGTCCGGCATTGCTTCCACTTACTTGTGCCGGGCTCCTCTCTGTCTTCTTTCCTGTCGACCTCTCTTGGTCAATTCTTGTTCTCTTCCTACCCCGACGGTATTAGGGTATCCGAGGCCTAGGGAGTCTTTCACTTTCCCGCCTTAATTGGCCCTTGTCTCATATTTACTGATACCCTCATTCTTCGAGGGGTCAGCCTTCTTTTTCTTTTCATGTTATCTCCTGCCTTGTGCTCAAGGCCCTCAAGGAGGCAGGGTGTATGTAGCCCCACCACTTATGGTGCACCCTAGATATTGCTACACCCTCAAGGGCTCACGGATGGTGAGCTCGGGATTTGGTGATCCCGAGGGATTCCTGAGCTGGGTCCGTTTCCCCCTTTTTCCATTGCCTTTGGGGCGGTCCCTCTTCTCTTTCCCTTTCCTTTCTGCCTTCTGTGGCTCTCCTTCCTTCCAAGTCCCTCAATTCTCGTTCTTCGAGGGTTGAGGGTATTTCCTTTCCTCCTGTCTTTTATTTACATTCTTCTCCTTATCGTTTCCCATTTCCTCTTCTAGTTTGTAAGTCAGTAGTGAGTTTTAGTTGTAGGTTTCATTTTCATTTTCATTATCACCCAAACCATTAGGGGCCGATAACCTAGACGTTAGGCCCCTTAAAACAACAATTATCATCATCATCATCATCATTATTTCCCCTTCTCCAGTTGACACTGGGTGGGGGCAAATATGGTTCCTCTCCACTTTGTTCTGTCGTTCCACCATTCCTCTTCCGACACAGTGTTCCAATCCAGTTTCCGTTTTCTAATACTATTCTCCACCGAGTCCATCCAACGCATTCTTGGTCTTCCTCGTCCTCTCTTCCCTGTCATCCGTCGTTCCAGTGCTCGTCTTAGTAGCCGTACTTAATTTATCCGTTTCACATGTCCAAACATCTCAATCTGTTTTGCTCCAGTTTGTCATTGAGTTTCTGTACTCCCAGTTCTTTCCGTATATCTTCATTTCTCACTCTGTCCGTCCTCGTTTTCTGAACCGTACTTCTCAGGAATCTCATCTTAGCTGCTTGTACTCTGCTCTCATCCCTCTTAGTCATTGTCCAAGTTTCTGCTCCATATGTATTTATGGGAACATAATATGCTTTGTACATAACTTCTTTAGCCTTAATTGGTATATCCTTGTTCCATAGTGGTCCCCGTACCTGTTGGTAGAAAGCACTCCCGAGTTGTATTCTTCTGCTAATTTCCAAATCTAGTCTTCCATCTTCAGTCAGTTCACTTCCCAAGTATTTGAAGTGTTTCACCACTTCCAATTCCTATCTCCTACTTTGATGACTCCTTTACCTTCTTTCTTATCTCTACTCATCACCACTGTTTTACTCTTCTCCACATTTATCTTCAATGACCATTGCTCAATCTTTTCAATTATTACGTCTAACTGTTCTTGTACCTCCATCTCTTCCTCGCCCCAGGTCACAACATCGTCTGCAAACAACATTACCTTTATCTTTGCCCTACTATAGTCTTTCATAGCTGCCTTCATGATGTCATCCATCACCATTACGAACAATAATGGTGACAACACACTTCCTTGCTTTAGTCCAGTGTCAGTTTTAAACCATTCCGATGTCAGATAAAATATTTTGAAAATTGTTTTGTCGAAAATCTTTTGTGATTTTCTAATTTTGAACATAAAATTATTTAGAAATTTAACTTGGAATATTTTCAACCATTAACTCAAACATTATTCAGTTGTTATTTTTGTTAACTTTCGCAAGTCTGGGCACAAGTAAGTGTTAATTAGTTATTGCTGTTTTAAGGGGCGGAACAGTGAGATCATCTGTCTCTAGAAAGTAATTGGAAGCAATACCAGACCATGTACCGTACATCTCGCCATTCGAGAGCTATTATAGATAGTGTCCATTATAAGAGAAACCTCCTTTAAATCGTTCTATCATATCATTATCAGTTATCACAGGTTACAAATATATGAGATTTTACCTGCAATTTCAATGACTGCTGATATAAGTCCTAGAAAGAGTAGCAGGAATCCCATCTTCATCACGTTCTGAAATAATAATAATAGTAATAATAATAATAATAATAATAATTATAATAATAATATAAACAAGCTGCCAAAATAAGACTACAAATATATTATGGAAAAGTAAAATTCATGACAAATATCAGAGATGCCCTCAAAAATATCACACTCCACAACAACACAGATTGCTTTAAATATCTAGAAGAGTAGTTAGCGAGAATCACAAATAGCCATATAGTTGCAGAAATGTGAGAAACACAAGATGGAACTGATGTTTCATACAAATCCAAACCAACATAGATCATTGAAATTAAAAAAGATAAAAATCACACAGGAATCAAAACAGTTAAAATAGAAAACACAGCACTTTTTTAGAGAAGTAACTCAAAAGGTAGGATTTCAGGAAAGAAAGAAACTAACATCCAGAAGAAAGTCACCTCAGGCGGCTTCGGTGGCGTAGTCGGTAGCATGCTGAGCTTCTATGCCCAAGATAGCGGGTTCAAACCCGGCCGAAGCCGTCGGATTTTTTAAAAGCGTTAAAAATCCCGGCGGTCCCATGCCATAGATTTATGGTGGTCAGCATGGTTAGATGCCGCCCCGGAGGTCCTGGGTTCGATTCCCGGCTCTGCCACGAAATTTGAAAAGTGGTATGAGGACTGGAACGGGGTCTACTCAGCCTCGGGTGGCCCAAATGAGTAGAGGAGGTTCGATTCCCACCTCAGCCATCCTCGAAGTGGTTTTCCGTGGTTTCCCACTTCGTCTTCGGGCAAATGCCGGGATGGTACCTACTGAAAGGCCACGGCCGCCTCCTTCCCTCTTCCTAGCCTATCCATCCCAATCTTCCATCCCTTCCCATCCCTCATGAGGCCCCTGTTCGCTTTGCAGGTGAGGCCGCCTGGGCGAAGTGCTGATCACACCTCCCCAGTTGTATACCTCCCGACCAGATGTTCCAAGCTCCAGGACACTGCCCATAGAGGCGGTAGTGGTGAGTTCCCTCGCTGAGTCCATGGGAACCACCAACCTAACGGGTAAATTGACTAAATAAAAAATAAAAAAAGAACCTTCCACTAATTACACCTGTGTGAAGCTAAATTGGATAGGTTAAGAATGTAAACAACGCTCTTAGGTTTCTACGTTCGTTGTCAAGAGCCGACTGCGGTGTCGTCTAGTAGCTAAGTTCTGAACTTGGCCTAGTAGTCGTTGACGGTGGCGCTTGGCGGCAAAAGTAGGAACTATTTGAAAAATTCTAAGTTGCAGTCTGTACTTAAATTAAAAAACAGGTAACACACTAATACAGTCATCCCAATTAACACCGGTTATTAGACAGATTCTACACACCCCCAAAGTACACGGGGCTACATGACAGCGTTGTCGCAGCCCCTAAATTTAAGAACAAACCAACCAAAGTGAACTCAAGAAGAAATGGATCGCGGCTCTCGTGTAGTATCCGTTGCCCGTTTCAAAAGCGCGTTATTTTACTTAGTAGCGCTCTGAAAATGGTTTGTAATTACTCTGCCACGTTATTAAAGCCATTTGCCATTAACAAACACCGCGTAAACACTTCCAAAATAAGGAAATTGTCAACATTAACTTTCAAGTAATAAACTTATCAAAAAGCACGCCGCCATGTTTGCTGCCAACTTACTGATTGTACTACTAGGCAAAACCATTGGCCTGGTTAAAGATTATTGATGCGGGACTACCCTCACTGTGCGTGACAAAAATCAGGGGTGTTTGTATTAGACTAACGCGGCCCGCAGAGCCGCGCTACCTAACCTTTATTGGTCTAGGCGAAAACCATTGGTCTGGATGAAAATATTGGTCTGGAAACAATAATGTTGGCACTCTGAAAAACTTCAGTAACATCCTCTAGCGATATAATATTCAACTCCTATGTATTTGCAACATTGGCAATTTCCATAGAAATTTTTGGATTTCAATGGCGGCGGGCAAGGTATACTACACGAGTTCCTTGATTTACCGTACACTCAAAAGGAGTTATTCGAAATAATAATGACCTCGCTCTCCTTGCTTCCTCTCATGAACTAGCCACTCAGAAAATGCATTACCTGTGTGGAAGGGTTTCAGTAACAATATAAATTATATAATAGGCCAACAGTTGATGTGCTTGATGTTTGTTTTATTTTTAGCAACAGAGAAGAACAAAGAGAAAAATAGTCCTCTCGGCACGCCGGAAGGCGGAGGTAGATTTCACCGGACAAACTTGGAGATAGGCGAAAATAGGCAGAATATGCAGGTTTTCGTAGAAGGATCAGACCTCATTTATCGCGTGAAAGTATTTTATAATTGGAGATTAATTAACTTTGTTTTCCTTCATTTTAAACATATTTTAAACATTTTATTGTATTATGGGGACGGTAACCTTCTTGTCATTTGGAGTCCATTTTTAGCCTATTTTCAATTAAAAAAAAATAGGCTTATGAGATCACCTTTTGTCCGTGTGTGTGTGTGTGTGTGTGATGTGTGTGTGTGTGTGTGTGTCCCTAATAAAATCTAAACGGCTGGAGCGATTTCAGTGAAACTCGGTAAGTTCATAGCACTATTCCCGGCGACCTCGACCGTGCCCATCGAATTTTGTTACGTCTCACCAATCCAACATGGCGGCTGTGCGAAATATTTCACTAGCATTCAGTATCTCCGAAACTATAACGGATATCGCCCTGAAATTGTGTACGGTAATAAAGGGTACTACTAGACGTTCACCTATGAGACTTTCAAAAACCTGGTTACTACATAACCAACATGGCGGCCAAGCGAAGTGGAGACTTTTAAATAGACTTTTCTCGCGATTTAACTATCCAAACGTAATGAAACTTGGTACAGCAAATATTTATACACATTGCGATGCACTGGAGTCTAATTTAGTTCAATTGTTTACATAACCTCAAAATGACGGCTGTGCGAAATATTTCACTATCATTCTATATCCCCGAAACTATTACCGAAATCACCCTGCAATTTTGTACGGTGATAAAGGGTACTGATACAAGTTTACCTATGTATAATTCATAAACCTGTAAAGTACAAAACGAACATGGCGACCAAGCGAATTTGAAATATTTTAATAGACTTTTCTCGTGAGTTAACTCTCTGAGCGCAGTGAAATGTGGTACAGTAAATGATTTTGCAGATTGTAATGTACTGCCATCTAATTTGATTCAATTGTTTACATAACCTCAAGATGGCGGCTGTGCGAAATTTTAAAATTAAGTTCTTATTTCTTGTGTCGTAATCATGCGATCGAAGTGAAAGTTTGAATAATGAACCTAGCCAATAAGTGTCCTTGAATGGTACATAACTCTATGGCCTATACATATAACAATCCTAAATGGCAAGCTTCCGTAATATTTAGACGGTTCTCAATATCTATGAATTTTTACAGCAACCAAACTGAAATTTTTATGTTCATAGAGACTATGAACATATGTTCACCTATAGGACTTTCAGTAACCTGGTGAGCACGAATCCAACATGGCGGCGACGCGAAGTATAAATATTTAAATGGACGTTTCTCGCGAATTAGCTATCCGAGTGCCGTGAAACGTTGCACGTTAAATGCTTACACAAATGTTGATCCACTGGCATCTAATTTATTTCAATTGTTTGCATAATCACAAGATGGCTGCTGTGCGTAATTTTAAAATCTCGTTTTTACTTCTTGTGTTCTAATCCTGCGATTGAAGTTTGAATACCACACGTACACAATAATCTTAATATAATAGTACAACAATAAAAATCCAACCTGGCGACCATCTGAAATATTTAGACGGTTCTCAATATCTACGAATCTGTTACAGCAATTAAACTGAAATTTTGTATGTTGATAGAGGCAATTAACATGAGCAGGATATATGAAAATAGGCTGTACAGTTCTTCACGGAACTACTTGTTATACTTGTGGTCACACTGTCCTTATGCAAGGTTTCGACACTGATGTGTAACTATGTAACGGTCTGTTACTTCTTCACGCAAAATTATATCTCCCGCAGAGATGTTGGTTGGTTCCTCAGTTTAGGGGCTGCGACAACGCGGTCATATAACCCCGTGTACTTTGGGTGAGTGTAGAATCTGTCTGATAAACGGTGTGAATTGTGATGGCTGTATTAGTCTGTAATTCAGGTAAGGAATGCAGACGCTAAATTTTAAGCAGTAGTTCCTAATGTTGCTACCAGATACTAACGTCAACGCCACCTAGCTGTGAACTTGGCTACTAGATGCCACCTCAATCAGCAACTCGCAACGAACGTTGGAACTTCCCCTCCAAAGGAAAGCTTACTGAGGGATTTTTAGCGCTCTTAGAAAATCCGACGACTTTGGCCGGCTTTGAACCCGCGACCTTGGGCATAGAAGTTCAGCATGCTACCAGTTACGTCACCGAAGCCGCTCACACTTAGTCAGATGGAAATCTGAATCTGATCTCGCGCAAGTGCGTTGTCATGGCAACGTCTGATGGCTCATCCCTCATCAATTTAGTAGTGTTGCCATGTCAACCACAGATAGCTCTTTGCATTTTCTTATAATTCCGAAATCATTTTTCTCATCCCATGGCGCAATGGTGGCTCATATCAAAAATTCTTTCAGACAAATGTTTTAGGTAATTATTAGGGGAATATTGTCCATTTTGTACGGTTTTGATATTGTGCCTATTAACAGAGATATGATTAATGTTTCCCGAAAAAAACACTCTTTCCCCCCATTTGGTCAATGGTTGGTGCTATCAAAAAACGTTTCAAACATAAATTTCTGAGCTTTATCCGACACATAGTATGAACTTTGAACGGATTCGATATTTCACATATTAAGAGAGTTATAGCAATATTTCATTTTTTCGAAAAAAAAGTCCCCCATTTTCATCCCCTTCGACCGATTTAGCCCAGTAACGAACTCGTCCGAGATTTTATGGGTATACATATTCGGTAAAAAATTCAAAGTGATTGGTGCAAAATTACGGCAGTTATCGTGTCCACAAGAAACTGATATACTGTACATATATACATATATTACATAAAAACTTTTGAACTGACGGTGGTTTTAGGGTCTGGGGGATGTGAAACGCGAAGATATGTCGACATTTTCTGGAAATAGAAACATGGTACCCATTGCAATAGTTAGCTTTCTAATTAAATCTACCTAAAATACTACCGTCAACGACACCTAGCTGTGAACTTGGCTACTAGATGCCACCTCAATCAGCAACTCGCAACGAACGTTGGAACTTCCCCTCCTAAGGAAAGCAAACTCAGTTTTTTTAGCGCTCTTAGTAAATCCGACGACTTCAGCCGGGTTTGAACCCGCGACCTTGGGCATAGAAGTTCAGCATGCACCAGTTCCGATACCGAAGTCGCTTCCCACAGACATATGAAAACTGAATGTGATCTCGTGCAGTGGCGTTGTCATAGCAACTGCTGATGGCTCATCCCTTATCAATTAAAAGTAAAGTTGTCATGGCAACCTCTCTTGGCACTTGGCATTTTCTTATAATTTAAATCATTTTGTTCACCCCGTGGCGTAATGGTGGGTCATATCGAAAATTCTTTCAGACAAAAGTTTTAGGTAAGTAATTGAGGAATATTGTCCATTTTGTGCGGTTTTGATATTGTGCCTATTAACAGAGATATGATTAATGTTTCCCGAAAAACCCACTTTTTCCCACCCCTTTGGTCAATGGTTGGTGCTATCAAAAAACTTATTTGACATAATTTTTGGCACTTATCTGACACATATTATGAACTTTGAAGGGATTCGATATTTCATGTATTAAGAGAGTTATAGCGATATTTCACTTTCTCGAAAAAAGCCCCCCATTTTCACCCCCTTTGACCGATTTTGCCCATTAACGAACTCGACCGAGACTTTATAGGGATACATATTATGTAAAAAATTCAAAGTGATTGGTGCAAAATTACGTCAGTTATCGTGTCCACAAGAAACTGATATATATATATAGATAGATAGATAGATACATATATACATAAATTATATATAAACTTTTGAACTGACGGTGGTTTTGGGGTCTGGGGGATGTGAAACGCGACGATATGTCGAAATTTTCCGGAAGTCGAAACATGGGACCCATTGCAATAGTTAGCTTTCTAATGAAATCTACCTAAAAGTCCTCTCGGCACGCCGGAAGGCGGAGGTAGATTTCACCGGACAAACTTGGAGATAGGCGAAAATAGGCAGAATATGCAGGTTTTCGTAGAAGGATCAGACCTCATTTATCGCGTGAAAGTATTTTATAATTGGAGATTAATTAACTTTGTTTTCCTTCATTTTAAACATATTTTAAACATTTTATTGTATTATGGGGACGGTAACCTTCTTGTCATTTGGAGTCCATTTTTAGCCTATTTTCAATTAAAAAAAAATAGGCTTATGAGATCACCTTTTGTCCGTGTGTGTGTGTGTGTGTGATGTGTGTGTGTGTGTGTGTGTCCCTAATAAAATCTAAACGGCTGGAGCGATTTCAGTGAAACTCGGTAAGTTCATAGCACTATTCCCTGCGACCTCGACCGTGCCCATCGAATTTTGTTACGTCTCACCAATCCAACATGGCGGCTGTGCGAAATATTTCACTAGCATTCAGTATCTCCGAAACTATAACGGATATCGCCCTGAAATTGTGTACGGTAATAAAGGGTACTACTAGACGTTCACCTATGAGACTTTCAAAAACCTGGTTACTACATAACCAACATGGCGGCCAAGCGAAGTGGAGACTTTTAAATAGACTTTTCTCGCGATTTAACTATCCAAACGTAATGAAACTTGGTACAGCAAATATTTATACACATTGCGATGCACTGGAGTCTAATTTAGTTCAATTGTTTACATAACCTCAAAATGACGGCTGTGCGAAATATTTCACTATCATTCTATATCCCCGAAACTATTACAGATATCACCCTGCAATTTTGTACGGTGATAAAGGGTACTGATACAAGTTTACCTATGTATAATTCATAAACCTGTAAAGTACAAAACGAACATGGCGACCAAGCGAATTTGAAATATTTTAATAGACTTTTCTCGTGAGTTAACTCTCTGAGCGCAGTGAAATGTGGTACAGTAAATGATTTTGCAGATTGTAATGTACTGCCATCTAATTTGATTCAATTGTTTACATAACCTCAAGATGGCGGCTGTGCGAAATTTTAAAATTAAGTTCTTATTTCTTGTGTCGTAATCATGCGATCGAAGTGAAAGTTTGAATAATGAACCAAGGCAATAAGTGTCCTTGAATGGTACATAACTCTATGGCCTATACATATAACAATCCTAAATGGCAAGCTTCCGTAATATTTAGACGGTTCTCAATATCTATGAATCTTTTACAGCAACCAAACTGAAATTTTTATGTTCATAGAGACTATGAACATATGTTCACCTATAGGACTTTCAGTAACCTGGTGAGCACGAATCCAACATGGCGGCGACGCGAAGTATAAATATTTAAATGGACGTTTCTCGCGAATTAACTATCCGAGTGCCGTGAAACGTTGCACGTTAAATGCTTACACAAATGTTGATCCACTGGCATCTAATTTATTTCAATTGTTTGCATAATCGCAAGATGGCTGCTGTGCGTAATTTTAAAATCTCGTTTTTACTTCTTGTGTTCTAATCCTGCGATTGAAGTTTGAATACCACACGTACACAATAATCTTAATATAATAGTACAAAAATAAAAATCCAACCTGGCGACCATCTGAAATATTTAGACGGTCCTCAATATCTACGAATCTGTTACAGCAATTAAACTGAAATTTTGTATGTTGATAGAGGCAATTGACATGAGCAGGATATATGAAAATAGGCTGTACAGTTCTTCACGGAACTACTTGTTATACTTGTGGTCACACTGTCCTTATGCAAGGTTTCGACACTGATGTGTAACTATGTAACGGTCTGTTACTTCTTCACGCAAAATTATATCTCCCGCAGAGATGTTGGTTGGTTCCTCAGTTTAGGGGCTGCGACAACGCGGTCATATAACCCCGTGTACTTTGGGTGAGTGTAGAATCTGTCTGATAAACGGTGTGAATTGTGATGGCTGTATTAGTCTGTAATTCAGGTAAGGAATGCAGACGCTAAATTTTAAGCAGTAGTTCCTAATGTTGCTACCAGATACTAACGTCAACGCCACCTAGCTGTGAACTTGGCTACTAGATGCCACCTCAATCAGCAACTCGCAACGAACGTTGGAACTTCCCCGCCAAAGGAAAGCTTACTGAGGGATTTTTAGCGCTCTTAGAAAATCCGACGACTTTGGCCGGCTTTGAACCCGCGACCTTGGGCATAGAAGTTCAGCATGCTACCAGTTACGTCACCGAAGCCGCTCACACTTAGTCAGATGGAAATCTGAATCTGATCTCGCGCAAGTGCGTTGTCATGGCAACGTCTGATGGCTCATCCCTCATCAATTTAGTAGTGTTGCCATGTCAACCACTGATAGCTCTTGGCATTTTCTTATAATTCCGAAATCATTTTTCTCATCCCATGGCGCAATGGTGGCTCATATCAAAAATTCTTTCAGACAAATGTTTTAGGTAATTATTAGGGGAATATTGTCCATTTTGTACAGTTTTGATATTGTGCCTATTAACAGAGATATGATTAATGTTTCCCGAAAAAAACACTTCCCCCCCCCCTTGGTCAATGGTTGGTGCTATCAAAAAACGTTTCAAACATAAATTTCTGAGCTTTATCCGACACATAGTATGAACTTTGAACGGATTCGATATTTCACATATTAAGAGAGTTATAGCAATATTTCATTTTTTCGAAAAAAAAAGTCCCCCATTTTCATCCCCTTCGACCGATTTAGCCCAGTAACGAACTCGTCCGAGATTTTATGGGTATACATATTCGGTAAAAAATTCAAAGTGATTGGTGCAAAATTACGGCAGTTATCGTGTCCACAAGAAACTGATATACTGTACATATATACATATCTTATATATAAAAGTGAAAGTCTGTATGTGGGTATGTGGGTATGTGGGTATGTGGGTATGTGGGTATGTGGGTCTGTTCCGTATACAAATCTACACCGTTCCAGCAATCTCAACCAAATTTTGCATACACATAGTTTAGGACCCAGAAGGAACCGCTGGCTACATGAATTTTCGATAGTCTTGCTCATTCTTCCGATTTCGGTCCTTTTGCACTCAATAACAGGCTAATCAAATCATAAAATTTACTCATGAAGGAATGGCAAGGCAGATAGTTTCCATGGCAACATAGCTCAAGTCGAGACACGGCCGTCTGGATGACAGTTGCGCTCTGCACTACTGGTATAGAAAATGAGCATCTTTACTTGAAATCCCGTTACTTACTCACCTACTCACACAGCACTGTCAACCGAGTTTAGCATAACAAAGACTTGACACTATCTTCTACTATATATTTGTCAAATACCACTCACTCACTCATTCATTCATCACGAAATCTCAGAAACCACCGAACGGATTGGAATGAAATTTGGTATGCAGCTTCCCCAAGGACCGCAAATGCCCACTAAGAAAGGATTTTTGTATATTCAGGTTCTAAAGGGGTGTTAAGGGGGTAGACCTGCATTTCATTGACTAGCAATATCTCCCGATTGGTTTCATTGGGGGATGTGATACTCGGCACATAAACTCATCATTAAAAATAAGAAGGCACGAGTCTCAGGGTTTTTCGATGTGGTGTATATTATGAGGTGAAAGGGGTGAAAAGTGGGGATTGAAATATTCCTAAATGAGCGTGTATCTCTTAAACGACAAAGGCGAGGAGTTTGAAACTCAGCGAAAAAAAATCAGCATAAAAAATAAGTAAATATGTGTTTGACCGTTTTTTTTATAAATCCAATTTAAGGGGCCCATGGGGAAGGGTGAAATTCTGGTGGGGGGGACAGGAAAGAAAGTGTCCTAACTGATTGACTGACTGACTCACTCATCAAACTCAGGGGGAAAAACTGCTTTAAAGTAAGTAAATAGCTGTTCGACAGTTTTTTTTTCATAAATCAAATTTAAGGGGTTCATGGGGAGGGGTGAAATTCTGAAAAAAGACAATTGAAAGAAAATGTCCTGACTCACTCACTCACTCACTCACTCATCATCATCCCCTTGCCAAAATTATTGAAGTTAGAAACATGACAGTTTGAGGATATGTTCATTGTATGTCAAAACAGTCTACTAAGGGAGGATTTTCGGATATTCAGGTTCTAAAGGGGTCTTAAGGGGGTTAAACCTGCATTTCATTGAATGACAATATCTCTCGAATGGTTTCATTGGGGGATGTGATTCACGGCATATAAAAGTAAGTAAGAAAAAAAAAGTAAGAAGACACGTGTCTGATGGTTTTTCGATGTGGTGTATATTATGAGGTGAAAGGGGTGAAAAGTAGGGATTGAAAGATTCCTACCGGAGCGTGTATCTCTTAAACGACATAGGCGAGGAGTTTGAAACTCAGCGGAAAGAAATCAGCATACAAAATAAGTAAATATTTGTTTGACCGTTTTTTTCATAAATCCAATTTAAGGAGCCCATGGGGAGGGGTGAAATTCAGGGGGAAAAAAACTGGAAAGAAAGTGTCCTAACCGATTGACTGACTGACTCACTCATCAAACTCAGGGGGAAAAACTGCATTAAAGTAAGTATATAGCTGTTCGACAGGTTTTTTTTTGGATCAATCAAATTGAAGGGGTTCATCGGGAGGGGTGAAATTCTGAAGAAAAACAAATGAAAGAAAATGTCCTGACTCATTCACTCACTCATCATCGCCCATCCAAAAATATTGAAGTTGGAAACATGGCATTTTGGAGATATGTTCGTTGTATGTCAAAACCGTACACTAAGGGAGGATTTTTGGATATTCAGGCTCTAAAGGGGTCTTTAGGGGGTTAAACCTGCATTTCATTGAATAACAATATCTCAAGAGTGGTTTCATTTGTGGATGTGATACTCGGCATATAAACTAATCATTAAAAATAAGCAGACAGGTGTCTAAGGGTTTTTCGATATGGTGTATTATTATGAGGTGCAAGGGGTGAAAAGTGGGGGTTGAAGGATTCCTAACGGAGCGTGAAGGCCTATCTCTTAAACGACATAGGTGAGAAATTTGAAACTCAGAGAAAGAAAATCAGCTAAATAAATAAGTAAATCGGTGTTCGACCGTTTTTTTTTTCATAAATTAATTTAAGGGGCCAATGGGGTGGGGTGAAATTCTGGGGGAAAAAAGGAGAGAAATTGTCCTAACTGACTGACTGACTCACTCACTCATCAAACTCAGGGGAAAAAGACAGCTTAAAAATAAGTTAATAGGTGTTCAAGAGTTTTTTCATCAATCCAATTTAAGGGGCCCACGGGGAAGGGTGAAATTCTTGTAAAAATAATTGAAAGAAAATGTCCTGTCTGACTCACTCACTCATCACGCCCAGCGAAAACTATTAATGTTGGAAACATGAAATTTTGGGAATATGTTCGTTGTATGTCGAAAACGTCAACTAAGGAATGATTTTTGTTTATTCGGGATTTAAAGAGGTGTTAAGGGGGTAAAGGTGCATTTCATTGAATAACGATATCACATGATTTGTTTCTTTGGGGATGTGATATTCGGTATAGAAACTAATCATTAAAAATAATCAGACATATGTCTAAGGGTTTGTCGATGTGATGTATATTATGAGGTGAAAGGGGTGAAAATTGGGGGTTGAGGGATTCTTAACGGAGCGTGTGTCTTTGAAACGACATAGGCGAAAAAATTTAAATTCGGCGGGAAAAACAGCTTAAAATACAAGTAAATAGGTGTTCGACCGTTTTTTCATAAATCCAATTTCAGGAGCCCTTGGAGAGGGGAGAAATTCTGGGGGGGGGGGGGGAACAGGAAAGAAAGTGTCCTAAATGATTGACTCACTTAGTCACTCATCAAACTCAGGGGGAAAAATCTTTAAATAAGTAAATAGGCGTTCGACCGTTTGTTTCATAAATCCAATTTAAGGGGTTCATGGGGAGAGGTGAAATTAACAAAAAAAAAATGAAAAAATGTCCTGACTGACTCACTCACTCATCATCGCCCAGCCAAAATTATTAAAATTAGAAACATGAAATGTTGGGGATATGTTCATTGTATGTCGAAAACGTCCACTAAGGAAAGAGTTTTGGATATTCAGGTTCTAAAGAGGAGTTAAGGGGGTAAACGTGCATTTCATTGAATAACAATATCTGACGAGTGGTTTCATTTGGGGATGTGATACTTGGCATATATACTAATCATTAAAAATAAGCTGACACATGTCTAATGGTTTTTCCATGTAGTGTATGTTATGAGGTTAAAGGAATGAAAAGTGGGGGTTGTAAGATTCCTAACGGAGCGTGTATCTCTTAAAATACATAAGCGAGGAGTTGGAAACTCGGAGGAAATCAATCAGCTTAAAAATAAATAAGGGCCTATGGGGAGGGGTGAAATTTTGGAAGAAAAACGTCCACTAAGGAATGATTTTTGGATGTTCACTCTCATCGACCAACCAAAACTCTTAAAGTTAGAAGAATTACATTTTGGGGATATGTTCGTTGTGTGTCGAACACGTCTACTAAGGAGGGATTTTTGGATATTCAGGTTCTAAAGGGGTGTTAACGGAGTTAAAACTGCATTTCATTATATAACAATATGACACTCATTCGTTCATTCATTCATTTATTTGCAATGGAGGGTGTGGCCCCCGGAGGCAAATTGGATATACATAACAAATAAATAATTACACATAACAATTCAATAACAATTATACAACAATTAAACTGGTGTATTTACACAAATAGTCAGTCTTTTCTTAAACACACCTATGTTTGGGAAAAGGCTCTAAGACTGCGGCAGGTAGAGAGTTCCAGTTATCAATGGCACGGTTTACAAAAGAATATTTACCATAATTTGTTCGCTGTGGTCGGCCCTTAACTTTGAAAGGATGATCGCTCCTACCCATGTAAGTAATGTAAGTAATGACGCGAGCGAAGCAAGGCTAAAAATGAGATGGTGTGTGTCTGTGTATTACTCAATCACGCAAGTACCACTGGTCCGATATACGTGAATTTTGCATGGAAGTAGCTGATTTACCTGGTTAACATATAGGTTACTTTTGATTACAATACTTTGCACTATTTAAAGATGGCGACCATTTTAGTGACGTCACTACACCCTTTGGTTTCAAACTCATATTTCCATTTGAAATAAAAAGAGAACGCTAAGAAATACCAAACTTTTGATGGCATATACGAGGTTTAAAATTACATTTTCTATCCGAAAGGTATCTCCAACGGTTAGCGAGTAAAATCTAAATTTGTGCTATAAAACACGGTCAACGCCGAGCGTTGTAGTTGGACAAAATGTTTCATCCTTAATCTCCCTCTGCGCAGCACCTCGCCTATCCCATATTTTAACTGTCACCTTCACATTTTAATTTATTTATGACGCGTAGCGAAGCACGGGTACTTCAGCTAGTATTACATAAAAACTTTTGAACTGACGGTGGTTTTGGGGTCTGGGGGATGTGAAACGCGAAGATATGTCGAAATTTTCTGGAAATCGAAACATGGTACCCATTGCAATAGTTAGCTTTCTAATTAAATCTACCTAAAATACTACCGTCAACGACACCTAGCTGTGAACTTGGCTACTAGATGCCACCTCAATCAGCAACTCGCAACGAACGTTGGAACTTCCCCTCCTAAGGAAAGCAAACTCAGGTTTTTTAGCGCTCTTAGTAAATCCGACGACTTCAGCCGGGTTTGAACCCGCGACCTTGGGCATAGAAGTTCAGCATGCACCAGTTCCGATACCGAAGTCGCTTCCCACAGACATATGAAAACTGAATGTGATCTCGTGCAGTGGCGTTGTCATAGCAACTGCTGATGGCTCATCCCTTATCAATTAAAAGTAAAGTTGTCATGGCAACCTCTCTTGGCACTTGGCATTTTCTTATAATTTAAATCATTTTGTTCACCCCGTGGCGTAATGGTGAGTCATATCAAAAATTCTTTCAGACAAAAGTTTTAGGTAAGTAATGGAGGAATATTGTCCATTTTGTGCGGTTTTGATATTGTGCTTATTAACAGAGATATGATTAATGTTTCCCGAAAAACCCATTTTTTCCCACCCCTTTGGTCAATGGTTGGTGCTATCAAAAAACTTATTTGACATAAATTTTTGGCACTTATCTGACACATATTATGAACTTTGAAGGGATTCGATATTTCATGTATTAAGAGAGTTATAGCGATATTTCACTTTCTCGAAAAAAGCCCCCCATTTTCACCCCCTTTGACCGATTTTGCCCATTAACGAACTCGACCGAGACTTTATAGGGATACATATTATGTAAAAAATTCAAAGTGATTGGTGCAAAATTACGGCAGTTATCGTGTCCACAAGAAACTGATATATATATAGATAGATAGATACATACATACATAAATTATATATAAACTTTTGAACTGACGGTGGTTTTGGGGTCTGGGGGATGTGAAACGCGAAGATATGTCGAAATTTTCCGGAAGTCGAAACATGGGACCCATTGCAATAGTTAGCTTTCTAATGAAATCTACCTAAAAGTCCTCTCGGCACGCCGGAAGGCGGAGGTAGATTTCACCGGACAAACTTGGAGATAGGCGAAAATAGGCAGAATATGCAGGTTTTCGTAGAAGGATCAGACCTCATTTATCGCGTGAAAGTATTTTATAATTGGAGATTAATTAACTTTGTTTTCCTTCATTTTAAACATATTTTAAACATTTTATTGTATTATGGGGACGGTAACCTTCTTGTCATTTGGAGTCCATTTTTAGCCTATTTTCAATTAAAAAAAAATAGGCTTATGAGATCACCTTTTGTCCGTGTGTGTGTGTGTGTGTGATGTGTGTGTGTGTGTGTGTGTCCCTAATAAAATCTAAACGGCTGGAGCGATTTCAGTGAAACTCGGTAAGTTCATAGCACTATTCCCTGCGACCTCGACCGTGCCCATCGAATTTTGTTACGTCTCACCAATCCAACATGGCGGCTGTGCGAAATATTTCACTAGCATTCAGTATCTCCGAAACTATAACGGATATCGCCCTGAAATTGTGTACGGTGATAAAGGGTACTACTAGACGTTCACCTATGAGACTTTCAAAAACCTGGTTACTACATAACCAACATGGCGGCCAAGCGAAGTGGAGACTTTTAAATAGACTTCTCTCGCGATTTAACTATCCAAACGTAATGAAACTTGGTACAGCAAATATTTATACACATTGCGATGCACTGGAGTCTAATTTAGTTCAATTGTTTACATAACCTCAAAATGACGGCTGTGCGAAATATTTCACTATCATTCTATATCCCCGAAACTATTACCGAAATCACCCTGCAATTTTGTACGGTGATAAAGGGTACTGATACAAGTTTACCTATGTATAATTCATAAACCTGTAAAGTACAAAACGAACATGGCGACCAAGCGAATTTGAAATATTTTAATAGACTTTTCTCGTGAGTTAACTCTCTGAGCGCAGTGAAATGTGGTACAGTAAATGATTTTGCAGATTGTAATGTACTGCCATCTAATTTGATTCAATTGTTTACATAACCTCAAGATGGCGGCTGTGCGAAATTTTAAAATTAAGTTCTTATTTCTTGTGTCGTAATCATGCGATCGAAGTGAAAGTTTGAATAATGAACCTAGGCAATAAGTGTCCTTGAATGGTACATAACTCTATGGCCTATACATATAACAATCCTAAATGGCAAGCTTCCGTAATATTTAGACGGTTCTCAATATCTATGAATCTTTTACAGCAACCAAACTGAAATTTTTATGTTCATAGAGACTATGAACATATGTTCACCTATAGGACTTTCAGTAACCTGGTGAGCACGAATCCAACATGGCGGCGACGCGAAGTATAAATATTTAAATGGACGTTTCTCGCGAATTAACTATCCGAGTGCCGTGAAACGTTGCACGTTAAATGCTTACACAAATGTTGATCCACTGGCATCTAATTTATTTCAATTGTTTGCATAATCACAAGATGGCTGCTGTGCGTAATTTTAAAATCTCGTTTTTACTTCTTGTGTTCTAATCATGCGATTGAAGTTTGAATACCACACGTACACAATAATCTTAATATAATAGTACAAAAATAAAAATCCAACCTGGCGACCATCTGAAATATTTAGACGGTTCTCAATATCTACGAATCTGTTACAGCAATTAAACTGAAATTTTGTATGTTGATAGAGGCAATTAACATGAGCAGGATATATGAAAATAGGCTGTACAGTTCTTCACGGAACTACTTGTTATACTTGTGGTCACACTGTCCTTATGCAAGGTTTCGACACTGATGTGTAACTATGTAACGGTCTGTTACTTCTTCACGCAAAATTATATCTCCCGCAGAGATGTTGGTTGGTTCCTCAGTTTAGGGGCTGCGACAACGCGGTCATATAACCCCGTGTACTTTGGGTGAGTGTAGAATCTGTCTGATAAACGGTGTGAATTGTGATGGCTGTATTAGTCTGTAATTCAGGTAAGGAATGCAGACGCTAAATTTTAAGCAGTAGTTCCTAATGTTGCTACCAGATACTAACGTCAACGCCACCTAGCTGTGAACTTGGCTACTAGATGCCACCTCAATCAGCAACTCGCAACGAACGTTGGAACTTCCCCGCCAAAGGAAAGCTTACTGAGGGATTTTTAGCGCTCTTAGAAAATCCGACGACTTTGGCCGGCTTTGAACCCGCGACCTTGGGCATAGAAGTTCAGCATGCTACCAGTTACGTCACCGAAGCCGCTCACACTTAGTCAGATGGAAATCTGAATCTGATCTCGCGCAAGTGCGTTGTCATGGCAACGTCTGATGGCTCATCCCTCATCAATTTAGTAGTGTTGCCATGTCAACCACTGATAGCTCTTGGCATTTTCTTATAATTCCGAAATCATTTTTCTCATCCCATGGCGCAATGGTGGCTCATATCAAAAATTCTTTCAGACAAATGTTTTAGGTAATTATTAGGGGAATATTGTCCATTTTGTACGGTTTTGATATTGTGCCTATTAACAGAGATATGATTAATGTTTCCCGAAAAAAACACTTTTTCCCCCCTTTGGTCAATGGTTGGTGCTATCAAAAAACGTTTCAAACATAAATTTCTGAGCTTTATCCGACACATAGTATGAACTTTGAACGGATTCGATATTTCACATATTAAGAGAGTTATAGCAATATTTCATTTTTTCGAAAAAATAAAAGTCCCCCATTTTCATCCCCTTCGACCGATTTAGCCCAGTAACGAACTCGTCCGAGATTTTATGGGTATACATATTCGGTAAAAAATTCAAAGTGATTGGTGCAAAATTACGGCAGTTATCGTGTCCACAAGAAACTGATATACTGTACATATATACATATATTACATAAAAACTTTTGAACTGACGGTGGTTTTAGGGTCTGGGGGATGTGAAACGCGAAGATATGTCGACATTTTCTGGAAATCGAAACATGGTACCCATTGCAATAGTTAGCTTTCTAATTAAATCTACCTAAAATACTACCGTCAACGACACCTAGCTGTGAACTTGGCTACTAGATGCCACCTCAATCAGCAACTCGCAACGAACGTTGGAACTTCCCCTCCTAAGGAAAGCAATCTCAGGTTTTTTAGCGCTCTTAGTAAATCCGACGACTTCAGCCGGGTTTGAACCCGCGACCTTGGGCATAGAAGTTCAGCATACACCAGTTCCGATACCGAAGTCGCTTCCCACAGACATATGAAAACTGAATGTGATCTCGTGCAGTGGCGTTGTCATAGCAAATGCTAATGGCTCATCCCTTATCAATTAAAAGTAAAGTTGTCATGGCAACCTCTCTTGGCACTTGGCATTTTCTTATAATTTAAATCATTTTGTTCACCCCGTGGCGTAATGGTGGGTCATATCAAAAATTCTTTCAGACAAAAGTTTTAGGTAAGTAATGGAGGAATATTGTCCATTTTGTGCGGTTTTGATATTGTGCCTATTAACAGAGATATGATTAATGTTTCCCGAAAAACCCACTTTTTTCCACCCCTTTGGTCAATGGTTGGTGCTATCAAAAAACTTATTTGACATAAATTTTTGGCACTTATCTGACACATATTATGAACTTTCAAGGGATTCGATATTTCATGTATTAGGAGAGTTATAGCGATATTTCACTTTTTCGAAAAAAGCCCCCCATTTTCACCCCCTTTGACCGATTTGCCCATTAACGAACTCGACCGAGATTTTATAGGGATACATATTATGTAAAAAATTCAAAGTGATTGGTGCAAAATTACGTCAGTTATCGTGTCCACAAGAAACTGATATATATATAGATAGATAGATAGATACATATATACATAAATTATATATAAACTTTTGAACTGACGGTGGTTTTGGGGTCTGGGGGATGTGAAACGCGAAGATATGTCGAAATTTTCCGGAAGTCGAAACATGGGACCCATTGCAATAGTTAGCTTTCTAATGAAATCTACCTAAAATACAAAGAATATAACATGATACACACTAAGTACTTAGGTGGCATTATTAACTGCCATCAACCTAGATAGCGCTAGTGTCCGTGGCACTAGTAACCACCACATACTTAGGTGGCGCTAAGATCCGCCACACACTCCCTTCCCAGTGACAACGTCCAGGAATCTACGAGGGAAGGTAACTTGTCGACCAGATTTGGTGGTCCTGGTCTGATGGTTGTTGTCTTGATCGGCAGTATTGGGAATTGTGGGTGGCGGTGGATTGTCTGTACCATATGCAGGGGCAAGGTAATTAGGGGTTTGGAGGTCGTGCAGGATGAATGCTGGTTTCAGTCTGTCCACAGAAATCGTCTGTTTACTTCTTGGAGTGTCGATGTCGAAGTGTTTTGCCGTTCGTGTGAGAACTTGGTAGGGACCATCATAAACAGGTTGCAGTGGTCGTCTGGTCGCATCATGTCGAATGAAAACATGATTACTCTTCATTAGTTGTGGGTGAATGAAAACTTTCTTGGCGGAGTGATGTTCTGCTTGAACGGGTTGAAGAGAGCGCATTTGCTCCTTTAATTTGTAAAGGAAAGTCGGTATGTCTTGCAAATTTTCTTGGTGATGCAAGAAATCCGCAGGAAGTTTGACAGGCACACCGTAGGTGACTTCTGCAGGAGTGGTGTGGTAATTGGGAATTATGTAAGATCTCAGTCCAAGTAAAATCAAGGGAAGTTTAGGAACCCAGTCATCTGTAAGTTGTGCTTTTAGCGACGATATGAGTTGCCGATGCCAGCGTTCAATCATTCCATTTGCTGCAGGATCATATGCTGTGGGTTTGTTGTGTTGAATGCCGAGATATTGTGTGAGACAGGTGAAAAGTGTGCAATTAAACTGTCGTCCTCGGTCGGTTGTGATAAGTCTTACGGACTCCAAAACGAGCAATCCATGTGGTCAAAATGGTGGCTGCGATTGTTTCGGCGGTGATGTCGTGTACTGGTACAGCTTCTGGTCATCTGGAGAAACGATCATTCATCGTGACGAGGTATGCGAATCCTTGAGATGGTGGAAGTGGTCCAACAATGTCAATGTAGACATGGCTGAATCGTTCCATAACCGGCTGGTATTGGCCAACCGCACTATTTGTATGTCGTCAGATTTTTGCACGTTGACATGGAATGCATGATGTTGTCCATAGATTATTGTCTTTTTCATGGATGGCCAAACGTATCTTGACTGGATGATGGCAATTGATCCTTTTACTCCTGGATGGGACAGGTTGTGGAGAGATTCAAAAATTTGTCGACGAAATCTTGCTGGGATGTATGGTTGGAGTTTACCATTTACATCGTCGCAGATAAGTTGGAGGTTATTGGGTAGAGTGATGGTTTGGAATTTCAATGAGCAGGTGTTTGATTGTCGTAACTGATTCAATTCTTCGTCCATTGTATTGGCGATCTCTTCGGTAGTAAAACTTGAAGGAATACTAATGAAGCAGATCCGGGAGCAAGCGTCAGCTGCTGCGTTGCTCTTTCCTTCTACATATCGAATATCAGTGGTGAACTGCGCAATAAAGGTCATGTGACATAATTGGCTTGGTGTAGCTTTTTCAGGTCGTTGTTTGAACATAAACGTCAAAGACTTATGGTCAGTGTATATTGGGAATTCCCTTCCTTCTAGCATGTGTTGAAAATGCTTGACGGCGGACTGCATAGCAAGAAGTTCTCTGTCGCATGTGGAATAGTTCTGTTGAGCGTCATTGAGCTTTTTGGAGAAAAATCCTAAAGGTTCTAGCTCATCTTCCTTAATTTTATGAAGTGAAGCACCTACAGCGAAATCAGAGGCATCGACCATCAACACCAGTGGCGAATCTTGAGAAGGGTGAGCTAGGAGTGTCACATTTACTAGACTGGTCTTTAGTTCTCTGAATGTGGTGAGAAGTTTATCTGTCCATGTGATTTCCTTTTGTCATTCTTTGATGCACCACGAGTGAGGTCAAATAGACTAGCTTGCATGGTTGCTGCATGAGGAAGTGCTCGTCGATAGAAATTGATTAGGCCAAGGAAACATCGTAAATCCGGAGCTGTTTCTGGAACTGGGTAGTTGGACGTATACCCTTTCCATTTATGAGGTAACCTAAAAATGGTACTTCGGTTAAACCAAAAAGGCATTTGCTTGTGTTGATATTAATATTAAATTGGCTGAGTCGTTTGAAGAGTAGATGGAGGTGGGTGTGTATTCTTCTTCACTCTTAGAAGCAATTAGAATATCTTCAATGTAGCAGTAGACAAAATCAAAATCACATAACATGGAATCTATGTATCGTTGGAAGGACTGTGCTGCATTTCTCAAGCCGAATGGAAGATACAAAAATTCAAACAATCCAAAAGGGGTAATCACCGCAATTTTCGGAACATCATCTGGGTGAACTGGTATTACGAATTAGATCAATATTTGAAAATATTTTCTTGCCATCCAGCTGGCCATTGAAGTACCGGTCTGGTTGTGTTATGTTATTTAAAGCTCGATAATCCCCACACGGGCGCCAGGATCCATCCTTCTTGGGCACGGGATGAAGAGGACTGGCCCAGCAATAATTGGAGGGTTGACAAATCTTCACGTCAAGCATTTATTGAAACTCTGATTTGGCAGCTGCGAGCTTCTTCGGTGGTAATTGTCTAGCCTTGGCTGCAACTGGGTGTCCAACCGTTACAATGGTGTGCTCCACATCGGTGGGTGGAGCAGAAAAACTTATATTTTCTCTCAACAAATGTGGATATTCTTTAATGATATCGGCATATTTCTGATTAGGAGGTATGATGAGAAGTGATTAGATTCCAGTCATTTTGACAAGAGTACCTTTGTAGAAAGACTAGTTGTACAATCTAAGAGATGTCTGTTCTTAAGGTCAATCAAAAGATTGAAGTGATGGGTACAATCCACTCCAATTATGGGTGTTTGAACATCAGCTATTAGAAAATTCCAGCAGAAATTCCTGCTAACCCTATGTAAAGCCGTAGCAGTCGCTCGCAACAAGATAGCGGTACCATTGGCTGCATACAGTTGCCTTTTTGCTACTTGATTGTGTTCCGTAGCGGAGGGTGGAACCACTGATATATCGGTCCCGGATTCTACCAGGAAGCGATAGCCTGTTAGGTTATCGGTGATGAATAGGCGGCGAGACGTTGAGTTCTGATCACCTGCCGCGTCCAGTGAAGAGCGATCTAGTTTCCCAATGCATTTGTGTTGTTAGCTGTAGGACGATATGAACATGGATCTATGCACTTTTTTGCCTTATCACCGAACTTATAGTGATACCAGCAAAATACTACTTTAGGGTTGTAACGGTCTGGTATGCTAGAACGTGCTCTTGATCGCCTTGACCTTGAGTGAGATCTTGTTCTCATATCATTAATGGAGGAGGTTAGCTGGGCTATTTGAGCTTCTAGGCGTGATAATCTGTATGTCGGTATTGCTTCATGAGATGGAACTTGAGGGGTAGGTTGAGTGGTTTGAGAGCTGTAAACACACTGTCCTGGGGTCGAATATTCTATTATCTTGTCAGCCATAGCAGCCAGATAGTTCAAACTGTCATTACTAGACGCTAAAATAGAACGTACTGTGACCGGCAGGCGATGGATGAATATAATGCGTAAAAAATCATCTTGAACTTGTGTCCAGCCAAGTTACGCTTCTCTCTCAAAATATTAGAAGGTTTATTATCCCCTAGATCTAATTCTGTGAGCAGTTTATTTACTTTTCTTCCTTCAGACTCCTCAAACTCCTGTATAAGCCGTTTCTTCAAATCCGTGAATGGGGAAGGTGAGATGGGTCTACTCAAAAATCAGAAATCAATTCTGGTACGTCTGTTTCTAAAGAACCTAGCACTTCGTTAAATTTAGTTAGTTCTGCTGTAATACCTGCCGTAAAAAACTGTGCTTCAATTTGCATAAACCACACTTTGAAGTTTTTTCGCCAAATCGCCGGTATCTTAACTGCAACACGAGCTAACTCCGTCTTGTTACTGGCACTATTATTTTGAGGTTGCGACCCACCTAAATTGCCTGCGTTGTCGTTTGGCAACGTAGATCACGTCGGGGTCACCAATTGTAGGAGTAGTACGATATAATGTAATAAGTGTTTCAATATACAATATAAATTATATAATAGTCCAACAGTTGATGTGCTTGATGTTTCTTTTATTTTTAACAACAGAGAAGAACAAACAGAAAAAACCAAAGAATATAACATGATACACACTATGTATGAGGTGCGTTCAAAAAGTAATGAGCCGGAGGCTGTAATGCGCAAACCGGTGACGACATCGGCTAATCGTGGCGTGAGTAACGAGGTGTGGTTCCTACCAGAGCGTGGAGGGTCACAGCCCGTCGCTAGAGGGCATGCGTGTACGTCACGTGACGATACAAAGCGAGCAGTAGCATGCATCAATCGTCCAACGCTGCCAGTCGCATTGCAAACAGTGACATGGAGGCGTCAATCGAAGAGCAAAGAGGTGTTGTTCGGTTTCTGACAGCGGAAGGAGTAGGGGGAACGGATATTCATCGCCGAATGTCACAAGTGTACGGCGAACACTGCATGTCCCTTGCAAGGGTCAAGGCGTGGCACAATCGCTTCAGGGAAGGACGGGTGTCGTTAGCCGATGATGCCCGGTCTGGGGTACCCCCCTGCATTACCGATGACAACGTCCAGCTGGTTGATGCACTCATTGCCCAGGACAACCGAGTGACAGTGAACGCCATAGCCGCCGTGGTCAGATTGAGCGTCGGAAGTGTGCACACCATCATGAAGGAGCGACTGCAATTGCGCAAAGTGTGTGCCCAATGGGTGGCCCACAGTCTTCAACCACACCAGGAAGCATGTCGAATGGCCCACTGTCTTGGTCATCTGCAGCGCTATGCGAGGGAAGGGAATGGGTTCCTGGCACGACTGGTGGCTGGAGATGAGTCATTGTGTCATCACTTCGAACCAGAACCCAAACGACAAAGCCTCCAGTGGAAGCATCCAGAGTCACTACCACCCAAGAAAGGCAAGGCCATCCTCACGAGTGCAGGAAAGGTATCCTCCGGCTCGTTACTTTTTGAACGCACCTTATACTTAGGTGGCACTATTAACTACCATCTACCTAGCTAGCGCTAGTGTCGTTGGCACTAGTATCCACCACATACTTAGGTGGCACTAACATCCGCCTCACTTGCATGAATGCGCAGTTAAAATTAACCTCAAAATCTCCTACACCAAAACACACTTCATCTCTAACATCACACATATTCTGGCTACCCACAGTGGAATCTTGACAGTGGAAAGACTCAAGTATCTCGGTGAATGGGTTGAACCCAACAATTCTCAGAAGTTCGCCATCTTAATAACACGTGTCAACAAATTTGAAGCAGCCTTCCGACTAACTCAAAATACTGTATAGGCCCTATAGCTTATAACGAAAAATCCATATCTCGAAGTGCAAAGATTATATATTATCAAAGTGTGATTAGACCTGAAGCATTATATGCAGCAGCAGAATGTTTGACATTTCGAACCCATTGCCTGCTGGTAATTAAGGAAAGGAGGTGTATAAAAAAAAATGTTTGGTCCCAACTTCAAAGATGGTGTTAACAGACTTTGGAGCAACTTAGAAATATACATCCACACCGAAAGTAACTCAAGCGTAATCCGAAAAAGGATAACATTTATTCTCACGTCTTCAGGTTGTCCGCTAAATGTTTGTTATCCTGCTTCAGAAGTCTGAAAACGATTCCTGCTTGGCTAGTGGAGATGGATAAGGACCTTTTAAAGTATAGAATTTCAGAAACAGACGTTCAACTCCGAACACCACTCAGTCACAAACTTAAACAGGCTCATCAAGAAGAAGTCACAACTCGACTGAAGATGACAGGAATACCAGTGAACTAATCCGTCACACCCTTACGAACACAATATCTAAAGTGAAATTAATTGGGGGAAATTTCTGACTCTTTCGAAAAACATGCAGGTGTTAGGCAAGGAAATGGACTCTCCCCTCGTCTGTTTAACTTGGTTTTAGGTAAAGTCAGCAATGAATGGGTAAAATACGTCAACGACATAAACATTCGAACAAAATCAACGTCAAGCGCTTGGCTTTTGCAGACGACCTAGCGATCATCACTAAAATCAAAGAGGAAGGCAAGTATGCTGTCGAGAGGTTACATAGTATAGCATCACCGACAGGCCATCATATATCATTTGAGAAAACCAAGTAGCCTATATGGAGAACTGTCGGCAAAAGAACAAGAAAGATGCAATTGAAACAGCATATGGGACGATCCCACAGGTATCATCGTTAAAATGAACAAATAATTCTACCTTCAGGGTTGGTGAGTTTGGCCAACGCAGAAAGAACCTCAAGTCTTCAAAGGACATTCAGACTAACGTGGTATCAACACAATAAAAGAGTGATGTCACGTAATGCAAAATTGGTTCATTACAAAACCGTTGTCCTCCCAGAAGCTCTATATGCACCAGAAACCGTAACTTTGGGAGGCCATTAAAAATTGCAGACATTGAAAAGGAAGAACGCAAAATTCCTAGGAAAATATTCGGCCCTACACAAGCAAATGGAATTTGGATCACAAACACTGTACGCAGGAGACGTAAGAAAATGCCTGGGCACATATTTAGGATGGACAACAATAGATTAACAAACGAGAAAACATCGATAGACAGTAGAACATCCAAACTGAAACAAGCACAACGAATCACCTGGCCAACCTACAAAAGGAAATCTCTCTCAATGAATGCCAAATTTCGGCGTTACAATTCCGTTGTTAAACCCGAGGCAACTTATGGTAGTGACACACTCTTCAAGTTGAACATCAAATCAACAATTGACACACTGCAGAAAGCAGACAGAAGAATCGTCAGAACAATTATTAACAAAAACACCAAGTAAATGGCCAATGGAGATTACTGCCGAATGAAGTGGTATACCGAGAGAGAGTGAATCAATAATAGATACAATGCGAAAAAGGATAATCTCTTTTTTCTGCCATATCTCACGCCTACCAGAAACAAGACTAATAAAACAGCTCTTTAGTTACTACTGGAAGAGTAAAACAAACAACAACTGGTTCAAAGAGATCCAGCATGATTTAGATATTTAACGATGCTCCAAATTAACAAGATGTTCAGGATAGAACATATAGCCTACTTTCTCCTAAATGCATGGGTATTGTTATAACTCTTTGTCCTTTTCAAGGAGTATGATTGAATGTTGGTTGTAGTAGCTTGTTGAAATACAACGTGCTATAGGGATATTAAACATGAATATGAGGTGCCCTTTGCTAGTGCTACCTCTGTACCAAATTTCGTTCAATTCGGTTTCACCGTGTTTGAATAGATAGGGGGAATCGATTTGCACACATACTTGGCCACCATCTGCAAACTATTGGGCTGATGTTCTTGCAGTTTGGTCAGAATATGTTTCCCACATAAAGATATGGTGTTGCAAAATTTGGTAGAGACTAGATTATTAGGTTGGTCGTAATTACATTTTAGCTTTTAACATTTGGGTGGCCGCGATTACGTTTCCGTCAAGATAGCGGTGATATAAAACATGACACTGAGGTGCCCTTTGCTAGTGCTACCTCTGTACCAAATTTCGTTCATTCGGTTCCACCGTGTTCGAATTAATAGGGGGAATCAATTTTGACATAAAGATGGCCGCCATCCGCAAACTATTAGGCTAATGACCTATTAGTTTGGTCAAAGGATGCTCCATCCATAATGGTATGTTGATGCAAAGTTTGGTAGAGATCGGATGGTTATGTTAATCGTAATTTGATTTAAGCTTTGAACATTCGTGTGGCCGCCATTACGTTTCAGTCAAGATGGCGGCGATATAAAACATGACACTGAGGTGCCCTTTGCTAGAGCTACCTCTGTACCTAATTTCGTTCCATTCGGTTCCACCGTGTTCGAATTCATAGGGGGAATCAATTTTGACATAAAGATGGCCGCCATCCGCAAACTATTAGGCTAATAACCTATTAGATTGGTCAAAGGATGCTCCCTCCATAAAGGTATGTTGTTGCAAAGTTTGGTAGAGATCGGATGGTTATGTTAGTCGTAATTTAACTTAAGCTTTGAACATTTGTGTGGCCGCCATTACGTTTCTGTCAATATGGCGGCGATATAAGACATGACACTGAGATGCCCTTTGCTAGTGCTACCTCTGTACCAAATTTCGTTCCATTCGGTTTCACCGTGTTTGAATTAATAGGGGGAATTGATTTTCACACAAAGATGGCCGCCATCCGCAAACTATTACGCTAATGACCTATTCATTTGGTCAAAGTATGCTTCCTCTATAAGGGTATGTTGTTGCAAAATTTGGTAGAGATCGGATGATTAGGTTAATCGTAATTTGATTTAAGCTTTGAACATTTGTGTGGCCGCCATTACGTTTCCGTCAAGATGGCGGCGCAATAAAACATGACACTGAGGAGCCTTTTGTTAGTACTACCTATGTACCAAATTTCGTTCCATTCGGTTGCACCGTGTTCGAATTAATAGGAGAAATCGATTTTCACACAAAGATGGCCGCCAATCGCAACCTATTACGCTGATGACCTATTAGATTGGTCAAAGGATGCTCCCACCATATAGGTATATAGTTGCTAAATTTGGTAGAGATCGGATGATTAGGTTAATCGTAATTTGATTCAAGCTTTGAACATTCGTGTGGCCGCCATTACATTTCAGTCAAGATGGCGGCGATATAAAACATGACACTGAGGTGCCCTTTGCTTGTGCTACCTCTGTACCAAATTTTGTTCCATTCGGTTGCACCGTGTTCGAATTAATAGGGGGAATCGATTTTCACACAAAGATGGCCGCCATCCGCAAACTATTAGGCTGATGACCTATTAATTTGTTCAAAGGATGCTCCCCCCATAAAGGTATGTTGTTGCAAAATTTGGTAGAGATCGGATGATTAGGTTAGTCGTAATTTGATTTAAGCTTTGAACATTTGTGTGGCCGCCATTACGTCTCCGTCAAGATGGCGGCGATATAAAACATGACACTGAGGTGCCTTTTGTTAGTTCTACCTCTGTACCAAATTTCGTTCCATTCGGTTGCACCGTGTTCGAATTAATAAGGGGAATCGATTTTCACACAAAGATGGCCGCCATCCGCAAACTATTACGCTGATGACCTATTGGTTTCGTCATAGGATGCTCCCCCCATAAAGGTATGTTGTTACAAAATTTGGTAGAGATCGGATGATTAGGTTAGTCGTAATTTGATTTAAGCTTTGAACATTTGTGTGGCCGCCATTACGTTTCCGTCAAGATGGCGGCGATTTAAAACATGACACTGAGGTGTCCTTTGCTAGTGCTACCTTTGTACCAAATTTCGTTCAATTCGCATTCACCGTGTTCGAATTGATAGGGGGGGACAGACATTCAGAGTACACACACTCACACACACACAGACACACACACACACACAGACTCACACACACACATACACACACACACAGAGACTCACATACACACATACACACACACAGACAGACACACTTTTTTCGCCCTGTGTTGATCTCATAAGTCTAATTTCATTTTTTGCAAAAATCGAAAGTAGGCTAAAAATAGAGAAGAGAAGAATATTTTAAGGAATACATACTTACGATTCACTTTAACAACATTTGAACGGAAAAACTACACTATCACAGATGAACAAAGGGCAGCCAGGTCAGATCGAAGAAATTTTGGGTACAAAAGAAGCTGAAGCTGAATCGCTAATCTCCAAATGCCGTTGTTAGACTTAATTGTATTTGTATTGATTAAAGTGCTCCAATGAGGGCGTAAAATATAAGAAAAACAAACAAAATACGAGCATAAATTGACTGGAGGAAACAAGGGGGCACCTGAATGAGATCAACATCGGGGAGAACATAATAAAAACAAGAAGTTCCGTGACGAACTAAAGAGCCTACTTTTCTTAAAATTTTAGATTCATGCCAATGATTAATCTATATGGATCTATCTAGAATAATGACGAAATTAAGTTGGTAATATCGAAATTTCGAATTTGTTCCAAATACTGTATACCTGGCATAATGTAGCCTAATAGAGAACTACAGTTGGCAGCCCTGGTGACTGAATATATTCTTAGTTCCATCTTTTAAGGTACAGGATACAAAATTTGGTTGACGTCCAATGGATAGCATGGACGTCACATGCAGTTAAACATTGGATCTAACAGTGCGCGTAAAATCATGTTGGCAACAATGACATACATGAATTGGTCAGAAATAATCTGAAATAATATGATCTATTGTTGTGTCAATTTTGAATGAAATCCGTTAGTTAGTATAGAAGTTACATGTATTTTAAAATTGAACCTATCAGCAGGCTTAGAATCATGTTGGCAGCACTGACGTATATTAGTTACTCCAAATTAATCTAGAATTCCAGGTACTATACGTGTGCAAAGTTTAGAGCTATTGGCTTGCATACTTTCTGATATATTGATATTAGGGTAACAAAAATAGAGATAGCATTTACTAACAGTTGGCAGCCCTGGTTACTCTTAAGAATCGGCATAGTCTTATCTGTTATGGTACA
The DNA here is from genome assembly GCA_946902985.2 of Meconema thalassinum. Taxonomy (NCBI): domain Eukaryota; kingdom Metazoa; phylum Arthropoda; class Insecta; order Orthoptera; family Tettigoniidae; genus Meconema; species Meconema thalassinum. Next base: position 561,168,446 of record OX336391.1, read on the forward strand.
CAAAGCACACACGAAATTTGGTTGAAATCCAAATGATGGTATAGAAGTTACATGTGTTTAAAATTGGACCTCTCAGCAGGCTTAGAATCATGTTGGTAGCACTGACGTATATAAGTAACTCCAAATTAATATAGAATGTCAGGTACTATACGTGTGCATAGTTTAAAGCTGTCGGCTTGCATACTTTCTGATATATCAGTATTTGGATAAAAGAAATTGAGAGCATTTATTAACAGTTGGCAGCCCTGGAGGATCTTAAGAATGCGCTCAGTCATATCTATTTATGTACACATAGTACACACGAAATTTGGCTGAATTCCAATTGATAGTGTAGAAGTTATATGCATTTAAAAATTGGACTTATCAGCGGGCTTATAATCATTTTGGCAACACTGCCTTGTATGGCCTCCTGGAAATTAAACTGAAATATTATTATCTATACGTGTGCCGATTTTGAAATAGCTCCCATTCATACCCCCCATGATATCCAACATGGAGCTCAGATTTCAATTGCGATTTTTCAGCAGTTGGTAGCACTGACATCATTTTCAAATATGGCCGTGAGCTATTCAGGTATAGATCTTTACTCCTACCAAATTTTGTTTCGATTGCTCCAGCCGTTTAGGAGTTGATAGGGGGGGACACACACACAGCCAGACAGACAGACAGACAGACAGTCAGACAGACAGACAGACACACATTTGCCCGATCTCATTAGTCTACTTTTTCCTCATTTTTGCAAAATGTGAAAAGTAGGCTAAAAAACGAGAAACCTTCAGAACCTCTGTAAATAAGTACACATTTAGAGTGAAATCTAGTAGCAGGACTAGTTGGTACAAGATGAACAGAAGAACGCAAGAGGCAACACAGTGAGTTCTTGAAGAGATTTTGGAAGAAGAAGAAGAAGAAGAAGAAGAAGAAGAAAGCAAAAGTTTTCACAAGTCAACTAACAAGTTCCAACGCGCTCTGTGAATGGGCATAACGAAAAAGAAAAAAGAAACAAAAATAAAGATAAAGACGCAGATACTGTGGAGGAAGCGCCAGAAAGATGAAGCTAGTTGATGGTTAGTATATATTAGATAGGCTACAACATGAGAGCGATATCATACAAAGCAAAGATGAAACATTACACTGTCAGTGGTCTTCAAGCCAAAGCGACTCTTCAGTTCAGAGTGCCTGATACAGATAAGAAAGAGGAAATGGAGAAACTAAAGAGAAAAGAACGAAAATTATTGAGGAAGATTCTGTTGATTGAGTCTTCAGTCTTTTGACTGGTTTGGTGCAGCCCTCCACGGCTCCCTGTCCTGAGCTAATCGTTTCATCTCTACATAGCTACCACATCCTACATCCGAGGCAATCTGTTTAACATTATTCTGACCTTGCTCTACCCCTACAGTTTTTGTCCTCGACCCTTCCTTCCATAACTACAGTAAGTTTCCTTTGATGTCTTAGTGTATGTACTACCAACCTATCTCTTCTCTTCATTAGCAGTCGCCAGGGGCATTTCTCCTCTCCCACTCGTCTTAATACCTCTTCATTTGTTACTCTATCTACCCATCTGATCATGATGATTCTTCTGTAGCACCACATTTCAAATGCTTCTATTCTCCCCTTTCCTCTGCGCTAACAGTCCAAGTTTCACTTCCATAGAGCGCCACGCTCCAGACAAAGGCTCTTAAAAATGACTTCCTAATACCTAAATCTATATTCGATGTCAACAGATATGTTTTCTATAAAAATGCTTTTCTTCCCTGAGCCAACCTACTTTTAATTTCCTCTTTGCTTCGTCTATCACTGGTTATTTTGCTTCCTAAGTAACAAAAGTTTCTTACTTTAGCTTTTCACCTGCCAATTTGACTTCCATGGGGATTTCTGACTTTTTCGGCTGCATTCAAATATTTTTGTTTTACATGTACTGTACCGGTATTCATTTTCATCATGAATTCTTTTCTCAAGACAGAATCCATACCATTTAGGAAGTGTGTCTGGTGTGTCGGCTAATATGACGATGTCATTAGCAAATCTCAGAGTTGAAATGATTTCTCTTTGAATCTTAATTAAGGATCGAAATAATGCAAAGGTGGTAGGAAGAGGAGACTGAAGTTTAGTGAGCGAGAGCGAGAGTTGACGACAGTGACTGGGAGATGCAGGTATTCCGGGGATTTGAGGTTTGAATCCCAGCGCTGACAGCTCTTATCCTGAGTTTGGTTTTTTCCCAGGTTTCTGCACACCTTATTGTTTGAAGTCTCGGGGCATCTACCTTAACCCTGGCCCTAATGTTTATAGCTTCACACACTACTACAATCACTACAAAGACACTGATTATTAGACAAATTGAACGCACAAGAAAGCACTTAGAGACAATGACCAAGATCTCCCAAGCCCCTTCATTTGACGAGCTTGAGCACCATGGTCATGTATTCCCGTGCACTGGGTTTTGTGTGGAATAATTTTCTGATACCCTGTGTTATTGTGATGGCTGTTGACTCTGTAATTCAGGTGAGGATTGGGAGGAGGTGGCCATGGCCATAAGTTAGGAACCAAACCCGGTATTCGCCTGGAGTAGAAGTGGGGAAACCACGGAGAATCACTTCCAGAATGGCTGAGTGTGCCCCGTTTCACCCCTCAGATCAGATTTAAATTTCTTGACAGAGCCGGCACTCGAACCCGAACCTCCGGGGCGACAGACTTAAAATGCTAGCCACTACGCCAAGAGGTGGTCTAAGCAAAAAGAAAATTACTTTTTTTTAATCTATTTAATTCTGGCGTGAGGGCCTCGTGAGGTAAAAATGAGATTGTGTGGGTTCGATTCCCAACTCAACCATCCTGGAATTGGTTTTCCGTGGTTTCCCCCACAACTTCTAATACAGGCAAATGTTGGGGAAGGTTCTTAACTCAAGGCCACAGCCGCCTACTTCCCAATCCTATCCCCAATTTACACATACATACACTATTATAGCCATTATTATACAAATTCCCCACACACCCAAATACATGGGGTTCTATGACCGTGATGTCGCAGCCCCTAAAATAAACAACACCAACAACATATGGTTTGAGGAAAGGACGGTCAAAATGATGAATTGACGAAAAAATTCGTACGAAGGGTAATCAGAAACTAAGGTTAGAAGGTCGATATTCCAGGAGTCTCGTTTGTTATAGAGAAATTACGTAGTAGTGTGGAGTAATTCGAATACATAGCCTATGGTTGGTAACTGTGGAGAGTTTCAGCCACCCGCCACCTACAGCGCTAGTTGTAGATAAACAACTAATAGCGACTCGTTTGGAAAACTGGTTTTGCGAAGATTTCCGCTCAGTTATTCGATTTCTGTGGACGAAACATGTAACAGTAGCCAGGACTTCTCATCGAGGGTGTCATCTTCCTTCATAACAACACGGGACCTCATTCAGTCCAGAAGACCACGACGCTGTTGAAGCGGTTTCGCTGGGACATCATTGACCACCCTCCCTATAGCACGGACCTCACTCCTGTTTCCTCACTTGAAGGAGCAACTAGGCCAGCACCGTCCAAGGTCAAGCCACACGGCGCAGACAGTGTGCGTCTCGGAATAGCAGGTGTGCATCCCCTCCCTTACCGTACGTCCTTACTTCCCCTCCACTCCGCGTGGTGGGGGAGTGTCCTCGTTCAAGAAACTTGTAGAGGTCAAATCATAGGTGACGAATGTATTTTGCAGCCAACGTGGCGAGAACACCGAACGTACAGTATTGTTCATGAAATATTATTTTCCATTAATCAAATTGCTTGTCATGTGAAGGGAGGTGCCAGGAAAGAGCGGCAAAACGTTTCCTTTTAAAATTATGCTCACTCTGGGCTGTTTCACGCACAAAATGTGTAGTCATTCATGTACACGTCTCCCTTCTTATGCAAAAGGAAAGAGAACAACATATTTCCACTGTGCCAAATATCACACAATAACAGTTTTACTGAAAGGCATCATCAGCTTCTAAATGCTAAAAGCCTTGTCGTTGCAGCCATTTCTTACGGTCTTCAGCAGTTCTCTTTGTATGGGCATACAAGTCACATTCCATCTCCTTGACAATGTTCTTGAGATACGATTGTCTCGGTCGTCCCCTTGGTTTCTTCCCCAAAATTTTTCCTTTAAACATTACCTGGATGAGAGAGTCATGCCCTAGTATGTGTCCCATGAATTTTACTTTCCTTTTCTTGATGGTGTTCAACAGGCATAGATTCTCCTGAATTTGGTTTAGAACAGGGGCGATGCGTCATTAAGGGCCAAATGGGCCCTGCCCACCCAGGGCCATTATACAGCATTGCAAATAATTTGTTTAATTAAAGTCTTTTAAAATTACTTTAAATTGCAGATAGTCAACTTAAAATAAGTGTTTTACCCTTCTAGAATCTCTGAAAAGAATTCACTATACATAACTCATCCCTAGCTTAAGATCATGACAGTCTCGCACGGTGTATCGTCATAACGAGGACCACTCCACAGCAAGTCCCATGTACTGTAAAGTGTATGGCACTGTCTTGCACGCGAATTCTTCAGTGCTATGAAGGGAATTTTCTCTCTCTTCAAGTGCCAGCAGATTGGACCCATAGCGTTGCTTTTAAGTGAAATAGAAGATCTCTCCATTTCACTTCCTGCTTCTGTCTCTATTCAACCAGACTGCGGGAGAAGGATCCACCCCACCCCACGTCCTTAAACAAGTATTCAGCTATTGTTCGCACCATGCTGACATTGGACAAAATATATTTATACATTTTCAGTTGTCTGATGGCCAAGTACAGTACAGGTGTGTTAGTGAGTTCTGTGGATGAAGTTAATTTCTATAAATTAATGTGTTTTTAACTTTTGTGGCACGGTACGTAGTTATTAAATATGGCGGTTGTATGCGACATGGGAAAATAAAGTGGTATTTTTATTACCAAATCTATTTTCTTCTATAACTCTGAACAAAAAGTTAAAAATTAAAAAATGTATACCTCATTAACCAAGCCGATAGATAAATTTGCTTTATCCAAGCAAAGGAGAGAATATATTTACTAATAAGGAGCCATGTGAGTACAGTTTCTAACGCATGAACTATTTATTGAAACTTGTTTCAAATGGTTTGTTATGTGGAATTATGATAATGGCAATATTGGCAACAATGAATCCCAAATATAAAACAATTATTTAATATGAAACAACAATAGTATCAACTGGCCGACCCTAGGATTTTAATCAGGAGCCGTACCTGGTTCTGAACAAGCTCATATATCTTGCTTTCCATCCAGCTTGTTTGGGTCATTCGTCTCTAAAACCACATTTCAGCTGAAAGGTAAAATACCTAATGTTTCTACAATGGCAAACTTACAACTAATTTCACACACCAATTAAAAACTAGTACCGTACATGTTGGCTGACACACATAATGTTAATTGCTGTTCTCATTAACAACACGTCTTGTTTGTGTGCGTTAACAATCTTGTTACTATTTGGCGCAAATGAACGTGTTACAGACAAGCGTAAACAACTTCTCAAATTCTCTAATCTGAAATGCCTTTTCGGAACCTCGGTTTGTTACGTTTTAATATGGATGTTTATTTTTTTCTCATACGTAGGTAGAACCGAACATACTCAAAAGTTTGGCGGCCTCGTGATGAAGGCGAGGATATTCATTATGGAGAGAGTTTTCATAGAATTTGGTCAAGTTCTTTGCAGCAAAGAACGTGTCCCTCAACCGCGCATTGCACTGAAAATCAATTAATTCCAAATTGTAAGTTAGTTGGTGCGCTATTCACTTGATAGCGAAAGACACGAGAAGCATTGCAGTATACGTCCCTCACATAATGCGCAGCGGTTTCGGTGGCGTAGTTAGTAGCATGCTGAGCTACTATGCCCAAGATCGCGGGTTCAAACATGCCCGAAGTCGTCGGATTTTTCAAGAGCGTTAAAAATCCCTCAGTATGCCTTCCTTCGGAGGGGAAGTAAAGCCGGCGGTCCCATGTCATAGATTTATGGCATGTTAAAGAACCTCCCACTAATTACACATGTGAAGCTAAATTATAGTTAAACATTTGACAAACGCTCTTAGGTTCCTACGTTCGTCGCCAGGAGCCGACTGTGGTGGCGTCTGGTAACCAAGTTCTAAAGTAGTAGTCGTTGACGGTGGCGTTTGGCGGCAAAAGTAGGATCTACTTCAAAAAAATTCAATGTCTTCAGTCCTTACTTGCCACGGTGAGTGAGTGGATAGCGTATCGGTCTACTAACCCCAAGATTGCAGGTTTGCTCCTGGCCATGGCAAGTGATTTTTGAAAGACGGCAAAAATACGACACGCATGTCATACGATGTTGGCATGTCAAAGAACCCATTTGAATTCAGTAGGCCGTGTTCTTAATGGCAAAATCAATCTCGGGAGTTTCCGCCAACACAAAGTTCCTCATTTCTCTACTAGAAAGTGCTATAGTGTTCAAGGAGCTTAGATATCTAACCTCCTAGATTTTCATAGTGATTCAAGGAATAACGAAATTCGACATGGAAGCTACCCTCTGGGTGTCAAATTACAAAGCTTGCACCCGGCAGTCGAGGCCATACGATAATATTATTATTATTATTATTATTATTATTATTATTATTATTATTATTTTTACTTGAATTGAAAACAGATACTCAGACTAATACAGACACCACAATTAACACTGGTTATCAGACAGATTCTACACACACCCAAAGTACACGGGGATACATGACCGCGTTGTCGCAGCCCCTTAACCAACCAACCAACCAGGTGACCGTGACCGACCAGACTGCACGCCTACCACTACTCTGCACTGTGCATTCACAGGTGTGCAGCTGTGCGGCCTTGCACAGTGTGAGGCACTCTGGACGCTGCTGACCTAGGAGGTCGACGATTCACTTCAGAGTATGTGAAACACTTCGCGACATCGTGGCTAAACACGCAAGGCAGGATTGTTACCACGAGGGAAGATTTAAACTCATCCCATGAAGCCACAAGTGCCTAAATCGATATGAAGACCATGTCGATAAATAACCTAATGTATGTAGGCTACTATCAGAGCCTCCGTGGCTTAGGCGGCAGCACGCCGGCCTCTCACCGCTGGGTCCGTGGTTCAAATCCCGGTCACTCCATGTGAGATCTGTGCTCGACAAAACGGAGGCAGACAGGATTTTCTCCGGGTACTCCGGTTTTCCCTGTCAAAATTTCATTCCAGCAACACTCTCCACTATCATTTCATCTGTCATTCATTTAATCATTGCCCCAGAGGAGTGCGTCAGGCCTCGGCAGCCGGCACAGTTCATATCCTCGCCGCTAGATGGGGGCATCATTCATTCCATTCCTGACCCGGTCGGAGACTGGAAGCAGGCTGTGGATTTTCATGTAGGCTACTATCAGTTGGCTGTATTGGTTGGATGAAATAAAATATACACGTTTCACTTCAGACTTTGTAACCTTAGTTTCTTTTCACCCCTCGTATATATCTCCATTAAGCCTCATACTCAGGGGCGTATATAGGCCTACAATTTTTTCTCGGGGGGGGGGGGGGGGGGGCTGACTATCCTGGAGAATTTTGAGTATTCTCAGGAGATTGTCACCGCAAAATACCCAGAAATATCAACCAATATCTTAGAGCATGGCTGACCAACTTACGGCCCGCGAGACTATTTTGTCGTGCCCACCGCTCGGCGTCCGGGCCGTGTCGCCAAAAATTTGAAACAACTAAAGTCAACTGGACAAAGCAATGCTCGCGTACCCCTTCCCGAGGCCATTGACTCACTGATGACCACTTCAAATACTTATAGTTATTAATGATTGGTACAACTAAGTTCGATCCTAAGTGGAAAGACATTTTAAGTACCGGTACAAAAAGCTTTTCCAGTCGTCGCCCTAAACTAAATTATCATGAACTTTATTTCCTAATTTGATTTATAATTGTGTCAAATGAACATAAATACTCACTCTTTGTCATTCATGCTGTGTAAGTGTGTTAAATATCATCGTACTTCTATTTTAAGGGATTTATAAAAAATATTTACATTTTTGATTGTTTTTCTTATCAACTATAAATAAATATAGAAAATGGCAACAATACTAAGATAATTAAGCTCAAACAGCCACAAAACTCACCATATTGCACCTGCATCTTAAAAAGAAATCCATACCCCACCCCAAACCTCCCAGAGTGTTATTGCCCGCAAGGTCCCCCAACTATTTACAATGTGGCCCTTAGTAATTATTTTTGATTGGATTCAAAGTTCATATAGCCTGCAATTACTAGCAATACAAAAAAAAAAAAAAAAAAGAACTAAAATACAACCAAATAAGAATTTTATCCTTAATGAATTTTCTATTATGGCCTATGGAGTATGAATGGCAAATATCTAAATATTTGTCAACTTACTAAACAGAAAGGTAAACACGTTTTTTTTACAAGTTGATAATTTATTTCTCAAAAGTACTGTACTGTGAAATTCTCAGTATTGCCCTACGAGGCTGAGTGTACCCCGCTCCAGCCCTCTGACCAGAATTACAATTTCTTTGCAGAGCCGGGAATCGAATTCGGACCTCCGGAGCGTCAGCGTCAGCGTCAGGGTACAACCAAATTAACAATCATTTAAAGCTCTTTCCAAAGCAACACTTTCTTACTCTAATTTTTATTGACTTTTTTCGGGGGGTGGGGCTGGAGCCCCCTCAGCACCTCCCACCCCCCTTACGCCCTTATATACGCCCCTGCTCATACTTACCGTCATTTCAGTGGTTTACGGTAGCCTTGTTCCAACTGAGACGACAATGTTGGGCGATACCAGTATTTAAGCTACCGGGTATCTTTAACAATAACAAGGAAACAGCCTTGTTGTTTGTCAACCTACTTAATCTTGCGATAAGAGGAGGGGAAGCCCGGATGGTCACATTATCGCTAGTTTAAGTGTTCTGCCAGATAAGTGGCAAATTTTGAAATCAATAGCCACCCACTGTGAAAAGTGACCATACTCTAGTTCATCGTTTAGTTTAACCACATTGACAGCTAAATTATGTTGTTGTTAATTCATTTGAGGGGCTTGGTGCATCATGGTCATCGGTCCCGTGTAGTTGGGTGTATATTTAAAGTGTCTGATAGATAACCTGTATTCCTGTGATGACTGTGGTACTGTATGTGTAGCTGTGTTAGGGGCCGAGACAAGGTTGGTGCCCTTGGACTTAAAATATCGAACGATCCCGGCATTTGCCAGTAGGGAGTGTGTATAAACCCAGGGAATAACTACACTTAGGATAGCCGCTGACAGTGCTGGGATTTGAACCTGCAGTCTCCGGTCTTACTGCAGCTGCCGTCGTGGCCGTGGTGCACAATTTTACGAGCACGGCTATGCCGCCAGATGACAGCTATATGAGTTGATGTTAAATTGTTAATTCATTTAGTGGCCTTGCAATATTCATCCCCCGTGTACTTGGGTGTACGTAGGTTCCGTTGTATAGGGAGGGCCCTCACTGTAGTAAGGGATTGAGGAATAACTTACCTGTTATGACGTTACACAGCGAATACTTTCTCACATTCGCCAACACTAGGCTTTTTATAAGTAGCCTATGCTGCCGCTGGCATGACGCCATTGCGAAGAGAAAAGAATACCAATGTTTACATTAGTATACACTCCAGAGAACACACAGCTGTCAATACACATCAACTGGTGCCTCACAACATTGGCGCGACTGGCTGAAAAATATTGACAGGCTCCTAAAATCATTCCTTTGGTGACTGGTTTTTTTTCTTATTTACATTTATGGCATTAGGCCACATTGGCCATGTTGTTGTTGTTTGAGTCTTCAGTCTTTCGACTGGTTTGATGCAACTTTCCATGCATCCCTGTCCTGAGCTAATCGTTTCATCTCTACATAGCTACCACACCCTACATCCGAGGCAATCTGTTTAACGTATTCTAACCTTGGTGATGCATCTATCATATGACTGGCTACCTCGTCCAAATTTACACTGCATTTTTGTCTCTGTGTTTTTTGCTGGTTCCAGTTTCCGAATTAATGACCAAGCCTTTCTACTGGAGTGAGTAAAGTCCAGAGATTCCACAGTTTCCTGCCATTTGGTACGTCTGTTTTCATTTAATGAGTGTAGAAGGTCGGAAGCAATTGTAGGATCGCTATTGTCTTGAAATTCTTAGAGAAGCTTCTCACTTTCTTCGCTCCAGCCGAGGATGTATTAACCGGGTCGACAGGTGGGCTCACGACCGCGGTTTTCGTTTTTCAGCTGCGAAAACCTCCGTCGTCCATTATTGTCGGTTCCGGGGGCTATATTTACACCCTGAACTACGTCTCAGGGATGCTACGTTGCCGTTGGTTGAAACTTATCGCTTCCTGGGGTTCCATTTTGACAGCAAATTAACGTGGCAGCACTATATACGCCAACTAAAAACAGCGTGTCTCAGGAAACTGAACTGCTCAAGTTTCTTAGTGGCACTACGTGGGGGGCTGACCGCGCGGTGCTGCTGCGGTTCTACCAAGCCCTCGTCCTGTCCCGGCTAGACTATGGTTCTGCGGCATACGGTTCAGCAAGGCCGGCAACCTTGAAAATGCTGGACAGTATCCACCATAGTGGCGTTAGGCTGGCTACCGGTGCCTTCCGGACCAGCCCGATACCCAGCCTACTCGCCGGATCGGGTGTTCCACCTCTAAATTATAGACGCCAACATATGCTTCCAGCATATGCTGCCCATGTGCGTCAAGTGCCGCAACATCCGGCTATCGAGCACTCATCAGTGCCCAATACCACCAGAGGTACGTACGTCAATCAGCCTCGTGCCACGCGGCCGGTTGGTATTAGAATCGATAGCTCGTGTACTGAAATAGGAGTGGCTGTAGGTCCCTGTATGATCTGAACACCTAGCAAGGTGCCTCCGTGTCGAGTCCCGCATGTGGAAATTCGGCTAGATCTATACCGAGGTCCTAAGGTGAACACGAATGCCTTCGTTCATCGGAGGCAGTTCCACAGCATAGTTCACCAATTTCCAGATGTTGGTATTATATACACGGATGGTTCGAAGGTGGACGAGAAATTGCGTTGTGCTTACGTTATTGATGGTGCAAATACCAAGATCTCTTTGCCTGAGGCCTGTAGTGTGTTTACTGCGGAGATCGTTACCATATGAAGCTCTGCAGTTTGCACTACAGGATGCACGAATCCACTTTGTCGTGTGTACCGACTCTTTGTTGCAGTCAATTGCTACATGTCTCTCGCAACATCCCCTGCAGCGAATCCACGACCTACAAGCCTGGTTGTGCCACGCTGACACTCGAATCACCTTTTTGTTGCTTCCAAGCCACATGGGAATTGCGGGAAATGAGCGGATTAAGGTGCAAAAGAGGCGGTACCACTACCACCTCGACCAATGGAGGTACCCACTAGAGATATTCGATCTCAGTTACGCCAACAAGTACTGGCATTTTGGAAGAGTCCGTGGCTAACTGACCCATTGCCCAGGAAAGTGAGAGTGATCAAGGCCCAAGGGAACAACTCGCGTCTGGTGGTGCTCTTTCCGGCCAAGGAGGGACCCTGCCCCCTCCCCCCCCCTTTCTTTTATCACTCTCTGCGCCCCACTTAGGGGGCATGCCCCCTACTTTGAGGACCTCTGGGGTAGATCGAGGTTAGAATATGTTGAACAGATTGCCACGGATGTAGGGTGTGCTGGCTTTGTAAAGATGAAACGATTAGCTCGGGGCAGGGAGGCATGGAGAGGTACATCAAACCAGTCAAAAGACTGAGAACTGAACAACAACAGCCTAGTTTAGAATCACTTGTGGCTGAGAATTCCAACACACACTCTCAAATGTTGATGTCAGACGTCTTAAGGAACTGTGCAAGGGCAAGGCATAAGCGCCTGTTCGGGTTCTGAAGTAGGCTCTGTATGTTGGTGGGAAAGGGTATAGTATAACTTATGTCTTGCAGAGTTTTGTACGAGTGACTATTGCTTGTTGATGTTTACTGCAGGCGAACAGCACATTGGTGACTGGGTGTGTTTCCAGCAACTAAATTTAAAGGAACTAATCCCCTGACACACACTGTCAGCAATTGGTCTTCATTTACTTGGAGCACGAGGATAATAAATGGGAGTAAATAAACTACCGACAGGCCATAGTAACAATCTTCTACCTTGCCACGGTGGGTGAGTGGTTATCGTGTCAGACTACCAACCCCCCCCCCCCAAGCTTGCAGGTTCGCTCCTGGCCATGGTAAGTGATTTTTTTGAAAGGCGACAAAAATCACGACACGCATGTCATACGTTGTTGGTATGTTAAAGAACCCATTTGAATTCAGTAGGCCGTGTTCATAATGGCAAAATTAATCTCGGGATTTTCCACCAACACAAAAGTTCCTCCTTTCTCTACTAGAAAGAGCTATAGTGTCAAGGAGCTTAGATATCTAACCTACTTGATTTTGATAGCGCTCTAAGGAACAACAAAATTTGATATTCAAGCTGCCCTCTGGGCGTCAAATAACAAAGCTTGCACCCCGCACCCGAGGCCATACGAATTTATTATTATTATTATTATTATTATTATTATTATCATTAACAATCCTCTCCTTTACTCATCCACATTTAGTTAGTTATTGTTGTATTAAGGGGCAGAACAGCTAGGTCATCTGCCCCCATCCTCCACATTTGTCCTAGAAAATTGAGTAAGTCCTGATCAACAAAATACTATGTGTCAAATGTCGTCATTTCGCGATTACATTGAGAGCCTTCCCTATAGAACGAAGCATCGCCGAGCCGTGTGGCGGGTGGAGAGTGATAAGTCACCTCCAGTTGACTAGCATTTGCCGATTAAACAAGGACAAAGCGTGAAGCCCAGAATGCTGTCATTGCACTTATTACGGACACAGCTGGTAAGATACCTTAGTTGAGATAATTAAGACTTGTGGTGAAGTACTGTAGGCTGTCTCTTATCCCGTGAACATGGTTAGGTATTGAACATCACAACGAATGTTCCTAGTGGAAATCTATCTTCTCAAGAAGAAGTCTTCCAGTAAATGTGTTAGTACGTTACAGTGCCGTGCGATTTTTACTTGTGGGAGAATCTCAAACAAAAGTTATACGGAAACAATCCTCGTACTCTGGAGGCTCTCAGGTACGTAACAACTGCACTGATACCAAATATAATTGAGGATGAATTACAGCGATTGTACCAAAATTTCCTACGTTGATGCAATGTGTGTTTTGAAATTGAAGGACAGCATGTCCAGCTGTTGTTGTTTGAGTCTTCAGTCGTTTGACGGGTTTGATGCAGCACTCCAAGCTTCCCTGTCCTGAGCTAATCGTTTTATCTCTAAATAGCTACCACACCCCACATCCGAGGCAATCTGTTTAACAAATTCTAACCTTGGTTTAACCCTACAGTTCTTATCCTCGACCCTTCCTTCCATAACCAAGTTTGCTATTCTTGGGTGTCTTAGTATGAGTCCTACCAACCTATCTCTTCTCTTCATTAGCAATCGCCACAAACATCTCTCATCTCCCAATCATCTTAATACCTCTTCATTTGTAACCCTATATACCCATCTGATCTTCATCATTCTCCTGTAACACCACATTTCAATCGCTTCAATTCTCCTCATTTCTGCTGCTCCAACAGTCCAAGTTTCACTTCCATAGAGCGCCAAGCGCCAGACAAAGGCTTTCTAAAACGACTTCCTAATACCTAAATCTATATTCAATGTCAACAGATTCCATTTCTGTAGAAATATTTTCCTTGCCGGAGCCAACCTACTTTTTATATCCTCTTTGCTTCGCCCATCACAGGTTATTTAGCTTTCAAAGTAACTGAAGGCTCCTACTTCCTTTACCTTTCACCTGCCAATTCGACGTCCACAGGGTTTCTGATTTATTTTGACTGCATTCAAATATTCTTGTTTTACATTTATTAATTTTCATCATGAATTCATTCCTCAAGACAGAATCCATACCATTTAAAACTCATTCAAATCCTCTGGTGTGTCAGCTAAGAAAACGATGTCATCAGCATACTGTGTGTGAGAGTTGAAATTATTTCTCCTTGAATCTTTACTTCTACTTAGTATTTTTCTCCAATTTCCTTCATTACTTGTTCAATGTAAGGATTGAAAAGTATGGGTGATAGGTTTTAGCTTGCCTTACACCTTTCTGTAACAGCTTCTCTCTCATGTCCTTCGGATTGAATAAATGCTGTCTGGTTTCTGTATAGATCAGCGGTTCCCAACCTTCTTTTCCCCTCCCGTATCCCTTTATACAAATTTATCTAAAATAGTAGACTACCCCTAAAACGGAAACTTTTAAAACATTCAATATTTTACGGGCAATATGTACATATTTAATAAAAACATTAATAATAAAAAATAACTTACAGCTATTTATAACTTATTTTTTGAATACCGTATAACTAATATTTTTCATTTATTATTTGTTTGCTGTTAGTATGCATTTCATTTCAATAAAATGCTAAATATAATTTTTCAGTTTTACTTTATTTAGTTATAAACATTTAGCTGAGGAAAATAAACAATACAGTACAGTACATAAGATCTTTTTGTTTTTGATTTTATTGGAAACTAATTAATTCTAGCGATTAGTTTGGCAAAACTAGACAAATCAAGACAATAGCAGTGGGTCGGTGAAAGTGACTGGGGATGGGATAGGGTGGGAACATTGATCTTGACGTGAGTGAATAAGACGGCACAGCGCGCCGGTACGTTACGACTGAAACGTACGATGGGAACATGGCGCCCGCCATTACCGTTTAATTTTGGCGTCCCCCTAAGCGGTTCGTCGCGTACCAGCAAGGGGTACGCGTACCCCAGGTTGGCAACCACTGGTATAGATTGTAGAGCACCACCTATCCCTGTACTTTATTCCAATCGTTTTCAAAATGACAAACAACTTACCCCAATTAACGTTATCAAAAGCCTTTTTTAAGTCTACAAATGCCATGAACTTTCTCTTATCCTAGCTTCCAGTGGCTTCTGTGGCGGTCGGTAGCATGCTGAGTTTCTATGCCCAAGATTGTGAGTTCAAACCCGACCGAAGTCGTCGGATATTTAAAAAGCGTTAAAATCCTTCAGTATGCCTTCCTTCGGAGGGGAATTAAAGCCGGCGGTCCCATGTCATAGATATATGGTATGTAAAAGAACCTTCCACTAACTAAACTTGTGTGAAGCAAACTTTGCAGGTTAGATTTCGTTGAAACGCTCTATCAAAGTTCCAACGTTCACCAATAGGTGTCAGTGACATCTGGTAGTGAAAGTTGGAACTACTTGAAATTGAACGGAGCTTGTAGCTCACCCCATGGGTGTCCGCATTGAAGCAGCTACAGCCTCTGGCGAGCTGAACATGTCCTCGGACACTCCCGGCACTAAAAGCCATACGCTAAATAAATAAATAAATAAATAAATAAATAAATAAATACATAAATAAATAAATAAATAAATAAATAATTCTAGATTCAAAAATCAGCCTAAGACTTAGTACAGGGACTTAGTACAGCTTCCCTTGTTTCTACGTTTCTCCTGGTCTCCAAACTGGACTTGAACCGATTCTGTTTTTATCTGTCTTTCCAGCCTCTTGTAAATTATTCTAGTCAGGATCTTTGAAGCAAGAGTGATCAAGCTGATTGTACGGTTCTTCATATCTCTAAGGTCCTGTTTTCTTCGGCATAGGGATGATGACAGTAGAGTGGTAAGGCCGATTCTAAGCCACCCGGCGTTGCTCGGGCGGCGTCCATGTTAAATAATTAATATTTGGTGATCCCATCGTCCGATGTTGACAAATGAGGTGTCGTTGGACTCGAGCTGACGTGCTCTTTCCTATAGACCACTCGTTATATTTTTCAAAAATTTTTTGAACATTTTTGTTTTTTAAAGTAGGCGATAGCATGAAAGGCAAACATAATAGAACGTTGTGCTATAGTTCAAACGAACGGTCTCTATGTCCTTTACTTTCTGTAATAAAACTTTTTTATTTTTTATGTTTTTTTGAAAATTATATGTTTTGGAAACTGGGAACTATACAAAAAAGTTTGTTTGACATAAATGAAAGGTCCCTACTCCCTTTACCACCAAAATAAATTTCAAGTCTCTAGGACAAAAATTTGTGCTTGGTAAGTAGTGCTAGATTAGGAGTTCTGCGGCACTTAGGAAGTTGTGAGCCCCTGGCAGCCTTGGGAGGGAAGAAGTAATGATAGGAGAGCGGGCTTGGATTCGTTTCTTTTCGCTTCGTTGTGCTCTTTACGGGAATGTAGGTGTTGAAAAGGTGAAATGCTGGAAACATGGGTTTCTTTGGGTAAAAACGTGATTTTAGACTTTTTTTTGTTATATATCGCGAACCAATCATGCTAGAGGCGTTTACGAGGGGTCCAAGGACTCGGGGCGACGTCCTCTTTCCTATGGACCTCTCGTTATATTTTTTAAAAAATTGGAAACTCGATTTTGGGGTAAACAAGTGCTTTTTTGTGATTTTTGCTGATATATTACGAACCAATAAGCTTAGAGACTTGTACGAGGTGCCACTTTTTCGTCACGTTGTCCTCTTGCCGAGGATGTTAGTGTTGAGCAGGAATGAAAGACCATTTTTAGGTAAAACCGTGATTTTAGACTTTCTGCTATATCTCGCAAACCAATAACGCTAGAGACGTGTACGAGGTGTTATAGGACTCGGGCTAACGCCCCCTTTTTGAAACTATTTTTGAAATTTTGACAAAGGGCCTAACGACACTTTTGTTGAAAAAATTTCTTTACTTGTTTAAAATGTTCATGAAGTGTGGTTGTTGCGAGAGACGATACTGCTGGGTGTGTGTGTGTTTCAACGAACCTGTCGCTGACCACGGTGGCTGCGCTCAATAGATCAATCACTATTTCGACGGGTCGGTTTATGACAGAGCGAGGGTTCGTTTTTTTCTGATATTTTACCCCCGAAGAGGATCTTTAACGTGTAAACGGTTATGAGAACTTGGTTCTATGTTGGTCGAAGCGAGTACAGAAAACAAACTTGCAGAGGAGCTGACTAGCAGGATGTGAATGTCATTTGAGCTTATTGGAATGCAATGATCTGACTTGACAATAGGTGCAATGGAAAATTACAAAGACGCAGATGACGCTTGAAGGTTAAATAATCTGACAACCGTGATGGCAGGGAAGAGCGAAATGCATGTGAACACGTGTGAAACCTCATGTAAGCTAAATAAGTTACATCCTGTTTTGCTTTGTATGTGACAAAATGCAAGTTCATGTGAAATTTGACCTGGCACTGGTGTTCACCTTGGACGTTATCTGTCCACGTGAACGATAACAGAATGTTCAAGCGTGAGAAAAAAATGATTATACATGCAACGTAACATATATAAAGACATGTCGTTATCATTTCCACTCTCACTTATGTGACTACCTTTGAACACACTCCGTTGCGTGAAACTCATGGTCTTGTTTAACAGTTTTGGTGTTGGTGAAAAATACTGAACCCTTATTGATTTGCCGTTCAATAAGTCTTGATGATTTTTTATTATTATTATTACTGATATCCAGGCAGTGCATGTTGGAGTTTGACAACGGGAAGACAGGTAGTGTGTTGCAACGCTTGCAACAGAGGTAGCGTGGTAGTTATTCCTGGGGATGACCAGGTAAGCCCAGTTCAAGGACAAATTCAGAGTGAACGCGCATCCAAGTTGGCGTCATTATGGGCGTGCCAGAAGAGAATTTCCAACCGATACACGATTGAATCATCGAATCAGGAGAGAGGACGCCTAAACCACGCGGAGATTTGCGTACCAGAAAAAGGCGCTAAAAACACGTGTATGAAGAACCGCAGATGCGATCGGATTCCGCATGAGTGCAGTGAGACGTTTAAATAAAAAAGAAGAAGTTTGATACTAGTCCCAAGTCTGTGAGTTGAAAATTACAGATTATTTTCACAGATTGACCCCACTCCACTCCATTCCGTCAGTTTCTAATAAATTGATCGGTGATGAGTACTTTGACACACAACTTTATCGAGCTCTGAGGAGCATCGTTCACGCCGGTTTGAGACACGATTTTATCAGGCTCTGGTGAGCTTAGTTCACGTCAGTCTGAACGAACATTTTTATTGTACTCTTGGGAGCAGAGTTCATGCCTAGCGGAGGGGAGATCTCTAGTGAGATAAGCGCTACTCGGCTTACGTAATTTGTGAGACTTGTTAAAAGCCAACAGCGTGGCGGACTAAGGTTGTAATATTTTCTGTAAATTTTGTGTTATATTTTTTGTGCGATGTATATGTGCGTGTGAAGTAAGCAAATGCTTAGATAGGGCCAGTTCAAAGTGGAGGAATCGCCCAGGACCTTTTGGGTGAAAGTCAGTAGCTCATAGCGATTCTAGCTAGGTAGAATATTAATTTTGAACATTTCTTTTCAAGAAGCCACGCCAAGATGTCTACAGGAAGGTCGATTGGTGGAATGAAGTGCTACGCCTCTACCAGAATGTCGACGATGACGGAGTAGATTTCCCGTGGGGGGAATGCATTGGGATGGAGGTTGATTTTCTGCAAGCTGCACGGTGATGTAGAAACCATTGATTTATTCAATATGTAGCTAGATTAGACGCGGGAACGTTGTAAAATATTTTATTCATGATTTTTCTTGTGTATTTAGATTTTGTGCGCCGACACTGTTATCTGTTAAATGTACGTTGGCACGTGGCCAAAATATTTGTTTGATTGTATATTTTTTTTCTTATGAGTCATTATTAGTATGCACTTCGCGTGCATTTGGATTTTTGTTCATGCGAATGCGAAATTCGTCATGGTCGATAAATGGTGCTTTTATTCAAATTCATTTTTTAGTAGGAGAAGGGGGTAAAAGTTGTTAGATGTTTTACGAACAGGTTTTTATTCATACTAGGGTTGCCGAGCGCAACAAGTTAAGACGTCACTGTAGAACACCTTAGTTCTATATTTTTTTGAGTTTATTTTGAGATCCCTTTTCAGGTTCTTCAGTCACGAACTAGACTGGGGACGCAAGTCGGTGGAAATATTTATGTCTTTTATTTCAGGTTTCTGTCAAACCCATACGTGTGATTCTGGTGTGTGTATTGTGTCAAGGTGTGTGTATTGATTCTTCGTGATGAGGGGTAGAATGTGTCTACCGCCCTCAAATATTTGTGGTTGTATTTTTATGGACGGGGGAAGCGCTCGTGGAGGCTACCTTACCATGTCCTGTGCTGATTCTTGGATTTCCGTGGGAAATGCTAAGATATTTTATTTTGACACACACACGTATATTATGTGCTATTGGGAGCACGCTTCTTCGAGACTCGAGCCATTGCTACGGCAGGTCGAGGCATGTTTACACGTGGGTTGACTGATGTGCAGATTCCACCTTTCGCCCGTCTATGTCTGGTGATTCATCGTTTAGGCAGTCCAGCTGACCGACTGACCCCTGTAAGCTATTTGTAGCAAACCTGTTCATGCAATGATCTTGGGATCATAATTTTAATTGGGAGTTCGCCATGTCCGTTACGAATTACCGCATATCGTATGAAATGAAATATTTGTTTTATGATGTAAATGTTGGCTTTGAGCCTAGTGATTTCTGTGACTTTTTTCATTTTCTTATTGTTATATTGTTGTCTGTCGTGACACCGATGGGTGTATTTTGTATTTTCTTGTAAAAATGGCAAGCGGCCATGTGTGTAATTTTCTTGATTGGTCACGTGTTGATTTACTTGTGTTGATTTGAAAAGTCCTAATTTTAGGCTTTAGTGTTGTTTGCTACGGCAATTCTTTGATTCCAATTTCATGCGGAAATTATTTTTGTCTTATTTAGTGTAGGAAATGTCGGATTAGTTTAATTAGTGTTTAGTGTATTCCTAGTGTCTGTCTAGCTCTAAGACAATGCAGATTCGTCCCCTGAAGGTTTACTGGATGATATCGAATCTCGCATTAAATGGTACACATCGTGCCGCATGTAGAAAACCGCACACGCACATGTCATTGCAGTAATTTGGGACATTTGGTCCAGATGTTTACGATCTCTCCTGAGATCAGGCCTAGTTTGGCATTTTTATTAATTAAAGTGGGTGTCATTTGGGGAGACCTTGTGTTTTTGTTGTAAATAGTGTAAATTTGTTGATCTGTTTATTAAATTCATATGTTTTAATCCTGGTATTCACTTTTTCCGGCATGTTATTTTGTTATATGTTACCCTGCATGTCATAGGAAGCGCTTAACAACAACTTTACGAAATGGACTGTTACACCCCCCGAAATTGAGTCTCATATGCTTCTTTGCAAGGGTTCAATACTTAACCTTGTTGTGGGGTAGGTTTTTATTTATATATTTATTCATTTATATATTTATTAATTTATATATATTTACATGCAATTATTTATTGATTGTTAAAGTTATAAATAAATGTTTATTTATTTGTTTGCAGATAACCGGTATACCTTACATGTCTGAAATACAAGAAACCATTGCACTTTTGACTCCACTAGAAGGAAACAGCAACAAGCCAGTGCAAGTGAAGAGGAGATAATTTTTTAAATCTAACTTGTTTCATTTTTTGTTTGATATTATTTTACTTTATTTTATGAAATGCATGTATTAACCTGAATTTAGGTATTTATAGCGTTTTTTTAGAAACTTGTAAAGAAAAGCCTTACCACCGTAGCAGTTGCTGAAAACCTGAGACGCACTAGAGCGAAACCATTGACAAAGAGTGACCTATTTAAAACTGAGGTAAGCCTAACTTAAAATGCTATTTCATTTTACCACTACTGAAAACCACTAAACAAAAAAATCATTACCTGTACATGACTAGGACGATAATTGCTTTATTGATTAATGGCTATGTATTGGCAAAAGGTACAAGACCATATTGGTTGTTGACTGGGAAAGTACAAGGCCATATTGGATTTTCTAAAAACAAAAAATTATATTTAATTTATGGACGGTTCCCTATGGACTCAACGAATATCCACAGGTTTGAACATGATAATCTGGACAAAACGACATGACATTCGTTCATTTTTGTTTATATATTGGTTAAAGGGGGATGTAAACGACTGTAGCGTTATAAAAAGAAAATAAGTACATGGGTTACTGTTAGTGCTGACATACGGTTTCTTATTAAATATTTTTTGATGGTGTTTTGATATATTAATACCAATTAACGTTAACGTTTTATTTACAAGTATTGATTGATTGATTGAGTGATTGAGTGAAGGGTTATTTTGTTTGTTTTTTAGGTGTGGTCATGCGCCATTAACATAGTGAACAGACAGTGAAAAAACATACATTGTGCTTTAAAGTACTCTGTGCAACGTTAATAACTTACAATAAGAAAAATGTTTTATTATAACACATGGCGTACCAAATACGACAAGTGAGCAAGTTGGTTTACTACGTGGGTTAAATTTAAAATCAGAACATGATCGTTGGTTAACATTTGAATCCTGGCCTGTAGGCTTTTTGTCAACACATAAACTAGCAAAAGCCGTTTTTTTTACTTGAACCGAGAAGATGTGGTGCGTTGTGTGTTTTGTCGTATTGAACTTTCACACTGGGAAGAAGGGGATGATCCCTTTAGAGACCATTTGCGATGGTATCCTTGTTGTCCTTACATGCTTGGAAAACAAGTGGGTAACCTACCAGTGTATCCATTTTACCGAACCACAAGACCATTGGCTACTACTTACGTTGCTGAATCACAAATACATAATAATAATAATAATGTATTACCAGCCTGCGGTAGTGTCGATATATGTGGTCCATATGCCATAGACAGTGTTGAATTGGCGTGTGCTTTTGAAAAATTGGGAGTTTGCAAGACTAAAGCACTAGCACACCCAGAGTACAGTGCTGTTGAAAAACGTTTAGAATCTTATAAAAATGTTTGGCCATTAATATTAAAACACCTTACCAAACAGCTAAGTGAAGCTAGATTTTTTATACTGGCGAAGGGGATAAAACAATATGCTTTTATTGTGGATTTGATTTAAAGGATTGGCAAATGGCTGATGACCCTTTTCTCCAACACGCTCGTTGGTTACCTAACTCTAGATACAAGGTGTTGCTTAAAGGTCAGGAATTTGTGAACACTATTCTTAAAGAAAACGTGATTGCAGCACAAGTAATAAAAGTGCCTTTAGAGTTAGAACACGCGAGCAAATACATGAGGCTGAAAAAAAAAGACTTGTCTCACGAACAGATACAAAAGTGTGACTCAACAATTATGTAAAATTTGTTATCAAGATGAACTAGGTGTTGTATTTTTGACTTGTGGACACATGATAGCATGTGTCAAGTGTGCATTAGAACTTAACACTTGTGCTATATGCAGAAAAGTATTATCTGCTACAGTTAGGTCATTTCTTGCATAACTAGTATAATTTATTAGCCATGCATAGTGCAAAATCCCTAATTGTACAATATTATTAAAGCTGTTTTAGAGTGTAATAGATATGCTTTTGTTTTGTTTATGGACTACTACAATGAATGTTTTAAATGCTGTTGGACAAGCATGCGGCTTAGAGACAAAGAAGCTCAGCGAATTGCCAACGCATATTCCATTTCGGATTATCAAGATTCGGAAATTGAAAACAGCATATGGTGATCGTGTACTTTGTGTTTGTGAAAACTTTGAGACATTCCTGCCTACACGGTTTGGAGAGTGTTTTTGATGAAGTGAATAATGCTGTGCAACCTGTACACTTAATTTATGAAGGTTTTAAAACAATAGGTGCATGGTTAGTTTTATTTAAATTTAAAAAAAGTGAAATAATAATGGTTAAATATAAGTGATGGCAATGGACTGAAAGAAAAAAAAGTGTATAGAATAATAATGTTTTAGTTTTAATTTTGTCTTAATAAATATTATGATGAAACCAAAAAATGTATATAAAATTTGTAAATAAATGCAAATGATGTTACAATGCAGTTTTATTTTATACAAAGTTAGAATATTAAACATTGCATAGTATATATGATTATGAAAATAGATGCACACTTAAAACAAGTCTTTGCCTTTACGGCAGTGTGGTATAGTTTTAAAAACAAAGCTTGTTGTAGATCTTTTCTCCACGACGAACAATAGGTATAAAACGTCATTATCAATATTATAATCATAATCACCATCATTACTATTATCCTCCACATTATCCTCACCGTTACTAAAACCAGTTAAATATTCCTGTTCCCCTTCCTGTTCCTCTTACTCTTCCTCTACAGTGTCCTCATGTCGAGTTTGCGTGGCTTTTGATAATGTTAAGGGTTTTTTGAACGTTGAACTATTGTGAGCAGCAATATTGTTTTCTTGCACTCGCTTTTAAGAATGTTTATGATTTTCTGTTGACAGCAAGAATGTTTCATGCAGTTCACTACATTGATGATCACTGACACTTAAAACCTCACTATTTTTACTTTTTAGCTCACTTCGACTTTGTTTTGAACGTTGTTTTAACAACGCGAAATAAAAGTTCCATTTTTATTGGTTCGTTTCACAATATATGAATATCCTTTATAGGATGCATGAAGCTTACCATACCTAGTCACTGATACTTCCATGTCAACTGTCAAGCATAGACTAAGCTCTAGTAAAGACAACTTGACAATAAGAACAATAGTTTAACGTGGGAGCATATATGGATTCAAATGTGGGAAGCAAAAAAGAAGGTGGGAGCAAATGTGTGAGCAAAAAGTGGAAGCAAATAGTGGGAGCAAATGTGGGAGCACAAATAAACTTAGTTATAACCTAACCTAACCTAACTTCACCTAACCTAACTTAACTTAACCTAACCTAATCTAACCTAACCTAACTTCA
The DNA here is from genome assembly GCA_946902985.2 of Meconema thalassinum. Taxonomy (NCBI): domain Eukaryota; kingdom Metazoa; phylum Arthropoda; class Insecta; order Orthoptera; family Tettigoniidae; genus Meconema; species Meconema thalassinum. The sequence goes on from OX336391.1 coordinate 561,192,252, forward strand.
AAGTGGAAGCAAATGTGGGAGCGAAAACGTGTGAGCAAAAATAAAAGAGGGAGCAAATGTGGCAGCAAAATGTGGGAGCAAAAATTGGGAGCAAATGTGTGAGGGAAAAAAACCAAGTGAGAGTAAATATGGAAAGCAAATGAAAAAGTGGGAGCAAATGTGTGACCAAAAAAGTGGGAGCAAATGTGGAAAGCAAAAAGTGGGAGCAAATGTGGGAGCACAAATAATATACTTAACCTAACCTAAGTTCACCTAACCTAACCTAACCTAACTTGAAAGTGGGAGCAAATTTGGGAGCACAAATAATAAACTTAGTTATAACCTAACCTAACTTCACCTAACGTAACCTCACCTAACCTAACCTAACCTAACTTCACCTCACCTAACCTAACTTAGCCTAACTTGAAAGTGAGAGCAAATGTGGAAGCAAAAAGTGGGAGCTAATGTGGGAGCAACAATAGGGAGCAATTGAGGGAGCAAAAAAGTAAGAGCAAAAAGTAGGAGCAAAAAATTTTGAGTAAAAAGGTGGAGCAAAAAGTGGGAGCAAATGTGGGAGCAAATGAGTGAGCAACTAGAGGGAGCAAATGTGGGAGCAAATAAAAGTGGGAGCAAATATTGGGGAGCAAAAAGTGGGAGCAAAACGTGGGAGCAAATGTGGGAGCAAATGTGTGAGCAACAAGAGGGAGCAAATGTGGGAGCACAAAAAGTGGGAGCCAAAAGTGGGGAGCAACATATGGGAGCAAAATGTGGGAGCAAATGTGGGAGCAACAAGAGGGAGCAAATGTGGGAGCAAAAAAAAAGTGGGAGTAAAAAGTGGGAGCAAATGTGAGAGCAAATATGTGGGAGCAAAAGGTGGGAACAAATGTGGGAGCAAAAGAGGGAGCAAAAAGTGGGAGCAACCATGATTGGTTGTTAAGACTTTTATTTCAACCAATGCACATGAATTAAATTTTGGTAGAGTAATCTGAGTAATAATAATATTATTATTAATAATAATAATAAAAATAATAAAATTTAAAAAATAAATTGTAATTATATTTTTCAAGGTTGAATTTTCAAAGTACTGTCAAGAATAATAACTACATGAAACAGATTCAGAGAACTCTTGAGTACTTTAAGTTTAATCATTGGCTAGGAGTGATATAGAGCTAGCTAAGCTAACTTAACCCCAGCTCACCTAATTTAACCTAACATCACCTAAGCTAATGTTATACAAGTTGTGACTTGCTTTAAGACTGGCTATGGCATCACAGATGAATGGTGGTGGGAGGCTGGACATAACTTTTTATTAAACAAAAAATATTTACCTTTTTTGCCACACAGATGAATAGTGGTGGGAGGCCGGCAAAAAAGTAAATATTTTTTGTTTAATAAAAAGTTATGTCCTGCCTCCCACCACCATTAGTCTGTGACGTCGTAGCCAGTCTTAAAGCAAGTCACAACTTGTATAACATTAGCTTAGGTGAAGTTAGGTTAAATTAGGTGAACTGGCGTTAAGTTAGGTTAGCTAGCTCTAGATCACTCCTAGCCAATGATTAAACTTAAAGTACTCTAGAATTCTCTGAATCTGTTTCATGTAGTTATTATTCTTCACAGTAATTTGAAAATTCGACCTTGAAAAATATAATTACAATTTATTTTGTAAATTTTATTATTTTTATTAATAATAATAATAATAATAATATTATTACTCAGATTACTCTACCAAAATTTAATTCATGTGCATTGGTTGAAATAAAAGTCTTAACAACCAGTCATGGTTGCTCCCAATTTTTGCTACCTCTTTTGCTCCCACATTTGTTCCCACTTTATGCTCCCACATATTTTCTCTTACATTTGCTCCCACTTTTTGCTCCCACATTTGCTCCCTCTTGTTGCTCCCACATTTGCTCCCACTTTTTGCTCCCAAATGTTGCTCCCCACTTTTTGCTCCCACATTTGCTCCCTCTTGTTGCTCACACATTTACTCCCACAGTTGCTTCAACTTTTTGCTCCCACTTTTTGCTCCCCAATTTTTGCGCCCACTTTTTTTGCTCCCACATTTGCTCCCTCTTGTTGCTCACTCATTTTCTCCCACATTTGCTCCCACTTTTTGCTCCACCTTTTTGCTCACAATTTTTTGCTCCTACTTTTTGCTCCCACTTTTTTGCTCCCACAATTGCTCCCTCTTGTTGCTCCCACATTTGCTCCCACTTTCTTGCTTCCACATTTGCTCTCACTTTCAAGTTAGGCTAAGTTAGGTTAGATTAGGTGAAGTTAGGTTAGGTTAGGATAGGTTAGGTGAGGTTTGGTTAGGTGTAGTTAGGTTATAACTAAGTTAATTATTTGTGCTCCCACATTTGCTCCCACTTTCAAGTTAGGTTAGGTTAGGTTAGGTGAAGTTAGGTTAGGTTAAGTTTATTATTTGTGCTTCCACATTTGCTCCCACTTTTTGCTTTCCACATTTGCTCCCACTTTTTTGGTCACACATTTGCTCCCACTTTTTCTTTTGCTTTCCATATTTACTCTCACTTGTTTTTGTTTTTTTTCCTCACACATTTGCTCCCAATTTTTGCTCCCACATTTTGCTGCCACATTTGCTCCCTCTTTTATTTTTGCTCACAATTTTTTGCTCCCACATTTACTTTCACTTTGTAGTTAGGTTAGTTTAGGTTAGGTTAAGTTAAGTTAGGTTAGGGTAGGTGAAGTTAGGTAAGGTTAGGTTAGGTTATGTTATAAGTAAGTTTATTATTTGTGCTCCCACATTTGCTCCCAATTTTTGCTTCCACTTTTTGCTCACACATTTGCTCCCACTTTGTTTTGCTTCCCACATTTGCATCCATATATACTCCCACATTAAACTATTGTTCTTATTGTCAAGTTGTCTTTACTAGAGCTTAGTCTATGCTTGACAGTTGACATGGAAGTATCAGTGACTAGGTATGGTAAGCCTCATGCATTCTATAAAGGATATTCATATATTGTGAAACGAACCAATACAAATGGAACTGTTATTTGGCGTTGTTCAAAACAACGTTCAAAACAATGTCGAAGTGAGCTAAAAAGTAAAAATAGTGAGGTTTTAAGTGTCAGTGATCATCAATGTAGTGTACTGCATGAAACATTGTTACTGTCAACAGAAAATCATAAAAATGCTAAAAAGCGAGTGCAAGAAAACAATATTGCCCCTCACAATAGTTCAACGTTCAAAAAACCCTTAATATTATCAAAAGCCGCGCAAACTCTACACGAGGACACTGTAGAGGAAGAGGAAGAGGAACAGGAATATTTATCTGGTTTTAGTGATGTTGAGGATAATGTTGAGAATGATAGTAATGATGGTGATTATGATTATAATACTGATAATGACGTTTTTATAACCATTGTTCGTCGTGGAAAAAGATCTACTACAAGCTTTGTTTTTAAAACTATACCACACTATCTTAAAGGCAAATACTTGTTTTAAGTGTGCATCTATTGTCATAATGTCTGCAATGTTAAATATTCGAACTTTGTATAAAATAAAATAGCATTGTAACATCATTTTGAGCCATGTTTATCATATCTCTTTCTTTATTTTCTTTGGCGGCCGTCCCGGTTGACTCAGACGCCATGTGAGATACTTTCTGTCCGGACGTGCCTTGAGGCTCTCCGCCTTATTATTTAAAATGTAATGTATTTCCTTTTTATTTAACATTGTTATTATGCCGAAGCCTTCCATTTACTCATGTAAGTAACACATCTAACCTTGTTTCCACTATGCTCATTTCCTATATTTAACTTTTCTTTTTGGTCTTCGTCGTGTGCTTGGATTTGCTGTGGAACCAATCGAAATGGCGGTCTCCTGTTTTATTTTGTTTGAGTCTTCGTTTAACCTTTTATTTGTGCCGTGAAATATATCTGCGAGTGATTTTGTGAATGTATGTTTTTCTTGCTGTCAGGTGCATTGATGCTGTTTTGATTGGGCATGTTTTCGAATGGGTCTCCCGTGGTTTGTGGACGTTGGCGTTTCGACCATTCTCCCAACTCGAGGCATGACACCATATATTTTAGCCCTTATGTATTCCCTTCATTCCATGCTTCGTGCAACTGAATCACGGCGGTAACTTTAAGTAGGCCTTACCGTATTCAGCTCGAACTCGGAACGTAAGTAGGGGACCATATAGGTTTAGCTTGTTTTGCTAGACTACCTGCAGGCACGAGTTGCTTTGAGTTTTATTTCTGCATCGTCGGCTGGCATTTTGTGTGTTTGATTGCGTGTATGTATCATGATATATTTCACGGACACCTGACGTCATTTGTTTCTCCTTGTAGTATCTTTGGTTTTTGCATTTCTTTTCTCTGGGGCTGCCAGCTCGATCGCATCCCCATTGCTCGCCACAGCCTCTGCGACACGCACACAGCCTCTTGTTTTATCTTTGCTATGCTTGGTATTTGTGGTCGTCATGGCAACCATCCATTTCTAGGCTGAGGAGTGATTGTTGTTGACCAGCGACCGGCCCGATTGCCTCTTGATCATTTACCACTCATCGTGGGACCACCTTCACGGAGTCTGGAGTCGCTCGGCACATCTGGCTTGCAAGTACGGGCCCAGCACAGGTCAGAAATTAACATCCATTTCCACTGCGTACTCCTTTCTTTTCTAGTCGGTTCCAGTAATGCAGCTAGGAGGCACGCCAATAATATGTTTATTTAAATAGGGCGGTGCAATTTGCATTTATTTACAAACGTTATATTGAACCACTGGTTCATGTGATATTTTTCTCCGCGACGCATTTTTGATGCATCACTTTAGAACGCACCAACTGACCGACCATGCTGTCGCTACATGCTAACATTCTTTGGAGTTATACATGATTGATCTTTTGACTACGGAGAAATCCACTATTAAATAATCTGAGTCTAAATTATGACATTTCTATTTTCTACAAAGCTCAGATATTATCATACTGTAATTCTGTATCATCGAAACATTCTTTAGAATGTGATTTCTGCTTTTGGTAAGGTAGTAACCTCGCAGATGCGCAAACCGGAACCAGACAGACGCTGCACGAACAGTGTAGTCACAAGCTAACGCAGCGCATGGCTGAGAGCCTATCACAAGTGTTTGGATTATCATCCAAGTTGGATGCCATTTGTATCAAGTCCGTCTATAAGTCGAGGTAACAGTCCGCCTGAAGGCGAGGAAAGCAATCCTAGTGCATCGCACTTTATTTCAATTCGAATAGTACATGATATTATTAAATATTACAGCCGTAGAAGGCTTGTGCTACGAAGACTGTGGATTTTTGGGAAAAGTGATCATAATCGTGGAACACCACATTTCCAACCACGTGTTTTAAATCATATTTCGACATCGTCAAGTGGCGATAAATACATCACTCACAGTGAAATATTTATTATTAACCGAGCGAATCATTTCAACACTCATAACTACAAATATTGTTTTATCGCAAGTGCGATTCTTTTCAGTGAAGCACAACGCCGATGCCACGTAATTTGTGGGAAAATAAAATCTGTGTCAATGAAGCAGATAATAGTGCATGGCCAATTTTTAAACCATCTGCGGCGTGTAGTAGCAGTGAGTTTAGTGCCACGTTAACGCTAGTTTCTGTGAAATTCTGCTACGCTTATTCATCGTACCTTAAAGTGGTAAATTCATACTTCAAGATGTCATGTTTTGACGACCACGTTTACGCAATCCTTGTTACGCATCACCTGTGGATATGAGCTGTTAAGCTTCATCATGTGAAGGAGAGGACCAGAGAACTACGGCCGATGACGGAAGAACCATGGTTTTAGCACCCGCTAATCCAAGGAAGATGACGACTTTGAGGAGGAGTCTGGTTATATCATCACGACAACGACGAGGACGAATAAAGGCCGTGGAAATGGATAGAGCCGATGTGGAGGCTCAGATTGCACATCACTTGTCCGGAGACCAAAGCCTTATTATATCCCTCGGGTCGTTGGAACGACCGAGATGTAGACATCCTTTCTTCTGAGTCCGAAATATTCATTCCTTGTGAGGTTCTTTTGTGGTGTAGCTTAGTGTAGTTTATTGTAGTTTATTGTAGAATCAGCCGAAAGTCTTGACAAGCCATAGGTAGGTTTTGTACTGTTAGAATTAATGCTTGTAGTTCACTTTCAGTGATTGTTAGTCACCCGTTGTGATTGAATTTCTCTTCGATCACGGTGCATTCTGAGGGACATCGTTAAGATGTTATTTCTACCCCTGCTAAGCGTGACCGTAGTCTTGTTACTACGTTTTTTCAACCCTAGGTGGGTGATTTTGTGTACAGTTATTTGGGATGACGATCAGACGTCATGGCCAGTGTTAGTTTTATAACACCCCTTTCTAGTAAATGTTGTCACGCCACTGATTTAGTTAGAACAGTCCGTATCGTTGGATAGACGACTGAAGCTATCAGTTTTGTAATACTATGTCATTTTTCATTTTGATGTGCTATGAAGCCATCCAGTTTAAGTTTGAACACATTCAGAGTGTTACAGTTTGTATGCAATCTAGCATCGAACCCAGCAATGAATGCCGTATCATTGGCAAACTTAGCAATTGTAAGATTTGCGCCCTTATTATGTTTATTTCGTGCCAGTGTTTCGACACAGTTGTTATTTTGGTTATATTTAGACAGAGCAGTTATGAACTGACATATCTGCACATTTCAAAGAGATTCAGATGAAGTGGAATATCTATGTTTTCTTTGACTTTTCAAACATGCTATATATTTGAGCATAGTTTTAAGGCGTGATTTCATGCCTAATGCTTATGTAAATTTCGATTATATCTGGGACATGATAACAGGGCCAGTTTTCTAATAGGACTTTTTGCGTGAAAGCTGCCTGCCTTCATTGATGTGCAGTTTCTAAACTGTCCGTGTGAATGATTGCGAGAAGCGAGGCTAGCTCGAATCATGGACAGGTGTTAACAGTTCCCAGCATGCAGTGTACTAGAGCACCACTCACTCAGTGAGACCATAACTTTTCCAGACTCATTGGCAATGCATATAGCATTACTAACATTTAGATGATGTGTCTCATATGTAGGTCAATGTCCAGGCCACCATTTTGTAATAATCATATGTTTTGCTACTTAGAGATGACTGGCGAGAGCCATGTGTTTGCATCGCTACTAAAGCGAATATCTTTCTTCTCCATCTGACAATGATTTCACGTTATGTTAAGGTTTATTTATGGTAATTAAGAGGCTAGATGAGGCCAGCCTCCGTGGCTTAGGCGGCAGCACGCCGGCCTCTCACCGCTGGATCCGTGGTTCAAATCCCGGTCACTCCATGTGAGATCTGTGCTGGACAAAACGGAGGCAGACAGGTTTTTCTCCGCGTACTCCGGTTTTCCCTGTCAAAATTTCATTCCAGCAACACTCTCCACTATCATTTCATTTCATCTGTCATTCATTTAATCATTGCCCCAGAGGAGTGCGTCAGGCCTCGGCAGCCGGCACAGTTCATATCCTCGCCGCTAGTTGGGGGCTTCATTCATTCCATTCCTGACCCGGTCGGAGACTGGAAGCAGGCTGTGGATTTTCTTCAAGAGGCTAGATGAGGCACCTGTTTAGAGGCTATATTTATGTGTGTCCAGACTTCGATTCTGTTGACTGTGTTATTATAGGGAGGTAACTGATGTTCATGCCAGGCCTTACCCAGAGGTAAATTAAGTGAGCCGAGAGCCACTAATAACCTGTGTTATTGTTGTGTCCGAGCGGGAGAGCTCGTTGACGGTGTTATAGCAGAGATTGATCTCGCACGAGACTGCTTCTGCTGAGCCCAAGGTATTCAGGATTGTCAGCCTATTGGTCATAAACCAACGATTTTAATAATCAGTAACGCCATTATTATAAACCTGATGATAATTGACTACTTATAGCATTTAACCTTGATTTTTTTGTATTTTGGACCTGATGGCTGGCACTTGCTTTGTGCACACTTCTCTTGAGGAAGTAATCTAGGACAGATGACACTAATTTTTATCGACGGAGTGCTTGCTCGACCTTTAGTCAGTAGCATGTGGAGCGTGAGCCTCATGCGACGTTAGACGTAGATTTCACTACGCAATCGCCAACGTAAATCACATGCATGTAGATGACAGTGGTTTACAAACAGTAACCCAGGGTGAAGGCAGGAATAATAATGTTTTTTGTCTTGCTTTATTTATTTAAAGTGTATGATAACCCTATGTTTACCCTTTTACTTATATGATGAGGGCATTTAATGTTTTTTTGACGGCTTGTCATGTAGATTTTGTAATAAATTGTTTTTGCTTTATGGACGTCATCGCCGTAAATTTTGTATTAATTGTTAGGAATTAGCTAGATTTAAAAATAAATGTAAATGAGGAAATGGTATCATCCTAACTTAGACTTGTTATTGCTACCCTGTTAAATGTAAATTCTGTTATTAGCTTATTTTGTAACTTGATTTAGAGACTATTGCCGTACCATTTTCCCAGCGTTGCTGTTGTTGCTTTACTTTGTCAGATAGATCTTTCGCGAGGGTTTACAGTAGTTTACAGTTAGGGTACGGATCTTTTATTTTTATTTATTTATTAGTTTGCGGATTAGCCGATAGAAACCATCCGAACTAGGCTAGGTGTCTGAATATTTTGAATAAATATTTCTACAAGTTTTACCTAAGTCTGGAAGTTTATTTCTCAGTCTAGCTTTAGGAGGTGTATTTTCTTGGGCTGTCTATGACCTTTTAGCAACCATGTTACCACGGATCCCCTGGATCATGGATTCTCGTGCCGCTATGGCCTATAAGAAATTCACCTAATCCTCATGGCACATGGGTCCGGTGGGTGAGGTGTTAGGGATGTCGTTTCGGCTGTTGGCAACCCTGATAGCTCCTCTGACGGACACATAACCTACTATTCTTTCTTTGGCACCCAACTGGTTGTGCCGATGTAGACATGGTGACCTTCTGTTCCATGCTCTTTTTATGAGGATTTTATTGGGATTAAAAGTAAATTGACTAGACTGGGACGAACTTAAAAAGTCGTACTGCAGATCAATTAACCGCATGGCATTCGTGCGTGACTTAAGTCCATGGGGTGAGGCTTTGTAGTATAGATAATTATAGGATAGGTTTTTCTTGATGATGCCTCATCCTGAGTAAAGGTAAGACTTAGCTTTGCTTGTTGTTGTTGTTAAAGTAAATGGAGAAGCACCTAGTTCGCATACTCCAACAGTACTTGTAATATGTATTCAAGAGAAAGCAGGCTGTTCTACACCGCAAAAGTAACTAGTCATAGCTGTAAGTTTTCTGGAATGCTTCTTCTGTTCTCTCATATATATTCTTGTGTCATGGATGAGGAGACGATTCGTCATGTGATGGGGGAGATGTTGGCTGTTGTTAACACCAACCTCCACCAGATTAGAACTGATTTAGGTGAAGTCAGGACTGATTTAGGAACTGTAAGTGGAAATGTTGAACAAGTCCGGGGTGACTTGTGTGTGAACACTCTGTCTATCAATAACGCTAGGACTGATATTACTGATGTTAGGACAGATGTAAACAATGTTAGGGCTGATCTTGAAGCCAATACTCAGACTGTAAATAATGTTAGGACAGATGTGAATAATGTTCGGACTGATCTAACTCAGGTCAGGGCTGATATAGATGCTCATAGTGAAGAGGCTAGGAATAGCCTTACAGCAGGTTTATCAGCAGTTAGAGTTGACATCTTACGACACCAATAGGATGCTAATGATAAAATAGATATGTTAACCGATCAAATGAACCGAGCAAGGGAAGATGTTCAGACCAGGTTAGGCGAACACACCAATCAGATTAAGGCGAACATAAATAGAGTTCAGATTGACATGAGGGCTGACTTGGATCACACTAGAGAAGAGTTTGGTCATCGACTCGCAAACGTCGAGGGATTTATCGACAATGTCAAGAGGGATATCGCTGCAGTCAATGTAGGATTAACCTTGATGAGTGGAGCTGCATACGCCGTAAACGCTAATGTGAAAGCTATCGCTGACGACATGATTGAATTCAGGGAAACACTAGCGACGAATACGAAGAACGTAACTCAGTTAACGGACACCGTGGGATAGTTACGCGAAACCGTACACACTCATAGAGAAGAGACGAAAATTGATATCTCAATATTAAGAGGAGATCTTACCGAACACAAACACGTTGTAGAAGCTCAGGTAGCTCGTATTCGAGACGAAGTAAGGGAACTTCGAGGGGACGTCACAGAAGTTAAGGAGGACGTTTACCAGGTCAAAGAGGACGTATCTAAAGTCGAGACGAAAGTAGAATCCATGAAGAAATGGTTAGAAGAAGTTGCACTGACAGAGCGTCTTCAACTTAGCCACAACCTTAGGACAGAGATTCGAGAGGTCGACACAAACCTCAAAGGGAAGACCGAAAGGGTAGAATTGCAATTAAACGATCTTGGAAATAAGATTGAGGCAAGGAATACTCCAGGGCTCGTAACTATTGAGAGACGTTTAGATAGGTTGGAAGCTCAACCGAGAGAGACCCGAACTTCCACACTGTCAACTGAAACGCAGAATACACCAGGACCACAGGTCGTACAATCGACATCGTCCGGTATTCAACCGAGCGCAACTCCCGAAACGCAACCATTCAGATTCGCAGACACCATGCGCAATGAAACATCACCATTCACGAGGTCATACTTCGGTGATAACGTAAACGTTAATACCCAATCAACGCTGAATTACAATGCTAATCCATTTAGACCAGCACAAACTCAGCATAACCAGGGCAATGTGATGATCATACGATCAAGAGAAGAGCAACCAGCTCGATTCTCAGGTACTGGTAGCAGCATTACACCAGCCGAATTTTTGGCAAATGTAGAGAGTTATCTACGTGACACTATGGTGACACCGGAAATAGAGCTCAGGGTCATAGGGCGTCTTCTTGAAGGTCAAGGTAGCTACTGGTTCAGGGCCTTTAAATACTCTTTTACTGTATACCAGGACTTCAGAGAAGCTTTGTTACGTACTTATTGGTCAAGCGACATACAGCAGAGTATCAGAGCCGAGATGTACACTCGCCGATACAGCTCAAATACGCCTACACGTTATGCAAATTACTTTGCAACCCAGCTGACGAAACTCAGGTGTCTTCAACCCCCACTATCAGAGCAGGATTTAGTGAACACTATTATATGGCAATACCCAGCCGATGTTCAACGAGTGTTAATTGCTGCTGGAGCAACAACCTTCCAGCAATGTGACCAGATTCTTAGGCGTTTGGACGCAAACGATGAACAATTTGCAAGCCACCGTCCAACCAAAGGAGAGACACGCCACGTGAACTTGACTACTGTGGACAAAGTTAGTCAGACGCCACAGCAAACACAGACTCAGAATGAGAATAGAGGAGGTTACAATCCCAATCAACGTAACTGGAATAATACCCCATATGCAAGAGGGAGACAACAAGGTGACAATAGAGGATATTGGAACCGACGTTTTAACCAAGGAACGAGCGACAACCGTCGTCACGACAATGACCGTCGTGGGACAGGAGAAAATCAGCGAGGAAGAGGAAAATTCGTCGAGACTATCGTTATAGCGGAGGCTATCGACGCGATCGAGATCCTAGGTGGAGGGCCGATCGAGACTGGCGAGGACGTGCACAGGAGAGTCGAGAATACATCCGACAACTCCACAATCAACGAGAAGAGGTGGATCAGAACCGTACACCGAGGGATGCACGCGAAATTCCAGAGGAAGACATGGAGAATGACCAGCCCAGTACTTCCCAAGAAAAGAAAAACGCCGAAAAGAAAATAGATTCTGACCTGATTGATCGCAGGGTAACAGCCACTATCTTACTCTGGGAGCCAATCCAGGAAGATCTTTTGGACGAAAGACGATCGACGAACCACGACTACGAATTGACACGTCTACCGAAGATAACGGCTACCTTTAATGAATGCCCTGTAACCATTCTCATTGATACAGGGGCTATGATAAGTGTCATTTCTGCTGATTGCCATGCCCGATTGAAAGCAAACTCTGAGGTGACAGAGCTCCCAGTTTCTACAGTAAGAGTCAGAGGAGTTATACCTGATCGCGTTGTAACGTGCACAATTCAAATTTTGTGCACTTTGAAAATTTCGTGCCACATGTACTTGCACCAATTTTTAGTCATGGAGGGATTGCATCATGACGCAATTTTAGGCGCAGACTTCATACGCAAATACGATGGAATCATTGATATGGGACGTAATACTGTAGTATTTAAGCCGAACGAGCCCATTCAGATGAATTTAGTGGAGGATGATCCGGAAATTGAATCCGAAGTCAACATAGTTGAAGAGTTGAATGGCAAGCGAAATGGTAAGACACAAAACGCCGAGGAAGAGGCAGAACAATTATCAGCACCCGTACAGGAGAAATTGGAGGCACTTCTGACTGAATTTAAAGATATTTTTGATACCACACCAGGTGAGATACTTGATTATGAGTACGACCTGATTGTACTAGATGATTCTCCATTTCAGAAGAAGGTTTACCCTATCGCGGAGAAACACCGAGAGGAAGCTGCTAGGAAGATCCATGAGATGGAAGCAGCCGGTATTATCAAGAAAGCACCGACTTCATATGTGAATCCTATAACGCCTGTAGTTAAGGTGGATGGCAGTCTAAGGCTTTGTATAGATGCCAGAACTTTGAATGAACGCTTAGCTCCAGAGCACGACAGACCACCAAAGATCAGAGATCTTCTACGAAAATTTAAGGGAAAACGAGTATTTTCATCGTTAGACTTGGTACAATCCTACTATCATATTAGATTGTCCGAGCATACTCAGAAGTATACGGTTTTTTTTGTTCGATCAGACCACGTAGGTTTTCCGAAAACTACCTTTTGGATTGAAGAATGCAGGAGCTGCATTAATTAGAGCACTCGACGCGAAGTTGACTCCTGAAGTGAAGAGGAAAGTCATATGTTATGTGGATGACATCATAATAGCTTCAGAGACGGAAGAGGAACATTTAGCTACCTTACGCCTTGTATTTGATAATCTTCGACAGGCTAATTTCAAGGCAAAGTTCGACAAGGGTCGATTCTTCCAGAGAGAAGTTAAATTCGTGGGACATATAATCAACGGAGATGGATATAGGCCGAATCCGGCGAAGATCAGAACCATCGCAGCATTTCCGACACCAAACCGTGTCAAACATGTGAGGCAGTTTTTGGGGATTCTCCAGTATTTTGCTGCTCATTGTGAGAGGTACTCCGAAACCGTCGCACCACATCAAGGTCTACTTAAGAAGAATTGCCGATGGGCATGGGACGAGAAGTGTGAGACAGCTTTTCAGAAGGCTAAACAGATGCTTGTGAACGAAATACAGTTGGAATATCCAGACTACTCCCGGAATTTCATCTTGGAAACTGACGCATCCGCCGTGGGAATCGGAGCAATCTTATTGCAGGAAGACGTGGAGAAGAAACGCCACTACATTGCTTTCCTAAGCAGACGTTTGAGAGACCATGAAACTCATTATTTTACCACGGAGATCGAGGCACTTGCAATTGTCTATGCATTGGAGTACTGGCAGAAACTTCTGTTAGGCCAGAAGATCATAGTGAGCACCGACCATCACGCGCTGACTTTCATTTTACGAACAAGACTGGCAAGCGACAGGATTACACGTTGGGCACTGTTTCTTCAACAGTTTGATTTAGAAATTGTTTACCGTCCTGGCAGAGAGAATATGTTGGCCGACATTCTCAGCCGAAATCCTGAAGCCACCGTGAATGCCATTGACGTCGAGGGAGAATGCGAAGAACACCTTCGCTGGCTTCGTCATTTACCTGAAGGACAACGATGCGAGAAGGAACTGAGGAATATCATTCGTTTTTTGGAAAACCGAATGGACACCCTAGATAACAATTATGCTTAGACAGCTGCTATCGCCGATGATTATTTGATCTACCATCGTGTCTTATATAAATGTGTCGATGAGGACCACACTCAATTGCGTTCAGTAATTCCACGAAGATACCATAAAACTGTTATTCTTTTGGTACATCTATCTATTGGACACTGAGGGACTGATAAGACAATTGCGACGATTAAAGAGTCCTTCTCTTGGAAAGGGTTAGGAACCTCTCTTAGACAGTGTTTACGTGCTTGCGTCGCATGCCAGCGTAACAAGTACACGTCACACTTGTTGAAAGAACCACCTAGACCCATACACCCAACTCAACCGAGGGAACTATACGCGCTGGATCTTTATGGACCGATCCCAGAGGTTTGCCGAGGGAACCGCTTCATCGTCGTAACGATTGACGTGTTTACCAAATACACGATGCCCCACCCTGTAGAGAAAGCCACTGCACACTAAATTATACAAAGGATAAAACGACAAGTGATACCGGAGGCAGGAAAGCCACAATTCCTGTTGACTGACAACGGATCACAGTTTACCTCTGCTGAATTTGGTAACGCTATGATTGATTTGGAAAAAGGACACCTACTATCATCAATTCGCCACCCTGAGAGCAATCCGGCAGAATGCGTTATGTCGACTATTGCAAAATTTTGTCGATTATACTGTCAGGAGGAACACTGGCGTTGGACTGAAGTCCTTGTGTTAATGGCAAACTGTATAAATTCAACTGTCCATGAAAGTACTGGTCAAATACCCATGGTCTTGCATTTGAACCAGACGCCGAAGAGAATATGGAACCGAGTGATTGTAACACCACCGTGTTTACAACCCTTACGCGCAAGCAGACTTCAAGCTGCGAGGGACACTTTGGACAGATAAGCTGCGAAACGTTTGAGGAGAACGAGACGCCAGAGATTCAGAGAACCATAGGTCGCTGGGGACCTTGTTCTTATAAGGAGACCCGGAATATCAAATCCTATAGATCGAATATACGGGAAATTTCTATCGTTGTATTATGGACCTAATCGTGTTCAAGAACCCCTGAACAATGGAAGTTATGTGATTGACGATCTTCAAACTGGAGAGCGCATTGGAATCTTCAACGCAGCCAACCTGAAATAATATCACCAAGCTTGAGCTTGAATTGGAGACAAATAAAAATGCATTCCTTCATTTTTATTTGAAACGACGGAGAGGCAGATGAACCCGCTAACCACTGGTTCATGTGATATTTTTCACCGCAACGCATTTTTGATGCATAATTTTAGAACGCACCCACTGACCGACCATGCTGTTGCTACATGCTCACTTTCTTTGGAGTTATAAATGGTTGATCTTTTGACTACGGAGAAATCCACTATTAAATAATCTGAGGCTAAATTATGACATTTCTATTTTCTACAAAGCTCAGAAATTATCATACTGTAATTCTGTATCATCGAAACATTCTTTAGAATGTGATTTCTGCTTTTGGTAAGGTAGTAACCTCGCAGATGCGCGAACCGGAACCAGACAGACGCTGCACGACCAGTGTAGTCACAAGCTAACGCAGCGCATGGCTGAGAGCCTATCACAAGTGTTTGGATTATCTTCCAAGTTGGATGCCGTTTGTATCAAGTCCGTCTATAAGTCGAGGTAACAGTCCGCCTGAAGGCGAGGAAAGCAATCCTAGTGCATCGCACTTTATTTCAATTCGAATAGTACATGATATTATTAAATATTACAGCCGGAGAAGGCTTGTGTTACGAAGACTGTGGATTTTTGGGAAAAGTGATCATAATCGTGGAACAACACATTTTAAACCACGTGTTTGAACATCATATTTCGACATAGTCAAGTGGCGATAAATACATCACTCACAGTAAAATTATTATTAACCGAGTGAATCATTTCAACACTCATAACTACAAATATTGCTTTAATCGCAAGTCCGATTCTTTTCAGTGAAGCCACGTGATTTGTGGGAAAATAAAATCTGTGTCAGTGAAGCAGATAATAGTGCATGGCCAATTTTTAAACCATCTGCGGCGTGTAGTAGCAGTGAGTTTAGTGCCACGTTAACGCTAGTTTCTGTGAAATTCTGCTACGCTTATTCATCGTACCTTAAAGTGGTAAATTCATACTTCAAGATGTCATGTTTTGACGACCACGTTTACGCAATCCTTGTTACGCATCACCTGTGGATATGAGCTGTTAAGCTTCATCATGTGAAGGAGAGGACCAGAGAACTACGGCCGATGACGGAAGAACCATGGTTTTAGCACCCGCTAATCCAAGGAAGATGACGACTTTGAGGAGGAGTCTGGTTATATCATCACGACAACGACGAGGACGAATAAAAGCCGTGGAAATGGATAGAGCCGATGTGGAGGCTCAGATTGCACATCACTTGTCCGGAGACCAAAGCCTTATTATATCCCTCGGGTCGTTGGAACGACCGAGATGTAGACATCCTTTCTTCTGAGTCCGAAATATTCATTCCTTGTGAGGTTCTTTTGTGGTGTAGCTTAGTGTAGTTTATTGTAGTTTATTGTAGAATCAGCCGAAAGTCTTGACAAGCCATAGGTAGGTTTTGTACTGTTAGAATTAATGCTTGTAGTTCACTTTCAGTGATTGTTAGTCACCCGTTGTGATTGAATTTCTCTTCGATCACGGTGCATTCTGAGGGACATCGTTAAGATGTTATTTCTACCCCTGCTAAGCGTGACCGTAGTCTTGTTACTACGTTTTTTCAACCCTAGGTGGGTGATTTTGTGTACAGTTATTTGGGATGACGATCAGACGTCATGGCCAGTGTTAGTTTTATAACACCCCTTTCTAGTAAATGTTGTCACGCCACTGATTTAGTTAGAACAGTCCGTATCGTTGGATAGACGACTGAAGCTATCAGTTTTGTAATACTATGTCATTTTTCATTTTGATGTGCTATGAATCCATCCAGTTTAAGTTTGAACACATTCAGAGTGTTACAGTTTGTATGCAATCTAGCATCGAACCCAGCAATGAATGCCGTATCATTGGCAAACTTAGCAATTGCAAGATTTGCGCCCTTATTATGTTTATTTCGTGCCAGTGTTTCGACACAGTTGTTATTTTGGTTATATTTAGACAGAGCAGTTATGAACTGACATATCTGCACATTTCAAAGAGATTCAGATGAAGTGGAATATCTATGTTTTCTTTGACTTTTCTAACATGCTATATCTTTGAGCATAGTTTTAAGGCGTGATTTCATGCCTAATGCTTATGTAAATTTCTATTATATCTGGGACATGATAACAGGGCCAGTTTTCTAATAGGACTTTTTGCCTGAAAGCTGCCTGCCTTCATTGATGTGCAGTTTCTAAACTGTCCGTGTGAATGATTGCGAGAAGCGAGGCTAGCTCGAATCATGGACAGGTGTTAACAGTTCCCAGCATGCAGTGTACTAGAGCACCACTCACTCAGTGATACCATAACTTTTCCAGACTCTTTGGCAATACTTATAGCATTACTAACATTTAGATGATGTGTCTCATATGTAGGTCAATGTCCAGGCCACCATTTTGTAATAATCTTATGTTTTGCTACTTAGAGATGACTGGCGAGAGCCATGTGTTTGCATCGCTACTAAAGCGAATATCTTTTTTCTCCATCTGACAATGATTTCACGTTATGTTAAGGTTTATTTATGGTAATTAAGAGGTTAGATGAGGCACCTGTTTAGAGGCTATATTTATGTGTGTCCAGACTTCGATTCTGTTGACTGTGTTATTATAGGGAGGTAACTGATGTTCATGCCAGGCCTTACCCACTAATAACCTGTGTTATTGTTATGTCCGAGCGGGAGAGCTCGTTGACGGTGTTATAGCAGAGATTGATCTCGCACGAGACTGCTACTGCTGAGCCCAAGGTATTCAGGATTGTCAGCCTATTGGTCATAAACCAACGATTTTAATAATCAGTAACGCCATTATTATAAACCTGATGATAATT
This sequence comes from Meconema thalassinum, assembly GCA_946902985.2. NCBI lineage: Eukaryota > Metazoa > Arthropoda > Insecta > Orthoptera > Tettigoniidae > Meconema > Meconema thalassinum. The sequence goes on from OX336391.1 coordinate 561,210,136, forward strand.
AACTACTTATAGCATTTAACCTTGATTTTTTTGTATTTTGGACCTGATGGCTGGCACTTGCTTTGTGCACACTTCTCTTGTGGAAGTAATCTAGGACAGATGACACTAATTTTTATCGACGGAGTGCTTGCTCGACCTTTAGTCAGTAGCATGAGGAGCGTGAGCCTCATGCGACGTTAGACGTAGATTTCACTACGCAATCGCCAACGTAAATCACATTCATGTAGATGACAGTGGTTTACAAACAGTAACCCAGGGTGAAGGCAGGAATAATAATGTTTTTTGGTCTTGCTTTATTTATTTCAAGTGTATGCTAACCCTATGTGTACCCTTTTACTTATATGATGAGGGCATTTAATGTTTTTTTGACGGCTTGTCATGTAGATTTTGTAATAAATTGTTTTTGCTTTACGGACGTCATCGCCGTAAATTTTGTATTAATTGTTAGGAATTAGCTAGATTTAAAAATAAATGTAAATGAGGAAATGGTATCATCCTAACTTAGACTTGTTATTGCTACCCTGTTAAATGTAAATTCTGTTATTAGCTTATTTTGTAACTTGATTTAGAGACTATTGCCGTACCATTTTCCCAGCGTTGCTGTTGTTGCTTTACTTTGTCAGATAGATCTTTCGCGAGGGTTTACAGTAGTTTACAGTTAGGGTACGGATCTTTTATTTTTATTTATTTATTAGTTTGCGGATTAGCCGATAGAAACCCTCCGAACTAGGCTAGGTGTCTGAATATTTTGAATAAATATTTCTACAAGTTTTACCTAAGTCTGGAAGTTTATTTCTCAGTCTAGCTTTAGGAGGTGTATTTTCTTGGGCTGTCTATGACCTTTTAGCAACCATGTTACTACGGATCCCCTGGATCATGGATTCTCGTGCCGCTATGGCCTATAAGAAATTCACCTAATCCTCATGGCACATGGGTCCGGTGGGTGAGGTGTTAGGGATGTCGTTTCGGCTGTTGGCAACCCTGATAGCTCCTCTGACGGGCACATAACCTACTATTCTTTCTTTGGCACCCAACTGGTTGTGCCGATGTAGACATGGTGACCTTCTGTTCCATGCTCTTTTTATGAGGATTTTATTGTGATTAAAGGTAAATTGACTAGACTGGGACGAACTTAAAAAGTCGTATTGCAGATCAATTAACCGCATGGCATTCGTTCGTGACTTAAGTCCATGGGGTGAGGCTTTGTAGTATAGATAATTATAGGATAGGTTTTTCTTGATGATGCCTCATCCTGAGTAAATGTAAGACTTTGCTTTGCTTGTTGTTGTTATTGTAAATGGAGAAGCACTTAGTTCGCATACTCCAACAGTACTTGTAATATTTATTCAAGAGAAAGCAGGCTGTTCTACACCGCAAAAGTAACTAGTCATAGCTGTAAGTTTTCTGGAATGCTCCTTCTGTTCTCTCATATATATTCTTGTGTCATGGATGAGGAGACGATTCGTCATGTGATGGGGGAGATGTTGGCTGTTGTTAACACCAACCTCCACCAGATTAGAACTGATTTAGGTGAAGTCAGGACTGATTTAGGAACTGTAAGTGGAAATGTTGAACAAGTCCGGGGTGACTTGTGTGTGAACACTCAGTCTATCAATAACGCTAGGACTGACATTACTGATGTTAGGACAGATGTAAACAATGTTAGTGCTGATCTTGAAGCCAATACTCAGACTGTAAATAATGTTAGGACAGATGTGAATAATGTTCGGGCTGATCTAACTCAGGTCAGGGCTGATATAGATGCTCATAGTGAAGAGGCTAGGAATAGCCTTACAGCTGGTTTATCAGCAGTTAGAGTTGACATCTTACGACACCAATAGGATGCTAATGATAGAATAGATCAGTTAACCGATCAAATGAACCGAGCAAGGGAAGATGTTCAGACCGGGTTAGGCGAACACACCAATCAGATTAAGGCGAACATAAATAGAGTTCAGATTGACATGAGGGCTGACTTGGATCACACTAGAGAAGAGTTTGGTCATCGACTCGCAAACGTCGAGGGATTTATCGACAATGTCAAGAGGGATATCGCTGCAGTCAATGTAGGATTAACCTTGATGAGTGGAGCTGCATACGCCGTAAACGCTAATGTGAAAGCTATCGCTGACGACATGATGGAATTCAGGGAAACACTAGCGACGAATACGAAGAACGTAACTCAGTTAACGGACACCGTGGGATAGTTACGCGAAACCGTACACACTCATAGAGAAGAGACGAAAATTGATATCTCAATATTAAGAGGAGATCTTACCGAACACAAACACGTTGTAGAAGCTCAGGTAGCTCGTATTCGAGACGAAGTAAGGGAACTTTGAGGGGACGTCACAGAAGTTAAGGAGGACGTTTACCAGGTCAAAGAGGACGTATCTAAAGTCGAGACGAAAGTAGAATCCATGAAGGAATGGTTAGAAGAAGTTGCACTGACAGAGCGTCTTCAACTTAGCCACAACCTTAGGACAGAGATTCGAGAGGTCGACACAAACCTCAAAGGGAAGATCGAAAGGGTAGAATTGCAATTAAACGATCTTGGAAGTAAGATTGAGGCTTCGTAACTATTGAGAGACGTTTAGATAGGTTGGAAGCTCAACCGAGAGAGACCCGAACTTCCACACTGTCAACTGAAACGCAGAATACACCAGGACCACAGGTCGTACAATCGACATCGTCCGGTATTCAACCGAGCGCAACTCCCGAAACGCAACCATTCAGATTCGCAGACACCATGCGCAATGAAACATCACCATTCACGAGGTCATACTTCGGTGATAACGTAAACGTTAATACCCAATCAACGCTGAATTACAATGCTAATCCATTTAGACCAGCACAAACTCAGCATAACCAAGGCAATGTGATGATCATACGATCAAGAGAAGAGCAACCAGCTCGATTCTCAGGTACTGGTAGCAGCATTACAACAGTCGAATTTTTGGCAAATGTAGAGAGTTATCTACGTGACACTATGGTGACACCGGAAATAGAGCTCAGGGTCATAGGGCGTCTTCTTGAAGGTCAAGGTAGCTACTGGTTCAGGGCCTTTAAATACTTTTTTACTGTATACCAGGACTTCAGAGAAGCTTTGTTACGTACTTATTGGTCAAGCGACATACAGCAGAGTATCAGAGCCGAGATGTACACTCGCGATACAGCTCAAATACGCCTACACGTTATGCAAATTACTTTGCAACCCAGCTGACGAAACTCAGATGTCTTCAACCCCCACAATCAGAGCAGGATTTAGTGAACACCATTATATGGCAATACCCAGCCGATGTTCAACGAGTGTTAATTGCTGCTGGAGCAACAACCTTCCAGCAATGTGACCAGATTCTTAGGCGTTTGGACGCAAACGATGAACAATTTGCAAGCCACCGTCCAACCAAAGGAGAGACACGCCACGTGAACTTGACTACTGTGGGCAAAGTTAGTCAGTCGCCACAGCAAACTCAGACTCAGAATGAGAATAGAGGAGGTTACAATCCCAATCAACGTAACTGGAATAATACCCCATATGCAAGAGGGAGACAACAAGGTGACAATAGAGGATATTGGAACCGACGTTTTAACCAAGGAAAGAGCGACAACCGTCGTCACGACAATGACCGTCGTGGGACAGGAGAAAATCAGCGAGGAAGAGGAAAATTCGTCGAGACTATCGTTATAGTGGAGGCTACCGACGCGATCGAGATCCTAGGTGGAGGGCCGATCGAGACTGGCGAGGACGTGCACAGGAGAGTCGATAATACATCCGACAACTCCACAATCAACGAGAAGAGGTGGATCAGAACCGTACACCGAGGGATGCACGCGAAATTCCAGAGGAAGACATGGAGAATGACCAGCCCAGTATTTCCCAAAAAAAAAAAAACGCCGAAAAGGAAATAGATTCTGACCTGATTGATCGCAGGGTAACAGCCACTATCTTACTCTGGGAGCCAATCCAGGAAGATCTTTTGGACGAAAGACGATCGACGAACCACGACTACGAATTGACACGTCTACCGAAGATAACGGCTACCTTTAATGAATGCCCAGTAACCATTCTCATTGATACAGGGGCTATGATAAGTGTCATTTCTGCTGATTGCCATGCCCGATTGAAAGCAAACTCTGAGGTGACAGAGCTCCCAGTTTCTACAGTAAGAGTCAGAGGAGTTATACCTGATCGCGTTGTAACGTGCACAATTCAAATTTTGTGCACTTTGAAAATTTCGTGCCACATGTACTTGCACCAATTTTTTAGTCATGAAGGGATTGCATCATGACGCCATTTTAGGCGCAGACTTCATACGCAAATACGATGGAATCATTGATATGGGACGTAATACTGTGGAATTTAAGCCGAACGAGCCCATTCAGATGAATTTAGTGGAGGATGATCCAGAAATTGAATCCGAAGTCAACATAGTTGAAGAGTTGAATGGCAAGCGAAATGGTAAGACACAAAACGCCGAGGAAGAGGCAGAACAATTATCAGCACCCGTACAGGAGAAATTGGAGGCACTTCTGACTGAATTTAAAGATATTTTTGATACCACACCAGGTGAGATACTTGATTATGAGTACGACCTGATTGTACTAGATGATTCTCCATTTCAGAAGAAGGTTTACCCTATCGCGGAGAAACACCGAGAGGAAGCTGCTAGGAAGATCCATGAGATGGAAGCAGCCGGTATTATCAAGAAAGCACCGACTTCATATGTGAATCCTATAACGCCTGTAGTTAAGGTGGATGGCAGTCTAAGGCTTTGTATAGATGCCAGAGCTTTGAATGAACGCTTAGCTCCTGAGCACGACAGACCACCAAAGATCAGAGATCTTCTACGAAAATTTAAGGGAAACGAGTATTTTCATCGTTAGACTTGGTACAATCCTACTATCATATTAGATTGTCCGAGCATACTCAGAAGTATACGGGTTTTTTGTTCGATCAGACCACGTAGGTTTTCCGAAAACTACCTTTTGGATTGAAGAATGCAGGAGCTGCATTAATTAGAGCACTCGACGCGAAGTTGACTCCTGAAGTGAAGAGGAAAGTCATATGTTATGTGGATGACATCATAATAGCTTCAGAGACGGAAGAGGAACATTTAGCTACCTTACGCCTTGTATTTGATAATCTTCGACAGGCTAATTTCAAGGCGAAGTTCGACAAGGGTCGATTCTTCCAGAGAGAAGTTAAATTCGTGGGACATATAATCAACGGAGATGGATATAGGCCGAATCCGGCGAAGATCAGAACCATCGCAGCATTTCCGACACCAAACCGTGTCAAACATGTGAGGCAGTTTTTGGGGATTCTCCAGTATTTTGCTGATCATTGTGAGAGGTACTCCGAAACCGTCGCACCACTTCAAGGTCTACTTAAGAAGAATTGCCGATGGGCATGGGACGAGAGTGTGAGACATCTTTTCAGAAGGCTAAACAGATGCTTGTGAACGAAATACAGTTGGAATATCCAGACTACTCCCGGAATTTCATCTTGGAAACTGACGCATCCGCCGTGGGAATCGGAGCAATCTTATTGCAGGAAGACGTGGAGAAGAAACGCCACTACATTGCTTTCCTAAGCAGACGTTTGAGAGCCCATGAAACTCATTATTTTACCACGGAGATCGAGGAACTTGCAATTGTCTATGCATTGGAGTACTGGCAGAAAGTTCTGTTAGGCCAGAAGATCATAGTGAGCACCGACCATCACGCGCTGACTTTCATTTTACGAACAAGACTGGCAAGCGACAGGACTACACGTTGGGCACTGTTTCTTCAACAGTTTGATTTAGAAATTGTTTACCGTCCTGGCAGAGAGAATATGTTGGCCGACATTCTCAGCCGAAATCCTGAAGCCACCATGAATGCCATTGACGTCGAGGGAGAATGCGAAGAACACCTTAGCTGGCTTCGTCATTTACCTGAAGGGCAACGATGCGAGAAGGAACTGAGGAATATCATTCGTTTTTTTGGAAAACCGAATGGACACCCAAGATAACAATTATGCTTAGACAGCTGCTATCGCCGATGATTATTTGATCTACCATCGTGTCTTATATAAATGTGACGATGAGGACCACACTCAATTGCGTTCAGTAATTCCACGAAGATACCATAAAACTGTTATTCTTTTGGTACATCTACCTATTGGACACGGAGGGACTGATAAGACAATTGCGACGATTAAAGAGTCCTTCTCTTGGAAAGGGTTAGGAACCTCTCTTAGACAGTGTTTACGTGCTTGCGTCGCATGCCAGCGTAACAAGTACACGTCACACTTGTTGAAAGAACCACCTAGACCCATACACCCAACTCAACCGAGGGAACTATACGCGCTGGATCTTTATGGACCGATCCCAGAGGTTTGCCGAGGGAACCGCTTCATCGTCGTAACGATTGACGTGTTTACCGAATACACGATGCCCCACCCTGTAGAGAAAGCCACTGCACGCCAAATTATACAAAGGATAAAACGACAAGTGATACCGGAGGCAGGAAAGCCACAATTCCTGTTGACTGACAACGGATCACAGTTTACCTCTGCTGAATTTGGTAACGCTATGATTGATTTGGAAAAAGGACACCTACTATCATCAATTCGCCACCCTGAGAGCAATCCGGCAGAATGCGTTATGTCGACTATTGCAAAATTTTGTCGATTATACTGTCAGGAGGAACACTGGCGTTGGACTGAAGTCCTTGTGCTAATGGCAAACTGTATAAATTCAACTGTCCATGAACGTACTGGTCAAATACCCATGGTCTTGCATTTGAACCAGACGTCGAAGAGAATATGGAACCGAGTGATTGTAACACCACCGTGTTTACAACCCTCACGCGCAAGCAGACTTCAAGCTGCGAGGGACACTTTGGACAGACAAGCTGCGAAACGTTTGAGGAGAACGAGACGCCAGAGATTCAGAGAACCATAGGTCGCTGGGGACCTTGTTCTTATAAGGAGACCCGGAATATCAAATCCTATAGATCGAATATACGGGAAATTTCTATCGTTGTATTATGAACCTAATCGTGTTCAAGAACCCCTGAACAATGGAAGTTATGTGATTGAAGATCTTCAAACTGGAGAGCGCATTGGAATCTTCAACGCAGCCAACCTGAAATAATATCACCAAGCTTGAGCTTGAATTGGAGACAAATAAAAATGCATTCCTTCATTTTTATTTGAAAAGGCGGAGAGGCAGATGAACCCGCTAACCACTGGTTCATGTGATATTTTTCACCGCAGCGCATTTTTGATGCATAATTTTAGAACGCATCCACTGACCGACCATGCTGTCGCTACATGCTCACATTCTTTGGAGTTATAAATGGTTGATCTTTTGACTACGGAGAAATCCACTATTAAATAATCTGAAGCTAAATTATGACATTTCTATTTTCTACAAAGCTCAGAAATTATCATACTGTAATTCTGTATCATCGAAACATTCTTTAGAATGTGATTTCTGCTTTTGGTAAGGTAGTAACCTCGCAGATGTGCGAACCGGAACCAGACAGACGCTGCAAGAACAGTGTAGTCACAAGCTAACGCAGCGCATGGCTGAGAGCCTATTACAAGTGTTTGGATTATCTTCCAAGTTGGATGCCGTTTGTATCAAGTCCGTCTATAAGTCGAGGTAACAGTCCGCCTGAAGGCGAGGTAAGCAATCCTAGTGCATCGCACATTATTTCAATTCGAATAGTAAATGATATTATTAAATATTACAGCCGGAGAAGGCTTGTGCTACGAAGACTCTGGATTTTTGGGAAAAGTGATCATAATCGTGGAACACCACATTTTAAACCACGTGTTTGAACATCATATTTCGACATCGTCAAGTGGCGATAAATACATCACTCACAGTGAAATTATTATTAACCGAGTGAATCATTTCAACACTCATAACTACAAATATTGCTTTAATCGCAAGTGCGATTCTTTTCAGTGAAGCACAACGCCGATGCCACGTGATTTGTGGGAAAATGAAATCTGTGTCAGTGAAGCAGATAATAGTGCATGGCCAATTTTTAAACCATCTGCGCGATGTAGCAGCAGTGAGTTTAGTGCCACGTTAACGCTAGCTTCTGTGAAATTGTGCTACGCTTATTCATCGTATCTTAAAGTAGTAAAGTCATACTTCAAGATGTCATGTCTTGATGACCACGTGTACGACAATCCTTGTTACGCATCACCTGTAGAGATGAGCTGTTAAGCTTCATCATGTGAAGGAGAGGACCAGAGAACTACGGCCGATGACGGAAGAACCATGGTTTTAGCACCCGCTAATCCAAGGAAGATGACGACTTTGAGGAGGAGTCTGGTTATATCATCACGACAACGACGAGGACGAATAAAGGCCGTGGAAATGGATAGAGCCGATGTGGAGGCTCAGATTGGACAACACTTGTCCGGAGACCAAAGCCTTATTATATCCCTCGGGTCGTTGGAACGACCGAGATGTAGACATCCTTTCTTCTGAGTCCGAAATATTCATTCCTTGTGAGGTTCTTTTGTGGTGTAGCTTAGTGTAGTTTATTGTAGTTTATTGTAGAATCAGCCGAAAGTCTTGACAAGCCATAGGTAGGTTTTGTACTGTTAGAATTAATGCTTGTAGTTCACTTTCAGTGATTGTTAGTCACCCGTTGTGATTGAATTTCTCTTCGATCACGGTGCATTCTGAGGGACATCGTTAAGATGTTATTTCTACCCCTGCTAAGCGTGACCGTAGTCTTGTTACTACGTTTTTTCAACCCTAGGTGGGTGATTTTGTGTACAGTTATTTGGGATGACGATCAGACGTCATGGCCAGTGTTAGTTTTATAACACCCCTTTCTAGTAAATGTTGTCACGCCACTGATTTAGTCAGAACAGTCCGTATCGTTGGATAGACGACTGAAGCTATCAGTTTTGTAATACTATGTCATTTTTCATTTTGATGTGCTATGAAGCCATCCAGTTTAAGTTTGAACACATTCAGAGTGTTACAGTTTGTATGCAATTTAGCATCGAACCCAGCAATGAATGCCGTATCATTGGCAAACTTAGCAATTGTAAGATTTGCGCCTTTATAATGTTTATTTCGTGCCAGTGTTTCGACACAGTTGTTATTTTGGTTATATTTAGACAGAGCAGTTATGAACTGACATATCTGCACATTTCAAAGAGATTCAGATGAAGTGGAATATCTATGTTTTCTTTGACTTTTCAAACATGCTATATCTTTGAGCATAGTTTTAAGGCGTGATTTCATGCCTAATGCTTATGTAAATTTCTATTATATCTGGGACATATTACAGGGCCAGTTTTCTAATAGGACTTTTTGCGTGAAAGCTGCCTGCCTCCATTGATGTGCAGTTTCTAAACTGTCCGTGTGAATGATTGCGAGAAGCGAGGCTAGCTCGAATCATGGACAGGTGTTAACAGTTCCCAGCATGCAGTGTACTAGAGCACCACTCACTCAGTGAGACCATAACTTTTCCAGACTCTTTGGCAATACTTATAGCATTACTAACATTTAGATGATGTGTCTCATATGTAGGTCAATGTCCAGGCCACCATTTTGTAATAATCATATGTTTTGCTACTTAGAGATGACTGGCGAGAGCCATGTGTTTGCATCGCTACTAAAGCGAATATCTTTTCTCTCCATCTGACAATGATTTCACGTTATGTTAAGGTTTATTTATGGTAATTAAGAGGTTAGATGAGGCACCTGTTTAGAGGCTATATTTATGTGTGTCCAGACTTCGATTCTGTTGACTGTGTTATTATAGGGAGGTAACTGATGTTCATGCCAGGCCTTACCCACTAATAACCTGTGTTATTGTTATGTCCGAGCGGGAGAGCTCGTTGACGGTGTTATAGCAGAGATTGATCTCGCACGAGACTGCTACTGCTGAGCCCAAGGTATTCAGGATTGTCAGCCTATTGGTCATAAACCAACGATTTTAATAATCAGTAACGCCATTATTATAAACCTGATGATAATTAACTACTTATAGCATTTAACCTTGATTTTTTTGTATTTTGGACCTGATGGCTGGCACTTGCTTTGTGCACACTTCTCTTGTGGAAGTAATCTAGGACAGATGACACTAATTTTTATCGACGGAGGGCTTGCTCGACCTTTAGTCAGTAGCATGAGGAGCGTGAGCCTCATGCGACGTTAGACGTAGATTTCACTACGCAATCGCCAACGTAAATCACATTCATGTAGATGACAGTGGTTTACAAACAGTAACCCAGGGTGAAGGCAGGAATAATAATGTTTTTTGGTCTTGCTTTATTTATTTCAAGTGTATGCTAACCCTATGTTTACCCTTTTACTTATATGATGAGGGCATTTAATGTTTTTTTGACGGCTTGTCATGTAGATTTTGTAATAAATTGTTTTTGCTTTACGGACGTCATCGCCGTAAATTTTGTATTAATTGTTAGGAATTAGCTAGATTTAAAAATAAATGTAAATGAGGAAATGGTATCATCCTAACTTAGACTTGTTATTGCTACCCTGTTAAATGTAAATTCTGTTATTAGCTTATTTTGTAACTTGATTTAGAGACTATTGCCGTACCATTTTCCCAGCGTTGCTGTTGTTGCTTTACTTTGTCAGATAGATCTTTCGCGAGGGTTTACAGTAGTTTACAGTTAGGGTACGGATCTTTTATTTTTATTTATTTATTAGTTTGCGGATTAGCCGATAGAAACCCTCCGAACTAGGCTAGGTGTCTGAATATTTTGAATAAATATTTCTACAAGTTTTACCTAAGTCTGGAAGTTTATTTCTCAGTCTAGCTTTAGGAGGTGTATTTTCTTGGGCTGTCTATGACCTTTTAGCAACCATGTTACCACGGTTCACCTGGATCATGGATTCTCGTGCCGCTATGGCCTATAAGAAATTCACCTAATCCTCATGGCACATGGGTCCGGTGGGTGAGGTGTTAGGGATGTCGTTTCGGCTGTTGGCAACCCTGATAGCTCCTCTGACGGGCACATAACCTACTATTCTTTCTTTGGCACCCAACTGGTTGTGCCGATGTAGACATGGTGACCTTCTGTTCCATGTTCATTTTATGAGGATTTTATTGTGATTAAAGGTAAATTGACTAGACTGGGACGAACTTAAAAAGTCGTATTGCAGATCAATTAACTGCAGATCAATTAACCGCATGGCATTCGTGCGTGACTTAAGTCCATGGGGTGAGGCTTTGTAGTATAGATAATTATAGGATAGGTTTTTCTTGATGATGCCTCATCCTGAGTAAATGTAAGACTTTGCTTTGCTTGTTGTTGTTAATGTAAATGGAGAAGCACTTAGTTCGCATACTCCAACAGTACTTGTAATATTTATTCAAGAGAAAGCAGGCTGTTCTACACCGCAAAAGTAACTAGTCATAGCTGTAAGTTTTCTGGAATGCTCCTTCTGTTCTCTCATATATATTCTTGTATCATGGATGAGGAGACGATTCGTCATGTGATGGGGCAGATGTTGGCTGTTGTTAACACCAACCTCCACCAGATTAGAACTGATTTAGGTGAAGTCAGGACTGATTTAGGAACTGTAAGTGGAAATGTTGAACAAGTCCGGGGTGACTTGTGTGTGAACACTCAGTCTATCAATAACGTCAGGACTGATATTACTGATGTTAGGACAGATGTAAACAATGTTAGGGCTGATCTTGAAGCCAATACTCAGACTGTAAATAATGTTAGGACAGATGTGAATAATGTTCGGGCTGATCTAACTCAGGTCAGGGCTGATATAGATGCTCATAGTGAAGAGGCTAGGAATAGCCTTACAGCAGGTTTATCAGCAGTTAGAGTTGACATCTTACGACACCAATAGGATGCTAATGATAGAATAGATCAGTTAACCGATCAAATGAACCGAGCAAGGGAAGATGTTCAGACCAGGTTAGGCGAACACACCAATCAGATTAAGGCGAACATAAATAGAGTTCAGATTGACATGAGGGCTGACTTGGATCACACTAGAGAAGAGTTTGGTCATCGACTCGCAAACGTCGAGGGATTTATCGACCATGTCAAGAGGGATATCGCTGCAGTCAATGTAGGATTAACCTTGATTACTGGAGCTGCATACGCCGTAAACGCTAATGTGAAAGCTATCGCTGACGACATGATGGAATTCAGGGAAACACTAGCGACGAATTCGAAGAACGTAACTCAGTTAACGGACACCGTGGGATAGTTACGCGAAACCGTACACACTCCTAGAGAAGAGACGAAAATTGATATCTCAATATTAAGAGGAGATCTTACCGAACACAAACACGTTGTAGAAGCTCAGATAGCTCGTATTCGAGACGAAGTAAGGGAACTTCGAGGGGACGTCACAGAAGTTAAGGAGGACGTTTACCAGGTTAAAGAGGACGTATCTAAAGTCGAGACGAAAGTAGAATCCATGAAGAAATGGTTAGAAGAAGTTGCACTGACAGAGCGTCTTCAACTTAGCCACAACCTTAGGACAGAGATTCGAGAGGTCGACACAAACCTCAAAGGGAAGATCGAAAGGGTAGAATTGCAATTAAACGATCTTGGAAGTAAGATTGAGGCTTCGTAACTATTGAGAGACGTTTAGATAGGTTGGAAGCTCAACCGAGAGAGACCCGAACTTCCACACTGTCAACTGAAACGCAGAATACACCAGGACCACAGGTCGTACAATCGACATCGTCCGGTATTCAACCGAGCGCAACTCCCGAAACGTAACCATTCAGATTCGCAGACACCATGCGCAATGAAACATCACCATTCACGAGGTCATACTTCGGTGATAACGTAAACGTTAATACCCAATCAACGCTGAATCACAATGCTAATCCATTTAGACCAGCACAAACTCAGCATAACCAAGGTAATGTGATGATCATACGATCAAGAGAAGAGCAACCAGCTCGATTCTCAGGTACTGGTAGCAGCATTACACCAGTCGAATTTTTGGCAAATGTAGAGAGTTATCTACGTGACACTATGGTGACACCGGAAATAGAGCTCAGGGTCATAGGGCGTCTTCTTGAAGGTCAAGGTAGCTACTGGTTCAGGGCCTTTAAATACTCTTTTACTGTATACCAGGACTTCAGAGAAGCTTTGTTACGTACTTATTGGTCAAGCGACATACAGCAGAGATCAGAGCCGAGATGTACACTCGCCGATACAGCTCAAATACGCCTACACGTTATGCAAATTACTTTGCAACCCAGCTGACGAAACTCAGATGTCTTCAACCCCCACTATCAGAGCAGGATTTAGCGGACACCATTATATGGCAATACCCAGCCGATATTCAACGAGTGTTAATTGATGCTGGAGCAACAACCTTCCAGCAATGTGACTAGATTCTTAGGCGTTTGGACGCAAACGCTGAACAATTTGCAAGCCACCGTCCAACCAAAGGAGAGACACGCCACGTGAACTTGACTACTGTGGACAAAGTTAGTCAGACGCCACAGCAAACTCAGACACAGAATGAGAATAGAGGAGGTTACAATCCCAATCAACGTAACTGGAATAATACCCCATATGCAAGAGGGAGACAACAAGGTGACAATAGAGGATATTGGAACCGACGTTTTAACCAAGGAACGAGCGACAACCGTCGTCACGACAATGACCGTCGTGGGACAGGAGAAAATCAGCGAGGAAGAGGAAAATTCGTCGAGACTATCGTTATAGCGGAGGCTATCGACGCGATCGAGATCCTAGGTGGAGGGCCGATCGAGACTGGCGAGGACGTGCACAGGAGAGTCGAGAATACATCCGACAACTCCACAATCAACGAGAAGAGGTGGATCAGAACCGTACACCGAGGGATGCACGCGAAATTCCAGAGGAAGACATGGAGAATGACCAGCCCAGTACTTCCCAAGAAAAAAAAACGCCGAAAAGGAAATAGATTCTGACCTGATTGTTCGCAGAGTAACAGCCACTACCTTACTCTGGGAGCCAATCCAGGAAGATCTTTTGGACGAAAGACGATCGACGAACCACGACTACGAATTGGCACGTCCACCGAAGATAACGGCTACCTTTAATGAATGCCCAGTAACCATTCTCATTGATACAGGGGCTATGATAAGTGTCATTTCTGCTGATTGCCATGCCCGATTGAAAGCAAACTCTGAGGTGACAGAGCTCCCAGTTTCTACAGTAAGAGTCAGAGGAGTTATACCTGACCGCGTTGTAACGTGCACAATTCAAATTTTGTGCACTTTGAAAATTTCGTGCCACATGTACTTGCACCAATTTTTAGTCATGAAGGGATTGCATCATGACGCCATTTTAGGCGCAGACTTCATACGCAAATACGATGGAATCATTGATATGGGACGTAATACTGTGGAATTTAAGCCGAACGAGCCCATTCAGATGAATTTAGTGGAGGATGATCCGGAAATTGAATCCGAAGTCAACATAGTTGAAGAGTTGAATGGCAAGCGAAATGGTAAGACACAAAACGCCGAGGAAGAGGCAGAACAATTATCAGCACCCGTACAGGAGAAATTGGAGGCACTTCTGACTGAATTTAAAGATATTTTTGATACCACACCAGGTGAGATACTTGATTATGAGTACGACCTGATTGTACTAGATGATTCTCCATTTCAGAAGAAGGTTTACCCTATCGCGGAGAAACACCGAGAGGAAGCTGCTAGGAAGATCCATGAGATGGAAGCAGCCGGTATTATCATGAAAGCACCGACTTCATATGTGAATCCTATAACGCCTGTAGTTAAGGTGGATGGCAGTCTAAGGCTTTGTATAGATGCAAGAGCTTTGAATGAACGCTTAGCTCCAGAGCACGACAGACCACCAAAGATCAGAGATCTTCTACGAAAATTTAAGGGAAAACGAGTATTTTCATCGTTAGACTTGGTACAATCCTACTATCATATTAGATTGTCCGAGCATACTCAGAAGTATACGGGTTTTTTGTTCGATCAGACCACGTAGGTTTTCCGAAAACTACCTTTTGGATTGAAGAATGCAGGAGCTGCATTAATTAGAGCACTCGACGCGAAGTTGACTCCTGAAGTGAAGAGGAAAGTCATATGTTATGTGGATGACATCATAATAGCTTCAGAGACGGAAGGGGAACATTTAGCTACCTTACGCCTTGTATTTGATAATCTTCGACAGGATAAGTTCAAGGCGAAGTTCGACAAGGGTCGATTCTTCCAGAGAGAAGTTAAATTCGTGGGACATATAATCAACGGAGATGGATATAGGCCGAATCCGGCAAAGATCAGAACCATCGCAGCATTTCCGACACCAAACCGTGTCAAACATGTGAGGCAGTTTTTGGGGATTCTCCAGTATTTTGCTGCTCATTGTGAGAGGTGCTCCGAAACCGTCGCACCACTTCACGGTCTACTTAAGAAGAATTGCCGATGGGCATGGGACGAGAAGTGTGAGACAGCTTTTCAGAAGGCTAAACAGATGCTTGTGAACGAAATACAGTTGGAATATCCAGACTACTCCCGGAATTTCATCTTGGAAACTGACGCATCCGCCGTGGGAATCGGAGCAATCTTATTGCAGGAAGACGTGGAGAAGAAACGCCACTACATTGCTTTCCTAAGCATACGTTTGAGAGCCCATGAAACTCATTATTTTACCACGGAGATCGAGGCACTTGCAATTGTCTATGCATTGGAGTACTGGCAGAAACTTCTGTTAGGCCAGAAGATCATAGTGAGCACCGACCATCACGCGCTGACTTTCATTTTACGAACAAGACTGGCAAGCGACAGGATTACACGTTGGGCACTGTTTCTTAAACAGTTTGAATTAGAAATTGTTTACCGTCCTGGCAGAGAGAATATGTTGGCCGACATTCTCAGCCGAAATCCTGAAGCCACCATGAATGCCATTGACGTCGAGGGAGAATGCGAAGAACACCTTCGCTGTCTTCGTCATTTACCTGAAAGACAACGATGCGAGAACGAACTGAGGAATATCATTCGTTTTTTGGAAAACCGAATGGACACCCAGGATAACAATTATGCTTAGACAGCTGCTATCGCTGATGATTATTTGATCTACCATCGTGTCTTATATAAATGTGTCGATGAGGACCACACTCAATTGCGTTCAGTAATTCCACGAAGATACCATAAAACTGTTATTCTTTCGGTACATCTATCTATTGGACACGGAGGGACTGATAAGACAATTGCGACCATTAAAGAGTCCTTCTCTTGGAAAGGGTTAGGAACCTCTCTTAGACAGTGTTTACGTGCTTGCATCGCATGCCAGCGTA
This sequence comes from Meconema thalassinum, assembly GCA_946902985.2. NCBI lineage: Eukaryota > Metazoa > Arthropoda > Insecta > Orthoptera > Tettigoniidae > Meconema > Meconema thalassinum. Next base: position 561,226,437 of record OX336391.1, read on the forward strand.
ACAAGTACACGTCACACTTGTTGAAAGAACCACCTAGACCCATACACCCAACTCAACCGAGGGAAGTATACGCGCTGGATCTTTATGGACCGATCCCAGAGGTTTGCCGAGGGAACCGCTTCATCGTCGTAACGATTGACGTGTTTACCAAATACACGATGCCCCACCCTGTAGAGAAAGCCACTGCACACCAAATTATACAAAGGATAAAACGACAAGTGATACCGGAGGCAGGATAGCCACAATTCCTGTTGACTGACAACGGATCACAGTTTACCTCTGCTGAATTTGGTAACGCTATGATTGATTTGGAAAAAGGACACCTACTATCATCAATTCGCCACCCTGAGAGCAATCCGGCAGAATGCGTTATGTCGACTATTGCAAAATTTTGTCGATTATACTGTCAGGAGGAACACTGGCGTTGGACTGAAGTCCTTGTGTTAATGGCAAACTGTATAAATTCAACTGTCCATGAAAGTACTGGTCAAATACCCATGGTCTTGCATTTGAACCAGACGCCGAAGAGAATATGGAACCGAGTGATTGTAACACCACCGTGTTTACAACCCTTACGCGCAAGCAGACTTCAAGCTGCGAGGGACACTTTGGACAGACAAGCTGCGAAACGTTTGAGGAGAACGAGACGCCAGAGATTCAGAGAACCATAGGTCGCTGGGGACCTTGTTCTTATAAGGAGACCCGGAATATCAAATCCTATAGATCGAATATACGGGAAATTTCTATCGTTGTATTATGGACCTAATCGTGTTCAAGAACCCCTGAACAATGGAAGATATGTGATTGAAGATCTTCAAACTGGAGAGCGCATTGGAATCTTCAACGCAGCCAACCTGAAATAATATCACCAAGCTTGAGCTTGAATTGGAGACAAATAAAAATGCATTCCTTCATTTTTATTTGAAACGACGGAGAGGCAGATGAACCCGCTAACCACTGGTTCATGTGATATTTTTCACCGCAGCGCATTTTTGATGCATAATTTTAGAACGCACCCACTGACCGACCATGCTGTCGCTACATGCTCACATTCTTTGGAGTTATAAATGGTTGATCTTTTGACTACGGAGAAATCCACTATTAAATAATCTGAGGCTAAATTATGACATTTCTATTTTCTACAAAGCTCAGAAATTATCATACTGTAATTCTGTATCATCGAAACATTCTTTAGAATGTGATTTCTGCTTTTGGTAAGGTAGTAACCTCGCAGATGTGCGAACCAGAACCAGACAGACGCTGCACGACCAGTGTAGTCACAAGCTAACGCAGCGCATGGCTGAGAGCCTATCACAAGTGTTTGGATTATCTTCCAAGTTGGATGCCGTTTGTGTCAAGTCCGTCTATAATGAACTGGCGCGGCCAAGCGTGGGGCGGTTCACTGTGGTGTAACGGCAGAAATTTTGCACATGTCAATGTAAGCGTAGTTGGGTTTTCAAACTGACGCAACAATGAAGGTGTAATTTTGTTGCTGGTTCGCTGCTGGAACACATTTAAGTGGCGTATTTGTGTAAAACTGACATGCCGCAAGTGCAGGCAAATATGGCAGTATTTTAATCACCGGGAAGTGATATTTTATTAAAAGTAAGTGAGGCGAAGAGGATACCGCCAAATGTGTGAAATATAAAGTAAAATCAGGAGTTTGCAATGTAAAATACGGTTCACGTTATTGTCTATTGAATTAAAGTAAAAGGTAATATGTGATACCGGGCGCCCAATGATTAAAGTTAAAATTAGATTTGTTTAGAAAGTCAAACTCGTGAAAATGTTAGGAGGCTGTAGCCTTAAATGACAATTAATACTTTGTTAATTAGTCAGTGTTAATATCAGATCAGGATAACAATTTAATGACTGAATATGTGTTTGGGTTTAAATTAAGTTGAGTAAAGTTAGAACTACTCAGAGATGCAATCGACTAGTGGGATTAAATGTAAAAATAAATGAACTGAGTAGGGTAAAGAAATTAAATGTGCATTGGATTTTATGTGTGTGTCAAAGGGCATTGCTTTATGCCATTTCCCTAATGTCTCATATAAAGTGTGTTATATGGCAACGGTTGAACAGATTCAAGAAATCATTGAGAGTGCAGCTAGGAGAACACAGGAATTGTTGGACACTAAATTGGCGGAACAGAGTCAATCATTAAACACAAAATTATCTGAACAAATAAACACTAAACTATCAGAAAAGAGTCAATCATTAAACACTAGTATGTTAGAACAAAGTGAAGCATTAAACGCGAAATTGTCTGAGCAAATAAACAATACTATGGTAGAACAAAGTGAAGCATTGAACGCGAAGTTATCCGAACAAAGTGAAGCATTAAACAATACTATGTTAGAACAAAGTGAGTCGATAAACAAATTATCCGAACAAAGTGAATCATTGCGGACACAATTAAATAACAGTAGAATTGAACAGAATGAATATCAGGCGGAACAAGCTAGATTATTAAAAAGTGAAATTAATGACACTATCAATTCGCAATTAGAAGCGCAGAACATTAAAAACACGAACCAATTAGCTTCGTTAACCGCAGAGATGAAAGATCACACTAATCAACAGATGGTATTACTGGCCCTAGATGTCAGTAAAAATAATGAAAAGCAATTAGACCAGATTAAGAAAATGGAAAGTATTTTTGATCAAAAACTTAGCATTCTGGATGAAACGGTGTTAGCTAAATTAGAGCAAATTGAAATAGCGTGCACTATGAATACAAGCGAGGTCAAGATAGCTCAGGAGAAGTTAGAAGGACGATTTATGGAGATGGAAAAGAGCGGCAAAGTCATTCAACAACAATTATCAGCGGTAGATGTGAATATATCCGGCATAATTAAAGATATGGATCGTCTCGAAATAAAATCAGCAGAGCAGTGGAAAATCCTAGAAGCGGATCAGGAGCAATTAAAGAGTACCTTAGACGACACTAAAAGCCAGATTGAAGAGAAAGTAAGCACGATTAAAGAGCAGATAAGAAAAGATTGGAAAAAAATGAATATCGATTCTAAAGAGGAAAGATCCACCATTCTTAAAACAGTAGGCGAAAATCACACTCGTATTCAAGCATTAGAGCAAGAAATGAAGAGCAAGCTTAAAGAACAGACGGACAGGATCATTAAAGCCGAACTCAGGTCATTAGAGCAATCGTCAACTTATGCAACCTTTTTGCATGGCAGAACTGACGGCAGCCATTGATAGTTGTAAGATCGGCAAGGCAGCAGGAGTAGATGATATCAGATTAGAGCAGATCAAACACTTTGGGGAACGAGCAAGAGAATGGGTCCTAGCTTTCTTCAACAACTGTTTGAAATCCTGCAATTTCCCAAAAACCTGGAGGAAATCACGAGTCATACCGATTCTGAAACCTGGTAAAATGTCAACTGAACCTCAAAACTACAGGCCAATATCCTTGTTGTGTCACCTGCTTAAAATCTTTGAACGAATGTTACTGAACCGCCTAGTTCATGTCGTAGAGCCTGCTCTCATACAACAACAAGCAGGCTTCAGACCAGGGAAAAGTTGTACATCCCAGATCCTTAACCTCACTCAATTCATTGAGGATGGCTTTGAAACACGGAATATCACGGGAGTAGCTTTTATCGATTTGACCGCTGCCTATGACACTGTCAATCATCGTGCTTTGTTACAGAAGATTTATGGAATCACGAAGGATTACAGTTTCACAAAACTTATTGAAAGTTTCCTTCAAAACAGGAGATTTTATGTGGAATTCCAAGGACAGCGCAGTCGATGGAGACGTCAAAGAAATGGCTTACCTCAAGGTAGTGTTCTATCACCAATGTTGTTTAACGTCTACACTAACGACCAACCACTTCCAAGGAACACTAGAAGTTTTCTTTATGCCGACGATCTAGCATTAGCTTGTCAGGGGAAATCCTTCGAAGATGTTGAAGCTCATTTAACACAAGCATTGACTGAGTTGGATGTCTATTACTATGATAATCAACTTCGTCCAAATCCATCAAAAACTCAGTTGTGTGCATTTCATCTGAAGCACAAGCAGGCTCGTCGTGAACTTAACGTCTCTTGGCAAGGAACACGCTTAGTTAACACTCCTCATCCAAAATATCTGGGAGTTACCCTCGATCGTACTCTGACCTACAAACAGCATTGCCGGAATACCAGACTAAAGGTGGAAGCTAGGAATAACATCCTACGTAAGATCACTGGTAGCACCTGGGGCTCTCAACCATCAACCTTGAGAACAACAGCGCTTGCAACATGTTACAGTGTTGCAGAATATGCATGTCCAGTGTGGTACAAATCCACCCATGCAAATAATGTTAACAAGGCGCTTAATGAAACATGTAGGCTTATTACAGGTTGTTTGAAGCCTACACCTCTTGCAAAACTTTACCAGCTTGCAGGGATAGCTCCACCGGATATACGTCGTGAGGTAGCAGCCAATGAAGAGAGAGCTAAACAGGTTAATCAGTTTTCCCATCCGTTGTACGGTTATGTACCAGCCACCCGTAGGTTGAAGTCCAGGAGAAGTTTCCTCAACACCACTGCAGTCTTGCTAACTACACCAGCTACAGCTAGAAAACAATTGTGGACTTCTCGGCTTGGGAATAACTCTCTATGGGATCACCCTTCGGAAAGCCTCCCACCTGGACATGATCAGAAATGGATCGTGTGGAGGGCACTTAATCGTCTCCGTTCTGCTGTTGGAAGATCTAAGGATAACTTGCAGAAATGGCACTTCCCCGTCGACTCCACCAACTGCGACTGCGGTATGCCTCATACCATGGAGCATCTACTGAATTGTCCGCTGTGCCCTGCCACTTGTACAGCAGAAGATCTTTTACTAGCAACTTCCAATGCTATACAGGTTGCACATTTTTGGTTGACCGTGGTTTGAAAAGACATTGTGTGTTGTATGGTTTATTTCTCTTTTTTTTGTTTGTAAATATGTATGTAATTTTAGTATAATCCAGTATTTTGTTTGCTTCTGACACGAATAAAATAAGAGCAATCGTCGATATTTAGAACGGGAGCATTGAAAGACAAGCAGGATGACTCAAATAGCCCGGAGGCAAGCACAGCAGGAAGTCAGACTCAGGCAGAGAGCCCATTAACAACAAACACGGAAGGGTTTCGCAAGAATATCGATAGGAGCTCAACACCACAAGACGGTCATCAGCCTACACAACTTATCCAAGTAATTCGCTCAAGTGATTATAAACCGCAGAAATACACGGAGAATTCAGGGGTAACACCTAAAGCTTTTATCAAAGAGATTGAAGACCATTACAATGACACTGGAGTACTTGAAGCACGTAGATTGAGGATGATGGAGAGATTTTTATCAGGAAATGTCCTTACATGGTTTTTAAGCTTCAAATATACATTTGGAACCATGTCAGATTTTAAATTGGCGTTTCTGCGCAAATATTGGTCGCCCGCAACACAACAGAGTCTAAGGATGGAGCTTTACTCTAGAAAGTACCAAACGACCCAGCAAACAAAATACTCAGATTTCTTTAACATGCAAATGTTAAAATTTCGCGACCTTGATTGCCCTTTAAATGAAGCGGATCTGGTGATGACAATAGCGAGGCAATTGCCAGTCAACGTACAACAAGTACTAGTCGCAGCGAACGTTAGTACGGCCATACATGCAGAGCAGATATTACGCCAGATAGATGAGAGTACGTCTCATAATCATTATAGAGGAGGAAGACAGCTGGAGTTAGTCAATGCGACAGAGGTCATAAAACCTAAGCAGGCAAACACTAAAACGCAGGGCACTAATACAAGCACTTCCACACCTAGGCGAAACCTGGAAGAAGGAGAAAACAGACCATACCAGCGTAACGAAAATAACTACAATAATAGATCATATCAAGGCAACAATAGGTATCAACAGAGAGGATATCAACATTGGCGTGAAAATCGAAGAAATGACAGGCCTTATGGAAGATACGGTGATTACAATGCTAATCAAAGATGGAAAGGAAGAAGAGACCAAAATCAAGGAGAGCCACGAAATTATCGAAATGACTGGGATGATAGGCACGCTCAATCACAAAATTACCTAGAGGAATTACACGCTAGTCAAGGTGGAGAGCTAGGAAGATGGGAAAAAGCCATTGGGAACATGAAGAATCCTGATACACATACTGAGGAAGCTGGAAGTCTACTGAGACAAGAGGAATATCAAGGGCATCGGCGACAAACGGATGATGGGAGTCGCACCGGAGCTAAAAAAATGCTAAATTTGGATAAAAAAGACAGCCTACAAACGCAACAGTCGGAAGTTGAAGATGGATGAATAGTAGCGAACATACAAGAATGGATTGCTTTGCCAGAAGACTGCCTGAAGGAGACGGTGAAACCACGGAACGATGAAATTAGGCAGTTACCCATTATTTACGCGAGGATTGGTGGAATTAATATAAGATGTTTATTGGATACGGGGTCGCAGATCAGTCTGGTATCGGAGGCCTTGGTTCGAGAGTTGGGACGGAGTCAAAATATTCCTGTAATTCCCGTACCACAGCTCAAAGTGAGGGGTGTTATTCCTGAACGCACCGTCACTTGTAAACGTCAGGCATACTTAGAGCTGAACATATTGGAACACACTTTTGGGCAAACGTTCATTATCATGGCAAAGATGAATTTCAATATAATTCTTGGTGCAAATTTTATTTGTGACTATCAAGCTGTGATAGATTTGCACAAGAATACTGTCAGTTTTAGAGAGTATGATCAGCTAAAGAACGTGGGATTGCATATGGATGAAATCACCACCGGAAGAGATGTAAATTCTTGGGCATTGGAAGCAATATCGGAAGAGACGGAAGAGGAGGTACGAAAGGCAGAAGATAACATCATAGAAGGAGCTGTTGTGGAACTAGATGAGGAAAGTGAATCCCAGGAGATATGGTCTTTATTAACGGAAGGAGACGACAGTGACGCACAATTTGAAGAGTTACTACAGGAGCGGTTCAATGACATTCAACTTGGGGGTGAACACAGAAAGCAATTGGAAGAGATTTTAAGGAAGCACAAAACGGTATTTGATACAGTACCTGGGAAAATATTAAATTTCAAATATTCTATGCACATCGTTGTCAAGTCAAGGTCATTATAGATGAGATGTTACAAGCTGGAGTGATAAGGAAGACACCTACACCTTATCTAAATGCGATTTTGGCAGTCACAAAACCAAATGGATCTATTAGACTTTGTTTAGATGCCAGAAATCTCAACACGAGACTCATTTTTCCTGAGTATGACAGAGCGCCAATCATCAGAGACGTATTAAAAGGCTTTAAAAACAAAAGCATTTATTCATCAGTTGATCTGACGAGCTCGTTCCACCATATTGAATTGGATGAGAAGTCACAGCTTCTAACTGGCTTCTTATTCGATAACCAGACGTTTTGCTTCGTTCGAATGCCCTTTGGAGTCAAAACAGCGGGATGTGCTTTAATCCGAGCCCTGGACCGGAATCTAACCGAGGAAGTTAAGGAGATGACGGTACGCTACATTGATGACATTTTGCTGGCATCCGACAACATTGAAACTCACATGGAGAATTTAGATAAAGTATTAGGCAACCTGAATGCATCTAATTTCAAAATAAACCTGAAGAAATCGCATTTCTTCAAGAGCGAGATATTATATTTGGGTCACATCATTGACAAGGAGGGAGTGAAGCCAAATCCTGCTAAGATCGAAGCGATAAAGAATTTCCCTACACCAACGAGAGTCAAGCACATTCGGGCTTTCTTAGGCGTAACGGGATTCTTTAAGGAAAACTGTCCAGGTTACACGGAGACTGTCGCTCCCATGCAGGAAATGCTAAAGAAAAATAATAAATGGTTATGGAATGCGGAGTGTGAGAAGGCATTCCAAGCAACAAAATAGCTATTGGAAAACTGCATTAAATTAGGATATCCAGATTTCAAGCACAAATTTATAATCCAAGCGGATGCTTCACTAATTGGTATAGGTCAAGAGGATCCAGCTAACCTGCAGCATAAAACATATTTGGCATTTGTCAGCCGAAAATTGCGTAAGCACGAGCGCAATTATACGGTAACGGAACTAGAGCTGTTGGCCATACTTCATGCGCTACAACAATGGAAACGAATAATTTACGGTTACACTATTGTTGTCAGGACTGATCATAAAGCACTAACATTCTTGTTTAAGACGTCGATGGCAAGCGAACGTGTGACACGTTGGTCTATATATATTCAGCAGTTTAGCATTGAGATTGAACATTGCCCAGGGACGATGAACGTGATTCCGGATGCACTCAGCAGGAACCCAGAGCCTGATAATGAAGAAACAGCGATGGTACAACACTTGGAGTTAACACCGAAGGACCGGGAATTCTTGGAGGAGTTACGTGAGATAAAGCGAGAACAAGAAGCGGAACCATGGATGATACTTTTAATTCAATACTTCAGAAAGCAACTACCTACAGGAACACCTGCATTTCGTGAAGCGAAAGCCAAAGAAGGAAGATATGTTTATGTCAACAATTTGCTGCACAAATGGGCAGATAATGACCACACCAAGTTACGCATATTGGTACCTGCTTCTTTACAACGAGGACTGACATGGCATACTCACGAAAGTTACGGTCACGTGGGCGTAGATAAGTGCGAAGCGACTATAGGAGAGACATTTACATGGCCACGTATGAGAACAACTATATGTGACGTCATTACAACTTGTGATCCGTGTCAGAGGACGAAGCCCAATAATTATTTAATGAGGCAGTATCCTAGACCATTGCTACCTCAGAAACCATGCGAGCTACTGGCACTCGACTGTTTCGGTCCAATCCCGAAGGGAAGGCGAGGTTGCCGACACTTACTAGTATGCATTGACGTATTTTCTAAGTTTGTCGTATTATGCCCCATTCAGAAAACTACTTCAAAACAGGTACTCAGTCGTATTCGGAATAGAGTTATTCCAATCCTTGGAAAACCAGAATTTATATTATCAGATCATGGCAGCTATTTCACAAGCGCCGAATTCAAGAAAGGTATGGAGGACATGGGTATAAAACACATTTTAAGCAGTATCCGACATGCTCAAGCAAATCCAAGTGAGAGAGCAATTAAGTGTGTAACATCATATTTGAGAATCTTCATTCCAAATGAACATCACAGATGGGTGGATAAAATCAAGGATGTAGAGACATGCATGAATTCTACCAGGCACGAGTCAACAGGACAGATCCCTATGGTCCTACACAAAAACGAGTATCCAGTGAGATCGTGGAAAAGCATCATTAACTGCCCACAAGATCCAATGATAGCACCTGACTTGCGAATTGAGAGGACGAGAGCCTACATGAGAAAACAAGCAGACCGCAGATTACGGCGAGTAAGAAATAAGAGGTTTCACAGTGATCTTGAAATCAACCAGCTCGTTTTGGTGAAACGACCCGCTACATCGGACCCAGAGAAGAAAATCTTCAGCAAATTCTGCGAAAAGTTCATAGGACCCTATTCTGTCGTAAGAAACCTTGGAAATAATGCTTACAGAGTGAAAGAATTGAGTACAGGAACAATGTCAGTCTACAACGCTGCCAACTTAAAAAAAGTATCGTAGAAGTGAACCATGGGAGCGCCGAAATAATGATGCAGTTTGAATATATGGACGTCCTACTATCAACAAAGTGAACGGGGAGCAGTTGAGTACGGCACGTGAAGGAGGAAGTAGAATTGGTGTTGACAAACATTAACGAGGCGAGCAGAGTGTTGCCCGAGGCACCTGTGCGTCATGCAAGCAGACAGAGAGTCATTATGAGCAGGATGTGAAACGAGTAAATGCCATTCAAGACAGGAGCGACTAGACCAAGTAATAGAAAAGGGGTGATTCCGAAATAAAACAATTGGCCTACGGAAGTCTTTTAAAATTGTCGACTTTATTCCTAAGTTCGAAATTTTGTGAGTGGGAGAGTTGTGAACCCTTTATCCTCTGTTGGATAAATGATTCTATGTTTTATTTCTTCAATTAATAAATATTTCCAACAGCATCATGAAAGTAGCCAGACGGAGATGAGGAAATTTCAAGCATTTGCTGGAGACAGCGGGGACATACCTGAAGCAGATTGACAAAAGGCTAAATACTTTAGCTGTGAAAAGAAATAGCCTAGCGATGTGTCAGAAGGACAGGTGTTGGCCACCTCAAAATAGAAGCGACGCGCAGTGAGACATGGTTCTGGTATGTTCATTGTAATATTCGCGCCTAGAAGAAATATGATGCAGTAACGTGAGTGGCTGATGAAGAAAATAGACACTCCTACGACGCCAAGATCTGCTAAAAACCGCCAAATTACAGAAAATGTGGGAACCAATGAGAGAAGAATGCCTATTTAGCGCGGCAGGTCTAGCGTGGGCACGCTCGGCTAGCATTCACGCGGGAGATCGCCTAGACAACATCTCTACGATCGATTCTAGGATTAATGGGCATATTCTTGACCTGCGCTATTTTTCGAGTTCAGTGATATTTATTTCATTCCTGTATCACCATTATTTCGAGAAATTTTTGTATAAATTCCCCCCCCCCCCCCATCAAGACCTAGGGCCAGTTCATTTATAAGTGGTGTGAAGAGCCAAGACAATGCCTTATTACTTGTTTTCGTCTGAGGACGGGAGGCTGACTATTACTTTGGTTCGTCTGAGGACGGAGGCTGTTATTTTGTGTGTCAGTGGACACAGGCTTTTATACTTTGCGCGTCTAAGGACGTTGACAATTATACTTTGCGTGTCATGAAGGACACAGAAATTATTATTAAAAGTGTTAAATTCAGTGTTAGATAGTCACAGTACTATATTTGTAGGGACAGTATCTTCGATAATTCGCCAACAGACTGCTTTGGGGAAAGTAGTACCCGAACGGCGAATTTAGTAGTCAGACATCAAGTGTATAATAATTTAATTTTTGAATCAGCACGAGAGATGACATCATTGACCATGAAGGAAGCCTGGAAATATCAAGACTCCGTCAAGATGGTTGAGATGAGATAAGAAGGATCCAGTTGGGAGATGGCTGCGGATGTTCTTTGACGGGTGGCTGGCTGAGGATGAGTACTGAATAATATTTATTATTATCTGATAAATTAACTTATGGTGTATGGGACATATTTTGTTTTGTAAATAATTTGCTTGTGTGATTAACGTAGTCTATTTAGTTTTGGTCTGACACACCTTTTGCATGGAAACAGCTCGCATATATTATTAGTAGAAGGTTCTTTTCTTGTTTGTTGTTTTAACTAACGTAGCTATGTGGACGACCGTGTTTGCATATGTTACGCGATGCGGTTAGAAACGTCTCTCGGAGATATGTTGTGTTTCAGAAGTAGGACTGAAGTAAAATAATTATACAGTAGATTGGAGGGTAATTAATTTCTTTTGTTTTATTATTGATCAGATTCAATGAGAATATTGCCTTTGGAGCAATGTGATTTGTGACGAAGAGCAGTCAGCTCTATCGTAGGTTTTAATTTTTTTTAATTGTCGGCGAGCATCCATTCAGCCAATCTGTGTGAAAAAACGTATTGTCATTCCCAAATGTGTGTGTGTGTGAGTGTGTGTTTTTGTGTCATTACAAGCGGGAATTTCAGCGTAGACTGATTTCTGGCAGCTTGATGACAAATCCATATTGTGACCTCGCGAGGGCAATTCTGGATATTTTGATTAATGTCTGACCATATGTTGAAGTGGTTGAGTTTGTTGCTGTTGATTCCTTGAGATAACGGCACAGCTGGTCAGGTATTTATACACACTGGAGTGGGACAATGACAGGTGATTGAGGAAGAGGGGAGATGTTGCACAAGGCGGATTGAAGGTTGCCAGCCAGGTCATTAGTGGAGAGTGCCTGTGTGGCTCAGTAATAACTTGAAATACAGAATAAGAACTGATCAATGATAAAATTTGTTTAAATAAATGGGAGTTGCATACGAATCACGATAATCTCCGAAGCGTTAGCTTAACATGCAGTTTTGTTCATATAAAGTAATGTCAGACAGTCAGCCTTTTGTTGTTGTTGGTTCATTCCATGTTTATATTCCATTCAGTGACCCGTGAGTCATGTGCTATGCTGTATTTCCGTAGTTGTGTGTTGAGCAATTTGGCCAGTGTTGGCAGCTCAAAGTCAAGTGCGTCTTCGCGCTAATGAGGGTCCCGAGAGAGATTCCTGTAAATAGTAGATTTAGTGCGTGTGTCAGCATTACTTTTTGAGGTTTTTTATTAATGTCATGTTCCATATCCATAAACGTTGATTTACGAGATGATTGTTCGTAAGCATCATGGCTGTTAACCCGTTGTAAACGAACAGTCATCCAAAGTACTCATTCCTCGTAGTTAGTCATTACGCGCACATAAAACACAAATTGCAAGGTAGTGGAACCAGGACCCACATTTTAATTAAAAGGGGAGATCCGTCTGACTCCTCAAATTTATAGATATTCCTATCATGGGAAATTCAGGGAGGATTGTTTTATATTTTATTGTTGTTTATTTCTTTTATGCACTATTAGTCATTAAATATTGTTATTATTTTACATCTTGTCACCTTTCTTTCTTGATTTATAGTTTATATCCTATGACCCTTACCTCAGTAGAGCATGTTGTTTGGCGAACGTAAACATCACATAGGAACTGAGCGCGACCCCTTGATTAAGATTTCTTACATTAAACACTGCTTTTCTGAAGGGTTCAATAAGTCGAGGTAACAGTCCGCCTGAAGGCGAGGAAAGCAATCCTAGTGCATCGCACATTATTTCAATTCAAATAGTACATGATATTATTAAATATTACAGCCGGAGAAGGCTTGTGCTACGAAGACTGTGGATTTTTGGGAAAAGTGATCATAATCGTGGAACTCCACATTTTAATCCACGTGTTTGAACATCATATTTCGTCATAGTCAAGTGGCGATAAATACATCACTCACAGTGAAATTATTATTAACCGAGTGAATCATTTCAACACTCATAACTACAAATATTGCTTTAATCGCAAGTGCGATTCTTTTTAGTGAAGCACAACGCCGATGCCACGTGATTTGTGGGAAAATAAAATCTGTGTCAGTGAAGCAGATAATAGTGCATGGCCAATTTTTAAACCATCTGCGCGATGTAGCAGCAGTGAGTTTAGTGCCACGTTAACGCTAGCTTCTGTGAAATTGTGCTACGCTTATTCATCGTATCTTAAAGTGGTAAAGTCATACTTCAAGATGTCATGTCTTGATGACCACGTGTACGACAATCCTTGTTACGCATCACCTGTGGAGATGAGCTGTTAAGCTTCATCATGTGAAGGAGAGGACCAGAGAACTACGGCCGATGACGGAAGAACCATGGTTTTAGCACCCGCTAATCCAAGGAAGATGACGACTTTGAGGAGTCTGGTTATATCATCACGACAACGACGAGGACGAATAAAGGCCGTGGAAATGGATAGAGCCGATGTGGAGGCTCAGATTGGACAACACTTGTCCGGAGACCAAAGCCTTATTATATCCCTCCGGTCGTTGGAACGACCGAGATGTAGACATCCTTTCTTCTGAGTCCGAAATATTCATTCCTTGTGAGGTTCTTTTGTCGTGTAGCTTAGTGTAGTTTATTGTAGTTTATTGTAGAATCAGCCGAAAGTCTTGACAAGCCATAGGTAGGTTTTGTACTGTTAGAATTAATGCTTGTAGTTCATTTTCAGTGATTGTTAGTCACCCGTTGTGATTAAATTTCTCTTCGATCACGGTGCATTCTGAGGGACATCGTTATGATGTTATTTCTACCCCTGCTAAGCGTGACCGTAGTCTTGTTACTACGTTTTTTCAACCCTAGGTGGGTGATTTTGTGTACAGTTATTTGGGATGGCGATCAGACGTCATGGCCAGTGTTAGTTTTATAACACCCCTTTCTAGTAAATGTTGTCACGCCACTGATTTAGTCAGAACAGTCCGTATCGTTGGATAGACGACTGAAGCTATCAGTTTTGTAATACTATGTCATTTTTCATTTTGATGTGCTATGAAGCCATCCAGTTTAAGTTTGAACACATTCAGAGTGTTACAGTTTGTATGCAATCTAGCATCGAACCCAGCAATGAATGCCGTATCATTGGCAAACTTAGCAATTGTAAGATTTGCGCCTTTATAATGTTTATTTCGTGCCAGTGTTTCGACACAGTTGTTATTTTGGTTATATTTAGACAGAGCAGTTATGAACTGACATATCTGCACATTTCAAAGAGATTCAGATGAAGTGGAATATCTATGTTTTCTTTGACTTTTCAAACATGCTATATCTTTGAGCATAGTTTTAAGGCGTGATTTCATGCCTAATGCTTATGTAAATTTCTATTATATCTGGGACATGATAACAGGGCCAGTTTTCTAAGAGGACTTTTTGCGTGAAAGTTGCCTGCCTTCATTGATGTGCAGTTTCTAAACTGTCCGTGTGAATGATTGCGAGAAGCGAGGCTAGCTCGAATCATGGACAGGTGTTAACAGTTCCACGCATGCAGTGTACTAGAGCACCACTCACTCAGTGAGACCATAACTTTTCCAGACTCTTTGGCAATGCTTATATCATTACGAATATTTAGATGATGTGTCTCATATGTAGGTCAATGTCCAGGCCACCATTTTGTAATAATCATATGTTTTGCTACTTAGAGATGACTGGCGAGAGCCATGTGTTTGCATCACTTCTAAAGCGAATATCTTTCTACTCAACCTGAGAATGATTTCACGTTATGTTAAGGTTTATTTATGGTAATTACGAGGCTAGATGAGGCACCTGTTTAGAGGCTATATTTATGTGTGTCCAGACTTCGATTCTGTTGACTGTGTTATTATAGGGAGGTAACTGATGTTCATGCCAGGCCTTACCCAGAGGTAAATTAAGTGAGCCGAGAGCCACTAATAACCTCTGTTATTGTTATGTCCGAGCGGGAGAGCTCGTTGACGGTGTTATAGCAGAGATTGATCTCGCACGAGACTGCTACTGCTGAGCCCAAGGTATTCAGGATTGTCAGCCTATTTGTCATAAACCAACGATTCGAATAATCAGTAACGCTATTATTATAAACCTGATGATAATTAACTACTTATAGCATTTAACCTTGATTTTTTTTTGCATTTTGGACCTGATGGCTGCCACTTGCTTTGTGCACACTTCTCTTGTGGAAGTAATCTAGGACAGATGACGCTAATTTTTATCGACGGAGTGCTTGCTCGACCTTTGGTCAGTAGCTGGTGGAGCGTGAGCCTCATGCGACGTTAGACGTAGTTTTCACTAAGCAATCGACAACGTAAATCACATGCACGTAGATGAAACTGGTTTACAAAGAGTAACCCAGGGTGAAGGCAGGAATAATAATGTTTATGGGCTTGTTTTACTTATTTCAAGTCTATGATAACCCCATGTTTACCCCCCTTTACTTAGATTATAAGAGGGCAATTAATGTATTTTTTTTGACTGCTTGTCATGTAGATTTTGTAATAAATTGTTTTTCTTTACGGACGTCATCGCCGTAAATTTGGCATTAATTGTTAGGAATTAGCTAGATTTAAAAATAAATGTAAATGAGGAAATAGTATCATCCTAATTTAGACTTGCTATTGCTACCCGGTTAAATGTAAATTCTGTTATTAGCTTATTTTGTAACTTGATTTAGGGACTATTGCCGTACCATTTTCCCAGCGCTGCTATTGTTGCTTTACTTTGTCAGATAGCTCTTTCGCGAGGGTTTACAGTAGTTAACAGTTAGGGTACTGATCTTTTATTTTTATTTATTTATTAGCTTGCGGATAAGCAGATATAAACCCTCCGAACTTGGCTAGGTGTCTGAATGAAAAAATGAAAATGCACAGCCTGCTTCCAGTCTCCGACTGGGTCAGGAATGGAATGAATGAAGCCCCCATCGAGCGGCGAGGATATGAACTGTGCCGGCTGCCGAGGCCTGACGCACTCCTCTGGGGCAATGATTAAATGAATGACAGATGAAATGAAATGATAGTGGAGAGTGTTGCTGGAATGAAATGTTGACAGGGAAAACCGGAGAACCCGGAGAAATACCTGTCTGCCTCCGTTTTGTCCAGCACAGATCTCACATGGAGTGACCGGGATTTTAACCACGGTTGCAGCGGTGAGAGGCCGGCGTGCTGCTGGTTTGTCTCTGCACGTCAGAGCCACCTGGTCGCAACCTGGGCAACTACCGCCATAACATACACTTCGCCCGTGGCGGAAAGTTGTGTTTTATACCAAAGGTGGCAGTGATGTCGAATTCTACTGTTTGTCTCTGCACGTTAGAGCGTTTCAAAGTCCCGTATGCGTTCACATACCATTCATC
This sequence comes from Meconema thalassinum, assembly GCA_946902985.2. Taxonomy (NCBI): domain Eukaryota; kingdom Metazoa; phylum Arthropoda; class Insecta; order Orthoptera; family Tettigoniidae; genus Meconema; species Meconema thalassinum. The sequence continues at coordinate 561,242,813 of OX336391.1, forward strand.
CGATTGCCATGAAACATGGGTTGTATGTTGAGTGAGCTCCAGGGAAGGTGTTTGGCTTAGTAAATCCATTTTACAATAGATAGCGCTCGAATAGATTCAACAAATGAGCGACGACGCGCGAAGCGTTTCAAAAAGGACCCGTATGCGTTCAAATACCATTCGTCCGATAGCGATGAAACTTGGGTGAGATGTTGTGTACACTCCAGGGAAGGCTTCTGGCTTAGTAAATCATTTGCACATTAGGTAGCGCACGACTAGATTCAACAAATGAGTGACGACGCGCGAAGCGTTTCAACAAAATCCCGTATAAGTTTATATTCCATTCATAGATTGAGATGAACTTTTGATGAGTTGTTGTGTACACTTAAGTGAAGGCTTCTATTTTAGTAATCCATTTCACAGGAGGTTGCGCACGAGTAGATTCAACAAATGAGCGGCGACGTGCGAAGCATTTCAACAAAGTCCCGTATGCATTCAAATACCATTCGTCCGATAGCGATGAAACTTGGGTGAGATGTTGTGTACACTTACGTGAGGGTTTCTAACTTAGTAAATCCATTTAACAATAGGTAGCTCACGAGTAGATTCAACAAATGAGCAACGACGTGCGAACTTTTAATCAAAGTCCCGTATGCGTTCATATACTATTCATCCGATTGCAATGAAACTTGGGTGAGATGTTGTGTACACTTACGTGAGGGTTTCTAACTTAGCAAATCCATTTCACAGGAGGTTTCGCACGAATAGATTCAACAAATGAACGAAGACGCGCGAAGCGTTTCAATAAGGTCCCGTATGCGTTCAAATACCATTCGTCCGATTACGATGAAATTTGGGTGAGATGTTGTGTACAACCTACGGAAGGTTTCTGGCTTAATAAATCCATTTTACAATAGGTAGCGCACGAGTAGATTCAAGAAATGTGCGATGGCGCGAGAATCGTTTCAACAAAGTCCTGTAGGTGTTCATATACCATTTATCCGATTGCGATGAAACTTTGGTGAATTGTTGTCTACACTCCAGGAAATGTTTCTGTCTTAGTAAATCCAGTTTTTAATAATTAGCGCACGAGTAGATTCAACAAATGAGCGACGGCACGCGAATCGTTTCCACAATGTCCCGTATGCGGTCATATATCATTCATCCGATTGCGATCAAACCTTGGTGAATCATTGAGTACACGCCAGAGAAGGTTTCAGGCTTAATAAATCTATTTTACAATAGGTAGCGCATGAGTAGATTCAACAAATGAGTGACGGCACGTGAATCGTTTAAAGAAAATCACTTATGCGTTCATATGTCATTCATCCGATTCCGATGAAACATTGATGAGTTGTTGTGTACATGCCAGGGAAGGTGTTCAACTTGGTAAAGCCATTTTACATTATTGGTAGCGCACGAGTAGATGTAACAAATGAGTGACGACGCGCGAAGAGTTCCAACAAAATCCTGTATGCGTTCTTATACTATTCATCGAATGCGATGAAACTTTGATGAGTTGTTGTGTACACTTACGTGAAGCTTTCTAACTTAGTAAATCCTTTTCACAGTTGGTAGAGCACGAGTATATTCAACAAATGAGTGACAGCGCACGAATCATTTAAACCAAATCCCGTATGCGTTAAATGCCATTTATCCGTTTGCGATGAAACTTTGGAGAGTTGTTGTGCACGCTCCAACGAATGTTTCTAAATTAGTTAATTCAATTCACGATAGTTTAGAGGCAGTCAACAGAAATTGAAAAAAATATTGTGTATCCAAAAGCACTTCAAGAAACAAACTTACAACACTTTCTTTGATTGGCAGAACAACGTCTGCCGGGTCAGCTTGTTTTGAATAAATATTTCTACAAGTTTTACCTAAGTCTGGAAGTTTATTTCTCAGTCTAGCTTTGGGAGGTGTATTTTCTTGGGCTGTCTATGACCTTTTAGCAACCATGTTACCATGGATCCCCTGGATCATGGATTTTCGTGCCGCTATGGCCTATAAGAAATTCACCTAATCCTCATGGCACATGGGTCCGGCGGGTGAGTTATTAGGGATGTCGTTTCGGCTGTTGGCAACCCTGATAGCTCCTCTGACGGGCACAATATACATTTTGTTGGATTCATTATAATATGTTTTAAGACAAAACTAAAAACTAAAACATTATTATTCTATACACATTTTTTTTCTTTCAGTCCATTGCCATCACTTATATTTTACCTTTATAAATTCATATGTTTTATTTAATTAAAACGAACTATGCACCTATTGTTTTTAAAACCTTCATAAATTAAGTGTACAGGTTGCACAGCATTTTTCACTTCATCAAAAACACTCTCCGACATATCATTAAACCGTGTAGTCAGAAATGTCTCAAGGTTTTCACATACACAAAGTACACGATCACCATATGCTGTTTTCAATTTCCGAATCTTAATAATCCGAAATGGGATATGAGTTGGCAATTCGCTGAGCTTCTTTGTCTCTAAGCCACATGCTTGTCCAACAGCATTTAAAACATTCATTGTAGTAGTCTATACACAAAACAAAAGCATATCTATTACACTTTAAAACAGCTTTAATAATATTGTGCAATTAGGGATTTTGCACTATGCATGGCTAATAAATTATACTAGTTATGCAAGAAATGACCTAACTGTAGCAGATAATACTTTTCTGCATATAGCACAAGTGTTAAGTTCTAATGCACACTTGACACATGCTATCATGTGTCCACAAGTCAAAAATACAACACCTAGTTCATCTTGATAACAAATTTTACATAATTGTTGAGTCACACTTTTGTATCTGTTCGTGAGACAAGTCTTTTTTTTTCAGCCTCATGTATTTGCTCGCGTGTTCTAACTCTAAAGGCACTTTTATTGCTTGTGCTGCAATCACGTTTTCTTTAAGAATAGTGTTCACAAATTCCTGACCTTTAAGCAACACCTTGTATCTAGAGTTAGGTAACCAACGAGCGGGTGCAGAAAAGGGTCATCAGCCATTTGCCAATCCTTTAAATCAAATCCACAATAAAAGCATATTGTTTTATCCCCTTCACCAGTATAAAAAATCCAGCTTCACTTAGCTGTTTGGTAAGGAGTTTTAATATTTATGGCCAAAATTTGTTTTAAGATTCTAAACGTTTTTCAAGAGAGCTGTACTCTGGGCGTGCTAGTGCTTTAGCCTTGCAAACTCCCAATTTTTCAAAAGCACACGCCAATTCAACACTGTCTATGGCATATGGACCACATATATCGACTCTACCGTTGGCTGGTAATATATCATTATTATTATTATTATTATTTATTTGTGATTCAGCAATGTAAGTAGTAGCCAATGGCCTTGTGGTTCGGTAAAATGTATACTCTGGTAGGTTACCCACTTGCTTTCCAAGCATGCAAGGACAACAAGGAGACCATCGCAAATTGTCTCTAAAGGGATAATCCCATTCTTCCCAGTGTGAAAGTTCAATACGACAAAACACACAACGCACCACATCTTCTCGGTTCAAGTAAAAAAACGGCTTTTGCTAGTTTATGTGTTGACAAAAAGCCTACAGTTCAGGATTCAAATGTTAACCAACGATCATGTTCTGATTTTAAATTTAACCCACGTAGTAAACCAACTTGCTCACTTGTCGTATTTGGTACTAACGCCATGTGTTATAATAAAACTTTTTTCTTATTGTAAGTTATTAACGTTGCACAGAGTACTTTAAAGCACAATGTATGGTTTTTCATTGTCTGTTCACTATCTTAATGGCGCATGACCACACTTAAAAACAAACAAAATAACCCATCACTCAATCACTCAATCAATCAATCAATCAATCAATCAATCAATCAATACTTGTAATTAATTGGCATTAATATATCAAAACACCATCAAAAATTATTTAATAATAAACTGTATGTCAGCACTAACAGTAACCCGTGTACTTATTTTCTTTTTATAAAGCTACAGTCGTTTACATCCCCGTTTAACCAATAAATAAACAAAATTGAATGAATGTCATGTCGTTTTGTCCAGATTATCATGTTCAAACCTGTGGATATTCGTTGAGTCCATAGGGAACCGTCCATAAATTAAATTTAAATTTTTGTTTTTGGAAAATCCAATATAGCCTTGTACATTCCCGGTCAACAACCAATATGATCTTGTACCTTTTGACAATACATAGCCATTAATCAATAAAGCAATCATCGTCCCAGTCATGTACAGGTAATGATTTTTTTGTTTAGTGGTTTTCAGTAGTGGTAAATTGGAATAGCATTTTAAGTTAGGCTTACCTCAGTTTTAAATAGTTCACTCTTTGGCAATGGTTTTGCTCTAGTGCTTCTCAGGTTTTCGGCAACTGCTACGGCGGTAAGGCTTTTCTTTACAAGTTTCTAAAAAAAACTCTATAAATACCTAAATTCAGGTTAATACATGCATTTCATAAAATAAAGTAAAATAATATCAAACAAAAAATGAAACAAGCTAGATTTAAAAAATTATCTCACCTTCACTTGCACTGGATTGTTGCTGTTTCCTTCTAGTGGGGTCAAAAGTGCAATGGTTTCTCGTATTTCAGACATGTAAGGTATACCGGTTATCTTCAAACAAATAAATAAACATTTATTTATAACTTTAACAATCAATAAATAATTGCATGTTAATATATATATATAAATCAATAAATATATAAATGAATAAATTTATAAATAAATACCTACCCCACAACAAGGTTAAGTATTTTCTACCAACACCAAAACTTTTAAACAAGACCATTTGATTCACGCAACGCAGTGAGTTCAAAGTTAGTCACATAAGTGAGAGTGGAAATGATAACGACATGTCTTTATATATGTTACGTTGCATGTATAATCATTTTTTTCTCACGCTTGAACATTCTGTTATCGTGCACGTGGAAAGATAACGTCCAAGGTGAACACCTGTGCCAGGTCAAATTTCACATGAACTTGCATTTTGTCATATACAAAGCAAAACAGGATGTAACTTGTTTAGCTTACATGTGGTTTCACACGTGTTCACATGCATTTCGCTCTTCCCTGCCACCACGGTTGTCAGATTATTTAACCTTCAAGCGTCCTCTGCGTCTTTGTAATTTTCCATTGCACCTTTTATCAAGTCAGATCAGCGCATTCCAATAAGCTCAAATGACATTCACATCCTGCTAGTCTGCTGTTCTGCAAGTTTGTTTTCTGTACTCGCTTCGACCAACATAGAACCAAGTTCTCATAACCGTTTACACGTTAAAGATCCTCTTCGGGAATAAAATATCAGAAAAAACGAATCTTCGCTCTGTCATAAACCGACCCGTCGAAATATCGATTGATCTATTGATCACAGCCATCGTGGTCAGCGACAGGTTCGTTGAAACACACACACACACACACCCAGCAGTATCGTCTCTCGCAACAACCACGCTTCATGAACATTTTAAACAGGTAAATAATTTTTTTCCAACAAAAGTGTCGTTAGGCCCTTTGTCAAAATTTCAAAAATAGTTTCAAAAAAGGGGCGTTAGCCCGAGTCCTATGACATCTCGTACACGCCTCTAGCGTTATTGGTTTGCGAGATATAGCAAAAAGTATAAAATCACGGTTTTACCTCAAAATGGTTTTTCATTCCTGCTCAACACTAACATCCTCGGCAAGAGGACAATGTGACGAAAAAAATGACACCTCGTACAAGTCTCTAGGCTTATTAGTTCGTAATATATCAGCAAAAATCCCAAAAAACACTTGCATACCCCAAAATCGAGTTTCCAATTTTTTTTAAAATATAGCGAGTGGTCCATAGCAAATAGGACGTCACCCCGGGTCCTTGGACCCCTCGTACACGCCTCTAGCATGATTGGTTCGCAATATATAACAAAAAAGTCTAAAATCACGTTTTTACAAAAAAATACATGTTTCCAGCATTTCACCTTTTCAACACCTACATTCCCGTAAAGAGCACAACGAGACAAGAAAAAACGATCGAAGCACGCCCTCCTAGCATTACTCCTTCCCTCCCAAGGACGCCAGGGGCTCACAACTTCCTAAGTGTCGCAGAACTCCTAATCTAGCACTACTTACTAAACACAAATTTTTGTCCTAGAGACTTGAAATTTATTTTGTTGGTAAAGGGGGTAGGGACCTTTTATTTATGTCAAACAATCTTTTTTGTATAGTTCCCAGTTACCAAAATATATAATTTTCAACATTCGAGTGTTTTCAAAAAAACGTAAAAAATAAAAGATTTTATTACATAACATAAAGGACATAGAGACCGTTCGTTTGAACTATAGCTCAACGTTCTATCATGTTTGGTTTTGAAGCTATCGCCTACTTTGGAAAACAAAAATGTTCAATTTTTTTTTGAAAAATATAACAATTGGTCCATAGGAAAGAGCACGTCAGCTCGTGTCCAACGACACCTCATTTGTCAGCATCGGACCATGGGTTCACCAAATATTAATTATTTAACATGGAGGCCGCCCGAGCAACGCCGGGTGGCTTAGAATCGGCCTTACCCCCCTACTGATGACATCTGCAACTACTCTGACATTCAGGTAAGTAATGTTGATTATTAAATACCGGAGCCTACGTTAAAAAGTGTAAATGTGTTAAAATAGTTGGACGCTACGCTGCTGCTAGAGCCTTTCTCGACAGACAGTGCTTTTGCGACATCGTGGTCATGTAGCCGTGTATACTTGTGTGTGTGTAGAATTTGTCTGATAATACCTGTCTCACTGTGATGTCTGTAATAGGGTGTGTATTAGTTATTGAGGTAGGTTACGGGTAGGAATTGGCCATGGCTTTACGTAAGGTACCATCCCGGCATTTGCATGAAGTAGAAGTGGGAAACCACTGAAAATAACTTCCAGGATTGATCCCGCCTCTTCTCAGTTTTGCCTCAAGAGGCTCAGTGTACCCAGTTCCAGCTTTCAGACCAGAATTACATTTCTTGACAGACACCGTGGGGTCAGCCAAGAATGCTAGCCGCTACGTAACAAGGCGGAGTGTGTTTATACAATGGTGAAATAGGAAATAGGCATATATGGAACAATGAAGAAATTATAAATAACAGATCTGTACATAAAAATGGAAAACTGCAGAAGGCGTTCAAGCTGACATGGAATCATTACAACAAAGGAGCCGTATCTTGTAATGCATAACTACGCCTGAAGCCTTGTACGCGGCAGAAACCACAGTCATTCATTAGAGGAATGACGAGAAATCATCATATTGAGAAACAGGAACGATAAATTCTTAGGAAAATACATGGCGCTGTTTTCCGTGATGGAATTTGAGTCAGGAGACCAACAAAGAAACTTTATGAAAATACAGACACCATTATGGATAAATTTAGGAAGAGACGTCTGCAGTTCTATGGACATATAAATAGGATGGATGAGAACAGACTCACTAAGAAGATTTTCAATATCGTGAATGCAAGTGATATAAAGACCAGTTGGATAAAAGAAGTACATGAAGACATGGAATTACTTAAAATCTCTGAAGACGACATTAAGGACAGAGAACAATTTAGAAATAAAATTAGAAATACGAAAATAGTACAAGTATCAAGGAAGGACACATCAGGAAACAAGTAGTTCCGTGAAGAACTATACAGCCTATTTTCATATATCCTACTCATGTTAATTGCCTCTATCAACATACAAAATTTCAATTTGATTGCTGTGATAGATTCGTAGATATTGAGAAGCGACTAAATATTTCAGATGGTCGCCGGGTTGGATTTTATTTATGTACTATTACATTAAGATTATTGTGTACGTGTGGTATTCATACTTCAATCGCATGATTAGAACACAAGAAGTAAAAAGGAGATTTAAAAATTTAGCACAGCTGCCATCTTGTGGTTATCCAAACAATTGAAATAAATTTGATGCCAGCGGATTAACATTTCTAGAGGCATTTAACGTGCAACGTTTCACTGCACTCGGATAGTTAAATCGCGAGAAACGTCCATTTAAAAATGTATACTTCGCATCGCCGTCATGTTGGATTTGTGCTCACCAGGTTACTGCAAGTCCTATAGGTGAACATATGTTCATAGCCTCTATGAACATAAAAAAATCAGTTTGATTGCTGTAAAAGATTCGTAGATATTGAGAACCATCTAAATATTTCGGATGCTCGCCATTTTGGATTGTTATATGTATAGGCCATAGAGTTATGTACCATTCAAGGAAAATTAATGCCTAGGTTCATTATTCAAACTTTCACTTCGATCGCAAGATTACGACACAAGAAATAAAAACTTAATTTTAAAATTTCACACAGCCGCCATCTTGAGGTTATGTAAACAATTGAACTAAATTAGATGCCAGTGCATTAAAATATGTATAATCATTTACTGTACCACATTTCACTGCGCTCAGAGAGTTAAATCACGAGAAAAGTCTATTAAAATGTTTCAAATTCGCTTGGCTGCCATGTTCGTTTTGTACCTTACAGGTTTATGAAAGTTACATAAATAAACTTCTATCAGTACCCTTTATCACTGTACATAAGTTGAGGGTGATATCTGTAATAGTTTCGGAGATATAGAATGTCAGTGAAATATTTCGCACAGCCGCCATTTTGAGGTTATGTAAACAATTGAACTAAATTAGACTCCAGTGCATTACAATGTGTATAAACATTTGCTGTATCAAGTTTCATTACGTTTGGATGGTTAAATCGCGAGAAATGTCTATTTAAAAGTCTCAATTTCACTTGGCCGCCATGTTGGTTTTGTAGTTACGAGGTTTTTCAGACTCATAGGTGAACTTCTAGTAGTTTCCTTTATCACCGTACACAATTTCAGGGCGATATCGGTAATAGTTTCGGAGATACTGAATGCTGGTGCAATATTTCGCACAGCCGCAATTTTGGATTGGTGAGACACAATAAAATTTGAAGCACACCGTCGGGGTCGGCCAGAATGGTGCTATGAACTTACCGAGTTTCATTGTAATCGCTCCAGCCGTTTAGAAGTTATTAGGGACACACACACACACACACACACACACACCATCACACATACACGCACACACAGACACACGGACAAAAAATGATCTCATAAGCCTATTTTTTTTTCATAAAATGAAAATAGGCAAAAAAATGGAAAGAGGAAAGGAAGAAAAAGCTCAGTGAACTAATGAAGAGGTTTTGGGAAGAAAAGAAGAGAAGAAAAGGAAGTGAAGCTGTGGTTGGCTCAAGTTCACACGCTCTTCTGAAGGGGAATAATCGGAAATAATAATAATAAAAATGGAATTCTTCGTTGTCGTGTTCCACTGCAGTTACGTTCCACCGAGTGTGTGTTATGTGTGGTAATTACCACAAAGTCACACGAGGCCGCTATTGTTCTCGACTGTATCCGTGACTACTACAGTAAACTAATGAATGAGTTGTGGCCTATTGTTCACCTGACAAATACGGACTGGAGATAGAGCACGCAAGCAATCACTTCTACTTGTGTAGGTTACACATGGCCGGCACCTTCCACAAGTGATTGGTGACTAGCAGAGCTAGGATATACAGGGTGTTTCTGAATTTCCATTACATATTCTAAGGACTTGTAGTGGGGCCCAAGACGGTTAAGTTTAGCACAGGAACTTGTGTCTGAAAACGTACCGTCTTACCGCTACCCCTCCCCCCGCCTTTTACCCCCAGGGGCTCACATCGTGGTACGTGGGTTGGCGACCATGGGGCCCCGCTGAGTCTGGATTTGCTTCCACTTACTTGTGCTGGGCTCCTCTCCGTCTACTTTCCTGTCGACCTCACTTGGTCAACTCTTGTTCTCTTCCGACCCCGACGGTATTAGGGTATCCGAGGCCTAGGGAGTCTCTTCCTTTCCCGCCTTTATTGGCCCTTGTCTCATCGTTTCTGATACCCTCCTTCTGCAAGGGATCAGCCTTCTTTTTCTTTTCATGTTATGTCCTGCCTTCTGCTCAAGGCCCTCAAGGAGGAAGGGTGTATGTAGCCCCACCACTTCTGGTGCACCCTGGATATTGCTACTCCCTCAGGGGCTCACGGCTGGTGAGTTCGGGAGTTGGCGACCCCGAGGGATTCCTGAGATGGGTCCGGTTTTACCCCTTTTATCCATTACCTGTGGGGCAGACCCTCTCCTCTTTCACTTTCCTATCTGCCTTTTATGGCTCTCCTTCCTTCCAAGTCCCTCAATCCGCATTCTTCGAGAGTTGAGGGCATTTATTTTCCTCCTGTCCTTTATTTGCCTTATTCTCCTTTTGTTTTCCAATTCTTCTTCTAGTATATAAGTTAGTAGTTAGTCTTAGTCATAGTTTACATTTCATTATCATCTTCACGATCACCCAAACCATTAGGGGCCGATAACCTAGATGTTAGGCCCCTTAAAACAACAATTATCATCATCATCATAATAATCATCCCACTACCCGCAAAGAATCACTACAGTACACGTTCAAATCACCCGCATTTTCGACGCCACTGTCTTGAGTACGTAGGCCTACGTCATTGAACGATCATCTGATGTACCATACTTTATCATGATATCCTGGTATTTTGTGACTATGTCCTGATGTTGTGCCCTACCGATATGGCAACTATAGGCTGGAAGTCGTGACCAGTCATAAGGAAAATAATGGATAAGAATAGCATTGTGGAATACTAGGTATTGCACATTAACCCTAGAACGGCAGCGGTCCTCTCCGTGACTAAAATGGGATACACTTCTGCTCCCTCCACTTCTCCCGTTTGTCCCATCCCCACCAGTGTTTGGCAAAGCAAATGAGTCAAAATAAAAAACAGAACACAAAATCATCAACATTAGTCAAAATTCATAAATCCCCGAAAAGCAATCAATTTTTGTCAAAAGAAAGTTCAAAAACTTAAAAAAGTCAAACAAAAATACTTAAAATCTAAAAAAAAAAAAAAACCTTATTAATCAAATTACCAAAGAAATCTAAATTGGTCAAAAAAGCTGAAACCGTCGAAAAAAATCAATAGTAAAATACAACAAGAAGTTCCGTGAAGAACTATACAGCCTACTTTTCATGCCAATGATTATTCTACAGAATATGAACCTATCTAGAATAATGACGAAATTAAGTTGCTAATATCGAAATTTCCAATTAGTTCGAAATACGGTATACCTGGCATAATGTATCCTATTAGAGCACTAGAGTTGGCAGCCCTGATGACTGAATATATTCTTAGTTCCGTCTCTTACGGTACTAAATACAAAATTTGGTTGAAGTCCACTGGATAGCATGGACGTTACATGCAGTTAAGCATTGGATCTAACAGCGCGCGTAAAATTATGTTGGCAATAATGTCATGCATGTATTGGTCAGAAATAATCTGAAATAATATGATCTATTGTTGTGCCAATTTTGAATGAAATCCATTAGTTAGTATAGAAGTTACATGCATTTTAAAATTGGACCTATCAGCAGGCTTAGAATCATGTTGGCAGCACTGACGTATATTAGTTACTCCAAATTCGTCTAGAATGCCAGGTACTATACGTGTGCAAAGTTTAGAGCTATTGGCTTGCATACTTTCTGATATATTGATATTAGGGTAACAAAAATAGGGACAGCACATATTAACAGTTGGCAGCCCTGGTTGCTCCTTAGAATACGCATAGTCATATCTGTTATGGTACACATAGCACATACGAAATTTGGTTGAAATCCAAATGATAGTATGGAAGTTACATGTATTTAAAGTTGGACCTGTCAGCAGGCTTAGAATCATGTTGGTAGCACTGACGTATATAAGTTACTCCAAATTAATATAGAATGTCAGGTACTATACGTGTGCATAGTTTAAAGCTGTCGGCTTGCATACTTTCTGATATATTGGTATTTGGATAAAATAAATTAGGAGCATTTATTAACAGTTGGCAGACCTGGTAGGTCTTAAGAATACGCTCAGTCATATCTGGTTATGTACACATACAACATACGAAATTTGGTTGAATTCCGCTTGATAGTGTAGATGTTATATGCATTTAAAAATTGGACCTATCAGGAGGCTTATAATCATTTTGGCATCACTGCCATGTTTGGCCTCCTGGAAATTAAACTGAAATATTATGATCTGTACGTGTGCCAATTTTGAAATAGCTCCCATTCATACTTTCCAAGATATCCAACATGGAGCTCAAATTTCAATTGCGATTTTTTAGCAGTTGGTAGCACTGACATCATTTTCAAATATGGCCGTGAGATATTCAGGTATAGATCTTTACTCCTACCAAATTTTGTTTCGATTGCTGCAGCCGTTTAGGAGTTGATAGGGGGGGACACACACACAGCCAGACAGACAGACAGAAGGACAGACAGACAGACAGACAGACAGACGGACAGACAGACAGACAGACAGACAGACACACATTTGCCCGATCTCATAAGTCTACTTTTTCCTCATTTTTGCAAAATGTGAAAAGTAGGCTAAAAATAAAAACAATCACAATTCCTCAAAATTAGTGAAAACCAGCTCAAAATATACAAAATAAAAATACATAAAACATTAGTCAAAATCCATAAAGAAATGTATACAAAAATCAAACAAATTAATTCAAAAACAGTCTCCATTCTGGTAGCCTAGAGAGTGAAATGAAGGTTGACGTAAGTGGTATGTACTATTTATTACAAGTTTCTGGAATCGTAGTCGTCACCGATGCGAAACGCTACCGATAACAACGTTGCAATTAGCGTTACCGTTAAAGTACGCTGTGCTGCTTGGCTGCGATGGAGATCGAGGCCAGAACTTTCGCCGCTCAGTCTAGTGTTGGGCGTCTCCACAGCTACACATGCATTACTCGCGAGAAATGATATGCTGATAGTTACCAGTTACCTCCCCCCAGAAACATTTGTTTACTTGAACCTTTATATCAGTATTTTTTTTTATTTATCGTATGGCTTTTAGTGCCGGGAGTATCCGAGGACATGTTCGGCACGCCAGTGTCTGTAGCTGCTTCCAGCGGACACACTTAGGGTGAGCTACAAGTTCCGTTCAATTTCAAGTAGTTCAAACTTTCGCTACCAGATGTCAATGATACCTAGTGGTGAACGTTGGAACTTTGATAGAGATTTCCAACGAAGTCTAACATAGGAAATTTAGCTTCACACAAGTTTAATTAGTGGGCGGTTCTTTTACATGCCATAAATCTATGACATGGGACCGCCGGCTTTACTTCCCCTCCGAAGAAAGGCATAACGCTCTTAAAAAAATCCGACGATTTCGGCCGGGTTTGAACCCGCTATCTTCGGCACAGCAGTTCAGCATGCTACCAACTACGCCACCGAAGCCGCTTTATATCAGGCATGGACAAAGTATGGTCCGTGGGCCAAGTGCGGCCATTTTGCTAGTCTAAACCAACCCGCGACATGGTTTCAAACTATACTACCTACAATCACAGGCAGGGGCGGATTTAGGGGGGGGGGGGGGCGACCCCCCCCCCCCCTGCCTTCTGATAAGGTTGAGGAGGAAAGGGGAGAAAGAGGAGAGAAACGGAAGAAAGGGACAAAGAGAGAAAAAGGAAGTGAAAGAAAGGGAAAGAAAAGAAAAGTCGGCGATGGCGGTGGCAATAACAAGAGCAAACAACCTACGCCCGGACCCCCACATTCACTTCCAGCGGAGCAGCTGGTTTCACGTCCGTCAGAGGATTCCGGTCGAGATGCTGCTGCCTGTGACAATCTTGGAAACGACGTAGGCTTGTATATAGGTACAGGAAAAAAACAGGCCTGATGACGGAACACTCTCTACCCTTTTGACGAGTCACTGGCAACCAAACGCGAGTTATTGTTTTCCTTTCTCCGTTCACACCAAGGGCGGAAGCGAAGAGAAGCGACACCTTCACCTGCAGCACTTACAGAAGTTTCCCTGGGTCGATCTCTCTCCATCACGTAGAGGACTCTTCTGTTTGTTCTGCCCCCCTTTTTTTTTTGCGAAGTCGACCGGTGGCCAAGGAAGAACGATTCCGTTGAAGACCCTGGTCAAGGAACCTCTGACGAAGTTCGCCAAGCTCCTTGGGAAAGATGGTGACCTCCAGAAGCATGAGGCGATGAAGTACCACGAAAAAGCTGTCTTGTGTGCTGAAGAATTTTTGCGCAAGCAAAGCAATCCGCAAGTGCAGCTACCCAACCAAATGGATAGCTTCCGCATGACGGCCCAATTGCTCAAGAGGAGTCCTCACAAAACGACGGCAATTTCCGGGCTCTGGTTCGGTTCCGGGTGAAAGTTGGAGACGTCAAACTGGCCAAACATCTTGCAACGGTGGGACCCAGAAGCCTTTTCACTAGTAAAACTATCCAGAACGAATTAATTGAGCTGTGCGGGGAGGACATTCGCGAGCAGATCATAAGCCGCGTTCAAGAAGCCCGATTTTATTCTGTCGGATTTGATGAGACAACAGATGTAGCGCACATCTCTCAGATGACATTGTTCTTGCGGTATCTCTGGAGGAACGAAATCAGGGAGGATTTTGTGTGCTTCCTAGATGCTCGCAAATCTGCGGTGGAAGAGAAAGAGAAAGATACTCAAGGAAGTGAAGAAGATGAAGAAGAAGAAGGTGATTTCCCTAGTGAAGACGATGATGAGAATCCTCAAGCAGCCACAGAGTCTGCTGTTGAACCAAAACTGACTGGGGTAAAGCTGGGAGGCATCGTTGCCAAGAAGATCGACGACTTCAAACTAGACCCCAAAAGCTGTGTTGGCATCGGAACTGACGGATGCTCGGTGAACATATCGGAAGCTGCAGGGGCAGTACAAGAGCTGCAGAAGACTACAGTTCATGCTATTCGGGTGCCCTGCTACAACCACCAGCTCAACCTGACGCTTTCGAAATCGTCCAAAGTGCAAAGAGTTAAAAATGCATTTGGAACTGGAAGAGGTGACGAATTCCTTCACAGCGTCCTCGAAGCGGAATTTTGTGTTGAAGAAGACTATCAAAGGCCAGCTTGTCGCGCTGTGCAATACGCGTTGGGTTGAACGGCACGACGCAGTTTTGAAGTTCCTGAACCAATTGAACGACATTGTGAACGCGTTGGGAATCGTTTCTCAATGGGATGAAAATCAGTCAGCGCACAAAACCGAAAGTTTGCTGGCCAGCATCACTAGTGGGCAATTCATCGTCACACTGTGCTGCCTAGCAGAAGTGCTGACTCAGACGGAGCCGTCTGTTCCAAAGCGAAAATCTGGACGTCCAAACCACCTCCGAAACATCTCGGAATACCAACCAAATCTTCAAAGAAAAGCGGTCAAACGTCGAACAAGAATTTTCGTCGGTCTTTGACAACGCCAGCAAGATTGCGCGTGAGCAAGGCACCGCTATCGACCTGCCGCGTCTTGTCCAGAAGCTAAAGAACAGGGCTAACGCGCCGGCTGACTCGCCCGAAGAGAACTACAGACGGAGCATCTACAGTCCTCTTCTTGACTGGATCTTGGAAGACCACTCAACGCGTTTCACAGACGACGTCTTAAACGCATATCAGCTCAACGTTTTTCTTCCCCGCGTCGTAGACCCAGGATTGAACATGAATCGTCAAATCCACTGCACCGAGGAGGACATCAACATCCTTTCCGAGCGCTACGCTCCTCTACTTCAAAAATCGCAGTCGGAACTCCGGGCGAAGATGCAAGCCGAGACATCCCTTTGGGCGGCGAAATGGAGAAGGGAGAGCGAAGCGGGACGCCCAATCCTTTCAAAGGCGGTGGAGGTCTACACAGCTTGCCATCCAAAAGTTTTCCCTACCATCAGAACAATGATTCTTATTCTCATTACTTTGCCTGTCAGTATTGCGACCGGGGAAAGATAATTTTCTGTTCTGAAGTTAGAAAAAACTGAGAATAGGTCAAGATGTGGCGAGGAAAGACTGAACGGCCTAACTTTAATATATGTACATCGAGACATTAAATTAGACTACGATAGAATCATTAACCGTTTTGTTTCCAAGAAAGCCCGAAAGCTAAAAACTTCTGTTGTAGTGTTACGGCAGGGAAGGAGCCTAATGTGAGACCATTGTGAATTGTGGGGTAATAAATATTTTTTCATGAGATGTGCTTTTGAATTAAGTTCATTCCTAAGACCTGCTTATTTCGTTGGTTTGTTTTTTCGTTGAAAGCATTTTATGATGTTTAGAAGCTTATTGGATCGTTACCTTCTTTTAAAAGAAAAACAAAAGGATCCGTGCCGGTAAAAAAATCGTAACGAAATATGAAATAAAAGTACCGGTGCATGTTTTTCCAGTAGTCTCGATTACTAGTAAACCTATTCTTTTATATTGGCTAAGTTCGTGGTGATAAAATACAAAAAAAATAAAAATAGCAATAACTAAAATAACAAGCGAAACTGCTATCTGCAGAGATGATGACGGTCTACTAAAAATGGTACTGCCTTCGTGGAGACCTACAAATTGTTCTGATGTAGCCCCCGGAACATAGGCAATCTAATTAAAATTCATCAACCGCCCCCCCCCCCCCCTGAAATACCCCCTAAATCCGCCCCTGATCACAGGGTCACATTTTCTGCTCTGTCCCTACCTAGAAGTGAAAAACTGTTTTAATCTCATTATGTTTATGCGTTTTGTGTAATACAGTAGATTTGCAGCTAGAACTGACTGAGTAACAATGTAAAAATGAATTGAAGCAACTATTCCTCAACGTTTCGAAACTTGAGTTTTACAAGACCCTACCAAAATCAAGCTTCCCATACTTGAAGTCCCATGCAGAGAAGATAACTGCGATGTTCTCAACTTGTTATATCTGTGAACAGGTGTTTTCTACGATGAAGCGTCAGGAACAGATAGACGGACCACCAATTAGCTACGCTACTAAGAATCGGCTCATCCCAGTTTCAACCAGATTATGAAAAACTATTAGATTCACAGTCATACGTTCACTTGTCTCATAAGCTACACCTTTCTCTTCTACCAAATAATGAAGGTGTGTTCTTTTTTCCTAAGTTTTCTACCATTGTAGCCTATAAGTTTTGTTTGGAATTAAAAATCAGAAATAAACCGTTTATAATGTATCTACAAACATGTTTTGTTATTTTATGTTCGACGTTGTCGAAATGTAAATATTATATGTCAGAAAACTGTACTATAATGAGGCTCATTATACAGTAGTACGAGTTTTCATTATGGGACAGTTTCTCCCACCAATCAGAGCTCGAGAAACAGTTGATTGACCAATTAGGTAAGGATAGCATCGCACCTGCGCTGAGTTCCAAGGCCTTGTAATTTAAATTTTACTGCGTGGCCTAATGTCATAGTGGGGTAATCGAGGAGGCCATGGTCAAATACAAGGTATTCTCTGCGTCCCATGCGCTCTGTTCAGTGCATAAAAGTGGCGAAATCTCGACAGATATTTATGAATATTTATGTTCGAACACAAAATAGTTATAATAATTAGCGTCGAACATATACAGTCGTATGCAACTTGCCTATAATGGTAATTAAGACACTCGTATGGAAATTATAAAACTCGCATACGCTCGTTTTTTGTTTTTATACGGTACATCAAGTTGAGCCTCTATGGACTGCGTGTTGACAACCAACTTCACTTTAGTGTCTAGGTCTTGTTCTTGTTCCGGCTTTGACTTCCTGCTAGTATCTTCTGACCCCAGCGACGAGTGCCTGTTTATGTTCTTCGGACAAAGGTTCTCTCCGTCTTCCGGAAGCTGATACCATTTTAAAACCTTGGTAGTTGTTCAACAATCTTCTAAATGTGTTCCTGTCACTAATTTCTCGGTCTAGAATACCAATTTGCCTGTGATATTTTTCGCATTCCTCGAACCATCTCGGCCTTGTTGCCTTAGACTTGATGAAACTCGATATTCTTTTGGTTAATCGATCATCAGTCATCCTCAAAAGGTGACCGTAAAATAGTAGCCGTCTCTTCCTAATTGATGATGTGATAGGGTCTATGTTGTTTTACAAGTCCTCATTTGCTCTCATTCGCCACTGTCCATCAACCCATCTATTACCTAGGATATTTCTCAATATCCTACGCTCTCTTTTTTCCAGTTGGTCAGCTTGACCTTTACTATTCATGGTCAAAGTTTCGGACACATATAATCCCCTGGGTTTAGAACTGTGGTATAGTGTCGGAACTTGGCCCCTATACTCATAGACTTTTTGTTATAGACATTCTTTGTAATGTGGTATACCTGGTCTAACTTCCTCATCCTGACATTAATTGCTTCCTCTTCTAATCCATTCTGCTGGATGACTTCACCGATATATCGGAAATTTGTTACACGACTGATTTTTCGAAGATTAGTGATCATAGATTGAGGTCCATCGCAGATGTTTGTCATATATTTTGTCTTCTGAATAGAAATCTGGAGTCCTACCTTTCAGCAATTTCTGACAGCCTATTGATCTTGTTGACTGCTGAATCTATGTCGTTAGCAAAAATGGCCAGGTCATTCGCAAAGGCCAGACAGTCAATGTATATCCCTTTGTGCGTAGGACCAAGTCTGAACCGATCTTCTTTTGTTTCTTCTTGGCCTAACATCTTCCTCCATTCTCGAATGACTTTTTCCAAAACACAGTTGAAGAGGATTGGAGATAGTCCGTCTCCCTGTCTGACGGCCGTTCTGATTGTAAACGGTTCTGATATCTCTCCCATAAATTTGACTTTCGACACTAGGTTGGTTAGAGTTTGTTTGATCAAATTTCTAGATGTATCATCCACCCCAAACTCTTCCAAAATATTCATTAATGACTCCCGGTCGATGGAGTCATACGCTTTCTGAAAGACAACAAACACGACGACGTAACTATGTCCTCCTGTCTTCTTGTACCTGATGATGTTATTCAGGTTAATGATCTGTTCCGGGCATGAACGACCCTTTCTGAAGCCAGCCTGGTATTCCCCGATCTGTTGGTCAAGATGCGCTTCTATTCTGTTCTGAACTGCTTTGGAGAAAATCTTATACGGAACAGATACTAATGAGATGCCTCTATAGTTGTTGACATTCTTTTTATCACCTTTTTTGTGTAGAGGATGGATTAGTGCTGACAGCCATTCATTTGGTAATATCCCAGTTCTCCAAATCTCTTCAAAAAGTTTGACTAGTACATCTAGAGTTTCATCATTCGCCAGCTTCAGTAGTTCCACCACTATTGAATCTTCACCAGCTGCTTTAGTATTCTTTAAACTGTTGATAATCTGTTTAATCTCTTTACATGGTGGGGATGAGTTGGGTAGTTTGTGGATCGGATCGCACACAGTGAATCGTTCTTTCGGTTCATCACAATTAAGCAATTTTTTTTAAGTAACGAGACATGATCGTACAGTTTTCTTTGTTGGTCAGGCCCAGCTTCCCATTTTCATCTAAAAAAAAAAAAGGCTGGGGGCTTGAAACCCTTTCAAATTGGACTTGAACGTTTGATAGAAGTCTCTGGTATTGTTTTTCCGGAAATCCTGATTGATCTCTTCTAACTGCTGTTTCTCATATAATCGCTTTGCTCTTCGGAAAGTTCTGGCTGCTTCTTTTCGAGCTTCACGGAACACATCGAAATCTTCAGGTCTTCGGGTCGAGTTCCACTTTTTCCAGGCATTTGTTCTTTGAGTCAGCACTTCATCACAATCCTCATTTCACCATCTATGCTTTCTCTTCTTAGCTGTCAGGATTGTAGTATTACCTGCTTGTTGGATCCTGGAGGCAATGTCCGTCCATTTATGAGATTCAAATGTCAGTTGCTGGTGGTAATGTTCTAACACATTTTGATCGATTTTCAACTTTTCAAGGTCATATTTACGAATCCTATTTCCTTGTTTCTGGTCTTATTGAGAGGAATGAAATTTATTTTGATCTTAGAGAGGTAAGGATCTGAATCAAACTGGGCACCTCTCTGCACTTTAACATTCATTATTTCCTTAATCCCTCTCCTAGAGATTGCGACATGATCGATCTGTTTCTCTCCACACACATTGCCCGGTGATCGCCAAGTCTTTTATTTGCTTGGTTAGTGTTTTTAGAACGTTGACATTATTTGAAGATTGAAGGTGCGACACAGATTGACGAGTCTTATACCATTTCTGTTCATCATCTTGTGAGCAGGATAGTTTCCAATTGTTGATCTGAATTGCGGTTCTATTCCCAGCTGAGCGTTAAAGTCACCTAGTAGGATCTTGATGTTCTTTGATGGTATTTTCACCAACTGTTCTTCAAGGAGTTCCCAAAACTGTTCAACTTTCTCAGGATTACGTCTGTTGTCCTCATTGATCGGTGCATGCACATTGATCAGCGCGTATCCTTTGTTACCGCAGCTGAGGGTTAGAATAGAAAGTCTCTCAGAAGGGCTAAAGAATTCCACTATTGAACTGACAACCGTCTTACGAACAACAAGAGCTGTGCCAAGTAAAGGCATGTTGTTACCTATTTTCACAGCCCTTTCTCCTTTATAAATCCTATACCCCTCAATATCCATTATGTCTTCTAGGTTTCTCGTTTCTTGGATGGCCAAGATGGTTATGTCATGTTTGTCCATCATCATTGTCAATTTTTTGTGTTTCCCAACTTTTAGTAGTGAATTGACGTTCAGCGTCCCAAAGTAGTATTTCTGTTTCATCTTAATTTTTGTACTTGTAGTAATACCCTCAAAACATCTAGTTTCAGGCTCCCCAGAATCCACAGGCCTGATTGCGCTCCTAAAAACGGTAGATTCCCCCAACGAGGTACTACCTGGGGTAGTGTCCTTTTTGTGACGACATTCCATGATGCTTGGTTGTACAAACCAGTGAGGGTCAGAAAGCTCCTTCCCAGTAATAGAACCGAGGTTGTAAGCCCCGGAGCTCAATAACAGGTCGCTCCTCTGGAGACAGACGCCTTTCGCAGCCGCTTCACTGAAGAACAGACGCTGCTAAATGAAGATAGTTCCTCCGCTTTATCCACCGTTGGGACCCGAAGCCTTCTTCCGCTTTCAAAACCGTTGACCATCTTCACCGTAACCCTGGTAAGGAGCCCTTACGAGGAATTACCAGCCGGGCCAGCTGGACCAAGGTTTTTTACAGAGGTGTTACTCCCCTATCACTCACCACTTTGCTCTGGCTTGTGACAGGCATTGCCTGGCTTCCCATATGATGGGCCCAGGTTGGCGCGTTTTACGCTCGTTTTATAAACATATTCGTGTCTTAATTATTGCCATTATAGGCTCGTTGCATAATGTACTATTTCGGCCCTGCCCCTAAAAGGTTTGCCCATGTGTGCTTTATATTGCCCCCATATATATCACCTGTTTTACACTACAGCTAGTGGGGCGTCTTAACTCCTGTTAACACGTTCATCACTCTTGGCAAATGTCATGACTCCTTCAGAGTTGGATCTAGCCAATGGATCTGCTTTGCTGTTGAAGTGTGCGATCGGTAACTTCTTCACGTCGGTTCGGGTTGCTTGTGTGCAGGGGCGGATCCAGGGGGGGAGGGCGATGGGTAGCGATCGCCCCCCCCCCCCCTAAGAGAAAAGAAAAGAGGGAAAAAGAGAAAGGAAAAGGGGAAAGCGAAGGAGAGGAAAGAAGGGGGAGGAGAGAAGCGAAGGAGGAGACGCACCAAACGAACTATAAACATCGATTTTAACCTAACTAGTATTCAGTTCATAATCGTGCAATATACAGTATATTAAATTACCTAGCCGCGACGCTCTCTTCTCGCTACCCCGCTCGCTTATTTTCCAGCACTGTTGCTATTGTTGTGACGAGCCGAGCTGACTGAGCACAGCGCAGCCGACGCGCCGCCTGTCCGAACGGAGCCGAGTACAAACGAACAATCCTCTTCGGCCCGCTCCACCCGCGCCTGAGATATGTCTATCGAGGTAAATTGTATGAAGACTTCACAAGCTTTATAAATCTCCGAGAAACAGTGCACAACCGTTTAAAGGGAAAAGATGTAATTAAAGGGAAAGTAAAAGGAAGAAAAAAAGACGAAATCCCAGTATCCGAACAGGAAAATATCGCCCGAAACGAAGGGAATGTCGATAGAGAAATAAAATTAACACTGAAGGGCTAGTGCAAGAATCACCAAATCCGAAAACTGGAGAAGAGATGCTAAATGATGACAATATTGAAAAGGCAAACAGCGTGACGGAAACAGAAACCGAGCGAGAGTTACAGGAAGGAAAAGAACCAAAGAAAGCAGAAACCGAAGAAGAAATCCACAAGCAAGAGATAAAGATGGAGAAGAAACTAAGGAGGATTCGAAGAGAAAAATTAAAGCCAAAAAATAAAGCCAAGAAACAAGTTGCAGAGCCTACTATCAAGAAAAAGAAGAAAAATGTAGCAGAGCCAGAGGATGAAGACGAATACGACCAACAAACAAGAGATGAAGATGCAGATGCAAGAACTATAGAGGAGAAAAAGAAAACGCAAACCAAACAGAGAACCAGCAAGAAACAAGAAACCAAAGGAGTCCCAGAGCCTACCGTAACAGGCAGAGACGTGGGTAAAACTGTGTTGAGTATTCTCAAGCATCAGTCTTGTCCTATGTCGGTGTGTTGGCGTTGGTACTGACGGGTGCGCTATCATGGCGTCAGTAGCTTGTGGTGCTGTCGCCGAGGCGCAAACCGAAGCAGAGAGCATGCTGTTAGGTGCCCTTTTTATAATCACGCTCCGAATTTGTCTATTTCGAAGTCCTCGAAAGTCGTCGCCGTGCGAAATGCAATAGGAGTTATGAAGGCCACTATTACGTCCATTGATTCGTCCTCAAAACGCTCCTATGTATTTAAAGCAACTCTAGGTGAACTTTTATTTGGACTTTGTGAGACGCGGTGGATCGAACGGCACGACGGTTTTGTACAATTTCGCTCTTTTCTCCAGAACATAGTCGAGAGTTTAGACTCGATTACTTTACGGAAAGACTCAGAAAGTGCTTCTAAGGCAAAAAAAAAAACGCTCATAGCTGCTCTTTGTGAGAGTGATTTTATAGTTATCGTCATTTGCTTGTCAGAAATCCTTGGAGACACTAAAACACTCAGCATTTTGTTTCAAACAAGATGTTCAGTAAAGAACATATAGCCTACTTTCTCCTAAATGCATGGGTATTGTTATAACTCTATGTCCTTTTCAAGGAGTATGATTGAATATTGGTTGTAGTAGCTTGTTGAAATACAACGTGCTATAGGGATATTAAACATGAATATGAGGTGCCCTTTGCTAGTGCTACCTCTGTACCAAATTTCGTTCAATTCGGTTTCACCGTGTTTGAATAGATAGGGGGAATCGATTTGCACACATACTTGGCCACCATCTGCAAACTATTGGGCTGATGTTCTTGCAGTTTGGTCAGAATATGTTTCCCACATAAAGATATGGTGTTGCAAAATTTGGTAGAGACTAGATTATTAGGTTGGTCGTAATTACATTTTAGCTTTTAACATTTGGGTGGCCGCGATTACGTTTCCGTCAAGATAGCGGTGATATAAAACATGACACTGAGGTGCCCTTTGCTAGTGCTACCTCTGTACCAAATTTCGTTCATTCGGTTCCACCATGTTCGAATTAATAGGGGGAATCAATTTTGACATAAAGATGGCCGCCATCCGCAAACTATTAGACTAATGACCTATTAGGTTGGTCAAAGGATGCTCCCTTCATAAAGGTATGTTGTTGCAAAGTTTGGTAGAGATCGGATTATTATGTTAGTCGTAATTTGATTTAAGCTTTAAATATTCATGTGGCCGCCATTACGTTTCTGTCAATATCGTGGCGATATTAATCATGACACTGAGATGCCCTTTGCTAGTGCTATCTCTGTACCAAATTTCGTTCCATTCGGATTCACCGTGTTTGAATTAATAGGGGGAATCGATTCTGACACAAAGATGGCCGCCATCCGCAAACTATTAGGCGAATGACCTATTAGATTGGTCAAAGGATGCTCCCTCCATAAAGGTATGTAGTTGCAAAATTTGGTAGAGATCGGATGATTAGGTTAATCGTAATTTGATTTAAGCATTGAACATTCGTGTGGCCGCCATTACGTTTCAGTCAAGATGGCGGCGATATAAAACATGACACTGAGGTGCCCTTTGCTAGTGCTACCTCTGTACCAAATTTCGTTCCATTCGGTTCCACCGTGATCGAATTAATAGGGGGAATCAATTTTGACATAAAGATGGCCGCCATCCGCAAACTATTAGGCTAATAACCTATTAGATTGGTCAAAGGATGCTCCCTCCATAATAGTATGTTGTTGCAAAGTTTGGTAGAGATCGGATGGTTATGTTAGTCGTAATTTAACTTAAGCTTTGAACATTTGTGTGACCTCGCATTACGTTCCTGTCTTTATGGCGGCGATATAAAACATGACACTGAGATGCCCTTTGCTAGAGCTACCTCTGTACCAAATTTCGTTCCATTCGGTTTCACCGTGTTTGAATTAATAGGGGGAATTGATTTTCACACAAAGATGGCCGCCATCCGCAAACTATTAGGCTAATGACCTATTCATTTGGTCAAAGGATGCTTCCTCTATAAGGGTATGTTGTTGCAAAATTTGGTAAGAGATCGGATGATAAGGTTAATCGTAATTTGATTTAAGCTTTCAACATTTGTGTGGCCGCCATTACGTTTCCATCAAGATGGCGGCGATATAAAACATGACACTGAGGTGCCTTTTGTTTGTACTACCTCTGTACCAAATTTCGTTCCATTCGGTTGCACCGTGTTCGAATTAATAGGGGGAATCGATTTTCAAACAAAGATGGCCGCCATCCGCAAACTATTACGCTGATGACCTATTAGTTTGGTCAAAGGATGCCCCCCATAAAGGTATGCTGTTGCACAATTTGGTAGAGATCGGATGATTAGGTTAGTCGTAATTTGATTTAAGCTTTGAACATTTGTGTGGCCGCCATTACGTTTCAGTCAAGATGGCGGCGATATAAAAAATGACACTGAAGTGCCTTTTCTTAGTACTACCTCTGTACCAAATTTCGTTCCATTCGGTTGCACCGTGTTCGAATTAATAGGGGGAATCGATTTTCACACAAAGATGGCCGCCATCCGCAAACTATTACGCTGATGACCTATTAGATTGGTCAAAAGATGCTCCCTCCATAAAGGTATGCAGTTGCAAAATTTGGTAGAAATCGGATGATTAGGTTAATCGTAATTTGATTTAAGCTTTGAACATTCGTGTGGCCGCCATTACGTTTCAGTCAAGATGGCGTTGATATAAGATATGACACTGAGGTGCCCTCTGCTAGTGCTACCCCTGTACCAAATTTCGTTCCATTCGGTTGCACCGTGTTCGAATTAATAGGGGGAATCAATTTTGACATAAAGATGGCCGCCATCCGCAAACTATTAGGCTAATAACCTAATAGATTGGTCAAAGGATGCTCCCTCCATAAAGGTATGTTGTTGCAAAGTTTGGTAGAGATCGGATGGTTATGTTAGTCGTAATTTAACTTAAGCTTTGAACATTTGTGTGGCTGCCATTACGTTTCTGTCAATATGGCTGCGATATAAAACATGACACTGAGATGCCCTTTGCTAGTGCTACCTCTGTACCAAATTTCGTTCCAATCGGTTTCACCGTGTTTGAATTAATGGGGGGAATTGATTTTCACACAAAGATGGCCGCCATCCGCAAACTATTAGGCTAATGACCTATTCATTTGGTCAAAGGATGCTTCCTCTATAAGGGTATGTTGTTGCAAAATTTGGTAAGAGATCGGATGATAAGGTTAATCGTAATTTGATTTGAGCTTTGAACATTTGTGTGGCCGCCATTACGTTTCCGTAAAGATGGCGGCGATATAAAACATGACACTGAGGTGCCTTTTGTTTGTACTACCTCTGTACCAAATTTCGTTCCATTCGGTTGCACCGTGTTCGAATTAAGAGGGGGAATCGATTTTCACACAAAGATGGCCGCCATCCGCAAACTATTACGCTGATGACCTATTAGTTTGGTCAAAGGATGCTCCCCCTATAAAGGTATGTTGTTGCACAATTTGGTAGAGATCGGATGATTAGGTTAGTCGTAATTTGATTTAAGCTTTGAACATTTGTGTGGCCGCCATTACGTATCAGTCAAGATGGCGGCGATATAAAAAATGACACTGAGGTGCCTTTTGTTAGTACTACCTCTGTACCAAATTTCGTTCCATTCGGTTGCACCGTGTTCGAATTAATAGGGGGAATTGATTTTCACACAAAGATGGCCGCCATCCGCAAACTATTAGGCTAATGACCTATTCATTTGGTCAATGGATGCTTCCTCTACAAGGGTATGTTGTTGCAAAATTTGGTAAGAGATCGGATGATAAGGTTAATCGCAATTTGATTTAAGCTTTGAACATTTGTGTGGCCGCCATTACGTTTCCGTCAAGATAGCGGCGATATAAAACATGACACTGAGGTGCCTTTTGTTTGTACTACCTCTCTTCCAAATTTCGTTCCATTCGGTTGCACCGTGTTCGAATTAATAGGGGGAATCGATTTTCACACAAAGATGGCCGCCATCCGCAAACTATTACGCTGATGACCTATTAGTTTGGTCAAGTGATGCTCCCCCCATAAGGGTATGTTGTTGCACAATTTGGTAGAGATCGGATGATAAGGTTAGTCGTAATTTGATTTAAGCTTTGAACATTTGTGTGGCCGCCATTACGTTTCCGTCAAGATGGCGGCGATATAAAAAATGACACTGAGGTGCCTTTTGTTAGTACTACCTCTGTACCAAATTTCGTTCCATTCGGTTGCACCGTGTTCGAATTAATAGGGGGAATCGATTTTCACACAAAGATGGCCGCCATCCGCAAACTATTACGCTGATGACCCATTAGATTGGTCAAAGGATGCTTCCTCAATAAAGGTATGTAGTTGCAAAATTTGGTAGAAATCGGATGATTAGGTTAATCGTAATTTGATTTAAGCTTTGAACATTCGTGTGGCCGCCATTACGTTTCAGTCAAGATGGCGTTGATATAAAACATGACACTGAGGTGCCCTTTGCTAGTGCTACCTCTGTACCAAATTTCGTTCTATTCGGTTGCAGCGTGTTCGAATTAATAGGGAGAATCAATTTTGACATAAAGATGGCCGCCATCCGCAAACTATTAGGCTAATAACCTATTAGATTGGTCAAAGGATGCTCCCTCCATAAAGGTATGTTGTTGCAAAGTTTGGTAGAGATCGGATGGTTATGTTAGTCGTAATTTAACTTAAGCTTTGAACATTTGTGTGGCTGCCATTACGTTTCTGTCAATATGGCGGCGATATAAAACATGACACTGAGATGCCCTTTGCTAGTGGTACCTCTGTACCAAATTTCGTTCCATTCGGTTTCACCGTGTTTGAATTAATGGGGGGAATTGATTTTCACACAAAGATGGCCGCCATCCGCAAACTATTAGGCTAATGACCTATTCATTTGGTCAAAGGATGCTTCCTCTATAAGGGTATGTTGTTGCAAAATTTGGTAGAGATCGGATGATTAGGTTAATCGTAATTTGATTTAAGCTTTGAACATTTGTGTGGCCGCCATTATGTTTCCGTCAAGATGGCGGCGATACAAAACATGACACTGAGGTGCCTTTTGTTAGTACTACCTCTGTACCAAATTTCGTTCCATTCGGTTGCACCGTGTTCGAATTAATAGGGGGAATCGA
This sequence comes from Meconema thalassinum, assembly GCA_946902985.2. Lineage (NCBI taxonomy): Eukaryota > Metazoa > Arthropoda > Insecta > Orthoptera > Tettigoniidae > Meconema > Meconema thalassinum. The sequence goes on from OX336391.1 coordinate 561,270,413, forward strand.
TTTTCACACAAAGATGGCCGCCATCCGCAAACTATTACGCTGATGTCCTATTAGTTTGGTCAAAGGATGCTCCCCCCATAAAGGTATGTTGTTGCAAAATTTGGTAGAGATCGGATGATTAGGTTAGTCGTAATTTGATTTAAGCTTTGAACATTTGTGTGGCCGCCATTACGTTTCCGTCAAGATGGCGGTGATATAAAACAAGACACTGAGGTGCCTTTTGTTAGTACTACCTCTGTACCAAATTTCGTTCCATTCGGTTGCACCGTGTTCGAATTAATAGGGGGAATCCATTTTTACACAATGATCGCCGCCATCCGCAAACTATTAGGCTAATGACCTATTCATTTGGTCAAAGGATGCTTCCTCTATAAGGGTATGTTGTTGCAAAATTTGGTAAGAGATCGGATGATAAGGTTAATCGTAATTTGATTGAAGCTTTGAACATTTGTGTGGCCGCCATTACGTTTCCGTCAAGATGGCGGCGATATAAAACATGACACTGAGGTGCCTTTTGTTTGTACTACCTCTGTGCCAAATTTCGTTCCATTCGGTTGCACCGTGTTCGAATTAATAGGAGGAATCGATTTTCACACAAAGATCACCGCCATCCGCAAACTATTACGCTGATGACCTATTAGTTTATTCAAAGGATGCTCCCCCCATAAAGGTATGTTGTTGCACAATTTGGTAGAGATCGGATGATTAGGTTAGTCGTAATTTGATTTAAGCTTTGAACATTTGTGTGGCCGCCATTACGTTTCCGTCAAGATGGCGGCGATATAAAAAATGACACTGAGGTGCCTTTTGTTAGTACTACCTCTGTACCAAACTTCGTTCCATTCGATTGCACCGTGTTCGAATTAATAGGGGGAATCGATTTTCACACAAAGATAGCCGCCATCCGCAAACTATTATGCTGATGACCCATTAGATTGGTCAAAGGATGCTTCCTCCATAAAGGTATGTAGTTGCAAAATTTGGTTGAAATCGGATGATTAGGTTAATCGTAATTTGATTTAAGCTTTGAACATTCGTGTGGCCGCCATTACGTTTCAGTCAGGATGGCGTTGATATAAAACATGACACTGAGGTGCCCTTTGCTAGTGCTACCTCTGTACCAAATTTCGTTCCATTCGGTTGCACCGTGTTCGAATTAATAGGGGGAATCAATTTTGACATAAAGATGGCCACCATCCGCAAACTATTAGGCTAATAACCTATTAGATTGGTCAAAGGATGCTCCCTCCATAAAGGTATGTTGTTGCAAAGTTTGGTAGAGATCGGATGGTTATGTTAGTCGTAATTTAACTTAAGCTTTGAACATTTGTGTGGCTGCCATTACGTTTCTGTCAATATGGCGGCGATATAAAACATGACACTGAGATGCCCTTTGCTAGTGCTACCTCTGTACCAAATTTCGTTCCATTCGGTTTCACCGTGTTTGAATTAATGGGGGGAATTTATTTTCACACAAAGATGGCCGCCATCCGCAAACTATTAGGCTAATGACCTATTCATTTGGTTAAAGGATGCTTCCTCTATAAGGGTATGTTGTTGCAAAATTTGGTAAGAGATCGGATGATAAGGGTAATCGTAATTTGATTAAGCTTTGAACATTTGTGTGGCCGCCATTACGTTTCCGTAAAGATGGCGGCGATATAAAACATGACACTGAGGTGCCTTTTGTTTGTAATACCTCTGTACCAAATTTCGTTCCATTCTGTTGCACCGTGTTCGAATTAAGAGGGGGAATCGATTTTCACACAAAGATGGCCGCTATCCGCAAACTATTACGCTGATGACCTATTAGTTTGGTCAAAGGATGCTCCCCCCATAAAGGTATGTTGTTGCACAATTTGGTAGAGATCGGATGATTAGGTTAGTCGTAATTTGATTTAAGCTTTGAACATTTGTGTGGCCGCCATTACGTATCAGTCAAGATGGCGGCGATATAAAAAATGCCACTGAGGTGCCTTTTGTTAGTACTACCTCTGTACCAAATTTCGTTCCATTCGGCTGCACCGTGTTCGAATTAATAGGGGGAATCGATTTTCACACAAAGATGGCCGCCATCCGCAAACTATTACGCCGATGACCTATTAGATTGGTCAAAAGATGCTCCCTCCATAAAGGTATGTAGTTGCAAAATTTGGTAGAAATCGGATGATTAGGTTAATCGTAATTTGATCTAAGCTTTGAACATTCGTGTGGCCGCCATTAGGTTTCAGTCAAGATGGCGTTGATATAAAATATGACACTGAGGTGCCCTCTGCTAGTGCTACCCCTGTACCAAATTTCGTTCCATTCGGTTGCACCGTGTTCGAATTAATAGGGGGAATTGATTTTCACACAAAGATGGCCGCCATCCGCAAACTATTAGGCTAATGACCTATTCATTTGGTCAAAGGATGCTTCCTCTACAAGGGTATGTTGTTGCAAAATTTGGTAAGAGATCGGATGATAAGGTTAATCGTAATTTGATTTAAGCTTTGAACATTTGTGTGGCCGCCATTACGTTTCCGTCAAGATGGCGGCGATATAAAACATGACACTGAGGTGCCTTTTGTTTGTACTACCTCTGTTCCAAATTTCGTTCCATTCGGTTGCACCGTGTTCGAATTAATAGGGGGAATCGATTTTCACACAAAGATGGCCGCCATCCGCAAACTATTACGCTGATGACCTATTAGTTTGGTCAAATGATGCTCCCCCCATAAGGGTATGCTGTTGCACAATTTGGTAGAGATCGGATGATTAGGTTAATCGTAATTTGATTTAAGCTTTGAACATTCGTGTGGCCGCCATTACGTTTCAGTCAAGATGGCGTTGATATAAAACATGACACTGAGGTGCCCTTTGCTAGTGCTACCTCTGTACCAAATTTCGTTCTATTCGGTTGCAGCGTGTTCGAATTAATAGGGAGAATCAATTTTGACATAAAGATGGCCGCCATCCGCAAACTATTAGGCTAATAACCTATTAGATTGGTCAAAGGATGCTCCCTCCATAAAGGTATGTTGTTGCAAAGTTTGGTAGAGATCGGATGGTTATGTTAGTCGTAATTTAACTTAAGCTTTGAACATTTGTGTGGCTGCCATTACGTTTCTGTCAATATGGCGGCGATATAAAACATGACACTGAGATGCCCTTTGCTAGTGGTACCTCTGTACCAAATTTCGTTCCATTCGGTTTCACCGTGTTTGAATTAATGGGGGGAATTGATTTTCACACAAAGATGGCCACCATCCGCAAACTATTAGGCTAATGACCTATTCATTTGGTCAAAGGATGCTTCCTCTATAAGGGTATGTTGTTGCAAAATTTGGTAGAGATCGGATGATTAGGTTAATCGTAATTTGATTTAAGCTTTGAACATTTGTGTGGCCGCCATTATGTTTCCGTCAAGATGGCGGCGATACAAAACATGACACTGAGGTGCCTTTTGTTAGTACTACCTCTGTACCAAATTTCGTTCCATTCGGTTGCACCGTGTTCGAATTAATAGGGGGAATCGATTTTCACACAAAGATGGCCGCCATCCGCAAACTATTACGCTGATGTCCTATTAGTTTGGTCAAAGGATGCTCCCCCCATAAAGGTATGTTGTTGCAAAATTTGGTAGAGATCGGATGATTAGGTTAGTCGTAATTTGATTTAAGCTTTGAACATTTGTGTGGCCGCCATTACGTTTCCGTCAAGATGGCGGTGATATAAAACATGACACTGAGGTGCCTTTTGTTAGTACTACCTCTGTACCAAATTTCGTTCCATTCGGTTGCACCGTGTTCGAATTAATAGGGGAATCGATTTTCACACAAAGATAGCCGCCATCCGCAAACTATTACGCTGATGACCTATTGGTTTGGTCAAAGGATGCTCCCCCCATAAAGGTATGTTGTTGCAAAATTTGGTAGAGATCGGATGATTAGGTTAGTGGTAATTTGATTTAAGCTTTGAACATTTGTGTGGCCGCCATTACGTTTCCGTCAAGATGGCGGCGATATAAAACATGACACTGAGGTGTCCTTTGCTACTGCTACCTTTGTACCAAATTTCGTTCAATTCGCATTCACCGTGTTCGAATTGATAGGGGGGGACACACATTCAGAGTACACACACACACACACACAGACTCACACACACACACACATACATACACACACACACACACACACACACACAGACTCACACACACACATACACACACACAGACAGACACACTTTTTTCGCCCTGTGTTGATCTCATAAGTCTACTTTCATTTTTTGCAAAAATCGAAAGTAGGCTAAAAAGGGCAAATAGACTTGAAGGAAGCCCAGGATGCGCTAGACGACACTACTACTGCTCGAGTCTAAGCTGCGTGGACCTGAGAGGAATGTGCATCGCAGACTATTAGTAGTGGTGGTGACGAGTGATGCGGTTTCTCGGTCCTTGCGTAGTAACAGAAGCAAATACATAAGTCGGTGACTCAGTCACTCATTCCCAACGTCACACTGGTTTCAGAAAAGACCCATGTTAGCAGTATTGGAATAGACGAGAATGTCAGGTAACACGGTGGGCTGTCGACAGGCTTCTCAATTCTCGCCTGCTCCTACCCTGCCTCTGCTCTTCATCCCGCAAGTTCACAGAGCTTGGAACCCAGCAGTACTGTGTTGAGTAAGAGGCGCGAAGATTGCGAAACACAATTTGCTGAGCTCTTCCAAGAATCAGAAGCTCTGGCAAAACAACTTGGAACCGAACGTCTGCTCCCACGCATCGCACAACGGCAAAAGCACCGCGAAAATCATCCAGCGTCAACCGTAGAAGACTACTATCGCCGGGCCACTTTCATACCCATTTTAGACTACGTCCTAGAAGACCTAAACACTCGCTTCCCTAAAGCAACGCAAGAGTTACACTGCCTATCAGCAATGATGCCAATATCATCATGGACGTCAGCGGATGTGGACACAATCGCTGCAAAGTATTTCAAACTTCTCAATCAACATTCTGCCGCGTCGGCGGCAAGGCTTCTACAGGCTGACCTTCGTATGTGGAAGGTTAAGTGGTCCCGGGAGCTTGAATCGGGATCAACCATCCCAAAGAAAGCTATGGAAGCTTTAATTGCCTGCGATAAAGAGTTGTACTCCAGTATTCATCGATGTGTCAAGATTTATGCTACTTTACCCGTCAGCGCCGCTTCATCGGAAAGGTCATATTCTTCTTTGAGAAGAATACGTAGTTGCGGTCAACTATGTCCGATGAACGATTAGACGGACTTGCTTTGTTGCACATCCACTACGATGTTTATGTTGACCCATCTCGCGTGATTGATCGGTACGCGAGAAAACCAAACAGGCGACTAGAGTTTGTTGTTTAGCTTAAAATTGCTTTTATGAACAAAATTGCTGTATTTGTAATATTTACGTACAATTAGCAATACGCATGTACTTGTCATAATTTCGGGTAGCCTAGTTCTTATTTCTCTCAACCTATGCCCCTCAAATAAAGGTTAAATATACAGTAGTTTTAAACTCCCGAAAATCTGATTAAATCGTGTCTTTAACGATCTTTTTCTCGTCGATTGATTAAAATTCCTCGGACCTCGAGCCGGGTTTTAATTTTATCTTGAAACTATTGTCTAAGCTATATAATTATTTTTTTTACGGTTGTCAGTCATCAAACTATGTAACTCTGACTTTACTCTCCTACCCTTTAATTACATTAATACAGTACCGGTAACTATAAACTCTGAACCCAGTGTGATGGCGTTTTGGAAAATATTAAAAGTCTACCTTTACGAAAGCGTTCCAGCGATATTATTGGCATGGCAAATGATAATATAGAGAGCAGTGTCGGACTGGCCATTTGGGAAGAACGGGAGTTCCCATCGAGGCCTCGGGCCAGGAGACTGAGTGCCGAGGCCTGCCCTTAGGCCCTTGCGCAAATAGGCCTGTGACCCCAGTTATTAGTTAGCTAAGATATTCTGCATCTTTGTTTACAACTTAAGAGAGGGAGGGCTACTCGCAAAGGGGACAAAGTCAATCATTACCTATGAGGAGGTCCGGGGGACTTTTGACCCCCCTCGGACCATTCAAGGTATCTGAGGCATCAAGGGGCCTCGGGGTCTTAAAATTAATGACCTCGGCCCTTGTGCGAGTAGGCCTCTAACATCAGCTTATTATATTGTATCTAAAAATGGTGAAAAAGAGGGGGGGGGGGGTAAGTTCCGAAGGGGGCTCATTACGATCACAGTATTTCAATGGGCGCGATCCCCGTTTCAGTAAACTCCGCATAAAAATATTTTTCAGCGTAAGAATTGGAGCAAGTCACTGGGGTGATGGTGGGTTAGGAGGGGGGGAGGGGGGGGGGGGGGTGTAAGGCCCCTACTCTCCCGCTCCCGTCGAGGGCTCTTAGGGTCAGTCCTATACTGATAGAGTGTACGTAAGTATAGGTAAGTATGAGCAAACCAAATATTATTTAGTGACCACACAGAAAGTAGGAAAGTAACGAAAAATTTCACATTTCGAAAAAAATAATGACATTTTGGTAAAAGTATGCGCAAATAATTCGATGTTTATTGTTAACTTTTAAATTTGCATTATGGTATATTACCCCCCCCCCCCTCCATTTTGAGGACAGATATCATGACCGCCCCCTCCAAGATCAGTGTCTGGATCCGCCCCTGCTTGTGTGTCCGTGTCGTTAAAGAGAATTCAGTAAATGAGGAGTTTCTGCAATTTATCCCAATCAATGATGCAGATAAAGCCATCAAGAAAGGCAGATTTTGAGAGTCAATAGTAAAGGCAGTGGGAACATGGTGAGCAAAACATAATTTCTCTCTCACATAATATCAATATTATAAGCAGTCACGTGATGTTACCACTGCATCATTTCAGATTTAATATTTAGTTACTGTTTTCCATGTTTAAAAAACTTATTTCTTCATTTTGTTTATTGTGCTCAATAATTAATGGGGCCAAAATTGTTTCTTTTTGTTGCTATGAAAATGTTTATTTAATTACTAACAATCCGTCCCGGCTTCGCCCGGGAACAGTTATGAATGGGCAACGAATTCTTTTCAGACATAATTTAAGAATGGCGAGGTGCATGAAACACAAATCCCCCTAAACACTTATAGTGTGCGATGTATTGAAGATAGAGATATGCTCTCGCGGACTTTTTTTTGTAGAAATTTTCATGCTGAACAATTCTTACACTCATACATAGTACATTGATATTTTTAACAGTTTGCCCAGCGTAAGCTTAAAAAGCGCACGGACGCCAAGTATTTTGTCGACTTGGCTTCCTTTGATCATAAATACATTATTTTCTACAGAAACCTTTCTCGACATATCCTTTACAGAATGGCGAAAACCGAATAAAAACCCATCCATTGGTTCTCGAGATTACCCGTGACATCCAATAATCGGGGACTTTGTTTTATACTATGTAGAGATTGTTTTTTATGAATATTAATCGCAATATAATTTTAATAATGTATGATGATCGTAGTTTTAAGGGGCAGAACAGCAAGGTTAATAGTGTACAGTGTACACTATAGTGTACTAGTGTATATTAATGAACCCTGCCCCAGAAGGAAATCCTGCTTACACCACTGACAGTTACAACTGAAGGGCGTTGTCATCATGATACAAATCCTGTATTTAGAAGCCTTGTCATAGAAGCTCCCACATGGCTTCAGCTCACGAAGCTTTGTAAGCGTGTTCGACCATTTCATTCACCTCCTCCAAAAAGAGGGTTGCGATAATTAAGTTAATTAGCTCCCCGGACAAAGAATTGCTCAAGGTGGTTTACCTGGACAACTAGCAGGAAATGAAGATTCAACCGTTTCTGATTCAAGTGTCACACTTGAATCGGACAAATATTCCCCGGCAGCCGAAACGTTTTCGAAAATATTCAACACAAGTCGGGATTGTGTGTATTTTGATATTCCCAGGGCAGCCTTTAAGTATCGCGCTTTGACTTTTTCAATTGATCTGAGATCGCTCAAGCTTAATTTATCCCAGACTATGTTTAACCCATATGAGAGGACCGGAACAATCTTGGCATCAAAGAGTGCTAAGGCGGATTTAAGTGAAAGTCGAGTTATGTTTCTGATATCGAAAATAGCTTTAGTGGCCGATGCCACCCGCTGTTTTATGTGAATCCTGAAGGATTGCATGGTAGTTTGCAGAGTCAAGCCTAGATAGGTGAAGCTATTTACAATTTGAAGGGGAGTTTGTTTCAAAATTATACTGTCGTCCTTGGACGCTCGTCCGCCTTTCCTGTATATCTTATATTTCGTTTTCTCGACTTTTAACCTGCAAATCGTTGGTAGACGCCCATACCTCCAGAGAGGAAACAGCCGATTGTAGCTCACTGATGTCACGGGAGCCCAGAACCATATCATCCGCATAAATGTACAGTTTTATTTTAATGAGCAGTGGTTCGGCCGTGCGGCCATGTTTGAATGGTAACAGCTATGGATTCATGAGCGCAAGGAAAATATTTAATCTTGAAAAATAAAATATTTCCGTTGAATTTTCAAGAAATGCAAGATTTTTCCTGTATTATTGAGACAATTTGGAAGATTTTGATACAAACCACACCTTCTAACTCCCTCTGGTTTAGGAGCTTGAGTTTTGTGATACATTAGCGTATTATATATATAGATGATATGGTGATGTCCATTTAAGGGGTTAAACATCTAGGTCAACTGACCCTAATGATATAGAAAGTTGAATACTACTACCACTACACAGTGTTGCCAACTTCTGTCGGACCAAAGAAAGAAGAAGTGCAATCAAGAAAGAAGGCGATAGAAGTATATTTCTATATTTTCATGGATTCCATAAATGTATGTCTACCAGCCATAACACCTCGCTGGCATCGGGAGAGTGTGAGTTCGAATCCCTGAAATGGTTTTCGTGGTTTCCCATCTTCACCACCAGGCAAATGCAGTGACGGTTCCTTTCAATAGGTCCACGGCCGATTTCCTTCCACCCCCGTCTGGGTTGCGGGTTAGAATACACCCACGGTATGCTCTGCCTGTTGTAGGAGACGACAAATAGGGCCGAAAAGACCGACTGACATGACTGGCTTTGATTTGGAAGACTCCCTGTGGATGGGGAGGTCAGAATTCATCCACGGTATCCCCTGCCTGTCGTAAAAGGCGACTAATAGGGGGGCCTTATTAAGGTCTTTTTCGTCTTCCGGTCCCATTTCTGGTTTGACACTTAGAAATAAACGTGCATGCTGCCTGGGGAAGGGCCATCAACTTGGCCATCTGGCCAGAAAGCCTAGATGGTATTCCCCATCCCGTTAGGTGGGTGCGCCATGTACCCTACAGTAGTATCCGCCTCACAACGGAGGTCCCAGCACGGCCGAATACTTGTGCCGAACCTATCACTGTACATGCAGAGGGGTATGTGCCTGTTCAAGGCACTAGGACCACGGGCAATACTTACTATCGCAAGATGGGTATTGCCTTGGCTAGGTGGCGTCCACGGGGATGGTCCTCGTTCGGAGTAGGTATTATTCGGGGGGAGGGGGGGGGGGGTTGTTACCGGGATGACGCGTAAGCGGCCCAATAACAATTCACAGGGTGGCTCCCTCAAAAAGCCGTCTCTAGAGTGTCGAGCTTATCCCAAGGTGTATACGCCTTTAATCAAAGATTCCCCGTTGACAAGTCTCCTCGCTACCTGGTAGCTACCAGGACAGACGGGGGTGATTTTAAGATGGTAAAATCTATAATCTTTTCTGAGGAAATCGAGGGGAAATTTGGAGACCTGAGCGGGATTTCCAAGCTCCGGAACGGGCAGCTCTTGCAGCACACCGTTCACCGGAGGCAAACCGAAGCGTTAAGGTTAAGGTCTCAAAACATGAAACGCTAAATGAGTCCGTGGAGTTATTTTCCATCGTGACCTCATTTTAAATAGCGATGCGGAATTGTTGCGGGATCTGGGGAAGAGAGGCGTCTCCAAGATTAGGCGCATAACCCGAAAGATTGGAGAGAACAGCGTCGATACCGGCGCTTTTATTCTCCATTTTGAGGGTGATGTACCTGAGCAGGTGAAGGTCACAACATACCACTGCGATGTTCGATTGGGATGTTCGACCGTACATCCCAATCTTATGCGCTGCTATCAAATCCAGAAATTCGGGCATGTTTCTGCCAGGTGCACTGCCAAGGCCGTGTGTAGAGCCCGATATCTGATTCAGGAGAGTAAGAAAACGACGTGGGAAAAGTATGTGTCATCTATGACGGCACATACTCCTTCATCTCAAGTGTGGACTAAGCTACGTCTTCGTCGGATCTCTGGACTCCAGACATCATTGACGAAACCGGAGTCTCCATCAACGGACAAATCCTCACTGACCATCTCGCCATTTCCAACATTATTGGATCGCATTTCTCCGATATCTCTTGTTCTGGGAGATACGATCCTACATTTCTGACTCTGAAGCGGGAGGCGGAGGCTTACCCCTTGTCCTTTGCCACTGCTGCTTTGGAGTCCTACAATGTACCATTCTCTGAATGGGAACGGCGCAGTGTGCTTGCACTGTGCAGGCATACGGCTCCTGGACCAGATGGTTGGTTGGTTCCTAAGTTTAGGGGCTGCGACACCGCGGACATGTAGCCCCGTGCACTTTGGGTGTGTGCAGAATCTGTCTGATAACCGGTGTTAATTGTGATGACTGTATTAGTGTGTGTTATCTGTTTTTAATTCGAGTAAGGACCGCAGACATCGTTTTCAAGTAGTTCCAACTTTTTCTACCTAACGCCACCGTCAACGACCAACTAGTTCTGAAATTTGTTACTAGATGCCACCGCAGTTGTCTCCTGGCGACGAACGTTGGAACCCAAGAGCGTTAGTCAAATATAACCTATAATTTAGCTTCACACAAGTGTAATTAGTGGAAGGTTGTTTTTCATGCCATAAATCTATGACATGGGACCGCCGGCTTTACTTCCTCTCCGGAGGAAGGCATACTGAGTGATTTTTAACACTCTTAAAATATCTGACGACTTCAGCCGGGTTTGAACCCGCGACCTTGGGCATAGAAGCTCAGCATGCTACCAACTACGCCACTGAACCGCCTCCCATTACCTCTTGTGATGTTGAACGCAGTTTCAGTCAATCGGCTATAAATCTGTCCTTAGAGACAATAGGAGAACATTCACTTTCCAGAACTTAGAAGAACATTTTGTAATCCATTGTTTCGGTAACAAAGAATAAAAGATTGAGTATTCTTCAAAAAACATTTTGATATTAAAATGAGAAGTGCAGTGTTTTGCTTCTTTGAATTTGGATATTAAAATAGAAATTATAGTTTTTTTTTAAATTCTTAGTCCAATATATTTCAATAAGAAAAACTAAATAATTATATATGAACATATTTCATTAATTATTATAAGTCCGTTCCCTGTTTATTGTCTTTATGCTTTTGACGTGAAAATATCACTGTAAATTCACGTTGCTGGAGAATTGCTAATAATATTTATGGCATTAGTGATTAATGTTACTGATCATGGAAGATTCCTCCAATTCTCCTTCATATGATAACAAGTAGTTCCGTGAAGAACTAAAGCCTATTTTCATATATCCTACTTATGTAGGTTTTTTTTTGTCGTGTGGCCTCATGAGAGGCCGAGTGCAGGTCTTTCTATTCGACGCCCGTGGGCGACCTGCGTGTCGGTATGAGAGATGGAATGGATGAAGATGAATGGAACTGGGCAAGGATGTGGAAGGAATCGGCCGTGGCCTATCAGAAGGTACCGTCCCAGCATTTGCCTGGTGTTGAAAATGGGAAACCACGGAAAAACCATTTCAAGGACAGCCGACGGTGGGGCTCGAACCCACGCGTCTACCGAGTCAGCAGAGAGCTTGGTCCCATGACCTAACGCTGCGCTTTAGCCAGCTGAACCAATGCTGTCGGTACTTATGTAGGTAATAGTTTCAGGGATATAGAATGCCGGTGAAATATTTCGCTCAGCCGCCATCTTGAGGTTATGTAAACAATTGAACGAAGTTAGATGTCAGTGGATTACAATATGTATAAACATATACTGTACCAAGTTTCGTTGTGTTTGGTTGGTTAAATCGCGAGAAACGTCCATTTAAAAGTCGCAACTTCGCTTGGCTGCCTTTTTTTTTTTTTTTTTAGGGCTACATGACCGCGTTGTCGCAGCCCCTAAACTTATGAACCAACCAACCAACTTAGTTTTTTAGTTACCAGGATTTCAAAGTCACATAAAGTGACCTTCTAGTTGTTCCCTTTATCACCGTACAAAAATCCAGGGTGATATCGGTAATAGTTTCGGAGATATTGAATGTTGGTGAAATATTTCGCACAGCCGCCATGTTGGATTGGTGAGACGTAACAATCTTTGAAGGCCACGGTCGGGGTTTCCTGGAATAGTGCTATGGACTTACCGAGTTTCATTGAAATCGCTCCGGCCATTAAGATTTTATTAGGGACACACACACACACACACGAATCACACACATACGCACATACACACACACACACTGACAGACACACGGACAAAAGGTGATCTCATAAGCCTATTTTTTCATAAATGAAAATAGACTTAACATCTGCACAGTACATACACATCGGTTCCACAACCATGGCATTCTTAATCGAGCTGCCTTTGGGGAATCATTTTTCATATTATTCAAAATTATGTAACAGATGAGATTTTATTATTTTAAATAATTTAGACAGAAAACATTTTCGAAAAACTGTATTATTGAAACTCACCTCTTTTATACATTTAATTTTTACTTGTTGAACTATTTCTCTCGACAACGCTTAAATTAATTGTTTTACATCTGTCTTATAATTAACACGACCTTGCAACTTCATACTTGTTTCTGTTTATAAATATTAATTGAACATTGCTGATAATAATAATAATAATAATAATATCGTATGGCCTCGGTACTGGGTGCAAGCTTCGTTATTTGATACCCAGTGGGCAGCTTGCATGTCGAATTTTGTTGTTCTTTGGAGCGCTATGAAAGTCAAGGAGGTTAGATATCTAAGCTCCTTGACACTATAGCGCTTTCTAGCAGAGAAAGGAGGAACTTTGTGTTGGCGGAAAATCCCGAGATTAATTTTTCCATTATGAACATGGCCTACTGAATACAAATGGGTTCTTAAACATGCCAACAACGTATGCGTGCCATGATTTTTGTCGCCTTTCTAAAAGCACTTACCACGGCCAGGAGCGAACCTGCAAGCTTGGGGGTTGGTAGTCCGACACGATAACCACTCACCCACCGTGGCAGGCTATATTGCTGATGAAGGTCATTATGTGATCGAAATTGGCTTTTTAGAACATGAATAATAATTTTACTGACGGAAGTTAGACTATACTTTCGTTGTCTCTCAAGTGTACCATTGTAACCCACGAGAAGTGTTGGCTACTTCCAGCAAAGCCCATATAATTCAGTGATACACATTTTGTTTTTCAGTGCGTGGTTACAGAACGAAGATATCACGTGACCGCTTCCTGCCTACTCTTAGTTTCTTATCAGACCCAGGACTTCATGTGTCCGCAGAACTAATTTAATTTACGAGCACCGAATGAAGATAACAAGTCACCAGCAATAGCTGATATCCAACAAGCTGCCAACAGCCTCCATAACTGTTGCAGCAGACATTGATATACAGCAAAGTGAGCAGAGGTTTCTCTAGCACAGGCATTTTCAACCTGGTCTCGCAAGACAGCGCTCCTTAGTGGGCCTAAATCAATAATAATAATAATAATAATAATAATAATAATAACTCGAAGCCAAAGAGAGGAAGATTCTGAGAAAGATCTTGGGCCCGGTCAAGGAACAAGGAGAGTATAGAAGACGACACAACGATGAACTTTATCCACATGTGGAGGAAATAACGGACACCATTCGCAAAAGAAGACTCTCCTTTTATGGCCTTTTAACACGAATGAACTCTGGAAGATTGTCCAATCGAATCTGTGCTTACATTTTTGGGAAAGACAACTAAAGGGATCTGGTTTACAGAGGATGAAAAATACCTACAAGAACTGGGGATATCACATGAGGACATCTTGGAACGTGACTCTTTGAAGAAGAAACTTGGAGAGATACAGAGTTTTCAGCCAAAACCTATATTGAAAACCGGCAAGAAGTGGACCGAAGAACAGAAGGAAGCTCACCGAAGAAGAATGCGCGAACACTGGGCCAATGTGAAAGAGCGAGGGAAAAGGCAGTTGAAATAACATGGTTCATAGACGACCGAAACGATTATAAAATAATAATAATAATCAGTTGTACACATTTTTATTTTGTATAATATTTTATTATCTAATATCATGTACAGTATATATTTTTCAGGTTTAAGGAAACACCGTGACAATAGGAACAACCACCATGATACCGTTGTAAACTAACAAAACAGCACGAAAGTGTTATCTCAAGGAAGTATCATTCATTCATTCACTCATTTATTTGCAATTGGGGATGTGTCCCCCGGTGGCAAATTAAGTCGTCTTCTTCTTCTTTTGCTTTAGCGTTTGTCCCGCCTTGTGGCAGGGTCCGCTATGTGAATCCGCTGTCTCCACTTTACTCGGTCATGGGCCATGTCCGGATGTAGGTTGACGCTTTTCAGATCCTTGTGCAGTGTATCGGCCCAACGTTGTCTCGGTCGCCCCTTAGGTCTTTTACCGGCGACCTCTAGTGTGTAGCTCTGTTTTGCAATGGTGTCCGCTCCTGACCGTAGCACATGACCAAACCATCGCAGAAGACCCTCACGCATTTTGTTGATGATTGCCGCGACACCAAATCGTTCCCTTATTCTTTCATTGGGGATGTGATCCAACCTACTAATGCCAGCTGTCCATCTAAGCATCTTGGTCTCCATGACACTTAGCCGACGATCTGCTTCCTTGGTGCTCGGCCAACATTCAGTACTAGGCCTATAAAGCGCCACGGGACGAATGACAGTGCGGTAAATCTTCGACTTTATGTGGTCTTTCATCTGGTAGTAACACATGACACCTGTCGTTGCTCGCCCCTTCATCCACGCAGCATTAATTCTTACGTTGACCTCCTCGGTGAGACAACCTTCAGCAGTTATCGTAGAGCCACGATAAATTTTGTCGTTCGAAGCAGATCATTGCCGTCGACTTGTATTGTTCCGATTTCTTCTGCATCCGATGGCAAATTAAGTGACGTATACTTAACAAGTAAACAATTATTCATAACTATTCAATAACAATTAAACATCAGTATTTACACAAATCGTCAGTCTTTTCTTAAACACACTTATATGTTTGGGGAAAGGCTCTAAGTCTATGGCAAGTAGAGTGTTCCAGTTATCAATGGCACGATTTTACGAAATAATATTCACCATAATTTGTACTCTGTGGTCGGTTCTTAACTTTCAAAAGACGATCACTCCTACTCATGTGAGTTGGCTTTCCCATGCATTTGCTTTTTGTCGTGTGGCCTCCTGAGAGGCCGAGTGCAGGTCTTTCTAGTCGACGCCCATGGGCGACCAGCGCGTCGGGATGAGAGATGGAATTGATGAAGATGATCGAAACTAGGCTAGGATGTGGAAGGAAGCGGCCGTGGCCTGTCAGAAGGTACCGTCCCAGATTTTGCCTGGTGTTGAAAATGGGAAACCACAGAAAACCATTTAAAGGACGGCTGACGGTGGGGCTTGAACCCATGCGTCTACCGAGTCAGCAGAGAGCTTGGCCCCATGACCTACCGCTGCTCTTTAGCCAGCGTAGCCACTGCTGTCGGTATACAGTTGCTAAGCTCACCCCATGCTGGTTGAATTGTATACGTGTTGTACATAGCGCAGAGTCTAGATGTCATCCTCCTAGCCTCAAGTGATTCCCACCCAAGTTTCTTTAACATGCGGGTCACACTGCTCCTGGGATTAAAGTCACTGTGCACAAATCTAGCGGCCTTTCTTTGTACCATTTCCAACTCACTGATGAGCCCTACTTGATATGGATTCCAAACCGCCGAGGCGTATTCTAGAATAGGTCTTACAAATGACAATTATCCTAATTCTTTAGCAGAGGTTCACCTCCATTGCGTAGTGGTGAGCGTAATTAGTTGCCACCCCGGAGGTCCGCGGTTTGATTCCCGGCTCTGCCACGAAACTTGAAAAGTGGTATGAGGACTGGTTACGGGGTCTACTCAGCCTGGGGTGGGCCAAATGAGTAGAGGGGGGTTCGATTCCCAACTCAGCCATCCTCGAAGTGGTTTTACGTCGTTTGCCACTTCGTCTTCGGGCAAATGCCGGGATGTTACCTACCGTAAGGCCACTGCCACCTCCTTCCCACTTCCGTCCCTAACCCTCCTACTCTTCCCATCCCTTCATTAGGCCCCTGTTCGCTTTGCAGGTGGGGCCGCCTGGGCGTAGTGCTGGTCACAAACCCCAGTTGTATCCCCGACTCAGAGTCTCAAGCTCCAGAACACTGCCCTCAATGGCGGTAGAGGTGGGATCCCTCACTTAGTCCGTGGGAAAAAGCTAACCCTGGAGGGTAAAACGATAACGTAACGCAACGCACGCTTTAGCAGAGGTACTACCATTTAATACCCTCATTACAACGTGCAGAGATTTGTAAGCTTTAGGAACTACACATCCTATATGACTGCTCCATTTCATACCAATCCTGACGTGAACGCCCAAGTATTTGCATGAATCTTCTTCTACAAGTATTTTCGAGTCAATGTTATATTGAAAATCTTGCCTTCACCCTTTCCCTATTTTTATCATACTAAATTGGCTTGTATTTATTTTCATTTTATTCTCGATCGCCCGCTTATAGACCAGGTTCATGTCATCTTGAAGTACTACGTTGTCTTGTGAGCCATGTATCTTTCTAAGTATTACACAATTATCCGCAAACAATCGACCGTCACTGCAAATCCCATCTGTCAAGTCATTTATAAATGTCAAAAATAACAAAGGTCCGATCACGCTGCCCTGAGGGATATCCGATGTTACGGTAATTACATCCGAGAATAGAGCTTTGATTTTCAATTTCTGGGATCGAACCGCCAACAATTCTTGGATACATAAAATTACTCTTCGTTGAAGCTAATTTATGAAGTAGCATGTCATGCGGTACGACATCAAACGTCTTGCTGGTTTTAAAATAATTGCACTCGGTTATGACGTCATTAGAGACCAAAGAGCCTACAGATAATACCAAATTATTCGCCCGGGATCTTCAACGGTTTACCCAGCGTAAGCTTAAAAGGCGTATTATTTTCGATTTCAATGAACTATGGCCTATATCCGTTTTCCGTCTCGGCTTGATGGGCTAAATTCTTGTCAGACGTAGCCTAATTTAAGAATGGCGAGGTGCAGGAAACACAAATCCCCCTTCTGTCCATAAATACACTAACTTATTGAAGACAGAGATATGCTGTCCGGAACTTTTTTGTAGAACTTTTCATGCTGAACAATTCTTACACACATAGTATATAGATATTTTTAACGGTTTACCCAGCGTAAGCTTGAAAGGCGCACGGACGGTAGGTTTTTTTTCGACTAGATTCAGTGAAATCGTTACTGCTCGGCTTCCTTTGCTCATAAATGAAGTATTTTCTACAGAAACCTTCCTCGAGAAATCCTTTACAGAAAGGTGAAAAAAATCCAGTGGTTCCCAAGATTACCTGAAACATCCCAGAATCGAGGACTTTGTTTTATACTGACAAAAGTGGTTGATTGGTTGGTTCCTTAGTTTAGGGGCTGCGACAACGCGGTCATGTAGCACCGTGTACGTTGGGTGTGTGTAGAATCTGTCTGATAACCGGTGTTAATATTGTGAAGAGCTTATTAGTGTGTGTTATCTGTTTTTAATTCAAGTACGGACTGCAGACGATAATTTCAAGTAGTTCCTACTTTCGCTACCAAATGCTACCGCCACGACATCTAGCTGTGAACTTGGCTACTACTAGATGCCATTGCAACCAGCGCCTGGTGACAAACGTTGGAAATTAGGAGCTTTAATCAAACGTAACCTACACATGTTGGTTTCACACAAGTGTAGTTATTGGAAGGCTCTTTTTAATGCCATAAATCTATGACATGCGTCCGCCGGCTCTCCTTCACCTCCGAAGGAAGGCATACAGAGGGATTTTTAATGCTATTAAAAACATCCGTTGACTTCGTCCGGGTTTGAACCCGCGATCTTGGGCATAGAGGCTCAGCATGCTACCAACTACGTCACCGAAACTGCCGAATAACAAAAGTAGAGCTGTTTAATACCGTATGAGACAATAATATCGTATGGCCAACGTAAAATCTCAGTCAGGAGCCACCACTGCCAGAAAGTATTGAAGAATTTGGTATTATCTGTACAGGCGCGAATTCAAGGGGGGGGGGGGGGGGGTCACGGGGGTTATAACCCCCCCCCCCCCCCCCAACGGAGACCAAATTTTTTTGCAAACTCAAAAAACGAAAACACAATCACTAGGCAAATAAAACTTAACGAATTTTAACTGAAAAACAGTTTTATTCATTTTATTCAATACTGAAAATATCTTTATTGCAATTATTATGTTCTGTTACAACTGTACATATTTACAACTTCATACCTGTTATATTAAAACGATTATTTATACAACAAAATCAACTCGTCTTGTGATTACCGAATCGATGTCTATAGTGATGTCTCGATGGATGTGCATCAATGCACGGATAGGAATTTGGGGATTTTTACGCACCAAAAAAAAAATTGCCGACGTCCAAACTGCAAGCTTGGTTGGCAATTTAAGCTGTGACTTTCTCCCTTTGTCGGTACCAACTTGACTTGCCGAAACTGTAACGTACATTGATACTTTTCTCGAAGCTCGATGTAAAAGTCGCAAAATACGCCGTTGCAATTTGTACGAATATTTTTGGTGCGCTAAACGCATCAAATTTCTATCCATGTAGCTTGCAAAAAAATTGGTCTGGTTTTGAACGTTTGGTTATTTTGTGATTGCGTTGTTAGTGCAGTGGCGGATCCAGGCCTTGCGGGGCCCTGGGCGATATGATAAGGTGGGGCCCACAACAATAGGAAATTAAAAAAATTATCAAATCAAATGGAAAATAGTTTGGTAATAATAAAAATAATAATAATAATAAAATAAAGAACTGTTACAATATTTTGAATACACAACACTAAATTATTTTAATAATATGAAAGAAACCTTTAAGTCCCCTTGAAGAAGATTATGTAAACTGTGAAATATTAAAATATTGCTTTGCGACTTTTTTCCCGGCTGAAGTCTTCTATTATTTCACTGAAATTTTAACTTGCTAAACGGTCACGGGAGGTCATAGCTACACTGAAGAAAGGAATGTGAATTATAAATTAGTTTGAAAAGTATACTTAATTAATTAATTAATTAAATGTAGAAAAATCTATGGCTCGGGGCCCCTTGAACCGCGGGGCCCTGGATGGTCGCCCTCCTCGCCCTCCCCTAGATCCGCCCCTGTGTTAGTGATACCATTTTTCTTAACAATTTCGATTGTGTGACCCCCCCAAGCCAAACTCTAGATTCGCGCCTGTATCTGTAGTTTCTTTGGACTCTAATGACGACATAACAGAGTGCAATTAATTTAAAATTATGCAGCTCGGTGTTGTGCGACGCGACGCGATGTGTCACCGCGAATCGTGGGCGGAGAGTTACAGCAGTTACGGCAGCTGTTGTTGTGTATTCCCGTCCAAGGACAGCTTAAGGACGTCTGTCACCGGCCATTGTGGCGGGCGATAAACGCTACAACATTGACCTCATCAGTCACACACTGCTGAACACGAGTTCTGGTTCACGTAGAACTAACTGAGCAACAAATTGATTCACATTGTGTTCATACAAGGTGTAGCGTTGCCGAACGTCTCTACTGCACGCCGATTGTTTTCTCATGGGCCCAACACCTGGGTTTTCGGGTCCTAATGCTGTTGTTGTTGCGACATCGTGGTCATGTAGCCCCGTGTATTTGGGTGTGTGTAGAATTTGTCAAATGACCTGTGTTATAGTAATGGCAGTATTAGTGTGTGTAGGCTTATTTGTAATTCAGATGAGAATTGGGAAGGCACCATTCCGGCATTCACCAGGAGTAGAAGAGGGGAAACCACAGAAATCCACTTCGTGGATAGCTGAGGTGGGAATTGAATCCGCCTCTTTCCAGTTTCGCCTCACGAGGCTGAGTGTACCCCGTTCCAGCCCTCAGACCAGAATTAAATTTCTTGGCAGAGTCGCGAATCGATCCCGGGCCTCCACGGTGACAGCCAGAAATGATAGTCACTACGCAACGAGGCGGATCAGTAGATATACTAGCTCGTTTAAGACTTCCATCGGGGCAAAATTCCGGCACCCCGGAGTCTCTAAGGGACCCAGTAGTTTAAGTGGACGTAACACCAATAATACTGAACCCATGTACCATTGGCTCAAAAGGGGTCGAATCCATGTATTTGGGGAAGGAATGAAAGAAACATACAGTTTCTAATGTAACATAGAGAAATTTCAAGCCAGGATTCTAGCCTAACGTTGTGCAAGCCGCTGGACCAGGTGTTCAGAAGATGAGATCACGCCTCTTGACTCATTGAGTGGGAGCGGGTCATGGATATTAATAGAGCGAGTGGAAAATTTTTACTGTAAGACAGAGAGTCACGACTTGGAAATCCAGCTTAGCTTGCAGGAAAATGGCAACAGCGCCGAAGTGCCAGAAGAAGAATAATTAAATTTAACCCATTTGCAGGAATAAAAATAAGTAAATAAATACAGTACTGTGAATCATTTCGGATTAGAGATTTTTGTGTAAAGAAAACCCTTGTAATAATTGCACAGGAAAAAACTGCAAACGCAGTATACGTCATTGGGGATTCACTGATACCAGAGGAGTGGGGATTTTAAAAATGAACAGCAACACCCACGCAGCTGAAGACTACAAATTAATTAATATCTCAGAATTGCACGATCGATTCTTATGCGCAATGAGATCATTTGACGTTGAGAAGACGAGCTTTCTGGAGATATAATTTTTATAATTGTACGACAATTAGTTCAAAAGTTGGTCACGGAAAGGACTAGGATTTTATCTTTTTGTGACTAAAGAGTATAAAACTCCTGGCCTCAGCAAGCCAATCATGCAGTTTCCGATAGCCCAGGGGGGCGTCACGTTGGATCAGTACATGCAGTTATCAAACGGCCTGAGGGCGCGTCACGCTGTATCAGTACGTGTAAATTCAAGAGTCCGTGAAGGGGCGTCACGCTGAAACACATCGAAGGTAGTTTTCCAGTACTCCTTGAGGGGAAAACGCTGCATTACATCGCATAGAAAATACCCGACAGCCACTGCGTCGCGGTATCAATAACTTGCATTCCTCCGTAAGGAGTTGTAAAGAAGTAAAATTACAGTATCGCCGTGTTGAAAAATTAGGAAAATCCTAGTTACAGGATTTAGGTCCGACAGTATAAAATTTTACAGTGAAAAGTTCATAAAATACAGTCAGAGCAGGCTGCGAACTCAGGACTCAAGGCGATAGGTCTTTAATAAACGACCAAAAGTATCATAACGTACGGAAGTACAGTAATAGCGAGATAAACATTTTAGCTAATTTAAAGAACCCTAGCAGGGACAGAGAAAATAAGGTTCGTAAGTATACTAGAAGATTAGTAGCACGAGAACCGAATAAACGGAGAAGAAGACAGGAAACTATAGACATCGTTTCAAGAAAGCAGACGAACTATTCAAAAGCACTAAGACGCAAGAAGTATTAGTTGCTACAAAATCCATAGGTCACCGATAAATTATCGAGGGGACCGTGAACAGAACAGACTTTCGCTAAGATCAATAAATAGGATCTAAGAGGGGAGCCGTTCGTGTTAGAGAAATAGCAGATCGTCAAGAACGGGATTCGAAGGAATGCTATTGCAGGGAGGAAGTAGATGATTCGAGACTTTCACATTTGGAGAGGATAGGAAGCCGACATTACTAAATTTCACCCCTGGAGACGGGAGATCAAGAGGTCACGTGTGATAGGCTTAAATAGCGGCCTAGTGATAAAAAAAATTGAAGTGTAAATATATCAAGGAGTTAGACAAGGTGATGGGCTTTCACCACTTCTATTTAATTTGATATTAAACAAAATCATGAAGGAATGGGAACTTAAATTATGCGAAAGAAACATTGAAGGGGTCCATTTGGGGCAAGGAAAAGGAAGATTTGAGGTGAAATGTCTTGCCTTTGCTGATGACATAGCAATCATTTCAGAAAACAGATTTCAAGCACAAATAATGATTGAAACCCTACATGAAATAGCAATAAAAACTGGTCTTCAGATTTCATATGAAAAAACCAAATATATTGAACACAGACACAATGGAGAAAAATATCTAACAACTCAACATGGACAGATTCAAAGAGTTGATAAATTTAAATATTTGGGAGAATGGATCCAGTCAAATGGACTTGATAACACATCCTGCAAGGAGAAATTAAGAAAGATGGAAAATGCCTATAAACTCACCCAACATAGATACAACAAACGATCAATTTCATTCCAGGCAAAAATCAGGCAATACACAACTGTAATTAAACCAGAGGTATTATACGGATCAGAATGTTTAACGTTGAACAAAAGAGGTGAACAAGAGGAACTGGAAAAGAAAGAAAGGAAAATACTTAGGAAAATTTTGGGTCCCCAAAAGAATAAAGATATTTGGATGAAGAGAAAAAATGAAGACCTTTACCGAAATGTGGAAAAAATTACAGACTCAATTAAAAGACGGAGACTACGATTTTATGGTCACCTTCATAGAATGGATAGCAGCAGGCTAACTAAGAAATTTTTTGACTACATCTCCAAATTAAAAAACACCACTAGATGGCTGGAAGAGATACGGTGTGATCTGCAAAAACTGAAGATCACAAACAACATCATTTCTAATAGGGTGGAATTCCGGCGACTGATCACTACTGCAGATTTTTCGATTCTGCAAGTTCCACATCAACCACGGAGAGTGTTATCAGCGGAACAGAGGCAGGCCATCAGCCAACGTATGAAGAAGTTTTGGGAAGAAAAGAAAAAACGAAACAATGTACCGTAGTCTTAGGTTCAAAGCGGTCTATAATTGGCCAAATTCTATATATATATATATCAAGATTTGTGTTAAAAGTAATATATTTTCAGTGTTTTTATTGTGTGTTCTAAACGGATACACCAGTGTATTTAAAATGTTATTAGTGTTAAATGTATACGTGTTAAATATGTGTCAAGATATGTCTGTACATGCAATGAATTTGTACACGATGGAGTAATTTAAAAAAAGTGGGCCAAAAATGGCGCATCGCACGAGGAGAAGGGTCAAGAAACGACCTTAAACATGTGAGTAAGATTTTCATTATGTTTTGGTGTCGGGGAAATGATTGTGTACAAATCCACCGGAGTTTTTGAGTAAAAGGGATGTTTCTAAATAACTAAATACGGAATAAGAACGCGGTCTGAACAAAATAGAATTTTGAGAAATTATAAATAATTATGTGAAAGAATAAATCCTGTAGAGGAAATGTATGAATAAAATGTCAGTGTCTTTGACGAATGTTATAAAAGCAAGCGTAATAATAATAATAATAATAATATAAAGGAAATATAAATAAAGATTAAACTGAATGATATGAAAATAAGAGCATTGGAGCCTTAATAAAAGTATAAGACATGATATTAATGCATGTTATTAAAATAGAGCAATTATTGTCAAAGGAAAAGATTAATATAAAAATTGAGATATGTATAAATTGTTAATATGGAATTTATCAGTTCTTTGGAAGACACTAGGCTTAAAATAATGTATGGCGCAATGGAGCGAAATTAAAATAAAATGTCACGCTAGGAATGCGTAAAAGTTAAAAGTACTTGGTAAATTACTTATGAGGGGTAGTTGATTGCTGTGAATTGAGATATGTTGTAAGTCCTCCAATAGTGACATAGATCACGCGGCCATGTGTGTGTTATTATATTGAAAGGGAGCAAATGTATGGTATTATTGAGCGTGGGTCATGTAGGCTACAGCTGACCCTAAATCGCATTTTGTATAAGTCCTCCAATGAGGGAATGGTTCCCGAGGCATGTTAAGAGATTCGAACCCAGAATCCTCTTGTTGTTGAAGCCCCTAATTATTCGTCGTAAAATGTGTATTACTCTTCCCAATCAATGAGGACCTCTCATAATTAATAAATGCCAAGGTTACGAAAGTGGTTTATGAGCCAAATAATATTGTTAAAAGTGGAAAGTGAAGTTAAATGCCATGTCTCTCCATAGAACTGAAATGAAAGGAAGATTTGTTTTAAAAGCATTGAGGAGAGCTCCAACTGTAGACTAGACTGGAAGTCACCCTACCAGTCATAAATCTCGCTCAAGTATACGGTCTGACACTAATAGCATGAGGGTTGGTGAAGGCCGTCTGTAAGAAGGAATGAATACACCGGGAGTGTTTAAAGTTGTTAATGACCCGGGCTTTGAACCGAGGTCCTTGTAGATGAAATTATCGCTTGCCAGTTCAGATCGTAGTTTTCTTATGTGATAATGGTCTTATAAGACAAATAAAATAAATAACAATCCCTATTGTAATGTTGTATGAAAGTAGGATTCCACGAGTTAAATGAAGATAACTGGGTTCCGGGAGTAATCATAGTTTTTGACTTTGTCAAGTAATCTTTATAACTCTGGAGTACACAAGTATTTTCCCGATCACTATGGTGAATTTGTATAACTTGAGAGGGATGGTAAATGCTGAAAACATGTGAAGTGCCCAAATATTTAAGTAAAGAATTAACATGTACTTTAAATGTAATCATATATTTGTTTTGATGATAAGAAAATATAAAAATGACACCATTATTATTGGAAAATATCGAGCCAAAGGAGCTCGTAGTTATAGGGAACTTTAAGATAGATACTTTATGGAAGTAAAAATAATTATGAATTGGTGGTTCATAGGAACCCACCTATTTGAAATAACATTTGTGTTATCTGGTGGACTCCGTGTTCATTTGGAACCGGAGTAGTTTTAATTTGTTTAGTGGCTTCAACGCGGGGCTTCTAGCAAAATCATCGATTTTGGCGCCCAGTACGCAGGGCCGAGTTTTCCTAGGAAAAACCCGAGTTTTCTCGAAAAATCAAAATTTTCATTTTTTGAAAAAAATGGTTTTTCGAAATTTGGAATTTTAAATACTTCCATAATGTTGAGGAGTTTGAATAAAGATGTCAAAAGGGTACGTTGTAGTAAATACCCGTACCAAAGTAAATTTTTGAAGAAATTGGGACACAATGGATCAGAGTACCATCTCTCAAGCATGTATTAGCGATGTGGCATGGGTAGCCCACTATATCCTAATAAGATGGCATTGAGTGAAGAGATGCAACGGCTCTTGGAGGCCATGAACAATAAATTGGAAACCATGAACAATAAATTGGGTCTCCAAAAGGATGAGAATAAAAAAGAGTTCAAATCCATAAATGAAAGTTTGAATAAGTTGGACAGCCAACAGGAGGAAAATAACCAAAAGTTAGGATCCATGAATCAAAGTTTAGAGTCACTAAAAACTGATAGTGCTGATATGGGAAGTAAATTGGAATCTATCCAGGCCGAGTGTAAAAACATGAACAGTGAACTGAAGGCTGAGATAGAAGGCAAATTGAATAGTATAAAAACAGAAAATTCAGATCATTTGTTAGCACAATCCAGGGTTTTGGAAGATAAACTAGGAGTAATAGAAGGGAAACTAGAAGAAACAATGAATAACAAATTTCAAGGTTTTGATACTGATTTTGGGAATAAGTTAAATGATTTCAAAGGGGAAATAACAAGTAAAATTGAAAATGAAAATGGGGCACTTAAGTCAGAATGGCAAGGCCAAATAAAGACCTTGAAGGACAGTATGGAAGAGTCCCAAACTAAATGTCAAGATAATTTTAGTACTATAGAAACTAAATTAAGTGACATGGAAGGAACGGGCAAAAAGAATGTAGACGATTGTAAAAATGAACTTGTAACCCAGATCCAAGGTGTGCAGAAAAAATTAGAAGCTCAGATAGAATCTAACAGCGATATCTGTAAAACATCCCGAGATGAGATAAAAAAAAGTGTGAATGAGCTAGGAACCCGATTTGAAAGGGTTGAGGAGAAAGTAGGAACCCTCGAGGACAAAATCGGTGTAGTTCAGAATGAAGTAACTGAGATGAAAAATTAAAATCAAAAAGATGTACAGGATATGAAAGGGCAGATTGATCTTTTTACCAGGCAGGTAGATGAGAACTTCAAGAGGCACGGGGAGGAAATAAATCAAAAATTCGGTATGTACGAAGAACATCTCCAGAAAGAAAGAAAACAAAGAAATGAAGAAACTAAGGAAAGTACTCATAAGATAGATGAAATAAGTCAGGGTATTAATGAGGTTCAGGAAACCATCGGAACATTAAAGGTCCAAGTAGGAAAAACTAATACTGAAGTGAATCAGGTCCAAGACCACTTGAGGAGATTGTATAAGAGTCAAGGGAAAACAGAGGAAAAGCTTGAAGGAATTAAAGTAGATATGGTCAAAGGACAAAGAGAAATGGAGGAGAAAATAAAGGAAATACGAGAAGACCTAGATACCAGAGGTGACGTTAAACCAGAAATTATAACAGAACAGGTCATGGGGATCAAGAAAGAGGTAGAAGAACACTTAAAGGAAATCAGGGATAGCTTCAGGGACGACAAAAACCAACTCAAACGAGAACTGGAAACCAGTAAGAAAAATCAGGAAAGAATTCAAAATGAATTGGGATCCCGGTTGGAAAGGACTGAACACAAGAATAGTCAAATGGAAATTCAACTCATGGCTAATGAAGAAAGTGCCCGAAGAGAAAGGAAGTTAGAATTTGAGAATCAGGAGGAGTTTCCAAAGACAGGATGGGTAGAT
Source organism: Meconema thalassinum (assembly GCA_946902985.2). Taxonomy (NCBI): domain Eukaryota; kingdom Metazoa; phylum Arthropoda; class Insecta; order Orthoptera; family Tettigoniidae; genus Meconema; species Meconema thalassinum. The sequence continues at coordinate 561,297,348 of OX336391.1, forward strand.
TCCCGTGAACAAGGCACAGATCAAGATAGGGACTTAGCAGGGGAGAGCCCTTATAAGAACCCAGGATATCCGATGGCGATGTCAACCCCGTACATGAACCAGACAAATGGCCAGATAATAAACATCATTAAGTCGAATGAGGACAGACCGGTAAAGTTTACGGGTAATAACATGTCAATTACTCCAAAATACTGGTTAAAGGAAGTCGCAGAGTACTTAAACGAAATGAAAGTTCCTCAGGATCGGAGACTGAGAGCAATTGAGAAGCTGTTGGCAGGTGATTGTCTTACTTGGTTCAGAAGCTTCAGGTGCACCTTTGATACGGTGGAAGGCTTTAGAGAAGCCTTTTTAAAACGATATTGGGCAGCAGATGTCCAAGAGAATTTGAGGCTAGATCTGTACTCTAGGAAGTACAGCACAAATGCACCAACTAAGTACTCAGAATTTTTCACCGCTCAGCTGTGTAAATTCCGGGAGCTTGACATTGCTCCAGCTGAGAACGACCTGTGTGCCGCCATTGCAAGACAACTTCCATATGAGATTCAGAGGCTGTTAATCTCATCCAAAGCCAGAAGTGCTGTGGAAGTGGAGAGTGTATTACGTCAATTAGATATGACGGCTTCGCACGTTACTCCCAGGCATCAAAGACAGACTGAACAGGTACATATGGCCAGCAGTCAGGAAACCAGAGAGAAACTATCGACCAGAAATCAGTCCACTAGTACTGATACTCAGGGACTGGGTCGAGAGTATGGGCACCAAGAGCCTAGAGGAATACAGCCATACTACAGAGGAGGATATCGAGGAAGAAATCCTAGGAGTACGGGTTATAGGCAACAAGAGAGCCGACCCTATAACAATAACCATCAGAGGCAAGAAAACCGAAAGAAATGGGAGAATTATCCCAGAAGGAACGTAAGGCCAGAGGATAGGGATGATGAATATCGGGCCGAAATAGAAGAGAGATATCAGGAAAGTCTTCGTTATATGAACGAACGACCAGACGAACCTGAATGGCAAAAAGTCCGTTGGAGTGAGGCAATAAAGAACCGGAAATCACCCGACCGACTTGACGGAGCTCAAAGCTTGGAACTACAAGCTCAATTAAAGAATGAGGGGAAAGGAAGCCCTCAGGATTAAAAAAAACTTCAAATTTAAATCGTCAAAAGTGGAAACATACCAGGAGCTGGGAGGAGGTAGAAATTGTGAATTGGATAGCGAGACCAGATGAGCTAATTAACGAGGATGTGGAAGGAATCCCACCTATCAAAAGAGAATTACCCATAATTATGCTAAGGATCGAAGGATTACTGGTCAGGGCATTAATTGATACTGGATCCACAATAAGCCTAATTACGCAAACCCTCCTAAATGAATTGGAAACAAGAGGCCGCGTATTAAAAATTCCCACATCAAGTGTAAAGATTAAGGGGATTATCCCTGAAAAATCTTTAACATGTAAATTTCAGGTATACATCGATTTGATCATGGGTAACGCTGAAATTTCGCAATGCTTTTTGCTGGTAAATCAATTACCGTATAATGTCATATTAGGTATTGATTTTATCCGTGAGAACAAGGTCATCATAGACCTAGCGCAAAACTGCATTAGAATTCAAAGAGAGGATGTGGATGAACAAAACATTAACCTACAGGAACAGGATGCGAAAGTAGGAGAACAGGTATGGCATGTGGAAGAAGTAACTGAGGAAAGTCATAAGGACATAGAAAAGATATTTGAAGTCCTCAACATAGAACTCGAAGATAATTTGGAAACTGAGTTCGAGACCAACCTGTCAGGAAAAGTAGAGGAAGCTAAAGTTAACCTCGAAAATAAGGAACAATTAAAGAAATTATTATTGAATTTTAGGGACGTATTTGATTCCAAGCCAGGGAAGATTGAAAATTTTAAATACGCGTTCCAAGTCAATGATTGGGCACCGTTCAGACAAAAACCATACCCGGTTGCGGAAAAACATTACCCACAAACGAAGAAAACACTGCAGGAGATGATGAATGCAGGTGATATAGAAAAGATGGCGACACCATATGTTAGTCCATTAGTGATTGTGAGTAAACCGGATGGCTCAGTAAGGGTGTGTTTAGATGCCAGAAATTTAAATGCAAAAATCATACCAGAAAATGAATCGGCACCACCCATAAAAGAAATACTGAGGAAATTCAAAGGCAAGAAGATTTTTACAAATATTGATATGACTTCTTCGTATCATCATCTCGAACTGGAAGAGAAAACCAGCTTGTTGACAGGATTTCAGTTCAACCAACAAACATATTGTTTTAGGAGATGTCCGTTTGGATTGAAGACCGCGGGATCTGCCTTAATAAGAGCGCTCGATCGAAACCTGTCAGAGGAAGTGAAAGAATGCACTATCCGTTATGTGGATGATATTTTGCTTACCTCGGAGAACATTGAGGAACATTTAGTAAAGTTAAAGAAACTATTGGAAGATTTAAGAAGGGCTAATTTTAAAATCAATTTAAAGAAGTAAAATTTTTGTCAAAGACAAGTAACATTTTTAGGGCATGTGATTGACAAGGATGGTGTTAAACCAAATCCATGCAAATTAGAATCGATAAGAGATTTTCCAAGGCCTTTGAAGGTGAAGAACGTTCGCCAGTTTTTGGGATTGATTGGATTTTTCTCAGGACATTGTCCATCATACACAAAAACTGTTGCACCACTACAGGACCTTCTGAAGAAGGGGGGCAAGTGGAAATGGACGGAGGAAACAGAAAAAGCATTTGTGGAGGCCAAGGAAATGCTCTTAAACTATGTGAAGCTAGGATATCCTGATTTAATCAGAGATTTATCATTCAAACAGATGAATCCCAGATAGGAATAGGGGCAATGCTATATCAGGAAAACCCGGATAACCCTGATAAGAAAAACTATCTAGCTTTCACAAGTCGGAGACTGAAACCACACGAGAAAAATTATACGATCAGCGAAATCGAGCTGTTAGCGATATTGCACGCGCTGCAATATTGGCGAAAGATCGTATATGGGTTTCAAGTCACTTTAAGGACGGATCATAAAGCCTTAACCTTTTTGATGAAAACTGATTTATCCAGTCAAAGGTTGATGCGTTGGGCTTTATACATTCAACAGTTTGATGTAAAGATAGAATACTGCCCAGGAAAAGAAAATATAGTTCCAGACTATTTAAGTAGACAGCCCGAGTCCACAGAAGAGGAAGTAATGGCTATTGATTTGGAAGACAGGGATCAGCGTACTCTAAATGAGTTAAGAAGCATTAGTCAACGGCAACGTGAGGATCCATGGATGAACATGCTCATATCCTTCCCTGAGGGAAGTTTGATAAGGGGAACACCGGCGTACATGGAAGCTAATAAGATAGCTCAAGAATATACATTTTATAATGGATTATTATATAAGTTTGTGGACTCTGACCATACACGATTAAGGATTGTTGTACCTGCAATTTTGCAGAGGAAAATAGTATGGTTAGCCCATAGATCGTTCGGACATATGGGAGTCGACAAAACAGTCTCGATGCTGAAAGAAGCATTTGTATGGCCAAGACTGAGAGAAACTGTAAGGGATACGCTAAAGACATGTGATCTATGTCAAAGGATCAAACCAAATGCATTTCTGATGAGACAAAAGCCTATACCATTGTTGCCCGAGAGGCCAGGTCAAATCATCTTTATTGATAATTTCGGACCTTTGCCCAAGGCAAGAAAAGGAAAACGACACATAATGGTGGCTATGGATGTCTTCACTAAAATGGTTGTCCTTGCCCCTATACAGAAGACTAGCACCAAACAGGTGTTAAAACGACTCAAAGAAAAAGTGATACCGATTCTGGGAAAACCTGAGAATTTGTTGTCGGATCACGGTAGTTGTTTCACCAGTGTAGAGTTCAGACAAGAATTAGAAAGACTTGGAATACGTCAGATTTTGTCAAGTATTCGCCATCCTGAGGCAAATCCTGTAGAAAGAGTGATGAGGGAGACGGCCAAGTATTGTAGAATATACTGTGCCGAAGAAAATTGGAAGTGGATAGATATCTTGGATATTATCGAATTCTGTATAAACAACACAATCCATGAATCTACGGGAGAGATACCAATAACGTTACATCGGAATGAGCAACCAGAGAGACCTTGGAGTCTGGTAATTCCTAGGCCAGCAGACGCTCAGCCTGGAAGAGATGTACGTATTAGAAGAGCCTTTGAGCATCTAAAAGCTCAAGCCGACAGGAGGCAAAGAAGAAATAGGCACAAGAGGTATCATCGGCCACTATTAGCAGGGGAAATGGTGTTAGTAAAAAGACCAGCCATTTCGGATCCAGGGAACCGCGTGTACAAAAAGTTCCAGAAAATGTACCACGGACCGTATCAAATAATAAGAGATTTGAGAAATAATGCCTACAGAATTCGGCACTGTGAAACGAATCACGAAGTGACCATGAATTCAGCGAATTTGAAAGTGTATTACCCTCCCGAAGACTTCGATGAAGCCGATGAACAAGCCCTGGTTATGGAACAATTTAGAGATGAGGAATCCACTTTTGATAGAAACGAGAATAAGGTAGAAAAGGGAAACAGAGCTCAAACATTCGGGTGCGAATGCGAATTGGAGAAATTATATTGGGAAATAAAAGAAATAATTGCTTTTGTTGAAGAAGAAAATTTCAATTTAAGAAAGGAGAATGATGAAATAAGGAAACGGGTAGGGATAGACCACACCCGTAAAGAAGAATGAGGTTCTGGAGACTTGAAGTTCAGACAAATAAAGGAAAAGGAAAGAAAGGGTAGGGACAGAGCGTACCCAACCTACACAATTACCGGATACGACTTTAAAGAAATAAAAGAAACAGAAGTTACGGATAACGTTATGATGGCTTCGACGAATAAAGAAAAATAAGATTTTAATGAATAATTGAAATAAATTTCCTCAAAATTTTTCGAAAATGTATGTACCTAAGGAGGGGAGAGATGAACCCATGTACCATTGGCTCAAAAGGGGTAGAATCCATGTATTTGGGGAAGGAATGAAAGAAACATACAGTTTCTAATGTAACATAGAGAAATTTCAAGCCAGGATTCTAGCCTAACGTTGTGCAAGCCGCTGGACCAGGTGTTCAGAAGATGAGATCACGCCTCTTGACTCATTGAGTGGGAGCGGGTCATGGATATTAATAGAGCGAGTGGAAAATTTTTACTGTAAGACAGAGAGTCACGACTCGGAAATCCAGCTTAGCTTGCAGGAAAATGGCAACAGCGCCGATGTGCCAGAAGAAGAATAATTAAATTTAACCCATTTGCAGGAATAAAAATAAGTAAATAAATACAGTACTGTGAATGATTTCGGATTAGAGATTTTTGTGTAAAGAAAAACCTTGTAATAATTGCACAGGAAAAAACTGCAAACGCAGTATACGTCATTGGGGATTCACTGATACCAGAGGAGTGGGGATTTTAAAAATGAACAGCAACACCCACGCAGCTGAAGACTACAAATTAATTAATATCTCAGAATTGCACGATCGATTCTTATGCGCAATGAGATCATTTGACGTTGAGAAGACGAGCTTTCTGGAGATATAATTTTTATAATTGTACGACAATTAGTTCAAAAGTTGGTCACGGAAAGGACTAGGATTTTATCTTCTTGTGACTAAAGAGTATAAAACTCCTGGCCTCACCAAGCCAATCATGCGGTTTCCGATAGCCCAGGGGGGCGTCACGCTGGATCAGTACATGCAGTTATCAAACGGCCTGAGGGCGCGTCACGCTGTATCAGTACGTGTAAATTCAAGAGTCCGTGAAGGGGCGTCACGCTGAAACACATCGAAGGCAGTTTTCCAGTACTCCTTGAGGGGAAAACGCTGCATTACATCGCATAGAAAATATCCGACAGCCACTGCGTCGCGGTATCAATAATTTGCGTGCCTCCGTAAGGAGTTGTAAAGAAGTAAAATTACAGTATCGCCGTGTTGAAAAATTAGGAAAATCCTAGTTACAGGATTTAGGTCCGACAGTATAAAATTTTACAGTGAAAAGTTCATAAAATACAGTCAGAGCAGGCTGCGAACTCAGGACCAAAGGCGATAGGTCTTTAAGTAAACGACCAAAAGTATCATAACGTACGGAAGTACAGTAATAGCGAGATAAACATTTTAGCTAATTTAAAGAACCCGAGCAGGGACAGAGAAAATAAGTTTCGTAAGTATACTAGAAGATTAGTAGAACGAGAACCGAATAAACGGAGAAGAAGACAGGAAACTATAGACATCGTTTCAAGAAAGCAGACGAACTATTCAAAAGCACTAAGACGCAAGAAGTATTAGTTGCTACAAAATCCATAGGTCTCCGATAAATTATCGAGGGGACCGTGAACAGAACAGACTTTCGCTAAGATCAATAAATAGGATCTAAGAGGGGAGCCGTTCGTGTTAGAGAAATAGCAGATCGTCAAGAACGGGATTCGAAGGAATGCTATTGCAGGGAGGAAGTAGATGATTCGAGACTTTCACATTCGGAGAGGATAGGAAGCCGACATTACTAAATTTCACCCTTGGAGACGGGAGATCAAGAGGTCACGTGTGATAGGCTTAAATAGCGTCCTAGTGATAAAAATTTTTGAAGTGTAAATATATCAAGATTTGTGTTAAAAGTAATATATTTTCAGTGTTTTTATTGTGTGTTCTAAACGGATACACCAGTGTATTTAAAATGTTATTAGTGTTAAATGTATACGTGTTAAATATGTGTCAAGATATGTCTGTACATGCAATGAATTTGTACACGATGGAGTAATTTAAAAAAAGTGGGCCAAAAATGGCGCATCGCACGAGGAGAAGGGTCAAGAAACGACCTTAAACATGTGAGTAAGATTTTCATTATGTTTTGGTGTCGGGGAAATGATTGTGTACAAATCCACCGGAGTTTTTGAGTAAAAGGGATGTTTCTAAATAACTAAATACGGAATAAGAACGCGGTCTGAACAAAATAGAATTTTGAGAAATTATAAATAATTATGTGAAAGAATAAATCCTGTAGAGGAAATGTATGAATAAAATGTCAGTGTCTTTGACGAATGTTATAAAAGCAAGCGTAATAATAATAATAATAATAATATAAAGGAAATATAAATAAAGATTAAACTGAATGATATGAAAATAAGAGCATTGGAGCCTTAATAAAAGTATAAGACATGATATTAATGCATGTTATTAAAATAGAGCAATTATTGTCAAAGGAAAAGATTAATATAAAAATTGAGATATGTATAAATTGTTAATATGGAATTTATCAGTTCTTTGGAAGACACTAGGCTTAAAATAATGTATGGCGCAATGGAGCGAAATTAAAATAAAATGTCACGCTAGGAATGCGTAAAAGTTAAAAGTACTTGGTAAATTACTTATGAGGGGTAGTTGATTGCTGTGAATTGAGATATGTTGTAAGTCCTCCAATAGTGACATAGATCACGCGGCCATGTGTGTGTTATTATATTGAAAGGGAGCAAATGTATTGTATTATTGAGCGTAGGTCATGTAGGCTACAGCTGACCCTAAATCGCATTTTGTATAAGTCCTCCAATGAGGGAATGGTTCCCGAGGCATGTTAAGAGATTCGAACCCAGAATCCTCTTGTTGTTGAAGCCCCTAATTATTCGTCGTAAAATGTGTATTACTCTTCCCAATCAATGAGGACCTCTCATAATTAATAAATGCCAAGGTTACGAAAGTGGTTTATGAGCCAAATAATATTGTTAAAAGTGGAAAGTGAAGTTAAATGCCATGTCTCTCCATAGAACTGAAATGAAAGGAAGATTTGTTTTAAAAGCATTGAGGAGAGCTCCAACTGTAGACTAGACTGGAAGTCACCCTACCAGTCATAAATCTCGCTCAAGTATACGGTCTGACACTAATAGCATGAGGGTTGGTGAAGGCCGTCTGTAAGAAGGAATGAATACACCGGGAGTGTTTAAAGTTGTTAATGACCCGGGCTTTGAACCGAGGTCCTTGTAGATGAAATTATCGCTTACCAGTTCAGATCGTAGTTTTCTTATGTGATAATGGTCTTATAAGACAAATAAAATAAATAACAATCCCTATTGTAATGTTGTATGAAAGTAGGATTCCACGAGTTAAATGAAGATAACTGGGTTCCGGGAGTAATCATAGTTTTTGACTTTGTCAAGTAATCTTTATAACTCTGGAGTACACAAGTATTTTCCCGATCACTATGGTGAATTTGTATAACTTGAGAGGGATGGTAAATGCTGAAAACATGTGAAGTGCCCAAATATTTAAGTAAAGAATTAACATGTACTTTAAATGTAATCATATATTTGTTTTGATGATAAGAAAATATAAAAATGACACCATTATTATTGGAAAATATCGAGCCAAAGGAGCTCGTAGTTATAGGGAACTTTAAGATAGATACTTTATGGAAGTAAAAATAATTTTGAATTGTTGGTTTTAAAGGAAACCATGTGTTTTAATACAATATCTGTTTTATTCTTATATTATTCCTTGTTCACTTGGAACAAGTAGAAGTTTTTGGTCAGTAGTTTATTTGTTTTATTATTTGTAGCGCCATAATTTTGGTTAATTAAATGTTTTAAAATAGGAGTTGATTTTGTTGTTATTTTTGTAAGTGTATCCTCTATTTAATCCAAAATGTGTAAGTCACAGAGTGGGAGAACATACTACAACCCCGAAAATCCCGAATTGAGCAATGCTGGCATACTGTGATTTGCATATTTCTTGCTAAAAGGGCACACTACTAATAATAATATCGTATGGCCTCGGTTGCCGGGTGCAAGCTTTGTTAATAGACTCCCAGAGGGCAGCTTGCATGTCGAATTTCGTCGTTCTTTTGAACGCTATGAAAGTCAAGGAGGTTAGATATCTAAGCTCCTTGACACTACAGCGCTTTCTAGAAGAGAATGGAGGGACTTCGTGTTGGCGGAAAATCCCGAGATTAGTTTGCCATTGAACACGGCCTACTGAATCCAAATGGGTTCTTTAACATGCCAACAACGTATGACATCCATGTCGTGATTTTTGTCGACTTTCAAAAAGCACTTACCACGACCAGGGGCGAACCTGCAAGCTTGGGGTTGGTAGTCCGACACGTTAACCACTTACCCACTGTGGCAAGCACCAATAATAATATTATTATTTGTATTATTTTGGATTTGGTTTATTAGGTTATTAGTAGTATTTTTGACGTTTGAATTCAGATTGAGTGGTTTGATGTAGCCCTCCACGCTTCCCTGTCCTGAGCTAATCGTTTCATCTCTACATAGCTACCTCACCCTACATCCGAGGCAATCTGTTTAATATATTCTAACCTTGGTCTACCCCTACAGTTCTTTTCCTTGACTCTTCCTTTCGTAACTAACTTTGCTATTCCTGGGTGTACTACCAACCTATCTCTTCTCTTGATTAGCAGTCTCTCCTCTCCCATTCGCCTAAATACCTCTTAATTTGTTACTCTATCTACCCATCGGATCTTCATTATTCTCCTGTAACACAACATTTTCAAATACTCCTATTCTCTTCGTTTCTGCGGCGCCAACAGTCCAACTTTCACTTCCATAGAGCGCCACGCTCCAGACAAAGGTTTTAAAAAATGGTTTTCTAAGACCTTAATCTATATTTGATGTCAACAGATTTATGCTGTACTTTCCTGAGGCAACCTACGTTTTATATCCTCTTTGCTTCGTCCCTTACTGTTCATTTTGGTTCCTACTTCCTTTAGCTTTTCACCTGGCAATTCGACGTCCATAGGTTTCTGATTTATTTCGGCTGCAATCCATTATTTTTGTTTTACATTAATTGTTGAATCTCATCATGATTCCCCCCCCCCCCCCCCCCCTCAAGACAGAATCCATACCATTTAAAAACTCATTCAAATCCTCTGGTGTGACGGTTAAGATGACGACGTCATCAGCAAATCTCACAGTTGAAATTATTTCTCTGTGAATCTTGACTCTACTTTAAGTTTTCCTCTGATTTCCTCCATTGCTTGTTCATTCGTAGTATTAATATTATTTATTGAAAATGAAAATCCACAGCCTGCTTCCAGTCGACCGAACTGGTCAGGGATGGAATGAATAAAGCTCCCATCTAACGGCGAGGATATGAACTGTGCCAGCTGCCGAAGCCTGTCGCAATCCTCTGTGGCAATGATTAAATGAATAACAGATGGATTGAAATGATAGTGGAGAGTGTTGCTGGAATGAAATTTGTGACAGGGAAAACCGTAGTACCCGGAGAAAAACCTGTCTGCCTCCGTTTTGTCCAGCACAGATCTCACATGAAGTGACCGGGATTTGAACCACGGACCCAGCGGTGAGAGGCTGGCGTGCTGCCGCCTAACCCACGGAGGCTTATTAATATTATTATTATTTATTATGATTATTATTATTATTATTATTATTTAACTATTCATATCATCATCATCATCATCATGAACTTACATTTATTGTACTTAATGCACCATTAAATAAAAAAGTTACAGTCAGTCTGAAAGACTAGACTTTATATCATTTCAAATGACGCATGCTACAACTGCCTTCTCGCTTCGCTCAAAGCCCCAGGTCGCTCGACGCTCCAGGACTCTTTCAACCGACTCCATTATCCATTAACTTCGGCTTCCCGCGTGGCTGCATGACGTCACGCACTCGCCGCCCATTACCCATTAACTTAGGCTTCCCGCACCGCTGCATGACGTCACGCGGTCCCCGTCTCCGTAACGCATAACGTTAGACTCAAGCTTCCCGCGTGACTGCATGACGTCACGCACTCGTCGTCCATTACCCATTAACTTAGGCTTCCCGCGCGGCTGCATGACGTCACGTGGTCGCCGTCTCCGTAACGCATAATGTTAGACTCAAGCATAACGATGAAGTCGACAAGATCATTTGAAATGATAATAATTAAATTCTTAAGTAAGTATACTGTAATTTCGGTAAGGAAGTTTGTAGTTTTAAGTGACCGTTAATCTTGCAACCATGAGACACGGAACCTCCTTTTTACGTGGAAACTGAACCACAGGTCACTTTGAAAATCTTACATGCATTGATCGGGAATAGTACCCGGTCCGCCGTGGTGAGAGGTCTACAGCTTGACCTTTGTGCCTCTACGGCCCCTAATGAATAAACGGATATTTTACGCCTCTGTCTGCCACCGACATGACCTCCAGGGTAATATATTCTGACGGCATTGCTGATGTGACTCTCCGGTACGAAAATACATTTCTTTATTCCTTGAAAGCCATGCCCCTGCAGCAAGAATTTCCAAGAAGAAGGGAAGTCTTCTTGTATTCATTCACTGCTTCCGGTTCCGCTGTATAACTACCGTGAGTCATGCTACATGCACTCCTCGCTGCATCCATATAGGTGGTTTACCCTGTGAGGCGACACGCCAGACAGCCAGCTCTTGACCTTGTGGTAGCACAAGAGAGGAATGACTTACAGGTAGTATTCCGTAGGGTCACCGGAATAATTTTCCCAGGAAGGGTGAGGTGGACAGATAATTTAGAGAGAGAGCGGAGATTCAAAATTTTACACCATTAGTGTTTTCTTTATACAGTATGTTTCTAAATTCCTATGACAAACTTTGAGGGTTAGGCGGCTTCGGTGGTGTAGTTGATAGCATGCTGAGCTTCTATGCCAGAGGTCGCGGGTTCAAACCCGGCCGAAGTTGTTGAATTTTTAAGAGCGTTAAAAATCCCTCTGTATGCCTTCCTTTGGAGGGGAAATAAAGCCGGCGACTGTCCCAGGTCCTGGATTCATGGCATATAAAAGAAACTTCCATTAATTACACTTGTGTGAAGCTAATTTATAGGTTAGATTTGACTAACACTCTTAGGTTCCAACGTTCGTCACCAGGAGCCAACTGCGGTGGCATCTAGTAACCAAGTCCACAACTAGTTGTCGTCGACGAACGCTTTTGGTAGCAAACGTAGGAACTACTTGAAAAATCTAATGTCTGCAGTCCTTACTTGAATTAAAAACAGATAACACACACTAATACAGCCATCAAAATTAACACCGATTATCAGACAGATTCTATTTATACCCAAAGTACACGGGGCTACATGGCTGCGTTGTCACAGCCCCTAAACTGAGGAACCAACCAACCAAACTTTGAGAGCTTGTAGTGGGGACTAAGACGATTACGTTCAGCATAGGAACTTGTGTCCGGAAACGTACCGTCTTCCCGCTACCCGCAAAAATCTCTAAAGCACATGTTTACAGCTTCCGCATTTTCGGCGCTCTGTCCGACACCTGCTGCTTGTCGTCTGGGTCCAATCACAGGTGGGGGTCGATGTGACGACCACCGACGTCAACACAGACACGGTACCTCCGATCATCTATCCCTGGTCCAGCAACATCCACCGGAGCCATAACCCGCGCCAGTAGGTCTTCCTAGGATTCCACAGGGGTTTGGTAAATCAAGGTTTTCATGTAACCCCACACGTAAGCGGCTTCGGTGTTGTAGTTGGTAGCATGCTGAGCTTCTATGCCCAAGATAGCGGGTTCAAACCCGGCTGAAGCCGTCGGATTTTTTAAGAGCGTTAAAATCCCTCAGTATGCCTTCCTTCGGACGGGAAGTAAAGCCGGCGGTCCCATGTCATAGATTTATGGCATGTTAAAGAACCTTCCACTAATTACACCTGTGTGAAGCTAAATTGTATAGGTTAAGAATGTAAACAACGCTCGTAGGATCCTACGTTCGGTGCCAAGAGCCGACTGTGATGGCGTCTAGTAGCTAAGTTCTCAACTAGGCCTAGTGGTCGTTGAGGGTGGCGTTTGGTGACAAAAGAAGGAACTATTTGAAAAATTCAAAGTTGCAGTCCTTACTCGAATTAAAAAACAGACACACTAATACAGCCATCACAATTAACACCGGTTATCAGACATATTCTACACACACCCAAAGTACACGGGGCTACATGACCGCATTGTCGCAGCCTCTAAACTGAGGAACCAACCAACCAACCCCACAGGTAGTCTAGTCGTGTCAAGTCGAGCGAACGTGCTGGCCAAGCAATCGGGCCACCATGACCTAGCCACTGTTGCCCAAATCTGTGGTGCAGATGATCTCGCAGTGCAAGTGAAAAATGAGGTGGTGCACCATCGTGATGAAACCATATGTTTTGACGCACATGCAGTGGCACATCGTCTAAGAACTCATACAGGGTGTCTTCAAGGAATACCAAGTACGCGGCACCTGTGAGATTTCGTGGAAGAAGGTATGGCCCAATCACACATCCATTCATGGACCCTGCCCAAATGTTCACACCGTATCGTTGCTGAAACTGATGGGGGCGCGCAGAATACGGGTTTTCACATAACACTGTTGCGGGTATTGAAAACACATTCGCTGGTGATGTTTGCTTCATCAGTGAAAAGGATCCGCTGTGAGAAGTGGGGATCATCCAAACAAGCGGTGCAAGAACCACACCTGCAGGAGTGGGCTCTTGAGGAAAAATCCTGTGGCTGCATTGCCTGTACCCTCTGGGGGTGGTACGGGTGTAGCTGCTGTTCATGCGGAATGGCAGGATTGTTTGGTTCCTTAGTTTAGGGGCTGCAACAACACTGTCATGTAGCCCCGTGTGTGTTATCTGTGTTAATTGAAGTTAGGACTGCTGACAATAATTTCAAGTAGTTCCTACTTTTGCTACCAAATGCTACCGTCCACGACACCTAGCTGTGAGCTTGGCTACTAGATCCATCTCAGTCAGCACCTGGCGGCGAACGTTGTAACTAATATAGCGTTATCAATTCTAACCTACAAATTTTGGCTTCATACAAGTGTAGTTAGTGGTAGGTTCTTTTTCATGCCATAAATCTCTGACATGGGACCGCTGGCTTTACTTCCCCTCCGAAGGAAGGCATACTGAGGGATTTTTAACGCTTTAACGCTTTAACAATCCGATGACTTCGGCCGAGTTCGAACCCAAGACCTTGGGCATAGAAGCTCAGCATGGAATGTCAACAAACATGTAGGGGATATGGGACATCAGGTGATAGTTCAATGGCGTACGCTCTCTAATCAGTGGTGCCGAAAATGCGGGAGATTTGAGCGTGTGCTGTGGTGGTTATTTTTGCGGGGAGTGAGAAGACGGTACATTTCCGGTCACAAGTTCCCATGCTAAACGTAACCATCTTGGTCCCGACTACAAGCCCTCAAAGTCAGTCATGGGAATTTCGAAACACCCTGTATATAGAAGGTGTCCAAAAAATACCGACAAGGCTTAGTATGATGTGCAGGAAGGCAGAGTGGTCGGTTTTCAAGAAGGAGATCCTATCTGGATATGCACGGTGTGGGCACTGGAGAGCTTCGAAGTTTGAGAACGGTTGTGACACTTTGGGCGGACGAAAATCTTTGATTACCGGGTCCCATTGCTTATTGATTTCAAGGAACCTGGTGCTCCATCACTGAATAACGGTACTGCGCAACACTGGCGAAATTACGGTGTGCAATTAAGACGAAGCGCACGGGAGAACTGCGAGAAGAGATGCTGCTGCTTCATGATAACGCACGTCTCCATACCGAAAAAGATTCAAGAGAGGAGGTACCCCAACTCAAGTAGGAGATACTCGAATTTCCGCCCTATAGGTCTGACCTCTCCCCAGGTGATTATCACGCCTTCGGTCCCTTAAAAAAGGTTTTGAAGGGTCGACGATTACTGTTGGACGAGGATGTGCAGCAGGCGGTGACGGAATTTACCACACGGGGATCTTCAACCTGCTGGTGCCTCAATCCTCAAGGGGATTTAGCCTGATTGCCTTACCAATCCTGAACTGTACGGTTGTCAAATGGAAACTCTTTGATGGCACCTTATACTATCACAATTACTGCTCGGGTCTAAGCTGCGTGTACCTGAGAGGAATGTGCATCGCGGACTATGAGTAGTGGTGTTGACGAGTGATGAGGTTTCTCGGTCCATGCATAGTGCAGAACCAAAAACATTGATCGGTGACTCACTCACTCATTCCTAACACCACAGTGGTTGAGCAACGGCCCAATGTTAGCAGTGTTGGAATAGAAAGGATTACCATATATCACGGTGGGCTGTTGACAGATCCTTCTCTTCTCGCCCGACCCTTCCCTGCTCTTTCCCCTCGCCCCGCAAGTTCATAGGGCTTGGACCCGAGCAGTATTTTATCCAATTTACAAAATTTGTCCTGACTTAAAGCTGTCTTTCACCACTTCCTTCATATCTCCCATGTTTATAGAAATGTTTTGACTGTTCTTTTTTCAGTCGGTCAACACGAATTGTCTGCAATGAGAATGGGTGGGTAAGAACAATTATTTTAACACAATAATAATAATGTGCTCTGGTAAACTTCCTCGAAAGACCCATACGTACATTGGAACGTTCAACATTCAAACACTTGTTGAAACTGGTAAGCTACACAATCTCACTACGGAACTTTCCAAACAGAAAATCCAGATTCTTGCCTTACAAGAAACACGCTTTCCTGACTCAGACATATTCGATTACAACGACTATAGATCTTCAAAAGTGGAACCAAGAAGAAAATTTGCAAAGGAGCATCGCTATTCGGCATGGCCTTTATTGTAGACAAAAGAATTCTGAATTCAGTAACGGACGTGAAACCCATCAACAATCGACTAATGACCATGAGAATTAAACACACGAACAAAAATTACACATTCATCAACGTCCATGTAGCCACAAATGCTGACGACAAAAAAGAACCCAAAAAGACTGACAAATTCTGGGAAAAACTCGAAAACGAAATGTCCAAAATTCCATATGATGACGTTAAAATTCTCCTCGGGGATTTCAATGCACAATTAGGCAGAGAACGAAAATACCAAAACACAGTAGGTGATTACCCCACGCACAAATTTACCACCAAAAACGACACTCGACTCATTGAGTTATGCCAAGAAAGCAATTTGAACATTATGTCAACCTCACTACGAAAATCCAAGAAACAGAAAACATGGCAATCGCCTATCGACCACTTAGGAGAATTTCAAATCGACCATGTCGCAATCTCTTACACCTACCACAAAGAAATTCACGATGCACAAGTCCGCAAAGGAGCGAACATTGATTCTGACCACTATCTCTCCCGAATCAAAATCAAATTCACACCAAGGAGAATTTTTAACAAGACACCCCCAATGATCCCAAAATTCGACATAAGCAAAGTCAAAGACTCCAAAATCGCTGAAAAATGGGAAGAACAACCCACGGAAAACTGGGAAAAATCAAAGGAAAAATCATCGAGACCGCCAAAACCTTGATTCCCCTGACTAAAAACACCGATACATCCTTGGTGGAATCAAGAATGAGCAATGGCCCTCGACAATAGAAAAACTGCCTTCCAAATCTATAACAGTAACAAATCTGAGAAAAACCTGAAGATCTTCTTCGAGGTACGTAAACAGACGTCCAAAATTCTGAGACGAATCAAACGGAAATATATCAATGATTATCTGACTTCGATCGAGAACGACTTCAGAAACTACAATACGCGTGATTTCTACAAAACATTCGCCAACCAAATCAAAGGTTACACACCACAAAACTAATGCTTCAGAAAACTAGATGGAAAACTGGCATTGACAAATAGACAATTGCCAAGAGCTAGTTACATAGGCTTCTCCCAACTTTTCCATTGCCCAGACCCACGAAAAGATTCCCAAAGAAACAATCAGACCACACATCAGAAGAATCACTACCACCAACTCAAGATGGAATCCACTCCCACATCAGAAGACTCAAAAACAATAAAGTCTCAGGTGAAGACGGCATCACTGCAGAACTACTTAAAAACCTAGGACCCAATGCACTCAGGGAAATTACACTAATCATCCAAGAAATATGGCAAAAAGAGAAAACTCCTGATGACTGGAAAACAGCTCTTATCCACCCACTACACTAAAGAGGAGATAAGTCTGACGTGAACAACTACAGAGGGATTTCTCTCCTCCCCGTCGCCTACAAAATTTTCTCAGCTTGTCTCTTGACACAAACGCAGGAACAGCTCGAACCAAACTTTTCAGAATTTCAAGCAGGATGCAGACCAAACCGATCCTGCCCTGAACAAATCTTCAACCTTAAAACCATTGTCAAAATGCATGCAATTCGAAATAAACCAGTGATGTGCACATTTGTCGATTTCCAAAAAGCATTCGACTCGATCGATAGACAATCACTCTTCCAGATCCTTGAAGAAAGAGGATTAGACCACAAAACACGGAAACTCATTGAGCAAACGCTGACCAATACAAAATCCAAAGTAAAATTTATGGGGTAAATCTCGGAACGTTACGAAATTCAGAAAGGCGTGCGACAAGGAGATGGTCTTTCCCCTCTCTTGTTCAACATTGTCCTGGATAAAGTCATGGAAGAATGGGAAAAGGAGCTCAAGAAACAAAATGTCTGGAAACCAGTTACACTTGGCTATCGTAAAAACAATCTCTCTATACCATATCTTGCCTTCGCCGATGACTTGGTTATACTAACAGAAAAATCAGGAGACCCCAATAAAACAAATAGAAACACTCCAAGAATGCGCCGAAAAAGTGGGATTTCAAATATCCTTCGAGAAAACTCAAGTGCTAAGTCACAAAGGCGACAACATGCAAACAAAATACGGAACGATCCAAAGAGTCCCACATTTCAAATATCTGGGAGAATTTATCGA
The DNA here is from genome assembly GCA_946902985.2 of Meconema thalassinum. NCBI lineage: Eukaryota > Metazoa > Arthropoda > Insecta > Orthoptera > Tettigoniidae > Meconema > Meconema thalassinum. The sequence goes on from OX336391.1 coordinate 561,315,058, forward strand.
ACCAACTGGATCCGAAAATATCTCACAACAAAACCGTCTCCAGAAAACCAGGAGAGCACTTGGACTTAACCAAAACCTCTATAACAAAACATGCATGACAAGACAAACCATACTTCGACATTACAACACTGTCATCAAACCGGCAAGTTACTACGCAAGCGAAACACTTACACTCAATAAGAAATATGAACTTGAAGACATCAAGAAAGAAGAAAGAAAAATCACTCGGAAAATACTGGAAGACTCACTCCTGACGGATACCAACTACAGTCAATCAAGGCAACTGAAAAGTACTCAAACATCGAAGTCGACATCAGTAAAAACTATTGAAATTCTTCGGGAACATAAGTAGACTGCCGAATACCTGACTAACCAAAATAATACTAGATTACATATCATCACTCAAAAGTACAACACCAAGGATGAAAGAAGTACAAAAAGACATGCGAACTGCTAACATAACCGACATATCAGACCGAGACTCCTTCCGTAACTAAGTGAACAACTGGGAAGTCCATCCAGAGCAACCAAAACCTACACCTTACAGACCTCAATGGACTGACGAAAGAAAATTGGCATTCTCCAACAGAATGAAACAATACTGGCGAAATAATAAGAACGTCAAGTATTGAGTCAAATTGCTTAACGCTCTCCAATATTGGGAAAATACGCTGTAAATATCCTAAATAAATAAATAAATAAATAAATAAATAAATAAATAAATAAATAAATAAATAAATAAATAATGTTATTGGTTTTACGTCTCTTTTTACTACTCAGGCTTTTAGAGACGCTGGGATGCCGGAATTTTGCCCCGAAGGGGATCTTTAACGTGCCAGTAAATCTACTGACACGGCTCCCTCGCATTTGCTCACTCTCAAATGTCAGCTAATTGCGCCAGGATACGAACCTGCAACCTTGTTATTTTAACATCCTAATATCGGCCGCGGTGGCCGAGAGCGCTAACGCGCTACCTCGCGACTCGCTGGCATCGGGAGAGCGTGGGTTTGAATCCCACCTCGGCCGTCTTGAAAATGGTTTTCGTGGTTTCCCAGTTTTCCACCAGGCAAATGCCGGGACGGTTTCTTTCAATAGGTCCACAACCGACTTGTTTTCAAAATCCCTTCCTTAATTTGACCCTAATTAGCAGTCACCTGTCACCCTCCCCAGTTGTATCTTCTAACAAAGTGTGTTCAGCTCCCAGACATTGTCCTAGTGGCGGTAGAGAAATGATCCCTCAGAGAGTCCGCGAGTGAAGCTGAGCTGGGAGTATAAGGGATTTAAAAAATATTATTTTTATTATTACGACTGTATTGTTAATTTATTTAGGGGCTTTGCGACATCGTGGCCACGTAGCCCCGTGTACTTGGATGTGTGTTAAATATGCTTGGTAATAATAATAATAATAATAATAATAATAATAATCGTATGGCCTCGGTGCCGGGTGCAAGCTTTGTTAATTGACACCCAGAGGGTAGCTTGCATGTCGAATTTTGCTGTTCCTTGAAGCACTATGAAAGTCAAAGAGGTTAGATATCTAAGCTCCTTGAACACTATAGCACTTTCTAGTAGAGAGGAACTTTGTGTTGGCGGAAAATCCCGAGGTTAATTTTGCCATTATGAACACGGCCTACTGAATTCAAATGGGTTCTTTGACATGCCAATATCGTATGACAAGCGTGTCGTAATTTTTGCCGCCTTTCAAAAAAAAACACTTACCACGGCCAGGAGCGAACCTGCAAGCTTGGGGGTTAGTAATCCGACAGGATAACCACTCACCCACCGTGGCAAGCTAATATGCTTGATAACCTGTATCATTTTTATAGCTGTACTGGTGTGAGTATTTGCAATGATGAGGCTAGGATTTGAGCTGTGACTTTAATTTAGGTGCCATCCTGTTATTCACCCGGATCAGAAGTGGGAAACCACGGAATACCATTTATAGGTGGAAATCAAAACCGCCTCTTCTAAGTTTTACCTCACGAGGCGGAGTGAATGCCGTTCCAGCTCTCACATCATTATTAAATTTCTCGGCAGAGCTGGTAATCGAACCCGGACCTCATGATGGCAGCCAAGAATACTAGCCACTACACCACGACACTAAAATAAGAAAGGAACATCAAGAAAAGGAATAAGGGAATACAAGGGAAAGGAATATACAGTACATAGGCCTACCAGGTGAATCAGTTGCCCCTAATAATATTGTATTATGCAGCCCAACTAACACGTGTTGTCAGGAAGGTCGATATTTCTCTGTTTGCATCCCTGCACTGCAAGCATATCCTGCAAACGATACTGACCACTATTATTTTTACCACAATTTGGCCATAGACTAAGACAAGGACATGTAAAGAGGATGGAGGAAAATTGAATACCAAGACAGATGCTGGAGGTAAAGTGCAAGGGTAAGAGAGCAGGAGGAAGACCTAGAGCAAGGTGGATTGATTCAGTGAAGAACAGCATAAGAAAAAGAAATTTGGACTGGGACAAGATCATGGAAGAGGAATGGTGGAAAGAAAGAGGAAGGTGGAGAAGTGCCATAAATACCCCGACCTGGCAGGAGCTTGGATAAAGGGAAATGATGATGATGATGATGATTAATCATCATCATCTTGTACAGTTTCCAGCCCCAGGCTGGGTCTGTTTGGGACATAAACCTCGCCACTTAGTCCTTTCTTCCCACCACCTCTCCGCTGTCACTCTGGTCCAGTCCTCGCCTCTCTTCTTGACACATTCCTCCACTCCTTTCAGCCATCTATCTCTTGGTCTTCCCCTTGGTCGTTTCCTCTGCATCTGCATCTCATGTATCTTCTTGGGGATCTTCTTCTCATCCATTCTCTTTAAGTGTCCATACCACCTCAGTCTTGATGTCTCAATCCTACCTTGCAAGGGCTCCTCTTTCACCATTTCCCTGACCTTTTCATTCCTCACCCTGTCTCTTCTTGTTACTCCGAGCCTACTTCGCAGGAACTTCATTTCACCTGCCTGTATTCTGCTTATGTCTCTTTTCTTCATTGTCTATGTTTCTGAAGCATAGGTCAGTATCGGGATATAGTAGCTTCTGTATAACACTTCCTTGCTTTTTTGTGGGATATCTTTATTCCACACTAAGCTCCTAATGCTTCTCAGAAATGCTTCTGTCTGTCTGCCACGTTCCGTAATCTCTTTGTCATTTCTCCCATTTTCCATGATGATTAATACGAGGGAAAAAATAATAGTGTTTAGTATCGTTTGTGGGATATGCTTGCAGTGCATTAGTACCATACGAGATGCACACAGAGAAATATCGACCTTCGTGATAACACGCGTTAGTTGGGCTGCATAAAACAATATTATTAAGAGCGACTTAATCATGCGGTATATGGCCTCAACCGATGAAGTGGTTTTACGTGGTTTCTCACTTCTACTCCAGGCAAATTCCGAAATGGTTCTTAACTTAAGGCCACGGCCACTTCCTTCCCAATCCTATCCCCAGTTTACAAATACACACACTGGTATTTTCATTGCAATAACACAGGTTATCACACAAATTCCACACACACACACCCAAATTCACGGCGCTATATGCCCCATAAAATAAGACAACAAAACCTTCGAAGAAGAACGTTTGTAGTTTTACGTGACCATTAACCTTGCGTTCGTGAGCCATAGGACCTCCTTTTTACGTGAAATACAAACCACAGGACATGGCCTTTTCACTTCAAAAATCTCACATGTATTGAAAGGGAATCGAACCTGGTCCAACCCTCGAAGAGCTGGAATTGCTACCAGCATAGTATTCGTCATATGGCCTTCACTAGTCTCCCATTACATTCCAGCCCCAGTTTTTACTTGGTGTTCATATCAGCTTACGCTGCACAGAACACAGAGCATGAATAAAAATGTGACTGCTGTTTCTAACTCCGACACCAGCTGTCACTTAATTACACAATACAACACAACACAATACATTATGGTTTACGAGACGTCCAGAAATTTCTGAATTTTGTAAGCTGTGTATATTGTACCGATATTTTAAATAATGATAATAATAACAAGTAGTTCCGTGTTGAGCTAAAGACCGTACTTTTATTAAATTTTAAGATTCATGCCAATAAATAACCTATAATGTATATAAGAAATTAAAAGTTCCATTGGATCTATTAGCACGCGAAAAAACATATTGGCAATAATTTCATAAATGTGTTGCTCAGAATTAATCTAATATTGTCCCAATTTTGGATGAAATTCATTTGTTAGTATATAAGTTACAAGTATTTAATAATTGGACCTATCAGCAGGCTTAGAATCATGTTGGAAGCTGACATGTATCAGTTATTCCAAATTAACACATTAATGTTATTATCTCTGTGTGTGCCAATTTTGGAACAGTTCGCATGCATAACTTCTGAGATATTCATCATAGAGTTTACATTTCAATTGTGATTTGTCAGCAGTTGGGAGCACTGATGCCATTTTCAAATATGGCCGTGAGATATTCAAGTATAGATCTTCACTCATACCAAATTTGGTTTTGATAGCTGAAGCCGTTTATGAGTTGAATAGGGGGTGACACACACAGACAGACAGACAGACAGATAAACAAACATACACACATTTGCCCTGATCGATCTCATAAGTCTACTTTTTCCTCATTTATAGAAAATGCGAAAGGTGGTCTAACAAGTAGTTCCATGACGAACTAAAGAGCCAACTTTTCTTCAAATTATATCAACAGTTGGGGGACCTGGCGACTCTAAATATATTCTTAGTTCCATCTCTTAAGGTCCACAATGCACTTGCAAAATTTGGTTGAAATCCAATAGATAGTATGCATGTTACATATATTTAATTATTGAATTTATCAGCATGCGTAAAATCAGGTTGCCGACACTGCCATAAATTTGAAAAACAAACTTAAATAAATAAACATAAATCTATGACATGGGACCGCCGGCTTTACTTCCCCTCCGAAGGAAGGCATACTGAAGGACTTCGGCCGGGTTTGAACCCGTAGTTTGGGCACAGCAGTTCAGTTTGCTACCAACTACGCCACCGAAGCCGCTATAATAATAATAATAATAATAATTGGTGAAGTTGGCAACGCTGTTAGGTAGGTAGTCAGCATCTATTGTGATGCCAGGAAACAGTGAGTAGCGATAACAAGCATTATGAAATGTGTCCCCTTTCTCTAAATCAGAGCCACATCCGCTCCATTTGAACCAGTGATAAGGACAGCTATTGCTGACGTCAATTTGATGGTTATTTATAAAGTGCAAGTTTAATAACAGCTCTTCCTATAACTTGTAGTTAATGGTTCATTTAATGGCAGTGTGGTCGTCAACCCCGTGTACTTACTACGACTATGATATCTACGCCGTTTTGGTGTCCACATTGCCATGAATATTTGGAACTCCTCAAGAAACGGTCTTGAATTGAGAATAACATTTCTAACAATTAATATTGTATTTTTCAGTCGGTGATCACACAAATCATTTCAATTACTGTAATATGTGGAGAAAAAAAACTGAAATAAATTATATGTGATTAAGATTTCGTATATACCAGGTCAGACTGTTCCAAATCCACGAGTTTGAGTATGCGTACACGTGAGTACTCAGCAGTGATGCTCGGAGCACGGTTGGAGAGGAACTGGGGGTGATAGCCAAAATGTCACTGGGCGTAGGTCATAGTACAGTGAGTCCGGGAATGTTCTCCTCAGCGCCTACATGCGTCTGCGAGAGCTAGCTACAGAAGTTACGTTGGCAACACGGCTGCCGCTTGCATCATATTAGCCTTTCACGAATTGGTTGCCGGCGGTCCAGATGGGAACTATTTTGTTTACTTGTGTCACACGTCACTCTGCTTCGTTGACAGGTACAGTTGCTCGAGTAGGATATGACTCAGCTCAAGTAGCCTCTGTCATCGTTTAACTGTCCGTGGTGACATGAGCTCCTATGACGCGCAATGCTGTTTGACGTATGTGCAGAATGCATTCTGTCATCGCTGTGTTCCCTAATAACAAGCAAACAGTATACTTTGTACTCACCTCAGCCATTCATAACAGATGCTGGAAGTGCTGATGACACATACGCTCGCTAATTGAAATCCACACTGACGTGTGGGATTCACCCTGTCAAAGACACCGTGCTACCAACTAAACCACTCAAAGCTGCACGTAACCACTGCGGAGAACATTTTCGGGCGCCCTGTACAAGTCCATGCGCTTCCTGCCAATGATGTATCCACCGCTTTGTAACGGCCACCCCTACAGCAGAGCTCTATTGCATATTGCAGGTTTACTCACACAAGGCGGCGAGTACTCAGCTGCTCGGCTGGAACAGCCTGTACCAGGTGAACCAGCTGCCCCTAATGATATTGTTTTATGCAGCCTAACTAACGTTGCTATCAGGAAGGTCAATATTTCTCTGCTTGTATCCCGTATGGTACTAATGCACTGCAAGCATATCCCGCTAACGATTCTGAACACTCTTTTACTCTTCCCTCGATGTGACTACACAGAAATACGAGGGGAAAATAATAGAGTTCAGTATCGTTTGCGGCATATGTTTGCAACGCATTGGCACCATACGGGATACAAGCAGAGAAATATTGACCTTCCTGATAGCAATGTTAGTTGGGCTGCATAAAACAATATTATTAGGGGCAGCTGATTCATCCGATGTTTATATAATTATACAAGGTGATTCTTATTAACGTTTAAAACTCTCTATAGCGACGTAGATGGCATTGAGACAAGTAATTTGATACAGGACACTTAGGGTCGCAAGTGTCCGGAATTACCTTAAAAGTGAACCACAACTGTTAAACATATGACGTCATCAGGTGACGGCTACGCTCGAGCGGTCAGGCCCGTGCTCCCTTACGCACACCAAAGCATCCAAAGCAAACGTTGAATGTCATATCACTCTGGCTCCGAGTCTGCGTGTGTGACTTGTGTGCGTGGAGTTCGAGGTTCAAATCCGGGGCCTATCCAACAGCTTTCTTTTTTCTCTCTCTTCTCCTATCAAGTAGAAGTAGATTGTTGTTGACATTAAGACACGGAACCAGAGTGTTATGATATTCAACGTTTGCTTTGGTGTGCGTAAGAGAGCACGGGCCTGACCGCTCGAGCTGAGCCGTCACCTGATGACGTCATATGTTTAACAGTGTTGGTTCACTTTTAAGGTATTTCCGGACATTTGCGACCCTAAGTGTCCTATATCAAATTACTTGTCTCAGTGCCATCTACGTCGCTATAGAGAGTTTTAAACGTTAATAAGAATCACCCTGTATATATTGCTAAGGACTATTAAAGTAGTAGTAGTGTCTAGCTGCGTGGCTCAGGGGTAACGTTCTCGCTTGCTGAGCCCAAGGTTGCAGGTTCGAAACCTGGCGCAGTCAGCTGGCATTTCAGGGTGCGCAAATGCGAGGGAGCCGTGTCAGTAGATTTACTGGCACGTTGAAGATCCCCGTCGGGGCAAAATTCCGGCACCCCGGCGTCTCTAAAAGCCAGTGTAGTTAAAAGGGACGTAAAACCAATAACATTATTATTGAAGTAGTAGTAGTAGTAGAAGAAGAAGAAGAAGAAAACTAAGTGATGTCATGACTTTTAGAAGAAATGCATATTATTTTCCTGTACTATTCAGACTATTTGAAAGATGCTGTTACAAACTGCACCTTCTAACTTCCTGTGGTTTAATAGGCTGAGTTTTATAAAATATACACCTTAGCTTCGGCCGGTATCTTTAACGGTTCACTCAGCGTAAGCTTAAAAGGCGCACATATGGCAGGTCCCAGACGCAATTCAGAAAAGCCGAGGTGAACAGCGAAACTCCAAACATATATACTCTTTTCTGAAGCCTTCACTCAACACGACTGGACAGTTTGATGTTGGTCGAAGCTGGGGTGATAGACTCGCTCGCTAGCTCGTAAACTCACTCCGAAGATAGTCATTTAAATTTCCACTGAATGGAGATTGTTTGAGGAAATGAAAACGTAAAAACAGTTATAGCGGGCGATCTATTAAACAGAGAGATATGCTGTCACGGACTTCTTTGTAGAATTTTTATGCTGAATAATTCTTACACTCATAGTATATAGACATTTTTAACGGTTTACCCAGCATAAGTTTAAAAGGCGCACGGGTGGCAGGTTTTTCATCGAGTAGGAAATATATGTATTTGATTATAAAGTGCGTTTTAATAAATAAACGAGACGACAGCCCCTGCAAGAACATGTGTCGCGTCAATCCCGCATAACAGAAAAGCCGGGCGAGTGGTATATACGCATAGGGCTCTCACAAGTAACCGATCGTAACAAATGACCATTACGAACAGTTGTCGTTTCATTTGAAGAATTTGGGCATCGTGTTCACCCGTGTACTTAGGTGTGTGTAGAATTTGTCTTATAACCTGTGATATTGAATTGTATGTAGTAGCGTATGTATCCAATGGGTTACATCCAAGCAATCGCGCCAAAGTTACGGCACTTCTTTTCCAGAGAATATCAAGGAACACATGTATTTCAACCGAAATCAATCGAAAAAAAAAGGGTAGATTAAGAAATATTGCTGTAATTAAATAAAATGTAACACCTATAATTCGCACTTGAGACACACCTCCATGTTGGAACTAGTGCGCAGGACGGCAGTCATCTGTCCAATATATCAAGTCAAGGAACATGGCGAGGAAGACAAAACACTCACTCGCAGATGGCGAGGAAGACGAAACACTCACTTGCAGATGGACTTAGTTTTTCGGCGAGAGCTGAGAGAGAGCTACCAGTTGACAGAGCAGGGAGAGTAATCCAACCCTTGACTTTCAGAGATGCTACTAATTTCTCGTTCCCAAAAGGCGTTATGTGCGACTTTTCACACAGCAAATGTAACAAACGTCTCCATACTATTTTTATGAACACAATAGCGTAACTTTCTGGTTTTCACGCCACAAATTCGAATTTATGAGTAAGTACTGGTGAGGGGAATCGAACCTTCGTTCCTTAAGGGCGTTAGGTGTGACTTTTCACACAGCCAATGTAGCAAACGTCTCCATACTATTTTTATGAACACAATACCGTAACTTTCTGGTTTACACGCCACAAATTCGAATTTATGAGTAAGTACTGGTGAGGGGAATCGAACCTTCGTTCCTTAAGGGCGTTAGGTGTGACGTTTCGCACAGCCAATGTAAGTAACGTCTGCATAGTATTTTTATGAACACAATACCGTAACTTTCTGGTTTACATGCCACAAATTCTAATTTATGAGTAAGTACTGGTGAGGGGAATCGAACCTTCGTTCCTTAAGGGCGTTAGGTGTGACTTTTCACACAGCCAATGTAACGAACGTCTCCATACTATTTTTATGAACACAATACCGTAACTTTCTGGTTTACACGCCACAAATTCGAATTTATGAGTAAGTACTGGTGAGGAGAATCGAACCTTCGTTCCTTAAGGGCGTTAGGTGTGACTTGTCACACAGCCAATGTAACAAACGTCTCCATACTATTTTTATGAACACAATACCGTAACTTTCTGATTTACACACCACAAATTCTAATTTATGAGTAAGTACTGGTGAGGGGAATCGAACCTTCGTTCCTTAAGGGCGTTAGGTGTGACTTTTCACACAGCCAATGTAACAAACGTCTCCATACTATTTTTATGAACACAATACCGTAACTTTCTGGTTTACACGCCACAAATTCTAATTTATGAGTAAGTACTGGTGAGGGGAATCGAACCTTCGTTCCTTAAGGGCGTTAGGTGTGAATTTTCACACAGCCAATGTAACAAACGTCTCCATACTATTTTTATGAACACAATACCGTAACTTTCTGGTTTACACGCCACAAATTCGAATTTATGAGTAAGTACTGGTGAGGGGAATCGAACCTTCGTTCCTTAAGGGCGTTAGGTGTGACTTTTCGCACAGCCAATGTAAGTAACGTCTCCATACTATATTTATGAACACAATACCGTAACTTTTTGGGTAACACGCCGCAAATTCGAAATTATGAGTAAGTACTGGTGAGGGGAATCGAACCTTCGTTCCTTAAGGGCGTTAGGTGTGACTTTTCGCACAGCCAATGTAAGTAACGTCTCCATAAATTTTTTATGAACACAATACCGTATCTTTCTGGTTTACACGCCACAAATTCTAATTTATGAGTAAGTACTGGTGAGGGGAATCGAACCTTCGTTCCTTAAGGGCGTTAGGTGTGACTTTTCACACAGCCAATGTAACAAACGTCTCCATACTATTTTTATGAACACAATACCGTAACTTTCTGGTTTACACGCCACAAATTCGAATTTATGAGTAAGTACTGGTGAGGGGAATCGAACCTTCGTTCCTTAAGGGCGTTAGGTGTGACTTTTCGCACAGCCAATGTAAGTAACGTCTCCATACTATTTTTATGAACACAATACCGTAACTTTCTGGGTAACACGCCGCAAATTCGAAATTATGAGTAAGTACTGGTGAGGGGAATCGAACCTTCGTTCCTTAAGGGCGTTAGGTGTGAATTTTCACACAGCCAATGTAACAAACGTCTCCATACTATTTTTATGAACACAATACCGTAACTTTCTGGTTTACACGCCACAAATTCGAATTTATGAGTAAGTACTGGTGAGGGGAATCGAACCTTCGTTCCTTAAGGGCGTTAGGTGTGACTTTTCGCACAGCCAATGTAAGTAACGTCTCCATACTATTTTTATGAACACAATACCGTAACTTTCTGGTTTTCACGCCACAAATTCTAATTTATGAGTAAGTACTGGTGAGGGGAGTCGAACCTTCGTTCCTTAAGGGCGTTAGGTGTGACTTTTCACACAGCCAATGTAACAAACGTCTCCATAGTATTTGTATGAACACAATACCGTAACTTTCTGGTTTACACGCCACAAATTCGAATTTATGAGTAAGTACTGGTGAGGGGAATCGAACCTTCGTTCCTTAAGGGCGTTAGGTGTGACTTTTCGCACAGCCAATGTAAGTAACGTCTGCATAGTATTTTTATGAACACAATACCGTAACTTTCTGGTTTACACGCCACAAATTCTAATTTATGAGTAAGTACTGGTGAGGGGAATCGAACCTTCGTTCCTTAAGGGCGTTAGGTGCGACTTTTCACACAGCCAATGTAACAAACGTCTCCATACTATTTTTATGAACACAATACCGTAACGTTCTGGTTTACACGCCACAAATTCGAATTTATGAGTAAGTACTGGTGAGGAGAATCGAACCTTCGTTCCTTAAGGGCGTTAGGTGTGACTTTTCACACAGCCAATGTAACAAACGTCTCCATACTATTTTTATGAACACAATACCGTAACTTTCTGGTTTACACGCCACAAATTCGAATTTATGAGTAAGTACTGGTGAGGGGAATCGAACCTTCGTTCCTTAAGGGCGTTAGGTGTGTCCTTTCACACAGCCAATGTAAGTAACGTCTCCATACTATATTTATGAACACAATACCGTAACTTTCTGGGTAACACGCCACAAATTCGAATTTATGAGTAAGTACTGGTGAGGGGAATCGAACCTTCGTTCCTTAAGGGCGTTAGGTGTGACTTTTCGCACAGCCAATGTAAATAACGTCTCCATACTATTTTTATGAACACAATACCGTAACTTTCTGGGTAACACGCCGCAAATTCGAAATTATGAGTAAGTACTGGTGAGGGGAATCGAACCTTCGTTCCTTAAGGGCGTTAGGTGTGACTTTTCGCACAGCCAATGTAAGTAACGTCTCCATACTATTTTTATGAACACAATACCGTAACTTTCTGGTTTACACGCCACAAATTCGAATTTATGAGTAAGTACTGGTGAGGGGAATCGAACCTTTGTTCCTTAAGGGCGTTAGGTGTGACTTTGCGCACAGCCAATGTAAGTAACGTCTCCATACTATTTTTATGAACACAATACCGTAACTTTCTGGTTTACACGCCACAAATTCGAATTTATGAGTAAGTACTGGTGAGGGGAATCGAATCTTCGTTCCTTAAGGGCGTTAGGGGTGACTTTTCACACAGCCAATGTAAGTAACGTCTCCATACTATTTTTATGAACACAATACCGTAACTTTCTGGTTTACACGCCACAAATTCGAATTTATGAGTAAGTACTGGTGAGGGGAATCGAACCTTCGTTCCTTACGGGCGTTAGGTGTGACTTTTCGCACAGCCAATGTAAGTTACGTCTCCATACTATTTTTAAGAACACCATACTGTAACATTCTAGGTTACACACCGCAAATTCGAATTTTTGACTTAGTGCCTTGGGCGGGAATCGAACCCTCGTCCCCAGGGGCGTTAGTTGTGACTTTTTTCACAGCCAATGTAATGAACGTCTCCATACTATTTTTATGAACACCATACCATAAAATTCTGGGTTACACACCGTAAATTTGAATTTATGACTTAGTGCCTGGAGCGGGAATCGAACCCTCGTCCCCAAGGGCGTTAGGTGTGACTTTTTTCACAGCCAATGTAATGAATGTCTCCATACTATTTTTATGATCACCATACCGTAACATTCTAGGTTACACACCGCAAATTCGAATTTATGACTTAGTGCCTGTCCGGGAATCGAACTCTCGACCCCAAGGGCGTTTGGTGTAACTTTTCGCACAGCCAGCGTCCCCAAGGGCGTTAGGTAGGACTTTCTCCACAGCCAATGTAATGACCGTCTCCATACTATTTTTATGAACACCATACCGTATCATTCTAGGTTACACACCGCAAATTCGAATTTTTGACTAGTGTCTGGCACGGGAATCGAACCCTCGTCCCCAAGGGCGTTAGGTGTGACTTTTTTCACAGCCAATGTAATGAATGTCTCCATACTATTTTTATGATCACCATACCGTAACATTCTAGGTTACACACCGCAAATTCGAATTTTTGACTAGTGTCTGGCACGGGAATCGAACCCTCGTCCCCAAGGGCGTAAGGTGTGACTTTTTTCACAGCCAATGTAATGAATGTCTCCATACTATTTTTATGAACACCATACCGTAACATTGTAGGTTACACACCGCGAATTGGAATTTATGACTAAGTGCCTGGGAGGGATTCGAACCCTCGTCCCCAAGGGCGTAAGGTGTGACTTTTCGCATAGCCAACGTAAGGAACGTCTCCATACTATTTTTACGAACACCGTACCGTAACATTCTGGGTTACACTCCGCAAATTCGAATTTATGACTTAGTACTCGGGAGAGAATCGAATCCTCGTCCCCAAGGACGTTAGGTATGACTTTCTGCACATCCAATGTAATGACCGTCTCCATACTATTTTTATGAACACCATACCGTATCATTCTAGGTTACACACCGCAAAATCGAATTTATGATTTAGTGCCTGGCGCGGGAATCGAACCCTCGTCCCCAAGGGCGTTAGGTGTGACTTTTTGCACTGCCAATGTAATGAACTTCTCCATACCATTTTTATGAACATCATACCGTAACATTCTAGGTTACACACCGCAAATTGGAATTTATCACTTAGTGCCTGTCTCGGGAATCGAACCCTAGTCCCCAAGGGCGTTAGGTGTGACTTTTCGCACAGCCAACGTAGGAACGCCTTCATACTATTTTTATGAACACCATACCATAAAATTCTGGGTTACACACCGTAAATTTGAATTTATGACTTAGTGCCTGGCTCGGGAATCGAACCCTCGTCCCCAAGGGCGTTAGGTGTGACTTTTCGCACATCCAATGTATTGAACGCCTCCTTAGTATTTTTATGAACACCATACCGTAACATTCTGGGTTACCCATCGCAAATTCGAATTTATGACTTAGTACTTGGGAGAGAATCGAATCCTCGTCCCCAAGGGCGTTAGGTGTGACTTTATGCACATCCAATGTAATGAACGTCTCCATACTATTTTTATGAACACCATACCGTAACACTCTAGGTTACACACCGCAAATGCGAATTTACGACTTAGTGCCTGGCGCGGGAATCGAACCCTAGTCCCCAAGGGCGTTTTGTGTGAGGGGAATCGAATCCCGAACTTCAAGGGTGCTTCGGGTGCTTTACGTATATCTAATGCTATAATCGTCTTAATACTAATTAAATCAACACAACGCCGCACCAATCGGGGCCATACATCGCAAATTCCATTATTCCATTTAGTAGGCCTACATGGGAGGGGAATCGAATCCTGAACTTCAAGGGTGCTACGGGTGACTTTACGCATATCCAATGCAAGAAAAATCTCAATACAGTACAACCTGTCACGTCCGGACCTGTGATATCCGAACCCTCCCATATCCGGACACATCTCCGAATGAATTTTTAAGTCGTAGTTGAGAGCGATGATACATTAGTGTGCTAGCCAGGGAGGACGAGTGAAAGTTGCAGCGCTGGAAGGCTGTGTGCGTGCTTGACCGCGAGGGGTTGTGGCCTGACTCGGTCAACGACATCTTCCCGGAAACTCCTCCCTTTGTGTGAATAAGCGATATTCCATTCACGGCTTCTGCCTGCCTGTCACCAACGTCAACACGAGGCTGCCTCTCTTTCTACCCTTCAGTCTGTGCGTGAGTCTTGAAGCGACAGTTTGTTTTGCGAGTGTGTTTCTGTTGTTTCTGTTATTGTTTACCGTTGTTATCGTTATTGTTATGATTTAACCTTGGTTTTTTTTTTTTGCTAAAATGTCCGAAAAAAGGAAAAAAAACTGTTGTTACGATGGAAGAAAAGTTCCGTGCTCTAAAAAGGTTAGATGCTGGTGAAACAGCCAAGAAGATTGCCGCGGATATGGGAGTAGGAACAAGCACTGTGAGTGACTGGAAAAAGGCTCGGAGTGATATTGAAAAGTGGTGCTCGTCACAAGCGTCAACAAGTGGTGTTAAAAAACTTAAAATGATGAAAAAGGCAGCTAACAACCAAGTTAATGAGGCATTGTTTTTTTGGTTTACCCAAAGAAGAGAGCAAGGGTTACCTATCTCAGGTCCTTTATTATAAGAAAAGGCACTACACTTTAATAAGGAAATTGGAGGGGATGAACAGTTTAAAGCAAGTGAGGGGTGGTTGGAAAGCTGGAAAAATCGTCATGGTGTGCGGAAATTACAGATCAGTGGTGAAAAGCTATCGGCTAACCAAGAAGACGTTAAAAAATTTAAAATATTTTTACACAGTCTAATTGATCAACATGGGATTACTGGAGAGCAGCTCTATAATTGCGACGAGACTGGGCTCTACTATAAAATGCTTCCCACCTACACTTTGGCTTCCAAGAAAGAAGACAGTGCACCGGGGTATAAGAAGAAAAAGGAGAGGGTCATCATTTTAGCCTGCAGCAACGCTACGGGAGATCACAAGCTTCCATTAGGATTCATTGGAAAATCCAAAAAGCCAAGGGCTTTCAAGAACTTTAAAGACTTGCCTGGCCTACCAGTTTGGTATAGAAACCAGCGCAGCGCATGGATGAACTGCGAAATATTTAGTGATTGGTTTCACAAGCAGTTTGTGCCACAAGTGGAAAAACATTTGTTGAAAAATAATTTGCCAAGAAAAGCAGTGCTCCTACTTGACAATGCACCCTCACATCCAAGTGAAGAAGAACCTTAAGATGGAGATATAAAGGGTGTGTTTTTACCACCAAACGTGACATCACTTTGTCAACCTATGGATCAAGGCGTGCTTGAGTCACTAAAGCGAACCTATCGCCGTAGGGTACTTTCTGTGTTGATTGCTGGAATGGACGAAAAAGAAAGTGTTACAGAGACGTTAAAGAAGGTGGACATGTTAGACGTGATAATGTGGGTATCCCAGGCATGGGATGAAATAAAACCGTTGATGCTGGTAAGGTCATGGAGGAAGCTCTTAGATCACAAAGCTACTGATAAATGGACGGGGGAGAAAACAGAAGACGTCAATGAAACTTATGCCTGCAATGAAGAAAATCGTCAGATTGCTGAGCTTGTGCAATGCCTGCCTGGTTGTGAAAAAATCAACAACGAGGAAGCCATAAATTGGTTAGTAAATGAAGACGAAGTCAACGAAATTACAGACAGTGACATTATAGTAATGGTGTGCCATGAGAGGAAAAAATCTTTGAACCCGAAGAAGAGGACAACGCCCCTATAATGAGTCACTCTGAGGCATTCAAGACCATAGAATCTTTAATCACTTATGTAGAAAATCAAGATGAAACGAGTGTGACTGAAGTGATGCTATTAAGAAGATTGAGGGACATGGCATCCAGAAAGCGTGTACAATGCGTGAAGCAACAGAAAATAACAAACTTTTTCAAAAACTAATGTAGAAACAGTAGGCCTAAGTGAAGTGCGTGAAGCAACAGAAAATGACAAACATTTTCAAAAAATTATGTAGAAACAGAATGTACAGTGTATTTATGTAAGTACATGTACTGTAAAGCATATTATTATAATTTAATTACTGTATTTTAATTTAGTTTAAAGCAATTCTATTTCTTAGCCTATGTACAGTATACAGTTAACAAAATGATACTAAACCGTTAAAAACATTAAAATTAATCAACAACAAACTCGTGAATTATTTCTGGTCACCTAGCTATTTGTAAAAATAGCCTTGTGATATCCGGATTTTTCCATATCCGGATCGGCCGGTCGCCACATTAGTCCGGATATGACAGGTTATACTGTACTAATTAAATCAACACAACGCCGTATCAACGGGGGCCATACATCACAAATTCGATCATTGCATTTAGTACATGGGAGGGGAATCGAATTCCGAACTTCAAGGGTTCTAAGAGTGACTCTTCGCAATTCCAATGCAAGAAACGTCTTAATACTAATTAAATCAACACAACGCCGTACCGATTCTGATCACACATCGCAAATTCGAATTTACAAACTTCTAGCGGAATGGGATTCGGTCCCTCGACTCCCTAGGGAGCTACAGATGACTTTTCGAATATCAGTCTAGTGTTATTCAAAATAGAATGTCTTCAGAATACGCATAATAAGGCATCAACTTAGAATTATGGCAAAATAAATAAATACAGTCGAACATCGCTATAACGATATCTAAGGGACCGTAAAAGTTATATTATTATGAGCAAGTGTTGTTGAGCGGCTTCGGTGGCGTAGTGGGTAACATGCTGAGCTTCCATGCCCAAGATCGCAGGTATAAACCCGGCCGAGGTCGTCAGATTTTTAAGAGCCTTAAAAATCCCTCAGTATGCCTTCCTTCAGAGGGGAAGTAAAGCCGGTGGGCCCATGTAATAGATTTATGGCATGTAAAAGAACCTTCGACTAGCTACAATTGTGTGTAGCTAATTTTGTAGCTTAGATTTGATTAACACACTATTAAGTTTCAAAGTGCTTGCTGCGGTGGGTGAGTGGTTATTGTGTCAGATTACTAACCCCAAGTTTGCAGGTTGGCTCCTGGCTGTGGTAAGTGATTTTTGAAAGGCGGCAAAGATCACGACACGCATGTTATACGATGTTGCAAGGTAAAGAACCCATTTTAATTCAGTAGGCCGTGTTCAGAATGGCAAAATTAATCTCGGGATTTTCTGCCAACACAAAGTTCCTCATTTCTCTACTAGAAAGCGCTATTGTGTCAAGGAGCTTAGATATATAACCTGCTTGACTTTCATTGTGCTTCAAGGAACAACAAAACTCGACATGCAAGCTGCCCTCTGGGTGTCAAATAGCAAAGCTTGGACCCGACAGCCAAGGCCATACATTATTATTATTATAATTATCATTATTATTATAAGTTCCAAAGTTAGCCTCCAGGTGCCGGTTGTTGTGGTATATAATAACCAAGTTCGCAGCTAGGTGTCATTGATGGTACCATTTGGTAGCAAAAGTAGGAACTACTTGACATTGATCATCTGCAGTCCTTACCTGAATTACAGATAACACACACTAATACAGCCATCACAATTGACACCGGTTATCAGGCAGATTCCTAACACACCTTAAGTACGCAGGGCAACATGACCGCGTTGTCGCAACCGGTAAACTGAGGAACCAAACAAGTGTTGTTGAAACGAAGAATCAAATTTTCAGTTTAGTGATGTGGAAAATGAAAGAGAACAAATTTAATTAGCCTAATATTATAAACACACTTTTAAAGCTATGTGAACATGAACTACAATTAAAACAGATTGTAGAGTACTCACCAAATTTCACCGAACACTGTGCCGAAAGTAATTTTGTAACGTTGTCTGAATCTGTCAATCCACCCACTGCTGAACACAAATTCTTTAAATTTTAATTTCTTGGCAAATTCTTCTGCTTTAACCACATGGTGTGGTCCACTGCAGGTACACTGTAGCTTCTCTGTTGCTGAAAACACTTAAGCAGTGCTTCATCCACATCGCTCCGTTCAGATTTTCTTAATCGCGTAATCTCTGATCTGTTCTGTTCAAATGCTTTTTCCTTGCTCTTCCAAATCACTTGGACTGTGGAGTTAACTAGGCCAAACTGACCAGACACATCAGCTTTTTTTCTTTCCTTTCTCAATTTCACGAAAAACTTTTTCTTCCAATGTTTAAACATTTCTTGCTGCATTAAAATGCATGTACTATATGAAAACCTGCTATGGAAACCAACTTCAGGATCGTACTGTTAATTAGTTCTGTGGAATGCGCAAGGGTCACAATGAGGCGGGGCATCTACAGTACTGAGCTTGGCCTTGATGCAGGACTGGCACCTTGCAGGTTATGTTCACAGGAGAAAGCAGGACTAATGACGAAAGAGAAGAGAAAAGACTTTGCCAAATTTTAACAACAGATTTTCTTGTTCTTGGAAAATCTCATTGCAAACCCAGGTTGAAAGTTATCTTATATGCATGGTTCATGCATATACATTTGTCGTACTAAGCAAGGCTTAGAAACATATTCTTTATGAAGATACATCCTTACCGCAGAAAACATGACGTTATAGCAGAGTTGTCGCTGAAACCAATGTTGATACAACAAAGCTTAAATCTACGGTACATGAATTAAGGACAAAAAGTCCTCTCGGCACGCCGGAAGGCGGAGGTAGATTTCATCGGACAAACTTGGGGATAGGCGAAAATAGGCAGAATATGCAGGTTTTCGTAGAAGGATCAGACCTCATTTATTGCGAGAAAGTATTTTATAATTGAAGCTTAATTAACTTTGTTTTTCGTCATTTTATGCAGATTTTAAACACTTTATTGTCTTATGGGGACGGTAACCTTCTTGTCATTTGGGGTCCATTTTTATACTTGTGGTCACACTGTCCTTATGCAAGGTTTCGACACTGATGTGTAACTATGTAACGGTCTGTTACTTCTTCACGCAAAATTATATTTCCCGCAGATATTTTGGTTGGTTCCTCAGTTTAGGGGCTGCGACAACGCGGTCATGTAACCCCGTGTACTTTGGGTGAGTGTGGAATCTCTCTGATAAACGGTGTGAATTGTGATGGCTGTATTAGTCTGTAATTCAGGTAAGGACTGCAGATGGTCAATTTCAAGCAGTAGTTCCTAATGTTGATACCAGATACTACCGTCAACGACACCTAGCTGTGAACTTGGCTACTAGATGCCACCGCAACCAGTAACTCGCAACGAACGTTGGAACTTCCCCTCCAAAGGAAAGCATACTGAGGGATTTTTAGCGCTCTTAGAAAATCCGACGACTTCGGCCGGCTTTGAACCCGCGACCTTGGGCATAGAAGTTCAGCATGCTACCAGTTACGTCACCGAAGCCGCTTCACACTTAGTCAGATGGAAATCTGAATCTGATATCGAGCAGGTGCGTTGTCATGGCAACGCCCGATGGCTCATCCCTCATCAATTTAGTAGTGTTGCCATGGCAACCTCTGATAGCTCTTGGCATTTTCTTATAATTCCGAAATCATTTTCCTCATCCCTTGGCGTAATGGTGGGTTATATCAAAAGTTCTTTCAAACAAAAGTTTTAGGTAATTATTAGGGGAATATTGTCCATTTTGTACGGTTTTGATATTGTGCCTATTAAGAGAGATATGGTTAATGTTTCCCGCAAAACCCACTTTTTCCCACCCCTTTGGTCAATGGTTGGTGCTATAAAAAACTCTTCAAACATAAATTTTTGGGCTTCATCCGACACATAGTTTGAACTTTGAACGGATTCGATATTTCACATATTAAGAGAGTTATAGCAATACTTCACTTTTTGGAAAAAAAAAACCCATTTTCACCCCCTTCGACCGATTTAGCCCAGTAACGAACTCGACCGAGATTTTATAGGTATACATATTCGTTAAAAAATTCAAAGTGATTGGTAAAAAATTACGGCAGTTATCGTGTCCACAAGAAACTGATATATATATACATAAATTATATATAAACTTTTGAACTGACGGTGGTTTTGGGGTCTGGGGGATGTGAAACGCGAAGATATGTCGAAATTTTCTGGAAGTCGAAACATGGTACCCATTGCAATAGTTAGCTTTCTAATGAAATCTACCTAAAATGACATAACTTAGCGGTAAGGGCTTCCATAGTGAAATGTGTACTGCCACCTAATAACAACATACAAAGTTTTATCAAAAATTTTAGATATGGTCATATAGACTACTTCTACACTTTCATCTTTGTAGTATCCACAGCAGATAATTGAATATATGCACCAAAGACCACCATCGTGTGCGAGTTTTCCTGTGAAGTTGCGTCAATGGATTTGCCACATATGGCTCAAGAGCATGGCAAAACATTTTTGCGAACTAGAGGCACTCGTAAGTTCCTCAAAACAGCATGATAAAGGTCGAAACATCATCATGAACTAGGGACAGTAAAGCTGAAGAGACATGGAATGGTTTTGGCCGGCTTTATCTATCATCTTCTTTCGGTACAACGAGTTGTTTTTGAAGCCACATGCATACTTTCGAATTTTAATACCACACAGCAGTTTATGGAGTGGAACATTTGGAATAGAAATCATATTTGTGAAGATTAGGCAACAATATCAGTTCCTCTATTTTATAATAATAATAATAAAAGTTTATTTGTAAAAAGGATTATGCACTGGTGACAAATTACAGAATTGAATGAAATAAATCATGAATTCTACAATGGGCCTAAAAGAAATCACAATCATAAAACCATCCATCACACACCATTTTTCTTCTCTCCTCCTTTCTTGCTACTGTCTGACCAGCTATTTAAACTTTCTCACATTTACTGGATGGCCACTGGCAAACTGTTTAATCAATTTACCCTCTTCCCACCTTACCGTAGTGTTTTCACCTAACTGATGGGTTAAGTTCTGATCTACTTTGTGTGTGGCTTAAAATATTTAACAATTCATTAAAAATATTGCCTTGACATACAAATAATAATAATTTTATTAATGCAGCCAATGGCCATGTACTTTTCTTTTCAGGACGGGTCAGGGAAGGGATATTGGAAGGAAATCGGCCGTGGACCTATTGAAAGGAACCGTCCCGGCATTTGCCTGGTGATGAAAATGGGAAACCACGAAAACCATTTTCAGGACGGCCGAGGTGGGAATCGAACCCACGAGGCACGAAGTAGTGCTTTAGCGCTCACGGCCACCGCGGCCGAATAATACTGTAATATACATCATCTTCTTGACATGACTGATTAAATAATGTGTAAAATAAAACTTAACTTTTGATTTCCCACAATCACATAAAACCATATTCTCCCAATTTACCTACTTTCCTGTCAGAAAAAATAATAATGGCAGAAGAAAACTTTATTCCTTATTAAAAAAATCATTTCATAAACAAACACTTTGTCTGCCTAGGATGTTTTTTATGGCACTCAGCAGCAGGTTCGGCTAAAACTACTCCATGTATTTTCAACATAATACTCTAAGCAGTGCTGAACTGTTGGCTTTTATTGCACCTTATTCCCTTCCCCCTTAGTATCACTTAAATATCACCTTACGACTTAAACCCCTTAATTGGCACCGTATTTTCCGCATCCTACCACCTTAACCCTGATGTGACACTTACTCCTCTCCTATTACCACTTATATGCCACATAAATACGACCTTAGAAGTTGTTCTTAACTTTCCACCTCCTTTCCCCTTAGTGCCAATGAAATACGGCCTTAAAAATTGTTCCTAATATGCCACCTTACTTCCCCCTTTACTATCACCTTGAAAGTTTTTCCCTTAATTGCCACCTTATTGCCTCTTTATTGCTACCGAAAACCCTCATGTTCCAATTTTCATCCCCTTTGTACTTAGCTGCCGCTTTATTTTAATTTTTCCAGAGTGCCATTCTAGCATTAGCCTACTGTAAATTCGAAAATGGAGAAACCGCAGAAAACCATTTCAAGGGTGGCCAATTGTCTACAGATGGCTTGGCCCCAGAGCCTTGCTCGTAGCTACCCTGGTCAGTTTGTCAGTTGTTTATCTAATAAAATAAGAGCTTTACTTACCTGAGCATATTTCTTCCAGTAGAACAGCTAGGGACTTGTTCAATCGTCATTCATCACTGCTGCCCTTGTTACATTCATTCTTTGGTTCATTTCATTTTAGTACATTTTCTGAAATGTATTCCAACCAATTTCTCTTGTCATGTTCATGTAGTTATGTTGCATTCTTTTAAATAATGGCATATCAAAGTGACAACTTTGCACTCTACTAGAAATGATCCCTCACTTCCCTTCATACCAGTTATTGAAAATATGTCAATGTTTTAATGAACCGGTTGTGTGTATCAATGTTCTTATGCATTCAATACTCGGGTAAATCCCCAATTATTATTAGCCTTTCACGATACGAGTGCCCCTGAACTTGGCTGCACTAGCGTTTGTTGATCATAGTAGCTGAAGCCTTGCGGGAGGAGAAAGGAAGTGAAGAATTAAGAGCACTTGCCAACGTTGTAACGTATAACAAGAAATCAATGTTAGCACATCCAGCTATGAAAGAGACCATTTTAATCTTTTGGTACACTTACAAGAGTAATAATAATAATAATATCGTATGGCCTCGGTGCCGGGTGCAAGCTTTGTAATTTGACACCCAGAGGGTATCTTGCATGTCGAATTTCGTTGTTCCTTGAATCACTATGAAAGGCAAGGAGGTTAGATACCTAAGCTCCTTGAATACTATAGCGCTTTCTAGTAGAGAAATGAGGAACATTGTGTTGGCGGAAACTCCCGAGATTAATTTTGCCATTATGAACACGGCCTACTAAATTCAAATGGGTTTTGACATGCCAACACCGTATGACATGCGTGTCGTATTTTTGCCGCCTTTCAAAAATCACTTACCACAGCCAGGAGCACACCTGCAAGCTTGGAGTTAGTAATCCGATACGATAACCACTCACCCACCGTGGCAAGGACTTTGGAACTTAATAGTGTGTTAATCAAATCTAACCTACAAATGTACCTACACACAATTGTAGCTTGTCGAAGGTTCTTTAACATGCCATAAATCTATGATACGGGCTCGCCGGCTTTACTTCCCCTGTGAAGGAAGGCATATTGAGGGATTTTTAAGGCTCTTAAAAATCCCGCGATATAGGGCATAGAACAGGGGTCCTCACTAGGATTTCTTAGAGAGCCAAATAGTTCGTATCAAATTTTCCTCAGGGCCGCAAGTACAAACTGTATAATTTAGGTTAATTACAAAATATATTTTTCTTATTGCAATACTACACTAAGAAGTGGCGTAGAATAACTTACAAACAGTATGATTATGACATAAGTTTATTACATCAATAAAATATACTGTTTTCCATATAAAAAGCAGAGAAATGTATTTTACTTCTCTCGGGAATACTTGAATTTGTTAATTCTTTGAAGTCGATGGGCGAAATCTTTCACAGCTCTCTAATATGGCATCCATGTCAGCAGGTTGGGAAGAAACTGAAATTCTCAAAATGTTATCAACGTTCTCACTCGTTAACCTGGATCTGTACTTGTTTTTTATGAACTTCAGCTTACTGAATGTAGATTCACAGACATATGTAGATGCATAAACATACAAAATTTTCTGAGCACAGTCAATTAAGTTAGGAAGTTTGTACTTTTCAACTACTTTCCAAAACTCTTAGTGAGCCTTATCCTCCTTTTTTTGCTTCAGAAATAATTTTGAGCTCCGTATCATGCTGAAGCTTAATTAACTCATTCGTATCCAAAAACAGAAAGATGAGCTACATTTGCTGTTGTTATTGCCCATGGATTTTCCACCAAGCGAGATGGTTCTTGATACTTCCTGAAGTCACTAAACCCCACAGACATTTCGTCCTTTAGGTCTGTCAACAGCTTTAGTAAATTAGAAACATCTTGACTTTCATCTGGATTTTCATCAGAGTTTTAACAGAAGGAAAGCTGGAATAATCGCTGTTTGGCAATTCTTCAATATACATATTGAGCTTTTGTTTCTGTAAAAACACAAACCTCATCATTTTTGTTACAATGATATTGTAGTCTCCTTGCAATCGAGTCGGTGTTTCATTCATAATGCCCATTGTATCAGTGAGAAACGCTACTTTAAGCCATGAACCAAAATTATAAACATCAGGATACTCTTCTTTCTTCGTAGCCAAAAGCAGAGTAAACTCATGACGAATGCTGAAGAAACGTATCAAAACTATACCCTTACTCAGCCATCTCACTTCTGTGTGGTAAAGCACGTCCCCGTATTGCGATATATGTTCATTCAAAAAATCTTGAAACGTTCTGTGGTTCAGTTCATTCGACCTTATAAAATTCACGATCTTTGCAACTGTTTTCATAAAACAGCTGATATTTTCACCAAATTTAACAGCTAAGCTTTCTTGATGAATGAGACAATGAAAACTTAATCAAGTGTCATTTCACAAATGTGTTATCAACAACTGAACGAACCCTATATTTCGCCCTAACATTGATGGGCAACCATCAGTATTACACACAGAAAAAAACTTTTTCAAATCAATGCTAAAACTTACTATTGTGTTCAAATAATCAATACCTCGAGATTGTCCAGTCATGGGAAACATGCCTCAAAAATCTTCTTTAACAACACAATCCTTGGATACATACTTAACGAAAAATATAAATTGAGAAAGTGACGTTATGTCTGAACATGAGTTGAGCGCAAGACTAAAATATTTGCTTTGCTGCAGTTCATCGGTAAGATTAAGTGCAATATTTGCTGCTAAGTCCTGTGTCCGTCTCATGCAAGTTGAATCAGACAGCTGAAGCTTAGAAACTTCATCTAATATTTGCTTACTATTAGATAATTGTGAAAACATAGTTGTACAAACGGTGACAACACAAGGTTTTACAATTCTGCATCAGAAAACGGCTTCATATTTTGGGCTAAAATTTTTGTTACTTGGTAGGATGCTTTTGTAGTAAGCTCATTCTCGTTCAATGCATTAAAAAGGGTACTACGTTCATTGGCTCTGCTCTACTAGCTAGTCTCTCCCATCCAACTACACTGCGGTAGTCTAAGTAAATAATTACGTAGAGAAAAACGACAGATTTTCAATACTCTTAATTAATAAATATAACATATATTTATAGAATGTTGTATAATTTTTTTCATAACTCTTAAATTTGTTTTTAATCCTATCCCTAACAGTCTTGAGGGCTGCAAAAATTCGTTCCCAGGGCCGCATAGTGAGGATCGCTGGCACGGAAGCTCAGCATTCTACCAAGTACGCCACCGAAGGCGCCCAACAACACTTGTTCATAATAATATAACTTTTACGGTCCCTTAGATGTCGTTATAAGGATGTTCGACAAATTTATTTCTTTTGCCATAATTCTAAGCTGATGCCTTATTATGCGTATTCTGAAGACATTCTATTTTGAATAACACTAGACTGATATTCGAAAAGTCATCTATAGCTCCCTAGGGAGTCGAGGGATCGAATCCCATTCCGGTATAAGTTTGCAAAATCGAATTTGCTATGTGTGACCCAGAACGGTACGGTTTTGTGTTGATTAAATTAGTATTAGGACGTTTCTTACATCGGATGTTCAAAAAGTCTCTTTAACTCGCAGTCATCAATCTCAACAACCGCAGACCCATGCTTGATCAACTCCAAAAATGGTAGTACGTCAAATATAACAGAATTACAAGCGGCAGAACCAAGAGCATGGTTATACATAGGGCGACTCCACCATAACGCTACAATAGAAATGGTGCAGCGCCACCTAACCAATCTTCATGTGACAAATATAATCGAGTGTGAAGAACTTCCTACCAGCGACACGGTTAAAGCTCTAAGAGTAGTTATACCTCTACAAGAACTTCCAAAGGTCTACGTTCCAGGAGCGTGGCCGAGTGGTGTCATCGTGAGACGATACCGGCTATTTCGCTCCGCAATAGAGGAATTTGTTTTATGACGTTTCTTGCATTGGATATGCGAAAGGTCACCCGTAACACCCTTGAATTTCGGGATTCGATTCCCCTCCCATGTACTAAGTGGAATACTCGACTTTGCGATGTATGACCCCGATTGGTACGGCGTTGTGTTGATATAATTAGTATTAAGACGTTTCTTGCATTGGATAAGCGTAAAGTCACCCCTAGCACCCTTGAAGTTCGGGATTCGATCCCCCTCCCATGCACTTAGTGGAATACTCGAATTTGCGATTTATGAGCCGGAACCGTACGGTGTTGTGTTGATTTAATTATTATTAATACGTTTCTTGCATTGGATATGCGAAAAGTAACCCGTAGCACCCTTGAAGTTCGGGATTCGATTCACCTACCATGTACTAAATGGAATAATCGAATTTGCGACGTATGGCCCCGATTGGTACGGCGTTGTGTTTATTTAATTAGTATTAAGACGTTTCTTGCATTGGATATGCAAAAAGTCACCCGTAGCACCCTTGAAGTTCGGGATTCGATTCCCATCCCATGTACTAAGTGGAAAAATCGAATTTGCAATGTATGGCCGCTATTGGTGCGGCGTTGTATTGGTTTAATTAGTATTAAGACGTTTCTTGCATTGGATTTGCGTCAAGTCACCCGTAGCACCCTTGAAGTTCGGTATTCGATCCCCCTCCCATGTACTTAGTGGAATACTCGAATTTGCGATTTATGAGCCGGAACCGTACGGTGTTGTGTTGATTTAATTATTATTAATACGTTTCTTGCATTGGATATGCGAAAAGTCACCCATAGCACCCTTGAAGTTCGGGATTCGATTCACCTACCATGTACTAAATGGAATAATCGAATTTGCGACGTATGGCCCCGATTGGTACGGCGTTGTGTTTATTTAATTAGTATTAAGAAGTTTCTTGCATTGGATATGCAAAAAGTCACCCGTAGCACCCTTGAAGTTCGGGATTCGATTCCCATCCCATGTACTAAGTGGAAAAATCGAATTTGCGATTTATGACCCGGAACCGAACGTTGTTGTGTTGATTTAATTATTATTAAGACATTTCTTGCATTGGTTATCCGAAAAGTCACCCGTAGCACTCTTGAAGTTTGTGATTCAATTCCCCACACATGTACTGTATGGAATAATCGAATTTCTGAGGTATGGCCCCAATTGGTACGGCGTTGTGTTGATTTAATTAGTTTTAAGACGTTTCTTGCATTGGATATGCGAAAAGTCACACGTAGCACCCTTGAAGTTCGGGATTCGATTCCCCTCCCATGTACTAAGTGGAATAATCGAATTTGCGAGGTATGGCCCCTATTGGTGCGGCGTTGTGTTTATTTAATTAGTATTAAGACGTTTCTTGCATTGGATATGCGAAAAGTCACCCGTAGCACCCTTGAAGTTCGGGATTCGATTCCCCAAACATGTACTAAATGAAATAATCGAATTTGCGAGGTATGGCCCCTATTGGTGCGGCGTTGTGTTGATTTAATTAGTATTAAGACGTTTCTTGCATTGGATATGCGAAAAGTCACCCGTAGCACCCTTGAAGTTCGGGATTCGATCCCCACCCATGTACTAAATGGAATAATCGAATTTGCGACGTATGGCCCCGATTGGTGCGGCGTTGTGTTGATTTAATTAGTATTAAGACGTTTCTTGCATTGGATTTGCGTAAAGTCACCCGTAGCACCCTTGAAGTTCGGGATTCGATCCCCACCCATGTACTAAATGGAATAATCGAATTTGCGACGTATGGCCCCGATTTTTACGGAGTTGTGTTTATTTAATTAGTATTAAGACGTTTCTTGCATTGGATATGCGAAAACTCACCCGTAGCACCCTTGACGTTCGGGATTCGATTCCCCATCCATGTACTATATGGAATAACCGAATTTGCGAGGTATGGCCCCTATTGGTGCGGCGTTGTGTTGATTTAATTAGTATTAAGAAGTTTCTTGCATTGGATTTGCGTAAAGTCACCCGTAGCACCCTTGAAGTTCGGGATTCGATTCCCCTCCCATGTACTTAGTGGAATACTTCGATTTGCGATTTATGACCCGGAACCGTACGGTGTTGTGTTGATTTAATTATTATTAAGACGATTCTTGCATTGTTTATGCGAAAAGTCACCCGTAGCACCCTTGAAGTTCGGGATTCGATCCCCACCCATGTACTAAATGGAATAATCGAATTTGCGACGTATGGCCCCGATTTTTACGGCGTTGTGTTTATTTAATTAGTATTAAGACGTTTCTTGCATTGGATATGCGAAAAGTCACCCGTAGCACCCTTGAAGTTCGGGATTCGATTCCCCACCCATGTACTACATGGAATAATCGAATTTGCGAGGTATGGCCCCTATTGGTGCGGCGTTGTGTTGATTTAATTAGTATTAAGACGTTTCTTGCATTGGATTTGCGTAAAGTCACCCTTAGCACCCTTGAAGTTCGGGATTCGATTCCCCTCCCATGTACTTAGTGGAATACTTCGATTTGCGATTTATGACCCGGAACCGTACGGTGTTGTGTTGATTTAATTATAATTAAGACGTTTCTTGCATTGGTTATGTGAAAAGTCACCCGTAGCACCCTTGAAGTTCGGGATTCGATTTCCCACCCATGTACTAAATGGAATAATCGAATTTGCGATGTATGGCCACGATTGGTACGGCGTTGTGTTTATTTCATTAGTATTAAGAAGTTTCTTGCATTGGATATGCGAAAAGTCACCCGTA
This sequence comes from Meconema thalassinum, assembly GCA_946902985.2. NCBI lineage: Eukaryota > Metazoa > Arthropoda > Insecta > Orthoptera > Tettigoniidae > Meconema > Meconema thalassinum. The sequence goes on from OX336391.1 coordinate 561,344,074, forward strand.
GCACCCTTGAAGTTCGGGATTCGATTCCCCACCCATGTTCTATATGGAATAATCGAATTTCCGATGTATGGCCCCGATTGGTACGGCGTTGTGTTGATTTAATTAGAATTAAGACGGTTCGTGCATTGGATATGCGAAAAGTCACCCGTAGCACCCTTGAAGTTCGGGATTCGATCCCCACCCATGTACTAAATGGAATAATCGAATTTGCGACGTAATGCCACGATTTTTACGGCGTTGTGTTTATTTAATTAGTATTAAGGCGTTTCTTGCATTGGATATGCGAAAAGTCACCCGTAGCACCCTTGAAGTTCGGGATTCGATCCCCACCCATGTACTAAATGGAATAATCGAATTTGCGACGTATGGCCCCGATTGGTGCGGCGTTGTGTTGATTTAATTAGTATTAAGACGTTTCTTGCATTGGATTTGCGTAAAGTCACCCGTAGCACCCTTGAAGTTCGGGATTCGATCCCCACCCATGTACTAAATGGAATAATCGAATTTGCGACGTATGGCCCCGATTTTTACGGCGTTGTGTTTATTTAATTAGTATTAAGACGTCTCTTGCATTGGATATGCGAAAAGTCACCCGTAGCACCCTTGAAGTTCGGGATTCGAATCCCCATCCATGTACTATATGGAATAATCGAATTTGCGAGGTATGGCCCCTATTGGTGCGGCGTTGTGTTGATTTAATTAGTATTAAGACGTTTCTTGCATTGGATTTGCGTAAAGTCACCCGTAGCACCCTTGAAGTTCGGGATTCGATTCCCCTCCCATGTACTTAGTGGAATACTTCGATTTGCGATTTATGACCCGGAACCGTACGGTGTTGTGTTGATTTAATTATTATTAAGACGATTCTTGCATTGTTTATGCGAAAAGTCACCCGTAGTACCCTTGAAGTGCGGGATTCGATCCCCACCCATGTACTAAATGGAATAATCGAATTTGCGACGTATGGCCCCGATTTTTACGGCGTTGTGTTTATTTAATTAGTATTAAGACGTTTCTTGCATTGGATATGCGAAAAGTCACCCGTAGCACCCTTGAAGTTCTGGATTCGATTCCCCACCCATGTACTATATGGAATAATCGAATTTGCGATGTATGGCCCCTATTGGTGCGGCGTTGTGTTGATTTAATTAGTATTAAGACGTTTCTTGCATTGGATTTGCGTAAAGGCACCCGTAGCACCCTTGAAGTTCGGGATTCGATTCCCCTCCCATGTACTTAGTGGAATACTTCGATTTGCGATTTATGACCCGGAACCGTACGGTGTTGTGTTGATATAATTATAATTAAGACGTTTCTTGCATTGGTTATGTGAAAAGTCACCCGTAGCACCCTTGAAGTTCGGGATTCGATTCCCCACCCATGTACTAAATGGAATAATCGAATTTGCGATGTAAGGCCCCGATTGGTACGGCGTTGTGTTTATTTCATTATTATTAATACGTTTCTTGCATTGGATATGCGAAAAAGTCACCCGTAGCACCCTTGAAGTTCGGGATTCGATTCACCTACCATGTACTATATGGAATAATCCAATTTGCGAGGTACGGCCCCTATTGGTGCGGCGTTGTGTTTATTTAATTAGTATTAAGACGTTTCTTGCATTGGATATGCGAAAAGTCACCCGTAGCACCCTTGAAGTTCGGGATTCGATTCCCCAAACATGTACTAAATGAAATAATCGAATTTGCGAGGTATGGCCCCTATTGGTGCGGCGTTGTGTTGATTTAATTAGTATTAAGACGTTTCTTGCATTGGATATGCGAAAAGTCACCCGTAGCACCCTTGAAGTTCGGGATTCGATCCCCACCCATGTACTAAATGGAATAATCGAATTTGCGACGTATGGCCCCGATTGGTACGGCGTTGAGTTTATTTAATTAGTATTAAGACGTTTCTTGCATTGGATATGCGAAAAGTCACCCGTATCACCCTTGAAGTTCGGGATTCGATTCCCCACCCATGTACTAAATGGAATAATCGAATTTGCGACGTATGGCCCCGATTGGTGCGGCGTTGTGTTGATTTAATTAGTATTAAGACGTTTCTTGCATTGGATTTGCGTAAAGTCACCCGTAGCACTCTTGAAGTTCGGGATTCGATCCCCACCCATGTACTAAATGGAATAATCGAATTTGCGACGTATGGCCACGATTTTTACGGCGTTGTGTTTATTTAATTAGTATTAAGGCGTTTCTTGCATTGGATATGCGAAAAGTCACCCGTAGCACCCTTGAAGTTCGGGATTCGATCCCCACCCATGTACTAAATGTAATAATCGAATTTGCGACGTATGGCCCCGATTGGTACGGCGTTGTGTTTATTTAATTAGTATTAAGACGTTTCTTGCATTGGATATGCGAAAAGTCACCCGTAGCACCCTTGAAGTTCGGGATTCGATTCCCCACCCATGTACTATATGGAATAATCGAATTTCCGATGTATGGCCCCGATTGGTACGGCGTTGTGTTGATTTAATTAGTATTAAGACGGTTCTTGCATTGGATATGCGAAAAGTCACCCGTAGCACCCTTGAAGTACGGGATTCGATTCCCCACCCATGTACTATATGGAATAATGGAATTTGAGAGGTATGGCCCCTATTGGTGCGGCGTTGTATTGATATAATTAATATTAAGACGTTTCTTGCATTGGATTTGCGTAAAGTCGCCCGTAGCACCCTTGAAGTTCGGGATTCGATCCCCACCCATGTACTGAATGGAATAATCGAATTTGCGACGTACGGCCCCGATTTTTACGGCGTTGTGTTTATTTAATTAGAATTAAGATGTTTCTTGCATTGGATATGCGAAAAGTCTCCCGTAGCACCCTTGAAGTTCGGGATTCGATCCCCACCCATGTAGGCTACTAAATGGAATAATCGAATTTGCGACGTATTGCCACGATTTTTACGGCGTTGTGTTTATTTAATTAGTATTAAGACGTTTCTTGCATTGGATATGCGAAAGGTCACCCGTAGCACCCTTGAAGTTCGGGATTCGATTCCCCACCCATGTACTATATGGAATAATCGAATTTGCGATGTATGGCCCCTATTGGTGCGGCGTTGTGTTGATTTAATTAGTATTAAGACGTTTCTTGCATTGGATTTGCGTAAAGTCACCCGTAGCACCCTTGAAGTTCGGGATTCGATTCCCCTCCCATGTACTTAGTGGAATACTGGAATTTGCGATTTATGACCCGGAACCGTACGGTGTTGTGTTGATTTAATTATAATTAAGACGTTTCTTGCATTGGTTATGCGAAAAGTCACCCGTAGCACCCTTGAAGTTCGGGATTCGATTCCCCAACCATGTACTAAATGGAACAATCGAATTTGCGACGTATGGCCCCGATTTTTACGGCGTTGTGTTTATTTAATTAGTATTAAGACGTTTCTTGCATTGGATATGCAAATAGTCACCCGTATCACCCTTGAAGTTCGGGATTCGATTCCCCACCCATGTACTATATGGAATAATCGAATTTGCGAGGTATGGCCCCTATTGGTACGGCGTTTTGTTGATATAATTAGTATTAAGATGTTTCTTGCATTGGATATGCGTAAAGTCACCCGTAGTGCTCTTGAATGTCGGGATTCAAATCCTCCTTTCATCTGATGGTGTGGATATGTCACACCTTGCGCCGAAACAGTAGCTCTCTGTGTTGTTCATTCTCACGATATTCTTTGCCTTCATAGAATAACAGACGACTGCTGTCCCCACAGCCAGGAGAGTGCGTAGAAATTGTGTTGCTATTGACTGCATTTCATGTACTTCCGGTACTTCATTTGTTCGCAGGCGCTAGCTCACCGTGCGCATGCGCGCGGTCGGCTCGCGCCTGCGCATTGGAGTATCTTACGGACTTGTAATATATCGGCCTCAGCCGTCACCACAAAGAACGAATATCCCAACTTTATGAAACAGATTTCTGACAATATGTCACGACAATTTACAAAATTGTCGCGACATATTTGTCGAATTGTCATGCTTTGAGAAACGGAAACTTGTCGAACTATCGAATTGTCAGACATTTTATGTCAGTCGACTTATGTTTCTGTCGCCTGTTTGGTCCGCTCTCTCAGCTCTAGCAGAAAATATACATTCGATCTGCGAGTGAGTGTTTCGTCTTTCTCGTTAAGTTCTTTGCCTCCTGGTGATGAACACATGACGGCAGACCTGCGTTTTTCAAACATGGCGCTGCATTTTCATTGCATGTGACAAGTGGTACATTTCTTATAAATTACAGCAATATTTCTCCATTTACCGCAGATTTCTCAACGGATTTCATTTCAATACATATGTTTCTTGATATTCTGTGGTGGGAAAGTGCCCTATTCAAAAAGAGAATACGAATATGACTAACTGTATGTTTTTATTGAAGAAAGCTTTGAATTTTCAGTCATTTAATTTATTTGAAGCTAGAATCTCTTGGAAGATTATTTATCATCCGACGTTAGGGTAATTATCGTTTGATATCCTCGTCGTGATAGATTCTTGTTGGACACAAACACCTAGATATGATGTTGTGATTAATTACTTACGAGGAGTAATATCATGTCACGTTGTAGACATAATATTCCTTCTTCGATTAAAGACGAACCCAGATGTGTGAAGATGAGATGTAGTATTTTTATTAAATGTATGCACGACAGTTTATACTTATCAGAGTATCGTTTCAAGAGTATTAAGTGAGGAGGTTCAGTATCGTGAATTCCAGAGGTCGTTAAGATGTATAAATTATTAATTTAACAATTGTTGTTATTGTTCATCAGACCAGCGATTGTGGTGACAACGCTGTGAAATTATGCCCTTTTGAAGGAATACCAGGTTGATAGAAGTGGAGTTGATAACCCTTTGATAGTGGTTTTTTGTGTATTTCCGTATGTAGTTGGCATACGAGGTTTTTGCGAAGGTGTGTTCCGCATTTCATAGTACAGTCATTGCGTGGGCATGACTAGTGTTGGCAAAGGCATTTAGACTGTGAGTAGTGTGTACTCCTTATTTTGTTATACACGACATGGAATTTAGATAGGACAGGAAGGTTCACGATTGAAATTGGAACAGGAAATTGATGATGACAGCTGTTATGCAATACTTTTATCGAGATTATTAAACCAGACTTGTAACAGCATATGTTTCACCTTCAGCGGTCGAATATATTAAACTTATTTTGACACCAGATCAGATAGGAGAGACTTGTGGTGGTTATTTCTGGTGATGTAGAAGATATTAAAGATCACAATTCACTGTATTTGACATAACTGCTAGATCAGAGCGCAGGCTCGACTGTATTTAGACGCTATTACTTTGGAAGGACTATAGCTGGTGCTATAAGCGTCATTATAAATTCTTTTAGTGTTAATCTTTAGTATTTATCAATCGAGTGTACTACGTGTTAAGAATAGGAAGTTTTCGTTTGTTTAACGTAATGATTAGAGTGTGAATGAGTATGTGGTTGCATGTGGTTTGTTTCTTGTTCAGTGCGAATGAAATGAATTCCATTAGGACGTCACAATGCGAGAGTGTGAATGTTAATGTGTTTAGAGGTTTTATGCCAGTAGCATGTAGGATTTGAGTGCTGCTCACGTATTTGTCTGACGTGAATCTGCCATTGCTATGAAGAGATCGTTTGTGGAGCAGGCTGGAGTAGCGGGGACTTTTTTAAACTCGTTTCCAACCAAGGCCATAGCACGGCCAGGCCAAGCAAATGGAGAGAGATGCGGCGAACCGCCCGGCTCGCTCTTTTTTTTTTAACCAGTCAGACTGGGAATGTAGCGGTGAATGTTATGTCATCGGACACGTGGCATTGATCGCGTGCACCGAGCGCCCATATATGTTTGGGAACGTGCCAGAAGAATGTTAATACACCGAGGTGTGTAATTGTTGTACAGCTTGTTGTATGGACCCAAGCTACACCAAATTTTGTCATTATGTTGATAGAACGCTGTTCTGTTAGTGGCGTGAGAGTGGAGATGAACGAATGGGAGTGTGTATTTTATTTTGTAGTGTGAATGTTTAGCTTTAGTTTACATTTGTTATTAAATTGTTTAGTTTTATTAGAAGCCGTGTTGTCATGAATTATTTTAGATATAAGGAGATGCAACTGTGAAGCCCATTTTAGGTCCAGAGAAGCTGACCACGAGATTCCCGAGATTAAGGTAGGTGTTTTACCGCGAGCTAAGTGTATTTTTCATGTAATTCACAGTTGTATTGTAATTTCCGCCACGTATATTCGCGAGGGTCTAGTTGGAGGTAGATCCTTGACTTGTATTTTGCGCCGGAGCAGTCAGGGTCTACGAATCCAGCCGTTGCTTCGGATATCCAACAGACCGCCTCTAGAATATACGGGGACAGTGGAAAGATGGCACCCTAGACTTTGGGGACACGAAAATAGCTTCGTGAGGCCATTTAGAAGCTATCCAGATTACAGCTTAATTTTTAAGTTTATGGGATTAATTAACCATATCATCTGCGATGAGCTAGAGTGTAATTATATAGGTTATATTTGCTTTGTGATTAATAGAATTGTACTCAACGAGAGATCAGATCTTATGGATAGCCTGAGAAGGGAGTAATAGGTTATATTCTTCGGAATGACCTATGATCTGAATCTATTTTCATTTTACCGGCTCATGGTTATTGATGGCCATGCTAACGTAAAGCTAACTTGTTTAATGGAGATAAATGTAAATATTCTTTATGGTAGTATATCTAAAATAAATCACAAGCGAACGTTTAGGTACTGGTATTTTAGAATAAGATGTAGGGTGATTTAGCATTAAGTTAATGTTAAGGCGAGACGATAAGATGCCCAAATACATGGATTGAAGGATGCTCTAAAGTGCTGCTATATTGCTCTATGTGTTTGTACTCCTATAGCACTTTTACTATCGATATTGTTGCAATGGCAATGATGGCGGCAGACGATGGGAGAGATGATGGAGAAAATGGACAAGAACATGAATAAGAAATTGGATAATGTGGAAAATCAGATTAAAGAGAATCTGAAAGTAAATGTTATTGATTTACAGAGGAAATTGTACGAGGCAAAGCTGGACCGAGAGCAGCTAAAGAAAGATCGACAGGTAGATCTTGACACGATTGTTTTCAAGGTGGGTGAAAGTTTTAAGGGAGATATTCAGGGTATGCAAAATTCTTTACAGGGATTGCAGACCAGCTCCGCTGAATTGAAAGAGGATGTTTCTATGGTGAAAAATAATGTTGCCAGTGTACAAGATAAAGTAGAGGGTGTGCATTCTGATGTTGCCCTAGTCAAAGATGATGTGTCTCTTATGAAATCAACTGTTGATAATGTTCAAACAGATGTTGTGCTTGTAAAAACAAAATTAGATAAGGTACAGGAGAATGTAAACAATATGCAAATCGATGTTAATAATGTCCAGACAGAAATAACTAGTGTACAAAAGATATCGGTAAAGTACAGTCTGAGGTTAATTCGATGTTTGTTGATGTGAATAAGGTCCGAGGGGACATTAATAAGATCAGGAAGGAAGTGGAAGAGTCTAAAACTCAATGTTCAGAAGGTATATGTGCTTTGAGATCGCAATTTGTTGACGATTCTCTAAAGACCATTGTTTCTTTAGCCGAATTGAAGACAAATGTTGATACTCTGCGTAGTCAGGTGATAGACCACAATAACATTTTGAAGGAGGACATAGAACTAGATATAGCTGAAATGTTGAAGGCTAATGTTGTCATTTGGAAAGACGAATGGGATAAGTCGAGCGCAGAGCATATTAAGCTAATTCAGGGTAAAGTTGAAAGTAAGCTTGCCAATACGCAATTACAGATCAACCGTGATGTAATGTCTGTTAGGTCGGATCTAGGGAAGCGTATTGATAAACTATTACAGAGACAGGTTGACGACAAGAATCAATCGGTCGAGGAAAATCAAGCGTTAAAGGAGGCGTTAGAAAGTTGTAGTAAACGGTTAGATGAAAGGATATACACAGTAGTCACAGTCGTAAATGAGATTAAGGAAGGAAAATCCACTAATATTGAGGAATACATTAGTGGGAAATTGAAAAATCTGAGCTTAGGAGACGTGGCAGATCTTGAAGTCTATAAGGAGGATTTGAAGAAAGAAATAGAGAAGCAAGTGAAAGAGTTGATTGCGGAGATAGAAGAGAGGAAGAAGATAGAAACGGAGGACTATGGAGATTATCGTAGGAAACTCAGTACCGAAACAGGAGATAGAGAAGTGAGACCAGACGAAAGGATGTTAAGACACCATGATATACTCGAAGATAGGAATAGAGAACCCGAAAGAGAAAGGAAGGAATATCGTCCCAGTTTCCAAGATTCTCAACAGAGAAATGTGACGGTAATCCGTAATTTTGAGGACAAACCGCGAAAATTTACCAACCTCGATTCTTACACCCCAGTTGAGTATATCAGGAATATCCATGACTATTTTGCGGAGGCTCACATTCCGAGAGAACGATAGATGAAGATAGTGGAACGCTATATGGTAGAAGGCCCCCTTGAATGGTTTTGCGCCTTCAGGTACACATTTGTGGACTTTGAGGAGTTTGCTGAAGCCCTCATGAAACGTTATTGGTCCATAGAAGCGCAGACCAGTTTACGCGCAGAAGTATACTCGAGGAAGCATTCGGGTACATTACCGACGCGTTACGCCGATTTCTTCACAACGAACTTGCCCGGCTACGTTTTTTGCAACCCCCTCTGTCTACGGCACAATTAATAGATGCCATTGCCCGAATGTTGCCAGTTGAAGTGAGAAGACTGATAATTTCGTCAGGAATCAGCGATTTGGCCGGCATGGACGAACTTCTTCGGAAATTGGATTATACTAGTCCAACGCCCAATGTCGTAGCTAGAAACCAACGTCAGGACTACAAAGATATTAATACTGTGTATATTGATTAGACACAGCAAACAGAAAGCCCTAAAGAACAGGAGAAAGGAAATGTAGGTCCAGAAAGAAATACCTATTTTAGAGATAGGCGACCTGAACCAAGGTATAGGAGATTCCGTGGTGGCCGTCCCTATCAACAACAGCAAGGACGAGAAAACTACCAGGAAAGTCGAAGAAGCGGTTTCTTCCACAATAATAATAATTATCGCAATAACAATAATTATAATTGTCGAAACAACCGCAATTACCAGAATCAGAACAGCGATAGACCACAAAGAAATGAGGTTATGACCAAAGAGAACTACGATGAACGCCATCAAGAAGGAAAACGATACTTGAAGGAATTAAGAGAAAAGGAAGGCGGAAACGGAAGTAATTCAAACTTGAGCGTGGATCCTAAACCCGGTACTAGCCAGCAAGGAATCCGAGAGAACGACGCTCAGGGACAAAAAAAAAATACATTTTCAAAACAGAACTAGAGGAAGAGAGAAATACCACCACATTACACCAGATTTTGATAAATGAGATATACGAGGTGACGGATGAGGACCTATTGTTAGAAGTCGAGATCATAAGAGAGGAAAGGCCATATGAATTACCAATTATAGGCATACATATTGATGATCAGACATGTAAGTCATTGATGGACACGGGAGCTATCATGTCTATAATATCTCATGAGTGTTACCAGAGATTATTGGGTAGTGACAAGATGACGGCTTTGCCCGCATCTGCTGTGAAAGTGCGTGGCATCTTTCAAGATAAAGCTGTGAAGTGTAAGATTCAAGTTTTGCTGAACTTTGAAATAAATGCACGTGCTTATGAACATATTTTCATCGTGGTGGACAAGATAAATTTTGACGTCGTGCTTGGGATTGATTTTATCACGATGGTAGGAGCCATTATTGATATGAAGAATAGGATTATTAAATTTAGCGAGGGTATTATTAACACAGAAGAGTTAGAAAAACAGGAGCTGAATAACAGTCCAGATATGAGTTATAGGGAAGACATTCTAATGAATGTTATTGAGGAGGCAGAGAATACTAGAGAAAAGCTTATCCTCAAAACCGAAGGGTTTGACGAAATTCAAGAGGAATTTGAAGAATTAATTATAGAATTTAAGAATGTTTTTGACGACAAACCTGGGTTAATCAAAGATTACAAATACGAGATTAGATTGACCGATGAAACCCCTTATCAGAAGCGGATATACCCCATTCCAGAGAAATATTATGAAGAAGTAAGAGGGTTAATCAGAAAGATGGAAGCAGATGGCATTATTAGGAAACAGGCGTCTTCATATATCAACCATCACTGTAGTGAAGAAGAATAATGGACAGCTACGCCTATGTCTAGATGCACGTTTGATCAACTTGAAAATTCTTCCTGAGGCAGACAGGCCCCCGAAAATTCGTGATCTCTTAAGGAAATTCAAAGGAAAGGCCTGCTTTTCCGTTTTGGACTTAACAGCGTCGTTTTACCAAATTAAGTTGGAGGAGGAGAGTAAACAGTACACCGGTTTCCTCTTCAACCAAATTTCATGGGTATTTCAAAGGCTACCTTTTGGTATAGTAAATAGCGGTCCAGCGCTAATCAGAGCCCTTGATGGTAAGCTCACTGATGAGGTAAAGAAGAACTTGATATGTTACATCGATGATCTGATCATGTCATCTCCTAATGTTAAGGAACACATGGTGCATTTACGTAAACTTTTCGAGAACTTGAGGGATGCGAATATCAAAGTGAACTTTGGTAAATGCCGCTTCATGCACGAACGGATTAATTTCCTAGGTCACACCATCGATCGGGAAGGTTACCACCCGAGCCTTGAGAAAGTAGAGGCTATAACTAGATTCCCTAAGCCCACCAAGGTCAAGCAAGTACGCGAGTTTGTGGGAGCTTGCCAGTTTATTAGAAGTCACTGTCCGAAATACTCTGAGATCATGGCACCTCTTTATGAACTACTGAAGAAGAACAATCGTTGGAAGTGGACGAGTGCCGCTGACGAGGCCTTTGAAAACGCGAAGGAGATGTTGAGGCAGAATGTCAAGTTGGAATACCCGGATTTTGACCGTATATTTTATATCGTATCCGATGCCTCTCGCGTAGGTATAAGTGCTGTTCTGTACCAGAAGGACGAGGATGGAAGAAGGCACTATATCGCTTTCACGGGTAGAAAGTTGAAGCGACATGAGGAGAACTATTTTACAACAGAACTGGAGGCGTTAGCCTTTGTTACAGCTCTGCAGGCTTGGAAGAAGATACTGATTGGTCATCAGATCAATATCGTGACCGACCACAAGGCATTGCAGTTTATGCTTCAAACTGAAATGCGAGTGACAGGTTAACACGATGGGCCCTTTTCACTCAGCAGTTTAACGCTACTATTGTCCACCAGCCAGGGAAAGATAACTTACTGGCTGATGCGTTATCGAGAAACCATATTAAAAATGTGCCGATAAACCATGTACAATTGGAGCAAGAAGATCAAGAAACCGTTAGGAGATTAGCCCGAATCGGTGTATCACAGAAGAGATACGCTCCAATCAGGAAAATGTACAGGTTCCTAAAAGGTTTCGTGGACATAGCTGATGAGGATTATATCGCAACCCAGAGACGATTGCGCCACTTTGTTTTGAGCGGAGATCTAGCATGCAAGTATATTGACGCCGAGCATACAAAGCCACGCATAGTTGTGCCCCCTATTTATAACTGTTATGAGCTGTATGATGAAGAGAACAATGTCATTTTGGGAAAATACAATGCAAAGAACTTGAAGAAATATTTTAAGAAAGTAGGCTGAAAATTATAATTTATTTTCGAGTTCAGTGACATGTCTAAGGTCCTGATTCGATGTGGTTAAAAACAATTTTGCAACTGTTTTTAAACTGAGATGGGAGGGGAATGCCCCCGTAAAATGAATTTTAAGGGATGAAAATGGGAATAATACATTTTTTCGAAGCCCATGATAAAATTTAACCAAGGAATATGATGGCTGGAACTTGGCAGAAACCAGTCGTGAGGCGACGTCGAGCTAGGAGGGAAATTCCGTCACGTGATAGTATTGCGCAATGGAAGTTTCGAGAAGCTTGGAATCGACCTAGCAACAGTGAATATTCCCAGGATTTGTTTAGATATTGTTATAAATTATCCCATTGGATATGAGCTTACAGCCAATAGGAATAAGTTTTAGAGAAGACGGGAGTTCCAGCAACTAAATTTTTATGGATATTTAATTCATTTAAGCCCTTAAAGAATGAATTTTTACATTGGAAAAGAGAAGAATATGATAATAAAATATTGTAAATATTTTATAAGTCAATAGCAGGTCGCTATTGGAAGAAATAAACGATTTTCTAGAGCCCACGCGAATTCGAGAGGGAACTCGAAAAGGCGGCTAACATCGGTAGACTTGGAGGGGAGACGCCAAGCGCCGAGGCTCTTGTGTATCTGAACGTCGAAGAGGTCAGACGTGTGAAATTGGAGTAGAAAGGATTTCCGAGTGTTTCACCGGTCTAGTAAAAGGTGACCCGTGGAGACAAGGCTTGAGCGAGAGAGGAATCAGGAGACGACCGCGCCTTGAATCTAGGTGAAGTTGCGAGGTTTACATTTACCGTATTAACTTCGGTCTGATCGACTTCAGAGAATTCTTTTCAACTACGTATTGTAGCTGACTAGCAGATACTGTATATTGCAAACTTACAGGAGTTTGGAAGAATTATTTCAGCAATTATAAGCAGTTTTGTGAAGCGCGAGAAAAGTGTTTTTCTCCAGCGCGATACGACACTTTTTCCGAGCGACTGCAGCTCAGGCAACAGCCACCCGTGAGTACGAGTGTGTATTACTATTGTTTGTGTGGAACTGTATTACAACACTTAGGGTGGAGATGTATTCCATAGTGAAGAACAATATTCAGTCTAGCATTATGAAGATTATTATGGACTAGATTATTGTGCGCGCCAGGAGTATAGGCAGATAGAAGCAATATAGGCAGCGATGGAGCTTCGTTAGAGGAGACTGTTCGTGAATGTCTACTTAGTGAGCAATCATGAGACTCAATGAACAACTCCATTCTAGTGCATTCTCGTCAAACATGAGCTCAACATTAACATCTGAGACTACAGAACGATGTTCAGATTCCATCTACATGAATGTTCGTTATACGAGTGAGGTCCAAGACTTTCTTTTCAAATACATTTTGAAGTGGAAAGCAGAACTTTCGACGCTACTCACTGTTATAATGAGACTGTGCTGTGACGGAGATAGAAGAAGCATCAAGATTTTCAAGAGGTCCAGGGTTATCCCGGTCAAAATGAAGATGATGATTGGAGGCCCGCAGTTCGATTCCGGTCGGAGCTTGCTGTTTCCAGTGGGGGGATTCGTCCCTTTCCTGAGGTCATGAGTTCGTGGAGACGAACTAGGATCCAGCCCAGATCATTGGGAGATGTAACATCAGAGTATTTTGTTATACTCTATCTTGATCTTCTAGACTTCGAGACCAGGTAGCAGTGTTCACTAACCTTGTAGTTAGAGCTTGTAGTGACATTTACTGAGCAAATCCTTTATCCATTTTTCGATACAGGATTTATGTACTCCATATATAGCATTTTTATTTTTCGAAATGTATTATAGAGATCGTCCAGCGATGCTATTATCTTCGTTTGTTAGGAATCCAGTTTCTGAACTGAGATTATTTACTTGTTGGAGGAACAAGATTTTGTCATTCCTTTAAGGAACAGTAATTTATTTTCGACGTTTTTGTGTTCATTTTGAATACAGGTGATGGACATTTTCGTCTATGTTACCCATTAAATTAATTTTTATTAGTTTAATTTGGGCATTTTATTCGTCGAGAAGAAACGTCAAGAAAGAAGATCTTGGTAGTGATATATTGCGAAATATCATGTCACATTGTGGAAAAGAAACATTTAACGTGGACACGATTATTATCGTCAGAACTCATAGACATTCGTTCTTAATGAAGACAATACGAATATGACTAACTGTATGTTTTTATTGAAGAAAGCTTTGACCTTTCCGTCATTTAATTTATTTGAAGCTAGAATCTCTTGGAATATTATTTATCATCCGACGTTAGGGTAGTTATCATTTGATATCCTCGTAGTGATAGATTCTTGTTGGACACAAACACATAGATATGATGTTGTGATTAATTACTTACGAGGAGTAATATCATGTCACGTTGTAGACATAATATTCCTTCTTCGATTAAAGTCGAACCCAGATGTGTGAAGATGAGATGTAGTATTTTTTATTAAATGTATGCACGACAGTTTATACTTATCAGAGTATCGTTTCAAGAGTATTAAGTGAGGAGGTTCAGTATCGTGAATTCCAGAGGTCGTTAAGATGTATAAATTATTAATTTAACAATTGTTGTTATTGTTCATCAGACCAGCGATTGTGGTGACAACGCTGTGAAATTATGCCCATTTGAAGGAATACCAGGTTGATAGAAGTGGAGTTGATAACCCTTTGATAGTGTTTTTTTGTGTATTTCCGTATGTAGTTGGCATACGAGGTTATTGCGAAGGTGTGTTCCGCATTTTATAGTACAGTCATTGCGTGGGCATGACTAGTGTTGGCAAAGGCATTTAGATTGTGAGTAGTGAGTACTCCTTATTTTTTTATACACGACATGGAATTTAGATAGGACAGGAAGGTTCACGATTGAAATTGGAACAGGAAATTGATGATGACAGCTGTTATGCAATACTTTTATCGAGATTATTAAATCAGACTTGTAACAGCATATGTTTCACCTTCAGCGGTCGAATGTATTATATTTATTTTGACACCAGATCAGATAGGAGAGACTTGTGGTGGTTATTTCTGGTGATGTAGAAGATAATAAAGATCACAATTCACTGTATTTGACATAACTGCTAGATCAGAGCGCAGGCTCGACTGTATTTAGACGCTATTACTTTGGAAGGACTATAGCTGGTGCTATAAGCGTCATTATAAATTCTTTTAGTGTTAATCATTATTATTTATCAATCGAGTGTACAACATGTTAAGAATAGGAAGTTTTCGTTTGTTTAACGTAAAGATTAGAGTGTGAATGAGTATGTGATTGCATGTGGTTTGTTTCATGTTCAGTGCGAATGAAATGAACTCCATTGGGACGTCACAATGCGAGAGTGTGAATGGTAGTGTGTATAGAAGTTTTATGCCAGTAGCATGTAGGATTTGAGTGCAGTTCACGTATTTGTCTGACGTGAATCTGCCATTGTTATGAAGAGATCGTTTGTGGAGCAGGCTGGAGTAACGGGGACTTTTTTAAACTCGTTTCCAACCAAGGCCATAGCACGGCCAGGCCAAGCAAATGGAGAGAGATGTGGCGAACCGCCCGGCTCGCTCTTTTTTTTAAAACCAGTCAGACTGGGAATGTAGCGGTGAATGTTATGTCATCGGACACGTGGCATTGATCGCGTGCGCCGAGCGTCCATATATGTTTGGGAACGTGCCAGAAGAATGTTAATACACCGAGGTGTATAATTGTTGTACAGCTTGTTGTATGGACCCAAGCTACACCAAATTTTGTCATTATGTTGATAGAACGCTGTTCTGTTAGTGGCGTGAGAGTGGAGATGAACGAATGGGAGTGTGTATTTTATTTTGTAGTGTGAATGTTTAGCTTTAGTTTACATTTGTTATTAAATTGTTTAGTTTTATTAGAAGCCGTGTTGTCGTGAATTATTTTAGATATAAGGAGATGCAACTTTGAAACCTATTTTAGGTCCAGAGAAGCTGATCACGAGATTCCCGAGATTAAGGTAGGTGTTTTACCGCGAGCTAAGTGTATTTTTCATGTAATTCACAGTTGTATTGTAATTTCCGCCACGTATATTCGCGAGGGTCTGGTTGGAGGTAGATCCTTGACTTGTATTTTGCGCCGGAGCAGTCAGGGTCTACGAATCCATTCGTTGCTTCGGATATCCAACAGACCGCCTCTAGAATATACGAGGACAGTACCTAACGTAAGACTACGGCCACTTCCTACCCAAATCCTTCAGTTGGGATATTTGTTTTTTACGGCCAAGTAATAATAATCCTGGGTTTCTTCTGCTTTTGATTTGTGGCAGTGGCTTACTGCAATGGGATTCATTGATAAAAACGATGTATAATATAACTAGCAACCCGACCCGGCTTCGCCCGGGAACAGTTGTGAATGCATTACGTCATAAGCACTTCTTTACGATGTCAATGAACTACGATCTATATCCTTTTTACGTCTCGGCATGATGAGATAAAATCTCTGACTGGACTCTTAACTATATAATCATGGAGATGCATGTGCTACAAATTCTTGTCAGACGTAATTTAAGAATGGCGAAGTGCATGAAACACAAATCCCCCTTCCGTCCAAACTAAAAACACTTATAGTGGACGATATATTGAATATAGAGATGTGTTCTCGCGTACGTTTTTGTAGAACTTTTCATGCTGAACAATTCTTACACTCATTGTATATTGATATTTTTAACGGTTTGCCCAGAGTAAGCTTAAAAAGCACACGGACACCAGGATTTTTTCGACTTTTTCTCTGAAATCGTTACTGCTTGGCTTCCTTTGATCATAAATAAATTATTTTCTACAGAAACCTTACTTGAGGTATCCTTTATAGAATCGTGAAAACCGCGTCAAAATCCACGCAGTGGTTCTCGAGATTACCCGCGATATCCAAGAATCGGGGACTTTGTTTTATACTAAGTTGAGATTATACGCCAATCAGTATAATTTAATATAGTATAATCCCCCTTCCGTCCAATCTTAAATTCACTGTGAATTTTGCGGAACGAAAAGTTCACAGGTGAAATCAGTGTTGCACTTCCAGGGAATGGCGAGATGAATGAAACTCAAATCCCCCTTCCGTCCAATCTTAACTTGACTGTGTTTCACAGGCGAAATGAAGAAAACCCGGGTTGCACTTCCAGGGAAACTCCAAACACAACCACCCTCCTCAGAAGTCTTAACTCAACATGACTCGACGGTTTGCTGCTGGCTGTATCTGGGGAAATAGGTTCGCCCGCTAAATAGGCTGTAACAGGGATGATAGATTCGCCCTTAGCTAGCTCGTAAATTGTCGCCTCAGTAGTTGAATGGACTTGGTTGGAAGAAATTAAAACGTAAAAACACTTATAGTGGGCGATGTATTGAAGATAGACATATGCTCTCGCGGACTTTTTTGTAGAACTTTTCTTGCTGAACAATTCTTACACTCATAGTATATAGGCTAGATATTTTTAACGCTTTGCTCAGCGTAAGCTTACAAAGCGCTCGGACACCAGGTTTCTTTTTCGACTTTTCCACTGAAATCGTTACTGCTCGGCTTCCTTTGATCATACATAAATTATTTTCTACAGAAATCATCCTCGAGATATCCTTTACAGAATGGTGAAAACCGCATCAAAATCCATCCAGTGATTCTCGAGTTTACCCGTAACATCCAAGAATAGGGGACTTTGTTTTATACTAAGTAGAGAAGAGATATCGTATGGCCTTGGGTACCGGATAAAAGCTTTGTTAAGTATCGCCCAGAGTGCAGCTTGCATGTCGAATCTTTGTCGTTCCTTGGAGCACTATGAATGTCAAGGAGGTTTGATATCTATGCTCCTTGACACTATAGCGCTTTCTAGTAGAGATAGGAGGATCCCGAGATTAATTTTGGCATTATGAACACGGCCTACTGAATTCAAATGGGTTCTTTAACAGGCCAACAACGTACGACATGCGTGTCGAGATTTTTTACGCCTTTCAAAAATCACTTACCACGGCCAGGAGCGAACCTGCGAGCTTGGGGTTGATAGTTCGACACGATAACCACTCACCCACTTTGGCAAGCTATAAAAAACTATGGCAATTATGCAATTTCTAATAATAGCCGTATGTTCAAAATAGGGATAATTTAGGAACTTCATTTTATGCACTGTACGATCCCACTTTGAATTATACGAACATTTTGGGGTACTGTAGTTCCTTGATTCTATCAATTGGTGAAGTTGGCAACACTGCTAGTTAGGTAGTTAGCATGTGTTGTGATGCCAGGAAACAGTGACTAGCGATAACAAACATTATGAAATGTGTTCTCTTTGTTGGGCTTATTTATCTCAACCATGTAACTGGTCTATGACGTACCGTTCATATCTCCAATAATATGTCAGTGGCGTACGCTGGAATTTCTTCTAGTGGATTCATTCATACAGTATAGTGGTTGTGTACATTATTAAAATGATATTTCTATTATCTTTCTTAAAATACAATAATTAAATAAACATTCTCTTTGCATGAAAACTATTTTAATTATATTTTCCACCACAGAAAATGAAAAAATCAATTATTTATAAAATATGGAAAACAGGAACTAAATGGTACCAACATGTCCATACGTGAATGCTTATAATCTTATAGTTTTCAAAAATTGTCACCCTTTACTAAAACTGAAATATCTCAGGAAGTATTTGCGCTACGACGACGTTGTTGTCTAAAAATGTAACACCCGTCAAGCACCGTCGATTGATATCCACCTTACTTGATTATATCATTTGAGTATTAAAATAATTGCGAATATTACTTTCTTCAAGGTCTCACGAAAATGGAATATCGAATGACTTGACGGACATATTGTCGCTAGGCGACAACGACTAATACTCTATCATGATATTCAACGCCGCCCCAATAATAAATCTAACTTGATATTAACAGAGAGTTCCCTAATTACGTCATGATATGGTTAACATCTACCTGCTCCACTCGGGCGCTAAAATCGCATGTATCCATACATTATATCGTTAACTTCTACCTGCTCCACTCGGGTGCTAATATCGCATGTATCCATACAATAAGTAGAAGGGGATTCTGTGCACATAATTTTATTAAAAATTCTCAAAGAACGGATTACTTTGAGGCTGAAATGCTCATGCACAATCAGCAGTCAATTTGCTAATTACACTGTCATGTCAACATCTCTTTGAATGACAACAAATACTGTATACGAAAGACAACTAATTTCACGAAGATGCTGCTACAGTCGAATGTTGGAACCGCCATTTTGTATTGTGTATCCGATCTTTCTGTTATAGCCTATAGTCTTTGGTCTCACCAGCTACAAACTGTCTTCTTTTCGTTTCATCATTCGTCCTTATAGGTTGTGTGCTCAATCAATACAATGAATCATATTATGATGAATGAGAGGCGACACTCAATTACAAATGTTATAAAGATTAAAGGTGACGGTAATTGTCTGTTCAGGTCATTGGCATATTGTGAGTACAATAATCAGAGTTTATTTACACAGGTTAGAAAGTGAATTGTAAAACATGTTACAGACATGTGGAATAATTATTCTTCCTTTATTGTTGGCAACAGCGATATGTACGAAACTGCTATCAATACGAGCGATGATTACAAAATGTATATGTCTATGAATGGTGTTCATGGAGGTCATGTTGAGTTAGTTGACGCTGCTCAAGTTTGCAAAATGGATATTTATTCGTGGATTACTACTGCCGTATGGAAGGTGACCGGTTAAAATATATACGTCATCAACAAACGAAGTTACGAGTTGATACATATGCCGGTTTAGCAGACGCCTTGCATGTACTAGCAGAAAATAAAAATCTCAGAGTAGGTCGTATTGTAGTGTTGCCATCTTCTTTTACAGGTAGCCCAAAGAAAATATTGCAAAATTATCAGGATACGATGGCGATAGTGAGGAAGTTTGGAAAGCCAGATTTATTCATTACGTTCACCTATAATGCGGGCTGACCAGAAATACTTAACAGCATTCATCTCTGGGAAACGGCTAATAATAGGCCTGATATTGAAGTGAGAGTTTTCCATTGCAAAGTAAAGGAATTGCTACGATTGATTAATGTTAAGGAAATTTTCGGTAAAAGCATATCTATATACAGTGGAATTTCAAAAACGAGGTCTCCCGCACATCCATTTACTCTTAACATTAACGGAAGATTGTAAGTTTCGAGAAATTTCTGACATTGACAGTGTGGTGTCAGCCGAAATACCAGATCTCGAGGATGAAGCGCTATACGAGTTGGTAAGGCGTCATATGGTACATGGTCCTCGCGGATCTTTGAATCCTTCTTCTGTCTGTATGAAAGATGGCGTATGTAAGAAAGATTTCCCTAAACAGTTTCAGGAAGAGACCAAATATAATGTCAATGGTTATCCTTCGTATAGGAGAAGAAATAATGGACGGATTATTATAAAAACAATTCGAGGCATTGACATTGAAGTCGATAGTCGATTCATTGTTCCCTGCAATCCATTTCTTTTACTTAACGTGCAAGCTCATATTAATGTTGAAATATGCTCAAGTGTTCGGAGTGTTAAATACATCCTCAAATATCTTATATATTAAAATCCACAAGTATGTGTATAAAGGTCATGACTGCCGCATTGTTAAAATATGTCCTGAAGGCGAAACGGTGAACTACGATGAAATTACTTCTTTCCTAAATGCTAGATATGTTGGTCCAACAGAAGCCGCATTCAGGATATTTTCATTTCACATGCATGAACAGTCACATTCTATCGTGCGATTACCAGTTCACTTGCCAAACTTGCAAAATATCTATTTTAAAAATGATAACGCTCCTGATATTTTACTTCAAGCACAGTTGCGCAACACGGAATTACAAGCGTTGTTCAAGTTAAATCAAGATTCGCAAGCCAGAAGTCCGTATATACATCTTGAAACACCAGTACATTACGTCTGGAATAAGAGCAACTGCCAGTGGCAAAAAAGAAAAAATGTTTCAAAAACTATAGGCAGAATGTATAATGTTTCGCCTACAGAGACAGAAAGGTATTATTTACGCCTGTTATTGCTTCACGTCATAGGTACTACCAGTTTCCAGGATCTACGAACATACAAAGCAGTTATCTATTCTACTTTTAAAGAAACAGCTAAGGAGCGAGGTTTACTGATTGACGATTCTGAATGGCAGCGTTGTTTGGCAGAAGCGTCACAATTTCAGATGCCTTCTCAGTTACGATAACTGTTTTCTTACATATGTATCTTTCAGACCCCTTCAAATGTAAGATAGTTATGGGGCATTTTCAAGAATTCATTATCAGAAGATTATCTGCAGTTTCACGAACCTAACATTGCATATCAGTTCACCCTTATACATATTTCTAATACATTAAAGGTCCATGGTCTTCCCATTACTTCTCTCGAATTTCCCTCAGACAAATTTACCAATGAATTATCCAAAACTTAATGAGGATCAATTAAGTCGGATGATAAACCATGCAAATGGAAACCAAACGACTATAATTACAGAAATTTTGGGGTTAGTACAAAACAGCAATGAAAGGATGAGAAATGCATATTTCATTGACGGTCCAGGGGGCACCGGGAAAACATTTCTTTACCAATGCTTGATTCACAGTTGCACAAATTTGGGGTTAAAAGTTGTTTCTGTTGCATGGACTGGTATTGCAGCAATGTTACTACTGTACACAGCCAGTTCAAGTTACCTCTACATTTACATGAAACTTCTGTATCAGGAATAAACGTTAACAGCAAGGAAGCTTTTTATATTCGTTCAGCAAAACTTATCATCTGGGATGAAGCCTCTATGGCTAATAAGCACGCGTTGATGTGTGTAAATCGGTTGCTCAAGGACATCATGAATAACGACGTGCCTTTCGGAGGAAAATTTATCATATTAGGTGGAGATTTTAGGCAGGTATTGCCTGTTGTGTCCCACGCATCTAATGCAGCATCAGTCCAAATGACAGTAAGGTTCTCTCCTTTGTGGCCATTATTCAAAATTTTTAAAATCAACAAAAATATGCGAGCGGATACAGATCAACGTGACTTTGCAAACTTCTTCATACAAATTGGTAACGGTGATTACCCTCACGTCGATGGAGAAAATTCAGAATTAGTCCCACGCTGAAAAATATTTCACGCTTTTCAAAAATAGCGATTTTAGCACCTAAAAATTAACATTGTAAAGAATTCAATGACAAAGTTTTAGACCTAATCCCAGGATCATCGAGAACTTACATCAGTGTGAATAATTTGATTACTGAAGATGAGAGTGAACTTCTGCAATTCCCAATATAATTTTTAGACAGCATAGGCATAAGTGGATTGCCACCTCATATCCTTCGTCTAAAAGAAGGCTCAATTGTGATTTTGTTGAGAAATATTAATGTTACCCATGGTCTGTTGAACGGTAATAGACTGTTGGTTTGGAAGATGCATGACAATTGCTTACACCTGGAAATTATTACTGGCGTAAATGTTGGAAACAATGTACTACTCCCTTGCCTTGACCATACGCCATCAGGTACTTCTATGCCATTTTCCTTCAAAAGGAGGCAATTTCCAGTACGTTTGGCTTTTTGTATAACTATCAATAAAGCTCAAGGTCAAACACTAGATCAAGTAGGCATTTATTTACCTCAACCGGTGTTTAGCCACGGACAACTTTACTGTAAGCCGCAATATCACGAGCAAAATCCTTTCATGACGTCAAAGTTCAAATAGAACCAAAAGGCAAGCGAACAGCAAATGTCGAATGGAGGGAAGTACTATTAGAATTTTGAAACTAATGTTGCGGAGGAGCACAGACCTCACCAAATGGGGCACAGATTAAATAACAATTATACAAGGACGTCCGCATCCCTAATACGATAACTGTCTTGTGGTAATGGCAAAAAAAATACTATTGTCCTACATCGGTGATTACTAACCTACATCCTGTTATTTCATTCCCTCAGTTCTATAACAAAGATATACTCAATCAAATTTACAGCTTAATAAATATTAATTCCTTCTGTGTGAGTTATCCTTTCATTTCTCATCAATCGCCTTTATTTACTATTCTATCTGTAGGGGTGGAGGCGATAGCTGTCTTTTCAGAGATGTGCAAATTATTAGATTCGATGTCAGTTTTCCAAAATTCATTTTTACTTTTCACGGTTTAATGCACTAAGTATGTTTACAAGGCGATGAAATTAATTCAAATGTTTAACCAAGACTCCTAATTATATTTTCATTTAAGAAACTCAAATTAAAATGATTTTTTAGAATTTCCACTAACAGAAGAGCCTTGCAAATGCAAAATGCAACACGTTTCATTTTTATTACTTCACACTACTTTACGTGTGAATTTAGAGCGGAGGGATTTGGGGTCTTTTAACTGATGAACGCTATTGAACTATTCCAAGATTCATGAAATATGCATTGAAATCACCTGACTTGAATTCTAAAGTCAATGAAAAATTGAAAATGGACCCAGCTCAGATATCCTTCGGAATCCAATAATCTGAATGTTTCCAGACGCAATTCCTTATGGGAAAAGGTGTAATTCCACGGGAGAGGAAACACTACTAAGTATGACAACAAAAGAAGTTGGTCAATAAAATGATTTTGAATAAAAGTAATTACGACTAATTAAAATTATTTATTTAATTCTATTAATTTGCACACCTCTATATGTTAACCAAGAATTACATCTCCAAATTCAAATATAAGAGACCCATATTTTATTTTAAATTTATACTATTGTTCATAAGTAGACATAACACCAAATTGTACCGCTGTAGCCTTAAATTGTGTGGATATCTCTATCTACTTAGTATAAAACAAAGTTCCCAATTCTAGGATGTAACGGATAATCTCGAGAGCAACTTGATGGATTTTGATACGGTTTTCACCATTCTGTAAAGGATTTCTCGATGAAGGATTAGGTAGAAAAACATCTATTTATGACCAAAAGAAGCCGAGCATTTACGATTTCAGTGAATTGAGTTGAAGGAAAACCTAACGTCCATGCGTCTTTTAAAATAATCGATATTCGCTGAGAATTGTTCAGCATGAAAAGTGCTGCAAGAAAGTCCGCGACAGCTCCCACATCGACCACTGTGTTTTTACATTTTCATTTCTTCCAGCAATCTCCATTCAGTGGAAATTTAAATTACTAGCTTCAGAGTGAGTTTACGAGCTTGCGAATGACCTATCACCCTAGCTTCAGCCAGCATCAAACTGCCGAGTCGTGTCGAGTTCATTCTGCAGAGAAGAGTATAGCTTATGTGTTTGGAGGTAGCTGTTCACCTCGGCTTTTCAGAATTGCGTCTGGAACCTGACGTCCGTGTGCCTTTTAAGCTTACGCAGGGTAAATAGTGGGACACACACACAGGGGACAGGCAGACACCCACACACCTGATCTCATAAGTCTACTTCATCATTTACCCAAAAGCGACGGTACCGTAAATGTCTTTTCAGGTCACTAGCATGAAGACATGCAAATGTCTTATGGACAGAAGTGCTGTAGGATTGTTGAAGTGAATGCTGCGGAGCAGCACGGGTCTTCTAGTATTGTTTATGTTCGACCCTGACTATTATATGCCTGAAAATTGTATCATAATGATGGTCACTATAACACTATTTTTCATTATGAAACAGTTTCTCCCACCAATCACAGCTCAAGAAACAGCTGTTTGACCAATTAAATAAGGATACCTTCGCGCATGCGCTCAAAATCCAACATGTCTATATAAATAACCGAAAGTGCACCGTCCATATGTTCGTGTAAATAAACTGGTGAATATGAGACAAGAAATATCACTGTACCTTAATATCCCCAAATCCAATTACCCAGCGCAGCACCCGATCACAAAATTCTAGTGGCTGAACAGATATTTATGAATATTTATGTTAAAACATATAATGAAGTTATAATTATCGTCGAACATAAACAGTCGTATGCAACTCGCCTAAAATGGTAATTAAGACACTCGTATGGAAATTATGAAACTCGCTACGCTCGTTTTATAAACATACTCCTGTCTTAATTATTGCCATTATATGCTCGTTGCATAATGTACTATTATGTTCGACGATGTCGAAATGTAAATATTATATGTCAGAAAACTGTATCATAATGAGGGTCATTATAACACTATTTTTCATTATGATAGAGTTTCTCCCACCAACCAGAGCTCAAGAAACAGTTGTGTGACCAATTAGGTAAGGATAGCATCGCATCTGCGCTGGCTTCCATGGCCTTCTATTTTGAATTTCACTGCGGGGCTAGTGTCGTAGTGGGGTATTTGAGGAGGCCATGGTCAAATACAAGGTATTCTCTGCATCCCATACGCTCTGTTCAGTACATAAAACTGGCGAAATCTCGACAGATATTTAGGAATAATTATGTTCGAACATAAAATAGTTATATTAATCGTCGAATATAAACAGTCGTATGCAAATCGCCTATAATGACAATAATTAAGACACGAGTATGTTTATAAAAGGAGCGAAGCGAGTTTTATAATTTCCATACTATTGACTCTCAAAATCTGCCTATCTGCATCATTGATTATGTTACAGAAACTCCTCACGCACCGAAATATCTTTAACGAAACGGACACATAGTGACACAGATATGCACATTTAAATGTCTGATACTGTACGTAATAAAGGATGATTTTTGTTTATGTTATTTACTTGAAGACGTTTCAATGTGACATTCAGGCCAGTGGCGGTTCCTCCAGGGAGGAACTTACTCTTCACATTTTTTTCCGTATTGACAAATAAAATGTTTACTTTGAAATTCCAGGTAGATTGGACTATAAAACAAACAAGTTTTATCGGGCGCACTCTTGGCAATTTAGATCAAGGATGATAAGTGCGGATGGGTTTATTCGTTAGTTTTTAGGGCGAAGTGGACCTTGACAAATATTAGTACTACTTGAGAAGGCTGGTTGGTTGATTGATGGCTGGTTGGCTGGTAGATGGGTGGGGGTGGCTGGGTTGGCTCTATACTGCAGTTGATACAGATACGCACAGGCGAACCAGCGACCTGAGAAAGAACTGCAGTTTTAAAACGCAGTCGAATTAATTACGGAGGTGGATATCCTCCCCTTATTCTGAACACGCGTGTAGTGTGGCTAACTTGCTACAGCTACCGTCTAGCGGCGATATATTCAATCAGTCATCAGACCATAACGCTAAGCTGTGAGAATATGACTAATTATCATTTTAAAATTAATATTATTAATTGTATTTTATGTAGCCTACTATTCATGGATTGAAACTTTTAATATCATTTGAAAGCTTTAGTAAGGTTGTGTATTTTGCTAATTTATTGCATGTTTTATTTAATATCATGTCATGTTATACATTTAACTCCTTTCCGCCTCTTAAAAAATATACACGAGCCGTCACTGATTCAAACGAAGAATCATCTACTTATTCATTGTTTGCACTTGCTAACAATACATTTTGACAAAATAGTATTACAGGATACAGCTCAGTAATGCTTAGCTTACTTAAAAGTGACTTAATGAGTTTTACCTGTTCTTCTGCTTGCCACGGTGGGTGAGTGGATAGCGTGTCGGTCTACTAACCCCAAGATTGCAGGTTCGCTCCTGGCCGTGGTAAGAGATGTTTTTGAAAGGCGGCAAAAATACGACACGCATGTCATACGATGTTGGCATGTCAAAGAACCCATTTGAATTCAGTAGGCTGTGCTCATAATGGCAAAATTAATCTCGGGAGTTTCCGCCAACACAAAGTTCCTCATTTCTCTACTAGAAAGCGCTATAGTGTTCAAGGAGCTTAGATATCTAACTTCCTTGACTTTCATAGTGATTCAAGGAACAACGAAATTCGACACGCAAGCTACTCTCTAGGTGTCAAATTATAAAGCTTTCACCCGGCATCCGATGCCATACGATATTATTATTATTATTATTATTATTATTATACCTGTTCTTCTTTTACTGGTTGACCTACGTCCACAGCCATTTTAACAGGAAACATCTTCTATATATTTAAAACACTAAGGCGATTTTTGTTACATCGAGAATGAGATAACGTCTCAACCGATTGACTTCGTAATGTATTCTAACGAGAGCTCTTGGCATGTAGATTTGCAGAGTGTCTTTAAAATAAACAAATATGTTACAGAATATTTTTTTTTATTTTTTTTTATTTTGTTATTTAGTCAATTTACCCTCCAGGTTGGTGGTTCCCAAGGACTCAGCGAGGGAACTCACCACTACCGCCTCTATGGGCAGTGTCCTGGAGCTTGGAACATCTGGTCGGGATGGATACAACTGGGGAGGTGTGATCAGCACTTCGCCCAGGCGGCCTCACCTGCAAAGCGAACAGGGACCTCATGAGGGAGGGGAAGGGATGGAAGACTGGGATGGATAGGCTAGGAAGAGGGAAGGAGGCGGCCGTGGCCTTACAGAAGGTACTGTCCCCGTTTACCCGGATAGTAGGCTGTCAGATATCCGCCCCCTCAATCAGATTGCCAACAATCAATCGCACCGGCTCAGCTGCACCAATGAAAATGGCACTGACAGATACTACCGAGGTTTGAACACAGAAGTTACCAAGAAAATTATTGTGGAACACACCAAAATAGACGGGGTTTCATACTTACTTTTACTTACCTCTTAAAAATAATCTCGGGAATTGGGTTGACAACAGGATCTTTAAAGTATGCTCCCACAATAATCTTGACCATGACATTTAAAAATGAACCAGACCGAAGACGAGAACTTTGAACTGTACAAAAGCTTTTATTTCAAATAAAGAGTATGATTTTAACAACTCAACAAAATAAATGTGGCTATCAGTAGCCCATGTCAATCTGACTATATCCTCCTACAGGACTTGCAAAGTTATCAAACAATATGTTAGCTCCCATGAGCTCAAAATAACGTAACATTCAAAACACATTTGGATTGGATAAGGAAGTCAGGATACGACATATATAGAGCATTTGGTTTCTTTTAATAAACATCACACTTGTATTAATAGGCGCAAGGCCAGAGTATCGACCTCGCCCGCTGATAACCAGATGTCGAGCCAGCTGGTCTACTCTTTAACCTGGCGCATGCCTGTCAAATGGGGTTCACTCGTCACGCCACACTACGTAAGAATTCAGCTCCTTTCAAAGCTTTAAATGTCTACAAGACAACTCATATATATTGACGCAAATCTTTCAAATGCTTAACTCACATACCACTGGATTATTCTGACAATCCCTAAACTTGTTAAGTTATCATCCAAATGTTTAATAAGCATAGTTTAGAGTATGAAACACACTCTTAAATGTTTATAACAAAATCACATAAATTATTTATAACAATTAGAAATTGTTTATAATATTGTCGAAGATAATTACAAAAATTTTAAACACGCCTTTAACATTACTTTCGTTCCACATTATTGTCAAAGATATATACATTATTATTTACAATATTAACATTTAAATTATTTAAATTATTAATTTAAGAAATACATTGAACCACATGTTCATCCGGTTGGTAATTTCATAATCGTGTTTAATATAATCGACCAATGAAGGTTAGTTATACATGTTAATGTCACAATCTGGTTTAATAAAGGTTGTAATAATTATAATTATTTGTGACGGTAATCTTCATTCAAAATCTTATCTCAAATTCTTTCAAAACTCTTGTTAATTATAACAGTAAATTCACTTGATTAATTTTCAACGAACTATGACAATACACTCTAGCGGAAAATACTTCGCTTACAAAATAATGCACAAAACTGCATTAAAAATTAGGCCCAAAATTCATCATATATTAAAATATACGGCATCAAAATCTTCCACAGACTTTACAAAAACCTTCACTAACACAATTTTTATCATCATTAATTACTGTGGGAATCTCCTTCATTTATTTAAGGGCATTATACATCAGCGACTTTCAACATATCCGCTGCACTAGCGATTATACATTCATAGTTCCACTTAAAAATTCTTATAATCATTAATTGTTTCAAAACTGTTGTCATTTAACCTTCGTGGATTTCATTCACGAATCGATATGAAGTAAAAATTTGCCAATCACAAACAAATTTAATAGTGAATACGCTTATATACGCCTGTCTGGTCTATCAAAATTTAAGATTAACATCTTCAAAGAATTGTAGTATAAAAATACTATCATCAAACAAAGTGCGATTAAGCTGCAAAATAGTCGAATAGAATCCAATTAGACTGGGGAATGCAAACATCATTATATAAATCTCTAAATGAGAAAACTCCTAACACAAGTTCCACGAATTTAATGCATTCAATAATTCATAATTAAAGTTCATCTTTCACAAAATTGTCTATGATGCAATGATCGTTCATAACTGACGATAAATGTCTGTGTTGCAATCAATTCAAATAACGACTAGTATTTCCAAGATCGTCGACAATGTACTGGATTTTAACGCTCTAAAATCATTTAAATGTTCTTCCTTCTTGATGATGACAGAAAATTGGTCAAAGTAATTAAACTGGGGTAGAATTACTTTAATAAAGTGACACGCTGTCTGAATTTAAATCTGCCATAAAAATCATTAACTTACAGTCAAATCGAGACTACAAAAAAAATAAGCAAATTACTGAAAAATCTAAATATCAGTCTCAACTGATCCAAAATCGTTTAACTATGCCCATGACATAACAATGTCTTAATAAATCGTCGAAAAAGGCATAACTCATCAAGGTGTACTGAGAATATGAATCTCAAACAAGAATATAGGCAAAATACATGAGGACAAAAATATGGGAAAATGGTTGCTCAAATATTGCTAAGAAACTCAAATACAATAAACATTCACGACTACCTTATCTGCCGATTGACGTTCCAGAGGAAAATTCCCCAAAGAAGACTGTTGATGGATCCATTTCACCAAGTTAAAGCTGAGCTCCATCCTCGAAACAAGAAACAGCACCCTCGGAGAATCGAACGGCTTCACGAAGACGAACGACATCCTTCCGGCAATAATCTTCTTTGTGAGTCGGGACAACCCTGACCTCTCTTGAAAAATCCCTGAAGTTCCAGTTGAAAAATCGCCATGAAGTTTTTGTAGAAATTTCCGAAGAAATATTCATATTCAGAAAGTATGAAATCATTTCTATTGCTGTTTGATAGTATTCAGCCTTTAATCACGAAACATGGGTGTAGATGGTTTGTTCACCACATGTTCGCTTGTGTGGAATAGCAATTAGCGAAGTTCCATGTTGCTATCTTACTCCGTTGAAATATGTCCCAATTGCATAAAGTCCTTTAGCCTTCCATCTTCTCTTCAGTTATGGTAATAGAAGAACAAACTGCCATATTAAACTGCTCCATAATACTGTAGCGTTGTGTCACAAAAGCAATCTGAAGTCTCCCTATTTCACTAGCCGTGTCAGCCGTGGCGTATATTCTGGCTATACAAAGTGCTTCTCATGTGGCGAGAAAATCACTTTTGTCAGTCGTCTAAAATTGTCAATAACTTCCAAAATACTTCCTCGAAATTGTTCAACTTTTCTACACTCCTTACTTTAG
Organism: Meconema thalassinum; assembly: GCA_946902985.2. Classification (NCBI taxonomy): domain Eukaryota; kingdom Metazoa; phylum Arthropoda; class Insecta; order Orthoptera; family Tettigoniidae; genus Meconema; species Meconema thalassinum. Next base: position 561,374,371 of record OX336391.1, read on the forward strand.
CAATGCACAAGAGAATTAGCTTATAGGCGACCGCTAACTGTTCACAGCTAATCTTGTAGAAGCGTTATAATGTGCGTTTCAACTTCACCTAGATTTACACACAGTAAACCTGCACTGCTTGCATACTCGACTCTCGTTTAATGCAGTGGATTCACCACGCGTTATAAAGACGACTCTTTCACTACTAATCTCACTCGACGTTTCACTGAAATAACTATTTGAGATCTGACGATTGAGCTATCAGACGATTTATAATCTGAGAATGAGGAATGAGACTCCTCTCTTCTGCGCAAGGCCTTTTATGAACTTCATGAGGGGCGTATCTATCCCTTCCATCGCGTGTTACTGCGTCATCGCTAGAAGTTCCAACTTCGTCAATACATGACGGATTTTCAAAATTCAAAAACTGAAAATAAATTTCACCAAAATTCCAGAACAATGCCTCTACTGCAAATGGATTTCCACAATTCTGCATTCCAAAAAGTAATAAAAATACCATAGTTTCAGCAATCTCCGTCTTCCTTCAGACTATCGTTCATTGGTTGGAGCCTCCCCTCCAATAGCATAATTTCTTCCTCAGCAGAATTCCACGTTTCCTGCGACTGCGTCGTAGATCTCGGATCTTTCTCGAATAAATGCTGACGTCACTGAGAATCTCAGCTCAAGTAGCCTGCTGGCATAACGTCTGCGTCATCCGTGCTTACGTCATGACTACCCACGTCATAACTATGACAGCCATAACTTTCTTTATAATTTCCAATATAGCCACCGTGGTCTCTATATAATTCAATTACGGGGGCAGTACCATCCCGGCATTCGCCCGAAGACGAAGTGGGAAACCACGGAAAACCACTTCGAGGATGGCTGAGGTGGGAATCGAACCCCCTCTACTCATTTGGACCACCCGAGGCTGAGTAGACCCCGTTCCAGTCCTCATACCACTTTTCAAATTTCGTGGCAGAGCCGGGAATCGAACCCAGGACCTCCGGGGCGGCAGCTAACCATGCTGACCACTACGCTACGGAGGCGACATATTTTTAAATAAATAAACAAAAATTCAGAAATCTTGCCTATCACGCATGCGCACAATCGCCTTGCCTTATGACAGTCTGGCGGTTACAAGTCCACCGCGTTTTAATTTCGTAGTTATGTATAAGAATTATAATGGAAGGGAACATTGTTTATGACATTTCCATAATATACACTGGAATATAATTATACCAGACAGAAAATGTTGAAAAACGTAAAGTGACATCAAATTCAGAGTGTGCATGATGTTTAACTACCTTAATATTGCGTGCCATTACCAGTGGTTTGAGCCGTAGTGTCTCGAATTTATGCATCGCCCAATGTGAGGGGTTCAAATCCCCCCTCCAGCATGTATTTTTTATTTCCGTATTTTCCTTTCCTGCAATTGCTATTATATTGTCAAAACATATTTAACTCTTGGCATTCCCGTAACTAAGGAATTCTACGTTCCCATCTCAATTTAAAACGCTATGGTAATTTCATTGATACGCTTTATAAGTTCCAACATTCGACAGATTACATTTGCAATAACGGTAGGCTATTTATCTTCATTTGTACAGAAGTTTTGGCATATTGTTGCACATGGGATAACTGTGAATCAAGGATTGTACGAATTCCAACACATTACGAAGAATATATGCAGTGAATCCACTCGAGTGTCTTCAAATCGCGCCATGTACTACGTAACTCATTTGTTTTCCTCCTTTCATTCCGATCACGCATGCGCACATTCGCCTTGCCTCATGACAGTCATGGTCGTTACAAGTCCACAGCGTTTTAATTTCATGTTTATGTATAAGAATTATAATAGAAGGGAACATTGTTTATTACGTTTTCATGACATACACTGGAATTACCAGACAGAAAATGTTGAAAAATGTAAACTGACATCATATTTTGAGTGTGCTTGATGTTTAACCCACTTAATATTGCGCAACGTTATCAGTGTTTCGGTAGCTCAGGTGGTTACGCCGTACTCTCATAAGTTATGCATAAGTTAAGCTTTTAAGATAGGAATCCCCTTTAACGCTTTGGATCTGGTAGAGAAGGCTGAATTCTGGCCAAAGGGTGTTCTCGTGCGGCCCTTTCGAGCTCCAAGGCAGGGATACAGAGGGGCTAATCTTGCATAGGTCCTTCCTGGTGAGGTCACAGTTGAGGGTTCTATTATGGAACGTAGAGGGACTACGAAGTGTTATTAGTCTTCTGCCCAACAACGTGTTTGACAACTATGATGTAGTGGTATTGACAGAAACTATGTTGACGACGGAGTGGGAGGCAAGTAATGCCTATACTGTAAATGTGTTAGCAAGGCAGGGACCCCGAGGAAGACCATCAGGTGGGCTCACCTGTCTCCTGAAACCTCTGCTTTCGCCCTTCAAGAAAGTTTATGAGTCAGAAAACATCCTTGCAATAAGAACGAAACTTTGTGTTATCATTTGTATGTATTTTCAACCTGAAATGTCTCAAGCCGAAATAATAGATGAGTTATCACGCGTACTAGAGGTAACCGACTGCAATGGGACAGTTATTGCAGCTGGTGACTTAAACTGCCGTATAGACAAGCACAGCCTGAAGACAAAACATGTTCTGGAGTTTTTAGAAGAGACTGGATTGACGCTCGTCAACCTATGCAAGAGTCCTACTTACCTATGCCACTGGCTCCAGCATTATAGACCTTGTCTTCACCAATGAAGCCAATTTAAAGACGGTGGAGCAGCGAATCATTGGCGAGTCATTAAGGAAACATTTGCCTGTTCTGACAATTTTTGAAATGTCATCTGCGGTCTCTCAGGAGGTTGTCAGTCACCCAAAAAGATCCCGGAAATTAGATCCAGATTCACTAAGAGGACAGGACATAAATGATATACTGGCTCTAATCTATAGTGGTCAGCTGGATGCTGCAATAGTTAGCATAGAAGATCTGATACTAAAGGCCACGCTCCCATCACCACGGGTAAGAAAGGCTAAGAAGTGGTTCAACGAAAGATGTTACGTGGCCAGGAAGGATGTATTAGGTACCCTTCAATCAGCCCGTGTGGATCCATCAGAACATAACCTGCAGGTTTATAGGCTCAAGAGGAAATGGTATAAGGACATTCTACGAACGACCAGAGACTCCTACAATAAAGAAGAAGAGAGGAAACTAATATCCGAAGCGGAAGAAAACCCCTACAAGACTCTGAACCCAAGGAAACCGAAGTACTCTAGGAATATTCCTATTGAGAGATGGGAAGAGCATCTGACTGCCATTTTGCAAGACAGGGATACTCGGCCAACTGTTCAGTCCCCACCAAAACCAGTTTTCCTAATAAACTCTGAAAGGATCACTGAACAGGAGGTGATGACCACGATAAAGGATTTGAAGAATCATAAGGCGTGTGGTCTTGATCTTATTTACAACGAGCACCTGAAGATTGCATCGGCGGAACTAAGCGGCTGCCTAGCTGCACTGTTTAATGAGTGTCTAATGAAGGGGTCCATACCGGCCAGGTGGAGGACTTCCTTAGTAAAAATGCTCTATAAAGGTAAGGGAGACTGTGGCGATCCCAATTCATACAGAGGCATTGCCCTGGAATCAGTTCTTCTGAAACTCCTAAGCATTATTTTATGTAATCGTCTGTCTAAAATCATTGACGCTCAATTACCGGAGGAGCAATTTGGCTTCAGAAAGGGAAGATCTGCCACGCAAGCCATAGCCTGTTTACAAACTAACATAGAGGAAGCCTTGTCACGGAAAAGGGGCAAACTACATGCAGTATTCCTGGATTATGCCAAGGCCTTCGATACAATCAATAGGCAATTACTAGTGAGGAAGTTAGAAAACTTAATAGGTACAGAAAACTATTTGGTGAGGCTCGTTCGGTCGTTACTGAGTGAAAATTTCGTTGTCATTTCGGATGAAATCGCGAAATCGAAGGAAATACGACAGACAATAGGAGTTGTGCAAGGGGATCCCCTCAGCCCTATTCTTTTTATTATTGCCACGGCAGATGTTGTACAAGTATTACCCTCAAACGTGAAGTTATATATCTACGCAGATGACATGGTTCTAACGGCAACCAGTGAAGTGGCGCTGCAACAGGCTTTTAATCAAGTGACGGAGTGGGCGAAATCAAATGAACTTCAGTTGAATGAGAAGAAGACAAATTCCATGTCTTTTCGGAAAGGATGAAGAGGAGCAACAATTCTTAACGGAGATAAACCACTGGCGTGTGTGACACACTTCAACTATCTTGGGGTGACTTTTCAGATGCATGGCAACGTTTTCTCAATCCACATCAAGGACAGATCAAACGCGGCTATAAAGGCCATGAGTGACATACGGCATCTCAGAACACTCTCCTTAAAGACTGCAATGAAACTCTTCTGGCTGAAAATCGCCCCGATAATTACATATGGTCTGGAAAACATTTGGTCCCACCTAAAGTACAAGCATCTAGTGGAGATAGAGAAGGTCAAGGCTGTCTACCTAAAGAAAGTCTTATACCTCTCCCGATTTACTCTTTCTCGTTTGGTTTATGAACTCTCAAGTGAGCTCCCCTTTGTTGAAGAACTGAGACTGCAGATGCTTTTGCCAACAACACATGGTTTTGAGACACTAGTTCAGGAAATGAAGTCTAAGAAAGATAGCATCTGGCAAGAATTTTACGCGACTGATGCGATGACATCACGGGACTGGACAGAGAGCTCCTACGAGCTGAGGCACCTGGTAACGAGATTCTCGGTACATGGTTTCCACTTCAAAGTGTGTAATAACAGAAGATTTCATCAGCCAGACTTAAATTGTGTATGTGCCCTATGTGGTAGAAGATGTGATCGATACCACGTGATGTGGTGTGGGCAGAGGAGGTTATCTCTGTCTCAGTTCTGTTCAAACTAGTTGTAATTTCATACTGCATATTTTGTGCTTTAATAAATTTATTATTATAAGTTATGCATCACCCAATGTAAGAGGTTCAAATCCCCCCTCCGGCATGTTTTTTTATTTCCGTATTTTCCTTTCTTGCAATTGCTATTATATTGTCAAAACATATTTAACTCTTGGCATCCCCGTAACTAAGGAATTCTACGTTCCCATCTCAATTTAAAACGCTATGGTAATTTCATTGATACGCTTTATAAGTTCCAACATTCGACAGATTACTTTTGCAATAACGGTAGGCTATTTATCTTTATTGCTACAGAAGTTTTGGCATATTTTTGCACATGGGATAACTGTGAATCAAGAATTGTACGAATTCCAACACATTACGAAGAATATATGCAGTGAATCCACCCGAGTGTCTTCAAATCGCGCCATTTGCTACGTAACTCATTTGTTTTCCTCAGTTCTTTCTTTGCCTTATAAACATACAAGGCATGTCCAAAATGTTGTTACATAAAATTCCACTAATGAATTGTACCTTTATCAGTTATACGTCAATAATACAGTAGGCCTACGTTGAAATTCTGATACCGGTATTACAAAATGTAGGCCTACTTTTGGTTAGATTGTTTTCCAAATTAACTTCTATATTTCAGTAGCAGATGCCGCTGCAGTCGAATGTTGGAACCGCCATTTGTGTTGTGTTTCCGATCTTTCTGTTATATAGTCTTTGGTGGTCTGTTATAGTCTTTGGTGGTGAGTCGTTTTCTGTCGAGAATATCGCAGCTTCTACGAATTGTTAAACCTTTCATTTTATATACCATAACTATGGCATACTAGAAAGTGACTAAGCAGAATTACTTGGCCGGTTTGTCTCTATAATTCATTGCCAGCTTTAAGAGTTGGCTTCCCTGTGTAAATACGACTTTTGACACGTACAGGAAATATAATTATAAAACTGACTCCATTATTAAGGTGACTGGCGAAGTGGTTCTATGCTCCTCTTCATAATTTACTGTCACGGATATCCGAAGAATTGTACCAATAACAGGTGACGGAAATTGCTTATTTAGAGCAGTTTCGTACTGTTTGTATCGAAACGAAGAACGTCATAGTGAGTTGCGTTTGCAAACTGTTGCAAAAATTGTTGCTGACTGGAATATTTATAAGGATTTTATTATTGGCGATGAGTCTTATCGCCTTCCCCTCAACATCCAACTTGAGTATGAAAATCGTATGTCTCTGAACGGTGAATATGCTGGTCATGTTGAACTCCATGGTATAAGCCAATTGTTTAATGATTATTTGTTTAGAGTGCATAACAATGAGACTAACCACGTTGTAGATTATGGCAATGGAAGTGTTATTTGTCATTTATTGTTTAGCGGCTCCGTTGATGCAGGACACTATAGTGTGATCGAATACGACATTAATTTGGGGATAAATCCTACTGTAAATGGACGCATTCGACGAAAAAGAACATTAGCCGGTCGTGTGGAAACTACAAATAGACGCAAAACAATGAGAAATCGGAAAAAAGGCGAAACCACTTTTAATATAAAATATAAATTTGCCATTTCAGAAACAATGCCAGATATTATGCCGTACAGCGTTGGGTCCTTGACGAACGAATGTAAACATTGTTCTGCATTGTTCTTCTTTTGCGAAAAAACTACGCTTGGTTACTTCGGCCTTTGCTGTTGCAATGGTAAAATTGATCTGCCGGAATATAAAATACTTGACAGGCTTAAACCATTTTTCACTGGAAATGATGATACCTCAAGGCACTTCAGAGAGAATATTCGGCAGTACAACAATACTATGTCCTTCGTTTCCTTTGGTGCCAATGTTACCGTACCACCTGAACACGGTCCATATTGTTTTAAAATTTCAGGAATTGTACATCATCGCATTTCTTCCATATATTCCAAAAATATAAGCGACAGTTGTTACGGCCAATTGTATATATTAGACTGCTCAGAAGCTAATCAAATCAGACTAGCAAATCGAGCGAATTCTTGCATCAGGGAGGGTAAACTTCATATTCTAAATAATATTTTGCAAGAGCATAACCCTTACATTCAACTGTATAAGACAATGCATTCAAAAATATGCGAAGAAAATGAACTGGCTTTAAGAGAAAAACGTCAACCGTTAAATTTGGTCATGCGCTTTTACCATGAACCTCAAGAAGATCCTAGACGTTACAATAACCCAGCTTCCTCAGAGATTGCAGCTATTTTTGAAACAACTGACGGTGCTCCGGCTTCACACCGCCACATAGCCGTATTCTCTAATCAGGGAGTTTTAAAGGAAATTGATGTTGACAGTATGCATTGTGATCCATTAACTTACGTTTTAATCTGGCCTTGCGGAGAAACAGGGTGGCATATTTCACTGCCAACAGGAGGGAACCGCAAGACGAACGTTAGGCAAAATATGACAATGCGTGAATATATTTTGTATAGGCTGTCGATTCGACGTTGTCCTCCCGCAGGAGGTTTCAACCCTTTACTTAATGCAGGTAAACTTACCCAACAATAATAGTTGACTATTATTGTCGAATAGAAGGAGATAGACTAAAATATATTCGAAATCAACAAACGAAACAGCGTGTCGATACCTACGTTGGTCTTGCTGATGCTTTACACTTTAGAGCTGAAAATGAAAGTTTAAGAGCTGGTCGCATAGTTATTTTGCCTTCTACTTTTATTGGTAGTCCCCGAAATATGTTGCAAAATTATCAGGATGCAATGGCAATTGTGAGAAAATTTGGCAAGCCAGACCTCTTCATAACTTTCACTTGCAACCCATCATGGCCTGAAATTACTACTAGCCTCCAACCTTATGAAAATGCAAACAATAGACATGATGTCGTTGTTCGCGTTTTTCATGCGAAAGTGAAGGAACTCTTGCGTTTAATAAATCAAAAGCAAATTTTTGGCGAGGTACAAACTTTCTTATACACGGTTGAGTTCCAGAAGCGAGGTTTACCTCATATACACTTACTGGTTTGTCTTCGAGATAGTTGTAAATTACGAGAAATCTATGATATTGATATGACAGTTTCTGCAGAAATACCAGATCCTTCCAATACAACATTGTACAACTTAGTAAAGACACACATGGTACATGGACCTTGCGGCCTTCTGAATCCCAATTCAATTTGCATGAAGGATGGAAGATGTAAGAAGGGTTTTCCAAAAGACTTTGTGCCAGAAAATAAAGAGAATGTGAACGGCTATCCACTTTACCGTAGGCGACAGAATGGAAGATCATATACTAAACGAGTACAAGGCACCAATGTTGAAATCGACAATCGCTTCATTGTTCCATACAATCGATATCTATTGATGTACTTTCAGGCCCATATTAACGTCGAAATCTGTGCAAGTGTACACAGCATCAAATACATACATAAATATGTTTATAAGGGGCATGATTGCGCTAACTTGAAAATCACGGCAAACGATGGAATGTTACATCATGACGAAGTTTCTATGTATTTGAATGCTAGATATGTTGGGTCAAGTGAGGCTGCATACAGGATTTTTGGTTACAACATGCACGAACAGTCCCACATTGTTGCCTGGTTACCTGTCCATTTACCAGACCAACAAGATGTATTTTTAATGCCGATGATTCTCCCAAAGCATTAATACGGGCTCAGTTAAAAAGTACACAACTCACTGCATGGTTTCAGCTGAACCAAAATCCAACAACTAGGAGTGCATATATTTATCCTGAAACACCCGTTCATTATGTATGGGATAAATGCAAATGCATTTGGAAAAAACGACTTAGATTCGAAAAGGTAATAGGTCGCATGTACAATGTTTCACCGTCTGAATCAGAAAGATACCATCTGCGCTTACTTTTACTTCATATGGTAGGTGACACAAGCTTTGAGGATCTCCGAACATACCAAGGTGTTACCTGCCCAACATATAAGGATATGGCAATTAAGCTTAGTTTGCTTATCGATGATTCAGAATGGCAACGCTGTTTGATGGAAGCGTCGGTTTTCCAAATGCCCTTTCAATTGAGACAGTTATTCCCCTACATATGCATATTTCATCAACCTTGCAATGCCAGTCACTTATGGGACATGCACAAAATCTCTCTCTGTGAAGATTATTTAAAGTCTGAAGATGAAAATACAGCTTATCAACTATCTCTCAGAGATATTAATAAAACTCTGCAATTGCATGGTTTCTCTCTGCCAACATTTAACTTACATGTTGGTACTGACACACACTCAAACGATCAAACTACTAATGAGCCAGTGTTCCCTTTTAATTTGGCTGACCTGATGTCCTTAGCAAACCAGGAACAACTTTCAATTATTAATGATATCACTAGCGTTCTTCAAAATAACAACACAACTGTCACGAACGCATTCTTTATTGACGGTGCTGGGGGCACAGGAAAAACATTTATTTACCGATGCTTAATACAAAAGTTCTGCAGTTTAGGGCTTCATGTTATATCAGTAGCATGGACCGGAATAGCCGCTGTTTTGCTACCCAACGGTCGAACAGTACACAGTACATTCAAAATTCCTCTAAATTTAAATGAGAGTTCAGTGTCTGGATTAAAATTAAATTCCAAAGCAGCTGACGATATTCGATTAGTATGGCTCATAATATGGGATGAAGCCCCAATGGCAAATATTCATTCATTAATGTGTATGAACACCAAAAAATGAACACTGTAATGAAATTAATTTGAAAGTCATCGAACTTATACCCGGTAGTTCAAAAACATACACCAGCGTTAACAAATTAATTACTGAAGATGAAAGCCAGCTACTTCAATTTCCTACAGAATTCTTGAATTAATTGGAATATGGAATTAAGTGGTTTGCCTCCACATATTCTTACTCTAAAAGTTGGAGCCATAGTTATGCTCCTCAGAAATCTGAACGTTTCCCAAGGGCTCCTGAACGGAACCAGATTATTTGTAAAGAATATGTATGAAAATTGCTTGGATTTGGAAATAATCAGTGGAGATAAAATTGGGCAGAGAGCTCTAATCCCTCGAGATAATTTAACACCATCCGACAAAACCCTTCCATTTTCTTTTAAGAGACGTCAATTTCCAATTCGCTTGGCATTCTGTATCACAATCAATAAAGCTCAAGAGGAAACTCTCGAACGTGTAGGTCTCTATTTACCTCAGCAAGTTTTCAGTCATGGCCAGTTATATGTTGCAATGTCAAGAGTGCGATCTTTCGACGCCCTTTAAGTTTCAATAGTGCCAAAAAGTAGTCGTACAAAGAATGTCGTATATAAGGAAATCCTTCGGTGATTATTTTACCATTGACCATCATGTTTTGACTTCGTAAAGCCCTCTGACAAAAGCTCTTGGCCTGTAGATTTGCAGAGTGTCTTTAAGAGAAAAAAATATGTTACCGACCTGTGTTATTGTGATGGTTGTATTAATGTGTGTATCTGTAACTAAAGTGAGGATTAGGAAGGAGAACGCCGAGGCCTTACGTAAGGAACCATCCCGGTATTTGCCTGGAGTGGAAGTGGGAAACCGAAGAGAAACACATCCAAGATAGTTAAGGTTGGAATCGATCCTACCTTTCCTCAGTTTTACCTCACGAGGTGAGTGCATCCCGTTCCAGCCCTCAGGCCAGAATTAAATTTCTTGGCAGAGCAGGGAAATGAATCCGGATCTCTGGGGCGATGGCCAAGAATATAGTCTTAATAGTGGGATTCCCTATGTTAATGCGTTTTTCGACATGCACGGGACATATAATTCTAAAACTGCCTCCTTTACGGTGGCTGGCAAAGAGTCTGTGCTCATCCTGTAATTGGTGAAGTGATTCTATGCTCAGCAAGTTTTCAGTCATGGGCAGTTATATGTTGCAAAGTCGTCTTTCTCTGTAATCATACAAAGAATGCATATAAGAAAATCCTTCCGTAAATATTTTCCCAATGACCGTCATGTTTTGACGGGTTTCAACTAGTAAGTTGTTTAAAAACACAATAATGTGTGAGATGATAGAAGAATCCATAAACTATATTGTTATATAACAATATCGACAATCAACAATTTCGGATTTTAAGCTCTTTGGAAATAAGCTTTTCACATCCTGTCCGTGTCTAATCATATTTCTCAACTTGGGGTCATTGACCGTCTATGTGACGTATCGATCCTTTCCACAGTCGCGGGATTAAGCGGCGATAAGGTAGCTCAATAAAGCTACGGCGTCATTAGCAAGATTCAAGATTGTGTGATAGAGATCTAACCAGGTACTAATGGTATAACACGAGTAAACATACGGTAACCTATATCCAGGGCGCGAGATTACTGATTATTCTAACGATTTTATAGTCTAGCAATAAGTACGGTATCGAAGCTTTCTGCACTGCAGGCCCCGGTTCAATTCCCATCCCTGGTGCAGAGTAAGGAAAATCACTGGGATAGGGATGATAACAGTAAGCAGAAGTAGAAATAATTATAATTATCCAAATCATAGCTCTGGAGACAATATAAAACAAGCATTCACAGTTCTAGCCCTTTGGGGAATTGGGAATTAAGATTATAGGATAGCAAAAATAAAATAAATTATAAGCTTTACGTCCTCCGTGGCTTAGGCGGCAGCACGCCGGCCTCTCACCGCTGGGTGCGTGGTTCAAATCCCGGTCACTCCATGTGAGATCTGTGCTGGACAGAACGGTGGCAGACAGGTTTTTCTCCGGGTACACCGGTTTTCCCTGTCAAAATTTCATTCCAGCAACACTCTCCACTATCATTTCATTTCATCTGTCATTCATTTAATCATTGCCGCAGAGGAGTGCGTCAGGCCTCGCCAGCCGGCACAGTCCATATCCTCGCCGCTAGACGGGGGCTTCATTCATTCCATTCCTGACCCGGTCGGAGACTGGAAGCAGGCTGTGGATTTTCATTTCATTCAATACGCTTTACGTCAATTTGTAGTACATACGAAAAAGGATGTGGTCTAACTGGTGTTCATGACTTGCCAGTCAAAATGGAAGTAGATATTTCGATTTCGATTTTGATTTGACATGTATGGGTCAACAGTAGCACTCGTAGTGATAGATTTAGTGAACGACATACGACAAGGGATGTGGTCTAACACTTGGTATCCATGTATTGTTTGAACGAAACCATACGTGCATCGTCTGTCTTCTTCCCGGTCAACGCATGTGAGATTTTCGAAGTGAAATGCCATGTCCTGAGGTTAGGATTCCACGTAAAATGGAGGTCCCCAGGCTCACGATGGCATGATTAACGGTCACGTAATAGTACATTATGCAACGAGCCTATAATAGCAATAATTAAGACACGAGTATGTTTATAAAACGAGCGTATGAGAGTTTTATAATTTCCATACCAGTGTCTTAATTACCATTATAGGCGAGTTGCATACGACTGTTTATGTTCGACGATAATTATTATAACTGTTTTATGTTTGAACATAAATATTCATAAATATCTGTCGAGATCTAGCTAGTTTTATGTACTGAACAGAGCGCATGGTACGCAGAGAATGCCTTGTATTTGACCATGGCCTCCTCGATTACCCTACTATGACACTAGTCCACGCTGTGAAATTTAAATTTGAAGGCCGTGGAACTCAGCGCAGGTGCGATGCAATTCTTACATAATTGGTCAAACAACTGTTTCTTGAGCTCTGATTGCTGGGAGAAACTGTTTCATAATGAAAAATAATGTTATAATGACATTAAAAAAGCATCGGTCTGTCTTCGTCCTTTATTGGCGAGGTTTGCGATTCTTTGAAGTAATTTCATTTGTAGTTGTTGATCGTTCAAGATTACAATGTCTTCATCTTGTTACCGACTCGTTCCAGTTTCGTCACTGAATCTTACTACTTTCTGAGTGGCTTCGGTGGCGTAGTTGGCAGCATGCTGAACTGCTGTGCCCAAGATAGCGGGTTCAAACGCGGCCGAAGTTGTCGAATTTTTTAAGAGCGTTAAAATCCTTCAGTATGCCTTCCTTCGGAGGGGAAGTAAAGCCAGAAGCTCCATGTCATAGATTTATGGCATTTAAAAGATCCTACCTCAGACTAAACTTGTGTGAAGCTAATTTTCTAGGTTATATTTCTTTGAAACGCCCTATCAAAGTTCCAACGTTCACCACTAGGTGACATCTGGTAGCGAAAGTTGGAACTACTTGAAATTGAACGGAACTTGTAGCTCACCGCATGGGTGTCCACATGAAGCAGATAGAGCCTCTGCCGAACCCAACATGTCCTCGGACACTTCTGGTACTAAAAGCCATACGATAAATAAATAAATAACTACTTTCTGCTTTTTGATTTTATTATTCCACTTTTCAATATACAGTATTGTGTATTAACCAAACGCCTCTTACGTGTTGGCGGCATGGTGACACACACTAAACTGACAAGTCATGGACACCAAACGTTAGACCACATCCTTTATCGTATGTAGTTCACTAAATCTATCACTACGAGTGCTAGTGTCGACCCATACATGGTCAAATAAAAAAAGACAGTCAGTCTGAAAGACTGGACTTTATATCATTTTAAATGCTACAAATGCTGAAAAATGCTACAAAGACTCTTGACATGTTAGATGATCAAGAAACAATCAGAACGCTAGAAAGATACAAGTCATGAGGGAGCTGGAGCGCGCGGTGAAAGGAGGGAGCTGACTGGAGACGTCACACTCGCCGTGTCGTTGCCGTCTCGTAACTCCAGAGCTCACCAGTGAACTCAGTACACATGCCCCAAGTGGTACTATGACGTCACACACCTCAGTGCATTCTCGGTACATTTCGTGACGTCGTCGTAACGTAACGACGAAGTCGACTACATCATTTAAAATGATAAAATCGAAAATATCTACTCTCGTTTTGAGAAAATAAAAAATCTGCTTCCCACAAATTGAAGATAAAGGATCAAAGAATATATTAAACAATCAAACTATAATTTCATTTAAATCCGTAGAGCAAGTTCCATTTTAACTCTTGAGAACTGGCGTGAAAAAATATAACACGAGGACTGGCACCGGGTCATTTTGACCGATAATGTATCACACCCCTTTTGTCGTAGTCATAGGGATTTATATGAAGTAATTTTGCACCTGGTGTCTCCCTATGAACTATTTCCAATATAAAATGGGGTTTATTTATATTTTTCAGATTTAACATCAAGAAAAATGGCAATAATTTTCGTAACAGTATCATTGACCTTGATAGTGGAGGCAGAGAAGTCATCTCAATTTCTTTTTAACAAAGGAGCTGATGACCAAGGTGTCTCTAGACCCTAAACATGGTCCAAGAAGAACGTGAGTTATGTAATTTTGCTGCACTAAAATAGGTGGATTTTCCCTCTTATTGTTTACAGATTGCCCCACTAACGTCAGCCGAAAATTGGCACACGAGGACTGGCGCCATGGGTGAATCTGACCCGACCGTAAATAATATAGAAATAACTTGGCTGTTCACAAGGTAATGGGCATGTTACTTATGCAGGGTGAAGTTCAAGGCTAGGAAGGAAGGTACTGTGAGCGACAGGAAATAAAGGGTGACCAAAACGAGAATATAGAGTATTATTTAAGCCTTGGGTCAAAAATACCCATGCGCCAGTCCTCGCGGGTTAAAAACAAGCGGTGTTTTAGCATGTTTTAAAAATATCATTTAAACTGAAAGTAACTTTCAAAATTACTCGTCTGACCCGTGCCATCAAAGCTATTTACAAGGGCTGTTTTTTAATAATACCCGTTGTGATATTACACCGTTGCAGCGCTGCGGTCGGCATTCCGTGCAGGTGCGCTGTGTACCTGCATCTATTAGCAAGGCTGAGACTCCATTACGGCAACAGTCGCCCATGTGTGTGAGTGTGACAAGATTTTGAAATGGCATCGCCAATCGCGAGTGCCGCCGACCCGTAAACGAGAGAGAAAACTCCCCTGTAAGATATCCTGCCATTTGGCCACCACTGTTAGGCAAATTGCGTGCTTATCAGGAGAACTGCGTATGTTTAGGAGTTCTCCTGATCACATACGGAGTTTGCCTGACAGTGGTGGCCAAACGGCAGGATATCTTACAGGATATCTTCTCTCTCGTTTACGGGTCGGCAGGTCTCGCGATTGGCAATGCCATTTCAAAAGCTTGTCAACACACCCACACATGGGCGACTGTAGCCATAATGGAGTCTCAGCCTTGCCAATAGATGCAGGTACACAGCGCACCTGCACAGAATGCCGACCGCAGCGCTGCAACGGCGTGATATCACAACGGGTATTACTTAAAAAACAGCCCTCGTATTTCTAAACGCTCCCAGGTGTGTCACTTTCATTTCTGCCCAAATCCTGCATACACCATAAATTTGGATGACATTGCTGATGACAAGTAGGCGCGTTCCCCTTGTGAGGCATGTTATACTGTACAAGGAAGAGCTCCCAGCTGTAGAGAAGTGTCAACATGTTGTTTTGTTTTACACTCTGCTAAACAAGGATAATGAGGACGTGCTTCTCACACATACTCGTTACGTCATGGAAGGACGGAAAATACACAGTTAGGTTGAAAGAAACCCACGTTTCTATTGATAACGCCAGGTACAATATACACAGCGCCGTTGAGAGCGAGAATTGGCCCTGGGACTTCGATTTCAGGGCCCCTCTAATTTTGTTTCTCTCTTTCAAACTTAAAGGTAATCCTTATGACTCTAGAAAAAAAGGAATTAGCTGTGTAAAATGCTGTGCGTTAAAGACCCATTTTGCACATTTGAATGCATTGTGCAATCTTTTGTCTCTTCATAATGTTCAGAGTTATTGCTGTTTTAAGGGACGTATTGGTCGCCTCCGTAGCGTAGCGGTCAGCATGGTTAGCTGCCGTCCCGGAGGTCCTGGGTTCGATTCCCGGCTCTGCCACGAAATTTGAAAAGTAGTATGACGACTGGAACGGGGTCTACTCAACCTCGGGTGGCCCAAATGAGTAGAGGGGGTACGATTCCCACCTCAGCCATCCTCGAAGTGGTTTTCCGTGGTTTCCCACTTCGTCTTCGGGCAAATACGGGGATGGTTCCTACTGTAAGGCCACAGCCGCCTCCTTCCCTCTTCCTTGCCTAACCGTCCCACTCTTCCTATCCCTTCATCAGGCCCCCTGTTCGCTTTGCAGGTGAGGCCGCCAGGGCGTAGTGCTGGTCACACATTCCAGTTGTATCCCTGACTCAGAGTCTCAGGCTCCAGGACACTGCCCTCAGTGGCGGTAGAGGTGGGATCCCTCGCTTATTCCGTGGTAAAAGCCAACCCTGGAGGGTAAAACGATAGCGAAAAAAGAAACGGGGGGGGGGGGGGGGTGTTCATAGTGTTAATAATAAATATATAATAATAATAATGTTATTGGTTTTACGTCCATTTTAACTACTACGGCTTTTAGAGACGCTGGGGCGCCGGAATTTTGCCCCGAAGGGGATCTTTAACGTGCCAGTAAATCTACTGACACGGCTCCCTCGCATTTGCGCACTCTCAAATGCCAGCTGACTGCGCCAGGATACGAACCTGAAAACTTGGGACCAGCAAGCGAGAACGTTACCGCTGAGCCACGCAGCCAGCCCCTAATATAATAAAAAAAACAAGATGTTCAGTAAAGAACATATAGCCTACTTTCTCCTAAATGCATGGGTATTGTTATAACTCTTTGTCCTTTTCAAGGAGTATGATCGATTGTTGGTTGTAGTAGCTTGTTGAAATACAACGTGCTATAGGGATATTAAACATGAATATGAGGTGCCCTTTGATAGTGCTACCTCTGTACCAAATTTCGTTCAATTCGGTTTCACCGTGTTTGAATTGATAGGGGGAATCGATTTGCACACATACTTGGCCACCATCTGCAAACTATTGGGCTGATGTTCTTGCAGTTTGGTCTGAATATGTTTCCCACATAAAGATATGGTGTTGCAAAATTTGGTAGAGACTAGATTATTAGGTTGGTCGTAATTACATTTTAGCTTTTAACATTTTGGTGGCCACGATTACGTTTCCGTCAAGATAGCGGTGATATAAAACATGACACTGAGGTGCCCTTTGCTAGTGCTACCTCTGTACCAAATGCCGTTCCATTCGCTTTCACCGTGTTCGAATTGATAAGGGGAATCGATTTTCACACAAAGATGGCCGCCATCCGCAAAATATCACGCTGATGACCTATTAGATTGGTCAAAGGATGCTCCCTCCATAAAGGTATGTAGTTGCAAAATTTGGTAGAGATCGGATGATTAGGTTAACCGTAATTTGATTTAAGCTTTGAACATTCGTGTGGCCGCCATTACGTTTCAGTCAAGATGGCGGCGATATAATACATGACACTGAGGTGCCCTTTGCTAGTGCTACCTCTGTACCAAATTTCGTTCCATTCGGTTCCACCGTGTTCGAATTAATAGGGGGAATCAATTTTGACATAAAGATGGCCGCCAGCCGCAAACTATTAGGCTAATAACCTATTAGATTGGTCAAAGCATGCTCCCTCCATAAAGGAATGTTGTTGCAAAGTTTGGTAGAGATCGGATGGTTATGTTAGTCGTAATTTAACTTAAACTTTGAACATTTGTGTGGCCGCCATTACGTTTCTGTCAATATGGCGGTGATATGAAACATGACACTGAGATGCCCTTTGCTAGTGCTACCTCTGTACCAAATTTCGTTCCATTCGGTTTCACCGTGTTTGAATTAATAGGGGGAATTGATTTTCACACAAAGATGGCCGCCATCCGCAAACTATTAGGCTAATGACCTAGTCATTTGGTCAAAGGATGCTTCCTCTATAAAGGTATGTTTTTGCAAAATTTGGTAGAGATCGGATGATTAGGTTAATCGTAATTTGATTTAAGCTTTGATCATTTATGTGGCCGCCATTACGTTTCCGTCAAGATGGCGGCGATATAAAACATGACACTGAGGTGCCTTTTGTTAGTACTACCTCTGTACCAAATTTCGTTCCATTCGGTTGCACCGTGTTCGAATTAATAGGGGTAATCGATTTTCACACAAAGATGGCCGCCATCCGCAAACTATTACGCTTATGGCCCATTGGGTTGGTCAAAGGATGCTCCCCCCATAAAGGTATGTTGTTGCAAAATTTGGTAGAGATCGGATGATTAGGTTAGTCGTAATTTGATTTAAGCTTTGAACATTTGTGTGGCCGCCATTACGTTTCCGTCAAGATGGCGGCGATATAAAATATTACACTGAGGTGTCCTTTGCTAGTGCTACCTTTGTACCAAATTTCGTTCAATTCGCATTCACCGTGTTCGAATTGATAGGGGGGGACAGACATTCAGAGTACACACACTCACACACACACAGACACACACACACACAGACACACACACAGACTCACACACACACATACACACACACAGACAGACACACTTTTTTTCGCCCTGTGTTGATCTCATAAGTCTACTTTCATTTTTTGCAAAAATCGAAAGTAGGCTAACTGGCACTACAGTCCGTGAAGGGCCTAGGCCTACCAAGTGACTGCTGCCCAGCCATTTGGCATGCAGATATTGGGGTGACGCATGGTCAGCGTATCGGGTCCCTTCGGCGGTTAATCTTGGTTTTCGTGATCGGTGCGCTGCTTCACTGTCAGACAGCTACTCAATTGTCCTCACGAGGCTGAGTGCACCCCGTTCCAGCCCTCACGTCAGTTTCAAAAATCCCTGACGGAGCCGGGAATCGAACCCGGGGCCTCCGGTTGAGAGGCAGGCGCGCTTCCCCAACACCTCGGGACCGACTATGTTCAGAGTGTCACAATGATTTAATATTGTTTGGAGAGTTGTTCCTGTGAACAAGCCACTCACAACAACTATACACGATGAAAATCATTTTAAATAAGTTTTTCTTGCCCGCATGAGATGTTTAAAAGCTTAAAACCCGAAATAAATGCTCAGACTTAAATAACTTTAAAATACTTCAGAATGTAATTTTAAATGTGCTGAATATTTTCCAAGTAGAACTCAAGAAATATTTAATATTTGAATGTACCTTTGGCTGTATATTACCTGAAACCTGAAAGGAAAATTTAAAACACTTAAGTTGTCCTTTTCTTTTTTCTCAGTGGCTCCGGGTCCTTCATGACACCCGGGTCTGAATATACAGAATGTCAAAAAAGTACTAACTCCATCAATCAATCAATGTCTAAAGGCAATGCCTTCAGCTTGTCTTTTCATCTCACAATAGGAACCACATCTTACGTTTTGTATCAATGCTTGAAGGAATTGCTTCCTAGGTCGACCTCGTCCCTTCTTTCCTAAGACCTTTCCTTCTAGTAGATTGGTTAGAAAGGTATTATGACGCACGGTGTGTCCAATGAATTTAGCTGTTCTTCTATGTACTGTTACCATCAGCTGTTTCCTTCCCTGGATTTCTCGCAGTATACTTTCGTTTGTTCTTTTTTCAGTCCAACTGACCTTTAGCATTCGCCTCCAGACCCACATCTCAAACGCTTCAAGCCGTTTCCTATCCTGTTCTCGAATTGTCCAAGATTCGCATCCATATAAGAGTACGCTCCACACAAATGACATCACAAAATTTTTCCTAATCTCAATATCTAGATGTATATTGGTCAGAAGAGTTCTTTTGTTGCTGAATGCTTGTTTGGCAAGCGCTATTCTTCTTCTTATCTCTTTGCTGCAGCGGTTATCATTTGTGATTAAACTTCCGAGGTATGGGAAACTGGTGACTTGTTCCACTACTTTGTTAGCAAGCCTGATGTTGGTGTGATTTCGCTCAGGATGTTTACTTACAACTAATATTTTTGTCTTCTTCACGTTAATGTTTAGGTATAAATCTACTAAATATGATGACAGTATATTCAGCATCTTGGATAATTCCTTTTCTGAGTCTGCAACCACTGCTATATCATCTGCAAAGCGAATACAATGGATTTGTTTTCCATTTATTCTAATTCCTTTTGTGTTCGATTTGAATTTATTTATAGCTTTTTCGATGAATACATTGAAGAGGTACGGTGAAAGGGGGCAACCCTGTCTTACTCCCTTCCTGATTTTTATTTCCTGACTGCTTCCTTTGATGTCTACTATTGTGGTATGATTTTCATAAAGTCTTAGTATCAGCCTCCTATCCTTCCAGTCTAATCCTGAAGATTTAATAATTTTGAAGAGATGGTCCCAACTTACATTATCAAAGGCCTTTTCAATATCTACAAATGCTATATATGTGTTTCTATTCGTCTCCATTCTTCTTTCTAATATTGTTCGTAGAGCCAAGATTGCTTCTCTTGTTCCCATTCCTTTCCTGAAACCAAACTGATCTGGGTCAATTTGGAAATCAAGTTTGTTATTTATTCTGGCTTTTAGTATTGACAATAAAATTTTAGATGCATGAGAGAGCAGTGTTATGGTTCTGTGTTCAGAGCATTCTGTACTAATTCCTTTCTTTGGTATCATAACTGTTCTGATTTTGGCGAAGTCTTCAGGAATTTTGCCACTATCATAGCATCTGCAGATTGCATCATAAAGTAGGTCTTTCATTTTCTCACCCATGTTCTTTAGTAGTTCTCCCGGTATGTTATCTGGACCGCAAGCTTTATTGTCACTTATTCATTCAAGCGCTGATTCAAATTCTCTTCTTGTGATAGCAGGGCCCTTATCATTTTCTTCTATATCATCTTCCGGTTCAATATACCATGTTTTATTAGATACATTCCCATCATATAGTTCTTCAAGATATTCTTTCCACCGCATACTGACTTCATCCGCATCTAATAAGATTTTTCCATTTTTATCCTTTATTATAGAACTTTTCACTTTTGGTTTCTGGTTTAAGGCTCTGATGTGTCTATAAGCCCTGTCAGTTTTTCCCTCAGCAATATCATTTCCATTGTTCTTAGCTATCTCAGCCATCCATTCCTCTTTGGCTCTTCTACAAAGGGTTGTAATTTGATTTTTAACAAGTCTATATTTTTCCTGACTTCTTATGGTATTTTCCCTCCTGTGCTGGTTTCTCTTTACTATCAGATCCAATATTTCTCTTGTAATCTACGGTTTCCTTGGTTCTAAAATTCTTGTTCCCAGTGTTTCACGAGCTATATTTATCAAACCTTCTTTTATGTCTTCCCATTTCGATTCTTCAAGTCTTCTAGCCAGTTCATTCGTTTTGTGGGCGAAAATCACTTTATTGTTATTGTCTTTTAGTTTAGTCACATCCAGAGGTTTCGTTTTTCTATGTCGGTTCTTTTTCAGTTGGATATTGCATTTGGCCATGACTAGGCGATGGTCACTGTCAATCTCTGCTCCAGGGTAGCTTAGCTATGGCTTGATTTAACTTGAGTGCGATATCTTCTCTTGACAAGTATATAATCATTCTGATAACGAGCAGTGTCACCCGGGGCTGTCCAGGTATATCTTCGCCGTAATGGTACTTCAAATAATGTGTTTGTGACGATCATATTGTACTGATCACAGAAGTCAAGTAATCTCTCTCCTCGTTTGTTCCTGATACCCAGTCCAAACTTCCCAATTCCTTCCCGATCTGGATGACTTCCAACAATAGCGTTAAAATCTCCCATAATTATTACATTATCTGATTCCTTTATCAGATTCCATATTTGGTCAATATGTTCGTACATTTCTTCAATTTCTTCATCTGAGCTGTTTGATGTGGGAAAGTACACTTGAATAACAACTAAATTCCTGGGTCTTGTTTTGATTTTTACTACTATAATCCTTTCATTTACGTGATAGGTGTTCATCACAGTTCTTGCCCATTTGCTTCTAAGCAGAAGTCCTACTCCATTACTTCCTCCTCTTGTGCTGCCACTGTAGATCATTCTGAAATCATCACTGTAGAAATCACCATTTCCTGGCCATCTGATTTCACACAGTCCCAGAACATCCATGTTTTTTTCATTCATTACATTTTTGGCTTCTTCCAGTTTTCCTGCCTCTATGAAGGTTCTTACATTCCACGTTCCAATGTTCATCAATTCATTCTTTTGAGGATTTCGATGGATGACGACCTGAGAAGCCTCCTTTCTTCCCCTGCCGGATCTTGGGTTCCGCGCCTCATGATCAGTAGTCTGTACTTCTTGCTCTGACAATATCATGGTTGATTATGTACTAGGGAAAAATAATTGAGGTGGTTTCCCGTTGCCTTCCTCAATGCGCAGTAACCACATCACACCCCAACATCCAAGGATGCCATGATATGATGCAGCTGTTTGCTGATACAAGTTCGACAGATCGGTCTTGTATCAACAATAATGATATAGCTGCTGCCACTATATCATGTCCTTAGTTGATCCGCGGGTGCAAGCACCACTCTAATCAAGAGCCCCTATCAGCCATTGGGACGCGCCGTGTCGGGGTTGAGGACTTCCCCGCCCAGATCCGTCTTCCACAGAGTACAGAAAAGCCCCTACTTGGTTCAGAGCTCCTCCCCCGTGGAAGCTGCACCTGGCACCATGACTGTATTTATTTCAATTCTTTTATTAATAACGTAGGCTTTCGCAGTCAGAATGTAATTTCTCATCTATAGTTTACACAACCAATTTCTACCGGTGTCCTTGAGAGCTCGTGCATTGAAGCAAGTCTAGTTAAATACCACTTGAGTCGCTGAGAACACGTGTTGCTGGTCATCAGCAGAAAACACTGCCAAGCACTCCTATATAGCGCTTGATAATTAATTTACGTATCAACGCGCATGCGCCAGAATTTGAAGCCTCATTTCCATGCACGCAGCAAGCAGAAAGTATAAAACGTTGAAGGTCACGATGTTTCTATTGACGCGATACGAGGTACGGGCGTTGACAGCGGAATATTCGGGAACTTTGTTCTTGTCGACTTCTAGTTCCATCCTTTACAATCAAAGAATATAGGTCTATAGTATTCCACTCAGTCTATATCTTTGCCATCTCTTGATAAATGCAGTGCATTTGTCTGTTGGCACAGGCTAGAGTAAAATGTGGCTTTTCACCGATGTCTCAGTCTCACTCATGGCTGTGATTATATGGAAGCTACTGAGGTATGGGTGGTGATTAGTAATGACATTCAGGGCACAGTCAGTGCCTGTGGGTGCTGTGAAAGGTTCTACTCATGGGGTTGGTACTGTTATACTGGCTGAGTGAGGAAAGCAATGACAAACTACCTCACTCCTCTTCTTGTCTAGTATGCCTCAATATAGCGCTGCCTTGGGTTTTTGTGGGCGGTGCTTTTTGAGGATCCAACCAGCCTTCGGGCTGACTACCGTACCTAACAGACAGTATTCCACTAATAATAAACACGCAGTGAAACTAATAACAGTAGTTGGGATGCAATGATACCACAGCCTTCTAGATGAGACTCAGATTCGGGGCGTAACGGGTCATATTCGTAAGTTGCTGTCAGGGCGCTTCATTAACTTGCGGGGTAACATATAACAAATTGACATGCAGGAAAGAGTGAAGCCAGGGTTAAAAAAACAACTGAATTTAATAACAAATCACCATATTTACACATAAACAAATAACAACAAAATCTCCCAACTGACTCCCATTTAATAAAAATGCCAAAAACTAGGCGGTATCTCTGGAGAGATTAATTACCTGGACCAAGTGTCCTTAAATGAAAGATACAAAAGTGACCATCTAAGTGCGTATGCCGTTCTACATGCATCACGATGTGTACTTTGAATGCCTGATTCGTTATCATCCGGAATGACCCTTCAAACACCGAATCCGCATTTCCTAGAGCTAGACCGACACGGGGGAACACAACTACACTACTTAAATTAAACCGACACTTCCTAAATCTACTATAAACAAACACAAAATTTCCGTGTGAAATTGGACTTAGATTGCCGTAGCAACATTTACTGCCTAAAAACTTAGGACTTCTCACACAAATCAACACAAGTACATTAACACGTGACCAATAGAAAATACTCAAATGACCGCTGTCAAAATTTACAAATACTCTACCACTACACCACACGGGTGTGATACACAAAATTACATGAATTGAGTCATCAACAAAGCAATAGGCAAACAGCCAACATTTACGTTAATCACAATATTTTATCCATACAAGGTACAACAATCCGTTACACACATGGCGAACTCCCCAATTAATTATGGCTTAAAAATTAACCATCACAATGAACAGGTTTGCTATATGAAAGCTTACAGGGTTCAGTCGGACAAAAGGACTGCCTATCAAAATAAGTCACAGGCAAAACGGGCGGTTTGTGGAACACTGCATGTCTGTCAACCCACGTGTCAAAATACCTCGACCTCCCAGAACATGGGGTCGAACCTCGAAGAAATGTGCCCCCAAAGCACAATAATACATGTGTGTGTCAGAATAACCATATGGACAAGAACCAGCAGTCTCCCAAGAGCACTCTGTCTTTCCATCTAAAAATACAATAGCAGCAAAATAATAAGGGCGGTAGGACAACTACCCCCTCCTCACGTAGAATCAACACACATTAGACACATCAACACACACTGAATCACACGTATGGGTTTTGACAGACCCTGAAATAAAATACACAAATAATATCCACATGCTGGCGCCATCGTTTTATGCCGTGACTAGTCACCTGAAAAGGACTCAAGAAAATCTATCAAAATTAGAACGAAGGTGTTCTATAATTACTTTTAAGTTGGTGCACTCGGCTACCCTAACATGAATAATAACCTGTTCAGACAAATGTTTTACACTCATTTCCTCCCATTCCTATTTCAAATATTAACGTTAATAAAGCACCATTTATCGAATGTAACGGGTTCCGCAATTGCAAGGATAAAAAATTACGCACGCACGCCGCGTACATTACATTTGACTCAAGAAAGAAAAACACAAAATATCAACAAACACTTTGGCCACGCGCCAACGGACATTTAAACATACAGTGTCGGTACAAGAAAAACTCTAAAACAACAAGAAAGAAAAACATGACTATTTACAAAGTTCCCCGGCCAAATCTAACTACATAATTGAAATAAATCAATTTTTGTACATCACCGCTTCTGCATGTAGACCAAGGACATCCTCCTCAACCCATTGCCCTATGGACAATTTAGCTCTCCATAGTAGTCGTCTGTGCTGATTTCTTGAAGCTCATCCCAACTTCAAACCACGTGCTGTTCATCTTGGTCTCGACTCCTTGGCA
This sequence comes from Meconema thalassinum, assembly GCA_946902985.2. Classification (NCBI taxonomy): domain Eukaryota; kingdom Metazoa; phylum Arthropoda; class Insecta; order Orthoptera; family Tettigoniidae; genus Meconema; species Meconema thalassinum. Next base: position 561,399,406 of record OX336391.1, read on the forward strand.
GAAAAGTTCAATATTAAATATTTGCCTATCTATAATCGCTTGCAGGCTACTCAGTTCACCCACAATTGTCCTATTGCGATTAATAGCGAAGACTGGCCCTAACTATATCAGACACACGCACTATAAACATACATAAAATACACACAATTTATACATAAATATACAATCTCGAGTCCGCGCCACTGGCTCGTTAACAAGTTCACAATCCTGGCTGCACTAGCAGTCGCTATCTCGTCTGGTATTTCCGTCTGTACTATGGACTTCGGTTCTGGTAAGCGCTAATTAGGGTGATACGATACCTCCCTCTTAAAGTTGAACTCGTCGTCTTGAAATGAATGTTACTGTTTAGTTCACACAACAAAGTTGATTTTATAATAAAATGTATTACAGCTTTTAAAATTTGATACTGCGATCGCTGCGACTTTAGTTCCTCAAAGCTCACAAAATGAATTAGCTTTACTGATTTAGAGCGTAAAAATCACGTTTTACACCAAATAATGACTTAGATAAATTCGAGCGTCAAAATCACAAACCAAACTGACGTGGAGTATGCCTCTCAAGGCTCCACAAGAATAGACTTTAAAATTCACACTTCGAACTGACGTGGAGTATGTCTCTGAAGGCTCCACACGGTAAGACTTTAAAATTCACACTTCGAACTGACGTGGAGTATGCCTCTGAAGGCTCCAAAAGAATAGACTTTAAAATTCACACTTCGAACTGGCGTGGAGTATGCCTCTGAAGGCTCCAAAAGAATAGACTTTAAAATTCACACTTCGAACTGACGTGGAGTATGCCTCTGAAGGCTCCACACGGTAAGACTTTAAAATTCACACTTCAAACTGGCGTGGAGTATGCCTCTGAAGGCTCCAAAAGAATAGACTTTAATTGGCGTCAGGCCAAGCTATTTATGAGAAACTGACAAGGGCGGTGGAGTGGGGCAAAGTCGGATAAAAACTTCCGGAGTTTTTGTCTCACAAAGATGTAGCTAGTGTCATTCTTCTCCAAATAAATCCAACGTCTCAAATTACTCGAGCGGAAATTAATCCGTTCGGCGGTTCCTTAGATACACACTTCCGCGGGCTTTTTACTACTGACGCCGTCCACCTCGTGGTCACGGCTTGGTCTCTTGCGATTGGCTGATTCAATCGTATGTTCGTTGAGAAGACCTCGTGATTCTTCCTTTATGTCTCCAATTTTGGTACAGTAGTTGCACAATTTAGCCTTGAACTCGACTAATTCTGGCCGTCCCCCAGGAATAGCTACTGCCTCAACTTCTGTTGCAATCGTTACGAAATGCTGGCCTCCCTAATATCCAAGTCGACTTCCTTATGTGCTGCCTGGGCCGTAGTAATAATAATAATAAATATGAATACTTATTTATCGAAGATCAATAAGGGTTCATTTGTCCTCAGCAAGGTTTTGAAATTCGAAACAATTTATGGGTTTGGATTTCAAAAACAAAATCCACTGTAGTAACAACACATCTCTTTAAATCTCACTCAACTGCTCGAGTGTATGCCCCTCTGACTCAATTAGTGTGCTCCCTTCTCGCTGGAATGTCATTCATATTTTCACTAGGTTTCCCCTTCTCCTCAAGTAGTTGCCACTCCCGTCGTCTCAGCTGCTCGTTGTTTACAAACAAAGTGCGTACTCACGCGCTCCCCGTGGATTTGAGTGTTTGCTCTCAAAAATAAATGTGAATACAGATTCTGCACATATCATCTTTCCTACTCATCAAATGGTTCCCTTCTGTAGTACGGTTTCAAATTGGCGCTATTAAAAACAGATTTTGCACCAGTGCTCACTTCTTCTAATCTGTAGGCATTGTTACCCAGATTCTTAATTACCCGGAACGGACCAATGAACCTTGGACAGAACTTGGCGAAGACTTTGTTCTTAGGGTCGGAGATCGGTGGTCTACGAACCAGCACTAATTCTTGTTCTTGTAACTCTCGGTGAAATTTCTTTCCTCGGTACCGTCTCAGCCTTCGGTCCGCTTGGTTCCTCATGTGCTCCCTCGTTCGCTGGATTCGCAAATCATGCGCTAATGATGGATCCCTTGGGCAAGGAATGATCTTATCCCAAGTTCTTTCTGGCAATCTGTTGTGGTGTACAATCAGTGGGACTTGACCCGTCGACTCGTGCTTAGTAGTGTTCATGCATATCTCAATTTCCCCCACTTTGTCCACCCATTTATTGTGTTCGTTAGGAATCATTACTCTGTAGTATTTAGCGACACAGCGAATTGTTCTTTCGCTCGGATTTCCACAAGGATGACGAATACTTGAAAATATGTGTTTTATTCCTAGGCTCTCCAAACCTTGCCTAAAAACATTGCTTGTGAAATAGGTACCGTGATCTGATAGAATGGATTCCGGCTTCCCAAGCATCGGAATGACTTTGTTCTTAATTCTACTGAGGACTTGTCTTGATGTCGTCTTCTGAATAGGACATAGCACGACCATCTTCGAAAATACATCGACACACACCAGGAGGTGTCGGCATCCACGCTTTCCTTTTACTAAAGGACCAAAGCAATCAATCGCGAGCATCTCGCATGGTTTCTGCGGTAATAGTGGTATTGGAGGTTGTTTCAGAATAAAGTTGTTCGGCTTGGTGCGCTGACAAGCGTCACACGTTCTAATTACTTCAACAATGGTGAATCTCATCTTGGGCCAAGTAAAGGTCTCCCCTATCGTAGCTTCAGTCTTATCCGTGCCGATATGTGCTAGGCTCTCGTGAACATGCCAAGTTAATCCCCTCTGTAGTGATGCTGGAACTAAGATCCGCAGTTTAGTATGATGCTCATCCACGTACTTATGTAACAAGTTATTCAAGTAGTGAAATCTCGCTTGTTTAGCACTGGCTTCCCGGTACTCTGGTGAATTTGGTTGTAACTCCTTCCTATAGAATTTTATCATCATCATCATCCATGGGTCAGCTTCTTGCTCCTTCCGAATATCCTTCAATCTTGCCAAAAACTCACGAGCCTTAGGTGTCAAGGTAATATTGTGAACTTCCGCTATTACTTCGTTTCCGTCCTCAGGGTTTCTACTCAAGGCATCTGGTATGACGTTCAATTTCCCAGGACAGTGCTCTATTGTGATGTCAAACTGCTGTATGTAGATGGACCAGCGCGTTACTCTCTCACTTGCTATTGTTGTCTTAAATAAAAACGTCAGTGCATGGTGGTCGGTTCTAACAATGATGGAATAACCATAGATCATCTTGCGCCACTGTTGTAGAGAATATAGAATTGCTAGTAGCTCAAGTTCCGTAACTGTGTAGTTTCTCTCATGTTTCCGTAATTTACGACTCGTGAATGCCAAATAGGATTTCTTCTTGGGTTCTTCAGCGTCCTCTTGGTACAGCATAGCACCAATCCCAATTAACGAAGCATCTGCTTGAATGATAAATTGTTTCTCAAAATCCGGATATCCAAGTTTCACACAGTTTTCCAATAAATCCTTCGTTGCTTTAAAAGACCTGTCGCACTCCTCATTCCACGACCATCGATTCGCTTTCTTCAACATCTCCTGCATAGGCGCTACTGTTTCTGTGTAACCAGGGCAATTTTCTTTGAAGAAACCGGTCACTCCCAAAAATGCTCTAACATGTTTGACTTTGGTAGGTGTGGGAAATTTCTTAATAGCATCAATCTTGGCTGGATTAGGCCTCACGCCCTCGACATCAATTATATGTCCCAAATATAAAATTTCGCTCTGGCAAAAATGTGATTTTTTTAAGTTGATCTTGAAGTTCATGGTTCTCAGGTTGTCCAACAGTTTATTTAAATTTACCAAGTGTTCTTCCATTGTCTCAGAAGCGATTAATATGTCATCAACATATCTCGTGGTGAAGTTCTTGACCTCCTCAGTCAGATTTCTGTCGAGTGCTCTAATGAGTGCACATCCCGCAGTTTTCACGCCAAAGGGCATTCGACACCAGATATAACTTTGATTGTCGAATAAAAATCCCGTCAACAATTGAGATTTTTCTTCAAGTTCAAGATGGTGGAAACTATTCGTCAAATCAACACTTGAGTATATCTTCTTCCCACGGAAGCCTTTCAAAACATCTTTGATCCTCGGTGCTTGGTCGTGCTCAACTAGCAGTTTACTATTTAAAACTCGCGCGTCTAGGCATAGCCTAATTGATCCGTTTGGCTTGGTCACAGCCAATATTGCGTTCAGATAAGGGGTTGCAGCTTTCCTTATCATGCCAGAATCTAATAAGTTAGTAATAATGTCCTTCACCTGAGAAAAATGCTTCTCTGGGATCGGGTACAATTTACTTTTAAATGGGGTCCAATCTGTCACCTGCATAGCATATTGAAAATTCAAAACTTTCCCAGGTACGGTGTCAAAAGCTTCTTTATGTAGTCTTAAGATTTCTTCCAGTCTTCTTCTATCAGATTCCCCTACGATGGCTTCCTTAAGTCGCTCCTGAAGTAAAATTTCGAATTTGGTTCCGCCCATTTCTTCTTCCGCCAAATGCACCCAAAGTTCCTGTGAAATATCTCGGCTGTCCATTTCTAGCACTGCTGTCTGGTTGACTTGCTCTCCCCTCAAGATCTTATCTCCGGCCTCATTAGTGCATTCCTCAACAACCCAAGTATTGGCCTCTCTCTCCAGCGGATTCTCTTCCATATTTAAACCCACATGATCCAATCCTTCTACTTGTTTGAAGCTTACAGTGTTGTTATGTAAATCAATTACAGCATGAAAATCGCAGATGAAGTTGGCTCCTAAAATTATATTGTAGTTCATCTTTGGAATAACAATGAATGTTTGTGAAAAAGTATGGTTCAATATTTCCAGATCTAGGAATGCTTGCTGCTTACAATTCATAGTTTTGTCAGGAATGACACCTCTGACTTTCATTAGCGGTACCGGCATAATAGGAACAGTCTGTTTTCTTGCTATTTCTTTTATCAAAATTTCAGTGACTAAGCTCACCTGGCTACCTGTATCAATCAAACATCTCACCCTCATACCTCCAATATGCGCGTAAATAATTGGTAGCTGTCTGATAACGTTTTCACGGTTCTTCACCACTTCCTCCAGGCAGTCGTCTGGGAATGCTATCCACTCTTCTATGTTGGCCACTACCATCTCTTCTTGCTCCCTGGCGATCTCCGTTTCTAGCCTATCTCCTTTCAATTCATTTGGGTTTTTTTTTTATCCCGGGCCCCATTAGATGTGTTTCGCCGGTTATCATTCTGTCGCTCCTGTTGCCTCAGTAAACTCTCTGCCCCCTCTCCTTGATGATTGTCTGGGCTCTGTCTGTTCGCCATGGCACGCCCCCACTTTTCCTTCTCCGCTTCTTCATTACTTAATTGATCCAGGTATTTACGGGATTCAATATATCGCTCGTCCCAGTTATTCCTATATTCTCCTCTGTTTTCTTGGCGATAGTCCCTGCCGTTACTCCATCTACCATCTCCATTTCTTTGGTAGGGTCTACCTTGTCTCTGGTTTCCCCTCCAATTCGTGTACTCCCGCTGGTACGTCCACTGATTATTTTGATTCTGGTTATTCTGATGATATCTCCCGCGGTTATTCTGATAGTTATGATTGTTGTGATGGAACTGGTTTCGGCCGTCAAAATCTTGTCTTCTTGGCGTGAACTGTGTTCCCGTGGACTGTGTCTTACTTTGGTTCCCCTGGCCGTGGTTATTTTGGGGTCCCTGAACTACCTCTGCCGTGTTTACACATTCCAAATTCCTTCTTCCTGTCTGTGGGCTCACCATACTCGTCTCATCTAAGTGTCTAAGTAATTCTTCTGCTTGGACTGCGGTCTGAATGTTTCCTGCGACTAGCAATTGTTGGATATGCATTGGGAGTTGTTTTCCGATGGTTAGAACCATATTCGGCTCGCTAGGCGGGTCATCAAAATCCCTGAATTTTACCAATTGCTGACTAAAGAATTCTGAAAAACGGGTTGGATGGGTACTATGGTATTTGCGTGTGTACAGGTCCATTCTTAACCCCTGTTGTAACGAAGGACTCCAAAACTTCTTCAAAAACGCCTCGCGGAATTGATCCATGTCTGTAAATGTGTATTTGAAACTTAAGAACCAGGTCAGGCTAGGTCCTTCCAAAAATTTCTCCACCAGTCTTAATTGTTTCTCTGGGCCGATGTGTTGGTCATTAAAGTAATCCGTTAATTGCCGTAAGAATGCTTTGGGAGTGGTTCCTGAATTTTCTTTGAACTTATCGGGCTTAAAATCATTACCCCGAATGACTTGGATGACTTGGGCTGGTGCCAAGTTCGGTTGCGGAGTTGAAGTCTCCCCCCTGTACTGCTGGAATGCATTAGTCGTTAGTCTGGGACTTTGACCCCGACTCGTGTCCTCAGCCAACTTCGAACCTGCCGGACTTCCAATACTTGTTCGCTTTTCCTGTATATTTTCATTTGAAAATAATGTCGCATTCTCTAACGATCTAATCTCGTTTTTTATGATTAATTCTGAGTGTTCCTGTAACTTCGACTTCATACTTTCCTCCAGTGCCTGCATTCTTGAACTGTGTTCCCCCAAGCGTTTTAAAATTGTCAAGCGGTCTTCCTTATTCGCCTGAGCCTGCTGGTCCCAATCTCGCCGGATCCTACTTTTCAAGCTGTTTATTTTCTCCTCGTTCCTCTCCTGATTTTTCTCTAGCTCTTCACGTATCTGTTCCTGCGTTTTCACTAGTTGTTCCCCCACCTCTTCTCTTATGACCTCTTGTGTTTTGATTAGCTGACCTTCCAACTCTTTCCTTATGATCTCTTGTGTTCTGCCTAATTGCTCCTCTAAATTTTCCCGCAAGTGTATCCGCTCAGTTTCAGCCTTAATTTCGACTTTATCTATTTCCTTTATTAATTCCAGCACGTTGTTATCTACCGAATTAATCTGCTGTTGTAGTTTCTCTTGGGTCTTCTTCACTCCCGCGGTGTTACTGACACATGCTGCCTCTATCTGCTTAAGTTTATCCGCCACCATCTCGTCAAATTGTATTAATTTGTTATCAAATTTTGCCTCCAATTTCTTCATTTCTCCTAACTGTCTGATGTTGTTTTCCGCAACCTCGCCTGCCAGTTTCTCGACTTTTTGAACGCTCTGGTTAATATCATTTGTGATTTTTCCTAACTGTTCGGTTTGTGTTACCGCCTGTTGTGACAATTTGTGGTTTAATTCATTGAGCTGTTTGTCAGTGTCTAATTTCTGGACTTCTAACTGGACCGAAATGTTACCGCTCATATCAAGTAATTGTTTTTCACAGTCTATCTTCTGCGCTTGTAACTGAACCGTAATGTCACTTAATCGTTTATCGTTATGCTCCCGCTGAGCTTCTAATTGTTCTTTTAACTGTTCTTCCGTTTTCGCGGACATCTGCACTAATTGTTCTTCCGTCTTTACGGACATCTGCGCTAATTGTTCTTCCGTCTTTACGGACATCTGCACTAATTGTTCTTCCGTTTTCGCGGACATTTGGATCGACATCTGTTCTAACAATGCCTTTATCTCATCAACAAGCGCCATTTCACACACACAAATATATTCAGAGAAAAACAGGGTTATGGGCTAAGGTTTCAGCCCTATACGCACATATATGTCACACATTTAAATATTACTGGCTCTAATTTAATGAAAATTTCAGTAACAAAATTTACTGAATACAATGACACTTATTCCCAAACAACAAAATAACCCCTAGTGATTTGCTTTTAAATTCCTAACCAACAGAATTTACGAAACACCAATTAACCGAAGTCAATTAAATGTCAAATATAAGGCAACATCTTCCTGCTTTAACTGAGTTCAATAATAATGCAAATTTCTAATTTTAATGTGGGCGCCAGAACAAGTTTATAACAAATACAAAATCAAATTCTAACCTTGTTCAATATTTCTAACCTTAGGAACTCAGTGATTTTACTAATGCACATGGCGGTACAACATCGCCTCCATTTACTGAATTTACATGTCCGCTTGATCTGGCATCATTTCTCAACGAAATAAATATGAGATCAGCGAAGCAACAACAACAACAATCATCCCCACGTTGGGCGCCATTTTTGTTTTATGAACCCTTGCAAAGAAGCATATGAGACTCAGATTCGGGGCGTAACGGGTCATATTCGTAAGTTGCTGTCAGGGCGCTTCATTAACTTGCGGGGTAACATATAACAAATTGACATGCAGGAAAGAGTGAAGCCAGGGTTAAAAAAACAACTGAATTTAATAACAAATCACCATATTTACACATAAACAAATAACAACAAAATCTCCCAACTGACTCCCATTTAATAAAAATGCCAAAAACTAGGCGGTATCTCTGGAGAGATTAATTACCTGGACCAAGTGTCCTTAAATGAAAGATACAAAAGTGACCATCTAAGTGCGTATGCCGTTCTACATGCATCACGATGTGTACTTTGAATGCCTGATTCGTTATCATCCGGAATGACCCTTCAAACACCGAATCCGCATTTCCTAGAGCTAGACCGACACGGGGGAACACAACTACACTACTTAAATTAAACCGACACTTCCTAAATCTACTATAAACAAACACAAAATTTCCGTGTGAAATTGGACTTAGATTGCCGTAGCAACATTTACTGCCTAAAAACTTAGGACTTCTCACACAAATCAACACAAGTACATTAACACGTGACCAATAGAAAATACTCAAATGACCGCTGTCAAAATTTACAAATACTCTACCACTACACCACACGGGTGTGATACACAAAATTACATGAATTGAGTCATCAACAAAGCAATAGGCAAACAGCCAACATTTACGTTAATCACAATATTTTATCCATACAAGGTACAACAATCCGTTACACACATGGCGAACTCCCCAATTAATTATGGCTTAAAAATTAACCATCACAATGAACAGGTTTGCTATATGAAAGCTTACAGGGTTCAGTCGGACAAAAGGACTGCCTATCAAAATAAGTCACAGGCAAAACGGGCGGTTTGTGGAACACTGCATGTCTGTCAACCCACGTGTCAAAATACCTCGACCTCCCAGAACATGGGGTCGAACCTCGAAGAAATGTGCCCCCAAAGCACAATAATACATGTGTGTGTCAGAATAACCATATGGACAAGAACCAGCAGTCTCCCAAGAGCACTCTGTCTTTCCATCTAAAAATACAATAGCAGCAAAATAATAAGGGCGGTAGGACAACTACCCCCTCCTCACGTAGAATCAACACACATTAGACACATCAACACACACTGAATCACACGTATGGGTTTTGACAGACCCTGAAATAAAATACACAAATAATATCCACATGCTGGCGCCATCGTTTTATGCCGTGACTAGTCACCTGAAAAGGACTCAAGAAAATCTATCAAAATTAGAACGAAGGTGTTCTATAATTACTTTTAAGTTGGTGCACTCGGCTACCCTAACATGAATAATAACCTGTTCAGACAAATGTTTTACACTCATTTCCTCCCATTCCTATTTCAAATATTAACGTTAATAAAGCACCATTTATCGAATGTAACGGGTTCCGCAATTGCAAGGATAAAAAATTACGCACGCACGCCGCGTACATTACATTTGACTCAAGAAAGAAAAACACAAAATATCAACAAACACTTTGGCCACGCGCCAACGGACATTTAAACATACAGTGTCGGTACAAGAAAAACTCTAAAACAACAAGAAAGAAAAACATGACTATTTACAAAGTTCCCCGGCCAAATCTAACTACATAATTGAAATAAATCAATTTTTGTACATCACCGCTTCTGCATGTAGACCAAGGACATCCTCCTCAACCCATTGCCCTATGGACAATTTAGCTCTCCATAGTAGTCGTCTGTGCTGATTTCTTGAAGCTCATCCCAACTTCAAACCACGTGCTGTTCATCTTGGTCTCGACTCCTTGGCAGAAAAGTTCAATATTAAATATTTGCCTATCTATAATCGCTTGCAGGCTACTCAGTTCACCCACAATTGTCCTATTGCGATTAATAGCGAAGACTGGCCCTAACTATATCAGACACACGCACTATAAACATACATAAAATACACACAATTTATACATAAATATACAATCTCGAGTCCGCGCCACTGGCTCGTTAACAAGTTCACAATCCTGGCTGCACTAGCAGTCGCTATCTCGTCTGGTATTTCCGTCTGTACTATGGACTTCGGTTCTGGTAAGCGCTAATTAGGGTGATACGATACCTCCCTCTTAAAGTTGAACTCGTCGTCTTGAAATGAATGTTACTGTTTAGTTCACACAACAAAGTTGATTTTATAATAAAATGTATTACAGCTTTTAAAATTTGATACTGCGATCGCTGCGACTTTAGTTCCTCAAAGCTCACAAAATGAATTAGCTTTACTGATTTAGAGCGTAAAAATCACGTTTTACACCAAATAATGACTTAGATAAATTCGAGCGTCAAAATCACAAACCAAACTGACGTGGAGTATGCCTCTCAAGGCTCCACAAGAATAGACTTTAAAATTCACACTTCGAACTGACGTGGAGTATGTCTCTGAAGGCTCCACACGGTAAGACTTTAAAATTCACACTTCGAACTGACGTGGAGTATGCCTCTGAAGGCTCCAAAAGAATAGACTTTAAAATTCACACTTCGAACTGGCGTGGAGTATGCCTCTGAAGGCTCCAAAAGAATAGACTTTAAAATTCACACTTCGAACTGACGTGGAGTATGCCTCTGAAGGCTCCACACGGTAAGACTTTAAAATTCACACTTCAAACTGGCGTGGAGTATGCCTCTGAAGGCTCCAAAAGAATAGACTTTAATTGGCGTCAGGCCAAGCTATTTATGAGAAACTGACAAGGGCGGTGGAGTGGGGCAAAGTCGGATAAAAACTTCCGGAGTTTTTGTCTCACAAAGATGTAGCTAGTGTCATTCTTCTCCAAATAAATCCAACGTCTCAAATTACTCGAGCGGAAATTAATCCGTTCGGCGGTTCCTTAGATACACACTTCCGCGGGCTTTTTACTACTGACGCCGTCCACCTCGTGGTCACGGCTTGGTCTCTTGCGATTGGCTGATTCAATCGTATGTTCGTTGAGAAGACCTCGTGATTCTTCCTTTATGTCTCCAATTTTGGTACAGTAGTTGCACAATTTAGCCTTGAACTCGACTAATTCTGGCCGTCCCCCAGGAATAGCTACTGCCTCAACTTCTGTTGCAATCGTTACGAAATGCTGGCCTCCCTAATATCCAAGTCGACTTCCTTATGTGCTGCCTGGGCCGTAGTAATAATAATAATAAATATGAATACTTATTTATCGAAGATCAATAAGGGTTCAGTATTCAAAATGGCCGTGTTCGTCGCGGTCGATAATAGTACATTATGCAACCAGCCTATAATGGCTATAATTAAGACACGAGTATTTTTATAAAACGAGCGTATGCGAGTTTTATAATTTCCATACGAGTGTCTTAATTACCATTATAGGCGAGTTGTATACGACTGTTTATGTTTGACGATAATTATAACTTTATTATATGTTTTAACATAAATATTCATAAATATCTGTTGAGATTGACACTAGAATTTTGTGATCGGGTGCTGCACAGGGTAGGATATCTCTGATGTCCAAGCTCTCTGACCGACCGACGCATGCGCTCTGTGTGCTTCAATGCCATATGTGCAGATTGAGCATCAGTATTCAGTAAAAATGTCATCGAAATCGTTTGAAAACAACCCGCTGTGTAGAAATTGGATTTGGGGATATTAAGGTACAGTGTCTCATATTCGCCAGTTTATTTACGCGAACATATGGACGGTGCCCTTTCGGTAATTTATATAGACATGTTGGATTTTGAGCGCATGCGCGAAGGTATCCTTATATAATTGGTCGAACAACTGATTCTTGAGCTGTGATTGGTGGGAGAAACTGTTTCATAAAGAAAAATAGTGTTATAATGACCATCATTATGATACAGTTTTCAGACTCATAATAGTCAGGGTCGAACATAAAAACAAGATGTTCAGTAAAGAACATATAGCCTACTTTCTCCTAAATGCATGGGTATTGTTATAACTCTTTGTCCTTTTGAAGGAGTATAATTGAATATTGGTTGTAGTAGCTTGTTGAAATACAACGTGCTATAGGGAAATTAAACATGAATATGAGATGCCCTTTGCTAGTGCTACCTCTGTGAAAAAAATTCATTCAATTCGATTTCACCGTGTTTGAATTGATATGGGGAATGGATTTGCACACATACATGGCCGCTATTTGCAAACTATTGAGCTGATGACCTTGTAGTCAGTCATAAGATGCTTTCCACAAAAAGACATGTTGTTGCAAAATCTGGTAGAGATCAAATTATTAGGATGATCGTAATTTGATTTAAGGTTTTAACATTTGGGTGGCGGTCATTCCGTTTCCGTCAAGAAGGCGGCGATATAAAACATGACACTGAGGTGCCCTTTGCTAGTGCTACCTCTGTACCAAATTTCGTTCAATTCGGTTTCACCGTGTTTGAATTGATAGGGGGAATCGATTTGCATACATACTTGGCCACCATCTGCAAACTATTGGGCTGATGATCTTACATTTTGGTCAAAATATGCTTCCCACATAAAGATATGTTGTTGCAAAATTTGGTAGAGACTAGATTATTAGGTTGGTCGTAATTACATTTTAGCTTTTAACATTTGGGTGGCCGCGATTATGTTTCCGCCAAGACGGCGGTGATATAAAACATGACACTGAGGTGCCCTCTGCTAGTGCTACCTCTGTACCAAATTTCGTTCCATTCAGTTTCAGCGTGTTCGAATTAATAGGGGGAATCGATTTTCACACAAAGATGGCCGCCATCCACAAAATATTAGGCTAATGACCTATTAGTTGGGTCAAAGGATGCTCCCTCCATAAAGGTATGTTGATGCAAAATTTGGTAGAGATCGGATGATTTGGTCAATCGTAATTTGATTTAAGCTTTGAACATTTGTGTGGCCGCCATTACGTTTCCGTCAAGATGGCTGCGATATAAAACATGACACTGAGATGCCCTTTGCTAGTGCTACCCCTGTACCAAATTTCGTTCCATTCGGTTTCACCGTGTTCGAATTAATATGGGGAATCGATTTTGACATAAAGATGGCCGCCATCCACAAACTATTAGGCTAATGACCTATTAGATTGGTCAAAGGATGCTCCCTCCTTAAAGGTATGTTGTTGCAAAATTTGGTAGAGATCGGATGATTATGTTAGTCGTAATTTGATTTAAGCTTTGAACATTTGTGTGGCCGCCATTACGTTTCTGTCAAGATGGAGGCGATATAAAACATAACACTGAGGTTTCCTTTGCTAGTGCTACCTCTGTACCAAATTTCGTTCCATTCGGTTTCACCGTGTTTGAATTAATAGGGGGAATCGATTTTCACACAAAGATGGCCGCCATCCGCAAACTATTAGGCTAATGACCTATTAATTTGGTCAAAGGATGCTTCTTCCATAAAGGTATGTTGTTGCAAAATTTCGTAGAGATCGGATGATTAGGTTAGTCGTAATTTGATTTAAGCTTTGAACATTTGTGTGGCCGCCATTACGTTTCTGTCAAGATGGAGGCGATATAAAACATAACACTGAGGTTTCCTTTGCTAGTGCTACCTCTGTACCAAATTTCGTTCCATTCGGTTTCACCGTGTTCGAATTAATAGGGGGAATCGATTTTGACATAAAGATGGCCGCCATCCACAAACTATTAGGCTAATGACCTATTAGATTGGTCAAAGGATGCTCCCTCCTTAAAGGTATGTTGTTGCAAAATTTGGTAGAGATCGGATGATTATGTTAGTCGTAATTTGATTTAAGCTTTGAACATTTGTGTGGCCGCCATTACGTTTCTGTCAAGATGGAGGCGATATAAAACATAACACTGAGGTTTCCTTTGCTAGTGCTACCTCTGTACCAAATTTCGTTCAATTCGGTTTCACCGTGTTTGAATTGATAGGGGGAATCGATTTGCATACATACTTGGCCACCATCTGCAAACTATTGGGCTGATGATCTTACATTTTGGTCAAAATATGCTTCCCACATAAAGATATGTTGTTGCAAAATTTGGTAGAGACTAGATTATTAGGTTGGTCGTAATTACATTTTAGCTTTTAACATTTGGGTGGCCGCGATTATGTTTCCGCCAAGACGGCGGTGATATAAAACATGACACTGAGGTGCCCTCTGCTAGTGCTACCTCTGTACCAAATTTCGTTCCATTCAGTTTCAGCGTGTTCGAATTAATAGGGGGAATCGATTTTCACACAAAGATGGCCGCCATCCACAAAATATTAGGCTAATGACCTATTAGTTGGGTCAAAGGATGCTCCCTCCATAAAGGTATGTTGATGCAAAATTTGGTAGAGATCGGATGATTTGGTCAATCGTAATTTGATTTAAGCTTTGAACATTTGTGTGGCCGCCATTACGTTTCCGTCAAGATGGCTGCGATATAAAACATGACACTGAGATGCCCTTTGCTAGTGCTACCCCTGTACCAAATTTCGTTCCATTCGGTTTCACCGTGTTCGAATTAATATGGGGAATCGATTTTGACATAAAGATGGCCGCCATCCACAAACTATTAGGCTAATGACCTATTAGATTGGTCAAAGGATGCTCCCTCCTTAAAGGTATGTTGTTGCAAAATTTGGTAGAGATCGGATGATTATGTTAGTCGTAATTTGATTTAAGCTTTGAACATTTGTGTGGCCGCCATTACGTTTCTGTCAAGATGGAGGCGATATAAAACATAACACTGAGGTTTCCTTTGCTAGTGCTACCTCTGTACCAAATTTCGTTCCATTCGGTTTCACCGTGTTTGAATTAATAGGGGGAATCGATTTTCACACAAAGATGGCCGCCATCCGCAAACTATTAGGCTAATGACCTATTAATTTGGTCAAAGGATGCTTCTTCCATAAAGGTATGTTGTTGCAAAATTTCGTAGAGATCGGATGATTAGGTTAGTCGTAATTTGATTTAAGCTTTGAACATTTGTGTGGCCGCCATTACGTTTCTGTCAAGATGGAGGCGATATAAAACATAACACTGAGGTTTCCTTTGCTAGTGCTACCTCTGTACCAAATTTCGTTCCATTCGGTTTCACCGTGTTCGAATTAATAGGGGGAATCGATTTTGACATAAAGATGGCCGCCATCCACAAACTATTAGGCTAATGACCTATTAGATTGGTCAAAGGATGCTCCCTCCTTAAAGGTATGTTGTTGCAAAATTTGGTAGAGATCGGATGATTATGTTAGTCGTAATTTGATTTAAGCTTTGAACATTTGTGTGGCCGCCATTACGTTTCTGTCAAGATGGAGGCGATATAAAACATAACACTGAGGTTTCCTTTGCTAGTGCTACCTCTGTACCAAATTTCGTTCCATTCGGTTTCACCGTGTTTGAATTAATAGGGGGAATCGATTTTGACACAAAGATGGCCGCCATCCGCAAACTATTAGGCTAATGACCTATTAATTTGGTCAAAGGATGCTTCTTCCATAAAGGTATGTTGTTGCAAAATTTGGTAGAAATCGGATGATTAGGTTAGTCGTAATTTGATTTAAGCTTTGAACATTTGTGTGGCCGCCATTACGTTTCCGTCAGGATGGCTGCGATATAAAATATGACACTGAGGTGTCCTTTGCTAGTACTACTTCTGTACCAAATGTCGTTCCATTCGGTTTCACCGTGTTCGAATTAATAGGGGGAATCCATTTTCACACAAAGATGGCCGCCATCCACAAACTATTTGGGTGATGGCCTATTAGTTTGTTCAAAAGATGCTCCCCCGATAAAGGTATGTTGTTGCAAAATTTGGTAGAGATCGGATGATTAGGTTAGTCGTAATTTGATTTAAGCTTTGAACATTTGTGTGGCCGCCATAACGTTTCCGTCAAGATGGCGGCGATATAAAACATGACACTGAGGTGTCCTTTGCTAGTGCTACCCTTGTACCAAATTTCGGTCAATTCGCGTTCACCGTGTTCGAATTGATAGGGGGGGGGGGGGGGGACAGACATTCAGAGTACACACACTCACTCACTCACTCACACACACACACACACACACACACACACACAGAGACTCACACACACACATACACACACACAGACAGACAAACTTTTTTCGCCCTGTGTTGATCTCATAAGTCTACTTTCATTTTTTACAAAAATCGAAAGTAGGCTAAAAAATAAGATCACTGAGATTTATCTGTCGCTCCCGCATGGTACAGGCGCGATATGAACGACGACTTTGCGAATCCACGACCTACTAGCCGGGTTGTGCAGCACTGACACTCGAATCACCTTTCTGTGGTTTCAAGCCACATGGGAAAGGCGGGAAATGAGTTAGCGGATCAAGCTGCAAAAGAAAAAAGGAAGCTTGTAGTTTAACGTGACCGTTAATCTCGAGATCATGAGCCACGGGACCTCCGTTTTACGTGGAATCCGAACCACAGGACATGGCATTTCACTTCGAAAAAAGCTGCAAAAGAGGCGGTATCACTACCACCTCGAACAATGGGTGTACCCAGTGCCGGATTTCTGCCTAGGCCTACAAGGCCTCGGCCTAGGGGCCCAGCCCGCCTTGGGGCCCCGGTGGCGGAATCTTTACATAGGCCTAAGTTCAAAAGCCTGGCTTGTCTTATCAAAAAGCTTTATCGAAAATAATATTATAATATATATTTTTACTACATTTTGCCAAAACTTGCAACCCTGCGTGCAACAAAGCTAGAATTAGGCCTCTTCGTTCCCCCGCTCTCTCACCTGCATTATCCACGCTTAGCATTGCCAGGCCACGCGCAGGCAGTCCATTCTATAGGCTCCGTGCTTTGGGGCGAGAAATAAATCGCCACACTATGAGTGGCCAAATGTATAAGCACGAATATGCTACCATGGCCGAGGAGCAGCGATGTGCAGGTGAATTCTGATTTTAAGAGGGTATCGTGTGTGCTATCAAATATCGCTTTCTTGCAATACCTGGTATATAGATATAAAATGATTATTGTTTAAATAAGTGTTAATATATTAGGCTATTGTAATTATAATGATTAAATACATATTAAAGAAGAAAGGATGAGTTATTGGTAAATGCTACCGGTATGGCGTATAGCATATAACTCGTAGCGTTCGTCTCATTTTAGCATTTGAACGGGTCAAGTCAATGCATAATATACCAATATAACAACCGGATAGCAACTGATTATAATATTCTCCTATATAACATATTTAATTGGAACCAACTTAATGCAATATAGTCCAAGATATGTTAGACTACTGCCGTTTGCAATGTGCAAATCGCACATTTTGTAGGCAAGGTGTTTGTTATGGTCCTTTTTGTTGCGAAGTTTTACTAACTTCTCTTTTAGGAGGCACTTCTGTTTGGAATATTCAAGAAAGGACAACCCTCTAGTTCTTATTTCGTAAGTTGAACACCTAAAAACAAAACCACAATCCAAAATTCCTAGTTCCCATTGTTAAATGACCCTCTCCTTTTTTATTTGTTACAGAAACTACCGATGTCGCGATGTCTGACTTCAATAAAAAAAACTAATCGTGTTCCAGAAAAGAAAATGGAATAAAGAAAAATTCGAAAAAGAAAAAGTGCTTCTTCGTAATGTCCTAAGTTAAACACATTTTTCGTCTTCTCTACGTCTAGACCTAGTTCTGGCTCTAGTCCTAGTACTAGTAGTACAGTGCATTAGCCAGTGGCAGTTGCAGTGATGCTGCTGATGACCGTCGACAGGCAACTCCAACAAACGTGTCTGACTGCAACGAGCTACCTGAAAACATTATTTCTGAAAACTCCGTAATAGCTACAAAAAAAACCGATTCTTTAGAAAATCGTGAATCTAATTCTTCTTTAAGTGACGATCCTGCTGAGTGGATGCTAGACGAAGTTACATTGGAGTACCTTGTTCTTCAAGGCGTCAGTACGCAGATAAAAGCAGGTATCTATCGCTGTCACTTTTTAGCCGAACATTAAGCAATGGTGAAACACGATCTCGACCTTGGCTCATATTTTTGAAGAGTAAGGGCGCAGTATTTTGCGCCCCTTGTAAGATGTTTGAGAAATTGGGGTCGCTAGCTAATGAAGGGTACAACGACTGTAAAAACACAGTTCAAAGAACGAAGAAACATGAGAATTTAGACGAACACAGGTCAGCACTTGCGACACTATTAGCTAGGAAGAATGCTGGCGGTAGAGTTGACAAAAGTCTTGTTCTTCAAACGGAAGTAGAAATAAAATATTGGCATGAGGTTTTGAGGCACATTGCGGCTGTTGTGAGGGCACTTTCTGCACGCGGATTGCCGTTTAGAAGTTCCCATGAGAGATTTGGATCAAAGAACAGTGGGAACTATGTTATGACCCTAGAACTTTTGGCTGAGTTTGATCGATACTTTTCTGTACTTACACATAAAACGCCACGGTAACAAAGGAAGTGGCACATCATATCTTTCGTCAAAAATATGCGATGAAATGATCAGTATCATGGCAGAAAAGGTAATAAATACAATGGTGACTGAGATAAAACATGCCAAATATTTCTCTATCTCTGTGGACTCTACTCCGGACATTTCTCATGTACACACATCAAAAAAAGTTTTGCATCACCTCGGTTCCAAGAGTTCCGGAACCTTTAAATACAAAGGGAATAGAGATCAACACAAACAACATTTCAGCTCGTTTTATTGCTCATGAGACCCACACATTGCATGTTGTACCATCATACAGCTAGACTTTCAGCATTTGTAGTCCAGATTGCAGTACACACCACTACCTCTAATACCCAGTAGCACGTCCTCTTGCATTGATGCATGCCTGTATTCGTCGTGGCATACTATCCACAAGTTCATCAAGACACTATTGGTCCAAATTGTCCCACTCCTCAACGACAATTCGGCGTAAATCTCTCAGAGTGGTTGGTGGGTCAAGACGTCCATAAACAGCCCTTTTCAACATATCCCAGGCATGTTCGATAGGGTTCATGTCTGGCGAACATGCTGGCCACTGTAGTCGAGCGATGTCGTTATCTTGAAGGAACGCATTCACAAGATGTGCACGATGAGGTCGAGAATTGTCGTCCATGAAGACAAATGCCTCTCCAATATTCTGCCGATATGGGTGCACTATGGGTCGGAGGATGTCATTCAGGTATCGTAAAGCCGTTTCGGAGCCTTCCATGACCACCAGTGGCGTACGTCGGCCCCACATAATGCCACCCCAAAACATCAGGGAACCACCACCTTGCTGCACTCGCTGGACAGTGTGTCTAAGACGTTCAGCCTGACCAGGGTGCCTCCAAACACGTCTCCGACGATTGTCTGGTTGAAGGCATATGCGACACTCATCGGTGAAGAGAACGTGATGCCAATTCTGTGGGGTCCATTCAGCATGTTGTTGGGCCCATCTGTACCGCGCTGCATGGTGTCGGGGTTGCAAAGCTGGACCTCGCCATGGACGTCGGGAGTGAAGTTGCGCATCATGCAGCCTATTGCGCACAGTTTGAGTTGAAACACGACGTCCTGTGGCTGAACGAAACGCATTATTCAACATGGTGGCATTGCTGTCAGGGTTCCTCCGAGCGGCAATCCGTAAGTAGCCCTTGGGCGGCCTGAGCGAGGCCTGTCATCGACAGTTCCTGTATCTCTGTACCTCCTCCATGTCCGAACAACATCGCTTTGGTTCACTCTGAGACGCCTGGAAACTTCCCTTGTTGAGAGCCCTTCTTGACACAAAGTAACAATGCGGACGCGATCGAACTGCGGTATTAACCTTCTAGGCATGGTAGAACTACAGACAACATGAGCAGCGTACCTTCGTCCTGGTGGAATGACTGGAACTGATCGGCTGTCGTACCCCCTCCGTCTAATAGGCCCTGCTCATGCATGGTTGTTTACATCTTTGAGCAGTTTTAGTGACATCTATGAACAGTCAAAGGGACTGTATCTTTGATACAATATACACAGTCAACGTCTATATGCCGGAGATCTGGGAACCGAGGTGATGCAAAACTTTTTTTGATGTGTGTAGATCAACTTACTTTCATAGTAAGATATGTCTCTGAAGACGGATGTCCTATCGAACGATTTTTGAAATCCATTCCAAATTGTGGCCATAATGCGGTAAACCTGGCTGAAGTCGTCCTAGAGACATTGAATAATCACGACTTGGATATCGCCGCTTGCCGGGGGGCAGTCTTACGACAAAGCTAGCAATATTTCGGGTGTATATTTTGGTCTTCAGGTGAGAATAAAACAAGTGAACCCTCTGATAGATTTCGGTCCCAGTTCGGCTTACTCACTGAATCTTGTTGGATCCTGTGCGGCCGAGTCTTGTCAAGCTGCTGTATCCTTCTTCGGTATATTGCAGTCATTGTATAATTTTTTTCGGCATCAACACACAGATGGGAAATTTTGCTGTCGAACCTGAAGTCAAATTCAACAGTCATGAAGAGTCTTTCTCAGGCTAGATGGTCTGTTCGAGCTGACGCCTGTCGAAGTCTATGTTGCTCCTGGGATGAGATCATGGCAGCTCTTCAGATAAATGCCAAAGATGCAAATGAAAAACCATCCACGCGCTCTGAGGCTTCAGGTCTTCTGAATTCATTAGACTCGATGGAAACTTGCTTTTTGTCACTTCTCTGGAATGACATCTTGGAAAGGTTCAACAAAGTAAGCAAATCTCTCCAATCTGTTAACATCAACCTGGGTACGATCGTTGAACTGTATCAGTCTTTGGTAACATACCCAGTACCTTTGATCATTATGAGTTGAAAGTTATTGAAAAATCTTGTGAAAATAGCTATGCATATGACATGCAGAGGAAACGTAAGCGTAAAGTCCAGTTCGACGAAGTAAAAGGAAAAGAGACTGAACTCTCTGGCAGGGACAGATTCAGAGTTACCATTTTTAACCATTATAGATAGACTAATAACAGAAATACGGAGACGCAGATCTGCTTATGAGGAGTTAATTAAAAAGTTTGACTTTCTTAAGAAACTACATCGTTTGGAATCTAAATACATCCGTGAAGGAGCCAGAAACCTTATAACTTTTTTTCCGGGGGACTTGGATATGACTCTGGAAAACGAGTGTCTGCACCTGCAAGAACATTTGTCATCAAATGACGAAGTTATGGAGTTATAGTCACTGAAGCTATACAAATACTTATCGGAAAAAGGCTTTTTGGACATTTATCCAAACGTAGGAATTGCGCTCCGAATGCTGTTGTGTACACCAGCGTCAAACTGTTCAGCAGAACGGTTGTTTTCAGCGCTAAAGATAGTAAAGAATTACTTAAGATCTAACATAGGAGAGAACAGGCTCAATTCACTCTCTGTAATGTACATAGAGTCAGAAATAATGCAGTCGATTGACTATGATGACGTCATTCATTCTTTTGTACAGAAGAAAGTTCGACGTATGCTTCTATACATTTTATATAATAACGTAACTATAGTAACATGAAATCAAATCCACAGCCTGCTTCCAGTCGACCGACCGGGTCAGGGAATGGAATGAATGAATGAAGCCCCCATCTAGCGACGAGGATATGAACTGTGCCGGTTGCCGAAGCCTGTCGCACTCCTCTGGGGCAATGATTAAATGAATGACAGATTAAATGAAATGATAGTGGAGAGTGTTGCTGGAATGCAATTTGTGACAGGGAAAACCGGAGTACCCGGAGAAAAACCTGTCTGCCTCTGCTTTGTCCAGCACAAATCTCACATGGAGTGACCGGGATTTGAACCACGGACCCGGCGGTGAGAGGCTGGCGTGCTGCCGCCTAAGCCACGGAGGCTGTAACTATAATAACATAGACTGTATTCTTCAGATATTTATTAAAGTCATTAAAGTCGATTAAAAATTATATGTTCTGTACTAGTGCATTTAATTTGCTAAATTTCCAAAATAGCTTCGAGATGGTGGGAGGCCCAAATGTCAAGTGCCCAGGGGCCCTGAATCTCTAAGTCCGGGCCTGGATGATGTACCCGCTAGAGATATTCGCTCTCAGTTACGCCGACAAGCACTGGCATTTTGGGAGCGTCAGTGGCTAGCTGACCCAATGCCCAGTAAACTGAGACCGATAAAGCGAACTACTCGCGTGTGGCGGAGCTCTTTCCGGTCACAGAGGGAGTCTGTCATTTTGTGTAGGCTAAGGATAGGTCATACAAGATCCACCCACTCGTACCTAATGAGAAGGGAAGACCCCCCACTTTGTACCTGTGGAACCGTATTCACCGTGGCCCACATTTTAACCGAGTGTGTGGATCTTGCTGACTTACGAAGAAACCTTGGTTTGCAGATGACACTCAAACTTATATTAGCCGATGACGCGGTGGCTGCTGATCTCGTCATCCGCTTTATAAGTGAGAGTGGGTTAGGGCCAGCAATCTAAATTCTCCAGAGAACATTGACTCAAAGACTTGTTCTGATTTATTTTTAGCCTACTTTCGATTTTTGCAAAAAAGAAAGTAGACTTATGAGATCAACACAGGCCGAAAAAAGTGTGTCTGTCTGTGTGTGTGTGTGTGTGAGTGTGTGTACTCTGAATGTCTGTCCACCCCCCCCCCCCCAATCAATTCGAACACAGTGAATGCGAATTGAACGAAATTTGGTACAAAGGTAGCACTAGCAAAGGATACCTCAGTGTCATGTTTTATATCGCCGCCATCTTGACGGAAACGTAATGGCGGCCACACAAATGTTCAAAGCTTAAATCAAATTACGACTAACCTAATCATCCGATCTCGACCAAATTTTGCAACAATATACCTTTAAGGGGGGAGCATCGTTTTACCAAACTAATAGGTCATCAGCGTAATAGTTTGCGGATGGCGGCCATCTTTGTGTGAAAATCGATTCCCCCTATTAATTCGAACACGGTGCAACCGAATGGAACGAAATTTGGTACAGAGGTAGTACGAACAAAAGTCCCCTCAGTGTCATGTTTTATATCGCCGCCATCTTGACGGGAACGTAATGGCGGCCACACAAATGTTTAAAGCTTAAATCAAATTACGATTAACCTAATCATCCGATCTCTACCAAATTTTGCAACAACATACCTTTATAGAGGAAGCATCCTTTGGCCAAATGAATAGGTCATTAGCCTAATAGTTTGCGGATGGCGGCCATCTTTGTGTGAAAATCAATTCCCCCTATTAATTCACACACGGTGAAACCGAATGGAACGAAATTTGGTACAGTGGTAGCACTAGCAAAGGGCATCTCAGTGTCATGTTTTATATCGCCGCCATATTGACAGAAACGTAATGGCGGCCACACAAGTGTTCAAAGCTTAAGTTAAATTACGACTAACATAACCATCCGATCTCTACCAAACTTTGCAACAACATACCTTTATGGAGGGAGCATCCTGTGACCAATCTAATAGGTTATTAGCCTAATAGTTTGCGGATGGCGGCCATCTTTATGTCAAAATTGATTCCCCCTATTAATTCGAACACGGTGGAACCGAATGGAACGAAATTTGGTACAGAGGTAGCACTAGCAAAGGGCACCTCAGTGTCATGTTTTATATCGCCGCCATCTTGACTGAAACGTAATGGCGGCCACACGAATGTTCAAAGCTTAAATCAAATTACGATTAACCTAATCATCCGATCTCTACCAAATTTTGCAACTACATACCTCTATGGAGGGAGCATCCTTTGACCAATCTAATAGGTCATTCGCCTAATAGTTTGCGGATGGCGGCCATCTTTGTGTCAAAATCGATTCCCCCTATTAATTTAAACACGGTGAAACCGAATGGAACGAAATTTGGTACAGAGATAGCACTAGCAAAGGGCATCTCAGTGCCATGATTTATATCGCCGCCATATTGGCAGAAACGTAATGGCGGGCACACAAAAGTTTAAAGCTTAAATCAAATTACGACTAATAACCATCCGATCTCTACCAAAATTTGCAACATCATACCTTTATGGAGGGAGCATCCTTTGACCAATCTAATAGGTCATTAGCCTAATAGTTTGCGGATGGCGGCCATCTTTATGTCAAAATTGATTCCACCTATTAATTCGAACACGGTGGAACCGAATGGAACGAAATTTGGTTCAGAGATAGCACTAGCAAAGGGCATTTCAGTGTCATGTTTTATATCGTCGCCATATTGACAGAAACGTAATGGCGGCCACACAAATGTTGAACGCTTAAATCAAATTACGACTAACATAACCATCCGATCTCTACCAAACTTTGCAACAAGATACCTTTATGGAGGGAGCATCCTTTGACCAATCTAATAGGTCATTAGCCTAATAGTTTGCGGATGGCGGCCATCTTTATGTCAAAATTGATTCCACCTATTAATTCGAACACGGTGGAACCGAATGAACGAAATTTGGTATAGAGGTAGTACTAACAAAATGCACCTCATTGTCATGTTTTATATCGCCGCCATCTTGACGGAAACGTAATGGCGGCCACACAAATGTTCAAAGCTTAAATCAAATTACGATTAACCTAATCATCCGATCTCTACTAAATTTTGCAACAACATACCTTTATAGAGGAAGCATCCTTTGACCAAATGAATAGGTCATTTGCCTAATAGTTTGCGGATAACGGCCATCCCTGTGTTAAAATCAATTCCCCCTATTAATTCAAACACGGTGAAACCGAATGGAACGAATTTTGGTACAGAGGTAGCACTATCATATGGCATCTCAGTGTCATGTTTTATATTGCCGCCATGTTGACAGAAACGTAATGGCGGCCACACAAATGTTCAAAGCTTAAGTTAAATTACGACTAACATAACCATCCGATCTCTACCAAACTTTGCGACAACATACCTTTATGGAGGGAGCATCCTTTGACCAATCTAATAGGTTATTAGCCTAATAGTTTGCGGATGGCGGCCATCTTTATGTCAAAATTGATTCCCCCTATTAATTCGAACACGGTAGAACCGAATGGAATGAAATTTGGTACAGAGGTAGCACTAGCAAAGGGCATCTCAGTGTCATGATTTATATCGCCGCCATATTGACAGAAATGTAATGGTGGCCACACAAATGTTTAATGCTTAAATCATATTACGACTAACATAACCATCCGATCTCTACCAAACTTTGCAACAACATACCTTTATGGAGGGAGCATCCTTTGACCAATCTAATAGGTCATCAGCCTAATAGTTTGCGGATGGCGGCCATCTTTATGTCAAAATTGATTCCACCTATTTATTCGAACACGGTGGAATCGAATGAACGAAATTTGGTACAGAGGTAGCACTAGCAAAGGGCACCTCAGTGTCATGTTTTATATCGCCGCCATCTTGACGGAAACGTAATGGCGGCCACACAAATGTTCAAAGCTTAAATCAAATTACGATTAGCCTAATCATCCGATCTCTAGCAAATTTAGCAACAACATACCTTTAAGAAGGGAGCATCCTTTGACCAAACTAATAGGTCATTAGTCTAATATTTTGCGGATGGCGGCCATGTTTGTGTGAAAATCGATTCCCCTTATCAATTCGAACACGGTGAAACCGAATGGTACGAAATTTGGTACAGAGGTAGCCCTAGCAAAGGGCACCTCAGTGTCATGTTTTATATCATCGCTATCTTGACGGAAACGTAATCGCGGCCACCCAAATGTTAAAAGCTAAAATGTAATTACGACGAACCTAATAATCTAGTCTCTACCAAATTTTGCAACACCATATCTTTATGTGGGAAACATATTCTGACCAAACTGCAGGAACATCAGCCCAATAGTTTGCAGATGGTGGCCAAGTATGTGTGCAAATCGATTCCCCCTATCAATTCAAACACGGTGAAACCGAATTGAACGAAATTTGGTGCAGAGGTAGCACTATCAACGAGCACCTCATATTCATGTTTAATATCCCTATAGCACGTTGTATTTCAACAAGCTACTACAACCAACATTCAATCATACTCCTTGAAAAGGACAAAGAGTTATAACAATACCCATGCATTTAGGAGAAAGTAGGCTATATGTTCTTTCCTGAACATCTTGTTTTCGTTTGTTTGTAGTCTATTACGGTATTAGTTTTATTTAATTTTTTGATTTATTAATTTTCGGTATTTCCAATTTAGGTGTCCACTTCTAAATTTTAAATTCCATTCCGAATTTGTATACTTTAATCGGTGTTAATAGGGACAGATGACCTCGTAGTTCCGCCCCTTAAAACAACAATAACTAACTAATGACGACTTTTGATTGGTCCTTTACGCATTATGCTTATTGCCGCTCTATTCCGTTTCCTGCCTTCCGCTCGCTGAACCGCGTGCATGGAAATGAGGATTGAGACTCGCAGGTTGTCTGGTATCCCGCTGCGCACTCAGAACCCACGAGCAGAAAACGGTGGAACGAAGTATGCAGTGTAAACTCCAGGCGCTGAGGTTCCGGTCCCGACACTTTGCGATGGCTCGAGAAACGAGGGAAGATACCAATAAAACCAACCTACCGCAATGAGAAGCTGTTAATAAACTTGGACGACCAGTTTCGATCGTCAAGCGATCATCATCAGATTCTTTACATTTAGGGTACGGTAGAGGAAAGTGACCAAAGTCGGACCCGAGTCCCTAAGTCGGACCCCTGCATTATTTTGCTTGGACAGTGCTGCCGCATGGTGACACAATAATGAATGTGAAGATATGAAATGAAATGTTATGTTGTGGAAGTGACAGCCCTGGACTGTGGGGAGTATCCCGTCAGTTCCGCCATTACTGGTTTTCATGTGAGTGGATGTTTTACACGTGCTCATGGAATAGTGATTTTTTTATATTTCAAAGAGGGTAAGTCACATCGTGTTTACAGTACTGTCTTTAGTAAGCGATACACTTGATGAATTTTGTATTTGCTTGTCGAAATACCCATTCATTTTTTTTTTCATAGCCTCGAAAATATCAAGTACAAGATGTCCTAAGTAGGACCCCCGCGGCTTTCCAAGTCGGACCCTTAATAACCCTGAGTTGGACTCCTGAAATTCAAATTAAAATTTCTTGGGTTTTATTTAAGCCATTAAAAATATTGTTTCAGATGATCCAAAAAATATATATATCAGTCCTTGCGTGAGAAAATGGGAAACTCTCAAAGTGGTCGGTTTCTGGATTTTGTGGTCATAACAATAAGTTATGTTCCTAACAAGACATTATATAATGTAAAAAAAAGTATTTTCACGTTCTTCATTACTTTTCTAGTGGTTTTATGTGATTATACGTTCATTCTTAAGAGGGATCCGACATTGGCATACTTTTTCCAAGACGTCATTTTTGTTACTTTTAATGAAAACATTTCATAGGAAAAACTGGGCTGTTATAAGTTAATCTGAACCAGATACAATGTTATAAAACATATCAAAGAACTCATCTAGCTAAAATTCAAATTTTAAAAAGATGAAATTAATAACACTACAGGTAAAAAACAAAATGGGGGTCCGACTTTGGTCACTTTCATTAAATCTATGTCTGCAAGTATGGGTGATGGTATTTACAATAAGCCTATACACACTTATTTAGTTGGAGTAGTAATTAAACTAGCACAGATAGTCGAGGTTTTATTTTTTTTGTTCAGATACTGGATGTGGTGTTTGCTTATGCGATTGTTATTAAATGGTCAGATTATTGTGGATTGTGAACTTAGCTGTTTGAGGGATGTGTGGCCCGTTCTTGTGCTGCTGTCGACACCGCACTGAACTGGCAGGAATTTCCTACCGTGTCTCATTATCTCTTGTCTTCCTTGGCCTCTCTCCCGCATTCCTAACTACCTGTGTGCTTCGAGAAATGTGTCTTTTAATTAATCTCAAGTATTTTTTAAAGAATTAGGAAACCAACCTTTACAATTGGGTACAGTCGTGGTGACCGACTGAAAAACATTAAATTTTGACTTTAAATTATCTATTAAATCCCAAATCCTAAAAAGAGTGATAGTCAGTCTGAAAGACTAGACTTTATATCATTTTAAATGCTACAAATGCTACAAATGCTGAAAAATGCTGGGTGAAAGCCTCATGATCATGCAGCGAACTGCGTGAACTCAAACTCCATTAGCAAGTGCAAACGAAGGTCAAAGGAGGTAGCTGGCTGGATGACGTCACGCTCACCGGAGCGCGCGGGGAAAGGAGGCAGCTTAAGCGGTACTATGACGTCACACACCTCAGTGCATTCTTGGTACATTTCGTTCCTTCGCCGTAACGTAACGCCAGACCTCAGCGTAACGACGAAGTCGACAAGATCATTTAAAATGATAAAATATGCATTATGCATGATTTTGCTCCCAAAAACGACAAAATATGCAAACATTTACGGAACATGCATTTGAATGGAAATCCGGGCTCTAGTGATAACTCATGTGAACTTGTGCAGAACGTCGCCGGGAAATTAAAATTACTTAGAGATACCGAAAATTCGAGAATTAGAAGTTCTACTGTGTTTATTTATTAAATTATTCATTTTTCGATTAATTCATATATATTATTATTTATTTACACACTAAATATTCTGAATTCCACTGTGGCCGCCGTTGGCTTATGGAGCAGCGGGCAAACCTTTTAAATATTCCAGTCGATTAACTTTTATTACTCGTTTTATTATTCCCTTTGTTATTGCTGGCCAACCAATGAAACATGTACACGGTACTTATCCTGATCAGTAGTCTATTCTTAAGGTCAGTATGGAATAAAGGAACGGCTCCGTTTATCTGTAGAAGCAGTATTAAATTATTGACAAAGCTGAATGACTTGGTGTACAGCCACTGACTTCATGAGCCCCGCCCCTACATCTGCCGAGTTCTCAAAGTTCTCCCTTGGCGTGACCTCACTGGAATATTACATTTATTATTACTGTGTGGTGACCCAGTTTCTTCACTTTGCAGCCTTTTATAAAACTTCAGTCTTATAACACATGTGGCTCTCTACACGTGAGAGTTTTGCTGTCCCTTTCTGACACTGAAGCAAATCAACTGTCAATGCCAGTTTTACGTAGTGATATGTACTTAATGATATCTATCGGCTATCCTTATTGAGTATTAAATAAATATATTACATCTTAGTCAATTACAATAAATTATAAAGGCTTTTGATCTTCGCTACTGCAATGACAGCGAATAAAGGTTTTTGATCTTCGCTACTGCAATGAAAACGAATAAAGGTTTTTGATCTTCGCTACTGCAATGATAACGAATAAAGGTTTTTGATCTTCGCTACTGCAATGATAGCGAATAAAGGCTTTTGATCTTCGCTACTGCAATGACAGCGAATAAAGGCTTTTGATCTTCGCTACTGCAATGAAAACGAATAAAGGTTTTTGATCTTCGCTACTGCAATGATAGCGAATAAAGGTTTTTGATCTTCGCTACTGCAATGAAAACGAATAAAGGTTTTTGATCTTCGCTACTGCAATGAAAACGAATAAAGGTTTTTGATCTTCGCTACTGCAATGATAGCGAATAAAGGCTTTTGATCTTCGCCACTGCAATGAAAACGAATAAAGGTTTTTGATCTTCGCTACTGCAATGAAAACGAATAAAGGCTTTTGATCTTCGCTACTGCAATGATAACGAATAAAGGCTTTTGATCTTCGCTACTGCGATGATGACAAATAAAGGCGTTTGATCTTCGTGACTGCAATGAAAACGAATAAAGGCTTTGGATCGTCGCTACTGCGATGATGACAAATAAAGGCTTCCGATTTTCGTGACAGCAATGATGACAAATAAAGGCTTTTGATCTTCGCTACTGCAATTATGACAAATAAAGGCTTTTGATCTTCGTGACTGCAATGATGACAAATAAAGGCTTTTGATCTTCGTGACTGGAATGATGACAAATAGAGGCTTGGATCTTCGAGACTGCGATGATGACAAATAAGAGCATTGGATATTCGAGACTGCGATGACGACAAATAAAGGCTTTTGATCTTTGCTACTGTATTGATAACGAATAAAGGCTTTTGATATTCCAGACTGCAATGATGATAAATAAAGACTTGGGATCTTCGCGACTGCGAGGATGACAAATAAAGGCTTTGGATCTTCGCTACTGCAATGATGACAAATAAAGGCTTTTGATTTTCGTGACAGAAATGATGACAAACAAAGGCTTTGGATCTTTGCTGCTGCAATGATAACGAATAAAAGCTTTGGATCTTCGCCACTGCAATGATGACAAATAAAGGCTTTGGATCTTCACGACTGCAATGATGACAAATAAAGGCTTTGGATCTTCACGACTGCAATGATGACAAATAAAGGCTTTGGATCTTCACGACTGCAATGATGACAAATAAAGGCTTTGGATCTTCACGACTGCAATGATGACAAATAAAGGCTTTGGATCTTCGTGACAGAAATGATGACAAACAAAGGCTTTGGATCTTCGTGACAGAAATGATGACAAACAAAGGCTTTGGATCTTCGCTGCTGCTGCAATGATAACGAATAAAAGCTTTGGATCTTCGCCAGTGCAATGATGACAAATAAAGGCTTTGGATCTTCACGACTGCTTTGGATATTCAAGATTGAAATGATGAAATATTAAGGCTTAATTCCAATTCTTGGGATGTATTGATAACCCGCAGTGGGCAACAATTCACCGTATGATAGGCATGGATGTATCCAAGCGAGAATTTAAATTTCTCCCTATAGCCCGCAGAGGTTTGGATTATCACACCTTGTACTGTTGTTCTATCAGTTGAACATGAGGTACGGTATAGAGGTGATTATATGCAACTAACAAATGTATCTGAAAATTTGAGGTTTTTCACTAAAATCACGCATGTGTTAGAGTTTTGTCACATCACGTGCCTGGACTTGCACAACTGTGTATGTGCAGTAGATTTGGTATCAACGCGCTCCATTTAATGCGTACAGTACCATATTTTCCCAGGTAGCGATGCTGTATTGTCACATGGCTTGTACAGACTAGGGCTCACAATTAGAAACGTTTTTGCGAGGTCCCGATTAAACCGTCTCATAGAAAACGTATCTTCTTATTATATAATACGCTAAGGAGAATGTTTCACAAAATTCAAGCTCCTAAACCAGAGGGAGTTAGAAGGTGTGGTTTGAACCAAAACCTTCCAAATCGTCTCAATAATACAGGACAAACCTTGCATTTATTGAAAAGTCAACGAAATATGTTTATTTGTTTATAAATTTCTTTTAAACAAATAAACAAGACGATAGTCCCTGGCAGAACTGTGTCGTGTATTCCCCCCCCCCCCATAGCACTAGGCCGGGCGGATAGTTAGTACACATGGGGGGCACACAACTCATGAAACGAGAGTTCTCGCACTGGTACGCTAGTTTTAATTAAACGTTTCTCTGTTTTACCTTTTCCTAAGAATAAACGTTTTGTGAGGAAACGTTTTCTTTACGTTTAGAGTTTCTTTTAAATGTTGACCATCTTAAACGATTTTGTTTTTAAATTGAATCAATGTTTATTATGACTGACGTTTTGACTGGTTCTGAGGGAAGTGTTTCGAAGGTCTAGTGTAGGGGTCTCAAAATTACGGCCCGCGGGTAAACACCGGCTGTGAGCACCACCAATCCGGCCGCCATAGTTTATTTTGAATGTAAGTAAAACATACAAAATAATAATCGGATGAACTTAGTTATGGAACAATTAAAACACAATAACTGACATACATATTGAACATTTTAAATGTAAATAATTATATGGCATGTATTCTAAAATCTTCCATTAAACCTTGAGAACTGGCGTGAAAAATATAACACGAGGACTCGCGCTGGGTCATTTTCCTTTTTGTCGTAGTTGTACCTATTTTAATGAAGTAATTTTACACCTGGTGTCTTCCTATGAACTATTCCCAATATAAATGTGGTTTATTTACATTTCTTAAATTTAACGTGCAGAAAAATGACAATAATTTCTGTAACAGTATCACTGGCCTTGACAGTGCCGGCAAAGCAGTTATCTTATTTTTTTTAACAAAGGAGCTGATGACCAATGTATCCCTACACCCTAAGCATGGATGAACAAGAACGTGAGCCGTGTGATTGTGCTGCACCAAAATAGGTGGATTTTCTCCCTTATATTTTACAGATTGTCCCGACGAACGTAAGCCGAAAATTGTCACGCGAGGACTGGCGCCATGGGTAAATCTGACCCGACCTTAAATAATATAGAAATAACTTGAGTGTTCAAAAAGGCAAGGACATGTGTCTTTTGCAGGGTGATGATCAGGGCTAGGAAGGAAGGTACAGTAAGCGACAGGAAATAAGGGCTGACCAAAACGAAAATATAGAGCATTATTTAAGCTTCGGGTCAAAAATACCCATGCGCCAGTCCTCGCGGGTTTTGTGAAATACAGAGGTAATTCACGATGTGAATTATGTCATAATGAAATTGAACATCCCTCACAATCTACAAGAAAAAATGGTTTTCCCAAAACACAAAGATACGTCACTATGATACATTTCTGAAGCCAGTAGTTCTATATGCAGCCGGGCCCCTATCTCTAAATGCCAACATAGCACTCCTTGAAGAACTAGCGAAAAAATAGCTCAAAATTGTAACAGGAATCTTGGGATCAAAGTACAACAAGTAGTTCCGTGAAGAACTATACAGCCTATTTTCATATATCCTACTTATGTTAATTGCCACTATCAACATACACAATTTCTGTTTGATTGCTGTAAGAGATTCGTAGATATTAAGAACCGACTAAATATTTCGGATGGTCGCCATGTTGGATTTTATATATGTAGGTCCTAGAGTTATGTACTGTTACATGCAGATTATTGTGAACGTGTAGTATTCAAATTTCAATCGCATAATTAGGACACAAGAATAAACAAGGAGATTTTAAAATTTTTCACAGCTGCCATCTTGAGGTTATGGAAACAATTGAAATAAATTAGATGCCAGTGGATTAACATTTGTATAAGGATTTACTGTACCAAGTTTCACTGCACTCGGACGGTTAAATTGCGAGAAATGTCCATGTGAATATTTATAATTCGCGTCACCGCCATGTTGGATTTGTGATCACCAGGTTATTTAAAGTCTTAGGTGAACTTAAGTTCATAGCCCCCATGAACATTAAAAAATGCAGTTTGATTGCTAAAATAGATTCGTAGATATTCAGTATCGTCTAAATATTTCTGATGGTCGCCATGTTGGATTGTTAAATGTATAGGCCATAGAGTCATGTACCATTAAAGGTAAATTATTGCGTAGGTTCATTATTCAAACTTTCACTTCGATCGCATGACTACATCACACGAAATAAAAACTTAATTTTAAAATTCGCACTGCCGCCATCATGAGGTTATGTAAACAATTGAACTAAATTAGATACCAGTGGATTACAATGTGTATAAATATTTCCTGTACCAGGTTTCAGTGCGCTTGGAACATTAAATCGCGAGAAAGGTCTATTTAAAATTTTCAAATTTGCTTGGCCGCCATGTTCGTTTTGTAGTTAACCGGTTTTTGAAAGTCTTATAGATGGACTTCCAGTAGTGCCCTTTATCTCCGTACAAAATTTTAGGGAGATACCGCTAATAGTTTCAGAGATATAGAATGCCGGTGAAATATTTCGCACATCCGCCATCTTGTGATTATGTAAACAATTGAACGAAGTTAGATGTCGGTGCATTACAATGTATATAAACATATACTATACCAAGTTTCATTGCGTTTGGTTGGTCAAATCACGAGAAACAACTATTTAAAAGTCGCAAATTCGCTTGGCCTCCATGTTGGTTTTGTAGTTACCAGGTTTTCAAAAGTCACATAAGTGAACTTATAGTAGTTTCCTCTATCACCATAGAAAATCTCAGTGTAATATCGGTAATAGTTTCGGAGATATTGAATGCTGGTGAAATATTTCGCACAGCCGCCATGTTGGATTGGTGAGTCGTAACAAAATTTGAAGGGCACGGTCGAGGTCGCCTGGAATAGTGCTATGAACTTTCCGAGTTTCATTGAAATCGCTCCTGCCGTTTAGAATTTATTAGGGGGGGACACACACACGAAGCACACACACACACGCGCACACACACACGGACAAAAGGTGATCTCATAAGCCTATTTTTTCAAAATTGAAAATAGGCTAAAAATGGAATCCATCAAAATAAAGTCTACAGCAAAATAAAGAAATTACCGACACGATCCGAAAAAGACGGGCATGATTTTACGGTCACCTGAAAAGATTGGACGGAGGAAAGTTAACTAAAGAGATCTTTCACTTTTTTAGCCTATTTTCAATTTTGAAAAAATAGGCTTATGGGATCACCTTTTGTCCGTGTGTGTGTGTGCGTGTGTGTGTGTGTGTGTGTGTGTGATTCGTGTGTGTGTCCCCCCCTAATAAAATCTAAACGGCAGGAGCGATTTCAAAGAAACTCGGTAAGTTCATAGCACTATTCCCGGCGACCTCGACCGTGCCCTTCAAATTTTGTTACGACTCACCAATCCAACATGGCGGCTGTGCGAAATATTTCACCAGCATTCAATATCTCCGAAACTATTACCGATATTACCCTGACATTTTGTGTGGAGATAGAGGGAACTACTATAAGTTCACTTATGTGACTTTTGAAAACCTAGTAACTACAAAACGAACATGGCGGCCAAGCGAATTTGCGACTTTTAAATAGACGTTTTTCGCGATTTGACCAACCAAACGCAATGAAACTTGGTACAGTATATGTTTATATACATTGTAATGCACCGACATCTAACTTCGTTCAATTGTTTACATAATCACAAGATGGCGGATGTGCGAAATATTTCACCGGCATTCTATATCTCTGAAACTATTAGCGGTATCTCCCTAAAATTTTGTACTGAGATAAAGGGCACTACTGGAAGTCCATCTATAAGATTTTCATAAACCGGTTCACTACAAAACGAACATGGCGGCCAAGCGAATTTGAACATTTTAAATAGACCTTTCTCGCGATATAATGTTCCAAGCGCACTGAAACCTGGTACAGGAAATATTTATACACATTGTAATCCACTGGTATCTAATTTAGTTCAATTTTTTACATAACCTCAAGATGGCGGCAGTGCGAATTTTAAAATTAAGTTTTTATTTCTTGTGATGTAGTCATGCGATCGAAGTGAAAGTTTGAA
This sequence comes from Meconema thalassinum, assembly GCA_946902985.2. Classification (NCBI taxonomy): domain Eukaryota; kingdom Metazoa; phylum Arthropoda; class Insecta; order Orthoptera; family Tettigoniidae; genus Meconema; species Meconema thalassinum. Next base: position 561,434,539 of record OX336391.1, read on the forward strand.
TAATGAACCTACGCAATAATTTTCCTTTAATGGTACATGACTCAATGGCCTATACATTTAACAATCCAACATGGCGACCATCCGAAATATTTAGACGATACTGAATATCTACGAATCTATTTTAGCAATCAAACTGCATTTTTTAATGTTCATAGGGGCTATGAACTTAAGTTCACCTATAGGACTTTAAATAACCTGGTGATCACAAATCCAACATGGCGGTGACGCGAATTATAAATATTCACATGGACGTTTCTCGCAATTTAACCATCCGCGTGCAGTGAAACTTGGTACAGTAAATCTTTATCCGAATGTTAATCCACTGGTATCTAATTTATTTCAATTGTTTCCATAACCTCAAGATGGCAGCTGTGAAAAATTTTTAAATCTCCTTGTTACATCTTGTGTCCTAATTATGCGATTGAAGTTTGAATACTACACGTTCACAATAATCTGCATGTAACAGTACATAACTCTAGGACCTACATATATAAAATCCAACATGGCGACCATCCGAAATATTTAGTCGGTTCTCAATATCTACGAATCTATTACAGCAATCAAACTGAAATTGTGTATGTTAAATAGTGGCAATTATCATAAGTAGGATATATGAAAATAGGCTGTATAGTTCTTCACGGAACTACTTGTTTTATTTTGATTCAAACCCAAAAACCACAATTCCCTGGTTTAGAAAAACCAAAGAAGACCAGCAAATACTACATATCTCAGCTAAAGACGCCCTTAACAGAGATTTCTTCCGCAAGAAAAATATTGACGAGACGAGCAACCGAAGAGAAGACACGGTGCCCCTTGGACAAGGAGCGTAAGAAGGCCCACGCCCACAGAATGAGGGAAATATGAGCTCTGAAGAAGGCCAAGTTCAGTGTCAAAAGCAACGAGACTTAAGGTGGTCCTCGATGACCCCAGAGAATTATATATATGAAAAATAAATGAATATCCACAGCCTGCTTCCAGTCGACCGGATCAGGGAATGGAATGAATGAAGCCCCCATCTAGCGGCGAGAATATGATCTGTGCCGGCTGCCGAAGCCTGTCGTACTCCCCTGGAGCAATGATGAAATGAATGACAGATGAAATGAAATGATAGTGGAGAGTGTTGCTGAAATGAAATTTTGACAGGGAAAACTGGAGAACCCGGAGAAAAACCTGTCTGCCTCCGCTATGGCCAACACAAATCTCACATGGAGTGACCGGGATTTGAACAACGGACCCAGCGGTGAGAGGCCGGCGTGCTGCCACCTAAGCCACGGAGGCTCTTAATTGTACAGTATATGTATATTATTGTGAATTATGTAGCTGTAACTTTCCACTGACAATTGTTTGCATATTATCAGTAGCGACATCAAATGCTCATCAGTCAATTTTGTTCTGTAAATAATATTTTTATATTGCATGCTTTTCGCTCAGATGTAGTGCCGAAAGTGGAAGATAAGGCACGACCAATATGTGTGGAGCCCACGCCCTGGGCCATAGATATCTCATTCAGTTCCGAAACGAAAATTTGCGCATAATTCAAAACTACAGTGTGTTGGTATGGTGAGCTTGGCCCTTTGGACATAGTGGTAGAGTCAGTACCGCCCTTAGACTAAACATTTTGGAGACCCCTCATTTAATGCGAGGAATAAATGCACAGTATTTTGGAGAATTATAATGTTTGTTTTTTCTCTTCACACAGGTCACATTATATTTACTGTAAATATATTCGCTGACATTCCTCTTCTCGTCAGTCTTATAACCTACAAATTATACATGCACATATAATAACCAGGTAAGTTTTTTTTTTTTTTAGTCGTTTACCCTCCAGGTTGGTGGAACCCACGGACTCAGCGAGGGAACTCACCACTACCGCCTCTACGGGCAGTGTCCTAGAGCTGGGAACATCGAATCGGAAGGGATACAACTGGTGAGGTGGGATTGGCACCTCGCCCAGGTGGCCTCACCTCCAAAGCGAACAGGGGCCTCATGAGGGAAGGTAAGGGATGGTTAGGATGGATAGACAAGGAAGAGGGAAGGAGGTGGCCGTGGCCTTGAAGAAGGTACCATCCCGGCATTTGCCCGAAGACGAAGTGGGAAACCACGGAAAACCACTTCGAGGATGGCTGAGGGGGAATCGAACCCCCTCTACTCATTTGGGCCACCCGAGGCTGAGTAGACCCCGTTCCAGTCCTCGTACCAGTTTTCAAATTTCGTGGCAGAGCCGGGAATCGAACCCAGGACCTCCGGGGCGGCTGCTAACCATGCTGACCGCTACGCTACGGAGGCGACCGTAATTGTTTCTAATGTTTATATTTCCCACTTCTTTCTGACTTCTTATAATTTGTTTCTCATTTCTGTCGTATTTTATTCTTCTTTTTTAGATCACTGTTTTAACGACAAGCTGCTTTTTTTAATCAAGATTGATATCTTTCATTTTATTAACATATTGTAACAGATAAACCTCCATGGCTTAGGCCGCAGCACACCGGCCTCTCACCGCTGGGTCCGTGGTTCAAATCCCGGTCATTCCATGTGAGATCTGTGCTGGACAAAACGGAGGCAGACAGGTTTTTCTCCGGGTACTCCTGTTTTCCCTGTCACAATTTCATTCCAGCAACACTCTCCACTATCATTTCATTTCATCCGTCATTCATTTAATCATTGCCCTAGGGGAGTGCGACAGGCTTCGGCAGCCGGCACAGTTCATATCCTCGCCGCTAGATGTGGGCTTCATTCATTCCATTCCCTGACCCGGTCGGTCGACTGGAAGAAGGCTGTGGATTTTCAACACATTGTAACAGATCTGATTTTTAGGCTACTTTTCACATTTTGCAAAAATGAGGTAAAAGTAGACTTATGAGATCGATCCGGGAAAATGTGTGTCTGTCTGTCTGTCCTTCTGTCTGTCTGGCTCTGTGTGTGTGTCCCCCCCTATCAACTCCTAAATGGCTGCAGCAATCAAAACCAAATTTAGTATGAGTAAAGATGTGCTCCGGAATATCTCATGTCCATATTTGAAAATGATGTCAGTGCTACCAACTGCTGAAAAAAAAACACTAGAAATTTGAGCTCCATGTTGGATATCAAGCGAGGTATGCATGGGAGCTATTCCAAAATTGGCACACATGTAGATAATACTATTTCAGTTTAATTTCCAGGAGGCCAACCATGACAATGTTACCAAAATAATTTTAAGCCTTCTGATAGGTCCAATGTTTAAATGCATATAACTTCTGCACTATCAATTGGATTTCAACCAAATTTTGTATGTAATATCTGTACATAAACAGATATGGCTGAGCGTATTCTTAAGAGCCACCAGGGCTGCCAACTGTTAATAATAGCTCTCTCTCTCTATTTTTTAAAATCAAAATACCAATATATCAGAAAGTATGCAAGCCAACAGCTTTATACTATGCACAAGTATATTCTGACATTTTAGATTAATTTGGAGTAACTTATATACGTCAGTTCTACCAACAAGATTATAAGCCTGCTGATAGTACCAATTTTTAAATACATGTAACTTCTATACTATTATTTGGATTTCAACCAAATTTCGTATGTGCTATGTGTACCATAACAGATATGACTATACGTATTGTTAAGAGCAATCAGGGCTGCCAACTGTTAATAAATGCTGTCTATATCTTTTTACCCTAATATCGATATATCAGAAAGTATGCAAGCCAACAGCTCTATACTTTGCACACGTATAGCACCTGACATTCTAGATTAATTTGGAGTAATTAATACAAGGCAGTGCTGCCAACATGATGCTATGCCTGCTGATATGTCCAATTTTAAAATACATGAAACTTCTATACTAACAAATGGATTTCATCCAAAATTGGCACAACAAGATATCATAATATTTCAGATTATTTCTGACCAGCACACGCATGACATTGTTGGTAACATGCTTTTACGCGTGCTGATAGATCCAGTGTCTAACTGCATGTGACGTCCATTGGATTCAACCAAATTTTGTATTCTGTACCTTAAGAGATGGAACTAAGAATATATTCAGTCACCAGGGCTGCCAACTGTAGTGCTCTATTAGGCTACATTATACCAGGTATATTTTGAACTAATTAGATATTTCGATATTACCAACTTAATTTCGTAATTATTCTAGTTAGGCTCATATACTGTAGAATAATCATTGGCATGAAAAGTAGGCTGTATAGTTCTTCACGGAACTTCTTGTTAAATTTTGTTAAGGTCTTTCAGCCTTTAGCCTATTAGTATTTGAAGTAATTATTTTGATAACAAAGTTTGATATTGAAATTTTTGTGTGCAAGTCTTGCTTCGTTTCGTATTTTATCATATAACGCTGAAGAAGGTCACAATGTGGCCGAAACCGGTACTGTTATTAAAGTACAACTATTTATTGACTCAATGTTTCAACTTTTAATCTTCATTAATAAGGACAAGTTAGTTATTGTTGTTTTAAGAGGGGGAACTACGAGGTCATCTGCCCCTATAAAGGACAAGGCTGCCATGGTTATATTCTTGGCTTTTCGTATTTAATACCGCTAGGCCATACGGTTTGAGAAATACTGCTCAGGCTGATGAAAGGAAAGTTGTTTATTTTACCGACAATAACACTCGTCAATATCATTACGGTGAGTTTATTAAAGTAAGGAAACTAAAATTGAACACATTATGGGCTAATGAAACAAATTTAAGCAAACACTGGTATAAAATCGATTTATTCAAATATTTGTGTATCACGCTCCAAACAAGTGCTACATGTTTCACATATCATGTGATGGAGAAATCAACGCAAGGGGTATGGGCAATGCATGAAATTAGATACTTGAGAGCCCTCAGCTTAGTGACAGCAATGGTTCTCTTCAGAAATAAAATCATGCCTATTCTAATATATGGCATTGAAGTCATTTGACAACACCTAACACAAAATAACCTTTCTTCACTAGAAAGAGTGAAGGCATTATTAAAAGAAAAGGAATCGAAGTGTCAAAACCTACCAGGTCACGATTCGTCTACCTCCTGGCACGAGAATCATTTCTTATAGAAGACTATTTACCTCTACCAAACACCAGAGCCTCGGAAAAGCTACTAACATCATTGAAGAAGAAACGAGAAGTCATATCTCAAGAATTTTATGGAACCGAAGCCACGATCGACCGGGCGTGGACAACAGCCAACTTTGAGTTGAGGCATGTGTTTACACGTCTGGTGGTCCATGGTTTTCACCACCTTATTTCCGCCAGCAGTGGTTACGCTGGCTAAAGCGCAGCGTTAGGTCGTGGGGCCAAGCTCTCTGCTGACTCGGTAGACGCGTGGGTTCGAGTCCCACCGTCAGCCGTCCTTGAAATGGTTTTCCGTGGTTTACCATTTTCAACACCAGGCAAATGCTGGGACGGTACCTTCTGACAGGCCACGGCCGCTTCCTTCTTGATCCTTGCCCAGTTTCATTCATCTTCATCCATTCCATCTCTCATCCCGACGCGCAGGTCACCCACGGGCGTCGACTAGAAAGACTTGCACTCGGCCTCTCAGGAGGCCACACGACAAAAAAAAAACACCTTAGTTGCGTTAGCAAATATTTCCTTGAACCTACAGTGACGTGTGTGTGCCAACTATGTGGAGAAGCATGTGATCGCTACCACTTGGAGCTCTGTAGGAGAAGGACAAAATCAATCAAAGTGTTGAGTGCAGTTTTAGTGTTCGTGTTTATACTTTATTTTCAATGGATATTTGGCTGCAATAAAAGTATTATTAAAATCGATTTATTTTAAAATCATAAACAGTTTTCACTATGAAATGAATTGTTAAAAAATGTTTCGTCATTTATTTATTTAAACCCGTTTAAACGTTTCGCGCGTTTAGTAAGAAAATGTTTAAACGTTGAATAAGAAGCTCTAGTAGGGACGCTGCCTTGCGATCGATGTAATCATTGCTGGCAAACGAACAAAGACTCGCACATAACAGTAGTTGCTGCTATTATTCCATGAGTGAACAATTCAGCGATCGCGTGTCTGGTTTAATGAGAACTTTCTAGATGTTCCCCTCGTGTGTGGTACGATTAAGTGCTGCAGCTCTTTCTTCAGTACTGTTATCACGACGCAAGTGCACCATTCACACTCCACAAATACAGTTGATATTGTACTGGTAAAAAATACCGACTGGTGTATACAAGAGATTCAAGGCCAGTGGAGCTCGGGTGTACATGCCTTTTAGAGTAAAAAATGAAAACCTCGAGTCTATCTATATTTATATGTATGTCTACCCTTATTATTTCCGTTTTCAACAGGGTCGGGGATGAGATGCGATGAAAGTTTATGTGGTGGGTGGTTTCTACGGCTGGATGCCCTTCCTGACGCCAAACTCAGGAGAGGAGTTAATGAGAGATGAAATGAAATTGGGCAAGGATACGGAAGGAAGTGGCCGTCCCAGCATTTGCCTGGAGTTGAATGTGGGGAAATCACGGAAAACCATTTCAAGGGCGGTCGACCCCACGTCTACAAAGTCCGTAGATAGCTAGGCCCCATGGCCTAGTGCTGCGCATTAGCGAGCGTAGCTACCACTGTCGGTCTATCTCTATTTATATAATATATAAAAATAAAAGTTTATGTACAGTAATAAAACCTCGTTGTTACGCTATCCCGTTTAGTATGCTCTTTTTGTAAGGGCCCTGGACGTTCCGTATACATAACACTGCATAATATTACCAACTTAATTTCGTCATTATTCTAGATAGGTTCATTATACTCTAGATTAATGATTGGCATGAAACTTAATTTGAAGAAAAGTAGGCTCTTTAGTTCGTCTCGGAACTTCTTGTTTTTTCTGTTATACTGGCAGATGAAGTGCTGAATATATTGACAAATTCAGAGGTGGTTGATTGCGCCATTGCGCTATCCGTTACTGCTCGCAGGATGAGGGGGAGGGGGGTTAAAACCCCACCATCTACGCTCCTTGAAATGGTTTTCAAATGTTTCTCATTTTCAACTCCAGGCGAATGCTGGGACACAGCCGCTTACTTCCAAATCTTCGTCTAGTTTCATTCATTGCCAATCATTTCCCATTCACTCCTCCGAAGAGGTTGACATCAGGAAGAGCATCAGGCTGCAGAAACCACTCCCTAGATAGATAGTCTACTCATACCACATAAATTGTTGACAAATGCATTGTATGAAACACTATAGAATACTTTTAGTGGTTAATTCATTTAGCGGCTTAAGGCCATCAACCCCGTATACTTACTGGCCTGCATGTACTCGTATGTTAAATTTATATGATAACCTGTGTTTCTGTGGTGGATGTAGTAATTTGTTGTTATGTTGTTCTAAATACTTCAAAACGTTATATTTTAATTCACAATGTCCCCCTCTTGCTCAGTGACTAGCGTTCTTGGCTGTCACCGCGCAGGTCCGCGTTCGATTCCCAGCTCTGCCAAGAAATTTAATTATGGTCGGAGGGCTGGAACGGGGTACACTCAGCCTCGTGAGGCAAAAGTGAGAAGAGGTGGGTTCCATTCCTACCTCAGCCATCTTGGTTGTGGTTTTCCGTGGTTTCCCACTTCAACTCCTGGCAAATGTCGGGATGGTACCTAAGGCCACGGCCACTTCCTACCTAAATCCTACCTCAATGACAAATACACACACTAGTACAGACATCACAGTGACACAGGTTAACAGACAAATTCCATACTCACCCACTTACACGGAGGCACATCACCACGATTTCGAAAAACCCCTAAAAAGAATCAATCATCTCAATTTCCAACGTAGAAGTTCATTCGCTTCCAGGAGTTTGTGGAATTCTCTGCTATAGAGAGCGCGGATTTTGTTTATACCTCTGACCAAAGGGTCAATTACAGAGGTTAACTTGCGTGGGGGACGTAAACCCACCCTGCCCCTGTCAGCGCAGAGATTCGAACCGGACTTCCAGCTCTCCCTCGTTAAGCTTCGGGGCCAAAAGGGAGTGTTTGTCCAGTTGTGTAACCAATACAAAACTCCAGCCATATGTAGACAGGAAGCTGCAACAAGGGTCTTCCTGTGCCCCACCCATTAGTGACCGCATTTGGCACATATAAACTTCATTGAGGATCGAGGGCACGTAGGATCGCATAATCATCTCTTCGCATAACATTATCTAGTCGTCAGCTAGGAGTTGCGTCATACGGACTTCATGGTCATAAGTACGGTTCATATTTTTAGGGGACAAAAATCGGGGTAATATTTATTAGCTAACTTTTCACATCTTGTAAAAACACTGATTATCGCTGTTCCACGCCTTATGTCATCACACCGATCTTGCGAGACGCACTGTCATACATAGAGTTCTACGACTAATGTCATCACACCTACCTTGCGAGATTCACTGTCATAGACAGAGTTCTACGACTAATGTCATCACACCTATCTTGCGAGATTCACTGTCATAGACAGAGTTCTGCGCCTAATGTCATCACACCTATCTTGCGAGATTCACTGTCATAGACAAAGTTCTACGACTAATGTCATCACACCTATCTTGTGAGATTCACTGTCATAGACAGAGTTCTACGACTAATGTCATCACACTGATCTTGCGAGACGCACTGTCATAGACAGAGTTCCACACCTTATGTCGTCACACCGATCTTGCGAGATGCACTGTCATAGACAGAGTTCTGCGCCTTAAGTCGTCACACCGATCTTGCGAGATGCACTGTCATAGACAGAGTTCTACACCTTATGTCGTCACACCGATCTTGCGAGATGCACTGTCATAGACAGAGTTCTGCGCCTAATGTCATCACACCTATCTTGCGAGATTCACTGTCATAGACAGAGTTCTACGACTAATGTCATCACACTGATCTTGCGAGACGCACTGTCATAGACAGAGTTCTACGCCTTATGTCATCACACCGATCTTGCGAGATGCACTGTCATAGACAGAGTTCTGCGCCTAATGTCATCACACCTATCTTGCGAGATGCACTGTCATAGACAGAGTTCTGCGCCTAATGTCATCACACCGATCTTGCGAGATGCACTGTCATAGACAGAGTTCTACACTTTATGTCATCACACCTATCTTGCGAGAAGCACTGTCATAGACAGAGTTCTGCGCCATAAGTCGTCACACCGATCTTGCGAGATGCACTGTCATAGACAGAGTTCTACACCTTATGTCATCACACCGATCTTGCGAGATGCACTGTCATAGACAGAGTTCTACGCCTTATGTCATCACACCGATCATGCGAGATGCACTGTCATAGACAGAGTTCTACACCTTATGTCATCACACCGATCTTACGAGATGCACTGTCATAGACAGAGTTCTACACTTTATGTCATCACACCGATCTAGCGAGATGCACTGTCATAGACAGAGTTCTGTGCCTTATTCATCACACCGATCTTTCGAGACGCACTGCAATAGACAGAGTTCTACGCCTTATGTCATCACTCCAATCTTGCGAGATGCACTGTCATAGACAGAGTTCTACACCTTATGTCGTCACACCCATCTTGCGAGATGCACTGTCATAGACAGAGTTCTGCGCCTAATGTCATCACACTGATCTTGCGAGACGCACTGTCATAGACAGAGTTCTACGCCTTATGTCATCACACCGATCTTGTGAGACGCACTGTTATAGACAGAGTTCTACACCTTATGTCATCACATCGATCTTGCGAGATGCACTGTCATCGACAGAGTTCTACACTTTATGTTATCACACCGATCTTGCGAGATGCACTGTCATCGACAGAGTTCTGTGCCTTATTCATCACACCGATCTTGCGAGATGCACTGTCATAGACAGAGTTCTGCACCTTATTCATCTCACCGATCTTGCGAGATGCACTGTCATAGACAGAGTTCTACGCCTTATGTCATCACACCGATCTTGCGAGATGCACTGTCATAGTGGGAGTTACCTTAAACAATTTATTGCTTGAAAAAATGGAAATTATTATAATATGTACCGGTATGCGTAATATGAAATATATATGCGTCTCCAATGAAATACTTTGCATATAGGCCTACTTGGTGGTTGTAAAATGAAACATGACAAACAATTATTTCAATGTTGGTACCGTAACTTAACACATTTGCTAAAATTCGTTCTCTCACGGCTCTAGCATCTTATATCAATTAAATATTGAACTATTACTTTGTAAAATACTGCTAGTTCATATATCGTCATCAGAATGCCCACTGATTTCATTATGAGACTTCCATTACCTCACCCCCTTCTCACTGCTACCCATGGCTAAACAACAATTTCATTGAAATAGAATCGAGAGCACACAAAGGGGAACAAGTCATTGAATTGCAAACTTTATTTGTATTCAAACATAAGGGAGGGAGAATGCATCAATTACGGAATAAGTAATGATGCTGATTCGTCACATCTCACTAACAGTTGTAAACACACCAGACCACGTATTATTCACACAAGTAAGTGATATAGCAATAGCGAGTCACAGTAACGCAGACAGTTCTTGTAACGTATGAAATGCGTTTTGAGTAAAAGAAAATCAGAAGACGGAACCAAAAACAACATGAGGCCGCAAACACCACTTCGAAACATAATCCAAAGAATTAAAACAACTCCCGACGGACGGTATGGTGCGAGCGTTGATGAGTGCGCCTTCCTGTGGCGGTAGGATCGCTTCTCCACACATATGTCATCTGTAGGTGAAATATTTGTACTACGTCAATGTGAACACGGCCGACTAGATGCGAGTTGCGCTCTCCTCTCGCAGCTTGCATCAGTAGGCCATGATTACCTACTGCATGGGTTCCAACTGCGAATGTTAGTTATTGTTGTTTTAAGGGGCGGAACTACGATGTCATCTGCTCCTAGAAACTGCGAATGTCAAGGACGGTATCGAGCACAGCTCGCATCTAGTAGGCTGTGATGTGAATGTCTCCAATTTACAAATATCACCACTATTGTCACTTTTGAAAGTATTTGTTGGAGTTTCATTTCCATGAATCTTGGTATCTAGAAGATCGAGGGTTCAAACCCGGCTGAAGTCGTCGGATTATTTAACAGCGTTAAAAATCCCTCAGTATGCCTTCCTACGGAGGGGAAGTAAAGCCGGCGGTCCAATGTCATAGATGTATGGCATGAAAAAGTACCTTCCACTAACTACACTTGTGGAACCTAACATTTGTAGGTTAGTTTCATAAAGCTTTATTAGTTGCTTTATTAGGTGCACCAACCAACTCACGAGCTCAATGGTACACTGGGACGAATCGTTGCCAATACTCAATTTAAAAAATATGATATATTGGCTTTTACGGCCAGTGAAATAAAACTCAGCAATTTTTCTAGATTTGTGCTGTGTCTTGTGTGGGGTTTCGCCTAGCCCTAGGACACCAAGCTGGCTCAAAAGCGGGCTCTTGGTGTTCGCGCCTGGGCCCCCATAGGAGTAGCGAACTGCGCGCTATCTCCCTCTTTATGAAGCGCACCTGCGCCTCTTTACTGCGAGAACTAAAAGCTCAAGTAGCCATAACCTCCCTATGAAGGCTTCCAAAAAGGTGGTATATTGGCTTTCGCGGCCAGTGAAATAAAACTAGTTATCGCAGTAAAGAGGCGCAGGTGTGCCTCATAAAAAGGGAGGTAGCGCCCAGTTCGCTACTCCTGTGGGGATCCGGGCGGGGACACCAAGAGCTCGCTGATGACCCAGCTTGATTTTCTAGGCGATGCTCAACACAAGACACGGCACAAACCTAGAAAAATTGCTGAGTTTTAATACTGAATTTAGCTAACCGGATCAATTTTTCGATCTACACTGTCTGAAATTTGATGATTAGTAATAACAAGTCAGAAGTAAATTTCAAATTTGTCCATTATAGGTAGGCTTGCCATATGTTTGGTGAGTGAAACCGGGACACATTAATAAGGGATGGCCTTACCAGGGAGTCGGAGGGGGGTGGGGGGTTCGGGGTCTCCCCCGGGAAGTTTTTAAAAAATTAGAAGCAAAATGGTGAGTTTTAAGCCTTTTTTAAAGGCTCGCAAGTGACGGGAGGGGGAAATCTGGCACCCTAAATTGTTAGTTCTACACACCTTTTAAATATAAAAAGGGAATTTTTGCTACATTAAATTATATAATTTTTCCCTTTTAATGATAATTTTTTCTGGTCTACCATCTAGAAAGAAGTGTTAATAAAATACAATTTAATATAAGTCTTCATAAAATTGTTTAATTGAACAATTACTAGTCCTATGTCTTATTATTTTTTTGGAAAAAAAACTACAACTTTTTGTCTAACTACAAAAACAATTACAAAAAAAAAAACTTTTTTGTCCAACTAAAATTAGCAGTTTGGGCTATTGTTTTGTATCATTCGTTTGAATACTTCTGATCTCCTTGACGCTGTACGCGATAGTCAACGATGCTGATTGTTGAAAAGTAACCTATTCGTAAAAGATTCTTAAACACATAAATTTATTACTTTTTTTTTACATCTTACAGCCGTTTTCCTGGACATTAATAAAACCAGGCGGGACACCGGGGCAAGAGCAAAATTCCGGGACCGCCCCGGTCAAACCGTGACGTATGGCAAGCCTAACTATAGGCTACTTCGTTCTTTGATCAGTTTATGAATGACAACTTTTGGCCATCAGACCGCTGTATTTAAAGGGAGGGAAGGTACAACATGTTTAGTTGCTAAAGTTTCTCTGCATCATTATTCACAGGTACCCTCTTCACCATGGAGGGCAGTGGCGTCTCACACCTCTTGTTATTGGGGTTCCATGCGTACCCAGGGCGACAGCCTCCAAGAATTGGCTTCCCATCGACACACCGGAACTCCTGGAACATAACACAGTTAGTTATTGTTGTTTTGATCCTTTATAGGGCAGAATAGTTCAGACGTGAATATATTGTATTTGTATTTATTTACTTTTAATTATTTTCGCCTAATTATATTTATTATTAATTTTATTTTTTGTTTTATTTAACATTTTAATGCTCATAATTACTTTTACTCTATAATTGTACAATTAAGATGGTAACATTATTAGAAATTTCATGTTTATAAGTTTATTTATTTTCACAATTTAGAGGCATATTAAGTATTATTAAACAATTAAAAATAGTAAACAATTAAAATTAAAAATGCATCACTTTTTTAACAAATTTCTTATTTTTAGCCTATTTTCAATTTTGAAAAAAAATAGGCTTATGAGATCACCTTTTGTCCGTGTGTGCGTGTGTGCGTGTGTGCGTGTGTGTGTGTGTGTGTGTGTGTGTGTGTGTGGAGTGTGTGTGTGTGTCCCTAATAAAATCTAAACGACTGGAGCGATATCAATGAAACTCGGTACGTTTATAGCACTATTCCGGGCGACCCCGACCGTGCCCTTCAAATTTTGTTACGTCTCACCAATTCAACATGGCGGCTGTGCGAAATATTTCACCCGAATTCAATATCTCCGAAACTATTCCCGACATCACCCTGGAATTTTTTACGGTGATAAAGGGAACTACTAGAAGTGCACCTATGTGACTTTTGAAAACCTGATAACTACGAAACCAACATGGCGGCCAAGCGAATTTGCGACATTTAAATAGACGTTTCTCGCGAGTTAACCAACCAAACGCAATGAAACTTGGTACAGTATATGTTTATATACATTGTAGCACCGACATCTAACTTCGTTCAATTGTTTACATAACCTCAATATGGCGGCTGTGCGAAATATTTCACTGGCATTCTATACCTCTGACACTATTACCGGTATCACCTTGAAATTTTGCACGGAGATAAAGGGCACTACTGGAAGTTCATCTATGAGACTTTCAAAAACCGGTTAACTAGAAAACGAACATGGCGGCCAAGCGAACTTGAAAGATTTAAATAGACTTTTCTCGCGATTTAATGATCCAAACGCAATGAAACTTGGTACAGCAAATGTTTATATCCATTGTAATGCATTGGTATGTAATTTAGTTCAATTATTTACATAACCTCAAGATGGCGGCTGTGCGAATTTTTAAATTAAGTTTTTGTTTCTTGTGTCGTAATCATGCGATCGAAATGAATGTTTGAATAATGAACCTATGCAATAATTTTCCTTTAATGGTACTGCCCCCGTAAATTGAATTATTCAGGGACAAAATGAGAGTATTTTCCGTCCCCATGATAAAATTTAACTAGCAAATATAATTTCTGGAAGTGTGACACACGAGTGTCGAGTTACAAGCTCGAGACTGTGGGAGAGCCCGATCACGTGATATGTTGCACAATGGACGCTTCTAGAAGGCTATATTTAGCATAGCAACAGCGAGTTTGGAGATTAATATTATAAATATTGTTATAAATTATGCTATTGGATCCCAGTCCAGAGCCAATGAGAACAGGTCTTATTGAAGACGGGATCAACTTTAATTACACAACATGAGGAAATTATGCATTTAGGCCCTTAGAAGAAGATTTTCTTATTTTGAAATGAAGAGAATATTAAGAGAAATTATGTCTGATACTTTAAAAACCCCAGATCGGTTAATCTACGCAGTAATAAGCATTGGTAATCTACGCGCTAAAATTATGGTGGGAGGTTGATATGGCCGCCAAAAATTCGACTTGGAGGGGGAGATCCAAGGATCGAAGTTATTATTCCAGCAGACTTTGAAGAGTGAGGAAGTGATTTTACTGGGTTAACGGAGATCCCGAGGCTTAGTCCGAGTGCGACGACTGTCGACTTGTGGAGACGCGAGGATAGCTAGGTGGAACGTAGGTCACCGCACTTCCATTCTACGTGAAGATGCGAGGAACATTGTATTGATTATATCTCATATATAATTGAGATCTGAAGTTAAATAAGCATAAATATATAAAGAACAGGTCGCATACTATATATTGTGAAAAGTCGAACGTTTTACTATTCACCGTTTCGACAATATCAACCTGTCAAGTTAGATTTCCAAATGTGTTGGAAATAAAGCTGAATATCATTATAAATTGCAACGTGAAGTTGGCGAACGCAGTTCAAGTGAACAGTGGCGGAGAACTATTAATATTGGCGCAACACATAAACATTAATAGAATGACTATTATTATTATTCAAACATTATCATTCAGCGTAATTAACATTGTTGATATGATGAACTAGATAGTCATGCGCCAGAGACATATTCGATAACACGAGTTAAGATACAACGATGGAGCTTCGTTAGACAACGTATTCTTGTATACAGACGTAGTGTACGGTCCATCTCGTGTATTTTCGTCAGTCTACGAACACTAATATAACATCAATTAGCAATGGAAACATTCCATTCACTATTTATATGAATATTTCCATAATTATATTCCAGTGATGAAGCTGATGCATATTTACGACGGAGAATGAAGGCTTTACAGAAGAGATTTATCAAGATGCTAAGGTAGCCCAGCAACACAGAAGAATTTGCCAGAA